>CM060937.1:711824152-713074152 GCA_030765085.1 Allium cepa
ATGCTAAAATCAATATTTTTCAAATTGATTTCAATTTCACCAATTTTAAGGCGTTTCGAGTTTCGTAGCGATCAAACGACAAGTCCGATCGCTACGAAACTTGAAGTCCTACAATAATTCACTGTTACGGATCCAATGAAACTAGTTTCATCGAAATCTGAGTCAGTGGACAAAATGGCTATTTTTCCATTAATTAAATAAATTAATAATTAACTAATTTAACCAAATTTTCATTTTAAATTCTATAATTGATCAATTTAATCATTTTCTAATTTTTAGTCCTTTATACAAATTTAAACAATTTAGGTGTCCATTTAGAGTTAATTAATTTATCAATTCCAGTAATAACCTCAATTTATTGAATTCAAAATTTATAAATAAATTTTCAAAAATTCCATTTAATTACATCAACCAAAATTATATCCATTCATTATTGTCCAATAGATGGATTTCATTGGATTCAAAATTATTGCATTAATATTTTCTTACTTCGTCTTCATTTCAATTAACGAAAATTTTAATGTTTAATTTTACTTGTTTCAATAAACTCAATTATTTAACTTTAATTCAAATAAATAAATAAATCCTGATTCCCATTCTTTAAATTCACTATTTATTATATTATCATCTTAGGTACCATTTATTTTGGTATATCCACATACATTAACATTTTTCCCAATTTCTTTATCTCAATTGCATAACATATAATTTACATTAACGTAACATTCAATTTGAATTTTATTGCAATTGATTACCCATTTTAGTTCAATAGACTAAATCAATGGTTCACTTATAATAATTGTTTTACATTCATTACATTAGTGCTCACATTCCATCCTTTATTTATCGACCATTATATCTCCATTTACTATATTTTGGTCAATTCACACATTCGTTATTATTTTAATAATCACTAAAGTAATGTTCATTATCAACCATAACATTATAATTACTTAACGGGCATTGATTTTATTCAACGACTATTTGTTATAATTTAAATTCTTTAATTTCATTCACTGCTTACATTTTGCTTTCATATATTCAATTTGTAACTAAGTATACATCTGCATTATTTCCATTGATTTGACTTGCATTCAATTTTTATTAATTACCTTAGTTACATTAACGTAATATTAGATTATAAATTTTTGTAACTGATTCCCAATCTAAAATCAACCAGCTACAAAATAGGTAACGTCCAAAATCGTTACCATTAATACTTTAGTCGCATTAACAGCTTTTGTTATTCACAAATTAAAGTTTCCATTTATTTAAATCAACCAGTTCATATTATGAATAAAATTAACATTACCTAAATTTATATTAACAAAACGTTAAATTTGGATTTATTGTAATTGATTACCAAAGTTTATTTACACATTAAACAAATAAACCTATATTAATTGTCACCTATTTGCTTTCTATTGCCTTTATAAATTCGTTAGTTATCAACCCAGATTATTATTCCATATATACACTAATTTATCCCATTTTATTTATGATATCCATCCCACTACATACTTTAATATTTCATACATCAATTACTACCTTATAAATAAATCTATATTCCTATTTAATTTATATTTATTATTATTATTTTCAAATTTCAATTAACAATAGGTAACATATAATAAACATTACTGTTACCCTTAAATCACATAAATAAGCCATTATTACTTACACATCAATGTTGCCATTTATTTTCATACTACTAATTACGTTCACTTATTATTCACTCTTTCCGTTATTTCATAAATCATCATAAAGTAACGACTAATTACTTTTCTTAAATTGGAAATTCATTCAAATTTATAAATTATTAACTTTAAATAACCCCTTTACGTTTCCTCTTATTTATTTTCATAATTGTATCACAACTTTTATTAAAAATTCATAAAATTTTTATCTTCTTCAAATTTAAATTTTCAAAATCTCATTAAATTAACACTTCAATTATTTAAAATTTATGGGTCGTTATACTCTCCCCCACTCAAAAGTTTTCGTCTCTGAAAAGGAAAAAGAAGGGAAAAGAAGAATTGAGAAATCAATATATCTTACTTAAAATATTAAATTTATGAACAAATAGATTTACAAAATTAATTAATTGAAATACAATATACCATTTTATAAGCATTAAATCTTTTTATATTTAAATTCATAAAGTTTGGAAATTATTTTCAAATTTTCTAATTCTAAAATTTACGGATAATTTAGGCAGAGTCTCCTTTGTACAGAGAGGCTCGGGAGAAAATATAATATCAAATATAAAAATATATAACATATATTTTCCAAAATAATATATATATCCCAACACGGGAAAAATAATATAATAACACTATAAACCGTAATCCCAAAACATACCTATTCGTCGGGAAATTACGCTTAATTATGAAACCAAAAGCAGTACCAATTGTTTCCATAACCTGTATTTCACTTATATAATCCAAATGGTTAACAATTATGTAAAATGAAATATTTAAGGTTGTTTCAGCCAAAAGCAAACAATCAATAGCACAACAGTCAATTGCAACAAACATCATACACATCAAACAAAAATCGACCATCCAAGCAAGACAAAACAAATAGTTGTTCGGGTTCAAACTTTAAATTGCATGGAATGGAAAATAACTACTTAGTGCACCAATTACTCAACAGTCTTAGATGAAGCTAAACAGATTATTCATACGTCCAAACAAATTTAAAGTATCCTTGCCCAAACAATCATAAACCAAAACAAACATCAACAAAATTCAAACAATAGATTTAGTTTATCCTTATTAATTTCATTCATACATTTGTTGGTTGATTTCTTTTTTTCATTCTTATAATAATTTATCTTTTCAATTTACATTTTATTTCTTACAGTTTCATTTACTTTTATTCATTTCTAACAAAACCTCATTTTCGCTTATTGATATCATGGAAATTTCCTTTTTATTAAATTACATTCATTTATTCACCGCATAATTTATTTATTTAAAGTGTTCATCTTTCTGTTTATTTTCAAAATAAATGCCTTCAATACTTACTTAAGTTTATTATCATTTCTTTATAACCTTTCTATTATATTTAATTAGTGGCCTTTCAGTCATGACTTAAGTATATAATAATTATAACTTTAAATCCTTATTTATAAAAGCATTTCATTAATTACTTTCATTACCTCAAATTTATTACTTGTATAATATCTATTACGTCTTCTTATTAACATTTCAACTTTTATATCTTTTGGTAAGTTATGTATATGCCTTTAAGGATGTAATAGAAAGTAACCCAAGTTTATTCTATTTCTTTTAATTAACTAAATGTTCAACAATATTATTCTTTGTTTCATAGGTTACAATTTCAAATTACCTTTAATTTCATTCATAACCTAGCATTAAATAATTTATTTTAATTAAAGGCTCCAATTATTAATTAACTTCCATTTTACTACACTAATTGAAACTGTAAAATAATGGAAACTTAAGAATTTAAATACCGGGTAATTTCAAATCATTTTAAAGATAATAGATAAACATATGCTTGAAATTTATATATCCTATATTATTTAAAACAATTTTAAAATTTATATTTGTTTATCAAAACAAATCTGCAGTAAACTACTATAGTGGCCTTCCTACTGCGAAACTCGAAAATGAATATTGATGATGCGTGCACTCGTCACCAAAATTATTTTCCAGCAACAGAGAGGGGAGAACCGGATTTATTTCTTTACAAATTTCTTTGAAACAATTCTTTCAAACCATATTGAAATATTTATATCAGAAAATACTTCTAAATAATATTATTATTATATTTCAAAATTATTCGAAAGAAATTTTCAAAAGCCCGAAACTTAAGTTCTAAATTTTCAATTTCATTTATTTTATTTTCAATCTTATTTTGACTATTATTTATAAATTTTATTACCTAACAACCAATCTATTGCAACCAAATATATATATCATTTATAAAAATTTATTTTATATACATAGAGAATATAATAGGCAAAATTATTTCATTCACCTATATTTAAAACAAATATTGTATCGGTTCGTCATATTAAGTGTTTAGAAATCCCTATTGATCTCATAGCGTCCCATGCACCAACCAGAATTTATAAATACAAAATGAAACAGATTAACACAATATTAAAACCTTTTATAACACTAACAAATACGCTCTCTCATATATATGCACTCAGTGACTCCCACAGGGTATTATTACCCTATTAGTAAAGAGTCAAACACCACAAAGCTACGGTTTATCGCTAAACCAAAGCTCTGATACCAGATGTAATGGGTCGTGCCAGTAGGGTAACACCCACCTTAGCATACATTGGTACATGTGTTCTTCCTTTACGGCCAGCCTCTCGACTGCACCACCAACCCCCGCGGGGACAAGTAGGAGTAAGAGTCAACCGTTCGCTACCAAACCAGGAAGCGAGAACCCCCTATCATGTTGCACCCTTCAAGTGCAATGGCGGAGACACATGTCGGACTTAAACCATATAGAAGGGCTGATTGTTATGGGGTAAATAAGAAAAGCAGAGAGAAAAGAAAAAACAAAATAGAATCTTGCAGCGGAACGATAAAATATAATAATCAAATATACAGTTCATGAAGCTGTTTACAAAATATTTAATTATATTTATACAATACCTATCAGAGTTGCACATACAACCAAATAATAATCGATGCAGCGGAATACAGTGTGAAGTAGACTAATGTATAATATATAATAGTATTAAAATCTTCGCCTTCGTCCTCCAGAAGAAAGGTCTTCAAATCCTGAAATGCTCGGACTAACCCGAGCGAATTGAAAGGAAAAAACACTCGTGTTAGAACTAAAATATCTTAGTAAGTTAAATCAACAAGAATAAATATGAGTGGACCGGCGTCAGAGATGTTTACAGGATTTGACATCCCCTATCCAGTGTCTAACGTGAGTGCAGTAACTCAAGAGATGCTCGGGATTCACATCTCCTAAGGATCCGTTAAACTATTTACTATGTAGTAATATTTCGCTATTATAATAGTGTCTATTAGTAAAACAAACTTACTTTTAAATAGCGTTAAGGATATACATTTTCCACCTTAACACGTAATAATTCAAATAGTCTATATAGTACCGTAATACCTCCTGATCGAGAGGCTACCAGAGGATACTGCATAGGTATGACACAAATAGAAACTCGTACAAGGCGTGCTAGGGTAGGTGACATGGCACAACTAGGCAATGCTAGGGTAGATATACAATTACGCATCCGGGCTGGTGGTAACGCATAGCGCTGCTACCACCCACCTTGAGCCACACCCCCAAAAAAAAAAATCGAAAGCGGCCGCCGAATCTATCCAAAAGTCAAAGTATAATATCGAAGGGATGTGTCCGATCAAAGGTGCTACCTCATTGGGCCGAGAATTGCTCCTGTTTTAGCCACTTTATGCCAATTCACGGGATTCGGGTCCACATATTTACCTCAAAGAAAACGTTGCCGCCATCCTACTTCATTCTCGAATCTCCACCGCGTACACGGTTGTTAAAGTGGTTTTCGGAGTTGGCAGAGGGTATGACAACTTCCGATCCCGGTCTCTTTAACAACCAAACGTTATTATAACACGACGGTCTTATCAAAATAGTTTATACTTTTAAAACCATAATATAATATCCATTTCAATCCATATAAATAAGATTTCATTTCCTCTTTTTGAAACCCAAATCAATTTTGATATCATTTTCAAAACCAAAACTTGAAATATAGCCTTTCAAAACATAAAACTTTGAATTTCATAACTTTGAAACATACTACACCACTCAAATGGTTTGAATATTTAATTACTTTATATAGTAAAATAGCTTCTTCGCCTTCACAAATAAATTCCAATATGGATTTTTATTTCCCAAATAAACCAATATAATTTCCATATATTTCAAAGCTTTAATTATTCCATCATTTCAAAACTTATTCTTTGATAATTTCATATATATCAATTTCAACTACTATATTTTAGATTTGAAATGTTTAATTAATAAATCAAATATAATTTTAGTAAAACCTTTAGACTTCAAATAACTGGATATTCTTTCAATTACATTACTTGATGATATTCATTTAAATCAATTCGATATTCATTTAAATCCTCTAAACAATAATCAAGTTATAAAATCATACCCTTTAAATCTCAATTTATTTATATTTCAAATCTAAATTTTCGAGAATATTTCTTAAATACTTTAATTCAAATCAAATTCACATTTATCTTCCAACCTTAATTTTATTTGAGTCATTATAAACTCTATATACAATAGAATTTAAATAGATACTTAACGATTTTATATAAAAGAAATCAAACTTTATTATTGAACTCATTTTTATAAATCAATTTTTATACATAGCTTTAATTCAAGAATTTAACTATATATATATAAAATAATATTTATATAACATCAAAAATTAATATTTGTTAAACCGTATTCTTTCCAAAACCATAGAAAATCTTTTCAAAATAATTTTATATATACCACGGTGCCAGTATATAATTTTCTAACCTATGGTCATGTGATACGGATATTTATCATTTCAATCCGCAGTTTTAAAAATAAAATGTGGTTGTATATCATGTCAAACCGCAATCCTGAATCAAAATAAATGCATAGCAACTTGCAGATTATAATGATATAAATAAAACATCCATTCATCCATCATAAGATCATACATCCTTCATAAGATCATACATCCATCACAATCATCATCCAAAACAATCAATCAATATGAATATATGAATGATAATATATAATAGGTAATTAGCTGACAGTTATATTCAATAATAAATTAAATAACGATTTAATTTAAATAAATGCAATAACTTAGATGATGATTAAATATACGAAAAAGCCATAAATAAATGCATAATCACAACAAAAATTAATTTAACAAACATAAGAAATTTTAGAAGTTGTGAGTGCGTTAAAACACTCACCTTTAGAATTTAAATTGAATTCAAATCCAATTTAAACCCAAAAATTCAACAGCAATAGAATCTGTCCAAACCAGCGTCAAAATCTCCAGAATTTAAATACGATCCTTATGCAAGAAACGGTGCGTAAATTCAAGGTCGTATGAGAAAGTTATGTTTATTTGAACGAATTCAAAATTAAATTAAATTAAATTAAAAGAAGTAACCACCACGATCGGCTAGGTCACCCTGCAACTATCTCATTCTAGGACCCCCAAATTGCGTTCGAGCCAAGCCCTAGCCATCGAAAACTTCACCTTTCATCCAATTTTCGCCACCCATCCTCGAATCTTCGACCAAATCAGAATATTCCACGCTCCTCCCCTCGCATAGCCGCCCCCAGAGACCACACACACACGCCCAAACGGCACCCCCAGCGAACCGCCACCATAACCTACGTCGCCCAAACACCATGAATTTGAGCACCTTTCGACCAAAGCAACCACGCCGATCCAAATGTCTCGACGCCCTCTACAATCTGATGCCCTCTGATCGAGAAATTGTCGACGATCCACCCTCCAATAGGAAGCCCTTGCTACAAACGACCGGAAGTAAATCGCAATTTCCTGGATGAATGATGACTCTAATTGAGAAACAAATTGCAGATCTGAGTTGCACTCATCGAGAGCTTCGACATATATATTTTTTCAAATTTTTCTGATGAGTTTGAATTTTTGAAGTTGATTTTTGAATTGAAATTTGAATTGGATAATTAGGGCTTACAGCCATTGAGGAAGAGGAACTTCTGTACATATAGAAATGAGGAAAAGAGGCTGCTAGGGTTTATAGCAGGATATGTATATGCAAATTGAAATAGAATAGATGGATCGGGTTGAATATACGTGCTAAGGCCAAAGTGGCCCAAAAAGCCCGTTCCGACTCCTGAATGAAATTGGGTTAACCCATATTTCAAAATAGTTTAAAATATTTTAAACGCAATGGAAAAAGTTTCAAGTCCAAATTTCATCGTATGAAGAAGTTATGCTAATATCAATATTTTTCAAATTGATTTCAATTTATTTCGGTTTCATAAATTTCAAGGCGTTTCGAATCCGTACGATCAAACGACAAGTCCGATCGCTATGAAACTTGAAGTCCTACAATAATTCACTGTTACGGATCCAATGAAACTGGTTTTGTCGAAATCCGAGTCAGTGGCCAAAATGGCTATTTTTTCCATTAATTAAATAAATTAATAATTAATTAATTAAATCGAATTTTCATTTTAAATTCTATAATTGACCAATTAAATCATTTTTTAATTTTTAGTCCTTTATACTAAATTAAACAATTTAGGTCTCCATTTAGAGTTAACTAATTCATCAATTCCAGTATTAACCTCAATTTTTTGAATGCAGAATTTATAAATAAATTTTCAAAAATTCCATCTAATTACATCAGTCAAAATTATATCCATTCATTATTTTCCAATAGATGGATTTCATTGGATTCAAAATTATTGCATTAATATTTTTTATTCCATCTTCATTTCAATTAACGAAAAATTTAATGTTTAATTCTACTTATTTCAATAAACTCAATTATTAACTTTAATTTCAAATAAATAAATAAGTCCTGATTCCCATTATTTCAATTCGCTATTTATCATATTATCATCTTAGGTACCATTTATTTTGGTATGTGCAGATACATTAACATTTTTCCCAATTTCTTTATCTCAATTGCATAACATTTAATTTACATTAACGTAACATTCAATTTGAATTTTATTGCAATTGATTACCCGTTTTAATTCACTGGACTAAATCAATGGTTCACTTATAATAATTGTTTTACATTCATTACATTAGTGCTCTCATTCCATCCTTTATTTATCGATTATTATATCTCCATTTATTATATTTTGGTCAATTCACACTTCCGTTATTATTTTAATAATCACTAAAGTAACGTTCATTATCAACCATAACATTATAATTACTTAACGGGCATTGATTTTATTCAATGACCATTTATTATAATTTAAATTCCTTAATTTAATTCACTGCTTACATTTTTCATTCATATATTCAATTTGTAACCAAGTATATATCTGCATTGTTTCCATTGATTTGACTTGCATTCAATTTACTAATAATTACCTTAGTTACATTATCGTAATATTAGATTATAAGTTTTTGTAACTGATACCCAATCTAAAATCAACCAGCTACGAAATAGGTAACGTCCAAAATCGTTACCATAAATACTTTAGTCGCATTAATAGCTTTTATTATTCACAAATCAAAGTTTCCGTTTATTTAAATTAACCAATTCATATTATGAATAAAATTAACATTACTTACATTTATATTAACAAAACGTTAAATTTGGATTTATTGTAATTGATTACCAAGTTTATTTACACATTAAATAAATAAACCTAATTAATTGTCACCTATTTGCTTTCCATTGCCTTTATAAATTCGTTACTTATCTACCCAGATTGTTATTCCATATATACACTAATTTATCGCATTCTATTTATGATATCCATTGCATTACATACTTCAATATTTCATACATCAATTACTACCATATAAATAAATCTATATTCCTAATTAATTTATGTTTATTAAAAATTTGTTTCAAATTTCAATTAACAATATATAACATACAATAAACATTACCCTTACCCTTAAATCACATAAATAAGCCTTTATTACTGACACATCAATGTTGCCATTTATTTTCATACTACTAATTACGTTCACTTATTATTCACTCTTTCCGTTATTTCATAAATCATCATAAAGTAACAGCTAATTACTTTTCTTTAAATTGGAAATTCATTCAAATTCATAAATTATTAACTTTAAATGACCTTGTTACGTTTCCTCTTAGTTATTTTCATTATTGCATCACAACTTTTATTAAAAATTCACAAAATTTTTATCTTGTTCAAATTTTAATTTTCGAAATCTCATTAAATTAACACTTCAATTATTGAAAATTTACGGGTCAATACACTTCAACAACCAAATGCTTATTTCACACGCTTGTCATTGTATAATTCAAATAGTTTATACTTCATATCAAAATATCATATTCCTTTCAAAATCATATCAATTCGATATCATTATTTGCTTAAAAAATTAATCATTTCCAGATTTGTAACACTTTCAAAATTATAACACTTTCAAAATCATAACACTATTGAAATCATAGCACTTTTTAAATCATAACACTTTTGTAATCATAACAGTTCCAATTTAAAAAAATTAGATATTGAAAATAGTATATATATTAAAATAGTTATAAATTAAAATAGTTTATATACTAAAATAATTTATATATTAACATAGTTCATAGATTAAAATAAAATATATATATCTAAAATACTTTATATAATAAAATTTGTAATGATCCTATTTTTAAGCTAAATTTAATTTGGTAATTAATTTAATCTTTGGATTAAATTGTGAATTAATTTGAAGTTTTTGAATTAAATAAGATACGTGCTTGTTTATTTGTATAAATAGATTGTAATTTGACATTTGAATTTGAAATTTTCTAAAATAAATAATAAATGTCATTTATTTATATATATGTATACAAATTGATTTTTCATTGAATTTTGAATTTGAAACTTAGAAATAAATATTTTAGGAAATAAATTGAATTTAAATACTTTATAGTTTCAATTAATAAAAATTTGTTTTCTAATTATTATATATATATGTAATATATATTTTGGAAGTTATGATTTGAATTAAATATAAATAAATTTTCAAAAGCTTTATTATATATATACATATATCTTTTGAAATAAAATGGTTTGTATATATATAAGGATATATTAACTTAAGTTTGAAATTAAAGTAAGATTGATAAAAAGGTTAACATTCTTCTTTTAAAATTACACATAACAAAATTTGCATATATATATATATATAATACAAAATTGGAAATAATAAATGCATAATACATATATAAATATTTTGAAAATATAAGTAATTGATAAATTAATAGGTAAGGGTTTAAACATCAAAATACATGTTTATGACATGTGTAAATTTATGAATACATGTATTAACACATGTAAAATAATTACAGCATATAGTAAACAAGTGTAATAATTTTGATATGAAAATTAAATAAGTGTCCATTTTAATTATCTTTTATTTTTTAAAAATAAAAAAATGAAAACCAGGTTATATATATCCATACTTCTCCTCTGCACATTTTCTTAGTTAATTCAAAACTAAAACCTAGCAAACTAAAATACAAACCAAAGGTAAAATTCAAAGCATTTAAACCTGAGAAGATCAAAACCTGAATCAAAACAAAGTTCAACCTGGATCATCTCAAAACATAAAGATCCAAATCAAACAATCTTCAATCTAAAGAATCAGTTAATCAAGCTTTAGATTCAAGTTCAAAACTGAAGAAATTAAACAAAATTCAAAATCCTGAAGCAAGTTTAAAATTCAAAACAAGTCCCAATTTTTGAAACATCAGATTCAACTACAACTTCAACCTGAGCAGTAGCTTTAAATGCAAAACGACTGAGATTCAACTCAGTGCTTCAAAAATCAAGCAAAATCAGATTTAAAGTCAAGATCAAAACCAAACATTCAAGTTCTTCAAAACGCAGACATTGTCTCCCTGTTTTTCTCAGGTGAACAAACTAAACCACTTAAGCTTGAATTTGTGATATATCATGATGTTATATTTGTTGTTGTTGAGAAAAATGTTGTATAGAATGGAAATATATATTTGCATGTGTGTGTATATTGTTAACGCTAAAATTGAACGCTAACACCCCGGTGTGTAAAGTGTAGTTGTGAAAGCACCACCCGATGATTCGGGAACAGAGTATAAGCAGAAAACCACAGAAAAAGCAGTAAATAACAGCGATTTTATAGTGGTTCGGCTCAATAGTTTGCCTACGTCCACTCTGAATACCTTTATTGATGATTTCGTTACAAGTCGATACAATTCTTTCCAAGTACAATACACTTTGAATTACTAAACACTTTGAACGTGTAGCTTAAACTTCAATGTAAGTGAAGGTCTTCAAATCCATTTCGGATGTGTGGGATTTCTTCTTGAAGTTGTTCATGGCTTTCTATGTGTCTTGAAAGCTTTGAGTGTCGAGTCGGTTCGGAATGTAGCAGAGTATCGGTGTTTGGAGAGAATCAGCCAAAAGTCCCCTCCATGTTGGAATTCATGCCGTATTTATAGGGTTTTCTGAATGGGTCTTAAGTCGTTTACGGCTTAAGGTAAGTCGTAAGTCGTGGGTTACGACTTAGGATAGGTTGTAGGTCATCAGCGGGTTAAGGTGTCAGGAGTTAGGACCTAGCTGGTTCGCACATGTCTACTTGTACTAACTGTTCGGTCCTCGTGTCTTATGGAAAGCAGCAGTTAAATCACTAAGTATAAGGTCGTGGGCGACTTATAGTAAGTCGTGAAGGCTTTAGGTCGCCGGCGCTTTAACCCTTTAGGTCGTGAAGTCCCTAAGCCGTTAAGTCGTCCAACCCCTTAAACTGTTAAGTCGTTGCTTCCTTAAGTCGTCCAACCTTCTAAAGTTGTTAAGTCGTTTGTTCCTTAAGTCATCCACCCCCTTAAACTGTTAAGTCGTGGCTTCTTTTAACTCGCTTAAGTTGTTCCATACTATACTGTTTGTGTCGTTAAGTCGCTCAATACCTTAACTCGCTAAGTCGTTGTACTTTTAGGTTGTTAACTCGTGTTATCTCTTAGGTCGTTAGCAAAGCGGAGTTAACATTTGCCCCTCGAAGTATACACCTAGGTCGTAGGTTGTGTGCTTCGACTTAATTTGACAAGGTTGTGAGCGACCTAAGGGATAGGCTAACTCGTGCGTCCATTCACCTTCCTCTTCTTCCCCTATATAGCCTATTAACCCATTTCCTCCTTCTTTACTGCTTCAATCTCCTTTTCTGCCATTAGCAACTTTTCAAGTTTTCGAAGGCAAATCCAAGGTAATCGATCAACAGTTCATCTTTTCCATTACATTGTAAGTGAACTTGATCCCTAACCCAACCGCGACTATTGCTGAAACACCAATCTTTTACCCCCTGACCCCAAATCACCTTCGCACGCCTTGCCTAGTTTTTGAGTCAAGTTGCGATCGATTACAATCACCGTTAGCTACGTTGCCATCGCGATTCATAAGATTACAGCACCGCACTAGACTTATGGCGGCTTCATGATGATTTGGATCGATGTTTGATGAGTTAATGGGGTGAATGGATAACAGGCTTAGTTGAGGGGATGATGGTTTGATGTTAATTGGGCGATAACGGGTATCGGGTTGGAGAGGGGTTAGCTGGTTGAGGGAATAACTTGAAATTCTTACGACTTAGCTTGTTTTCGAATCGACCGACTTTGGTTATACACGACTCAACTTCGTGTTAATTTCCTGACGACTTAGGACTTTGCCGGATTCATACTATCTTGATTTGAAGCTTTGTGACTTAACCTTTAGGTCGTGGACGACTTATCCTTTAGGTCGTGGACGACTCAGCACATGGACAATCTTTTACTGCCGAATTGTTTCCTAAGCAAATTTCATCCCTCTGTTAGGTTGTGAACGACTTAGGGCTTAAAGGATTTTTGGACTGTGACTAACTGGCTTGAACAAAAGTTTGTAAACTTCAAGATGTCGACTAAACCTGATTGTACTTCCAATTTGAATTGCCAGAATATACTGCTCGAACTTTGTTGCGTTTCTTTACAGATTATTCTAACTTTAACGCTATCAACCTGTTAAACACAACACTTGCAGAAAATGGGACAAATATACTGGCATCGACTGCCCACGTCAAATGACAGATTAGTTAATAACAGATAATTAACTCAAATAAATTGTGTGAACGAAGTGCTTTCATCAATTTCAAGTAAAATATTAAAGCAACACTGAAATAGTTAATTGAAACTGACCAGCCTGTACTAATATTATGCTTGAACTTTATATTAACAAGTTCTGAAATTTTGTAATCGATCAATCATCGACTAGTTTAATTCCAGTTATATTTACTTGCTATTATTATTAGTTCTGCACGACATTTCACACTTTTAGGAAACGTGCACCTTCACATTTGAATATCCAGTTGTTTGTGTAGAATGACTTCTCAGGAAGAAGATACAATGGTTCAGACGGGAGAGGCCACTGTAATTCCGGCTCCTCTGGTCAATCCTCCCGAAAGAGCCTCTTCTACTTTATCGTACAGAGTTTTCCGCCAATTGTGCGCTCAGTTTGGCATTGCTGAATCAGATGCCATTCTTCGCGAGAGAAGTAACACTGCTGACACAGCACCCCCTGGCTTTGTAACGGTCAATCGACAAATGTGCCTGAGTGGGGGCGTTCCTCCTTTCAATGTCTTTTTCCAACAACTTCTTCGTCAATTGGCGATCGCCCCATCCCAATTACACCCCAATGGTTATGCCATTTTAATGGGGTTGTGTGTACTGTTTAGGAGGACGCTTGATCGATTCCCAAGCTTTGACGAGATTTGCTTCCTATGTTCTTTCACCAGGACTAAAGATCACCCCTCCATTACTGTCGTGAGAAGTGCTCGAAATCGTAAATTGATCATCGGTCTTCCTGACAGCGCTCATGGGTTTTTGACTCAATTTTTCTATGTCCGTTGTCCCCCGGGGTTTTACGCTGTATGGAGGGAAGGAAGTAAGATTAACCATTCTTACTATGTTTGTTATCCGACTTTTGTGAGACTGAATTGTTAAGTGTTAACTTTGCTTCTCTTTTTTTATTTTCAGCGCTCCCCCTCCTTCTAGGGATACCAGTCATAAGCCAACTTTCGAAAGGCTCAAGGCCATGCCAGTTGAGGAGAGAGACATTCAATTTCTATTGAAAGACGAGTTTTTGCATCAGTACGGACTTTTGCATACTTCTCGTTCTACTCATCCTCAAGAAATCCCAGACTCCCCAGCTAGAGCGTCGGATGCCCCAGCTTCTACTGACACATCTATACCAAAAGGACCTAAACCCGAGGCTTCGCTAGTGAAGTGCTCCACCTCTGTTGATATTGCGGGGTCATCTGACGAACTTGCCCTGGTTATTGAGGAAGAAGAGCCTCAGGGATCTCCCCGACGTTCACAGAAATCTGGCGGAGAAGCCGAGAAAACAAGCCTTGTCAAGCAGAGCAGGGACGATACTTTTGAAGGGCTGAGCGACCTCTTTGCCACCTCGCAAGAGATCTTTAAAGATGATCCTATCACTACCGGGGTTTCTTCTTCAGTAGTCGAAGCGACTTCTATCCTGCAACAGACTCCGTCAACTCAAGAGTTGACGCTAACTATTACAGCCACAACTACTCCTCAATTAAAGAGTGGTTCGTAGTTTGATGCGTGTAGTTTGCACATCACACACACTTAGAATTTTTTCGGCACTTTTATGCTTCTGACTTTTTGTACTTTGAAGAATTCTAAAATTTAGCTCCTTTTTATTTCAGATCCTCCGATGGGGCGCGGCGGATCCTAATACGATGATTTCCAGCGCTACGGGAGGCGTAGCCAATATGATTACAGGCGTTACCTCCCTTCTTACAGAGAATCTGATGAAGAAAGAGCTGCCCGAAAGGCTCAAGAGAAGAGGGCTCAAGAGGAGCGTTATGAAAGAAGAGAGAGGGAGGAGCGGCACGATTCTTCACAGAGAGGCGATGATTCTCATAAAAGAAAATCCCATGATGAAAGAGGAAAAAGTCATATGGTTGAAGTTCGAGTAAGCGAGCCCAATATGGTGAGAAGCACACCTATACAACTCCTGAAAAGGTTACTGCCCCCGCCTCGCTTGACTTTCCTTCCAGCTCTCCCACTCTCGGGAAGACAGACATCCAAACAATAATTAGCAGACCCAAATTCCAAGTTGGACCGTGCCCGGCCACTTTGCAAAGTCGGTTTACACAGTGGTGTCTGAAGGGAGCGAGGTTCGACCTTGACTTAGTTCCCATTGACAAGTCTGCCGTGTTACGAAATCTCGACGCCATCAAGCTTGATATTGAGAGAATGTCAAACTGGCAAAAACTTGTCGACGAGCTTCAAAGGGTTAATCGTGCAAATATAGAGGCCATGCTCACTATGGAAAATGATAAAGCCGAATGGCAAAAGTATCTTGAGCAACATGACACTGAAATGAGGAGCATTGCTTCTTACAATGAAGAGCTTGAAGCAAAAGTCGCGGAACTGAAACAAGAGCTCGCTGCTTCCTCTACTTCTTATTCTCAAAAAGAAGAAGTGCTCCTAAAACAAGTGAGAGACGCTCATGCCAGCCAAAGAGATGCCGAAGACAGGCTTGAAGTGTAAAAAAGAATTAGTGAGGGCTATGTTGCTGATATTGAGGAGCTTCGGAAGAAAAACAGCACCCAAGAGGCGGAGATTCAAATGCTTAAGCTTCAACTTTCTAAAGCTGAAATGTAGCGTGATGAGGCCGTTGCCCGCAAAATTGCAGCTGAAGAATCTCACGAGGCGACGAGGACCAACATCAGCTCAACGTTATTTGATTTCTACCTGCATAGCATCTTGGGGCGCGGTAGCCTCGCCTTTCTAGGCCCTAAGTATGAAATTACTCTGGCTGAAGTTTGGGAGGCCGCACTCGATATGCTCGGTGGTAATGGCGCTGGCTATGCTGAGTCAGCTCTTGAGGAGCATTATCTTGATGATGATGCTCGTGCCGCTCTCGCCAGGGGGAGAGAACAGCTTGCAAAATTAAGGGCCGAAACAGCGGCAGGAGAATATTCAGGAAAAATCATCTCGACTACTCCAATTCAACCTTCTCTTTCAGCCGAAATTGACATTATTGGTTCTAGTTCTCATTCCCCATCTCCTACTAAAGTTACCACCGATATCACAAGCATACAAGGTGGAGATGAAGGCGGCGAGAGTGCTGAGGCACAGGCTTACGAAGTTGACGTTAGGGAACCGACAACTGCAGGTAACCCTACTGACAATCTTGCCCAAGTAGACTGCTCATCTGTTTCTTACGAGCTTGATGAGCTTTTTGACTACTTCTTGAATCTCAACGAGCCATTGTCTCCTCTTTTTATGGGAATTACTAACATTTTTGACTTTTCCTTTGTAGAGAAAGCGCCGAGCGTCATTCAAACTTCTTCACCTCCAGCTACTGTTCCTCTGCCTTCCCCAATAACTCCTACTCCTCATCCGGGATCACAGGAAGAAATAATAGGTGCCCTCCGGGGCTTGGATGACCCAGCTGCTTCACAAGAGCAAAAGGACGAAGGATTTGATTGAGGTGAGATATCCCCGGAGCGGACTCCTTCTGATGACATAATTTTGTCTAAACTTGTTACTCCAGGAAGTGAATCTTCTTCAAAGAGGAGAAAGAAGCACGGAACATCAAAGAGGAGGAGGAAGAGCATTGCTACTACTGAAGAGGAACCGGAAGTTGAACCAGTTGTACCTCCCTCTCCTTCTTCCCTCATGCCTATAGATCGACCCGAGAAGCTAACCATCCAGCCGGGTAAAGGGTCCAAGGGTGGCAAGAAGAAATGAAGATTCCAGTTTTTAGCTTTTTCGTTTTTTGGATGTATTGGTCGGGGATTGTGCGGGTACCGGCCCCCACTTTCTTTATTGTGAAACTTGCATCTGTAATACAATTGAATAAAATGATCCTTTATTTGTACAAACTCTTGTTTGAATTTGAGAATGCATTTATTATTCATTTTTGTACAAGTTTATTTATATGATATTGCAGTGAGCTTGTGGTATATTTTTTTGAGCGTAATTTCACTAATGTAGTTATACCATGTTGCCCCTATACCATAAGCCTGTTGCAATATTTTACATTTTGAGGGGACTTGTACTTTTATTTCCTAGAGAATAATTATTCCATACTAGGAGGAATATTATTTCGTTAAAAAAGTACAACTCCCTCCATACAAGTTTTTACGCTTCAACCTTCGAAGATACCACTTTTTCTTTTGTGCAAATACACATTTTATCAAGTGAAATCTTCTATGTGGTAAAGCGGGCCTCTGCAGGGTACTTTAATTTCTTTTTTGAGGAAGAGTATTTTCCAGAATAGGTGAACTATTCTCCCTTTGAAAGTTGGAGTGTGCCTTTGATGAGGGCTTCTTCACGTTTCAACACTTGGAAGTTTTACTTCAACCTTGGTGAAACGTGTGCCTCTGAGTAGGGCTTTTGCCTGGAAGTTTGGGGTTTCTTTCTCTCGGTTGGACGGATTCACGGGAGTGTATCGACCGATCATTCCACAACTTTGTATTGAGAAAGATCTCTCTTTTTATGGTTAGGCCCGCTCGAGGTCTTTGATTTGGACTCTAAAGAGTAGCATTGGACTCTGAAGAGTAGCGTTTGGACTCTGAAGAGTAGCGCTGGACTCTGAAGAGTAGTTTGAACTCTAAAGAGTGGCATTGGGTCTCCGAATAGAAGCATTTGGACTCTGAAGTGTAGCGTTTGACTCCGAAGAGTACCATTGGACTCTGAAGAGTGGCATTGGGTCTCCGAAGAGAAGCATTTGGACTCTGAAGGGTAGCGTTGGACTCTGAAGAGTAGCATTGGACTCTAAAGAGTAGTTTGAACTCTAAAGAGTGGCATTGGGTCTCCGAAGAGAAGCATTTGTACTCTGAAAGGTAGCGTTGGACTCTGAAGAGAAGCATTGGACTCTGAAGAGTAGTTTGAACTCTAAAGATTGGCATTGGGTCTCCGAAGAAAAGCATTTGGACTCTGAAGAGTAGCGTTGGACTCTGAAGAGTAGCATTGGACTCTGAAGAGTGGCATTGGGTCTCCGAAGAGAAGCATTTGGACTCTGAAGAGTAGCGTTGGACTCTGAAGAGTAGCATTGGACTCTGAAGAGTGGCATTGGGTCTCCGAAGAGAAGCATAGGGACTCTGAAGAGTAGCATTTGCGCTTGTGTCTTTATACCCTGCGCTTCTTAGCAATTCCACACAATTATTTAGTACATGTCACGTTTTTTCGTTTGTTTTTGCTAAAGAAATGTGCCTTATTCCTGAATGGATCCATGAGGCAGATGCAAGCTGCTCCACCCGATGTTTGTTTACACAAACGATCGTGGTTGGTTAGCAAATTGCCCTTTTTGGTGGAGTCCTCAATCGTTTGCAAATTGCACTTCTTTCGAAATACTTGAATTCAGAACATTTTTGACCTGCCATTCGTTTACTCTATGATTTGTAGGAATCGCTTTGCTTCGTGATGTGTTGGATGAACAAGCTTTATTTCGATAATCTGCAATACTAAATCGAGATTTTTAGTAATATTTGCATATTGAAATGATACAGGCATTTTAACGGCATCAAAGAATACAAGATTTATAATTGCTCATTACTGATTCACATCACATTTACAGTGGTTAACAGCACAAGAATTATTCATTCATCATCATTTTACAAAGTTAAGCAACACTATTAAGTAAAATATGGGTGTAAATGAATGTCATCCCATGATTCTGCGATTCACGTGTCAGTCAATGACTAGCTTCTCGGATTCTTGCTCCGTAGTTCTGTTGCTTGAACCGAGTCGGTAAGGAGGACACGGTTGCCCCTGAGCGGACGAGGTTGGGTCAATTTTGTCTTTCTTCACATATTGTTGAAGTTTATTCTGTTTTAGCAATTCTTCAATCACACTTCTTAACTGGCGACATTGATCAGTATCGTGACCAGGTTGGTTGTGAAATCGACAGAATTTCCCATTTTGCACTGCCCCTCTTCCCATCTCAGGTGGTTTAGGGTACTTGATAACATCCTTTGTTGCCAAGAAGATTCTTTCTGGTGTATCAGTTAAGGGGGTGAAATCTGAAGGATTAAAACGTCGAGGTTTCTTCTTGTTTCCCTGCTTCTTTCCTTCATCACTTTCCCTTTTTTGGTTCCCAAATCCTCTCTTGTTAGAGAAGACATCGTTATTCTTAATTTCGGCCACCACTTCTTTTTCTGACACCGAGAGATTTTCTAAGCGTATGAATTCGTCGGCCTTTTTATAAAACTTTTTGAGTGAGTTTGGTTCCTTCATTTTAAGCCACATCCCGAATTCACTTGACTTGTCGATGGCCCGCATTAAGTATGTGAGGATCATTCGGGGCTCCGCGTTGTCTACCTCGACTAACTCTATATTAAAACGGCTCAAAAAAGACTTGATGGGCTCTCCGGGCGATTGTTCTATACTGGACAGTGACATTATATCTTTTGTCTTTGATGCATACAACCTGAATTGTTCTTTAAATTTTCGGGTTAAATCGGAGAATTGGTCTATGGATCGAACCGGTTGCTTGGTGAACCAAAACAAAGCCACCCCTTCTAAATATACTGGAAAATATCGGCATTTAATCTCATCCGATGCTCGTGCCCCAGTCATATGCCAATCGTATCTGTATAGAAATTGGTTAGGGTCACTTGTCCCTCGATAGGCTGGGACGGTAGGAGGTACAAATTTCCTGGAAAACTCTGCCTTTAAAATCCTTTCGGTAAACGGGGTTTTACTTGGAGCGAAGCCCCATTCTCTCTCGTCTTCATCCCTTTGCATGCTCTCTTTCATTATTTGTCGAACCATTTCAGAAATATACCTCTCATCATGTCGAGCTTTAGATCCACCAACTTCAGGAAGTGTCTTCTCAAGGGGGGTGGCAGCCCTCTCAGGAACGTTCCTTTCTTCAGCATCATGAACGTTGCCAGCAAAGTTCCTTTCATTACCCGTTGGTTGATGGTTTGCCCCAAGCAAATCGTTCAACTTATTCAAAATTAGGGCATTTTGGGCATTCTTAGCCTCCAATTGTGCACTTTGGGCATTTATCTACTGGTTCAGCCCTAAGATTACAGCATCCAACTCCGCTTTTGTAACCCCAGCAGGTAGAGTGGTTTGATTCGGTACTGGGGAAGCGGAGGTTCCCTCTTGAACATTTCCAGATCTAACAGATCTACTCCTTCTCCCCGGAGCCATGATATCAGATAAACTTCTAGTCTTCAGAGAGATTACTTCAACAACTTTTGTGGAGCAATGATGATAATTCGCCTGAGTTCAATTCTCAGTGAAAGCACCAAAAATGTTAATGCGAAAATTTGAACGCTAACACCCCGGTGTGTAAAGTGCAGTTATGAAAGCACCACCCGATGATTCGGGAACAGAGTATAAGCAGAAAACCACAGAAAAAGCAGTAAATAACAGCGATTTTATAGTGGTTCGGCTCAATAGTTTGCCTACGTCCACTCTGAATACCTTTATTGATGATTTCGTTACAAGTCGATACAATTCTTCCCAAGTACAATACACTTTGAATTACTAAACACTTTGAACGTGTAGCTTAAACTTCAATGTAAGTGAAGGTCTTCAAATCCATGTCGGATGTGTGGGATTTCTTCTTGAAGTTGTTCATGGCTTTCTATGTGTCTTGAAAGCTTTGAGTGTCGAGTCGGTTCGGAATGTAGCAGAGTATCGGTGTTTGGAGAGAATCAGCCAAAAGTCCCCTCCATGTTGGAATTCATGCCGTATTTATAGGGTTTTCTGAACGGGTCTTAAGTCGTTTACGGCTTAAGGTAAGTCGTAAGTCGTGGGTTACGACTTAGGATAGGTTGTAGGTCGTCAGCGGGTTAAGGTGTCAGGAGTTACGACCTAGCTGGTTCGCACATGTCTACTTGTACTAACTGTTCGGTCCTCGTGTCTTATGGAAAGCAGCAGTTAAATCACTAAGTATAAGGTCGTGGGCGACTTATAGTAAGTCGTGAAGGCTTTAGGTCGCCGGCGCTTTAACCCTTTAGGTCGTGAAGTCCCTAAGCCGTTAAGTCGTCCAACCCCTTAAACTGTTAAGTCGTTGCTTCCTTAAGTCGTCCAACCTTCTTAAGTTGTTAAGTCGTTTGTTCCTTAAGTCATCCACCCCCTTAAGCTGTTAAGTCGTGGCTTCTTTTAACTCGCTTAAGTTGTTCCATACTATACTGTTTGTGTCGTTAAGTCGCTCAATACCTTAACTCGCTAAGTCGTTATACTTTTAGGTTGTTAACTCGTGTTATCTCTTAGGTCGTTAGCAAAGCGGAGTTAACATATATATAAGTGTATTAAAAATATACGTGTATAGTCATATATACCTGTTCTTGTGTTCACAGGCTAGAAACAAAATAAAAAAATCAATTGCTCAGCATACATTCAATTTTAGGTTACAATATCTAAATTAATAATGATTATAACAAGGTGAAATTAATTTTGAAAATAGCTTGAAGTAAAATTATATAGTAAATCTTTTGAAAATAAAATATCGTAGTGATGAACAACATTAGTTAGAAATTCAAATGATTTAATTTCAAGTTTTGATTATATTAACTGTTTCGAATTGAAAAATGTTGACTTTTGATCATAGAATATAGACTTTTAAGATTGGGATTGACAAGATATTTAGAGATGATCACATTTGGCATTATTGTCGATTGCTCTGGATTGGCGACGAGCTGTTCGTTGGGCCTGGAGCTGGAGGAAGCTAGAGGTCGGGGAATCGTAGGAAAAATAGTCGTAGAATTTCTAGATCACGTAGCGGCAACACGACGACATTTTAGGGTTTTAGCACCTATTTTGGTCGAAGATGTTAACGAGTCAATTTCATAGTCGATGGTCGATTGAACCATGGGGATTAGGAGCGTCGAGTCGAGGCGCAACTCTATTCGAGGTTGCATGGACTCTGGTGATCAGGATCGTTGGCGGTGGTGGTTTTTGTCGTTCGAATTAGGTTCCAAATTGATCGATCTGCTCGTTTTCATTTTATTGTTGAATTCGTTGATTTGGAAGGTCGAGGAGGACGGTGGGGTGGTCGACGACTTGTCGAGGGTCGCAGCATTGATCGATGATGGTCGAAACCGGTGTACATGTGCACATGTGCACATTTTGTTTTCTGGGTTGTTCAAGTTGGGAAAGAAGAAGTGTACTCGGGTTCGTGCTCAGGGAAGATAGGCTCTGGCTCCAAGTTGTTCTCGGGGAGTTTGGTCTGGTGGCTCTGGTTGTTTGTATTAAGTTACCAGGTTTTAGTTTTTTAAAAATAAACAGGGTTCGGGTTTTAATAATTTAGAAATAAGATTATGTATAGGTTTTAAAATCTTGTAAGTAACTTTGTACCTGGTTTTAAAAACAACCAAAAAATGAAATTTAAATTTTAAAGTAAGTTATAAACCAAATTTTCAAGCAAAATTATTTAAACAAGTTTTCAAAAGTAAATGTTGACCAAATTCAAAGTAAAGAAATTATCAAGTTTCTTAAACAAGTTCAAACTTAAGTTTTAATTTAAAAGTGATTTGAAAATAATTTGATTTGGTTTTGAAATAATTTGATATAAGGTTAATCAATGAAAAGTGATTTAAGGATAATTAAGTAAATAAAAGGTTAATTTAATAATTAAATAATAATTTATTAGCGAATTATAGGGTAATTAATTTACGTAATTAAAGGATAATTACTTAATGTAATTAATGAAAGGATGATTTCTTAATGTAATAAATAAAAGATTATTACTTAATATAATTAAGGGATAATTACTTTGTGTAATTGCGTTAAAGGAAAATTATTTAATTAAGTTTAATTAATGAAATTAATCAAAGGGAATTAATTACATAAAGATAATTACTTAATGAGAGTAATTTAAGATAATTAATGTAATTATAGGTTGATTAATTAATATAAGTAATTAAAGGGTAATTACTAAATGAAATTAATTAAAGGGTTAATTAATTATTGATTAAAGGATAAATAATTATTGGTTAAAGGATAAATAATTATTGGTTAATGGATTAATTAATTATTAATTAAGGTTAATTAATTATTAATTAAGGCTAATTAATTAAAGGATAATTAAATAATTATAGTTTAATTCATTAATTATTAAAGGATAATTAATAAATGATTAAAGGGCAATAAATTAAAATGGTTTGTAATTAATTAATGTTAATTATCAATGATTAGTAATTTATTCATAAGTAATTCATCTGTTTTAAATTAATTAAAATCAGATGATTAATTGATCTTGCTTATGGATGATTGAATTCTATTGAATGCTTTGAATTGTTTGTTATCTCTGTTGTGTATTGTTTTGTGATGTGAATTGTTTTGAATTGAGCTATGAAATGTGATTTGTTTATCTGTGATGAATTAACATATTTATCTGTGAATCCGTGGATGAAGATAAGCGTTATAGGATTATACTGCTTATCGATATTGCTGTGCTTGGATTGTGATGATTGATGATATTGCATTATTGTGTGTAAAACCCCTAGACTACTCCACACACACAAATATGGTGTTAACGCTAAAATTTGAACGCTAACACCCCGGTGTGTAAAGTGTAGTTGTGAAAGCACCACCCGATGATTCGGGAACAGAGTATAAGCAGAAAACTGCAAAAAAAACAGTAAACAACAACGATTTTATAGTGGTTCGGCTTAATATTTTGCCTACGTCCACTTTGAATATCTTTATTGATGAATTCGTTACAGATTGATACAATTCTTCCCAAGTACAATACACTTTGAATTACTAAACACTTTGAACGAATGGCTTAAACTTCAATGTGAGTGAAAGTCTTCAAATCCATGTCGGATGTATGAGATTCCTTCTTGAAGTTGTTGGTAGCGTTCTACGTGTCTTGAAAGCTTTGAGTGTCGAGTCGGTTTGGAATGCAGCAGAGTATCGGTGCTTGGAAAGAATGAGCCAAAAAGTCCCCCTCATGTTGGAGTTAGGCCTCTATTTATAGAGAATTCTAGGTAGCGGTTTTCGCCGAAGTCATGAGTCGTGAACGACTCATGGAGAGTCGTAGGTCGCGCTCGAATCAAGGTTCAAGAGTCAGCAGGCAGTGGAGTAGGTGAAGTGGTACTGAGCTTTTCTTCATTCATCTGGATACAAGTCCTAACTCGTTCGCGAGTTAAGAGGTCACGGTTTAAAGTGAGGTAGCACTAAAATCTTGGCTCTATGGTTTTAGGTCGTGTACGACTTAAACAGGTCGTAAGTCTTCAACGAGTCATCTTATTACAGCATGGTATTGAACTTGCTCTCCAAGTCTTAGGTCGTGAACGACTTATCTGCAGTTATAAGTCGGCAGCGAATTAAGTGTTGTTGACTCTTCCTTTTAGTGCTTTGAGTCGTCACTCCTTTAGGTCGCTAGGTCGTAACGTCTTTAAGTCGTGGACTTTCTTAAGTCGTGACATTCCCTAAGTCGCTTTGGTCTTAACCTGTTAGGTCGTTAGCTCCTTAACTCGTAAGCTTTTAACTCGCAGGCTCTTTAACTCGTAGACTCCTTAACTCGTGTACCTCCCCTGAGTCATGACATATCTTAAGTCACAGATTTTTCTGAGTTGCGAGTCGCTTAGTCTGTCAACTCATTAAGTCGTTCTATCCTTAAGCCGTAAACCGTTCACCTCCTTAAGTCGTAAGTCGCACAATTCTTTAACTCGTGCAACTCCTCAATTCGTTGAGTCGGCAATCAGTTGAGTCTTGAAGTACCTTGAGTCTTAAATCCACTGAGTCGCTGAGAACTTTATCTGATGAGTCGGCCCAGGCCTTAACTCGTTGACAAAACGGGGTTAACATTTGCCCCTCGAAGTACACGCCTAAGTAGTAGGTCGTGTACTTCGACTCATCTTCGCGCGTGCCGACTCATCTTCCGCTACCCCGAGGTATAAATGGCTTAGGTCGTTTCTTCTCATTACCTTATCTCTTTAGTTGCATACTTCCGCCATTAACGACCTTCGAAACTTTAAGAGACGAACTCAATCAATTTTCCTCATTGCCAACCAAGTTCCTACAATCTTCGTCATCACACTACGTTAGTAAACTGCTCGCTCATCCAATTGCACGACTACCGTTACCCTTTGAGCATGGTTTCCCAATTTTCTAACCCCATACCGAATCTTCACACCATATTTCATCTCGAGTCACGTCATGATTAACTGTTGACAAGCTTAGAACGGTTTGATTGAGTTTTTATATGATTCGCAGGGAGAAGATGATGGGTTACCCTATTTCGAGTCAGTTGATTCACGAATTTTAGAGGAGACGATACTATTTCATATGGGTTAACGGGTTAGGAGTTAGGAGGATGACGGGTTATGGAACTAAGAAGGGGATGGTCGTGACGTTAGCTTTGGCGCGACTCGGTAATTTCGAACGACCTAAGAACCTTCACAATTTAAACCTTGACCGACTTAAAAACCTTTGCGACTTACCCCTTAAATCACGGCCGAGTTAGAACTTGGAGGAATTTCTGGTTGCTTCGAACTGGAGCTTTTCCTCCTTTCCATGACTTACGACTTAAGAAATTCTTCCTATCGTTGCCAACACTTAAGTCGTTGCCGAATCAACACTTAAGTTGTCGCAGTTTACAATTTTGCTTGAACCTTGAACTTTAATTTGATTTGCTGAGATATACTGCTTGAGTACTGAATTGTTTGGACTTTAACCTGTTAAATTCTTTTTGCGTTTTCTTCACAGGTCACTTTTGCAAACTAATAACCTGTTTAATTCAACATTTACAGAATAATGGGACGAATATACTGTCATTGATTGCCCACATCAAATGACAGATTAGTTAATAACAGATAATTAACTTAAATAAATTTTGTGAACGAAGTGCTTTCAACTTATCAATTTCAAGTAAAATATTAAAGCAACACTGAAATAGTCAATTGAAACTGACCAGCCTGCACTAATATTATGCTTGAACTTTAGATTAATAAGTTCTGAAATTTTGTAGTCGATCAATCGTCGACTAGTTTAGTTCCAGTTATATTTATTTGTTATTTTTATTAGTTATGCACGACACTTCACACTTTTAGGAAACGTGCACCTTCACATTTGAATATCCAGTTGCTTGTGTAGAATGACTTCTCAGGAAGAAGATACAACAGTTCAGACTGGAGAGGCAACTGTTATTCCGGCTCCACTAGTCAATCCTCCCGAAAGAGCCTCTTCTACTTTATCGTACAAAGTTTTTCGCCAATTGTGCGCTCAGTTTAGCATTGCTGAATCAGATGCCATTCTTCCCGAGAGAAGTAACACTGCTGACATAGCACCCCCTGGCTTTGTAACGGTCAATCGACAAATGTGCCTGAGTGGGGGCGTTCCTCCTTTCAATGACTTTTTCCAACAACTTCTTCGTCAATTGGCCATCGCCCCATCCCAATTACACCTCAATGGCTATGCCATTTTAATGGGGTTGTGTGTACTGTTTAGGAGGACGCTTGATCGATTCCCAAGCTTTGACGAGATTTGCTTCCTATGCTCTTTCACCAGGACTAAAGATCACCCCTCTATTACTGTCGTGAGAAGTGCTCGAAATCGTAAATTGATCATCGGTCTTTCTGACAGCGCTCATGGGTTTTTGACTCAATTTTTCTATGTTCGCTGTCCCCCGGGGTTTTACGCTGTATGGAGGGAAGGAAGTAAGATTAACCATTCTTACTACGTTTGTTATCTGACTTTTGTGAGACTGAATTGTTAAGTGTTAACTCCGCTTCTTTTTTATTTTCAGTGCTCCCCCCTCATTCTAGGGATCCCAGTCATAAGCCAACTTTCGAAAGGCTCAAGGCCATGCCAGTTGAGATGAGAGACATTCAATTTCTGTTGAAAGACGAATTTTTGCATCAGTACGGACTTTTGCATACTTTTCTTTCTACACATCCTCATGAAATCCCAGACTCCCCGGCTAGAGCCTTGGATGCACCAGTTTCTACCGACACATCCATACCAAAAGGAACTGCTCCCAAGGCTTCGCTAGTGAAGTGCTCCACCTCTATTGATATTGCGGGGCCATTTGACAAACTTGCCCCGGTTATTGAGGAAGAAGAGCAACATTCACAGAAATCTTGTGAAAAAGCTGAGAAAACCAGTCCTGTCAAGCAGAGCAGGGACGACACATTCAAAGGACTGAGCGACCTCTTTGCCACCTTACAAGAGATCTTTAAAGATGATCCTATCACTACCGGGATTTCTGCTTCAGTAGTCGAGGCCACTTCTATTCTGCAACAGACTCCGTCAACTCAGGAGTTGATGTTAACTTCTACACCCATAACTATTCCACAATTAAAGAGTGGTTCGTAGTTTGATGCGCGTAGTTTGCACATTACACTCACCTAGAATCTTTCAGCACTTTTATGCCTCTGACTTTTTGTTCTTTGAAGAATTCTAAAATTTAGCTCTTTTTATTTCAGATCCTCCGATGGGACAAAGCGGATCCTACTATGATGACTTCCAGCGCTACGGGAGGCGTATCCAATATGATTATAGGCGTTACCTCCCCTCTTACGGAGAATCCGATGAAGAAAGAGCCGCCCGAAAGGCTCAAGAGAAGAGGGCTCAAGAGGAGCGCTATGAAAGAAGAGAGAGGGAGGAGCGCCACGATTCTTCGCAGAGAGGCGACGATTCCCATAAAAGAAAATCCCATGATGACCGAGGAAAAAGTCATGTGGTTGAAGATTCGAGACAGCGAGCCCGACATGGTGAGAAGCACACCTCTACAACGCCTGAAAAGGTTACTACCCCTGCCTCGCTTGACATTCCTTCTGGTTCTCCCGCTCTTGGGAAAGCAGATATTCCAACAATAATCAGCAGGCCCAAATTCCAAGTTGGACCGGGGCCGGCCACTTTGCAAAGTCGGTTTCCACAGTGGTGTCTGAAGGGAGTAAGGTTCGACCTTGACTTGGTCCCCATGGACAAGTCTGCCATGTTACGAAACCTTGATGCCGTCAAGCTTGATATTGAGAGGATGTCAAACTGGCAAAAACTTGTTGACGAGCTCCAAAGGGTTAATCGTGCAAATATAGAGGCCATGCTCACTATGGAAAATGATAAAGCCAAATGGCAAAAGGTTCTCGAACAACACGATACTGAAATGAGGATCATCGCTTCTTACAATGAAGAGCTTGAAGCAAAAGTTGAGGAACTGAAACAAGAACTTGCTACTTCCTCTACTTCTTATTCTCAAAAAGAAGAAGTGCTTCTAAAACAAGTGAGAGATGCTCATGCCAGCCAAATTGATGCCGAAGACAGGCTTGAAGTGGAAAAAAGAATTAGTGAGGGATATGTTGCTGATATTGAAGAGCTTCAGAAGAAAAACAGTTCCCAAGAGGCGGAGATTCAAATGCTTAAGCTTCAACTTTCCAAAGCTGAAAGGGAGCGTGATGAGGCCGTTGCCGGCAAAATTACAGCTGAAGAATCTCACGAGGCAACGAGGACCAACATCAGCTCAACATTATTTGATTTCTACCTGCATAACATCTTGGGGCGTGGTAGCCTCGCCTTTCTAGGCCCCAAGTATGAAATTACTCTGACTGAAGTTTGGGAGGCCGCACTCGATATGCTTGGCGGTAAAGGTGTTGGCTATGCTGAGTCAGCTCTTGAGGAACATTATCTTAATGATGATGCTCGCACCGCTCTCGCCAGGGGGAGAGAACAGCTTGCAAAATTAAGGGCCGAAACAGCGGCAGGAGAATATTCAGGAAAAACTGTCTCAACTGTTCCACTTCAGCTTTCTCCTTCGGCCGAAATTGACATTATCGGTTCTAGTTCTCATTCTCTATCTCCTACCAAAGTTACCACCGAGATCACAAGCATACACGGTGGAGATGAAGGCGACGAGGGTTCCGAGGCACAGGCTTACGAGGTTGATGTCAGAAAATCGACTTTTGCAGGTAACCCTACTGTTAATCTTGCCCAAGTAGACTTCTCATCTGTTTCTTACGAGCTTGATGAGCTTTTTGACTACTTCTTGAACCTCAGCGAACCTTTATCTCCGCTTTTTACTGACTTGAACTTTTTTACTTCTGTAGAAAAAACGTCGAACATCGTTCAAACTTCCCCACCTCCAATTATTCCTCCTCCATCTATTCAGGTGACTCTTCCTTCTGTCTCGCAACCGGGATCGCAAGAGGAGCAAATAGAAGCTCTTCAAGACTTGGACGATCCCATTGCTTCACAAGAACACAAGGGAGAAGAAACTGAAGGGAGTGAGAAGACTCCAGAAGCAACTGGTTCCGATGATGAACCATTAGCTAAACTTCTTTCTCCAGGGAGTGGGTCTTCCTCCAAGAAGAGAGGAAAGCAGGGAGTTTCCAAGAAGAAGAAGAAGGGATCCTTAACTGGCGAAGAAGAAACGGAAGAAAGTCCGACTGAGCCCCTTTCTCCTTCATCCCCTACTCTTACAAGCCGGCCTAAGAAGTTGGTTATCCGGCCGGGTGCGGGAACAAAAGGCGGACGGAAGAAATGATGGCTCTGGTTCTGTGGCTTTCATATCGCTTTTTTGCCTTTTTTGCATGTACTGACCGGAAATTGTGCGGGTACCAGCCCCCGCTTTTCTTTTTCTTTTTACTTTGGAACCTGTACCTATATCAAATTCTAATAGTGTTGAATAAAATGATTCTTTTTCTTTGTACAAACTTCTGTCTGTATCTGAGAATGCATTTATTATTCATTTTTGTACAAGTTTCTTTGCACGATATTGCAGTGAGCTTATGGTATACTGTTTGAGCGCAATTTTACCGATGTAGTTATACCATGTTGCCCCTATACCATAAGCTCGTTGCAATATTTTATATTTTGAGGGGACTTGTACTTTTATTTTTTAGAGAATAATCATTCCCTACTTGGAGGAATATTATTTCGTTAAAAAACAGAGTACAACTCCCTCCACATAAGTTTTATGCTCCATCCTTCAAAGGTATCACTTTTTCCTTTGTGCATATACACATTTTATTAAGTGAATTCTTATACGTGGTAAAGCGGGTATCTGAAGGGTACTTTAACTTCTTTCTGAGGAAGAGAATTTCCCAGAATAGGTGGATCATTCTTCCTTTGAGAGTTAAAGTGTGCCTTTGAAGATGGCTTTTTTTTTTACTTGCCACAGTAAAGGGCTTCTTGATTTTTGTTTCTTTGAAAAGTTGCACCTTTGAGAAAGGATTTTTCACGTTTCAACACCTGGAAGTTTTATTTCAATCTTGGTGAAACGTGTGCCTCCGAAGAGGTCTTTCTTCTAGATTGTGCCTCCGGGAGGAGGTCTTTTCATTTCTGCCTCTGGGAAGAGGTCTTTCTGTCTTATTGTGCCTCTGGGAAGAGGTCTTTTTGTTTCTACCCCTTGGGAGAGGCTTTTTTTTTATATTTCAACTTTGGTGAAGTGAAACTCCGAAGAGTGGCTGTTGCACTTCAACTTATGGTGAAATGTGCCTCCGAAGAGGTCTTTATTTTGTTTTGCATTTCAACTCTGGTGAAGTGAAACTCCGAAGAGCGGCTGTTGCACTTCAACTCATGGTGAAATGTGCCTCCGAAGAGGTCTTTATTTTGTTTTGCATTTCAACTCTGGTGAAGTGAAACTCCAAAGAGCGGCTGTTGCACTTTAACTCCTGGTGAAATGTGCCTCCGAAGAGGTCTTTATTTTGTTTTGCATTTCAACTCTGGTGTAGTGAAACTCCGAAGAGCGGCTGTTGCACTTCAACTCCTGGTGAAATGTGCCTCCGAAGAGGTCTTTGATTGCCTGGAAGTTACTCTCTCATGGTTGGAGGGTCATGACTCCTCCAATCTTTTTTGTTGAGTAGAGAACTTTCTTTTTTGCGGCATATGCCTCGTTAGAGGTCTTTATCCTTCGAAGAGTTGTGCCTCCGAAGGGGACTTGTGCCTCCGTAGAGGGCTTTAGTTGTTCCTTGTCCACTTGCTTATGCCTTTTCAACGATCCTCTGTTTTTCTTTTCAAGCTCACACTCCCTTCTCTTACAAGTAGTTTGTTTAATCCAAAGAAGTGTACTTCATTGCTAGGCAAGTTCGCGAGAACGGGCATAAGCTTCTTAATAGGATGTTTGTTTGTTCAAAAGATCTCAATTTATTAGCAAGAGCCCATTTTCGGCGAAATCATTGGTCGTTCAATTGAAGCACTTCCTGTCTAGGATTTGAATTTGGGGCTTTTGTGACTTGAAATTTGTTTGTTGAATGATAACAAGAATCACTTGGTCTTGTAATGTGCAAGTTTTATTTTCGTTGCCTGGAAAAATTTAAATCGACATTTCAGTAATACATTTAATGTACTTTTCATATCGAAAATAAAGCAAACATGTAATAATAATAAGGAACACAAGATTTATAGTGGTTCGGCCATGAATTTGGGCCTACATCCACTTTATAGTTCTTTCATTATTCACTTGCATCGGCTTTACAATTGCTTTCAATTACAAGAATCATACATTTATAATTCTTTTTCCAATATTTCAACAAAGTTTTCAAGTAAAGTATGGACGTAAGTGGTTGCTGTTCCAAGCTCTTGGAATTTGATCTCCTTCAACAGTAGTGAGTTTGAATGTGCCGTCAAGAAGCTTCTGACCTATGACATATGGTCCTTCCCAATTTGGCTCAAACACACATGTCGCCGTCATAATTCTCTTCAGTACTAGATCTCCAATCTCAAAGCTGCGTTGGCGAACTTTGGAATTGAAATGTCTGGCTATCCTTTGCTGATGAGCTGCGATTCTGAGCTCAGCCTCTTCTCTCTTTTCAACAAGGAGATCTATTGCCTCAAGCTGTAGTTTTTCATTCTCCGCTTGATTGAAATGGATTATTCTATGTGAAGGGACCTCTGTTTCTACCGGAATAATTGCTTCTGACCCGTATGCCAATGAAAACGGAGTATGCCCAGTCGCAGTTTTGTGGGTAGTTCTGTATGCCCATAGTGCTAGTGGTAGCTTATCGACCCAACCACCTTTTGCTCTTTCGAGTTGCTTTTTGATGGTTGACTTGATAATTTTGTTTACTGCTTCCACCTGCCCGTTTGCCTGCGGATGAGCTACTGCTGAGAAGCTTTTTCAGATTTTGAATCGTTTGCAAAAATCTTGAATTCTTCACTTTCGAACTGAGTACCATTGTCTCTAATTATCTTTTGAGGCACACCATACCTGCAAATGATACTTTTAGTCACAAAACTTATCATCTTTTTAGAGGTGATAGTAGCCAGTGGTTCAGCTTCTGCCCATTTAGTAAAATAATCTACAGCAACAATGGCATATTTGATTCCAGATTTGGCAGTTGGTAAAGGTCCTACAAGGTCTATCCCTCATATTGCAAACGGCCATGGACTGACCATCTGTGTGAGTTCAGTAGAAGGTGCTCTAGGAATTTTGGCAAATCTTTGGCATCTGTCACATTTTCGGGAATAGTCTGCCGCATCTCGATTAATTTCTTGCCAAAAATATCCGTATCGGAGAATCTTCTTTGCTAAAGTTTGACCACCTAAATGATCACCACATTCTCCCCCATGCACCTCAGCTAGGATTGTTTTGGACTCTTCCCTGGATACACATCGAAGTAATGGCATTGAGAATCCCCGCCTGTATAATTGGCCATCCTAGCGAGAGGCTTTCCTCAGTAGCTTCTGTCATTCTTTTGAATTTTTCGGTAAAGAGCCATTGAGCAGATATTCTGTTATTGGAGTCATCCACGATTCTTGCTCTTGAGACACGCTCATGATCCAATCAATATCCATGTCATTAATGCTAGGAGCCGACAAGACTTCCACTGGAGCTAACCCCAGAAATTGAGTTTCGCCTGTGATAGAGTATTTTGCGAGAGAATCTACTTTCATGTTTTCTTCTCGAGGAATATGGCATATAATGCAGTGGTCGAAGTCACACAGGAGTTCCCAGGCCTTTGACAAGTAGACAGGCAGATTTCCCCCTTTTGCTTGGAATTCCTTCTTGACTTGGCATACAATAAGCTGAGAATCACTGAAGATCTGTAATGCTCGGATGTTTAGTTCTTTAGCAGTTCTGAAGCCAGTGATAAGAGCTTCGTATTCTGCTTCATTGTTCGTTGAAGGAAATTCCAATCTTAGTGCATAGCATAATGACCGACCTTCAGGGGTTTCAAGTACAACCCCTGCTCCAGAACAGTAGTCATTTCTCGCGCCATCAACATATAACTTCCATTGGATTGGGGAATCATCGATCGTTTCCTCCCCACTGTTACCCTTATCTGTGAATTCTGCGATGAAATCCGCTAAAGCTTGTCCGTTGATTGCTTTTCGGGGGTGATAAGTGATGTCATATTGACTGAGTTCAATGTTCCACTTTAGAAGACGACCCGAAGTCTCACGGCGAAAAAGGACTTGCTTTAAAGGTTGATTAGTGAGGACTCTGATAGGATGAGCTTGGAAATATTGCCTCAACTTCCTCGATGCAATCAATAGGCAGTAGGCGAGTTTTTCCAACTTGGAGTAATTCATCTCTGCCCCAGTGAGTCTTTTGCTGATATAGTAAACTGGATGTTGAATCCTCTTGTCTTCTCGTATCAGTGCTGCACATAAAGCGTGAGATGATACTGCCAAGTATATAAGAAGATCCTCACCATCACCGGGCCTAGAAAATATTGGAGGCGTTTCCATATGGCGAATCAATTCATCAAAGGCTTTTTGGCATTCGGGAGTCCAATCAAAGTTTTTCTTTCCTTTCTTTAGAGCGTCAAAGAATGGGATGCATTTATCAGTAGCTTTGGAAATGAACCGACTCAAGGCGGCGACTTTTCCGTTGAGACTTTGCAATTCCTTCTTCGTTCTAGGAGCTTTGACTTCTTTTAAGGCGGTAATTTGAGCTGGACTAGCTTCAATGCCCCTAGCGCTCACGATGAAACCTAAGAACTTTCCGGACTCCACCCCAAATGAACATTTTAAAGGGTTAAGCTTCATTCCGTATTTCCGGAGGACTGCGAACATTTCTGCTAAGTGTTCTATGTGATCCACTGCTTTCATAGACTTTACTAACATGTCGTCGACGTAGACTTCCATAGTCTTGCCCAATTGCGGTTTGAACATAGCATTAACAAGTCTTTGGTAGGTTGCCCCTGCATTCTTCAGCCCGAAGGGCATAACTCTGTAGCAGTAAAGACCAACATCGGTGATAAAGCTCGTGTCCTCCGGATCTGGCTCATGCATCATGATCTGGTTATATCCGGAGTAGGCATCCATAAAAGATAACAATTCATGTCCCGCTGTTCCATCTACCAGTTGATCGATCCTGGGTAATGGGAAGCAGTCTTTGGGGCAGGCCTTGTTTAGATCTGAAAAATCGATGCACACTCTCCATTTTTCGTTGGCTTTCTTAACCAGCACTGGATTTGAAACCCAATTCGGATAGGTGGATTCTTTGATAAAGTCATTCTCCATGAGCCGATCAACTTCTTCTTTTAATGCTGCTGACCTTTCTGGACCTTGGGTTCTCCTTTTCTGTTTCACAGGCGTAAATTTTGGATCAATATTCAGAGCGTGTACTGCAACTTCTGGGGATATTCCGCACATATCGGCATGAGTCCAAGCAAAAACATCCAAATTTGCTTTTAAAAAAGATATTAAGATATTCTGAATTGACACATTAAGTTGTGAACCCACATTCAACACCTTATTTGGGTCCTTCGGGTCAACAGGTACTGGTACTGTCGTTTCCACTGGTACCACTCTATTCTCCCCTGCACTGGCCTTTCTAGGATCCATCTCTTTTCGTGCTCCGCTATGCTCGCCAGTGCAGGGTCCGCCCTGTAATTGCTACAAGGTTGGTTCTTTGATGCGGACTGGGGTTGCCGCATCTTTTCCCATTTCTCTTTTCCTTGCCTCTAGCAGCTTTGTCAGATAACACTCCCGCCCGGCATTTTGATCCCCTTTTATAACTCTTACTCCATTGTCTGTGGGGAATTTAATGGTGAGGCACCATGGGCCAGAACAGCTTTGAACGCTGCAAGAGTTGGACGGCCAAGGAAAACATTATAAGCGGAAAATTCGTCAACAATCACAAAAGTTTTCTTACGGACTACTTTTCTTTCTCTCTCTCCGAGTTCTACAAGCAAATCAATGGTTCCTATCGGCTGCTTTGGCTCCCCAGTGAAGCCAGCGATTTTCTGTGACGAGGCTTGCACATCAGCCATAGGGATCTTCATTTGGTCGAATGTTTTCTTGAAGAGGATATTACAGGATGCGCCACAATCAATGAGAACTCTTCTGACAATAGCTGGCCCGATACTAGCCGAGATGACTAAGGGATCCAAGGTTGGAGCTTCGACGCCTGTGGAATCCCTGGCTCTGAACACAATATCATCATTGAAAGTTCTTTGTTGTTTCAGGGGCGTAGCGTCTTCCAAAACAAAGACATCTTCTTCGGCCGGTACATATTTCAAACCCCGGGTATACCTTTCCATCTCACCCCAGCTCCTGCCTGCTGGGTGAGGTCCTACCGTAATGACATTGATAACAGGCCTTCCGGATTCGTGCCCTGCAGCCTTCCCACTTGTCCTGGGTTGATGAGCAGGAGCTTGTTGCCCCTGACTAGACGAAACAGGATTGCTGCTATTCTTTTCCACAAATTGTTGCAGCTTGTTTTCCCTTATCAACTCTTCAATCAAATTCTTCAATTGGCGGCGTTCGTCGGTATCATGACCGGGTTGATTATGGAAGCGGCAGAACTTCCCGCATTGTATAGCTCTTTTCCCAGTTCTCAGAACATGAGGTTTAGGATAGTTAACAGAATCTTTAGTGGCAAAGTAAATACGCTCCGGCGTATCTGATAAAGGAGTATATTCCGATGGCTTGAAGGAACGTGGCTTCTTCAGATTTTTCTGTTTCTTTCCATCGTTATTTTCCCTTTTCTGTCCTATAGATTCATTCTTGCATGGAGCAGCAATGTTATCTTCAGCTTTTTCCAATACTGCCTTTACCGGTACAGGACGGCTTTCCAGGCGTATGAACTCATCTGCTTTCTTGTAGAATTTTTCAAGGGAATTTGGTTCCTTCATGTTTAGCCATTTTCCAAATTCGCTCGACTTGTCGATGGCCCTCATCAGATAAGTCAAGATCATCCGTGGTTCTGCATTGTCTACCTCGGCCAGCGCTATATTAAAGCGATTCAAGAAAGATCTGATAGTTTTCCCTGGATTTTGTTCTAAACTTGACAACGACATGATATCCTTGGCTTTTGAAGCATATAGTCTGAACTGCTCCTTGAATTTCCGGGTTAGGTCAGAAAACTTATCTATAGACCGGATTGGTAGCTTGGTGAACCAAAGCAGAGCTACACCTTCCAAATATACAGGAAAATATCGACACTTTATTTCATTAGAAGCTCTGGCACCTGCCATGTGCCAATCATACTTATACAAGAATTCGTTCGGATCACTTGTCCCCTTGTAAGCTGGAATAGTTGGAGGGACGAACTTCCTCGGGAACTCAGCCTTTAAGATCCTTTCGGTAAACGGGGTTTTACTTGGAGCGAAACCCCATTCTTTCTCGTCTTCATCCCTTTGCATGCTCTCTTTCATGATTTGTCGAACCATTTCAGAAAGATACCCCTCATCATTTCGAGCTTTAGAACCACCAACTTCAGGAAATGTCTGCTCAAAGGGGCTGGCAGCCCTTCCAGGAACTTTCCTTTCTTCAGCATCATGAACGTTGCCAGCAAAGTTCCTTTCATTACCCGTTGGTTGACGGTTTGCCCCAAGCAAATCGTTCAACTGTTTCAAAATTAGGACATTTTGGGCATTCTGAGCCTCCAATTGTGCACTTTGGTCATTTATCTGCTGGTTCAGCACTAAGATTACAGCATCCAACTCCGCTTTTGTAACCCCAACAGGTGGAGTGGCTTGATTAGGTACTGGGGTAGCGGAGGTTCCCTCTTGAACATTTCCAGATCTAAAAGACCTACTCCTTCTCCCCGGAGCCATGATTTCAGATAAACTTCTAGTCTTCAGAGAGATTACTTCAACAAACTTTCGTGGAGCAATGATGATAATTCGCCTGAGTTCGGCTCTCAGTGAAAGCACCAAAAATGTTAACGCTAAAATTTGAACGCTAACACCCCGGTGTGTAAGGTGTAGTTATGAAAGCACCACCCGATGATTCGGGAATAGAGTATAAGCAGAAAACTGCAGAAAAAACAGTAAACAACAGCGATTTTATAGTGGTTCGGCTTAATAGTTTGCCTACGTCCACTTTGAATATCTTTATTGATGAATTCGTTACAGATTGATACAATTCTTCCCAAGTACAATACACTTTGAATTACTAAACACTTTGAACGAATGGCTTAAACTTCAATGTGAGTGAAAGTCTTCAAATCCATGTCGGATGTATGAGATTCCTTCTTGAAATTGTTGGTAGCGTTCTAGGTGTCTTGAAAGCTTTGAGTGTCGAGTCGGTTTGGAATGCAGCAGAGTATCGTTGCTTGGAAAGAATGAGCCAAAAAGTCCCCCTCATGTTGGAGTTAGCCCTCTATTTATAGAGAATTCTAGGTAGGGGTTTTCGCCGAAGTCATGAGTCGTGAACGACTCATGGAGAGTCGTAGGTCGCGCTTGACTTAAGGTTCATGAGTCAGCAGGCAGTTGAGTAGGTGAAGTGGTACTGAGCTTTTCTTCGTTTGTTGGGCGAATTCTCACCCAGAAGGTCTCGAGACCGAGAAGTCACAGTTTCACCCGGGCTTACAACCTCCACTTCGTTCGACAAACGCTAGGCTCAACACAAGCAAAGAAGTCTATCCAGCCCAGAGCCCATTCGGCATTTCCATATATGAAGCCTCGTTCAGCAATACAAGAACATGGCCGTTCGGTGAGACTCATCCGGTCCTCCTTCCACCGAACCAACTATCCACCGAACCAACTCCCCTACCGGTCCAGTCACTACCGGTCCACCAATCTTCACACCCCTATGCCGGACCAAAAGGCCTACCGGACCATCTCCACAACTGGTCCAAACAAGCACCGAACCACCTCACTACCGGTCCACATCCACACTCACTGCCACCGGTCCACACATACCACCGGTCCATACCTACCACCGGTCCAAACTCAATGCTGAATGAAGCTCCGCCGAACCAGATGATTGCCAGTCCAGATTGCTTCAGCCCGGGCCCACCAGCAGCTATATACTTCCAAGACCGCTGCCCCCTACCTCATTCTATAAATAGAGGGGCAGGGTACAACAATGGCAGACAAGTTTGAGAGCTCAAGCACGGAAGGAACTTTCAAACTACTTTCATATACTTGCATACAAAGCATTGTACTTGTAATCTGAAACAAAGAAGATAATAACATATAAAGTGGACGTAGGCACGTTCTAGCCGAACCACTATAAATCTGTGTGTCTTTTACATTTCAGCCCCTGCTTTTTTTCATATTTACATAACTCATCTGAATCATTAAGAATCGCATAAAATCAACTAAATCACACGACTTGGAGGTGTTTGCCCATTTTTTGTGCAAACATTTTTGGTGCTTTCATTGAGAGCTTCGAACTCGAAGCTTCAGCTTCCCTCATTCAACCTTCTTTCCCAGTAACACCCTTCATTGCCTAGGAAACATGACTTCTAGGCCAAGAAAAGACGCCAACAAGGGAAAGAACGTTGCAACTAGCAGCGCTCCAAATCCAGTGGATCCAGATCAAGAGAACCATCCCACTACAGCAGCGGTGCCACATGTAGATCAGGCAATTCCAACAGCCCCTACCACGGAACAACCGGCAGTAATCACTAGAGCAGACCTAGACAGAGTTGTGGTGGAAGTGACTAACCGCTTCGCATCCCAACAAGAAGCTTTGGTGAACCAACTCATGTCACGCTTAAGGGATGTCGAAGAATCCAACCGCAACACTGAATCATGGGATGAATCTCAATCTGGAGGATCTCGGAGACAGTAAAGGTCTTCCCTCTTCGAGGAAGCCATCAACAGGAACAACAATGATAGGGGCCGAGCCCGGACTCAGCCCGAACTCCGACTCGAGGAAGCGCCTGGAACCGAACCCAGTGGGGGAGGCGCCAGGCGAGAGTCGGATGTAGCTGAGCCAGTCATGCCACCTAATCATAGAAACCCCGCTGAACGGAGCCGAGCTAGAACCCAGCCCGAAGTTGACCCCATGGAAATGCTCGAAACAGAACCCCACAGGGGAAGATCAAGGAATGTGGCAACTGTAGCTGGTCCTAGCATGCATCCGAGCAGCCAGAGGCAACCACTGGATAACGTCAGAAGTGATAGACTATACCATCCCTACAGGTCATCTAGACGAGATCGATCCCGCAGGGAAGAACCAAGTTCATTTCTATCCGCTCCAAATTCTGACGAAAGAATGGCACGATTATTTAGAGAATGCGTCCAACGGGAGCAAAGGGACCGAGTAATAGGCGCTAGGGTCACCAGCCCCTTCACCCACAATATCGAAACTGCCATCACCCCCTGGGAATGGAAAATGCCAACCATGGAACCAAACCCGTTTGCCACGAACTTAAGCACATCGACGGCCTTCCGTGACTGGAAGTTTTACTTTTTCTATATTTCCATTTCATTTAAATACTTTTCTCCTATCCTGTATAACAAACTCTAAAGTACAGGAAACCAAATAGGGAGCATTCACTCATGAGAATCTAAGCCTGCGTACTGGGTGGCAAGGTACTCAGATATATCCACGATCAGTTACACAAGACGCTCAAAGCTACCGCCTGCAAATAAAACATGAAGGGTGGTACTCTCTTCTCTTATACATAAATACATAACTATAGCTTATTCATACGTCACACTAACATTGCAAAACATGAAATTATATTTCAAGCAAAGGCTTAACATCAAACACAACTAAAATCACAGGCATATACATAGTTATACTTCTCACGCAGCACATCAAAATGACAACAACATTTACACATAACAAAATTAGCTTATATTATAAAATCACACAAACTTATTCTCTGCAAATAATATTATTACAGTCACATCAATGTTTTGGACTAACGTAAACAACGATAAAAAGAAATAAAAAAGCGGCCGAATCCGGACAAGTAACCAGCTGCGTCCACACTCCATCACCAACTTACCAAGCCTACTTGGCCGTAGGGCCGGAGCCCGCAGCATGTTGATCGGAAGTTCCACCTGTCCAATTCATAAGAGGAATCCATTAAACAAACGATAAACGATCAAGTTATGGAAACCCAGAAAGAAAAGGAAAAGAGAAGAATAACTCACCAGCGTCCGCCGCTTGATCCTCATCCTCCAGTTGCACACCCGCTTCCTCCGCAGCAAGCAACCGCATCCCCTCCTTCACCGCCGCTTGCTCCTCTTTCGAGAACTGAGCAGTGACCACATCCAGACTAAAAGCCACTCCACCTTCCTTACCCGCATTGACCCTGGCCTCCTCTAAAGCCCGAAAATATATCTTGGCCATGACCCAGGGATAGTCATCCATCCAAGACAAGCTGCCCTCCTTCCAAGTGCGGAAGTACATGTCCTGCAGCATCTCGTCCATCATCCCCTCATTCTCCTCAAACTCCTTCACCTGGGCCTCGGAAGCCTGCAACTTGGCGACAGCGACATTCCTCTCTGATCGGTATCTCAAGCAGTCAGCCTGGAGAGACCTCCTCATCTCCTCCATCTCCTCCTTTAACTTGACTTGAGCCATCTCCACGGCCTCAAGCCTTCCAGACAAATCCTCTACCTGCTCGAGATCCGCATTCCGAACCTCATCCACTGTCGCAATGGCCATGTCGATCCGCTCCTTACAGGCGGCCTCCATCTTCCGTAATTCTGCCCTACTAGCCTTTTCCATGGTCTATTTCAGCCGCCTGGAGGCTTCCTCGTGCTGAGAAATCTGAACGGCTTGACCGGCAAGCTGTTCGGCCTGATCGGCAACCTTCAGCAGCAACCGAATATTAGCACTACCAATCTCCTCCCCGGCCTTGACCAATTGAGCATGATACTTCACTAACTTCTTGGTCTCTTCAGCCACACGATCGATATTAGCTTTGGCTTCGTCTCCCATGGTAACTACCCGAGTGGTAAGCAGATCAAGATCTAGGGACTTAGCCTCGTCTAACACTCGTACCATGGGGTTGCGGGGAAGGAGGTGCTCACCCGTGGCCTCATCAAATGAAATATCCCGAGAGCTTGGATCTAAATCAGGATGACCGGCAAAGGGGTCACGAGGCACGTCAGGACGCCTTATACGGATAACAGTGTGATTCTTGGAAGGAGGTGGATGGGGGATAAACTCCGTGCTCTCCTCCGTGGTATCACGAGGAGGCTGAACGGGAAGCTGCGGACCAGGGGAAGGCTCAAATAAGGAATGACTCCTCTTCTTTTTATGAATGCTCTCTTCAATGACCCCAAGAAGAGGACGGTATTTGACCACGTCCCCAGGACGACCAGTAAGAGGCTTCGGCTTATCAGAAGCTCTCATCAACTTGAATTGTTCAAGGAGGTGTCGAACGTCTGACGTTTTAACCACCCGGCCTGCCCCTGGAATAAAAGATAAGTGTTACGAACATACAATGGTCCACAATTCAAGAAACATGTTAAGTTAAAAAGAAAGAAAAGTGAGAAGGCACGTCTATTATACAAACCCTGCGGAGGAGTGGGGTACTGCAATAAGTCCTGAATCTCATTCCAGGACGGAAGTGAACCATAAAATATTCCTAAGTCCTTATCAAAAATGGAATCGGCGGAAGTCAAAATTTCACCTTGCACCGCCGAAGTTACCCTAGCTGAGGAGCCTTTAGGGGATGGATCGGCACCAGCCACAGCCTTGCCCGCCTCCTTTGCCTTTTCCGCTTCCGATTCTTCCTCCGATTCCGCGAAGGCCTGACGGAAAGCCTCATCTAGTTCAGGGTCTTGCCTAGAGGTTAAGGCACCAGCATCACCATCACCATCTCCATCGCCATCTCCTCCGCCTTCTGACTCTCCTCCCATATCGCCTCCTTCGCCCTCTTCCACGCCTTCCTCCTCCGGGATGATCGGGCGAGTACTAGGAGAGGGGCCATCAGACTCCTTAAGCTTCTTACCTCCTACGACTGGGTGTTGTGCAAAGGGCTACCTCTTGCCACTCTTCACCGTGGCCCCCTCCTTAGCTTTAGCGGCCTTCTCCTCAACCGTGTCCCTCTGCTTAACCACGGACTGGTGCGGCAGGATCAAGTTGTACTCCAGGAGGGTAGCGTTCCTGATCAGGAAAGAAACCGACCTGTCCCGTGCCGAAATGGCCTTTATTTCAGCAGCCATCCGCGTCAAAGAATCATCTTCCACGACTGCAATGCCACCTGTCGCTAGCAAGAAATAGAATCATGTCAGAAAACGCACTACAATCAGAACATGGAAAATACAAATGAAATTCATCTTACAGCCGGAAGTGAAAAGGCGGAAAGAAACAGAATCGTCCTTGATAAAAAACCATTCTTTCTTGAACATGGTAAACTTTGAATATAAGTCCAGGACTGGTTTGAAGGGCACGGCCGCTTCTAGACTAATATACAGAGACCCCTTCTTGTAGCCTCTCAGGTTATACAAATATCGAATTTCCCGGTTAGAAGGAGGGCGCCCGTACCTCCTCTGGAAGATAACGAAAAGGCTCACCAGAATGGCATAAGAGTTCGGCTGAAGCTGGAATGGAGCCACTTTCAAATATGTGGTAAAGCTGACTATCCAGGCATTGATAGGAGGGATAGCACCACACATGCAATGTATCTGCTGTAAGCAAAGTAACCTTCGGGGGGATTATACGGCATCACTCCATTTCCCGGCAGCAGCATAAGAGCCCTGTCTATCCCGAATAAACGAGATATGACATCAAGTTGCTCCTCCTTTAGGGAGCTTGGAAAACAACCGGGAGGAGAGACCAGAAGTTCCTGGGGCCCATATCCGTCCACTAACGACCTCGGGGCAGGCCCACGTGGCGCCGATCCCGATTGGGCTGGGGGCACGGAAGAAGACTCTCCTCCATCCCTCGACTTCCGTCTATCTGATCGTATTTCTGCCTTGCGAGACATTTATCTGCATACACAAAAGTGAAAATACAGGTTGTTAGATCAAAAAAAACAGAGATGTAAGCAAAAAAAGAATGCGTAAGTCCGTAATTCTGCTAAAATATCAAGTTCATTCGGCAGTGCAAGTGAGTTCATTCGGTAGGGAGATAATAAGTTCATTCGGCACTAAGAGTTCATCCAGTATACGTGTCATTCGGCACTAAGACCTAAAACACATTCGGCAAACAAAGACTTTCGTGTGCATTCGGCAGTCAGATTCATTCGGCGATAAAGGTCATTCGGCAAAAGGTATATACCTGATTCGGTATAAGCTTGGTTCGGTAGACAAGTTGGTTCGGCTAAGAATTGGTTCGGCTTTCGTTGATTCGGTAAGGAAAGACCAAGGGGGTGTAGCCCCTTATATAGATGAGCGCAACACTACCGGACCAACCCATTCGGCAGACCGAACCAACTAAGACCGAATGAAGCTATCTCTACCAACTAAAAACCGAATGAAGCTATCTCTATCAACTAAAAACCGAATCAAACTGTCTCTACCAGCAGAAACCAGAAATAGGGAGCTCTAAAGCACCTCACTCACATAAGTACCGAACTCTAGGACCTACTAATAAAGTAGAGAATATGATAACTGTGAATGAGTCGTAAATCTCTCTCCAACGTGGGTTAATCATTTACACGTGTACGCGACCACGGACGACCCATAGGCACGCTCTGAATGGCTATTAACCCTATCGTCGTGAGAATTTGCGCTTTGACATCCTTTTTTAAGCTCATCGGTTAAATGGATATTTGATTCTGATCATTATGAAATGGCTAAGCTACTTACACATGTACGGGGTCGCGAACGATCCCTAGGCATGCTCTGAGCTGGCGATAAACCACCTTGACAAACGATCGATGGACCCACTCTGACGTGAGCTTGGCATCGATAATGCTAAGCCCCCTCGGGGCACACCTCTTGCCCCGAACGGCGCGATTCACTTCGTCTCAAATGCTTCGATCCTGAACGGTCGTTATCTGAAGTCACACTAAAACTGTAAATTCCTTTGCAGGACCCCAACAGGATATGAACATCCAGCCCATGGCATTACAAAACAAGCCTTTCTACCACAGGGAAACAAAGCGCGACACATGCAAGCACGTGCCCCACTTTGGGGGGCAAATGTTGGGCGAATTCTCACCCAGAAGATCTCGAGACCGAGAAGTCACAGTTTCACCCGGGCTTACAACCTCCACTTCGTTCGACAAACGCCAGGCTCAACACAATCATAGAAGTCTATCCAGCCCAGAGCCCATTCGGCATTTCCATATATGAAGCCTCGTTCGGCAATACAAGAACATGGCCGTTCGGTGAGACTCATCCGATCCTCCTTCCACCGAACCAACTATCCACCGAACCAAATCCCCTACCGGTCCAGTCACTACCGGTCCACCAACCTTCACACCCCTATGCCGGACCAAAAGGCCTACCGGACCATCTCCACAACCGGTCCAAACAAGCACCGAACCACCTCACTACCGGTCCACATCCACACTCACTGCCACCGGTCCACACATACCACCGGTCCATACCTACCACCGGTCCAAACTCAATGCCGAATGAAGCTCCGCCGAACCAGATGATTGCCAGTCCAGATTGCTTCAGCCCGGGCCCACCAGCAGCTATAAACTTCCAAGACCCCTGCCCCCTACCTCATTCTTTAAATAGAGGGGCAGGGGTACAACAATGGCAGACAAGTTTGAGAGCTCAAGCACGGGAGTAAATTTCAAACTACTTTCATATACTTGCATACAAAGCATTGTACTTGTAATCTGAAACAAAGAAGACAATAACATATAAAGTGGACGTAGGCACGTTCTGGCCGAACCACTATAAATCTGTGTGTCTTTTACATTTCAGCCCCTGCTTTTTTTCATATTTACATAACTCATCTGAATCATTAAGAATCGCATCAAATCAACTAAATCACACGACTTGGAGGTGTTTGCCCATTTTTTGCGCAAACATCGTTCATCTGGATACAAGTCCTAACTCGTTCGCGAGTTAAGAGGTCACGGTTTAAAGTAAGGCAACACTAAAATCTTGGCTCTGTGGTTTTAGGTCGTGTACGACTTAAACTAGGTCGTAAGTCGTCGACGAGTCATCTTACTACAGCATGGTATTGAACTTGCTCTCCAAGTCTTAGGTCGTGAACGACTTATCTGCAGTTATAAGCCAGCAACGACTTAAGTGTTGTTGACTCTTCCTTTTAGTGCTTTGAGTCGTCACTCCTTTAGGTCGCTAGGTCGTAACGTCTTTAAGTCGTGGACTTTCTTAAGTCGTGACATTCCCTAAGTCGCTTAGGTCTTAACCTGTTAGGTCGTTAGCTCCTTAACTCGTAAGCTTTTAATTCGCAGGCTCTTTAACTCGTAGACTCCTTAACTCGTGTATCTCCCCTGAGTCATGACATATCTTAAGTCGCAGAGGCCTTAAGTCGCAGATTTCTCTGAGTTGTGAGTCGCTTAGTCTGTCAACTCATTAAGTCGTTCTATCCTTAAGCCGTAAACCGTTCACCTCCTTAAGTCGTAAGTCGCACAATTCTTTAACTCGTGCAACTCCTCAATTCGTTGAGTCGGCAATCAGTTGAGTCTTGAAGTACCTTGAGTCGTAAATCCACTGAGTCGCTGAGAACTTTATCTGATGAGTCGGCCCAGGCCTTAACTCGTTGACAAAACGGGGTTAACATATGGATTTCACGAGGAAATGGTTAAGCCGCAGATTTTTTGAATTTAAATAATATTTTGTTTAAAAGTTGAATTTTGAATCCAATTGGTTTGGAATTGAGTTAAATATGAAAAGCTTTTTGAAAAGGAAGTTTTGAAATTGAAATTTAGTTTGAATATAATATATCTTGTTAAGCTTTGGAAATATTTTGGAAGTTACGGTTTGAAAGGGTTAGATAAGTTATATAATATATTTATATGGATTTAAAACTATTTCAAATAAATTGTTTTGGAAATTTGAATTTAATTCAAATAGAACTTGCCGATGATATGGCAGTTCGTTGATTTTCTGGTTTATACTTTTAAAGGCTATAACTTTTGTATATTTGATCGGATTTCTCCGAAATGAAAAGCATTTGTTTTCAAATGGTAATGGCTTTCATTTAAAGCAAGAACTTCAATTTTATTGAAAGGATTTCAAGTTGTGTGTAAATCAAATTTGAAATTGAAATGGTTTTGGAAACTATGAATAAATCTTTGTTAAAGATTTGGTGGGCATTGTTTCAAAGTGAAGAGGATCTTAAAGGTGTATCTTTTGTATAAAAGATTTGAAAAGAAAATTTGTTTAAACCATTCAAAGGAATGGTTTTGTGCTAAAAGTTGTGACTTAACTAAGATCCCAATATCCATATGTTTTTAAAACTAAGCGCTCATTATTCGGTTTAGCCAGGAGAGGACTTTATGTCATAAAACCCATTACGAATAATGATACGACGTAATGAGAGTGTATTTGAAGACGGTGGTGAAGATCGGGTATTTTCGAGAATGAAAGGATTACCTGTCGAATATCTCTGCACTGAGTCGCGTCGGTATAGAGATCTCCATATGTGATGGGGAGTCCGACCGAGATTACGAGTACGCGGATTGCAAGGGCTTCTTTGTGAAGTGCCTTCGGTTCCGTTTGAACCTAGAACGGACTTGTATGGATTTATGTCTGACATTGCACTTTGAGATGTAAAGCTGGTTTCTATCAAACACATTTCTGTTTGATGGCGGAGAATTTATTCTCTTAGCTTAACACCCTTTTCTGAGACGTACGAGCTTAGAGGTTATGTATTTGATGGTTACTTGTGATATATTCCCAATTTGGTAATATGGCATGCTAAGTGTTGCAGATCATTTGTTGATCAAAGCATGGCTTTTGTGAAAAGCGTAGCTTTATGGACGAGACCTCGTCGAACCTCACAACCCGAAAATGGTTAAAACAGGAAGAATGCAGCAAGATTATGAGGATTGCGCCCTTTAGGGTATGTCCATTTCCTTCTGGAAAAAGGTGGTATCATGGTATGGAGCCTAGATATTCTATATGGCTGTTGGAATTTGTTGGTGTTGAGGATCCTTGGATAAAGGTCGGTAACGACCGAGGGATGGTATACTCGTGTCAGTAGTTACCTAGTTACCCGGCCTTATGTTGGCAGAGAGCCGGTTAGGTTCTCGGGGCATCCCTCGAGAGGCGTAGTCATGTGGTGGAGAAGTTCCTTAGCCTGACCATTTATTGAAAATCCAATCAAACAATACGAGCCTTTTACAATTGTAGTTGTATAATCTGGGTTAGCGGGTTATAGGTTGATGACGGTCTATGGTAAGACATAGGTCGCGAGCGACCTACGTGGTATGGCTTGTGGCTTGATAGGATGCATCGAGTTTGACTGAGTAAGATGACAAGTGGTAGGTCGTGTGCGACCTAAGAAGAGAGGCAACCTAAGTATGTTGAATGGTATGGTGTCGCGACCTAAGTTAATCACGACTTATAGCTTAGCTCGTTAAACCATTAGGTCGCTAGGTTGTCTCCTTCTCTATCTGTTAAGTCGCTGAATGCTCGAACCGTTAGGTCGCTCGTCTTGTTGACTCGTTAGGTCGCTCTGGCATTTAGGTCGCTGGAGCACTAGGTCGTTAAATCCCCTTAGGTCGCTGATACCATTAGGTCGTTATCTTTGTGAGTCGTTAAATCACGGCTCCCTATAGGACGTAGGTCGCTGCTGTAGTTAGGTCGCTAACGAAGAGGAGCTAACATTTGCCCCTCGAAGTATACGCCTAGGTCGTAGGTCGTGTGCTTCGATCTTCTTAACTCGTGCTCTGATGAGTTGTTAGGTCGCAAGCGACCTATCGAGGCAACTAGGTCGTGTGTGCCGATTCGCATTTCACTCCTCCGGGGTATAAATAGCTTAGGTTGTTCCTCCTTCACCTCATCTATTTTAATATTCCATTCAGCCATTAACAGAACTATGTGATTTCAAAAGCAAATTTGAGTTTAATCATCCACCGATTCATCCCTGCTATCATATTGTGTAAGTACACTTAATCTCTATCCATCCCATGATTACCATCAAACCACGAATTTCCATCCCAGAACAATTTTGTACGTCGTACTTCATCATCATTTTTTTTAAGTTATGGTCGATTTTGATCGCCATTAGTTGCGATTTTTGAAAGTATAACAATGAGTTGAATCCATGATGGATCAGAGTTGCTTCGAATTGATTCCTGGATGATTCGGTGGTATGTCGGAATGATGAATTTCACGAAGAGGATGATGGATCTCTATGTGTAGTTAATAACAGGTTACTGGGTTAGTGGAGAAGAAGGTGATTGGTGAGGGAAGCGAGGTTTTTAGCTTGAGCAGGAGCTTGCTCAAGATCCTATTAGAACCGCCCCATGAACCTGCGCGACCTATAGAACCTCGCGACCTAGGACTCTCACGACCTAGGACTTAGGGGAAAGCACGTTGCTTCGAACTGCTGGGTTAGTTAGGTTGCGGCCGACCTAGGTCTTAACAAATTTGCACATGAATTCAAAGCAGAACGACTTAACAAATCAACGACCTAACTTCTTTGCGGCATAGGCTTTAGGTCGCGGCCGAGCTAGGACTTGAACAAATGCGCATTGCTTTGAACCTCTTAACTTGCACAATGCGACCTAAAAGAGCTCTGACCTATATTAGGTCGTTGGACGACCTAGGACTTGTGAAATTTTTGAGAGAATTTGATTGAACTGCTTGGACTTGAATCATTTGAAATTCATTACATTCCTTTGCAGATTGCTTTAACTTTTAATTTAACAACCTGTTTAAACATAACATTTGCAGAAAAATGGGACGAATATACTGTCACTGACCGCCCACATCGAATGACGGATTAGTCGATAAAGAATAATCAACTTAAATGAACTGTGTGAGTGAAATGCTGTGAATCAACCGACCCAAATGAAGTGTTAAAGCAAAGCTAAAATTTTGTTTGAATTAACACTGCACTTGAGTTTTAAATTAACAAGTCCTGAAATCTCACAATCAATCAGTTGCCAATTAGTTTAATTTCAGTTATTTTGCTTGTTATTTTTATTAGTTTTGCACAACACTTCACACTTTTAGGAAACGTGCACCTTCACATTTGAACATCCCGTTGCTTGTATAGAATGACGTCTTAACAAGAAGAGATGATAGAACACGTCGAAGGGGCTCCTCCGATTGCTATTCCACTAGAGAACCCTCCGGAAAGAACTCCTACCCTTCTGAAACAGCGGGTGCTTAATCAATTATGCGTTCAATTTGGTATTGCCGAGGCAGAAGTTTTACTCCCTGGACCAAATGATTTTTCTGATAGACCACCTTCCGGTTTTGTTGCCATTAATCGCCAAATGTGCTTAAGTGGAGTAATTCCTCCCTTTAATGAATTTCTTCAACAAATCCTTCTTCGACTGACGATCTCTCCATTCCAACTGCATCCCAATGGCTATGCCATTTTGATGGGATTGTGCGTTCTGTTCAGGAGAACTCTTGACCGTCTTCCGAGTTTTAAGGAAATCTGTTACCTGTGCACTTTTGCGAAGAACAAGGACCACCCTTCGATTGTACTTGTAAGAGGTGCGAGGAACCGTAAACTAATTTTGGATTTGCCGGAGAGTGCACATGGTTTTTTGAATCAATTCTTCTATATTCGTTGCCCTGCAGGATTTTACACAGACTGGAGAATAGGAAGTGAGATCTTTTTTCCCTTCTCTCTTCAATTTCATTTTAAGTTTTTCATGGTTCATATTGCTAAATGTTGATTCCATTCCTTATTTTTACAGCACTTCCTCCTCCTTCTAGAGATTCCAGTCATAAACCAGTCTTTGAGAGGCTAAGCATTGTGGCTGCTGAAGAGAGGAGCGTAAAACTTCTATTGACAGATGAACTTCTTCATCGGTTTGAGCTTTTACATTCTTCCCGTTCTACTCAACTTCATGAAGTTCCGACTGAAGTTCCCGATTCTCCGATGAAAACTCCTGATGCCCCGGTCTCTATTAAAGAGCACATGCGGGGAGGAACCTCAATAGAAACTTCACTAGTAAAATGTTCCACTCCAAGGGATGATGCGGAGCCATCTGAAAAGCCTGCACTTGCCCCCATAACTGAAGAAGAGGAGTCCCTTCCTCATACTGATAAGAACGTTGATCTTGGAGTTGATATTTTTGGGAGTTTAAGTGACATAATGGTCACTTCTCAAGAACTTTTTAGGGATGATGTTTCCAAAACTATCTCTTCTGTAATTGAGGCGACATCTTCTCTACAACAAATGTCAACCCCTTCTACTCAAGTTATCACTAACTCTACTCCACAGAGTGGTCTGTAACTTGATGCATGTAGCTTACACGTTACACAAACTTAGGATTTTTCAGCACTTCTACGCATTCATCTTCTTATACTTTAAAGATTTCTAAAGCTTATTATCTTTATTCCAGATTCTCCAATGGGGCGCAGCAGTTCATATTATGATGATTTCCAGCGCTACGGGAGGCGTAGCCAATATGATTATAGGCGTCACCTCCCCTCTTACAGAGAATCGGATGAAGAGAGGGCCATCAGGAAAGCAGACGAGAGACGAGCATATGAAGAACGTCACCGAAGAGAACAAGAAAGACATGACCCTCCCCACAGAGATGATGATACCCAAAAAAGAAAGACTCACGATGAGAGAGGTAAAGGTCACATGGAAGATTCTTCTAGCAAGCGGGCTAAACTTACTGAAGAAACAATGACGACAGTTTCTCAAAATGTTCCTGCTCAATCTCCTGCCCATGTTCGTTCCGACATTCAAACAATCATCAACCGGCCCGCATACCAAGTTGGGCAAGGTCCTCCCACTCTTCAAAGTCGATTCCCTCAGTGGTGCCTGAGAGGGGTTCGATTTGATCTCGACTTGGTTCCTCTCGACAAATCGGCTATGCTGCGAAATCTTGATACTGTTAGGGCCGATATTGAAAGAATGTCGAACTGGCAAAAACTTGTCGACGAGCTTCAGAGTGTTAACCGTGCCAATCTCGAGGCCATGCTCACAATGGAGAATGATAAGGCTGAGTGGCAGAAGACTCTCGAACAGCATGACGCCGAAATGAGAAGTATTGCTTCCTATAATGAAAAGCTGGAAGCGGAAGTAGAAAAGCTTAAGGAAGAATTAGCTACTTCGTCTACTCTCTATTCTCAAAAGGAAATCATGGTTCAGCAACAAGTACGAGATGCGCATGCCAGTCAAAGGGCAGTCGAAGATAAGCTTACACACAAGGAGAAGGTCATAGAAGAATATCGCACTGAAACTTTACAGCTGCGAGAACAGACCGTCTCTCAAAGCTTGGAGATAGAGATGTTAAAAGCTCGACTTGCTATGGCCGAAAAGGAGCGTGACGAGGCTGTTGCTGGTAAACTTGTGGCCGAAGAGGCCCATCAAAGCAACCAAAGCTGACATTGGCTCCACGTTATTTGATTTTTATCTGCACAACATTTTGGGGCGTGGCAGTCTTGCCTTTCTAGGCCCTAAGTATGAAATTACACTAGCTGAAGTTTGGGAGGCAGCACTCGATATGCTCGGTGGTAAAGATGCTGGCTACGCTAAGACACCTCTTGAAGAGCAATATCTCGATGATGATGCCCGCGCCGCTCTTGCCAAGGGAAAAGAGAAACTCGCCAGAGTACGGGCCGGAATGGCGGAAGGGGAACGTTCCGAAAAAGAAATACCACCTACCACTTCTGAATGCCCTTTAGTTTCTTCTGAAGTTGACATCACAGGTTCCAGTGCTCATTCGCTGCCTCCTACAAGAACCGGGGTAATTACCCCTACTGATGATGAGGCTTTGGAGGATATCGGGGCTCAAAATTATGAGATTGAACTAACGAAGCAAACATCTTCAGGTAATTTTGACATTGGTCCGATTCAGGTGGATCGCCTGCTTGCTCCTCAAAAGTTTGATGAGCTTCTCGATTACTTCTTGAATCTCGACGAACCCATATCTCCCTTCTTTTGGGGAGATACTAATATTTTTAATTTTTCTTATTCTGCAGTTGAAACACCAAGTGCTGTGCAGACTTTACCTCTTCCGGTTATCCCTCCTCCGTCTCTTCAGGTGACTCCTCCTTCTGCTTCACAGCCCGGGTCACAAGAGGAGCAAATTGAGGCTCTTCATGGCTTGGATGACCCTATCGCTTCACAAGAGCAGAAGGACGAGGGACTTGAAGGAGGCGAGATCTCTCCGGAGCGGACTCCTTCTGATGACGTAGTTTTGTCCGCTCTTGTTACTCCACGGAGTGAATCTTCTTCGAAGAGAAGAAAGAAGCACGGAACATCGAAGAGGAGGGGGAAGAAAATCATTGCTACTGAAGAAGAACCGGAAGTTGCACCGGTTGCACCTCCCTCTCCTTCTTCCCTTATGCCTATAGATAGACCTGAAAAGCTAATCATTCGGCCGGGCAAAGGGTCCAAAGGTGGTAAGAAGAAGTGAAGAGTCGGGCTTCGGGCTTTTTGATTCCTTTCTTGTGTAATGGTCGGATGTTGTGCAGGCACCGGCCCTTGCTTTTTTATTTTGAAACCTGTATCTGCAATTGAATAAAATGATCCTTTATTTGTACAGACTCTTGTTTGAATTTGAGAATGCATTTATTATTCATTTTTGCACAAGTTTATTTATATGATATTGCGGTGAACTTGTGGTATGTTGTTTGAGCGTATTTTACCGATGTAGCTATACCATTTTGTATGTAACTATACCATGCTGCCCCCATACCATAAGCTTGCTGCAATATTTTATACTTTGAGGGGACTTGCACTCTTATTTTCTGAAGAATAATTACTTCATTCTTCAAGAAATTATTCGTAGAGTACAACTTCCTTCATATAAGTTTTTACGCTTTGTCCTTCGAAGAAATCACCCTTTTTTTTTCTTTTCTTTTTTTTATGTACGCATTTTGCCAAGTGAATTCTTCTATGTGGTAAAGCGGGCCTCTAAAGGGTACTTTAACTTTCTTTTTCTTTTTTTTAAATAGAAATTTGTACTTCTGAGGAGGGATTTTTCACGTTTCAACACTTGGAAGTTTTATTTCAATCTTGGTGAAACGTGTACCTCCAAAGAGTTGTGCCTTCGAAGAAAGCCTTTTTACGTTTCAACACTTGGAAGTTTTATTTCAATCTTGGTGAAACGTGGGCTTCCGAAGAGGTCTTTCTTTTTGATTGTGTCCCCGGGAGGGGGTTGTACCTCTAAGGAGGGATTTTTCACGTTTCAACACTTGGAAGTTTTATTTCAATCTTGGTGAAACGTGTACCTCCAAAGAGTTGTGCCTTCGAAGAAAGCCTTTTCACGTTTCAACACTTGGAAGTTTTATTTCAATCTCGGTGAAACGTGGACTTCCAGAAAGGTCTTTATTTTGTTTTGCATTTCAACTTTGGTGAAGTGAAATTCCGAAGAGCGGTTGTCACACTTCAACTCCTGGTGAAATGTGCCTCCGAAGAGGTCTTTATTTTGTTTGCATTTCAACTCTGGTGAAGTGAAATTCCGAAGAGCGGTCGTAACACTTCAACTCCTGGTGAAATGGGCCTCCGAAGAGGGCTTTTATTTTGTTTGCATTTCAACTCTGTTGAAGTGAAATTCCGAAGAGCGGTCGTAACACTTCAACTCCTGGTGAAATGTGCCTCAGAGAGGGTTTTCATCGCCTGGAAGTTACTCTCTCATGGTTGGAGGGTCATGACTCCTCCAATCTTTTTTGTTGAGTAGAGAACTTTCTTTTTTGTGGCGTATGACCCATTAGAGGTCTTTATCCACCGAAGAGTTGTGCCTCCGAAGAGGACTTGTGCTGCCGATGATGGCTTTGGTTGTTCCCTTGTCCACTTGCTTATGCCTTTTCAGCGATCCTCTTTTTTTTTAAAATAACTTGTTTAATCCAAGGAAGTGTACTTCATCGTCAGGCAAGTTCGTGAGAACGAGCATCAGCTTCTTAATTGGATGTTTGTTTGTTCAAACGATCTCAATTTATTAGCAAAGGCCCGTTTCTGTCGAAATCATAGGCCGTTCAATTGAAGTACTTCCTGTCTAGGATTTGAATTCGGAGCTTTTGTGATTTGAAATTTGGCGAGAATCACTTGGTCTTATTATGTGCAAGTTTCACTTCCATTGTCTGCAAAAATTTAAATCGACATTTCAGCAATACATTCTATGTACTCTTTATATCGAAAATAAAGCAAACATGTAATAATAATAAGGAACACAAGATTTATAGTGGTTCGGCCAGGAAATTGGGCCTACATCCACTTTATATTTTTTCATTATTTACTTGCATCAGTTTTACAATTGCCTTCAATTACAAGAATCATACATTCATAATTCTTTTTACAATATTTCAACAAAATTTTCAAGTAAAGTATGGACGCAAATGATTGCTGTTCCATGCCCTTGGAATTTGATCTCCTTCAACAGTAGTGAGTTTGAATGTGCCGTCAAGAAGCTTCAGACCTATGACATACGGTCCTTCCCAATTTGGCCCAAACACACCTGTCGCTGTCATAATTCTCTTCAGGACTAGGTCTCCAATCTCAAAGTAGCGTTGGCGAACTTTGGAATTGAAATGTCTGGCTATCCTTTGCTGATGAGCTGCAATTCTGAGATTAGCCTCATCTCTTTTTTCATCAAGGAGATCTAGCGCTTCAAGCTGTAGCTTTTCGTTTTCTGCTTGATTGAAATGGATTCTTCTATGTGAAGGGACCTCTATTTCTACCGGAATCATTGCCTCTGACCCGTATGCTAATGAAAACGGGGTGTGCCCAGTCGCAGTTTTGTGAGTGGTTCTGTATGCCCATAGTGCCAGTGGTAGCTTATCGACCCAACCACCTTTTGCTCTTTCAAGTTGCTTTTTGATGGTTGACTTAATAATTTTATTCACGGCTTCCACTTGCCCGTTTGCCTACGGATGAGCCACTGCTGAGAAGCTTTTTCGGATTTTGAATTGCTTGCAAAAATCTTGGAATTCTTCACTTTCAAACTGAGTACCATTGTTTGTAATTATTTTTTGAGGCACACCGTATCTGCAAATGATGTTTTTAGTCACAAAACTTATCATCTTCTTTGAGGTGATAGTAGCCAGTGGTTCAGCTTCTGCCCACTTAGTAAAATAATCTACAGCAACAATGGCATATTTAATTGCAGATTTGGCAGTTGGTAATGGTCCTACAAGGTCTATCCCCCATATTGCAAACGGCCATGGACTGACCATCTGTGTGAGTTCAGTGGAAGGTGCTTTAGGAATTTTGGCGAATCTTTGGCATTTGTCACATTTTCGGGAATACTCTGCTGCATCTCGATTAATTTCTGGCCAAAAATATCCGTATCGGAGAATTTTCTTTGCTAATGTTTGGCCACCTGAATGATCACCACACTCTCCTCCATGTACCTCTGCTAGGATTGCTTTGGACTCTTCCCTGGATACACATCGAAGTAATGGCATTGAGAATCCCTGTCTGTATAATCGGCCATCCTGGATTATGTATCGAGAGGCTTTTCTCAGAAGCTTTTGTCGTTCTTTTGAGTTCCCTGGTAAGGATCCATTGAGCAGATATTCTGTTATCAGAGTCATCCATAATTCTTGCTCTTGAGACATGCTCATGATCCAATCAATATCCATCTCATCAATGCTAGGAGTCGACAGGACCTCCACTGGAGTTAACCCTAGAAATTGAGCTTCGCCTGTGCTAGAATACTTTGCGAGAGAATCTGCTTTCATGTTTTCTTCTCGAGGAATGTGACTTATCATGTAATGATCGAAATCACCCAGGAGTTCCCAAGCCTTTGACAAGTAGGCGGGCAGATTCCCCCCTTTTGCTTGGAATTCCTTTTTGACTTGGCATACAATAAGCTGAGAATCACTGAATATCTGTAACGCTCGGATGTTTAATTCTTTAGCAATCCTTAAGCCAGTGATAAGGGCTTCGTATTCTGCTTCATTGTTTGTTGAAGGAAATTCCAATCTTAGTGCATAGCATAATGATTGGCCTTCAGGGGTCTCAAGTACAACTCCGGCTCCAGAACAGTAGTCGTTTCTCGCACCATCGACATATAACTTCCATTGGATTGGGGAATCGTCAACCGTTTCCTCCTCACTATTACCCTTATCTGTGAATTCTACGATGAAATCCGCTAAAGCTTGTCCATTGATTGCTTTTCGGGGATGATAAGTGATGTCATACTGACTGAGTTCAATATTCCACTTTAGAAGACGACCCGAAGTCTCAGGGCGAAACAGGACTTGCTTTAAAGGTTGATCAGTGAGGACTCTGGTAGGATGAGCTTGAAAATATTGCCTCAACTTCCTAGATGCAATTAGTAGGCAATAGGCAAGTTTTTCCAACTTAGAGTAATTCATCTCTGCCCCAGTGAGTCTTTTGCTGATATAGTAAACTGGATGTTGAATCCTCTTGTCTTCTCGTATCAGCGCTGCACTTAAAGCATGGGATGATACTGCCAAGTATATAAGAAGATCCTCACCATCGCCAGGCCTAGAAAGTATTGGAGGCGTTTCCATATGGTGGATCAATTCATCAAAGGCTTTTTGGCATTCGGGACTCCAATCGAAGTTTTTCTTTCCTTTCTTTAGAGCGTCAAAGAATGGGATGCATTTATCTGTGGCTTTGGAAATGAATCGACTCAAGGCGGCGACCTTTCCATTGAGACTTTGCAATTCCTTCTTTGTTCTAGGAGCTTTGACTTCCTTTAATGCAGTAATTTGAGCTGGACTAGCCTCAATGCCTCTAGCGCTCACGATGAAAACTAAAAACTTGCCGGATTCCACTCCCAATGAACACTTTAAAGGATTGAGCTTCATTCTGTATTTTCGGAGGACTGCGAACATGTCTGCTAAGTGTTCTATGTGATCCACTGCTTTCTTAGACTTTACCAACATGTCATCGACGTAGACTTCCATAGTCTTGCCCAGTTGCGGTTTGAACATAGCATTAACAAGTCTTTGGTATGTTGCCCATGCATTCTTCAGCCCGAAGGGCATAACTCTGTAGCAGTAAAGACCAATAAAGCTCGTGTCCTCCTGATCTGGCTCATGCATCATGATCTGGTTATATCCGGAGTAAGCATCCATAAAAGATAACAATTCGTGTCCCGCTGTTCCGTCTACCAGTTGGTCGATTCTGGGTAATGGGAAGCAGTCTTTGGGGCAGGCCTTGTTTAGATCTGAAAAATCGATGCATACTCTCCATTTTCCGTTGGCTTTCTTAACCAGCACGGGATTTGAAACCCAATTCGGATAGGTAGATTCTTTGATAAAATTATTCTCCATGAGCCGATCAACTTCTTCTTTTAATGCCGCCGACCTTTATGGACCTTGAGTTCTCCTTTTCTGTTTCACAGGTGTAAATTTTGGATCAATATTTAGAGCGTGCACTGCAACTTCTAGGGATATTCCGCACATATCGGCATGAGTCCAAGCAAAAACATCCAGATTCGCCTTTAAAAAAGATATTAAGATATTCTGAATTGACGCATTAAGTTGTGAACCCACATTCAACACCTTGTTTGGGTCCTTTGGGTCAACATGTATTGGTATTGTCGTTTCCACTGGTACCACTCTATTTTCCCCTGCACTGACTTTTCTAGGGTCCATATCTTTCCTTGCTCCGCTGTGCTCGCCAGTGCAGGGTCCGCCCTGTAATTGCTACAAGGTTGGTTCTTTGATGCGGACTGGGGCTGCCGCATTCTTTCCCATTTCTCTTTTTCTGGTTTCGCGTAGCTCTGTCAGATAACACTCTCGCCCAGCATTTTGATCCCCTTTTATAACTCCTACTCCATTGTCTGTAGGGAATTTAATAGTGAGGCACCACGGGGCAAGAACAGCTTCGAACGCTGCCAGAGTTGGACGACCAAGGAAAGCATTGTAAGCAGAAAATTCGTCGACAATCACAAAAGTTTGCTTGCGGACCACTTTTCTCTCTCCTTCTCCAAGTTCCACAAACAAATCAATGGTTCCTACCGGCTGCTTTGGCTCCCCAATGAAACCAGCAATTTTCTACGATGAGGCTTGCACATCAGCCATAGGGATCTTCATTTGGTCGAATGTTTTCTTGAAGAGGATATTGCAGGATGAGCCACAATCAATGAGAACTCTTCTGACAATAGCTGGCCCGATACCAGCCGAGATGACTAGGGGATCCAAGGTAGGAGCTTCAATACCTGCGGAATCCCTAGCTTTGAACACAATATCATCATCAAAAGTTCTTTGTTGCTTCAAGGGCGTAGCACCTTCCAAAACGAATACATCTTCCTCGGTCCGTACATACTTTAAAGCTCGGGTATACCTTTCCATCTCACCCCAGCTTCTGCCTGCTGGGTGAGGTCCTCCTGTAATGACATTGATGATGGGCCTTCCAGATTCATGCTCTACAGCCTTCTCACTCGTCCTGGGCTGATGAGTAGGAGTCTGTTGCCCCCGACTAGATGAAGTAGGATTGTTGCTATTCTTTTTCACAAATTGCTGCAGTTTGTTTTCCCTTAGCAACTCTTCAATCAGATTTTTCAACTGGCGGCATTCGTCGGTCTCGTGACCGGGTTGATTATGGAAGCGGCAGAACTTCCCACTCTGTATAGCCTTTTTCCCGGTCCTTAGAGGAGGAGGTTTAGGAAAGTCAACAGAATCTTTAGTGGCAAGGTAGATACGCTCCGGCGTATCTGATAAAGGAGTATATTCTGATGGCTTGAAGGATCGGGGCTTCTTCAGATTACTCTGCTTCTTCCCATTGTTATTTTCCCTTTTTTGCCCTACAGATTCATTCTTGCGTGGAGCAACAGTGTTATCTTCATCTTTTTCCAACACTGCCTTTACCGGTACGGGACGGCTTTCTAAGCGTATGAATTCATCTGCTTTTTTGTAGAATTTTTCAAGGGAATTTGGTTCCTTCATGTTTAGCCATTTCCCAAATTCACTCGACTTGTCAATACCCTTCATCAGATAAGTCAATATCATTCACGGTTCTGCATTGTCCACCTCAGCTAGCGCTATATTAAAGCGGTTTAAGAAAGATCTGATAGTCTCTCCTGGATTCTGCTCCAAACTTGACGGTGACATGATATCCTTGGCTTTTGAGGCGTATAGTCTGAACTGCTCCTTGAATTTCCAGGTTAAGTCAGAAAACTGATCTATAGATCGGACCGGAAGTTTGGTGAACCAAAGCAGAGCTACACTTTCGAGATACACAGGAAAATATCGGCACTTTATTTCATCAGAGGCTCTGGCACCTGTCATGTGCCAATCATACTTGTATAAGAATTCGTTCGGATCACCTGTCCCCTTGTAAGCTGGGATGGTTGGAGGGACAAACTTCCTTGGGAATTCAGCCTTTAAGATTTTCTCAGTAAACGGAGTTTTACTTGGGGCAAAACCCCATTCTTTCTCGTCTTCAACCCACTGCATACTCTCTTTCATAATTTGTCGGACCATTCCAGAAAGATACTCCTCATCATGTCGAGTTCTAGATCCACCAACCTCTGGAAGTGTTTGTTCAAAGGGGCTAGCAGCCCTTTCAGGAGCAATTCTTTCTTCAGCATCATGAATGTTGCCAGTAAAATTCCTTTCATTACCTGCCGGTTGACGGTTTGCCCCAAGCAAATCGTTCAACCTATTCAGAATTAGGGCATTCTTGGCATTCTGAGCCTCGAATTGTGCATTTTGGGCATTTATCTGTTGGTTCAGCCCTAAGATTGCAGCATCCAGCTCTGCCTTTGTAACTCCGACGGCTGGAGTGACTTGATTCGATATAGGGGAAGCGGAGGTTCCCTCTTGAATATTCCCAGATCTGACAGATCTACTTTTCCTTCCAGGAGCCATAATCTCGGATAGACTTCTGGTTTTCAAGGAAATTCTCTCTACAAACCTCTGTGGAGCAATGATGATAACTCGCCTGAGTTTGACCTTCTCAGTGAAAGCACCAAAAATGTTAACGCTAACACCCCGGTGTATGAAGTGAGATTGTGAAAGCACCACCCGATAGCTCAGGAACAGATTATAAGCAGATAATAGTGAAAAAACAGTAAACAACAGCAATTTTATAGTGGTTCGGCTTAAGAGAGAGCCTACGTCCACTTTGAATATCTTTATTGACAATTTGATTACAAGTCAATGCAGTTACACTTTGATTACAACACACTTTGAGTTTCAAGTGACTTAGGACAAGTAGCCTAAACTTCAATGTTGATCCAAATCTTTGAACACATGTTAGACATGTTTGATTTCTTCGTGAAGTTCCTTGAAGGTGTTCAAGTAGTTCAGATGCAGCAGAGTGACGGCGCTTGAAATGAATCAGCCAAAAAAGTCCTCTTTTAGTTGGAACTAGGGTTGTATTTATAGGCATTTTTCGGAGTTAGGTCGTAGGTCGTGACCGACCTAAGTAAGGTCGTAGGTCCTAGCCGACCTAAGAAGCACTGGCCCCCCTTCCATAAGAACATGCAAGCTCGTTTCAACAAGTTCTAGGTCGTAAGCGACCTTACCAGTAGCGGCTTAGAGAAGGCGGCCTTCTAATGCAATGTCCTTAGGTCGTGCGCGACCTATCTTAGGTCGTGAGCAATGTCAGAATTACAGTAGCACGAGGTTGCCCTCTAGTCTGGAATGGGTTAGCGGGTTATAGGTTGATGACGGTCTATGGTAAGACGTAGGTCGCGAGCGACCTACGTGGTATGGTTTGTGGCTTGATAGGATGCATCGAGTTTGACTGAGTAAGATGACAAGTGGTAGGTCGTGTGCGACCTAAGAAGAGAGGCAACCTAAGTATGTTGAATGGTATGGTGTTGCGACCTAAGTTAATCACGACTTATAGCTTAGCTCGTTAAACCATTAGGTCGCTAGGTTGTCTCCTTCTCTATCTGTTAAGTCGCCGAATGCTCGAACCGTTAGGTCGCTCGTCTTGTTGATTCGTTAGGTCGCTCTGGCCTTTAGGTCGCTGGAGCACTAGGTCGTTAGATCCCCTTAGGTCGCTGATACCATTAGGTCGTTATCTTTGTGAGTCGTTAAATCACGGCTCCCTATAGGTCGTAGGTCGCTGCTGTAGTTAGGTCGCTAACGAAAAGGAGTTAACATATATATATATATATATATATTATTTCATTAAAATCAACATTCTAATTTAGGACAAATATTAAAATAAAATATATATGTATTTCAAAAAAAATATTCTTAAATCACAATTATTCAAAGTCAAAGCGATATATTATTATATTTAAAATCAATACTTATATATACACTTTAAAAGTGGGATCCAAGTATACATTATTTAAAATATATATATACTTCTCATCTATATACACAGACTTGCGTATATACATTAATTAAACTTAAAAATTGTACTTCATATCTAAAATACACTGACTCATATATAAAATATCCCTTAGGCTGACCATAAATACATATTATTTTTAAAGCAATATGTATAAACATATATAGATTATAGGCTATCAACAAAATGTATGTACGAGCTACCCAAATTAAATACAACCGTATACACACATCTTAAAATATAAACGTAGATTCAAAACATACTTTGAACATATTGTACTTTAAAACAAACTATATATACTTATATACATAAACTAATGTATAAACCCATATATAATTGATATATACAAGTAGAAGGAAGGAAATAGGTAGGCACGGCAGAAGAAGACAAAGAAAGGGGTAAAGTAGGCAGGGTGTGGCGACATGGTGCTGGCCGCCAAGGAGAGGCTTGAGTCATGGAGGGAAAGGTTGATGGGTTGTTCCGGTCATGCAATGGTGGCAATGTTCGAGTGCATAAGGGGCCAGGCTATGTTTGTTGCCATGCATGGTGAGCTGATTGAGGAAGGCTCGGTGCAGGTCCGGTGAATGGGAGGCGAGTTGCAAAGGATGGGTGTTCGGCTACTCATGAGAGGATAGAGGAGGGTGGTTGCGATGGTAGAGGATGGCTGTCTCATGGCGTGGTTGACGTTAAGGAGAGGAGGGTGCGGTGCATGACTGTCGGTGGTGACGATGAGGATCGACTGAGGGTATGGCTACACGTGGTCGGTTTCAGGGAAGAGGAGGATGGTCATGGTTGTGACATGCTTCGGTTAGAAGATTGTCTTGGAGAGGCCTGTGTGGTGTTTAGGTTTTATGGGAATTGACAGGTGGCAGGTGGAAGGCTGGGAAATAGTTGAAGGCAAGGTGGCAGAACGAAGGTTTGGGTTCGAAGAAGAAATGGTCGGGTTCCATACAAAAGTGGAGGAGTAGATGATTTTCCAAAGCACGCAACATTATATATTTTTTCTTCAATTTAGAAAGTATAGGAACAAAAGAAGCATGGTTAGACAAAGAAATGCAGAACAAACCAGAATTCAAGATAGAAAAGGGAAGAGAGAGAATGAAAGGTCTGATAGAAATTTATGGAGTATCCAGGGAATTACAAAAGGCACAAATCGGAATTCTGGAATAATTAAATGCAAATGGCTGTTAGCTTCGAACGGGTAGATAATTAAATGGATAAGGAAACCAAAAGGTTAAAATTGAATACCGATACGGTTGATAGTTTTGCAAATTTCACCGCGTATTGGACAGCGAAATGCACAAATGCATATACTGCGGAGATCAGCATGACGAGATGAACAGAATGGTATATAGATATCATCGATACGATCATCTTATCCATAATTGATATTTGCTGCCAAAATGTTGTAAATTCACCGAAAATTAGACAAACACAACTAGAGAAATCCAAATTTGACGAAACAAATTATGACGACTCACTCAAAAAATATTATACATTTTTATTATATAAAAATATTCAGATTTCTAAAACAGTTTATTTTTATCAAATTTACCGATATTAAACTGAAATTGAAAATTACACAACTGAACTAACTTCCATATTTTCCAATAAAAATTTACTATTTTCTATGTTTAAATAGGAATATTCCAAATATCAAATTTTCATTGCTAAATTTTATAGTTTAATTTCAAGCAAAATTTTTGTTAATTACGTTACAAAAACCATTCAAATTTACGGGTCGTTACAATCCTTTACTAATATCAAGTCCTAGTTAGCTTATTATTCGAGTTAGACCGAGTTGGAGGTTAGCTTTTGGACTTTTGCAGGATTTACCATTTTGGGCTTCTTCATCGACTTTATTTACTATGGAATGATCACCTAGTCATTGCATAATAACACAATTGGGTCACCTGGACCCTATCCTAAAATAAACTTTATGCCCTTCAGAAAAAACCTTCATCTATATCTTTAAAATATTTTCATTCAATTGGTTAATGATATCCATTCAAGTGAAATTTCAATATCATCAATGCCATTTCTATTATCCAACTTCCTAAGTGAAACTTTGCTTCAATATAATCTTCCAAACTTCTAATATCTTACAAGTATAACGTTTGGTCCGAATTCCAAATTCCCTTAAATAAACCTTAACTAATTCATTTTGCTATTAGGTTAGAATCTGTTCTCCATGCAATTTCTATAAAATAATTTATACTTACGTCCCTCTTTCCAAAATATGATCTCCATATGTGAAGAAAGAAAATTTTCTATTTATCTTCTGACCCTTACTTAGAGTCATATGCTTAAGTGGCATATCAATGAGCCTAATGTGTTTAACTAAGGTTGGTCAGAATCTTCAATAAAGGCATAGGGATTCCTATTTATAGGATAGACAATAATTCATCATCGTAGGATTATCAGGATCACGACATACCTCAAGATCATGCCCAATCACTTTTTATCACACTTTCCACATTTTTGTCCTCGTTTAATATCATCCCATAATGAGTCATCCCATATTTTTTCAAAACAAATCCATACCTCAAAAGATTCAGTACATATGTTTCACAAAAGGACTCGACACCGTAAATAACAAATTCTAAATCATGGAAATAATAGGAATAGGGTGGATTCGATGCAATAATAGGTATAAACACCTTATGAGACTTAGGGTCTAAATTATCAAAAATGATAATCTATATCCAAAAGTAACATCTCTCTTCCCATCAAGGTACACTCTCCTTTCTCCCAGGAAAAAAGGTATTATGCTTGCACCTAGGACCTCTCCCACTGCATAGGATTTAACTATCTTACCTTCTTTATTTTCTCACCGGTATTGATTATAGCACTATCTTCGGTTCTAGTTTAACCCCAATAGTATTTATCCCTATTCAAATATCTACTTATTTTAACAAACCCATTCTAAGCTCTCTTAAATTGGGATTCGTTACCAACTCCCCAACTGATATTTAACTGAAATGGAACATAAACAGTGCATACGTATGTATGAAATGTATATATATAAGTTTATCAATACAAAGCCACTCTCTCAATATGTTCCCAGTCCTATAGTTTTTCCTTAATACCAAATGTAACAATCTGCCGTTTTTAGACCTTCGGATTCAGCGCCTGAATCGACTTTAACTTCTCAAGGACTGAAAATGACAAGTTGTTATGATATGATAACAAGTAAACATTACAGAATATAATAACTAATTTTCAGAACTTACAGCGGAAGGAGACAATGTATAATGTGAAACATCTTATACACTAGTCATACATCAAATTACATAGTTAGATCTATATAATAAGTCCAAATCCAATCCTAGGCACATGGAAATAAACCGTTATAGGTCATATTTACAAATTATGCATTATTTACAATATAATTTGTATCGACCTGCTTTTTTAATCCTTAGAAGATGACACTAATACATCCATGGTATTCTCATGCCGAGTATTCAAGTGCCGGAAAGATTATGTTCGGTTGGAAAGAAAAGAATAGATTGAAACAAATCTTTTATTGTGATGGGTAATATATATTATCCAGATTATCTTTACAAAAGAAAATTTTAATATCCAAACAACATTAGAGTCGAACCTATCATTAGCTTGGATAATTATAATTTGTCCATACAAATGCTGATAAATAGAAACAAGAAACACGGTGGAAATAAAAATAGGGAAATACATCAGGGGAGAATCCACCTCGTCTCTTATGGCCCAAAGCATCCAAAACTAATTCTGGAAAAGTACCCAGGTCTAATCCGAGCATTATAAGAAAATAACTCCTAGATCATTCTGGTAAACCAGCATCAGAAACTCAAATAAAATGTTTGTTATATCTTATAAACCCCCTCAAAAATAAAAGTATCTCACAAGACTATGCCACACATAAATACAGATGAATGTTTACCTAACGATAACCAAAACATTTCAAAGAAAAAAAACGATGATACTATAATAATGTTAAGGGTTTAAAGTAAATTTTGAATTTAGTTTGAATGCCTGCTCTCACATTCCAATATAGTTAGGCACAACTAAGTCCAAATGGCGCTTATTGGAGAATGGATTCCATACAATGACAAGGCTACTAGAGTACCGCCTACCACATAACACCTCTATAAAAGTGTCCCGATGGCCTCACATGGATCCCTTGAAAATCAGGACTAACCTACTCTTTACTAGATAGTACCGAATATTTCGCCACCATAGTTGCTTTGCAACCTTTTCTCGTGTGCTCACCATGCACATACTAAATCCATAAATATATACCTTGATTGGGGATGACAATACCCTAATGGGTGAGATCCACATAGGCCAGAAGCATGTCCCCTATTTTAGTCATTTCGGGTTGTGAGGCTTGAGGCTTCATTTTACATTTTCATATAGCAATCCCAGTTAGAATGCTAACACTGCCCTTTGGGCAACAATGCAATGCCAACGTTTATCCATACAAGTTGTTCAAGATATGAACAAACCAAAGTCACCACTTCTTCTACGTCGCCTCAGGATTAGTACCAAGTAGCCCATGCACTTTAAGAGCTTCATCTTCAATTCCATCATCTTCAAGATGTCTTCAATTCAAATGCTTGAGGTAGTTCGAAGTGGTATATGGATCATTCATACTTATTCGTTCTCGATTTCTTTGAACCAACATTAGATACTTATAGTCAACTTCATTTTGGTTCTTTTAAAAATATACCAATAATACGTAAGAGCAGAGATCACCTCCTAACTGTTTAAGTGGACGTATTTTGCTTATCATTTGTCCTAGATGAACACACGAGTTTAAACATACAATATAGCATCATCGATGATAACTGTAACATAAAATTATCATGTTTCTTTTAGATATCTCCAAAGTCAAAATTTGGTCGATATTTGATAGTCGTTTATTTAACTATCAAATAAACAAACAATAAAACATAGATTTAATTCCATAGGGGATCCATTAAGTCTTTTTCTAAAATTTTCATTTATTATATCTCTTAAATTATTTACAAAAATATTCATATTCTTATGTCACCGGTATAAGAATATTCCCAAAGCATTTAAGAAAGATTTCCTATTTCAAAACCATATTAAAAGGATCAAAACAATGTCATTTAAACATTGTTTACTATATACCCAAACCACATATCCTTCGAATTTAAGTATAGAAAGATGTTTTCATACCACCATAATTAAGAAGTAAAAACTATTCATTTCATAAACTTGATTTTTCAAAAGTGAGCCATTTAATATAAAATCAAAGTTTTATAAACCAAAAAATTCTTTCCAAATTCAAAGATCTCTTTCCAATTTATAATTTTAACAAACCCTTCATTTAAAATAATTCTCTTTATAAAACAATTTATTATTTTAAACACCCTTTATAAAAAATATTATTATTCAAACAAATTATTAAATTGACTTAAACATTAATTTTGAATATATTAATTAACTTATACATTCTTAATTAAACGTTTAATAAACTTCAAAAACATCATCATGAAACAATTAATTAACTTCAATCCCATTAATAGAATAACTAATTATATTTAAAATAACATTAATAAAATAATTAAATAACTTTAAGATATCATTAAAAAATAATTAATTATCTTTTAAATAATTTTAATAAAATAATTTATTAACTTTAAAACATTAATATTCAAATAGTATTAACTTTACCATTTAAATATAGGAAGTGCTTTACAGCAGAATACTATAAAGTTAATGTAAATTTAAAATCCGTTTCTTTTCAAAATTGGGAAGTGGCTTAGCGACCACAATGATACTTAAACAGGCTACGATTTATTTTCATATCAACATTCTATGTTATCATCGATATTTGAAGAAGCAACATATAGGTAAATATATTCCATAATTATCAATCAATGGATAACACCTTACTTTATCCAAGTCACTAGCATATGAATAAATGTACAAACAAATAAAATGGCAGATGGATATACTATGCTATATAGATGTCCAATATGATCTATTCAGTTTAAATGTAAAAGAGTGGCGCTTATTCTACTAACGAAATGCCAGTGATAAAATATTCTTAGTCAACTATGTAATATTTTCTATCGCTATTAATTTTATCGATATTTCACGATTCAATTTTAGTGACAAATAATTGTACTAAGGTGTTCCATTGGATTATACGAATCAAGTACTGAAATCCACGGATCAAACAGACTTCATATAGGTGCGTTATAATTTTTTGAAGTAGAAACTTATTTAAATTAAAAACTAATTGACTAAAACACTACCACCCTCATCCATTCCAAACTCCTCCTCCCACACAAAATCCCCAATTTCAACTTACCCAAAAATCAAAACATGGAGCCAAAAATGATCGTACGTGAATGTGCCCACAGGCATATGAACGCCACCTCCAACCACCAAACGCCATGCTAACCACCCTACGCAAACGTCATGCGCCCCGCCCGCCTCAACTGCGCCACCACCAACCCTTTAGCGCCTCCAAACCCAATTTGACCCTTCGATCCAAAATGAATCCCTAAACTGCCACGATCAAGCAAGAAACACTACAGCCGCCACCACATCCAAATCCTAATGCCACCACAAATGGAATTCCACTGCACTGCTGCACCTCCATGCCTACAGCGTCGAGCTTGATGCTTCCACGCGTCGCTACCATTCCCTAATTCGAACGCCAAAACAAAGTTTCCTAAACCCTAACTCGAGGTCGACCCACCACCTTAGGCCACCATCATCCATGCGATCACTACCATAGCTCCGCCATTACCTATGGCTGCTCCAGCTGCAATCGCTCCAACCCAAAATCCTTAGATCAATGGAAACTTCAAAATGATCGGAAACCGATCAACTCTCTATTAAAACACAACCCTAAATCCTAAAATCATACTACTTGACCTAAAAATCTAGATTTCTAGAGAAGAACGTGACCAGATGCTCCGTTCGTCAAATTGTGCTGGATGAAAAATTGACACCATTCAACTACTTGTTGTTATCGACCCATCTCGCACACCATAGTTGACGAAATGCCATCCGACAAATTTTATAAATAACTAGACACTTGACGAACAACTCTCCAATTGATTACTTAAGATAATTTTGAACGTTTGAGTGATATGGATTTTTAAATTTATGAGATAGAGGATATGAGAAAGAACAAAGGAAGGAAAGAGAGGAGGTGGCGTGGTGCCTACATTCCTATGTTTAATCAACTTACAACAACCTTTTTTCGTCCATTTTCAATTCAAAATATGGTTTAAACAATTACTTTGAATATGAGAGTTATTTAAAAAAACACAATCAAGATATAAGTAAAATTTTCACAACATTTACTTTCAAACAAATGTTAAACGAGGAACAGAGATCTCAACTTGCACAATTATTGCAAAATCCAAGCTAAATTTGTTTAAGCTAAAAGGTTAGATTTTGATTTCTATTTTCAAAATGATAAAAGATAAGGAAGATAGGAAAAAGAAATCAAGTGGTATGAAGATGAAATGAAATAGGAAGTGAGTATATTAAGATGAAGTAAAAATATAAAAATAAAAATTAAAAAAATTAAAAACCTGAAATGCCTTAAATCACATTTTCAACCCACCTATCATATCTTAAGCCAACAAAGTGCCATTCATATAAAAACATATTGGATCTTAGAGTCTTTTCATGTACCTTTGTTCATTATAACACTTAAGGAATCATACCATTTCAAATCCACGATTTCATATTTTTAATTTTGAAATATATTCTATATTTATAAATCTTTATTATTATTATTATTATTATTGTTATCTTATTTATACATTTCAAAATAAAACGTTTAGACATTTAAATGTTGTTTAAGTTATATGCAAGGTATTACAACTTTCTGCAACTTATCATTTGATAAAAAGTTAAAAATCCAAAAAGCGTGTTTCGGTCACTTTTTCGGTTTTCCATTGAACTACCTATTTATGTAAACAAAATTCAAAAATGAACTTTCTATCATTAGATATAAATTAAAAGAGGGTTATTTAATTATTAAAACCATAAATTGAATATTTAGAATACTTAAATATTCACAAATCAAAATGATAAAATTTTGGGTCGTTACATCTTTCCCTCTTAAAAGAATCTCGAACCTGAAATTTTACCACAACCTAGTCAAAGAAAAACAAGGCCAAATAGTATCCTTTATTCATTACTAACTATTTTCCTAAGTAGAAATTAATTTTTTTAAAGAAGACATACAACAATAACATAACGGAATTTGTTCAAGCATACATACTAGTAATACCCAATCTACACAAAGGTATCTAACCCAAATCAAACTAACAGTCCAATGTATATACGTCGTGTGATGACCCTACTTTCAGCGACCAGAAAGTCACATCATCTTTAAGAAAGAAAGGGATAGAAAAGAGAAAAGAAAGAGAAGAAAGAAAAAAACTACATCCAAATCTCAACAACGGAACGAATAAATTATATTAATAACATAAGTATTACATAGTATACAACAATTATCAGAGTTACACAGATTATACATCATAATACTAGATAGTTATAAACACCTGTCTAGTTATTACAACTTAGATACAATATCAACAAATAACTCAGAGATACCAAACACAGCAGAACACTATACTTATCGATAACGCTGAAGCCTCTTGCTCCATTGCTCCTCCACAATTCGTCAAAGCTAACCTGAATCCCTTGGCTACTCGTAAAATTCGAGTACCCAAGAGTTTAAGAAAAGCAGAAATAAACTCTGGGTCAGGCATGGGTCTGGTGTGAGTAACAGGTTAAGGTTGCTTAACTTTGAAAACCTTTGAAAAGAAAAGGCATCACGTAAGACTTCCCACACATAAACATGGAAAAGTTTTCACCTTACGCTAACCAAAAGACTTCATAGGAAATCCAGTGATATTATAATATGTCTAGGGTTTTCAAGTAAATAAGAAATAGCCGAAATTGTTACATGATTAAATTCCATCTACTAGCCACAAAAGTGGGTAATACAATCAAAACCGATGGCACTTATTGGATTTTGGATTCCATACAATGGCAGGGCTACTGGGTATCGCCCGTTACAGTACGGGGCCTAGATCACTCTACTAAGGATTGCTCCCAATCCCCTGCAACACAAAGCCGGAACCATTCCTTACTAAACAGTTTCGAACAAGACCACCCGCAGTTGTGATCATCAACCGCATCACACAGCCCAAATAAAAAGGGACATCTAGACAGAGGTAAATCTCTGATCAGGAAGAGTTTGGCAGTTCAGGATTATCTGTTGAGTTACAGATATGAGATAAGGAGTTTGGTATTTGAAGTTGGAGACCCTACTTGGGCATGACCCACTTAGCCTTGGTGCACCTCCTCTGTTTTAGCCATTCCCGGTTTATGAGGCTTGAGGGTACGATTACCTTATCAGAACACAACACTCAGAACGCTCATCGTCCACCTGACGATATATTGAAAGCACTCAATCCATACAAGTTCGTTCCAGGTTCGAACGAAACCGAAGGCATTATCTCGTTCCACTCATTTTGGAATCACCCTCAGAGTTAGCGACGATAACCCTGCACTTTAAATCTTCATCTTCACTTGAGATTCACGACCTATCGTTAATTTGGGTCGATGTAGTTTTCGGATATCCAAATCTGGAAATCCGATCTCGATCTCATCGAAATCCAAAACGTGTCTTTTAAGGTCCAAGTTGTTTTAAAGTTTAAAACAATTCAATTCTATTATCTACATACGCACAGATAGATGATTCAGAACATCACAATAGATAATCAACATTATCATCATAAACAGATAATCCACATTATGATCACAAATAGATAATTCATATTATCATCCCAATGCAACAACAACATCCATATCACACAACATTACTTATCTCATAGCCGAGATTTCAAACCATTCAAGGCAACCAATATCATTCATTCATACATAAGCAATGATTAACTTAACCACATCATCTATAATAAATCTAAAATGAATTAAATTAATTACTTCCATCTCTAATTAATTTAAAGGGAATTAAATTAATTACTTCATCATTTTAAATCTTGCTTACTTAACCATTAATTAATTACAAAATAATTAATTAATTACCCTTTAATTAATAACCTTAATTAATCACCCTTGATTAATTATCCTTTAATTACATTCAAGTAATTATCCTTTATTTAATTTCACAAATTAATTATCCTCAAACAATTGCAATAATTAACCTTTAATTACATCATTAATTTATTAACTATAATTAATTACATTAATCCTTAATTAATTACATTAATTACTTACTCTAAATCACTTATCATTGGTTAGTTAATCTTAATTAATCAACACTTAATTACATCATTAATTATATTAAAACCCTAATTACATTTAATTACTTACATTAAGTAATTAATCTCTAATTAAACCACATTTATTAATCACACTTGATTAACCACATTCAGTAATTAACTACCCTTAATTACTACATTTAAATAAATTAATTATTCATTAATTAATTTCTTAATTAATCCCTTAATTAATTACAAAGTAATTTAATCCAAATCACTTCCATTATTAAACCATCTTCCTTTAATTACATCCAGTAATTACCTTTAATTACTTCACTAAGTAATTATACTCCATTAATTACATTAAGTATTTATTTATCAATCATCAAGTGTTTTAAATAAATTAAACTTAATTAATTAATCTAAACTTATTACATTAACCCAATTAATTACATTAAGTAATTAATTCCTTAATTACTTCCATTAAGTAATTACACTTAAATAATTTCACAAATGATTATCATTAATTAATCTATTTAATTATTAAAAATTAATCACATTAATTAATTATAAAAAAATCCTTAGTTAATGACCTTCATTAACTATTAAAAATTCTTTAATTACATTTCTAAAGTAATTTAATCTTAGATTAATTAATATTAATTATAAATTAATTAATCATTAATAACCCATTAATTAATCCTAATTATTTAATTAATTAAGTGTTAACTGTAACTTAATTAATCCTAAATTACTTGATTAATTAATTACTAATCATTAATTAAAAATCTAATCTTATTTAATTTATGGTTTCTAAATTACAAATTAATTATTCTAAGAATAATTAATCTTAAACCTTTAAAATTTAAAACCCTTAATTATTTTAAGTAATTATCTATTTCATTAATTTATTAAATAAATTAATTATCCATTTAATTACCTTAATAATTAAATGAATTACAAATCATTAAATTCTAATTTAACTTTAAGATAAACTCTTTTTTTATCTAGGGTCAAATTATCATTCAAAAACACATTTGAAACATTGATTTTCAAATTTACTTTTAAATTTTATTTTAAATTAAAGATTTAAAATGAAAACCAATTTCTCTTAATCAAAGTTTAAAACCAATTTAAAAACTTCTAAACTCACGTGTTAAAGAATACTTTCTTATAAAAGAAAGTTTGAAAGAGTCAAATAAAATTCCTTTTTTAACTTCAAAATAATTAAAGTATACCTTAACATCTAGACTTATTAAAACATTTAAATCTATAAAACTTTGTTTTATTTAATTTCAAAGCCTAGGATTCAAACTTAGATTTGAATTCAGATTAAAAATTCTGACTTAAACTTTGTTTAAATCCTTCCTTTACATTTTCAAACTCCATTTTAAATTCAAATCCTTTTAATCATTTAAACACTTAATTACTTAAACACTTTAAAGTTTTTAAAACAATTTGAATTTAAAAACTTTATTTATTCTCGAACTAAGATTCAAATTTAACTTGAATCCATATTTAAACTTAGAGTTAAACTTTAGCTTGAACTTTGCTTTACAATTTAAATCTGATTTTTAAATTTTAAAAACAGAACATGTTTCTCTTTTTTTAAAAGCTGTAACAAATATTTACCCGAGAAATCACCATTTGACTTCGAGTCCAAATCCACACCGCTTCGAGACAAAAACTAGATTTACTCGAGAAAACTCGAGGCTACTAAATCACACAACCCAAAAACTTCATCAGAAAATATAAAGTGCACCGTGCACATGCACGGTGGCCCCGACCATCTCCGGTCAACACCACACCCTCAAGCAAAATGACGACCATCCTCTCACCAGAATCCGATCATCACATCGATGCTACAAAGTCGAAATCAAATTCAAGTTTAAAACCCCAAACCTGGAAACAAGAACAGGAAACACCACCTCACTTGGAAATGCCTCTTTCCCACATTCCCAGCCATCGGAAATCCTACAACTTCATCCACGCCTTCGTCAACTACCATGCTATCATCACCCAAAATATTGTTGAACTCGATCAACTACAAATGCCGAGGTGATCAATTTTACCTAGCCTAGTTAAACTCGGGTTCCAAACTTCAAATCACAACCACCACCTCCAAAATGAAATGCACCATAATCAGGTAATTTTCCCATCATCTCTGATCACTCCTCCACCTCCAAGAGCAAACCCAACACCTCCGATCATTTGTAGCCACAAAGATACCTCAAAATACACAATAAAGACAATACAGAACTGCTCTCTGATTCTAACACTAAAAATTGTAATCTTGCTTTTAAAAATCATGATTTTGTATGATGATTTGATTGATAACCCTGAAACATCGAATCAAGGTATTTGAACTTTCAATGATTTAAGGTTTGATCATCTGTTTATAAATCCCAGAGATGATACAGAGTTATTTTAACTTATGTAAAATTTTCAAACTATAGTCTATGATGAAATAACATATTTTTGTTTAAGCCTTAAATCCAAACCAAGATTTAATCAAGAGATAATGGTTTTTAAAATCAAATAGAAGCTTGAAATTAAAGAAACAGAAATGCAACATGTAAACAAGCATGCACACATATATATTTGTATATATTCACAGCAAATTTCATAATATATATTCATTTCAAATTAAAAAGCATGCAATCAAATTTACCTAATTAAATTTTTAAAAATGGAGTTACTCACAGATTTGAAGACGAAGAGCAGGGCACATCTTTGAAATAGCATTGAAAACCTTTAAGCTTGTTTTTGCTGAAATGCTTTTGTTTTTTATTTATAAACCTTAAACCTGAATTGCATGCTGAAAACTTGAGTTGCTGATGTTTGAAAACTAAATAAGAACTGCATGCGTGCTGGTAGCTTGATTTTCAGATTTTGAAGAAATGAATGCAGGCTTGCTTGCACCAGATTTGAAAACTACATGCATGCTTTCTATTAAAACTTGCTTTGGAACCGAGGTGCTTGATTTGAAGAATGCAGTTGCTTTTGTTTGAAAATGTGCAGGTTAGCTTCAGATTTGCTTTGCATTTGCTTCCAGATTGAAGAAAATAAAATGCACAAACTTGAACAGATTTGCTTTGAAAATGCTTTGCATTTTGAAAATGTGTTATAGGGAATGATTTGCATGTTTGAAGATGGTTATGGGGTAAATGGTTTACAGGGATTTGATCAGAGATGTTTGATTTATGTTTTCAATTCTGGTTTGGGAACATAACAGGTTAAGTATTTCCTTTGAGTTTTGAATTGAGAATGGAAAAATCAAAATCAAAATCAAAATCAAAGATATTCTCTTATATAACTTAATTTATGTTTTAATAAAAATTAAAGAAAAATGAAAATTAAAACATGACACTTGTCCTTAATATTTACATTTGTCAATTTCCTTGTTTATTAACTTAACACATGTTATTAGGAGCCTTAGGAAAACAACACATGTTCTTTAAGTAATTTAGTATTTATTTTAAATGTGAACAAAAGCCTTTTAACTTAATTAATCAGTTTTAAAAATACTTAGTTATATATATAGCTAATTTTAAAGAAATAAAACCAAGTATAATAAAAATAATACATATATCTATTGTTTGAAAATAACATTTTTGATCATTTTAAATAAATTTATAAAAGTGGTTATAAATTACATATTATTTAATGGAATAAATTTTTCATTTAATAGTTATATCTTAAACTTTCATAGCTAATTACAAATCATATTTATTAAGCAATAATTTAAAAAGAATGTTAAACAAATCTTATTATTAATCTTATTTAAACTTTAAGCCAAAATCCTTTTTAAATAATTAAACATTTATTTTATGTATTAAAAATCATATAGTTATTTATAAAATAGCTTTGAAAAGCTTAATATTAAATAAAATCAAAAATATTAGAATTAGAAAATATACCTTATTAATTAAATTTAAAACAAAGTTCATATATTGACAATATATACATATATATATATATACACACACACATTATAAATAGAAACCAATTTATTAGCTTTTAAAAAATAAATTCACTAATTAAATATTTATTAAAGTAAGATTATTCAATCAATTCAAATTTATTTACAAAAATTATCAAATCAAATTAATTTTAAATACAGATTATTAAATTTATATTGCCAAAAATTTCGGGATATCACACGCAGAATATCCAGATATTACAATTATATCACAACTAGATCGGACACATAAATCACAAAAGAACTAACTAAGTAGAGCACCCCTAGACTCTCTCAAAGAGAGCTCTCCTGGTTAGTGTCCTCCTCAAGCGGACCCGATGTAACATCCCGCCTTTTTGTATGTTTTAAATCGACGATAAACCATACACGTCAGACTCAAACAATGCAAAAGAGCGGAATGTTATTGGGGTGAATAAGAATTTTAAATCGATGATAAACCACACACGTCAGACTCAAACCATACAAAAGAGCGGATTGTTATTGGGGTGAATAAGAAAAAGAGAGAAAGAAATAAACAAAAGGAATCTTACAGCGGAACGATAAAATATAATAATCAAATAAAGAGTCCATGAAGTTGTTTTACAAAATATTCGATTATACTTATACAATACATATCATAGTTACACATACCAGAGAATAATAATTCAGCGGAATAGTGATGCATGGAATAATATAAAATAATAATCATACAGTCTTTGTCTTCGTCCTCCAGAAGGAAAGTCTTAAAATCCTGAAATACTCAGGATGACCCAAGCGAATTGAAAAGACAAAACATTCGAGTCAGAACTAAAAGATCTTATGTAAGTTAAATCAACGGTAAAATATGAGCGGAACGACGCCAAAGATGTTTACGGGATCTGACATCTCCTATCTAGTGTCAAACGCGAGTGCAGTAACTTAAGAGATGCTCGGGATTCACATCTCCTAAGGATTCGTTAAACTATTTACTATATACTAATATTTTGCTATTATAATAATGTCTATAGTAAAGTAAACTTACTTTTAAATACCGTTAAGGCTTTACATTTTCCACCTTAACACGTAATAGTCCCAGTAGTCCATCCAGTATCATGGTTCCTCCTGATCGTGAATCCACCAGAGGATACCACATGGACTACGGGAGAAAACCAAACTCGTACAAGGCGCGATATGGTAGGTGACATGGCATAACTAGGCAACGCCAGGGTAGATATACCAATTACGCTTTCAGGCCGGTGGTAACGCATAGCCGTAGCTACCGTCCACCTTGAGCCACACCTCCAAATAAATATCAAAAGTGGCCACCGAATCAATCCAAAAGTCAGTATAATATCGATGGGATGTGTCCGATCACAGGTGCTACCTCATCAGCCCGTCAATCACTCCTGTTTTAGCACCTTATGCCAACTCACGGGAGTCGGGTCCACGTATTTACCTCAAAGGAAACACAGCCACCATCCTACTTCATTCTGGAATCTCCACCGCATACACTGTTGTTAAAGTGGTTTTCAGAGTTGGCAGGGAGTATGACAACTTCCGATCCCGGTCTCTTTAACAACCAAAGTTATTATAACACAGCGGTTATTTTAAAATAATTACACTTCAAAACCAGGATATAATATTCATTTCAAAACCATAAACACGATGTCATTTTCGATTTGAAAACCAAATCAATATGTTATCGTTTTAAAATCATAGTATTTCAAATTTAAAATATTTTAAAACCAAACATTTGAAACTATAACACTTCCAAAACGTAATACTTTGAAATTTATAACTTTGAAACAATACTTCTACCCCTTACATGGTTTAAATATTAAAATATTTTATTAAATAATCAAGCTTCTTAAATTTCACAAATCAATTCCAAAACAACTCGAATTTCTGAATTTTAAATTTAACCAAATCCCTAACCATAAATTTCAATTCAATTCGGTTTTCAAATAGAACATTCCAAAGTATATCGATTTCAAACAGATATATTTCAAAGCTTAAATATTCAATATTTCAAACTAAATTTTATACTTCATATATATACCAAATTTACTTTACTATTATTTAGTTTTGAAATAATTGCTTAATAAATCCAATATCCTTTAAATAAAACTTCAAATTTAAATAACTGAAATTTCCTCAATTTATTTAGACTTGATATATTCACTTAAATCACCTTAAGCTCGAATTAAATTATAAAACCATATTCTTCTAAAATCTCAATTTCAATAAGTTCTAAATGGATTCTTATTAAATATAACTCTTAATTAAACAATATCTCAAATCACTTTCAAAACCATCTTCTCAACCATGATTTATAAAAATCAATATAAACTCTATATTAAAATATAATTTAGGTAAATACTTATCCATATTATATTTTAATGAAATCAAACTTTATTATTAAACTTATTTATATTTTAAACAATTTTATTCATTTCTTGTAACCAAGAATTTAACTATATATAAAATAATATTTACAAAATATCCAAACCAATATATCATAAAATCATATATTTCTTTACAAAGCCATAGAAATCATTTCAAAATATTTTTATATATAGACCGCGGTGTCTGTATAACATTTTCTATCCTATGGTCATGTGATACGGATATTTATCATTTTAATCCACAATTTAAAATAAAAATACGGGTATATATCATTTCAAACCGCAATCGCGAATGAAATAAAATGAATAACAACTTGCAGTTCATGACAATATAAAATCCAACATCCATTCATCCAATACCAACCATCAACCATTTATAAAAATTATCATCCAATTCAACAATAACATCATTGTAGAGTGGATAATAAATAATAGCAATTTAACTGGCAGTTTATATGCGATAATAAATTAAATAACAATTTAATATAATAAATTCAATTTAACTGGAATTATAATAAAAATATGCCAAACCGCAGTAAATAAATTTCTAATCACATTAGAAATTAATTTAACACACATAAGAAATCTTAGAAGTTATGAGTGGGTTAAAACACTCACCTTTGGAATTTAATTGAATTTAAATCCAATTTAAAACCCAAAATTTGAGTAGTCTCAGAATTCGTCCAAACCCATGCCAAAATGTCCGGAATTCGAATATGAACTTAGCGGAGAAAACCGCACCTGAATTAGATGACGTATGTGAAAATTACGAGAGTTATAACATTAATAATTTGGATTGAAATTAAAGTAGAATAATGAAAAAAAATAAAAGGAACGGACCAATGAAATCACACCGCATCAGCTAGCTTTTCTTATTCCAGAACCCTATCTACTCTTATCTTGTTCGCGGACAAGGTCTGAGCCGCCGAAGACCATCGGTTTCCGGCACCACCTTAGCAACTTTGAACATGATCAAAGCCTTCCTCCTTGAAGGCCATGCACCGCCGCAGCATCAACCTCCGACCGATCCCTGTAACAATCCGATATTTTCAACCATTCACATCCATTGTAAGTGTATAGGTGGACACTCATGCCGGAATTGAATTGGTCAAAATACCGCGTTGTAAATAAAATTTGGCAAACTTCAGAACATATAGTAAATAATAATCACAAAACACAAACACAAAGTAAGAAAAGCAACAGAAGTAAAAGAAATAGTAGTTCATGAAGCTACTATATAATTATATCTGAGTTAAATAGAATATAATAGAAGAAATAAAGTACAACAGAAGTCTCATGATGATAACCAAGTACAAGCTGAATTGAACAACAGAAATGGAATAGATAAAACCAGATGAGCAGATAATCTCCAGCGATTCCAATCTCCAGAAAGTGGAATCCAAATTTGTGAATAACTCAGGCTGAGCCGAGCGTAAATAAAAATACAAACACTCGAGTCAGGACAATATATACTGATATAATGTATAACAACTCAAGTGAACTATAATAAGGTACAAGTAACTTAAAGGATGCCTGGGACCGCCCATCCTCTAAGGATCCGTTAAACTATTTACTATGTAGTAATATTGTGTTATTATAATAATGTCTATCGGTAAAATAAACTTACTTTAAAATAGCATCACGGGGTTACCCATATAGCCCCAGACACATAATAGTCCCAGTAGTCCATCCAATATTTGCATATCTCCTGATCGGGAGACTACGAGAAGATACGCATGGGCTACGGGAGAAAATCAAACTCGTAGTAAAGGCTCGATATGGTAGGTGACATGGCACATAAGGTAATGCCAAGGTAGATATACCAATTACGCACACGGGCTGGTGGTAACGCAGCAGCCACATACGCCCACCTTGGAACACACTCCCAAATCAAAATCGGAGGATGGGCATCAAATCAACCCCATGTAAGAGTATAGTATCGAAGAAATGTGTCCGACCAGAGGAGCTACCCCTTTTGGCCCGAGATCGCTCCTTTTTCAGCCACCTTATGCCAACTCACGGGAGTTAGGTCCACTTAATATACCTCAAGAACGTCGCAAATCATCCTACTTCTTTGTGGAATCTCTACCGCTTACTCGGTTGTCAAAGTGGTTTTGCGTATCGACAGAGAGTATGACAGATATCCGATCCCGGTCTCTTTGCCAACCAATCGTTATTATAACCCATAGTTATCATTTTCGAAATCATAGTTTACACTTCAAAGAAAAGTATCATTTCAATCCAAATCTTTATCAAAATATAGATATAATCATTTCCAAACAATTTCAAAAACATCATATCTTTCCAAAACTTCCTGTCAAATCATTTCAATATATCAAAGTATCATATCTTTCCAAAACTTCATTTCAAATTATTTTAATATATCAAAAAAATATGAAATCTTTCCAAAACTTCATTTCAAATCATTTTAATATATCAAAAATATCATATCTTTCCAAAAACTTCATTTCATATCATTTTAATATATAAAAATATCATATCTTTTCAAAACCACATTCATTTCAAATCATTTTAATATATCAAAATATCATATCTTTACAAAACTTCCATTCCAATCATTTTAATATATCAAATTCCAAAACTTCATTTCAAATCATTTTAATATATCAAAAAATATCATATCTTTCCAAAACTTCATTTCAAATCATTTTAATATATCTAAATATCATATATTTTGAAAACCACATTTCAAATGATTTTAATATATTAAATATCATATCTTTTCAAAACCACATTTCAAATCATTTTAATATATCAAAATATCATATCTTTTCAAAACCAAATTTCAAATCATTTAATATATCAAAATATCATATCTTTTCAAAACCAAATTTCAGATCATTTTAGTATTTCAAAATATCATATCTTTTCAAAACCATATTTCAAATCATTTTAATATATCAAAATATCATATCTTTCCAAAACTTCATTTCAAATTATTATTCATTTCATTCAATTTAAAATACCATTTCAATTCACATTTCAAAACAGTTTATATTTCAAAAATCATTTCAAATCATTAAAATGAAGTTATTATATTTAATAATTAAATTATTAAATTTCCAAAATTTCCAACTTACAAAGTTCATTTATTCACTTAGGTTTATCAAAACAGTGAAAATTCACTGTTCGCAGCTATAACAACCCGCATATTTTACGATTGAGTATTTAAATATTTTATCGTTAGTCGGATTATAGTCCAAAATGTTACTTTTTCCATAGGGTCGAATTAAGACTCGACACACCTTCCATTGAGTTCAAAATGACATTTACGATCTTTTTGAGTATAAGCTTTGTTATGTTTGGGGTTAGTGGAATTTTGCCACTTTTTCACTTATGGCTTTGGTTTGGGTTGAGCCCATTTACCCCACTTATTAGCTCAGTCCCAACCCTCTCCTCTTCATTACTTTATTTCTAATTTCTAAAATTCAAGCTTCAATGAAAATGGAGAGTGGAATGGGAAATTAAAATTTCAGAACCCTAGTTCCATTTGCAAATCCAATATCTAACTCCAAATCCAAAGTGAAGCTATTGGTAAGCATCATCTTCTTCTTCTCCAACTCATTCTCCTTTCAATTTTCAGAAATTCCTAAACCTAACTTTGGGAATTTTCTTCTTTTGAGCTTAGGTTCAAGCTCACTTGGGTTGTGTTGAAGTGTGGTTGATTCTTCCTTTGCTTTCATGCTTCTCTTCCATTGATTTTGTGAAAAGGTGAGATTTTTATCTCACATCTTTGTCTATAACTATCTTTGGTTGTTGGGTATGAATTCCTAACACTTATTCATGTGCATTTGCTTTTGGTTTGGATTGAATTGGTGAATATCCCAATTTTTAGTGTTTTGGTTTCAAATCTTTAAAATCCTAACTTTGATGTTTGAACATGTTTTTGGTGATGCATCAAGGAGCCAATTGGACCGGGTAGCCGATGGGCGTAATCTCCTAGCGTCCGTGCTCGACCGGTTGCAAATTGAGTAAGTTTGCACTTGTACTAAATAGGGTAGAAAATTTAGGATTTGGGGTTCGGCCGACCGAACTCTCTAAGTCGGTCGACCGAAGCTGTAGCCGAAACCTTTCTGGACTACTTTCGGTCCACCGACTCAAAGAGTTTAGTCGACTGACTTGCTCCTGTTTCCATGTTTTACCTATTTATGCTCATTTTTCTTTGCTTTTACAACCTTTTATCGATTCTTCTTCTCTGATTAGTTGTTATCACCTTTGTCGACTTTGATAACTTCTATTTTTGAAATTTTTGGGAATTTCCACTTTGATGGATTTGGTATCGATTTGTTTGGATTTTTATTCACGTCTTCGAATGTGAATTTTAGTGATTGATTGTTCCTACAATCATTTTTGTGATTTGACACTTCAAAATATAAAGGTTTTCAATACTAGTAGTAGATATCAAAACTCTTCCACTAAAACGATTTCAACACTATTTTATTACAAAGCTCGTTTCTTAAACCGTTTTCCAATCTACTGGTATATACAAACCTTTACCTCACTCGTATGAGAAATCTAATTAAACGGCTAAGTAAAACAAGTGGTATGAAACGCTTGCATTTACTTCGTTGGTTAATTCTTGGACTTGTTCGATTGAATTTCTTGTGACATTTTTCGCGTGGAGACTTACAGTTTTTTCGTAAATATTTAAGTTAAGCTAGTGGTTATGGGACATGAAGATAAGCTCATATATTTACTAGCTTAGTGTAATTGACACTTCTTGATGAACGGTGATGATCATTTTTGTGATTTAGACTAGCAATGTGTGATGTCTCTTTGTTTGCGAGGGAGACTAAACCCCGTTTCTGTGGAGCTTCGGCACAATTTGGTGGGGTAGCGACCCATGGTCTTCGGGCCGTTTTAGTGGAGCTTCGGCTCATGGTCTTCGGGCCGTTTTAGTGGAGCCTCGGCTCAAAAATTAATGGTTATCAACCATGGAATAGCGTTCCATTTTGTGATCACTTGTTGGTGAGTTTTCATACTCCCGTTTTGTGATAGGCCTCCCCCTTTTCGTGATTTCTGGATTTCCATTGATGATTTCTAGAATTTGTGTGTCACCAGTTTTCGCGATTGACATTGATAAGTTATATCATTATTTGTGCATTGGTAAATTTGTGTGTCATTAATTTTTGTGATTGGCATTGATATAATTGTCAATATTTATGGTTTGGTGAATAAAAATAAAGAATATGACATTCTTTTTGATCTTTGAGAAGATTCTTGTGATATTGATTAATCTCTAGTTGATTTTCAGTTGCATATTTATTATAGTATGGCTTTATGGTTATCATACGGCTTTTGTCATATCTCTTGTTCTATATCATTTTATCTGATATTTATAGCTAGACTGATCCGTTTATTATTTTCTTATTTAATAATACTCGGGTCAGACTGAGATGTTTTAGGTGCTTTTGCTTGACTCCTCGTCTGTGATTATTATCTTCAATTTTGGCTAACTACTTAGATTAGTAGTTTTTGGTTGTATACATTTGAGAAATAGACTCATTGATGAATACTTATTGTTTTGTGAAGCACTTGTAGCTATTCTTTTGTGATATTGTGGATCTTGTTTGACCACCACTCTGATGTACACTTCTATGTGTATTATTCATATCTTTTTCCGCCTTTGTGATATGGATAACTGTGAATGATTTATGTTATGTTTATTTCTATGTTTGTTTCCGAAGAATATATATAGCCACTATGTAGTAGTTTTGAGTTAGTACCGGTATGTCGGATTCCATGCATGTTATACTATCTCAAATATCGGTGCTCCCACTAAGAAATTACGTGGATGGTCGCTCCTCAAGAGCCTTATTCTCCGTGCTAGTTGACGGCATTACCCCGTAGTGTCCTTGGCTAGCGTGGGTATATAGGTGGGGCGTCACAGCTTGGTATCAGAGCTAAACTTTGGAACAATGTAGAATAATTTAACAAGGATCATAGTCCTAAGTCCATCTTAGGAGTTGTGCCTTAGGATTTTATTCGGGTCTTTGAACCGTTCTATCCTATTTTCTTCTGTGATTCCTTGTTTTATCAATTATTGTTTGATATTCATTTTGTGAATAACCTTTTTCTTCTTCTTATTTCTTAATGAAGAGAAATGATTAGATCTGGCCGTCCCAGCGTCGGTCAATCTAGTGCTACTCCCAAAGATGGAATATTTATGTCTGCCAAACAGCTTCTTGATCTAGTAAAGAATGCTCAAGCAGCCGGTTCTAATCTGGAACCAACTCACCCTAAGTCTGGATTTGCACGCTTGTGCAACGATTATACCAACTTGGGTGGAAAGCCATTTAAGGGTTCAGAAACCAATATTGAGGTCCAGGCTAGGCTAAGAACATGGGATCGAATCTTTTCTCGCACGAATCTTATTGATCTTCACCGAGTCCAGTTGGCCTCTAGTATGCTCCAAGAAAGAGCATTAGACTGGTATGAGCTTCTGATTTCTGAAATAAATGAAGCGGATCTTACTTGGGAGAAATTCCGAGAACGATTCGAATTAAAGTTTGTGCTAGAAGCTGAGAAAGTGACATTGGCTCGTCGCATCATTGACCTTGTTCAAAGTGAATATTCCGTTGCAGATTTTGTCGCATCCTTCGAGTCACTTTCTAAGTACGGGGTCGAATACATAAACACCCCATTGAAGAAGAACCAAAGATTTGTCTATGGCTTGAACAAAAATTTCAAGGGCTTGAACAAAAATTTCAAGAAGCCATTACTTCTAAAATTAGAAGTTTCTTTTGATCAACTCGTTTATATTGCTCTTCGACTTGAAGAGGCCGATAGAGTAAGTGATGTGGAGCATGGGAGTGCTAAACCGAACTTCACCAATAAGAAAAGTCCTAATAAGTTCAAAGGTCCTTATCCCAACAATAAGAAAGGAAATCTTAATGCTGTGCAAACTCCTAGTAACACTTCTCGTGGTCAAGGTATTTCATTCTATCCTTGGTGGCATTATTTTATTTTGTGATCATCCTATTCGAGTTCTTTTTGATACGGGTGTGCCCCACTCTTTTATTTCAAAAGAACTTGTTGATACTTTTTCTTTGGATGTTATGTGTTTAATGGCTTCTTTGAGAATTGCAAATCCGGTTGGTGGATAAGCAACGATCAGTTTATTGTGTAAAGATGTCGAAATTATTTTACATGATTACTCTTTCTGTGCCGATTTGCATGTTATGCGTTACCTTGGCTTCGGAATGATTTTGGGAATGGATTGGCTTAACCCCTATGAAGTTCAAATCCTTTGTCCTGAGCGGACTATTCATCTTCTACATCCTCAATCTGTTAAGCAGATTTCTATTGTCTTAAAGATTCGGATTCCAGCTTGGCATCATCTTTATATCTTTTAAATCCTTATGATGATGATAATGATGATAAGAGAGATGTCATTTCTCTTATTCACGTTGTTCGTGAATTTTCTGACATATTTGAGCCAGTTTTAGGACTATCACCTAAGCGAGCAATTGAGTTCAAAACTAATCTCATCCCTGGAGCTCAAACTATCACTCGTCCTCCTTATCGTATGTCCAATAAAGAAAATGAGGAGGTGCGCAAACAATTATCCGAATTGGAGACGAAGCAATTTATTCGCTCTAGTTCCTCTCCTGGAGGAGCTTCGGCTATTTTTGTGAAGAAATCCAACGGTACACTTAGGCTTTGCATTGACTACCGCAAGCTTAATGATCTTACTATCAAGAATAAATATCCTTTACCTCGGATTGAAGATTTCTTTGATTAGCTTAGTGGTGCTAGAGTCTTTTCACAATTAGACTTAGCAACCAGTTTTCAACAGCTTCGTATTGCAAAGGATAGTATTCCTTTGACATCATTCCGTACTCGTTATGGATCTTATGAATGGCTTGTTATGCCATTTGGTTTAACGAATGCTCCGGCTTATTTCATTGACCTTATGAATAGAGTTTTCAAAGACTTCCTCGATCGGTTTGTTCTCATCTTCATTGATGATATTCTTGTGTATTCAAAAACCGAGGAGGAGCTTGAATAGCATCTTCAGATTGTGTTGGAAACTCTTAGGAGCAATCAATTCAAAGCAAAATTTACTAAATGCCACTTTTGGCAATCTTGTGTGAAGTTTTTCGGTCGTATTACTTCTGAATCCGGAATATCAGTGGAATCTTCAAAGATTGAAGCGATTCAAAAGTGGAAGAGACCGGAGAGTGTGACGGAAATCCGTAGCTTCCTTGGATTGGCGGGCTATTACCGTCGTTTTATAAAAGACTTTTCAAAAATTTCCACGCCTCTTACTAGTTTGACAAAGAAGGGAGTTAAATACATTTGGTTGGACAAATGTGAAGCTTCTTTTCAGAAATTAAAAGAACTCCTTTCCGATGCTCCTATTATTGCGATTCCCAAAGGAAACCAAGATTTTATTGTTTATACAGATGCTAGTCGCGTTGGTTTGGGTGTCGTTCTTATGTAAAGAGAACGTGTTATTGCTTATGCTTCTAGGAAATTGAAGCCAGCCAAGACTAGGTATGCCACTCATGATTTAGAGCTCGCGGCTATTGTTTTCGCTCTTAAAATTTGGCGTCATTATCTTTTGGGAGAGAAATTTGTTCTCTATACCGATCATAAATTTTTGAAGTATTTATTTTCCCAAAAGGAACTTAATTTGCATCAACAACGTTGGCTCGAATTCCTTGCATCTTATGATCTTAATATTCTTTATACTCCCGGAAAGGGAAATCGTGTTGCCGATGCACTTAGTCGCAAGCAACAAGCAGTTGTTTCTATGATGACATCCGAATGGAATGATCTCGGGGTTTTATCCACTTGTGAGATTCGAGATCATGTTTTCGATTTATGGTCATTTGTTATTTTATGTAGCCTTGAGGCTCATCCTTCTCTTATAGACTGCATTCTTGAATCTCAAAAGTTAGATCCTGAATTGGCTCTTCTTGGCCAAAATTTTAGGGATAAAATAGATATTGAAGGTTTGAAAGACTTTGATATTGATTCTCGTGGCGGTATTTGAAAATTTGGTAGACTTATCGTGCCAAATATTAGTGATCTTCGTAAAGAAATTTTAGAAGATTCTCATCGTTCTAAATTTACCATTCATCCCGGTAATAGTAAAATGTACGCGGATATGAAGAGACTTTATTATTAGGAGGGAATGATATCTGATATTGCTAACTTTGTTACGTGTTGCATGACTTGCCAACTCGTTAAGGCCGAGCATCAAAGGCCCGGTGGGTTATTGCAACCTTTAGAAATTCCAATTTGGAAGTGGGATCAAATTTCCATGGATTTTATTGACGGCCTTCCCCGTTCTCGTTCGGGTCATGATAGCTTATGGGTGATAGTTGATAGAATTACTAAATCCGCCCATTTTATTCCCGTTCGGTCCAATCGAAGGGTACCTCTTTTGGCCAAACTTTTTATCAAAGAAATTGTTAAATTTCATGGAGTTCCTACTTCTATTGTTAGTGATCGTGATCCATTGTTTACTAGTGGATTTTGGAAGAGCCTTCAAAAAGCTTTGGGAACAAAGCTTAATTTTAGCACCGCTTATCATCCTCAGTCCGATGGAAAACCGAGCGTGTGAATCAAACTCTTGAAGATCTTCTTTTTGCATGTGTCCTTGATTTTGGTGGAAGTTGGGAAGATCATATTTCTCTTGTTGAGTTTTCCTATATAATAGCTTCCAATCTAGTATTGGTATGGCAGCATTTGAGGCACTCTATGGAAGACCATGCCGATCTCCTTCTTGTTGGCTTGAGGCAGGTGAGAAGCTGGTTTTAGGTCCATATTTTATTCATGATTCCACTGAGAAGATTGATCTTATTTGTCATAGGATGAAAGAAGCCCAGAGTAGACAAAAATCCTATGCCGATAACCGGAGAAGGAAATTAGAATTTTCTATGGGAGATCTTGTGTTTATTCGCGTTTCACCGATGAAGGGTGCTGTACGTTTCAGTCGATCGGGAAAGTAAGCACCTAGATATATTGGTCCATTTCCCATCACCGAACGTATTGGTTCCATGGCTTATCGCCTTTTATTACCGGCTCAATTTTATGCTATTCGTGACGTGTTTCACGTTTCTCAATTATAGAAATGCCTTCGAGATCCCGATTCTATTCTTGAGCCCGATGTTGTGGAAGAAATTGATGTTTCGCCTAATTTAACTTATGAGCAACATCCTATTCGTATTAGTGCTTCAGAGGACAAACTCCTTCGAAATAAAGACGTTCCTCTTATTAAAGTTCAATGGTCCTCAAATCCTAAGGATTACTCTTGGGAATCTATAGAATTCATTGAGCGAACACATCCGGACTTACTTTCTCGTGCTCTTTGAGGTCAACTTCTTATTTCAAATTTCTTTTGTGTTGAATATGCTTACATGGTTGTTACTATATATTTTCTTCTTAAATATTGCGAGGACGCAATTTCTTTAAGGAGGGGAGTCTGTAACAACCTGCATATTTTATGATTGAGTATTTAAATATTTTATTTAAATATTTTATCATTAGTTGGATTATAGTCCGAAAAGTTACTTTTTGAATACGATCGAATTAGGATTCGAGACAACTTCCATTGAGTTCAAAACGCCGATTGTGATCTTTTTGAGTACAAACTTTGTTATGTTTGGAGTTAGTGGAATTTTGCCACTTTTTCACTTAGGGCTTTGGTTTGGGTTGAGCCAATTTACCCCACTTATCAGCTCAGTCCCAACCCTCTCCTCTTCATTACTTCATTTCTAATTTCTAGCATTCAAGCTTCAATGAAAATGGAGAGTGGAATGGAAATTAAAATTTCAAAACCATAGTTCCATTAGCAAATCCAACTTCTAACTCCAAATCCAAAGAGAAGCTATTGGTAAGCATCATCTTCTTCTTCTTCAACTCATTGTCCTTTCAATTTTCAAAAATTCCTAAACCTAACATTGGGAATGTTCTTCTTTTGAGCTTAGGTTCAAGCTCATTTGGGTTGTGTTGAAGTGTGGTAGATTCTTCCTTTTCTTTCAAGGTTCTCTTTCATTGATTTTGTGAAAAGGTGAGATTTTTATCTCACATCTTTGTCTGTAACTAACTTTGATTGTTTGGTATGAATTCCTAACACTTATTCATATGCACTTGATTTTGGTTTGGACTGAATATGTGAATATCCCAATTTTTAGTGTTTTGGGTTCAAATCTTTAAAATCCTAACTTTGATGTTTGAACATGTTTTTGGTGATGCATCGAGGAGCCAATAGGACCGGGTAGCCGATGGGCGTAATCACCTAGCGTCCGTGCTCGACCGGTTGCAAATTGAGTGATTTTCACTTCTATTAAATAACATAGAGAATGCAGGATTTGGGTTCGGCCGACCGAACTCTCTGAGTCGGTCCACCGAAGCTGTAGCCGAAACCTTTCTGGACTATTTTCGGTCGACCGACTCAGAGAGTTCAGTCGACCGACCTACTCCTGTTTCTCTATTTTGCCTATTTATGCTCATTTTGCTTTGCTTTTTCAATCTTTAATTGATTCTTCTTCTCCGATTGGTTGTTATCACCCTTGTCGACTTTGATAACTTCTATTTTTGGAATTTTTAGGTATTTCCACTTTGATGGATTCGGTATCGATATCTTTGGATTTTTATTCACGTCGTCGAATGTGAATTTTAGTGATTGATTGTTCCTACAATAATTTTTGTGATTTGTCCCTTCAAAATATAAAGGTTTTCAACACTAGTAGAAGATATCAAAACTCTTCGATTTCAACACTATTTTATTACAAAGCTCATTTCTTAAATCATTTTCCAATCTACTGGCATATACAAACCTTTACCTCACTCGCATGAGAAATATAATTAAACGGCTTAGTAAAACAAGTGGTATGAAACGCTTGCATTTACTTCGTTTGTTAATTCTTGGAATTGTTCGATTGAATTTCTTGTGACAATTTTCGAATGGAGACTTACAGTTTGTTCGTAATTATTTAAGTTAAGCTAGTGATTATGAGACATGAAGCTAAGCTCATATATTTACTAGCTTTGTGTAATTGACACTTCTTGATGATCGATGATGAACATTTTTGTGATCTAGAATAGCAATGTGCGATGTCTCTTTGTCCGCGAGGAAGACTAAACCCCGTTTCTGTGGAGCTTCGGCTCAATTTGGTGGGGTAGCGACCCATGGTCTTCGGGGCGTTTTAGTGGAGCTTCAGCTCATGGTCTTCGGACCGTTTTAGTGGAGCCTCGGCTCAAAAATTAATGCTTAGCAACCATGGAATAGCGTTTCTGTTTTGTGATACCCGTGTTTCTGAATTTTCATACTCCCGTTTTGTGATAGCCTCCGCCTTTTTGTGATTTCTGGATTTCCATTGTTGATTTCTAGAATTTGTTTTTCACCAATTTTCGTGATTTACATTGATAAGTTTTATTAATATTTGTGCATTGGTAATTTGTGTCATTAACTTTTGTGATTGGCATTGATATAATCGTCAATATTTATGGTTTGGTGAATAAAAATAAAAAGTATGACATTCTTTTTGATCTTTGAGAAGATTCTTGTGATATTGATTAATCTCTAGTTGATTTTTAGTTGCATACTTATTACAGTATGGCTTTATGGTTATCATACGGCTTTTGTCATATCTCTTGTTCTATATCATTTTATCTGATATTTATAGCTAGACTGATACATTTATTATTTTCTTATTAAATAATACTCGGGTCAGACCGAGATGTTTCAGGTGCTTCTGCTTGACTCCTCATCCGGGATTATTATCTTGACTTTTGGCTAACTACTTAGATTATTAGTTTTTGGTTGTATACGTTTGAGAAATAGACTCATTGATGTATACTTATTCTTTTGTGAAGCACTTATTGCTATTCTTTTGTGATATTGTGGATCTTGTTTGACCACTACTATGATGTACACTTCTATGTGTATTATTCATATCTTTTTCCACCTTTGTGATATGGATATCTGTGACTGATTTATGTTATGTTTATTTCTATGTTTGTTTCCGAAGAATATATATAGCCACTGTGTAGTAGTTTTGAGTTAGTATCGGTATGTCGGATTCCATGCATGTTATACTATCTGACATATCGGTGCTCGCACTAAGTAATTACACGAATGGTCACTCCTCAACAGCCTTATTCTCCGTGCTAGTTGAAGGCATTACCCCGTAGTGGCGATGGCGAGCATGGGTATAGAGGTGGGGCGTCACAACAGCATTTAGAAAACGCTACTTGAAGTTACATTCAAAACAGTTCAATTTAACAAAAGACAACATTTTAAAATGCTGTAATAGGGTTTACTTAAATTTCAAATAAACTTAGTTAAATTAAACAATTATAGATCTTACAAAAATGATATAATAGCCTTTAATTCAATTTAGCGTTTTAGTTCATTATCGTCAACTACAGCATTTACAAGTGCTGTAATATCATTTACACTAAAATTAATAGCATTTCAAAAATGCACTTAATTAACTTCAAGTATTCAATATAATTTCACAACCAATTATATTTTTATTTAAAACATTTTTAACTTATAAAATCATACATTTTCACATTTATAAACATCATTTAATTTTCCTCAAGTTCATGATTTTATAAAGTTGAATTTCCATTCAAAAATCAAGAATTAATAATAATTCACTTATTAAATTCCAACCTTAAATTTTAAATTCGTTGAATTGAATTTCAACTTAACACTTAAGTTTCAAATTTCAAAGTATAACTTAATTTCATTTTATTTATTTAACTTCAAATTCACATTTATGCCAAACACACGAATTCCCATTTTGGCTATATTTCAAAATTTCAACTTAAATAATCATTTCATTTCACATTTTAACTTTATTAGAAAATCATTAATATATTATAAAATCACTTTAAATTCATTTTAAATCCAAATTATGATAAATTTATCATAATTTCTTATTTCATTTAATTTCCAATTATAATTAAATCAAATTTTTTGAAATAACTTACATTCAAATTTTCTAACTTTTCCATAATTTATTTAACTTATAAATTTCCAGAAAATCAATAGTACTTTACAAAAATTATTTTTTATTAAGTTTGAATCAAAATATAGTAATATTTACGTTTCTAAAATATTTTAAATTTTTTAGAAAAAACATATTTGAACTACGGGTCTGTATATAATTTTCAATGCTGGGTAAGTGATACGGGTAATATATCATTTCAACCCGTAATTTACAAAGAAAATCCGGGTTTTATCATTTCAAACCCGCAGTCCCAAGTAAATGAAATAAATTGAAAATCATTCAGGCCGGTCATTTCAGCCCATAACGATTTTCCCGAATTCTAAAGTCCGTTCGGGTATGTATCATTTCAACTCATAGTGATTCTAATCTAAAGGGAACTTGCAGTGTGATAAACTGATATAAATAATAGAACAGTATAATATAACAATAACATATCATATAACAGGTGTTTAAGCATGGGTGAACATCATATGATCATAATATAGTAGATGTAACATGATAATTCATTTTACAAATTCAAAGGGGTCAATTCACTAGTTATATATGTACATATTATGGTGAGAATAACTCACAGGTTTGAGCTGGAGGCACAACTACGAATGCACAAAAGGAATCCACTCAAGCACGATAATACGACACAGAGATGAATGGAAGAGCCAAAGCATCAAATCCCTTCAATACAAGTGTTAACTCCGCCTCGGTTTTGACTCAGCGACTTGAAATGATACCGACCTAACAGGCTAAGAAGGATGCAGACCTAAGGCCCAAAAGGTTGCCGACCTAACGCTTTAGCTAGGTTGCCGACCCAACTGTCTAAAACAAGGTGGCTACCGACCTAACGTGGGTACTGGCCTAAGGCCTAAGAGGGATACCGACTTAAGACTTAAAATAGGTGCCGACTCAATGCTTTGACAAAGTTACCGATCTAAGTTTTGACAAGGTTGCCGATCTAAGATGGATGCCGATCTAACTGCCTAAGCCTTAAGAGGGATACCGACTTAAGACTTAAAGAACGCCGACCCAAGATAGCTACCGACCTAAGATAGCTGTCGACCTAAGTCGCAGCCGACCTATGACTAATGTTAAGTCGTTCACGACCCAAGCAAAGGAAGACAAGTTCAATGTTGCTACTTGGCACAGTGGCCTCTTAACTCGTACACGATCCAGTTGCCAGTTAACTCGTTCACGACTCACGACCTAGTTTGAGTCGTCCACGACCTAAAGCTACTAGATGTAAGCCCGATGCCGTATTATTGATACGAGATTGTGTTGACTCGGGGGGCGACATGGGACTTGTGCAAATGAATCTATGTGAAACCATGGAGGGGCCAGATGAGTCGGCCACGATATTGCTTAGACCGGTCACGACTTACGACCTAAGGGGGGAATTTCCCTATAAATACCAACCTACCTCAAGCATGAAGGGGACTTTTGGCCAACCTCTTTAAGCGCCGATACTCTGCTGAATTCTCGACTCACTCGACACTTCAAGTACGAAAGGCATCTCAACTAACTTCGAGAGGAAATCTAGCGCAATCTACATGGATTTAAAGAATTCTTCTGCATCAAAGTTCTAGTTGTTTGTCTCATCAGAATTGTAATTGAAGATTGTTGTAAAGTTGTAATCGATTCAGTAATAAAGAGAATTAAAGTGGACGTAGGCTTACCCTAAGCCGAACCACTATAAAAACTGTTGTTTTTCTGCTTTCTCTGTGATTTCTCTACTTGTTTTTAGTTCCCGTGTACACGGGTGGTGCTTTCGCTCAACTTCAATCTACACCGGGGTGTTAGCGTCTGATTTTTACCTTAACATTTTTGGTTCTTTCACTGAGAAACCAACTTAGGAAACTTCCACCATTGCTCCGCAAAGGTCTGCTGAAAGGATTTTTATTAAAACCAGAAGTTTATTGGAAATAATGGCTCCGAGGAGAAAACGAAGTTCTGTAAGGTCCGACAATGTTCAAGAGAATACTGCTACCTCTCCTCCTACGACTCAAGCAGCTCCAACTGTTGGAGTTATGCGAGCAGAGTTGGACGCTGTGATTTTGGGATTAAATCAGCAATTGAATGCTCAGAATGTGCAGTTGGAAGCCCAAAATGCCCAGAATGCCCTGATCTTGAGTAAATTGAATGATCTACTTAGGGCAAATCGTCAACCAGTAAATAATGATGGGAACCCTACTGTGGGAGTTCAGGATGTTGAAGGGAACATTTCTCAAAGAGCCGCAGACCCTGTAGAAAGGACTCCTCCTCAAGATGGACGATAAAGGCCGCAGCCGACCCTCCGTGAACGATTGTCAAGATAGAATTCAGAGAGAGTGGCTGATGTGTGCCCTACAGAGCCCGTAAATGATGAAGAGTATTTTTCGGGTATGGTTCATCAAATCATGAAGGAAAGTATGCGAAGAGATGAAGACGAGAAAGAGTGGGGTTTTGCTCCAAGCAAGGCTCCATTTACTGAAAAGATCTTGAAGGCAGAGTTCCCAAGGAAATTCGTTCCCCCTACTATTCCGGATTACAAAGGGACGAGTGATCCTAACGAGTTTCTGTATGAGCACGACTGGCATATGACTGGTTTCAGGGCGTTTGATGAAATTAAATGCCGATACTTCCCGGTTTATCTAGAAGGTGTAACTCTATTGTGGTTTACAAAGCTGCCAGTCAGGTCCATCGATCAATTCTCCGATTTGACCAGGAAGTTCAAGGAGCAATTTCGATTGAATGCTTCTAAAGCAAAGGATGTAATGTCACTGTCAAGTCTAGAGAAAAATCCGAGAGAATCGATCAGATCATTTTTGAATCGCTTTAACATAGCATTGGCTGAGGTAGATAATGCTGAGCCACGTATGGTCCTGACATACTTGATGAGGGCGATTGACAAATCGAGTGAATTTGGAAAATGGTTAAAAATGAAAGAACCAAACTCGCTTGAAAAATTATACAAGAAAGCGGATGAATCATGCGCTTGGAGAGCCTCCAAACACCGGCTAAGGTGGTATCAACGGAAGCCGGGAACAATGGTGCTGCTCCGAATAAGAAAGAACCTAACACGCATAAAAGGGGAAATGATGGTGGAAAGAAACAGTGAGACGCTAAGAAAGGCCGTTCTTTCAATTTCACACCTTTGACCGATACCCCTGAAAACATCTTCTTTGCAACCATAGATGATGTCAATTATCCGACACCACCTAAAATGAGAGTTGCAATTAAGATGGAAAAAAGTGGAAGGTTCTGCCGGTTCCACAACCAGCCCGGCCATGACACCAACGAATGCCGCCAATTGAAAGAGGTAATTGAAAAACTCCTAAAGGAAAACAAACTCCAACAGTATGTGAAAAGGAACAGAAATGCCCCAGCTTCGTCAACTCAAGGACAACAAGTTCCCGCTCACCGTCTTGGCTCAAGTGAGAAGGCTGTGGAACATGAATCGGAAAGGCCTGTCATCAATATAATAACTGGAGGACCTCACCCAGCAGGCAGAAGCTGGGGCGAGATGGAAAGGTATGCCCGGGCCTTGAGGCATGTACCACCTGAAGAGAATGTTTTTGTTTTAGAGAATGATGCGCCTTTAAAGCAACAGAAGACTTCCACAAATGATATTGTATTTAGTGCCAGAGATTCTTTGGGTATCGAGGCTCCGACCACAGATCCTTTGGTCATATCCGCTGGTATTGGGCTGGCAACTTTGAGAAGAGTTCTAGTTGATTGTGGAGCTTCATGGAACATCCACTTCAAGAAGACCTTTGATCAAATGAAAATTCCAATGGCTGACATTTAAGCTTCGTCGCTTAATATTGCTGGGTTTGCTGGAGAACCCAAATAGCCGATTAGGACCATAGATTTGTTTGTAGAACTTGGAAAGGGACTGAGGAAGGTGGCTCGAAAGAAAACCTTTATAATTGTTGAAGAATTCTCTGCCTACAATGCCTTTTTAGGCCGACCAACTCTTGTTGCATTCAAAGCTGTTCTTGCTCCATGGTGTCTGACTCTAAAATTCCCCACAGATAATGGAGTTGGTGTGATTAATGGAGATCAAGATGCGGGACAAGAATGTTACTATGCAGAGTTGCGAGAATCGAGGAAAAGAGAAATGGGAAAAGGTGCGGCGGCTCCAGTCCACATCAAAGAACCAACCTTGTAGCAATTACAGGGTGGACCCTGCACTGGCGAATGTAGTGGTGCACGAAGAGAGATGGATCCAGGGAAAGCCAGTGCAGGGGAGCATAGGGTAGTACCGGTAGAGGTAACAGTGCCGGTGCCCGTTGACCCAAAAGACCCAAACAAAGTGCTTAATGTGGGTTCACAACTCAACACAATAGTTCAGAATGTTCTGCTTTCATTTTTGAAGGCTAATTTGGATGTATTCGCTTGGACTCATGCTGACATGTGCGGAATATCCCCAGAGATTGCAGTACACACTCTGAACAATGATCCAAAGTTTACACCTGTGAAATAGAAAAGGAGAACCCAGGGTCCTGAGAGGACAGCAGCGTTAAAAGAAGAAGTGGATCGGCTCATGGAGAACGGTTTCATCAGAGAATCTACTTATCCAAATTGGGTATCAAATCTAGTTCTGGTTAAAAAAGCTAACGGAAAGTGGAGAGTGTGCATTGACTTTTCAGATCTGAACAAAGCCTGCCCCAAAGACTGTTTCCCACTGCCCAGGATCGATCAGTTGGTGGATGGGACGGCACGACATGAATTGTTATCTTTTATGGATGCATACTCCGGATATAACCAGATTATGATGCATAAGCCAGATCAAGAGGATACCAGCTTCATCACAGATGTTGGACTCTACTTCTACAAGGTCATGCCTTTCGGACTCAAGAATGCATGGGCAACTTACCAAAGGCTTGTTAATGCCATGTTTAAACCACATATTGGCAAGACAATGGAAGTTTATGTTGATGATATGCTAGTAAAGTCTAAGAAAGCGGTGGACCATATGGATCACTTGGCAGAGATGTTTGCAGTACTCCGCAAGTACAGAATGAAGATTAATCCCCTGAAATGTTCATTTGGAGTGGAGTCTGGAAAGTTTTTGGGTTTCATTGTGAGCGCTAGGGGCATTGAAGCCAATCCAGCTCGGATCACAGCCCTGAGAGAAGTCAAGGCTCCTAGAACGAAGAAGGAATTGCAAAGTCTCAATGGAAAGGTTGCTGCCATGAGTCGTTTCATTTCCAAAGCTACTGACAAATGCATTCCGTTCTTTGATGCTCTGAAAAAAGGAAGAAAAAACTTTGAGTGGACCCCTGAATGTCAGAAAGCATTTGATGAGTTGGTTCGTCATATGGAAGTGCCTCCGATACTTTCAAAGCCTGATGGTGATGAAGATCTCTTCATATATTTGGTAATTTCGTCTCAAGCTCTCAGTGCAGTGTTGGTGCGGGAAGACGCAAGGATTCAACGCCCAGTCTATTATATCAGCAAAAGATTCACTGGGGCAGAGATGAACTATTCAAGATTAGAAAAGCTCGCCTATTGTTTATTGATCGCATCAAGAAAATTAAGGCCGTATTTCCAAGCTCATCCCATCAAAGTCCTCACTGATGAACCTCTAAAGCAAGTCCTATTCCATCCTGAGACTTCGGGCCGTCTTTTGAAATGGAATATTGAACTCAGCCTATATGACATCACTTACCATCCCCGAAAAGCAATTAATGGACAAGCTTTGGCAGATTTCATTGTAGAATGTATGGATAAGGGTGATAGTGAGGAAGAAGTCACTGATAGCATCCCAATACAATGGAAATTGTATGTCGATGGCGCAAGGAATGATTACTATTCCGGAGCAGGGGTTGTCCTTGAAAGTCCAGAGGGGCGATCGCTATGTTATGCGCTGAGACTAGAATTCCCTTCGATAAACAATGAAGCTGAATATGAAGCTCTCATCGCTGGTTTAAGGATCGCTAAAGAACTAAACATCAAGGCATTGCAGATCTTCAGTGATTCTCAACTTATTGTTTGCCAAGTCAAGAAGGAATTTCAAGCTAAAGGAGGGCATCTACCCGCCTATTTATCAAAAGCCTGGGAGCTCCTTCAAGATTTCGACTGTTACTCAATAAACCATATACCCCGCGACGAGAACATGAAAGCGGATTCTCTTGTAAAGTATTCGAGTACTGGTGAAGCTCAACTATTGGGATTAGTTCCCATCGAAGTCTTGTCAGCTCCAAGCACAGGTGAAATGGATGTTGATAGGATTATGAATGTATCCCAAGGACAAGAATCATGGATGACTCCGATACTTGAATATTTACTCAATGGTTCTTTGCTAGAAAGTTCAAAAGAACGACATAAGCTGATGAGGAAAGCCTCCAGATATATAGTTCAAGATGGTCGTTTGTACAGACGAGGATTTTCAATACCATTACTCCGATGTATGACAAAGGAAGAAGCTAAGACAATTCTGACTGAAGTACACGGAGGGGAATGTGGGGATCATACAGGTGGTCAAACTTTAGCAATGAAAATCCTCCGTTATGGATACTTTTGGCCAGAAATTAATCAGGATGCTGCTGACTATTCCCGAAAATGTGATAAATGCCAAAGATTCGCTAAAATTCCTAGAGCATCTTCCACTGAGCTAACACAAATGGTCATTCCATGGTCGTTTGCTATCTGGGGAATAGATCTCATTGGGCCTTTGCCGACTGCCAAATCGGGGGTTAAATATGCTATCGTTGCTGTTGATTACATCACTAAATGGGCTGAAGCCGAACCATTGGCTACTATTACCTCTAAGAAAATGATAAGTTTTGTGACTAAAAATAACATTTGCGGGTATGGTGTGCCTCAGAAGATAATCACAGACAATGGTACTCAGTTTGAAAGTGAGGAATTCCAATCCTGCAAACGATTCAAGATCTGAAAAAGCTTCTCAGCAGTGGCTCATCCGCAGGCAAACAGGCAAGTGGAAGGAGTAAACAAAATCATCAAATCAACCATCAAAAAGCAGCTGGAAAAAGCAAAAGGTGGTTGGGTCGATAAATTACCGCTTGCACTATGGGCATACAGGACCACTCACAAAACTGCGACTGGGCATACCCCATTTTCATTGGCATACGGATCAGAAGCGACGATTCCAGTGGAAACTGAAGTCCCCTCACACAGAAGGATCCATTTTGATCAAAATGAGAATGAAAAATTGCAATTGGAAGCACTTGACCTCCTCGACGAAAGAAGAGAAGAGGCAAGGCATAGAATTGCAGCTCACCAGCAAAGAATAGCCAGGCACTTCAATTCCAAAGTTCGTCAGCGCAACTTTGAAGTTGGGGACTTAGTTCTGAAGAGGATTATGACAGCTGTAGGTGTGTTTGGACCAAACTGGGAAGGGCCATATGCTATTGGATCAAAACTTCTTGATGGCACATTCAAACTCACAACTGTCGAAGGAGAACCAATCCCAAGAGCTTGGAACAGCAATCATTTGCGTCCCTATTTTACTCGAAAGCTTTGCTAAAATGTTGTAAAAGAATTATGAATATATGGTTCTTGTATTGAAAGCAATTGTAAAGCAAGTGAATAATGAAAAGCTATAAAGTGGATGTAGGCCCAGCTTTTGGCCGAACCACTATAAATCTTGTGTTCTCTACTATTATAAACTGTTTTGTTTTATTTCGACATATAAAATACGTTAATTGTGTTACTAAAATGTCGATTTAATAATGCAGGCCATAAAAGCAAAGCTTACCCATCGCATGACCAAGCGATCTCCGACATCACTCAGCAAGAAAACACTAAGCCATTCAAAATTTCCATACTCAAATCCTACAAAAGAAGTGCTTCGAACAAAAGTTAGCAATGTGGATGGAAGTGGACCATTTCTAACTAACTGCAAATGTTTGAACAAACAAACAACAGTTAAATGGCCTATGTCTACCACCACCAACTCGCTTAACTATGAAGTATATTTCTTTGGATAAGGGAAATTATTGGCAACTAGAAAAGGATGACACTTGCAAAAGATGACGGGGATCGCCGACATGAATAGATGGCAAAGAGACACGAGCGAGCGAGCATCAATCAGCAAAAGACCTCTTCGGAGGCACAAGCCCTCTTCGGAGGCACAACTCTTCGAAGGATAAAGACCTCGAGCGGGCCTAGCCAAAAAAAGAGAGATCTTTCTCGATACAAAGTTGCGGAATGATCGGTCGATACACTCTCGTGAATCTGTCCAACCGAGAGAAAGAAACTCCAAACTTCCAGGCAAAAGCCCTACTCAGAGGCACACGTTTCACCGAGATTGAAATAAAACTTCCAGGTGTTGAAACGTGAAAAGCCCTCTTCGGAGGCCCATTTCACCACAGTTGAAATGCTAAAAGACCTCGAGCGGGCCAAACCAGACAAAGAGAGATCTTTCTCGATACAAAGTTGCGGACTGATCGGTCGATACACTCCCGTGAATCCATCCAACCGAGAAAAAGAAACTCCAAACTTCCAGGCAGTAACCCTACTCAGAGGCACATATTTCACCATGATCGGTGATACACTCCCGTGAGACGAAATGTGAAAATCCCTCTTCGGAGGCCCGCTTCCCAGCGAACAGGGAAAAAATAAAAGCCTCTCCCAAGAGGCAGAAACAAAAAGACCTCTTCCCAGAGGTACAACCAAACAAAAAGACCTCTTCCCAGAGGCAGAAACAAAAAAACCTCTTCCCAGAGGCAGGAATAAAAAGACCTCCTCCCAGAGGCACAATCGAACAGAAAGACCTCTTCGGAGGCACATGTTTCACCGAGATTGAAATAAAACTTCCAGGTGTTGAAACGTGGAATGCACTCCTCGGAGGCACAACTCTTCGGAGGCACACATTTCACCGAGATTGAAATAAAACTTCCAGGTGTTGAAACGTGGAAAGCCCTCCTCGGAGGCACAACTCTTCAGAGGCACACGTTTCACCGAGATTGAAATAAAACTTCCAACTATTGAAACGTGAAAAAGCCCTCCTCAGAGGTACTACTTTTCATAGAAGTATTTCGTCAAAAACGCAAAGCAAAGATCAGAGAGCCCTTTACTAAGGCGTAATATATAAAGAAAAAAGAAGCCCTCTTCAAAGGCACACTTTAACTTTCAAAGGAAGAATGATTCACCTATTCTGGAAAATACTCTTCCTCAAAAAGAAGTTAAAGTGCCCTTCAGAGGCCCGCTTTACCACGCAGAAGAATTCACTTGGTAAAAATGTGTGAAAGCACAAAAGAAAAAGTGATATCTTCGAAGGATGAAGCGTAGAAACTCATATGGAGTGAGCTGTACTCTATTTCGAGCAGAATAGTATTCCTCCAAGTATGGAATAGTTATTCTCCAAAAAATAAGAGTACAAATCCCCTCAGAGTATAAAATATTGCAACGAGCTTATGGTATAGGGGGAACATGGTATAGCTACATTGGTAAAAATTACGCTCGAACAACATACCACAAGCTCACTGCAATATAAAGAAACTTGTAGAAAAATGAATAGTAAATGCATTCTCAAATATAGACAGAAGTTTGTACAAACAAAAAGAATCATTTTATTCAACGCTGTCAAAATTTTGTACAGGTACAGGTTTCAAAATAAAAAGAAAAAGAGGAGCGGAGGCCGTCTCCGGCCAGTACATGCAAAAAGCAAAAAGTCAAGATAAATCGAAGCAGGACCCCTTACTTCTTCTTGCCACCACCCTTAGAGCCTTCACCTGACCTAATAGGCAGCTTTTCAAGACGGCTTGGGAGAGTCGGGGATGAAGGAGAAAGGGTTACTACCGGATCAGCTTTCGTTTCCTCTTTAGAAACAAGAATGCCTTTCCTTCTCTTCTTCGAAGTGGCACGCTTCCTCCTTCTCCTTGAAGAAGACTGACTTCCCGGAGTTACAAGAGCAGATAATTTTATGTTATCAGAAGTGGTTCGCTCCGGAGACTCATTGCCTTCTCCAAGCCCTTCCCCCCATGTTCTTGAGAAGCAATATGATCATCTAAGCCATGAAGAGCTTCTATTTGCTCCTCTTGCGACCCGAGTTGAGAGGCGGATGGAGGAGTGACATGGAGAACAGAAGGAGGAATAATTGGAGGAGGGGAAGCTTGAACAATGCTCGATGCTTTCTCTACAGAAGAAAAGAAGTTAAAGTCAGTAAAGAGAGGAGATAAAGGCTCATTGAGGTTCAGGAAATAGTCGAGAAGCTCATCGAACTCATAAGAAGCAAATGAGCAGTCTAATTGGGCAAGATTAACAGTAGAGTTACCTGGAGAAGTCGGCTTCCTGATATCAACCTCATAAGCCTGTGCTTCGGCGCTCTCTTCACCTTTATCTCCACCCTGTGTACTTGTAATCTCAGTTGTAGCTTTGACCAGGGATGGAGAATGTGAACTGGAGCCAATAACGTCGATTTCGGCCGAAGGAGAAGGCTGGACTAGAATAGATGAAGTAGTTTTTCCTAACTGTTCCCCTTCTGCCATTTCAGTTCTTAATTTTGCAAGTTGTTCTTTTCCCTTGGCGAGAGCAGCACGAGCATCTTCATCCAAGTAATGCTCCTCAAGAGCTGATTCAACATAGCCAGCACCTTTACCGCCAAGCATGTCAAGTGCAGCCTCCCACACTTCAGCCAGTGTAACTTCATATTTGGGGCCTAGAAAGGCGAGACTACCGTGCCCCAAGATGTTGTGCAGGTAAAAGTCAAACAGTGTCGAGGTGATGTTGGTCTTCGTTGCCTCATGAGATTCTTCAGCTGCAATTTTACCGGCAACGGCCACATCACGCACTCTTTCAGTCTTGGAAAGTTGAAGCTTTAGTATTTGAATTTCCGCCTCCTGAGAGTTGACTTTCTCCCGTAACTCTGTAACCTCAGCACGATACCTTCCCGCTGTTTTCTGCTCAGCTTCAAGTTGTGCCTCGGCATGTCGCTGATCGGCGTGAGCATCGTGAACTTGCTTTTGAAGTACTTCTTCTTTTTGAGTATATGTGGTAGAAGAAGTAGCAAGCTCTTGTTTAAGTTCCTCAACTTTCGCTTCAAGCTCATCATTGTTAGTAGTGATGCTCCTCATTTCGGTGTCATGCCGCTCAAGAAGCTTCTGCCATTCGGCCTTATCATTCTCCATAGTAAGCATGGCCTCTATATTCGCACGGTTGACCCTTTGAAGCTCGTCAACAAGCTTTTGCCAGTTCGACATCCTTTCAATATCAAGCCTAACGGCATCGAGATTTTGCAGCATGGCAGGCTTGTCAATAGGGGCCAAGTCAAGATCGAACCGCACTCCCTTCAGGCACCAGTGCGGGAACCGGCTTTGTAGAGTAGCCGGGCCTGATCCAACTTGGAATTTAGGCATGCTGATTATTGTCTGAATGTCTGTCTTCCCGAGAGCACGAGAGCCAGAAGGAATGTCAAGTGAGATGGGGGCAGTGACTTTTTCAGGAGTTCTAGAAGCATGCTTTTCACCGTGTCGGGCACGCTTGCTTGGGTCCTCAACTATGTGGCTTTTTCCCCGATCATCATGCGACTTTCTCTTGTGAGAATCGTCACCTCTCTGGGAAGAATCGTGGCGCTCCTCCTTTTCTTTCCTCTCATAACGCTCTTCTTGAGCCCTCCTCTCTTGAGCCCTTCGGGCGGCTCTCTCCTCATCGGTTTCTCTATGAACAGGAAGGTAGGGCCTATAATCATATTGACTACGCCTCCCATAGCGCTGGAAGTCATCATAGTAAGAGCCGCTGCGTCCCATCGGAGAATCTGAAATAAATAAAAAAAGACAAGTCTTAAAGGTCTTCAGAGAAAAGAAGTGTAACTGCAGAATCTTCAAAGTACAAAGAATTAGGTGTATGAAAATGCCGAAAGATTCTAAGTGTGTGTGATGTGCAAACTACGCGCATCAAACTACGAACCACTCTTCGATTGCGGAGTAGTTGTGGGGGTGGTAGTTAACGTCAACTCTTGGGTCGACGGAGCTTGTTGCAAAGAAGAAGTCGCTTCCACTACTGAAGAAGAAACCCTAGTAGTGACAGGGTCGTCTTTAAAGATCTCCTGTGAGGTGGCAAAGAGGTCGCTCAACCCTTCGAAAGTGTCGTCCCTGCTCTGCCTAACAAGGCTTGTTTTCCTGGCTTCTTCGCCAGACTTCTGCGAACGTTGGGGAGATCCCTGAGGCTCTTCTTCCTCAATAACTGGGGCAAGTGTGAATTTGCCAGATGAACCCACAACATCGACAATAGTAGAGCATTTCACTAGAGAAGCTTCGGAAGCGGGATCTTTTGGTACGGGTGCGTCAGAAGGGCATCTGATGCTCTAGCCGGGGAGTCTGGGATCTCATGTGGATGTGTAGAGCGAGAGATGTGTAAAAGCCCGTACTGATGCAAAAATTCATCCCTCAACAAAAACTTTGCACTTCACTCTTCCGCGGCCACGACACTTAGTCTTTCAAAAACTTGGTTATGGATTGGGTCTCTAGAAGGGAGAGGAAGTGATGAAAAGAGTAAAGAATGAGATTAGCAATTGATAATTCGGATGTCGGAAAAGTTTGGAAATGGAGAAAATAGAAACAGGTAATCTTACTTCCTACTCTCCAGATGGCATAAAACCCTAGGGGGCAGCGAGCAAAGAAAAACTGATTCAGAAATCCATGAACACTTTCAGTAAGATCAGAAATAAGCTTGCAGTTTCTAGCACTTCTCACAATAATAAGGGAAGGATGGTCTTTACTCTTCGCAAACGAGCATAGGTAGAGAATTTCTTCAAAACTCGGCAAGCGATCAAGAGTTCTCCTAAACAAAACACACAACCCCATCAAGATGGCATAGCCGTTAGGATGAAGTTGGAACGGAGAAATTGTCAACCGGAGGAGAAGGGTTCGAAGGAAGTCGTTAAAGGGAGGAATCGCCCCGCTTAAGCACATTTGACGGTTGACTGCAACAAAACCGTGGGGAGGACTGTTGGCAGTATCATTTGGTCCGGGAAGTAGAGCATCATTTTCAGCAAGAACAATTTGAGTACGTAGCTGAATAAACGCTCTCGGAGTTAGGATAGTCAGAGTTCTCTCTGGAGGATTCTCTTTGGGAATAGCTATCGGGAAGGTCTCTTCAGCTTGAGCTACCCCTTCTTCTTCTTGGTGGGAAGTCATTCTACACAAACAACTGGATATTCAAACATGAAGGTGCACGTTTCCTAAAGTGTATGGAGTGTTCTGTAAAATCAATCAAGCAATAAGCAAATGTAACTGGAATAAAAACTAGCAAGTATTTGTCAGTAATAAAGTCCAGGGTTCATTTTTTTAATATGCAAGTGTAATGTTAATGCAAACAAATCAGTTCAAGTTAGCGATGCTTTGCATTAATACTTCACTTTAGTTGATTGGTTCACAACATTTCATACATTGTATTTAAGTTGATTACTTTATGTCGACTAATCTGTCATTTGATGTGGGCAGTCAATGGCAGTATATTCACCTTGGTTTTTGCGATTGTTGTTTTCAGCAGGTTGTTAGCCTGTGAGTTAATGTGGTCTTTGAAATAAGGCAGCAAAGTTAAAATAATCCAGAGTTTAAGCAGTTCAGTCCAGTAGATTAAGTTAAGAATTTAAATTGGAACTATGCTTTCAGGTGAGAACTCGAGTTGGGCATCCAAGTGTTAACTCGGCGGCGACCCAAGGAGTCTCTCGCAAATGAAGATTAAGTTTCTATTTCTTTAGATCGGTGGCTCTTTAAGTTGTAAGAAGTAGGAAGGGTAAAGGCTCCGGTTCAAAATGTAGTGTGAAATTCCCCAAGGGTTAACTCGGCCACGGTTTAAGGGTTAACTCGGCCACGGTTTAAGGGTTGGATCGGCAGAAGATTAGGTCGGCAGTTTTCTCCCCCAATGGTTAACTCGGCCACGATTTAAGATTAGGTTGGCCAAAGGTTAGGTCACCCAAAATCACTGGGTCGCATCCAAGTCAGTATCTCATTCCCCTCAACTCGTTAACCCGTTAGCCACTCCATCCACAAAAAACCCTCATTCCATTCATGCTGTTTCGTTCATGATATCGAATCATCCAATAAACCAGTTCGAAACCACTACAAGTTCAACACCTTGCAATCCTAACACAAATCAAAATCAACTAGCCAGAAGCAGTAAACCATCTCCATCATCTCGTCGATCATTTAGAGCCAAAACCAAGCAAACTCAAGCTCACAAACTGCTGGTGCAATGAGGTTCGCAGTAAAGCAGCCCGCAAGGGGTGGGTTCGGTTTGAATGGAATTCGTGAATCGATGACAATAAGGGATCAAGAGAAGAGTAGATTTTACTTACGTGATGAACAACAAAGATTATTGGTGATTGTTTGGAATGGAATCGCCTTTTGGAGCTTGAGAAAGTTTTTAATGCCAGAAGCAAGAGAGTAAGTAATGAGAAGAAAGGAGAGAATATACGACTTATAGTAGAGAGACCTGAAGCGGCGCGTGTAACCAAATTGTTAGGTCGTGCACGACCTAACAACCTAAAGAGTGGACGAGTTAGAGGATATCAAGCACACGACCTAACCAGTAGGCGTATACTTCGAGGGGCAATTGTTAAGTCTGCCTCGGTTTTGACTCAGCGACTTGAAACGATACCGACCTAACAGGCTAAGAAGGATGCCGACCAAAGGCCCAAAAGGTTGCCGACCTAACGCTTTAGCAAGGTTGCCTACCCAACTGTCTAAAACAAGGTGGCTACCGACCTAACGTGGGTACTGGCCTAAGGCCTAAGAGGGATACTGACTTAAGACTTAAAAGAGGTGTCGACTCAATGCTTTGACAAAGTTAACGATCTAAGTTTTGACAAGGTTGCCAATCTAAGATGGATGCCGATCTAACTGCCTAAGCCTTAAGAGGGATACCGACTTAAGACTTAAAGAACGCCGACCGAAGATAGCTATCGACCTAAGATAGCTACCGACCTAAGTCGCAGCCGACCTATGACTGATGTTAAGTCGTTCACGACCCAAGCAAAGGAAAACAAGTTTAATGCAACTACTTGGCACAGTGGCCTCTTAACTCATACACGATCCAGTTGCCAGTTAACTCGTTCACGACTCATGACCTAGTTTGATTCGTCCACGACCTAAAGCTACTAGATGTAAGCCTGATGCCGTATTACTGATATGAGATTGTGTTGACTCGGGGGCGACCTGGGACATGTGAAAATGAACCTATGTGAAACCATGGAGGGGCCAGATGAGTCGGCCACGACATACATTAGACCGGTCACGACTTACGACCTAAGGGGGGAATTTCCCTATAAATACCAACCTACCTCAAGCATGAAGGGGACTTTGGCCGACCTCTTTAAGCGCCGATACTCTGCTGAATTCTCGACTCACTCGACACTTCAAGTACGTAAGGCATCTCAACTAACTTCGAGAGGAAATCTAGCGCAATCTACATGGATTTAAAGAATTCTTCTGCATCAAAGTTCTAGTTGTTTGTCTCATCGGAATTGTAATTGAAGATTGTTGTAAAGTTGTAATCGATTCAGTAGTAAATAGAATTAAAGTGGACGTAGGCTTACCCTAAGCCAAACCACTGTAAAAACTGTTGTTTTTTCTGCTTTCTCTGTGATTTCTCTACTTGTTTTTAGTTCCCGTGTACACGGGTGGTGCTTTCGCTCAACTTCAATCTACACCGGGGTGTTAGCGTCTGATTTTTACGTTAACAACAAGTCACACAAAACAATAATAATAACATAAGTTTTCGAATGCAAAATACGATAGAATAAGATAGAATCAACTACATAAATCAAAGCAGAATTGCTTTGCACTTGCTTCCAACAACCTTCCGATTCAACCATAAGGTGTACTGTAGGTCTAAGGCAAGATTTGGATTAGGTTTTGGTTGGGTATGGTCGGCCTACACTTGGTTGTTGATGGTGCAAAAGTGGGTAGTGGTGAAAATAACACGACAAGGCAATATCATATGATTCAAGGCCAAAACAAGGCTCGGTCAAGGCACTAGGGTCACGACCTGTACTGTGGGGTTCAAGGGGGTGGTCTTGCGGAGAGTCCAGGTGATGCTGGAGGTGGTGGAGGTGATGATAATGGCGGCCATGGGTGGTGGAAGTGGTGGATGTGGATGATTGTGCTCGGCCAAGGCAAGTTTATGGAATTTTGTTGGATTTTGGTGATGGATCAATCCACAAGGAGGCACGATTTGGGCTTTTGTCAGAGAAGAGGTGATGATGGTGGTGTTCTCAAGTGGTGGTGGAGGTGGCAGCGGCTTGAGAGGAGGTGGCCGATACTATGAGAGAAGAGATCGAGTGCAATCAATGTCAACAATAAGAAGAATAAAATTAAGCAAAGAAAAGAAAAAAGAAATTTTACCCAAACTTCTCAAGGCTATGGCCGAATTTTTTTTCAGGCGATGAGAAAAAGGAACGTACGTGAATGCTAAAGAAAGTATGTGGCTGAAAGTATTGAGAAGTAATGGCAAATTTATGAAAAGTAAAGTTACAAATATGAAAAGGTTAGAAGATAAAAGGCCACAGGAAAACTAAAAGTCATAAACCTTTCAAATTACTTTTATTTCCTTTATATAAATCTTAATTACTAAAAATAATAATAATCTCAGTCAAAATTTCGAAAATATAACAACATATAATATATATATAATTATTAATTATATAAGGTTAAAATAAGAATATAACACAAAATTGCAAACTTGTCTTGAAAAATGGAAAAATAAAAAGAATGAACTTTGGAAAATTTATATGGACTTGTAAAAATATTTATAAAAAAGATAATAATATAAAATAAAAATGCATTCACAAAATAAATATATAAATTTTAATTAAATGTAATTTAAATGAAGAAAATAGGAAAGAAAATAAAAACTAGGCTTTAAAATAGAAAATAAATTCAATAAGCTTTGGAAAAAATAAAACATCACTTTAAAATATTTAAAAGTCAAAATATACATAATATAACATAAGTATACAAATTAGATAAGATATATTAAGTAAAAATATCATTTATATAAATTAAAACAAAGAATACTGTTAAATAACCCTATATACACACAATATTGGAAGGGTATAACTTTCACAATTTAAATCCAATTTCAGCGAAACGAAAAGCAGTATTCAGGGTATTAAATCTATTTTCATAATAAAAGATAAAATTCAAGAATTCAAATATTTGAATTTAAAATTTAAAAGTCAAAGTTTGACCAGTTTTGACCAAAAATCCATTTTTCAAAGAAATATTCAATTTATACCAGTTTGAAATTATAATTCAAATAATAATCAAAATTTATATTTAAAAATGAAATGTTTGAAATAAAACAATTTTAAAATAATTACAAAATAAAATAAAGTCAAAACAATATGCAAAAAATCTAGGGTTGTTACACTCTCCCTAGCTCAAAACTTTTCATCCCTGAAAAGGAATGAGGTACGAGAAAGCACATAAAAAGATAAAGTGAAATAAGACTAAAACAAGGTGACAAGGAGATTGAAATTATACCTGATAACTATTGTTATAGGTAAGTTTAACAAGGTGGAGATTATCAAAGATTATAGAAAGATTTTTAAATTGAAAAATTATAGAAAAATGCCTACAGCAGCCTGAAGCAAGAAAAGGAAAATAGGGACAACCAAAAGATAGTTTGGAAAACAAAATAAGATAATAAGTTAGAAACCATGGAAATTTCAACTTAAATAGATAATTTTTTTTTACACAAATTAAATAAATCTTAACTATCTCGGATTTTATTATCTTATCTTCCAATCATCTTAAATTAATAATTTCTAAGATCATGGATTTGAAAAATAATCATTCATTATACTCATAATGTACTTAATAAATTTAATTCTTGTTTATTCCTACTTAAAGTTAAATTTATTCCTCTCAATATGTTTTATCATCTATGCCCATTATACTTACTCTTATTATAACAGCTTTAATTTATTGTTAGTTCCATTAATCATCATTTTATATTGTAAATTACTCAATTAACCATTTATTCTATGTAACGATTTGCGATTTTTTGTTGCCGAAAAGCCGAAATGTTAGGGTTAAAGAAGAAGAAAAGGTAGAAGAAGATAGAAAAAGAGAGAACAGAATAGAAAGAAATAACAGAACAACATCAGAATCTCACAATCGCAGCACAACAACATATAATAGATAAATGAAAAATCTTTAAACAGAGTACTATATCAGTTATTACATTACATCTCATTACTTTTCAATACATTACATCATCAGAGTGTACTACAACAAACAGCGGAAAAGAAATACTATATACTAGTGAATACGCCATGCATCCATCTTGCCTCCAGCAACTCCTGAATTCCAGAATATCCTGATAAACCTTACTCTTGACTGCCCGTGTGGAAATTGGTGGGCATCTAGAGTTTAGGAAGGAAAACAATAAACTCCGAGTCAGTCATGTGACTGGTATGAGAACTCAAAACAGTTTATCTTTAAAACAATATAGGAATATTTTTAAAGTCAATTCGCAATGTTTTTTAAAAAATGAGACTACCATAAGGCCTCCCGCACACACACACAACACAAACGCAGAATCGGAGGAGATTTCTCCTTATGATAATCAAAGATGATTGATACGCATTAAAAAGAAACATTTGATATTATTACTAGTGCATAGTTTATAAAACATTTCGAAAGTAAAGATATAAATCTTAGCCAGCATAGGCATTTCACACTTATGCCTACTATAGCTACAATCCAAACAGTGCGGCGCCACCATAAGTGAATGATAGGTTCTACAACCAAAATCGTACAAGATCGTATTGTTTCTTTGGATTTTCAACAAATGGTCAGGCCAAGGAACTTCCCATTGCCACATGGAAACGCCTCTGGAATGACGTCCCGAGAACCAAACCGGATCTTTGCCAACACAAGGCTGGGTTACCCCTAACTGGGTAACTACTGACACGAATATGTCATCCCCCGATCGTAACCGATCTATCCGAGGATCCTCGATTTCCAACAACCACAAAATTTGCAGCAACAACATAGGTTAAGTATCTGGGCTCCATACCATGATACCACCTCTATCCAGAAGGAATGACATACACTAAAGGGGCGCTACCCCCTAATAACCTTGCTGCATCCTTCCTGTTTTGACCATTTCCGGGGTGTGAGGTCCGACTATGTCTTGTCCACAAAGCCACGCTTTATACAAAAGTTGTGCTTTGGGTCAACAAATGATCATAGAAATGATCACCAAGATAAATGATCAAACAAATGATCATATCACAAATGACCAAACAATGATCATTTCACAGCAACACTCAGCATGCCACACTACCAAATTGGGAGTATATCACTAATAACCTTCAACTATATAACCTCTGAGCTTGTACGTCTCAGAGAAGGGTGTTAAGCTAAGAGAATAAATTCTCCGCCACCAACAGAAATATATTTGAAAGAAATCAGCTTTATATCTCAACTTGTAATGTTAGACATACAATCTATACAAGTCTGTTCCGGGCTCGAATAGAACCGAAGGCACTTCCAAAGAAGTCCTTGCAATCCGGATATTAACTAATCACGACCGGACTTCCCATCACTAAGGGTGATAAAACCTCTATATCGGAGATCAGCCGATGTAGAGTAACTCAACGGTAATCCTTCCGTTTTCAAAAATATCCGGTCTTCAACACTGGTCATCAAATGCAATCCATAACGACGTATCACATATTCGGAATGTGTTATACGATCCCAAGGTCCTTTCCCGGCTAACCCGAACAGTGAGCGCTTATTCAAAATAAGTGTAGCATTCAAATTCAAACAATCACAACAAATACCTATTTAAAGGTAAATATTGATAGTCGGATTTTTTAACTATCAATATGCATGCTCAACATCACCAAATTCCAAATAATTTCCCAAATTATTTACTTTCAAAAATATCTTTACTAGATATATCTTTCCACACTTCAAAAACAAATCAACGTTTATTTTTAATCAAATTCCCCTTTCTTTTATAAATTCCATAGTGAATTTACACTTCCAAAATATCCATGAATATATGATTCCCAAATCGATTTCTAATATTCATTTTCAATTTGTCTTCAAAAAGATAAATTCTCAAACCGTTTCATTTCACATTGGAAAAACATTTCCATACTTATTTATTTATAAGTAATTCAAAAATCCATTTATTTCCAATACTTAGAAAATACTCAATATACTTAATATCGAAATTAAGTATATATTTCATCCTTTAAGGAAAACATTCACTTAACACATTTATTTGGGTCAAAACGAATGTTGCGTAAAACATCATTACGACGACCCAAAATCACTAGTATAGGGATTTGAAATTAAAATAGATATATAAATCCCAATATTATATAAAACATTTTCTTCCAGAAATCATTTACTATAACAACAGTGTTATAGTCCACCATTCCTTCTATTTCTCGAAAACGTATATTTCAACAATGAATGTTGAAATCTAGGTTTTCGATGCTTAACACATTTTAAAACATCGTTGAAACGATTAACTTCAATTTAAAATATTCATTTTCCCAAGCTTATCCATTTTATTTATAATAATATATTCACTGTCCAATATCGTGAATATACTTCCTTAACCAATCTCAACATTTAATTTATCAAATTCCATTGATTTCGAATTTATAAACAATGTCTATAAATCTTATTTCTATTTATAAGCTTCGATTTATAAATTTCCTTTATTTACTCATTCCATTTGTATATCTCAATATATACCAAAAGTCCATATTATAAGTTGATTACTTATAATTCATTTATTTACAAAATCGTTCTTTCAAAACTTCACAAATCATAAATCTTATTACTTATAAGATTCCTTTATATTTTATAACAACTTCAACTTATAAAATCTCCTTTATTAACAATTTCTATAAATATCCCATTTATATGCTTAAAACCCAGTTTATAAGTTAATTACTTATAAATCTTTTATTTTACATCATCTATTTATTTTATATCTTCACAATTTATAAATCTATAATTTTTAATGAAATCCATTTTATTCTTCATTTTAACACTTAATAAACTTGTTTTATAATTCCAATATTTTTAATTTATAAATATCCATTCTATAAATTATTTTAAATAAAAATTGTTTGTAATAGTTCAAAAATTCCAATTTAAACCATTTCATAAATTTATTACCTATTTATTTAAAAAATCACTTTTCGCTTACATTTCGTAAAAATCATATTTTTATAACATTAAAATTTTAACGTTTATTTATTTTAACAATTCAAAATTTAATAAAACGTATACTTTCGAAAATCACTTTAAAATTCCTTTTAAAACCAAAAATCATTATTTTAAAACTTCAAAAATGGATCCGATGATGCAGCAGCACCAAATAGTCCATCACGACATCCAAATATCATATATCGATATGATAATCAACAAATATCACAATATCTGTAAATAAATCAATACAGTTAAGGAATCCAGTTGGATCCCTCCAACCTGTTCCCTGTATCCACAAACATTAGCTCAATACCAATTCCGTTCTAGTACGGAATTATCGCGGTATATGGGGTTTATAAAATATTATCCGCTTAATAGACGGCGCAATAGGGTCTCATCCGCTATATAATGCGGGAAAATCAATTCCAAGTACATAAATAATACCAATTTCACTGTACTGTAAAATATTCACGGTATATGTTTTTAATAAATAACCTTCGCTTATTAACGGTGCATAATGTCTATTTTAACCATCAATAGATAATAATCATCATTCAACATACAATCAACAATTTTAAATCTAGCTATTTAAAATAAAATCGAAACCGATTCGGTTGAGTGAGAAGTTGTCGCCTTGATTTCAATTTCGTTTTAGCGATTTATTTCGAATAAAATTAAATGGACGTTTAATTTCACCCAAAATTCTCACTAACTCCAAACGACTCCAATCCAATTCCATAGCGTAGTGCTCGTCCGTACGATTCCAACGCGACTGGTTTCGCGTGTTTTTGACCTCGTATGCAAAAGATATGAATTTTAGAAGTTACACGACTTTATATTATTAATTTACAACATTTATTTACATTTTAAACCCTAACTGCATCTCAACCGTTGATCCTTTGACCTTCAAATCTCGGCCACACCCTTCATCTCCCCCATCTCCCAGTACTCACGTATGCATCCTACCCATTAGCCGCCACTTCCCTTTGAATTTCGCACGCCACCTTACTCCACTTCGTGACGATCGGGTAGTGCCACAACATTCGCCATCTCGAGCTCCACCCTCGGCCAAAGGCCGGCCCCACTCGTCTACTCCTCCTCTCTCGATTTTCATGCCAAACGTGATGTATTCCAGCTTGGTTTGCCGTCTATCCACTCATCAATTTTCGATCATAGCCGTTCAAATTGAAGCTTTCGCCGAGCTCTACATTTTGTTAGTTGGAGATTCTTCGAATTGGTTGACGGATTGCGAGATAAAAGAGGATGAAGTTGAACAATTTTCGGCCTTAGGTTTCAAAAAGTGGCGGCTGAAGCTTCCATGAAACCCTAGCTCTTTTCTTTGCAAATTTGTGAATTATAAGTCCTTATATAGAAAATTTCACGAACACTATTCACCCCGAAATTTCCGAACTACAAACGAAGCGTGCCGGTTAGCGTTTCTAAGGTTTACCCCACGTTCCAAACACAATGGAATGTGTTTCGGGAGCTAATTCGGTCATCTGTGCGAGTTATGGCAATAAACATTCAATTTAAAATTAAACCGATTAAACTATTTTCTAGGCGTTTTGGGTTGCACTGGACAAACGGTAAATCCAATTGACACGAAAATTGAAATCATACAATAATATCACTTTACGGATCCGATGAAACTGGTTTCGTCGAAATCCGAGACTGTTTGAAAAATGGCTATTTTTACTCGTCAAATTAATATTAAAAACAATTTCGATGCGTTTCCAGCTGCCACGGTCAAACGATAACTCCAATTGCTACGAAAATTTAAATCCGGTAATAACAAACTATTACGGTTCAATGGAACTGGTTTCGTCCAATTCTGAGGCTGTTCGAAAAATGGCTAATTTCACTAGTCGATTAAATATTAAAATATTCAATTTTCACAAATTAACTTTTAATTCGATTTTAAAAGTTCTATAATATCGTTCTAACTCCAATATGATAAAATAAAATTTTACAAATCAATTTTAATCATATTTAACCCTATTTTCAATTACTTCTGTATTTTCAACAATTAAATTATCGATTTAATTATTTAATTAAATCCAATTATTAGAAATAAAATTTATTCGACTTATAAATTTCACTTATTAATATTTAAAATCAATTAAACATTAAAATTTGAATTATTAGAAATTCTGGGTCGTTACATACTTCCCCCTTAAAAGAATTTCGTCCTCGAAATTACCATGTAAGAAAATTACGGAATCAATTAACTTTCCCAAAATCCATAGTTAAACTTCTTACAATACTTTACTATGTTTTCAAATCATATTTAGTTATTTTTTTAAAAACAATTACTATCGTTTAACTTTCAATTTCAAATCAAAATTTAGTTTTCAAATTTTTTCAATTTTCTCAAAAATATTCTAACGCCTTAAATTTTCGAAAAAATTCACCAGAGTCTCCTTTGTGCGGCTCGATACGAAAAAAAATGACAGTATATATATCACAAATATACATCTCATCAAGTGATGAGGCATCCCGCAGGGAAAAATGATGCAGCTCAGACCAGGGTCGAAGAATTGCAAGCTATCATTTTCCACGGCTTAAGTCGTTCACGACCTAAGAAAGGTGAAGACCTAGGTCGCCCACGACCTAAGGAGGAAAATTTAAGTCATTTCCAACCTAACTGGAACCCAGAAGGTGAAGGCCTAGTTCTTCCACAACCTAAGGAGGAAAGTTTAGGCCGTTCCCGACCTAACTGGAGACCAGAGGGGGAAGTTGCACCTAGTTCACGACCTAACTCAAACGGGTTACGACCTAAGGATGTTAAAGTCATTCGAACGATCTAACGGGCTACGTTCTAACGAGCTACGATCTAACGAGCTACGATCTAATAGTCTATGACCTAAAGTGTTGAGTCGCTGCTTGGTTATGCCGCACTGGAAGTAAAGCCGCTCTGGAAGTTAACTCGTTACCGACCTAAGAGCTTAAGTCGCTGGGAGTTTTAAGTCGTAAGTCGGGATGTTTGTATTTTCTTAAGTCGTAAGTCGTTAGGTCGTATACGACCTAGGTGTTGTAAATATATGTGTGTGTTGTAACTTGAATCTTGTACCGTTAGGTCGTACGTCGTCACTTTTGTGTGTTTTTAGATCGTGTACGACCTAAGTTGGGTCGGCATTGTGTTATAACTGATAAACCGTGTACGTTGAGTCGCTACCGACATATGATGAGTCGTAAGTCGTAAACGACTTAAGGCACCGGTTGTGAAATGCTATAAATAGGGAGTGTGTTGTACATTTTAAAAAGTGGATTGTTGAATAAAAACTTTGTTTGATTGCTGTGTGCTTTCATCTAAATTGGTGGTTGAGTGTGATCTCCTATCTCCACTTTCGGTTATTGGAGTGCGCTCGAATCAACGATCGTTGAGGCCAATTCATGGTATCAAGTGCGCTTGATCAACGTTTGAAGAATTGTAGATCTTCTTTCACGGTATCGTGCGCGATCAACGTGTCGAAGATAGCTAGAATTCGGTATCTTTGTGATCAACGAATTTGGGAATTTCAGTATCTTCAATCCACCGTTTTCTACTTTCATCGATCTATATTGTTTTGTTATTATCCACTGCGTCAGTTTGTTATCGGAGCTAGACTTAGCCAATCATAGCTAAGCCAAGTCTTGGAGCCAAGGAGTTTGAAGTTGTTGTTCATCGTGTTCATCTTGAAGTTGCAACAAGTTAGAAGCTTCCGATCCATTTCATTTTGGATCAAAGTTGGAAAGGTGTTTGAGTTTGAGCCGAGTTGGGTAAAGCCGAGCATAACTTTGTGCTAAGTTTGGACCGTGCATCAGGAACTTGTTGAACTTGTGCGAGCTAGTTGAAGTTTGATTTGTAGAAGATTTGTGAAGTTTTGAAGTGTTTGTGTTGATTCAATCATGCTGCCAAGGAGAGCTAATCGTCATCAAAATGTGGAAGCGTTGTATAGAAGGGAAGAAGCCGAGCAGATGGAGCAACGCATTAATGAGAAATTTGATGAAGATATTGGAAAGCAAGAGAAGTTGATGATTGATATGAATCTAACTCAAAGGAGGAGATCACCAATCTCGAACCATGGAGGAAACAGAGTTCCGCCATCGGTTACGGAAGCGAGGAGGGTATCGCCGCAATCTTTTAGAGAAAGAAGAGAAACATCAACTTCATCAAGGAGAGATCACCATGACTATGGACATGAAGAGAGGAGAACTCCACGAGAATTTGAAAATGAGCCATATAGAGATGAAGAGAGACATAGTAGAAGAGACATGCGTGATCGAAGGGATGTTGATGGTCGAGATCGATATAGACATACATTTGACTTTGATGAAGAGGGTGATAGAGCTAGCATTCATTATCGAGATCGAGACCAAGTTCGAAATTCAAATCGGGATGTAGATGATGATCGACGTTGGGAGTCGGTTATGAAGATGGAAATTCATGAATTTAAAGTGGAATGGTAGCAAAAGAATTTTTGGATTGGTTGTCTAACGTTGAAGAGATCTTTGATTTCAAAGAAGTTCCGGAGAATCGTCGAGTGAAGTTGGTTGCTACTAGATTGAGAGGTAGAGCTATGGCGTGGTGGCAGCAAACCAAACTTACACGAGAACGGATGGGGAAGTCGAAGATTGAGTCATAGGAGAAGATGAAGAAACTGATGAAAGCTACGTTTTTGCCTTACAATTATCAATCACTCATGTATCAGAGGTTGCAGAATCTGAGGCAAGGGACGAAGACTGTTAATGATTATGCTGATGAATTTTATCAATTGATTGCTCGAAATGATATAATGGAGACAGAGGAACAATTGACTGCTAGATTTGTTGGAGGGTTGAGGATGTAGATCCAGGATATGGTGAACATGTTTAATCCTAGATCTGTAGCAGAAGCACATCAAAAAGCGTTGGCTTGGGAGAAGCAGGGAAGACGAGGTGGTGGTGTGTTTACAAGCTCCAATATTCATAACAAAGGAGCTAGTGGGAGTTCCAATGTTTCTGAAACTATCAATAGACCAGTTGTGAATGAAGTTGCGAAGGCGAAGGTCAACAACAGTTTCAAATGTTATAATTGCCAAGAGACGGGTCATAAAAGCAATGAATGTCCGAAGCCAAAGAAACGAATTATGATTGCTGAAGTTGAAGCTGAGGATGTTGGCGAAGATTATTCTAGTCCAGTTCAAGAAAATGAACAGGATATCGCGTCGGGAGATGAAGGATGTAATCTTATGATGAGGAGATTATGTTTGACACCGAAGCAGGAAGAAGAGGCTAGTTGGTTGAGGAGTAACATATTTCAGTCAACGTGCACTATTCTGGGGAAGGTTTGTAAATTTGTGATTGACGCGGGAAGTTGTGACAATATTATTTCTATCGAAGTTGTGAGAAAGTTGAAGCTGAAAACGGAGAAGCATCCCAATCCTTACAAGTTAGCGTGGTTGAGAAAAGGAGGAGAGGTGAAGGTGGACAGGCGAGTACATGTTCCATTTTCTATTGGGAAGAAGTATAACGACGAGATCTAGTGTGACGTTGTGGAGATGGATGTTTGTCACTTACTTTTGGGAAGATCATGGCAGTATGATCGAGCAGTGCAGCATGACGGTCGGACCAATAGTTATAGTTTTATGTTTTAAGGTGTTATGATCATTTTGGTTCCAAAGAAGAGACAACAGGAAGAGAGCAAATCTGAGGAGATTGAGGAGCTGAAAACTTTGTTGACTTTGAAGGAATTCATCGAAGAAGCAGAGGAGAGTCCAGAGGTGTTTTTGTTGGTTGGACACGAAGCTACAAAATCCGTTGAAGTTCCAGAGGAAGTAAAACCGATATTGGAAGAATTCAAAGATGTTTTTCCTGAAGAGTCGCCAACCGAGTTACCACCGTTGAGGGATATTCAACATCAAATTGATCTTGTGCCAGGGGCAGTATTACCACACATGCCGCATTACCGAATGAGTCCAAAGGAACATGAGGAGTTGCGAAGGCAAGTGGAAGAGTTGTTAGAACAGGGGTGTGTTCAGGAGAGATTAAGTCCTTTTGCAGTGCCAGCTTTATTGGTGCCAAAGAAGGATGGTTTGTGGAGGATGTGTACGGATAGTCGGGCTCTGAACAAGATCACTGTGAGATACAGATTTCCTATGCCAAGGTTTGATGATTTGATTGATCAGCTGAGTGGGGCTGTTGTGTTTTCAAAGATTGACTTGAAAAGTGGATACCATCAGATTCGTATCAGACCAGGTGATGAATGGAAGACTGCTTTTGAAACCAGGGAAGGTCTATACGAATGGTTGGTTATGCCATTTGGATTATCGAATGCACCAAGTACTTTTATGAGAGTGATGAACCAGATTTTCAGACCATTCATTGGAAAGTTCGTTGTTAACTCCGCCTCGGTTTAGACTCTGCGACTCAAGGAGATGCCGACCTAAGGCTCAACAAGGGTGCCGACCTAAGGCTCAACAGGGGTGCCGACCTAAGATTCAAAGGGTTGCCGACCTAACACTTCAATGAGGATACTGACTCAACATAGATATCGACTTAACAGTCTAGGGAGATTGCCGACTTAACTGGTTGCCGACCTAACTGCCTTAACAGGAATACCGACCTAAGGCCGAAAAGGGATACCGACTTAAGAGAGGTGCCGACCCAATGCTTTAGCATGTATACCAACCTAAGATTTAAGGAACGCCGACCCAAGATAGCTACCGACCTATGACCAATATTAAGTCGGTCACGACCTAAGCAAAGGAAGGTAAGTTCAATGCAGCTACTTGGCACAGTGGCCTCTTAACTCGTACACGATCCAGGACTTACCAGTTGAACCGTGACTTGCGACTTACCAAGTTAACTCGTCCACGACCTAAAGCCACTAAGTATAAGACCGATGCCATATTACTGAGAAGGAATAGTGTTGACTCGGAGGCGACCTAGGACTTGTGCAAGTGAACTCCTGTGAAGCCAGAAGGGGGCCAGATGGACCGGCCACGACTCATATTAAGTCGGCTATGACTTAACTTGGATCGGCCACGACTTAGGACTTGGCAGAAATTTCAGACCAGAACTCTCTATAAATAGGCAACCACTTCCAACATTCAGGGGACTTTTGGCGCATTCTCTTCACACACCGTTACCTTGCTACATTGAGAACTTCATCAACACTTAGAGCTTCCAAGATTAGAGGAATACATCAAAGAAATTCACGAAGAAACCACACATCTTCAACATGAATCTAAGAACTTTAATCGACATTGAAGCTTAAGACTTGTTCCAAATCACTTGTAACTTGAAGTGTATTGTACTTGAGAAGAATTGTATCAGTTTGTAACGGGATTATTAATAAAAGTACTTAGAGTGGACGTAGGCTATACCCTTAAGCCGAACCACTATAAAATCGTTGTTGTTTACTGCTTTTCTGCTATTACTTGCTTGTAATTCTTTCCCGATCTATCGGGTGGTGCTTTCACAACTACACTTTACACACCGGGGTGTTAGCGTTCACATTTTAGCGTTAACATTTTTGGTGCTTTCACTGAGAACTGAACTCAGGAAAACTGTCATCATTGCTTCACAGAGATTTGAAGAAAGAATTTCCTTAAAAACCAGAAGTCTATCTGAAATTATGACTCCTGGAAGGAAAAGTAGATCTATCAGATCTGGAAACATTCAAGAAGGAACCTCCGCTTCCCCTGTACCTAATCAACCCACTCCGTCTGTTGGAGTTACGAAAGCGGAGTTGGATGCTGTGATTCTGGGGCTAAACCAGCAGATAAACGCCCAAAATGCACAATTAGAGGCTCAAAGTGCCCAGAATGCTCTGATTCTGAATAAGTTGAACGATTTACTTGGGGCAAACAATCAACCAGCTGGTAATGAAAGGAACTATGCTGGCAACATTCATGATGTTAGTGAGAGGAATGCTCCGGAAAGGGCTACTAGTCCCTTTGAGCAGGCAGTTCCTGAGGCTGGTGGATCTAGAACTCGGCATGATGAGGAATATCTTTCTGGAATGGTCCGGCAGATCATGAAAGAAAGTATGCAAAGGGTTGAAGATGAGAAGGAATGGGGTTTCGCCCCAAGTAAAACTCCGTTTACTGAAAAAATCTTGAAGGCAGAATTTCCAAGGAAGTTTGTCCCTCCAACTATTCCAGCTTACAAAGGGACAAGTGATCCGAATGAGTTCTTGTATAAATATGATTGGCACATGACAGGTGCCAGGGCCTCTGACGAAATAAAGTGTCGATATTTCCCCGTATACCTGGAAGGTGTGGCTCTACTATGGTTCACCAAGTTGCCAGTCCGATCCATCGATCAGTTTTCAGACTTGACCAGAAAATTCAAGGAGCAGTTTAGACTATATGCTTCGAAGGCCAAGGACATTATGTCACTATCGAGTTTAGAGCAGAATCCTGGTGAGTCTATCAGATCCTTCTTGAACCGCTTTAATATAGCGCTGGCTGAGGTGGACAATGCTGAACCACGAATGATATTGACTTATCTGATGAGGGCTATTGATAAGTCAAGCGAATTTGGGAAATGGTTAAATATGAAGGAGCCAACCTCTCTCGAAAAGTTCTACAAAAAAGCAGATGAATTCATTCGCTTGGAAAGCCGTCCTTTACCAGTAAAGACAGTGTTGGAGAAAGCAGAAGACAACGCTATCGCTCCACGCAAGAATGAATCGGTGGGGCAAAAAAGGGAGAATAATAATGGGAAGAAACAGGGTAATCTGAAGAAGCCCCGATCCTTCAAGCCATCAGAATATACTCCATTATCACATACACCGGAGCACATCTACCTGGCCACTAAAGATTCCGTCGATTTCCCTAAACCTATCCCTTTGAGGACCGGGAAAAAAGCCATACAGAGTGGGAAATTCTGTCGCTTCCACAATCAACCCGGTCATGAAACCGATGAATGCCGTCAGTTGAAAAATCTGATTGAAGAGTTGCTAAGAGAGAACAAACTGCAGCAATTTGTGAAGAAGTATAGCAACAATCCTGCATCGTCAAGTCAGGGGCAAGAGGTTCCTGTTCATCAGCCCAGGACAGGTGAGAAAGCTACGGGACATGAATCTGGAAGGCCCGTTATCAATGTCATTACAGGAGGGCCTCACCCAGCTGGCAAGAGCTGGGGTGAGATGGAGAGATATTCCAGGGCTTTGAAGTATGCTCCAGCCGAAGAAGACGTCTTTGTTTTAGAAGACACTACGCCCCTGAAACAACAGAAAACTTTCAGCGATGATATTGTTTTCAGAGCCAGAGATTCCACAGGTATAGAAGCTCCTACCCTAGATCCCTTGGTCATCTCGGCTGGTATTGGACCGGCCATTGTCAGAAGAGTCCTCATTGACTGCGGAGCATCATGCAATATCCTCTTCAAGAAGACATTTGACCAGATGAAAATCCCTATGATTTATGTACAAGCCTCATCACAGAAGATCGCTGGCTTCACTGGGGAGCCAAAACAACCAATTGGGACCATCGATCTGCTCGTAGAACTTGGAGAAGCAGAAAGGAAAGTGGTCCGCAAGCAAACATTTGTGATTGTCGATGAGTTTTCTGCTTATAATGCTTTTCTTGGCCGTCCAACACTCGCAGCATTCAAAGCTATCCTAGCCCCGTGGTGCCTCACTATTAAATTCCCTACTGACAATGGAGTAGGAGTTATAAAAGGGGATCAAAATGCTGCGCGAGAGTGCTATTTGACAGAGCTGCGAGAGTCAAGAAAAAGAGAAATGGGGAAGGATGCGGCAACCCCAGTCCGCATCAAAGAACCAGCCTTGTAGCAATTACGGGGCGGACCCTGCACTGGTGAGCACAGCGGGGCACGAAAAGAAATGGATCCCAGAAAAGCCAGTGCAGGGGAGAATAGAGTGGTACCGGTGTAAACGACAGTTCCGGTACCTGTTGACCCGAAGGACCCAAATAAGGTGTTAAATGTGGGTTCACAGCTTAATGTGTCAATTCAGAATATCTTGATATCTTTCCTGAAAGCAAATCTGGATGTCTTTGCTTGGACTCATGCCGATATGTGTGGAATATCCCCAGAAGTTGCAGTACACGCTCTGAATATTGACCCAAAGTTTACGCCAGTTAAACAGAAAAGAAGAACCCAAGGTCCAGAAAGGTCAGCAGCGTTAAAAGAAGAAGTTGATCGACTCATGGAAAATAACTTCATCAAAGAATCTACATATCCGAATTGGGTTTCAAATCCTGTGTTGGTCAAGAAAGCTAATTGAAAATGGAGAGTGTGCATTGATTTTTCTGATCTAAACAAGGCTTGCCCCAAAGATTGCTTCCCATTACCCAGGATCGATCAACTGGTAGACGGAACTGCGGGACATGAATTGTTATCTTTCATGGATGCCTACTCCGGTTATAACCAAATCATGATGCATGAGCCGGATCAGGAAGATACAAGCTTTATCACAGATGTTGGACTTTATTGCTACAGAGTTATGCCCTTCGGATTGAAAAATGCAGGGGCAACCTACCAAAGACTTGTTAATGCTATGTTCAAACCGCAATTGGGCAAAACTATGGAAGTCTACGTCGACGACATGTTAGTGAAGTCCAAGAAAGCAGTGGATCACATTGAACACTTAGCAGAAATGTTCGCAGTCCTCCGAAAATACAGAATGAAACTTAACCCTCTGAAATGTACATTTGGGGTCGAGTCCGGAAAGTTCTTAGGTTTCATCGTCAGTGCTAGGGGCATTGAGGCTAGTCCAGCTCAAATTACTGCCTTGAAAGAAGTTAAAGCTCCTAGAACAAAGAAGGAATTGCAGAGTCTCAACGGAAAGGTCGCCGCCCTGAGTCGGTTCATTTCCAAAGCCACTGATAAATGCATCCCATTCTTTGACGCCCTGAAGAAAGGAAAGAAGAATTTTGAATGGACTTCCGAATGCCAAAAAGCCTTCGATGAGTTGATCCGTCATATGGAAACGCCTCCAATACTTTCTAGGCCAGGCAATGGTGAGGATCTTCTTATATACTTGGCAGTATCATCTCGTGCTCTAAGTGCAGCGCTGATACGGGAAGACAAAAGGATTCAACATCCGGTTTACTATATCAGCAAAAGACTCACTGGGGCAGAGCTGAATTACTCCAAGTTGGAAAAACTCGCCTATTGCCTACTAGTTGCATCAAGGAAGCTGAGGCAATATTTCCAAGCTCATCCTATCAAAGTACTCACTGATCAACCTCTAAAGCAAGTCCTATTTCGCCCTGAAACTTCGGGTCGCCTTCTAAAATGGAACATTGAACTCAGTCAATATGACATCACCTATCACCCCCGAAAAGCAATCAACGGACAAGCTTTAGCTGATTTCATTGCAGAATTCACAGAGAAAGATAATGGTGAGGAAGAAACGATCAATGATTCCCCAATCTAGTGGAAGATGTATGTTGATGGCGCAAGAAATGACTACTGTTCTGGAGCCGGAGTGGTACTTGAAACTCCTGAAGGTCGATCATTATGTTATGCACTAAGATTGGAATTTCCTTCAACAAATAATGAAGCAGAATATGAAGCTCTTATTGCAGGTCTGAAAATCGCTAAAGAGCTAAACATTCGAGCATTACAAATCTTCAGTGATTCTCAGCTTATTGTATGCCAAGTCAAGAAGGAATTTCAAGCAAAAGGTGGAAACCTGCCTTCCTACTTGTCAAAGGCTTGGGAACTCCTATGTGAACTCGATCACTATTCAATAAGCCACATTCCTCGGGAAGAAAATATGAAGGCAGATTCCCTCGCAAAGTATTCAAGTTCTGGTGAAGCTCAACTATTGGGATTGGTCCCTGTAGAAGTCCTTTCAGCACCAAGTATAGACGAGATGGATATAGACTGGATTATGAATGTATCTCAAGAACAAGAGTCATGGATGACTCCAATACTGGACTACCTACTCAGAGGTTCTCTGCCAGAAAATTCGATAGAAAGACGAAAGCTACTAAGGAAAGCCTCTCGCTATGTAATTCAGGATGGCCGATTGTACAGACGGGGATTCTCAATACCATTGCTTCGATGTGTATCCCGGGAAGAGTCCAAAACAATCCTAGCTGAGGTGCATGGAGGAGAATGTGGTGATCATTCAGGTGGTCAAACATTAGCAAAGAAAATTCTCCGATACGGATATTTTTGGCCAGAAATTAATAGAGATGCTGTAGATTATTCCCGAAAATGTGACAAATGCCAAAGATTTGCCAAAATTCCTAGAGCACCTTCTACCGAACTCACACAGATGGTCAGTCCATGGCCATTTGCAATTTGGGGAATGGATCTCATTGGGCCGCTACCAACTGCTAAATCAGGGATTAAATATGCTATTGTTGTAGTTGATTATTTTACTAAATGGGCTGAAGCTGAACCATTGGCTACTATCACTTCTAAGAAAATGATAAGCTTTGTGACCAAGAATATCATTTGCAGATACGGTGTGCCTCAGAAAATAATCACAGACAATGGTACTCAGTTTGAAAGCGAGGAATTCCAGGATTTTTGCAAACGATTCAAAATCCAGAAAAGCTTTTCGGCAGTAGCTCATCCGCAGGCAAACGGGCAAGTGGAAGCAGTGAACAAGATCATCAAATCAACCATCAAAAAGCAACTCGAAAGAGCAAAAGGTGGTTGGGTCGATAAACTACCACTTGCACTATGGGCATACAGAACTACTCACAAAACTGCAACTGGGCATACTCCTTTTTCGTTAGCATACGGATCGGAAGCAATGATCCCGGTTGAAACAGAGGTCCCTTCACACAGAAGAATCCATTTCAATCAAGCAGAAAATGAGAAGCTACAGCTTGAAGCGCTGGATCTTCTTGATGAAAAAAGAGATGAAGCTAACCTCAGAGTTGCAGCTCATCAGCAAAGGATAGCCAGACATTTCAATTCCAAAGTTCGTCAACGCAGCTTTGAAACTGGAGATCTAGTCCTGAAAAGAATTATGACCGCGACAGGTGTGTTTGGGCCAAATTGGGAAGGACCGTATGTAATAGGTCAGAAGCTTCTTGACGGCACATTCAAGCTCACCACTGTTGATGGAGATCAAATTCCAAGGGCATGGAACAGCAACCATTTGCGTCCATACTTTACTTGAAAATTTTGTTGAAACATTGTAAAAAGAATTATGAATGTATGATTCTTGTAATTGAAAGCAATTGTGAAACTGATGCAAGTAAATAATGAAAGAATATAAAGTGGATGTAGGCCCAATTTCATGGCCGAACCACTGTAAATCTTGTGTTCCTTATTATTATTATATGTTTGCTTTGTTTTCGATATAAAAATACATAAAATGTATTGCTGAAATGTCGATTTAAATTTTTGCAGACAATGGAAATAAAACTTGCGCATAATAAGACCGAGTGACTCTCACCATCATTCAACAAACAAATTTCAAGTCATAAAGGCCCCGAACTCGAATCCTAGATAGGAAATACTTCAATTGAACGGCTTATGATTTCGATAGAAACGAGCCCTTGCTAATAAATTGAGATTGTTTGAACGAACAAACATCCAATTAGGAAGCTAGTGCCCGTTCTCACGAACTTGCCTGACAATGGAGTACGCTTCCTTGGATTAAACAAGCCACTTGTGAGAAAAGGGGAATGAAAACTTGAAAAGAAAAAAGAAAAAGAGGAAAAAAAAAGAGGATCACTGAAAAGGCATAAGCAAGTGAACAGAGGAACAACCAAAGCTACCATCAGCAGCTCAAGTCCTCTTCGGAGGCGCAACTCTTCGGAGGATAAAAGACCTCTAATGGGTCATACGCCACAAAAAAGAAAGTTCTCTACTCAACAAAAAAGATTGGAGGAGTCATGACCCTCCAACCATGAGAGAGTAACTTCCAGGCGATGAAAACCCTCTCTGAGGCACATTTCACCAGGAGTTGAAGTGTTATGACCGCTCTTCGGAATTTCACTTCACCAGAGTTGAAATGTAAACAAAATAAAAGCCCTCTTCGGAGGCCCATTTCACCAGGAGTTGAAGTGTTATGACCGCTCTTCGGGATTTCACTTCACCAGAGTTGAAATGTAAACAAAATAAAAGCCCTCTTCGGAGGCACATTTCGCCAGGAGTTGAAGTGTAACAACCGCTCTTCGGAATTTCACTTCACCAAAGTTGAAATGCAAAAACAAAATAAAGACCTTCCTGAAAGCCCACGTTTCACCGAGATTGAAATAAAACATCCAAGTGTTGAAACGCGAAAAGGCTTTCTTCGAAGGCACAACTCTTTGGAGGTACACGTTTCACCAAGATTGAAATAAAACTTCCAAGTGTTGAAACGTGAAAAATCCCTCCTTAGAGGTACAACCCCCTCTCGAAGACACAATCAAGAAGAAAGACCTCTTCGGAAGCCCACGTTTCACCAAGATTGAAATAAAACTTCCAAGTGTTGAAACGTGAAAAGGCTTTCTTCAAAGGCACAACTCTTTGGAGGTACACGTTTCACCGAGATCGAAATAAAACTTCCAAGTGTTGAAACGTGAAAAATCCCTCCTCAGTGGTACAACTTTGTATAAAAAAAAAATCCTCATCAAAAGCGTTCTTTAACTTTCAAAGGAAGAGTAATTTACCTACTATGGAAAATGATCGTCAAAAAAAAAAAAAAAAAAAAAGAAAAAGAAAAAGAAAAGAAGTTAAAGTACCCTTCAGAGGTCCGCTTTACCACATAGAGGAATTCACTTGGTAAAATATGCACATAAGCAAAAGAAAAAAGTGATTTCTTCGAACGACAAAGCGTAGAAACTTATACGAAGGGAGTTGTACTCTACAAAAATTTTCTTTAAAGAATAAAATAATTATTCTTTAGCAAATAAGAGTGCAAGTCCCCTCGAAGTATAAAATATTGCAGCAAGCTTAAGGTATGGGGGCAACATGGTATAATAGTATAGCTGCATCAGTAAAGTAATACTCAAACAACATACCATAAGCCCGCTGCAATATCATATAAATAAACTTGTGCAAAAATGAATAATAAATGCATACTCAAATTCAAACAGAAGTATGTACAAATAAAGAATCATTTTATTCAATTGCAGATATTGCAGATACAGGTTTCAAAATAAGAAGCAGGGGCCGGTGCCTGCACAACATCCGACCATTACACAAGAAAGGAATCAAAAATCTCAACTCTTCATTTCTTCTTGCCGCCTTTAGACCCTTTACCCGGCCGAGTGGTTAGCTTTTCGGGTCTTCCAGGTTGGTCTGAAGGCATGAGGGAAGAAGGGGAGGGAGGTACAACTGGCGCAATTGCCGGTTCCTCTTCAGTGGTGATAATTTTCTTCCCCCTCCTCTTCGATGTCCCAAGCTTCTTCCTTCTCTGTGAAGAAGACTCATTCCCCGGAGTAACGAGAGCGGACAAAACTACGTCGTCAGAAGGAGTCCGCTCCGGAGAGATCTCGCCTTCTTCGAGTCCCTCGTCTTTTTGCTCCTGCGAGGCAACAGGGTCATCCAAACCATGAAGAGCCTCAATTTTCTCCTCTTGTGACCCAGGTTGTGAAGCAGAAGGAGGAGTCACCTGAAGAGATGGAGGAGGAATAACCAGAGAAGGCGAAGTCTGCACGGCACTTGTTGTTTCAACTGCAGAAGAGGAAAAATTGAAAATGTTAGTATCTTCCCGAAAGAAGGGAGATATGGGTTCATCGAGATTCAGGAGGTAATCGAGAAGCTCATCAAATTTTTGAGGAATAAGCAGGAAATCCACCTGAATCGGACCAATGTCGAAATTACCTGAAGATATTGGCTTTGTTAGCTCAATCTCATAATTCTGAGCCCCAATGTCCTCCAAAGCCTCTTCATCAGTAGGGGTGATTACCCCAGTTCTTGTAGGAGGCGGCAAATGAGCACTAGGGCCTGTAATGTCCACCTCGGGAGAAACTAGAGGACGTTCGGAGATGGTAGGCGGTACTTCTTTTTCAGAACGCTCTTCTTCCGCCATCCCGGCCCGCGCTCTGGCAAGCTGCTCCTTACCCTTGGCAAGAGCGGCACGGGCTTCGTCATCAAGATAATGCTCTTCAAGGGCTGACTCAGCATATCCACCACCTTTACCACCGAGCATATCAAGTGCTGTCTCCCAAACTTCAGCCAGTGTGATTTCATACTTGGGGCCTAGAAAGGCAAGGCTTCCACGCCCCAAGACGCTGTGCAAATAGAAGTCGAATAATGTTGAGCTGATGCTGTTTTTAGTCGCCTCATGAGATTCTTCAGCTGCGATTCTGCCGGCGACAGCCTCATCACGCTCCCTTTCAGTTTTGGCAAGCTGAAGCTTAAGCATTTGTATCTCCGCCTCCTGGGAGTTGTTTTTCTTTCGGAGCTCAGCAATATCAGTAGCATAGCCTTCACTGATTCTTTTTTGTACTTCTAGCCTGTCTTCGGCATCCCTTTGGCTAGCGTGAGCGTCTCTCACTTGTTTCAGGAGCACTTCTTCTTTTTGAGAATAGGAAGTAGAGGAAGCAGCAAGTTCATGTTTCAATTCCTCGACTTTTGCTTCAAGCTCCTCATTGTAAGAAGCAATGTTCCTCATCTCGGTGTCGTGTTGCTCAACGACCTTTTGCCATTCGGCCTTATCGTTTTCCATAGTAAGCATGGCCTCTATGTTGGCACGGTTAACTCTTTGAAGCTCATCGACAAGCTTCTGCCAGTTTGACATCCTCTCGATATCGAGCTTGACTGCATCAAGATTGCGCAACATAGCAGACTTGTCGATGGGGACCAAGTCTAGGTCGAACCTCACCCCCTTAAGGCACCATTGAGGAAATCGGCTCTGCAGAGTGGCAGGACCCGGTCCAACTTGAAATTTGGGCCTGTTAATTATCGTTTGAATATCTGATTTCCCAAGAGCGGGAGAGTTAGAAGGGATGTCGAGTGAGGCAGGAATAGTAGCTTTCTCAGGAGTGGTAGAGGCCTGCTTTTCACTGTGACGAGCTCGTTTGCTTAAGTCTTCACTCATGTGACCTTTTCCTCGATCGTCATGAGATTTTCTCTTGTGAGAGTCATCGCCTTTTTGCCAAGAATCATGGCGCTCTTCTCTCTCCCTTCTTTCACGATGTTCTTCTTCGGTCCTCCTTTCATGAGCCTTTCGGACAGCCCTCTCTTCATCTGACTCTCTGTAGGAAGGAAGGTAACGCCTGTAATCATACTGGCTACGCCTCCCGTAGCGCTGGAAATCGTCATAATACGAGCCGCTGCGCCCCATAGGAGAATCTGGAATTAAAATAATAAGCTTTAGAAATCTTTAGAGTGCAAGAAGATAAGTGCAAGTGATGAGAAATTCTAAGTGTGTGTGTTGTGCAAACTACGCGCATTAATCTACGAACCACTCTTTATTTGGGGAGTGGTTGTGGGTGTAATAGTTAACGTCAACTCTTGAGTCGACGACGGCTGTTGCAAAATAGAAGTAGCTTCAACTACTGAAGAAGAAATCCCGGCAGTAGTAGGGTCATCTTTGAAGATCTCTTGTGAAGTAGCGAAGAGGTCGCTCAATCCTTCGAAGGTATCGTCCCTGCTTTGCTTGACAGGACTGGATTTCTTAGCCTTTTCACCAGATTCTTGTGAATGGTGAGAGGATCCCTGAGGCTCTTCTTCCTCGATAACCGGGGCAAGTTTACCAGATGGCCCCGCAACATCGACAGAAGTGGAGCACTTCACCAGCGAAGATTCAGGAGTCTTTATCGGAGAATCGGGGACTTCCGTTGGAACTTCATGAGCATGCATAGAGCGAGAAGTGTGTAGAAGCCCATGTTGATGTAAAAATTCATCCCTCAACAGAAATTTTATGCTCCTCTCTTCTGTGGCCACGGCACTCAACCTCTCAAAAACTTGCTTGTGAATTGGGTCTCTAGAGGGGAGAGGAAGTGCTGAAAGGAATAAAGAATGAAATTAGCAACTGAAAGTTCGGATCTCGAAAAAGTTTCAAAACGGAGAAAATAGAAACACTAATCTTACTTCCTACTCTCCAGATGGCATAAAAGCCTGAGGGACAGCGGGCAAAGAAAAACTGGTTCAAAAATCCATGAACGCTTTCAGTAAGATCGGAAATGAGCTTGCGGTTTCTGGCACTTCTCACAATAATAAGAGAAGGATGATCTTTACTCTTTGCAAACGAGCACAGATAACGAATTTCTTCAAAACTCGGTAGGCGATCAAGAGTTCTTCTAAACAAAACACATAACCCCGTCAAGATGGCATAGCCATTGGGATGAAGTTGAAACGGATAGATCGTCAATCGAAGGAGAAGAGTTCGAAGGAAGTCATTAAAAGGAGGAATCGCCCCACTTAAGCACATTTGGCGATTGACTGCAACAAAGCCATAGGGAGGATTGTCAGCAGTATCACTTGGCCCAGGGAGAAGAACATCACTTTCAGCAAAGCCAAATTGAGTGCGCAGCTGGACAAACGCTCTCGAAGTTAGAATAGTCGGGGTTCTCTCCGGAGGATTCTCTATGGGAACAGATATCGAAAAAGTTTCTTCCTCTTGAGTTACCACTTCTTCTTCTCGGTGGGAAGTCATTCTACATAAACAACTGGGTATTCAAACATGAAGGTGCACGTTTCCTAAAGTGTGTGAAGTGTTGTGTAAAATCAGTCAAGCAGTGAACAAATATAACTGAAATAATAACTAGCAAGCCTTTGTTAGTTATGAAATTCAGGGACTATTGTTTTAAGCCTAAGTATGCAAGTAAGATGTTGATGCAGATAAATCAGTTCAGATTATTGATACTTTGCATTAATGTTTAACTTTAACTGATTGATTCACAAACATTTCATGCAATATAATTAAGTTGCTTGTCTTGTCTTGACTAATCTGTCATCTGACATGGGCAGTCGATGGCAGTATTTTCTCCTTGGTTTTCTCTGTTTGTTATTTTCAGCAGGTTAGCAGCTTATAAGTTAATGCGATCTGTGAAATAATACACTGAGATTCAAGCAAATTTAAAGTTGGGGCAGTTCAAAATTTAGGCAACTTAGTTTGGCAGTTCAAGTTAGAAACTCAAAGTGGATCTATGCTCTCAAAAAGTCAGCATGCCCAAAGCCTAAGTGTTAACTCGGCAGCGGTTTAAAGAGCCAACTCGGTCACGGTTTAAGGGATTAGCTCGGTCACGACTTAGAGGTTAACTTGGCTGCGGTTCAAGGTTAAATCAGTATAAGGCTTAGATCGGCAGAAGAATAGGTTGGCAGATTTCCTCCAAGTGCTAACACGGCCACGATTTAAGGATTGGGTCGGCCAGAAGCTAAGTCACTTCAAATCACCAGGTCGCATCTAAATTAATACCTCGCCCCACTCAACCTGTTAACCCGTTAGCCACTCCCTCAACCAAAAACCGTCATCTCGTTCATACTACCGAATCATCCCATAAACTGGTTCAAAACCACCACGAATCCAACGCCTTACAATCCTAATTGGCTACGCCTAAAGCAGTAACCCATCGGCATCATTCCATCGATAGCCTAAAGCCAGATCAAACTAACTAAGGATCATCAACTGTAGATATAACGGGATTCGTGATAAAGCACCGTACAAAGATGCGGTTTAAATTTGATTGGTAAAATTCATGAATCAACGGTAGTCTTGAATTGAGGGGGAAGCAAGTTCACTTACGCGATGGATGGCAAAGGTTATCAGTGATTGACTAGAGCGAAATCGCCTTTGGGAGCTCTGGGAAATTTTAATGGCAGAATTAAGCAAGGGAATAAGTAATGAAAAGGAAGAAGAAGATGGATGTTTTATACCTTACAGTAGGGAGAACTGAAGCGGCAGATGCGGTCTAACTGTTGGGTCGCGTACGACCTACCGACCTAAGAGGGGACGGGTTAAGGACTATCGAAGCACACGACCTAACCAGTAGGCGTATACTTCGAGGGGCAATTGTTAACTCCGCCTCGGTTTAGACTCTGCGACTCAAGGAGATGCCGACCTAAGGCTCAACAAGGGTGCCGACCTAAGGCTCAACAGGGGTGCCGACCTAAGATTCAAAGGGTTGCCGACCTAACACTTCAATGAGGATACTGACTCAACATAGATACCGACTTAACAGTCTAGGGAGATTGCCGACTTAACTGGTTGCCGACCTAACTGCCTTAACAGGAATACCGACCTAAGGCCGAAAAGGGATACCGACTTAAGAGAGGTGCCGACCCAATGCTCTAGCATGTATACCAACCTAAGATTTAAGGAACGCCGACCCAAGATAGCTACCGACCTATGACCAATATTAAGTCGGTCACGACCTAAACAAAGGAAGGTAAGTTCAATGCAGCTACTTGGCACAGTGGCCTCTTAACTCGTACACGATCCAGGACTTACCAGTTGAACCGTGACTTGCGACTTACCAAGTTAACTCGTCCACGACCTAAAGCCACTAAGTATAAGCCCGATGCCATATTACTGAGAAGGAGTAGTGTTGACTCGGAGGCGACCTAGGACTTGTGCAAGTGAACACCTGTGAAGCCAGAAGGGGGCAAGATGGACCGGCCACGACTCATATTAAGTCGGCTACGACTTAACTTGGATCGGCCACGACTTAGGACTTGGCAGAAATTTCAGACCAGAACTCTCTATAAATAGGCAACCACTTCCAACATTCAGGGGACTTTTGGAGCATTCTCTTCACACACCGTTACCTTGCTGCATTGAGAACTTCATCAACACTTAGAGCTTCCAAGATTAGAGGAATACATCAAAGAAATTCACGAAGAAACCACACATCTTCAACATGAATCTAAGAACTTTAATCGACATTGAAGCTTAAGACTTGTTCCAAATCACTTGTAACTTGAAGTGTATTGTACTTGAGAAGAATTGTATCAGTTTGTAACGGGATTATTAATAAAAGTACTTAGAGTGGACGTAGGCTATACCCTTAAGCCGAACCACTATAAAATCGTTGTTGTTTACTGCTTTTCTTCTATTACTTGCTTGTAATTCTTTCCCGATCTATCGGGTGGTGCTTTCACAACTACACTTTACACACCGGGGTGTTAGCGTTCACATTTTAGCGTTAACATTCGTGGTTGTTTACTTTGATGATATTTTGATCTATAGTGCTAGTACAGAAGAGCATATTCAGCATTTGCGGAAGGTGTTAATTATTCTTCGTGAAGAGCAGTTTTATGCGGCAACGAAGAAGTGTGTGTTCATGATGCATAGTGTTTTGTTTCTGGAATACGTTCTATCGAAAGAAGGAATTCAAGTGGATGAAAGTAAAGTAGAAGCTGTCAGGAGTTGGCCACAGCCAAAGACAATTACTGAAGTGAGGAGTCTTCATGGATTGGTATCTTTCTATCGAAGATTCATTCCACATTTTAGTAGCGTGATGGATCCTATAACCGATTGCATGAAGGGAAAGAAGTTTGAGTGGTCAGAGGAAGCAGGGGTTGCTTTTGAGAAGATCAAGACACTATTGACGACGGCACCAATTCTAGTTTTATCGGATTTTCAGTTGTTGTTTGAATTACATACTGATGCATCGAAGGTTGGGGTTCGTGGAGTTTTGAGTCAGAAAGGAAGACCAGTTGCTTATTTCAGTGAGAAGTTGTCTGGAGCTAAATTGAGATATTGCACTTATGATGTTGAGTTTTACGCAATTGTTCAAGCTGTGAAGCACTGGAGACATTATCTGTTTCAGAAGGAGTTTTTTCTTTATACGGATCATGAAGCTTTGAAGCATTTGCAAGGGCAGGATAAAATTTCAGCTAGGCACGCTTCATGGGTCGCGTATCTGCAGCAGTTTACTTTTGTTGTAAAGCACAAATCAGGGGTGACGAATCGTGTAGCCGATGCATTGAGCAGGAGGAATCATTTGTTGACAACGATGAAGGTTGAAGTGACAGGATTTGAACTATTACCAGAATTGATTGAAGAAGATCCTTACTTTACGAAGTTTGTTGAGAAAGTCAAGGATGGAAGTACTGATGAATTTGTGTTGGTAGATGGATTCTTGTTCAAGGGAAATCAATTATGCATACCAGATTGTAGTTTGAGGATGAAAATTGTGAAAGAGTTACATGAAGAAGGCCATGTGGGTAGAGATCGAACATTGCAGTTGATTTCTCAGTCTTATTATTGGCCGTCAATAAGAAGGGAAGTTGAAAGGTTTGAGCGCAGATGTCATGTTTGTTAGGTTTCGAAAGGGACAGCTACAAATGCGGGGTTGTATATGCCATTACCTGTTCCTATAAAACCGTGGGTAGACATTAGCATCGATTTCGTGTTAGGTTTGCCAAGAACTCAAAGGGGAAATGACTCTATATATGTTATGGTGGATCATTTTTCGAAGATGGTACATTTTATTGCTTGTAAGAAGACGGCGGATGTAGTCCATGTGGCACATTTGTTCTTTAAAGAGATCTATCGTTTACATGGGTTACCAGAGTCTATTGTTTCGGATAGAGATACTCGTTTTCTAAGTTATTTTTGGCTAAGTTTGTGGAAGATGGTGCGAACGAAGTTAAACTCTAGCAGCGCTTATCATCCGCAAACAGATGGACAAACAAAAGTTGTCAACAGATCGTTGGGAAATTTGTTGCTATGTCTTGTGAAGGACAATCTGAAGAGTTGGGACATGAAGTTATGCCAGGCAGAGTTTGCACATAATCATGCACTGAATCGCAGTACGGGTTTCAGTCCATTTCAGATTGTATATTCAAATCTACCCAGGGGACCGTTGGACTTAATGGTAGTACCACAACCGAAGGAGACGGTTAAACGAGCTGTAGACTTTGTTGATGGGTTGACTGAATGTCATAAAATCGTTCAGGAGCGATTAGAGAAAGCAAATGAGAAGTATAAAAGATCCGTAGATATGAAGCGAAGAAGTGTTGAGTTTAATGAAGGAGATTTGGTATATGTTGTGTTAACAAACGACCGTTTTCCAGTGGGCGCTTATAACAAGTTGAAAGCCAGAAAAAGTGGTCCTGTAGAAGTTGTGAAACGGATTAATGAAAATGCTTATAAATGGAAGCTGCCGGAGGATGTGTACACTTCTGACGTGTTCAATGTTAAGCATCTCGTACCATATAACGGAGATGAATGAGGCGATGTGGAAGAATTTACAAATTCGAGGATGAATTTTTCTCAACCTGGGAAGGATGATGCAGCTCAGACTAGGGTCGAAGAATTGCAAGCTGTCATTTTCCAAGGCTTAAGTCGTTCACGACCTAAGCAAGGTGAAGACTTAGGTCACCCACGACCTAAGGATGAAAATTTAAGTCGTTTTCGACCTAACTGGAACCCAGAAGGTGAAGGCCTAGGTCGTCCACGACCTAAGGAGGAAAGTTTAGGTCGTTCCCGACCTAACTGGAGACCAGAGGGGGAATTTGCACCAAGTTCATGACCTAACTCAAACGGGTTACGACCTAAGGATGTTAAAGTTGTTCGAACGACCTAACGGGCTACGTTCTAACGAGCTACAATCTAACGAGCTACGATCTAATAGTCTACGACCTAAAGAGTTGAGTCGCTGCTTGGTTATGCCGCACTGGAAGTAAAGCCGCTCTTGAAGTTAACTCGTTACCGACCTAAGAGCTTAAGTCGCTGGGAGTTTTAAGTCATAAGTCGGGATGTTTGTATTTTCTTAAGTCGTAAGTCGTTAGGTCGTATACGAACTAGGTGTTGTAAATATATGTGTGTGTTGTAACTTGAATCTTGTACCGTTGGGTCGTAAGTCGTTACTTTTGTGTGTTTTTAGATCGTGTGCGACCTAAGTTGAGTCGGCATTGTGTTGTAACTGATAAACCGTGTACGTTGAGTCGCTTCCGACATATGATGAGTCGTAAGTCGTGAACGACTTAAGGTACCAGTTGGGAAATGCTATAAATAGGGAGTGTGTTGTACATTTTAAAAAGTGGATTGTTGAATAAAAAATTTGTTTGATTGCTGTGTGCTTTCATCTAAATTGGTAGTTGAGTGTGATCTCCTATCTCCACTTTCGGTTATTCGAGTGCGCTCGAATCAACGATCGTTGAAGCCAATTCACGGTATCAAGTGCGCTTGATCAACGTTTGAAGAATTGTAGATCTTCTTTCACGGTATCGTGCGCGATCAACGTGTCGAAGATAGCTATAATTCGGTATCTTTGTGATCAACGAATTTGGGCATTTCAGTATCTTCAATCCACCGTTTGCTACTTTCATCGATCTATATTGTTTTGTTATTATCCGTTGCGTCAAAAAAAGTGTAAAAGTACGGTATGTAATCTGAGATATGTACCTTATTTATTTTATTAGCGAGCATATACGGCTAATATAACGCGAAAGCGAGCTCCAAATGCGAAGCAAGCGCAATCCGCACCTACTAAACACTCAACAAACAACATGAGAACATGCATATATGAAAATAATCTCAATATACATCATATAGCAACATAATAACTACATGTTCCAATATAGCAAATGCAACAAAACAACAAATGCAAACATCAACCAACTATCATCCATAACCAAATCAATATTCATTCACATTCTCATTAATATTCAATGAATTTATTTTCAATTTAAATCACATTTGATTCATTTACATTGGATTTTATCAACATTCATTCATATCCAATTGCATTTAGTTTGCATTTACTAATTTACATTCAAGTCGGTCCATTTCCAAATCAAATTTCAATTCCATTTAAGTTCATTTTCCTCCAAGTTGGATTCATTTTCTTTAGCTTCTAATTTCACTAATTCAATTTCATTAACACTTAATGAATTTATAATCAACTAACAATCAAATAACAACCAATGTTCATTCAACATAACCAAATTTATTAAATTTACAGTCAATTTGGTTCAACACATTTAATTCCAATTGGATCATATTAAATTGACTTTCATTCAATTTATTCAATTTCTAATAACATTAGCTTCTAATGAATTAACACTTACATTCATTATTTCATATCAATTATTGGCATTTAATTGATTAACATTCAATCCATTTATCAATTCAATTGCTAATTCCCTTAACAATTTAAAGTTGAATTTCATTTATGTAACTCAAGTTCAAATTCTTAATGACTTCACTTCATTAATTCACTTATTAATTTACTTCGATACCAAAATCAACTTTATTCAACATCACTTAAGTTATATTCCTTTTCAACCACCCTTTGTTTAACTTAACTTAAGTTTTCACTTATAAATCCAATTCAAATTCCAATCCTATTTAACTTTTCTTTAGTTAAATTTCAAATCACATGTCTTTCATGACAACTCAAATTTATTTGAACTTGAATTTTACTGATTTACTTATACTTCCTTTAATTTAACTCCATCCTTTAAGTTAAATTTATTCTATTAAAACTCAAATTGTATAAGTTATCAACTCATTTATCATTCTCATAAATATCTTAAATAGGATTCTAGAGTCCTTTCAGATCTTTCAAAACCATTTTTGAAATCAATTCAATTTCCCTTTTTGAATTACAAAACCAAACCCAAATTTTCCAAACAACATTCTTTTAAACAATTTGGCAGCAATCCCTCTTTTGGAAACCCAAAAATGAACACCAATGATGTTGCAATCATCATCGGAATTATTTTCCAGCGACCGAAAAGAGTTTAGAGCTTTAATTTCTCCAAAATAAATTTGCAAAATATCAAATCTTTTCAAAACACTTCTCTGGAATTTTATTTTCAGAATATAAATCACATTTATAAGTCTTTTACTTATATAATTTCACTTCTTGTATATAAGATTATTTCACAATTGTACATTACATTAATTATAGTTCCATACTTATAATTCATTTGCTTATACAATTCATTCGCTTATACAATTCATTCTTTTGCAGCTATTGTTTTTATTTAACTTATTCAACAACCAAACAATCAATTATATACTCTTTAGTAATTCTGAAAAATTATTCCTTTATATATAAAATATAATCAAGGTAAAATTATTTCATTTACCCTATTTAAAACAATATCATGTCAAATTGTTCTGTACAAGTGTTTAGAGATCCCTATCAACAACGTTAATTACTCGTGTTGACCAAAATCCATATACCACTCAACAAACCAATCATCACAATATAAAACAATTTATATTCACTAACAATTACGCCCTCGTATCTATTATTACACTCAAACTCATTCTAGAGTACTACTGACTCTATCTCTAATGAGTAATACCCAACAGAGCTATGGTTGTCGCTTAACCATAAGCTCTGATAGCTAATGTAACGATTTGCGATTTTTCGTTGCCGAAAAACCGAAATGTTAGGGTTAAAGAAGAAGAAAAGGTAGAAGAAGATAGAGAAAGAGAGAACGGAACAGAAAGAAATAACAGAACAACATCAGAACCTCACAATCGCAGCGGAACAACATATAATAGATAAATGAAAAATCTTTAAACAAAGTACTATATCAGTTATTACATTACATCTCATTACATTTCATTACATTACATCATCAGAGTGTACTACAACAAACAGCGGAAAAGAAATACTATATACTAGTGAATACACCATGCATCCATCTTGCCTCCAACAACTCTTGAATTCCAGAATATCCTGATAAACTTACTCTTGACTGCCCGTGTGGAAATTGGTGGGCACCCAGAGTTTAGGAAGGAAAACAATAAACTCCGAGTCAGCCATGTGACTGGTGTGAGAACTCAAAATAGTTTATCTTTAAAACAAAATAGAGGAATATTTTTAAAGTCAATTCGCAATGTTTTTTTGAAAATGAGACTACCATAAGGCCTCCCGCACACACACACACACAATGCAAACGCAGAATCGGAGGAGATTTCTCCTTATGATAGTCAAAGATGCTTGATACGCATTAAAAAGAAACATTTGATATTATTACTAGTGCATAGTGTATAAAACATTTCGAAAGTAAAGATATAAATCTTAGCCAGCATAGGCATTTCGCACTTATGCCTATTATAGCTACCATCCAAACAGTGGGGCGCCACCATAAGTGAATGATAGTTTCTACAACTAAAACCGTACAAGATCGTATTGTTTCTTTGGATTTCCAACAAATGGTCAGGCCAAGGAACTTCCCATTGCCACATGGAAACGCCTCTGGAATGACGTCCCGAGAACCAAACCGGATCTCTGCCAACACAAGGCCGGGTTACCCCTAACTGGGTAACTACTGATACGAATATGTCATCCCCCGATCGTAACCGATCTATCCGAGGATCCTCGATTTCCAACAACCACAAAATTTGCAGCAACAACATAGGTTAAGTATCTGGGCTCCATACCATGATACCACCTCTATCCATAAGGAATGACATACACTAAAGGGGCGCTACCCCCTAATAACCTTGCTGCATCTTTCCTGTTTTGACCATTTCCGGGGTGTGAGGTCCGACGAAGTCTTGTCCACAAAGCCACGCTTTATACAAAAGCTGTGCTTTGGGTCAACAAATGATCATAGAAATGATCACCAAGATAAAAGATCAAACAAATGATCATATCACAAATGATCAAACAATGATCATTTCACAGCAACACTCAGCATGCCACACTACCAAATTGGGAGTATATCACTAATAACCTTCAACTATATAACCTCTGAGCTCGTACGTCTCAGAGAAGGGTGTTAAGCTAAGAGAATAAATTCTCCGCCACCAACAGAAATATATTTGAAAGAAATCAGCTTTATATCTCAACTTGTAATGTCAGACATACTATCCATGCAAGTCTGTTCCGGGCTCGAACAGAACCTAAGGCACTTCCAAAGAAGTCCTTGCAATCCGGATATTCACTAATCACGACTGGACTTCCCGTCACTAAGGGTGATAAAACCTCTATATCGGAGATTAGCAGATGCAGAGTAACTCAACGGTAATCCTTCCGTTTTCAAAAATATCCGGTCTTCAACACCGGTCATCGAACGCAATCCATAACGACGTATCACATATTCGGAATGGGTTATACGACCCCAAGGTCCTTTCCCGGCTAACCCGAATAGTGAGCGCTTATTCAAAAATAAGTGTAGCATTCAAATTCAAACAATCACAACAAATACCCATTTAAAGGTAAATATTGATAGTCGGATTTTTTAACTATCAATAGGCATGCTCAACATCACCAAATTCCAAATAATTACCCAAATTATTTACTTTCAAAAATATCTTTACTACATATATCTTTCCACACTATAAAAATAAATCAACGTTTATTTTTAATCAAATTCCCCTTTCTTTTATAAATTCCATAGTGAATTTACACTTCCAAAATATCCATGAATATATGATTCCCAAATCGATTTCTAATATTCATTTACTATTTGTCTTCAAAAAGATAAATTCTCAAACCGTTCCATTTCACATTGGAAAAACATTTCCATACTTATTTATTTATAAGTAATTCAAAAATCCATTTATTTCCAATACTTAGAAAATATTCAATATACTCAATATCGAAATTAAGTATATATTTCATTCTTTAAGGAAAACATTCACTTAACACATTTATTTGGGTCAAAACGAATGATGCGTAAAACGTCGTTACGACGACCCAAAATCACTAGTGTAGGGATTTGAAATTAAAATAGATATATAAATCCCAATACTATATAAAACATTTTCTTCCAGAAATCTTTTACTATAACAACAGTGTTATAGTCCACCATTCCTTTTATTTCTCGAAAACGTATATTTCAACAATGAATGTTGAAATCTATGTTTTCGAGGCTTAACACATTTTAAAACATCGTTGAAACGATTAACTTCAATTTAAAATATTCATTTTCCCAAGCATATCCATTTTATTTATAATAATATATTCAATGTCCAATATCGTGAATATACTTCCTTAACCAATTTCAACATTCAATTTATCAAATTCCATTGATTTCGAATTTATAAACAATGTCTATAAATCATATTTCTATTTATAAGCTTCGATTTATAAATTTCCTTTATTTACTCATTCCATTTGTATATCTCAATATATACCAAAAGTCCATATTATAAGTTGATTACTTATAATTCATTTATATACAAAATCGTTCTTTTAAAACTTCACAAATCATAAATCTTATTACTTATAAGATTCCTTTATATTTTATAACAACTTCAACTTATAAAATCTCCTTTATTAACAATTTCTATAAATATCCCATTTATATGCATAAAACCTAGTTTATAAGTTAATTACTTATAAATCTTTTATTTTACAACATCTATTTATTTTATATCTTCACAATTTATAAATCTACAATTTTCAATGAAATCCATTTTATTCTTCATTTTAACACTTAATAAACTTGTTTTATAATTCCAATATTTTTAATTTATAAATATCCATTTTATAAATTATTTTAAATAAAAATTGTTTGTAATAGTTCAAAAATTCCAATTTAAACCATTTCATAAATTTATTAACTATTTATTTAAAAAATCACTTTTCGCTTACATTTCGTAAAAATCATATTTTTATAACATTAAAATTTTAACGTTTATTTATTTTAACAATTCAAAATTTAATAAAACATATACTTTCGAAAATCACTTTAAAATTCCTTTTAAAACCAAAAATCATTATTTTAAAACTTCAAAAATGGATCCGATGATGCAGCAGCACCAAATAGTCAATCACGACATCCAAATATCATATATCGATATGATAATCAACAAATATCACAATATCTGTAAATAAATCAGTACAGTTAAGGAATCCAGTTGGATCCCTCCAACCTGTTCCCTGCATCCATAAACATTAGAACAATACCAATTCCATTCTAGTACGGAATTATCGCGGTATATGGGATTTATAAAATATTATCCGCTTAATAGACGGCAATAGGGTCTCATCCGCTATGTAATGCGGGAAAATCAATTCCAAGTACATAAATAATACCAATTTCACTGTACTGTGAAATATTCGTGGTATATGTTTTTAATAAATAACCTCCGCTTACTAACGGTACATAATGTCTTTTTTAACAATCAATAGATAACAATCATCGTTCAACATACAATCAACAATTTCAAATCTAACTATTTAAAATAAAATCGAAACCGATTCGACTGAGTGAGAAGTTCTCACCTTGATTTCAATTTCGTTTTAGCGATTTATTTCGAATAAAATTAAACGGACGTTTAATTTCACCCGAAAATCTCACTATCTCCAAACGACTCCAATCCAATTCCATAGCGTAGTGCTCGTCCATACGATTCCAACGCAACTGGTTTCGCGCGTTTTCGACCTCGTATGAAAAAGACATGAATTTTAGAAGTTACGCGACTTTATATTATTAATTTACAACATTTATTTACATTTTAAACCCTAACTGCATCTCAACCGTTGATCCTTCAACCTTCAAATCTCGGCCACACCCTTCATCTCCACCATCTCCCAGTATTCACGTACGCATCCTACCCATTAGCCGCCACTTCCCTTTGAATTTCGCACGCCACCATACTCCACTTCGTGACGATTGGGTAGTGCCACAACATTCGCCATCTCGAGCTCCACCCTCGGCCAAAGGCCGGCCCCACTCGGCTACTCCTCCTCTCTCGATTTGCATGCCAAACATGACAGCTTCCAGCTTGGTTTTCCGTCTATCCACTCATCAATTTTCGATCATAGCCGTTCAAATTGAAGCTCTCGCCGAGCTCTACATTTTGTTAGTTGGAGATTCTTCGAATTGGTTGACGGATTGTGAGATAAAAGAGGATGAAGTTGAACAATTTTTGTCCTTAGGTTTCAGAAAGTGGCGGCTGAATCTTCCATGTAACCCTAGCTCTTTTCATCGCAAATTTGTGAATTATAAGTCCTTATATAGAAAATTTCACGAGCACTATTCACCCCGAAATTTCCGAACTCCAAACGAAGCGTGTTGGTTGGCCTTTTTAAGGTTTACCCCACGTTTCGAACACAATGGAACGTGTTTCGGGAGCTAATTCGGTCATTTGTGCGATTTATGGCAATAAACGTTCGATTTAAAGTTAAACCGATTAAACGATTTTCTAGGCGTTTTGGCTTGCACTGGACAAACGGCAAATCCAATTGACACGAAATTTGAAACCACACAATAATATCACATTACGGATCCGATGAAACTGGTTTCGTTGAAATCCGAGACTGTTTGAAAAATGTCTATTTTAACTCATCAAATTAATATTAAAAACAATTTCGATGCGTTTCGAGCTGCCACGGTCAAACGATAACTCCAATTGCTACGAAAATTGAAATCCGGTAATAACAAACTATTACGGATTCAATGGAACTGGTTTCGTCCAATTCTGAGACTGTTCAAAAAGTGGCTAATTTCACTAGTCGATTAAATATTAAAATATTCAATTTTCACAAATGAACTTTTAATTCGATTTTAAAAGTTCTATAATATCGTTCTAACTCCAATATGATAAAATAAAATTTTACAAATCAATTTTAATCATATTTAACCCTATTTTCAATTATTTCTGTATTTTCAACTATTAAATTATCGATTTAATTATTCAATTAAATCCAATTATTCGCAATAAAATTTATTTGACTTATAAATTTCACTTATTAATATTTAGAATCAATTAAATATTCAAATTTAAATTATCAGAAATTATGGGTCATTACATTCTATTTATTCCTGTTAATCATTTTATAACTAAAATTTAAGTGTATAAAGTTTATTTTAACCATTCAAATTTTATTTATAAAATCTTTTTTTATATATTGCATATTATCCAATTACATTGTTAACTTCTGTATAATTTGGGTAAGTTGTATTTAAATGCAATTGAGTATTATACAACTAAAACTTTCTAATTCCCTCATCTCAAGTTTGAATATATCTAAAATTTTGATTTTCTTTTTATAATTGAAATGATTCTTTACGATAAAGTTTATGAATAAAATTTCCGATCCCTTTAAACCATTTAGAGATAAATAAATATATTTACATAATATGTCAAATCAAATTTAAATCATATATATATATATTATAAATCCGGTCATATTTTAGAAATTCAAATCAATTAAATTTTCCAAAACAAAGCTGTAGCAAGACTACAGAACGGTCTCTTCACTTCGAAACTCGAAAATGAACGTCGATGATGGCACGGTCATCACCGAAGGTATTTTCTAGCGACAAAGAGAAAAGCACTAATTTTAAACCTTAAAATTTCTTGGAGACAAATTTCTATTAGAAAATACTTTAAATAATATACCCCTTTTAAACTTTAAACACAAAGTTTGAAACCTTCGAAAATTAAATTCTCAAATTTCTTGTTTTAAACTCATTTCAGTTCCCAAATCAATTTATAAACAACTATTTGTAAATTCATTTATAGAACAATAAATGATAAATCAAGTATTATCATTTCAAATGATTAATTTAAATCAATTTATTAAGTTACATAAATTTACTTATATCAAAATTTATTTCATTAACCAAAATTTAAAATAATATTGCGTCAATTTGTTCTGTCAAAGTGTTTTAGAAAACCTATCGATACCGTTGACCAGACGAATCAATCGGAAACCCAAATCAACATCAACAACTCAAACAACAGAATATAAAACAAAACATTAATATTGATTTACAAGTACAATTCAAAATGTTTGGAAGATAGATTGGAAACAAAAGACAAGATGATTGAATAACAAAGTAGGGAGGTGGATAAGCTTAAATAAATCATAGGCAACCTTAACCGGGTCAACCGTGAGTTAAGGAATAAGATCGATGTGGATTTTCTAGGGTAAATCTACATTCGATCTCAATAGATAGAGTTTGGAATAACCAAAGATATTAGCTTCTAAACTAAGGATAGATATAAATTTCATGGTGAATCGATGCTAATTGTAAAGGAGTTCCCCTCTTTACAAATGAATTTTTTTGAGATTGGCGGGACCGCCAATTCACTGTAAAGCTCATTCGAAGTGGAGTTATGGGATACTCCAAAATCAAAAGGAGATGAATAGCGAGGGACATGAATGGATATTGGAACCGTAGGGAACATTCCAAAATTCAAATGAAATTTGAACCAAAGAGGAAGAGATTCAAGTTTGGATGAAAGTGATTCTGTAACTAAATTTACCATACGTTCTAAGTTTTGTCTCAAAGCCAAAGCTCTGATACCAAATGTAGCAACCCGATATTTTCAACCATTCGCATCCATTATAAGTGTATAGGTAGACACTCATGCCGAAATTGAATTACTCAAAATACCGCGTTGTAAATAAAATTTGGCAAATCTCAGAACATATAGTAAATACTAATCACAAACACAGACAGAGAGTAAGAAATGCAGCAGAAGTAAAAGAAATAGTAGTTCATGAAGCTACTATACAAATATATCAGAGTTAAATAGAATACAATAGAAGAAATAAAGTACAACAGAAGTCCCAAGATGATAACCAAGTACAAGCTGAATAGAACAACAAAACTGGAATAGATAAAACTAGACGAGCAGATAATCTCCAGCGATTCCAATCTCCAGAAAGTGGAATCCAAATCTTTGAATAACTAAGGCTGACCTGAGCGTAAATAAAAATACAAACACTCAAGTCAGGACCATATATACTTATATAATGTAAACCAACTCAAGTGAACTGTAATAATGTACAAGTAACTTAAAGGATGCCTGGGACCGCCCAACCTCTAATGATCCATTAAACTATTTACTATGTAATAATATTGCGCTATTATAATAATGTCTATCAGTAAAATAAACTTACTTTAAAATAGCTTCACAGGGTTACCCATATGGACCCTGTCACGTAATAGTCCCATTAGTTCATCCAATATCTGTATATCTCCTGATCGGGAGACTAAGAGAAGATACGCATGGGCTACGGAAGAAAACCAAACTCGTAGTAAAGGCTCGATATGGTAGGTGACACGACACACAAGGCAATGCCAGGGTATATATACGAATTACGCACATGGGCTGGTGTTAACGCACCTACCACATACGCCCATCTCGGAACACACTCCCAAATCAAAATCGGAGGATGGCCATCAAATCAACCACAAGTAAGAGCATAGTATCGAAGAAATGTGTCTGACCAGAGGAGCTACCCCTTTTAGATCGAGATCGCTCCTATTTTAGCCACCTTATGCCAACTCACGGGAGTTGGGTCCACGTAATATACCTCAAGAACGTCGCCAACATCCTACTTCATTTTGGAATCTCCACCGCGTACACGGTTGTCAAAGTGGTTTTCGGTAACGACAGAGAGTATGCCAGATATCTGATCCCGGTCTCTTTGCCAACCAATCGTTATTATAACCCGTAGTTATAATTTTTAAAATCATAGTTTATACTTTAAAGTAAAGTATCATTTCAAATCCAAATTTTTATCAAAATAAAGATCTAATCATTTCCAAACCATTTCAAAAACATCATATCTTTCCAAAACTTCCTATCAAATCATTTCAATATATCATAATAACATATCTTTCCAAATCTTCATTTCGAATCATTTTAATATATCAAAAAATGTCATATCTTTCCAAAACTTCATTTCAAATCATTTTAATATATCAAAAATATCATATCTTTCCAAAACTTCATTTCAAATCATTTTAATATATCAAAATAAATCACATATTTTCAAAACCACATTCATTTCAAATCATTTTAATATATCAAAATATCATATCTTTACAAAACTTCCTTTCCAATCATTTTAATATATCAAAATATCATATCTTTCCAAAACTTCATTTAAAATAATTTTAATATATCAAAAAATATCATATCTTTCCAAAACTTCATTTCAGATCATTTTAATATATCAAAATATCATATCTTTTCAAAAGTACATTTCAAATCATTTTAATATATCAAAATTAATATCTTTTCAAAACCACATTTCAAATCATTTTAATATATCAAAATATCGTATCTTTTCAAAACCAAATTTCAAATCATTTTAATATATCAAAATATCATATCTTTTCGAAACCACATTACAAATCATTTTAATATATCAAAATATCATATCTTTCCAAAACTTCATTTCGAATCATTATTCATTTCATTCAATTTAAAATACCATTTCAATTCACATTTCAAACCAGTTTATATTTCAAAAATCATTTTAAATCATTAAAATGAAGTTTTATATTTAATAATTAAATTATTAAATATCCAAAATTTCCAACCTTCAAAGTTCATTTATTCACTTAAGTTTATCAAAACAGTGAAAATTTGCTTTTCGCAGCATTTACAAAACGCCACGGAAAGTTACATTCAAAACAGTTCAATTTAACAAAAGACAGCATTTAAAATGCTGTAATAGGGTTTACTTCAATTTCAAACAAACTTAATTAAATTCAATAATTATAGCACTTACAAAAATGCTATAGTAGCCTTTAATTCAATTTAGCTTTTTAATTCATTATCATCAACTACAGCATTTACAAACACTCTAATATCATTTACATTATAATAGCATTTCAAAAATGCAGTTAATTAACTTCAAATATTCAATATAATTTCACAAACAATTATATTTTTATTTAAAAAAATTTAACTTATAAAATCATACATTTTCACATTTATAAACGTCATTTAATTTTCCTTAAGTTCATGATTTTATAAAGTTAAATTTCCATTCAAAAATCAAGAATTAATAATAATTCACTTATTAAATTCCGACATTAAATTTTAAATTCATTGAATTAAATTTCAACTTAACACTTAAGTTTAAAATTTCAAAATATAACTTAATTTCATTTTATTTATTTAACTTCAAATTCACATTTAAGCCAAACTCACAAATTCCCATTTTGGGTATATTTCAAAATTTCAACTTAAATAATCATTTCATTTCACATTTTAATTTATTCAAAAATCATTAATATATTATAAAATCTCCGTAAATTCATTTTAAATCCAAATTATCATGAATTTATCATAATTTCATTTTTAATTTAATTTCCAATTATAATTAAATCAAAATTTCCAAAATAACTTACATTCAAATTTTCTAACATTTCCATAATTTATTTAACTTATAAATTTCCAGAAAATCAATAATACTTTATAAAAATTATTTTTTACTAAGTTTGAATCAAAATATAGTAATATTTACATTTCTAAAATATTTTAAAAATTTGAGAAAAACATATTTTAACTACGGGTCTGCATATAATTTTATACGCTGGGTAAGTGATGCGGGTAATATATCATTTCAACCCGTAATTTACAAAGAAAATACGGATTTTATCATTTCAAACCCACAGTCCCAAGTAAACGAAATAAATTGAAAATCGTTAAGGCCTATCATTTCATCCCGTAACGATTTTCCCTAATTCTAAAGTCCGTTCGGGTATGTATCATTTCAACCCATAGTGATTCTAATCTAAAGGGAACTTGCAGCGTGATCAACTGATATAAATAACAGAACTACATAATATAATAGTAACATATGATATAACAGGTGTTTAAGCATGGTCAACATCATATGATCATAATATAGCAAGTGTAACATGATAATTCATTTTACAGATTCAAAGGGGTCAATTCACTAGTTACACATGTACATATTGTTTGGTGAGAATAACTCGCAGGTTTGAGCTGAAGACACAACTAGAATGCACAAAAGGAATCCACACAAGCACGATAACACGACATAGAGATGAGTGGAAGAGCCAAAGTATCAAATCCCTTAAATACAAGTCACACAAACCAATAATAATAACATAAGTTTTCGAATGCAAAATATGATAGAATAAGATAGAATCAACTGCACGAATCTAAGCAGAATTGCTTTGCACTTGCTTCCAACGACCTTCATGTTCAGCCATAACATGTACTGTAGGTCTAAGGCAAGATTTGGATCAGGTTTTCGTTGGGTATGGTCGGTCTACACTTGGTTGTTGATGGTGCAAAGATGGGTAGTGGTGAAAACAACACAACAAGGCAATATCACATGATCCAAGGCCAAAACAAGGTTCGGTCAAGGCACTAGGGTCACAGCATGTGCTGTAGGGTTCGAGTGGATGGTGTGTCCGAGAGTCCAGGTGCTGGATGTGGTGGAGGTGATGATAGTGGCGGCCATGGGTGGTGGAAGTGGTGGATGTGGATGACTGTGCTCGGCCTAGGCAAGTTTATGGAGTTTTGTTGGATTTTGGTGATGGATCAATCCACAAGGAGGCAAGGTTTGGGGTTTGGTCAGAGAAGAGGTGATGATGGTGGTGTTCTCAGGTGGTGGTGGAGGCGGCAGCGGCTGGAGAGGAGGTGGCCGATCCTACGTGAGAAGAGATCAAGTGCAAATCAATGTCAACAATAAGAAGAATAAAATTAAACAAAGAAAAGAAAATAGAAATTTTACCCAAACTTCTCAAGGCTATGGCCGAATTTTTTTCTTTAAGAGATGAGAAAAAGGAATGTACGTGAATGCTAAAGAAAGTATGCTGCCGAAAGTATTGAGAAGTAATGGCAAATTTATGAAAAGTTAAGTTACAAATATGAAAAGGTTAGAAGATAAAAGGCCATAGGAAAACTAAAAGTCATAAACCTTTCAAATTACTTTTAATTTCTTTATATAAATAATAATTACTGAAAATAATAATAATCTCAGTTAAAATTTCGAAAGTGTGTGTATATATATATATAATGATTAATTGTATAAGTTCAAAATAAGAATATAGCACAAAATTGCAAACTGGTCTAGAAAAATGGAAAATAAGCAGAATGAACTTTGGAAAATTTATATGGACTTGTAAAAATATTTATAACAAAGATAATAACATAAAATAAAAATGCACTCAAAAATATATGTATATTGATTATAATTAAATGTAATTTAAATGAATAAAATAGCAAAGAAAATAGAAACTAGGCTTTAAAATAGAAAATAAATTCAATAAGCTTTGGAAAAATTCAAACATCACTTTAGAATATTTAAAAGTCAAAATATACATAATATAACATAAGTATAAAAATTAGAATAAGATATATTGAGTAAAAATATCATTTATATAAATCAAAACAAAGAATATTATTAAATAACCCTATATACACACAATATTGAAAGGGTATAACTTTAACAATTAAATCCAATTTCAACAAAATGAAAAGCAGTATTCATGGTATTAAATCTATTTTCATAATAAAAGATAAAATTCAAGAATTCAAATATTTAAATTTAAAATTTAAAAGTCAAAGTTTGACCAGTTTTGACCACAAATCCTTTTTTCAAGAAAATATTCAATTTATACCAGTTTGAAATTATATTTCAAATAATAATCAAAATTTATATTTAAAAATGAAATGTTTGAAATAAAACAAGTTTAAAATAATTTCATAATAAAATAAAGTCAAAATTATATGCAAAAAATCTAGGGTTGCTACAGTCCCCTACGACGCCGCCGCCATCTCCCAGGCTGAGAATGAAAGTCGACAATCATCATCGATTTCTGGCGAATCCTGATCGAGCTGTAATGAACGACGACGACCATAAGACCAGCTCTCACCACCTTCGCAACGGCACTACCCGATCGCTGATCGAAAGCAGATTCACCATTGGATCAAAATCCTAGCCTATGGATGGCTTAGGTTCGACTTGAATTTTTGGATGAACGATGCATCAAATTGAAAAACGAATCACAGAATAGAGATGCGCTCTTTGAGAGCTTTCTAACGATATAAAATATGGTATAGTTAGTGGAGTTTGAAAATTTTGATTTGATTTTGAATTGCAATTGGATCTAGAATTTGATTGTCTGCCATTGAGGAGGAGAGACAACTGAATTGTTCATACAGAACAATGAACATAAGAAATAGGCTAAGGTTTATAATAAGGTATATATAAGCAAGCTGAAATTAGAATGGACCGGATCGATTCGATATAGGAGTTGAACGATAAAATGGACCGAAAAAGCCCGTTCTGACTCTGGGACGAAATTTGGTCAATCCATACATCAAAATAGATGTTTTAAAATATTTTAAATGCAATGGAATAGATTCCTGGTCAAAATTCCATCGTATGAAGAAGTTATGGAAAAATCAAGTTCTTTCAAATTGGTTTCAATTGATTTCAATTTCATTGACTTCAAGGCGTTTAACATTCATACGATCAAATGACAAGTCTGATCGTTACGAAACTAGAAGCCCTACAATAATTCACGGTTACGGAAGCGATGAAACTGGTTTCGTCGTAATCCAAGTCAGTGGCCAAAATGCCTATTTTTCACTAATTAAATAAATTAATAATTGATTGATTAAATTAAATTTCCAATTTCAATTCTAAAATTGACAATTCTTATCATTTTTATATTTACAAATCATTCATACTAATTTAACAAATTTAGATGTCAATTTAAAGTTAATTAAATTATCAAAATTAGTAGTAACCTCAATTTGTTGAATTCGGAAATTATAAATATAATTCCATTTAATTAAATCAATCAATAATTATTCCATTCATTATTGTTAAAGAGATCGATTTAACATTGGATTCAAAACTATTACATTAATTTTCTCATATTCCATCTTCATTTCAATTAACGTAAAATTTAATATTTAATTCTACTTATTTGAAGTAAATCCAGTTATTTAACTTTAAATTCAAATAAATAAATAAATCCTGACTCTCATTCTTTTAATTCAACTAATTATCATATTATCATCTTAGGTTCCATTTATATTGGTATATATCCTGATACATTATCATTTTCCCATTCTATCTTTATTTCAATTGCATATCATTTAATTTCAATTGCTATAATAATTACACTTATTATAAATTGGATTTCAATGGATTGTTTTTTTTTCAATTCAAATCTTTTTATTAAGTTCATTACTACTCTATAAACTTAGTTACCTTGTTTTTCCATTCATTACCTTAATATACCCAATTTAACAACTCCTAAACATTGTATTACATTTCACATAAATGTAACATTTATTTACATTTATTAAAATTTATTTCCAATTCCATCAAAACAGGTAACTTATAATAATATGTTATAATTAACTCTCAATCACATTCTTACAAGTTTAATCATTTCCAAACCATTGTTATAATTTCGTACTGAACATTGATTACATTCAATTATAATTCAATATATATTGATTCATTAATTAATTCAATATTTACGTTTGTTTTCTTATATTTGATTTATAGCCTAGTATAACATTTACAATAATTCCATTAATTGTAACTTCATTCATATAGTTAATATTTAACTTAGATTAGCCTTATTACATCTCATTTAATTCAATACTTACTTTTATTTAATTATTTTCAATTTTTATAACTAAATGCAACAATTTACTCTATTTCTTTATAAATTATAAAGTTTTTTATTTTCTAAATTTAATTACAAAGGTCTAATTAAATTAACCCATTTATTTATCAAAATTTACAAGTCGTTACATTCTCCTCCACTCAAAACTTTTCGTCCCCGAATAGGAAGCAGAAGGGAAAAGAAAGAATTGAGTAAACAATACATCTTATTCAAAAATATTAATTTTATACAAAAATAAATTTACAAAATTAATTAATTTGAATAAAATATACCAATTTATAACCATTAAATCTTTTTATACTCAAATTAATAAAGTTTGGAAAAACATTTTCAAAAATTTATCTAAGTCCAAAATTTTCGGAAAATTTCGACAGAGTCTCCTTTGTGTGGAGAGGCTCGGGAGAAAATATAATATCAAATATAACAATATACAACATATAATTTCCAAAATAATATATATTCCAACCCGAGAAAAGTAATATAATAACGCTATAAACCATTATCCGAGAACGTACCTATTATTCGGGCAATTTACGCTTAATTATGAAACCAAAAGCAGTAGCCATTACTTCCATAACCTGTATTTCACTTATATAATCTAAAATGAGTTAATAATTATATAAAATGAAATATATAAAGTTGTTTCAACTACTAACAAACAATCAATGTCAAACAACAACAATCACCTACAACTACAGCGTACACATCAAATACAAATCAACCATCGAAGCAAGGCAAGCAATTGATTTGTTCGGGTTAAGACACTTTAATTCGTATAGAATGACAAATAACTATGAAGTATTCCACTTACTCAACAGTCTTCGATAAACTCAATAGGTTATTCATACATCTAAGCAATAAGAGTATCTTTTACCTAAACAACTCATAAACCAAACAAACAACAATTTCAAACAATAAATTAAGTTCATTCTTATTAATTTCATCTCATAACATTTATTACTTCATTCCCTTTTATTTGTATAATGATTCATCCTTTATATTTTCATTTACTTCTTGCAAACTTTTACTCTTATTCATTGATTTCAATGTTTATTTCATTAATTTTCATTTACTACTTACAAATATTCGTTTTCATTCTTTTTTTTATAGTATTGATTTTTAATTCAATTTCTTAGCATTTCAATTTATTTACTTAAGTTTATAATCATTTTATTGCAATACTTACCCATCTATTATATTTAATTATAGTAACATTTCAATTATAACTTAAGATTATAACACTATAACATCAATTTCTTATTTACAAAGGACTTCATTGAATGCTTTCATTACTTTAAGTTTTACTTGTATAATATTCTATTACATTTCCTTATTAGACATTTCAACTTTTACATCCTTTGGTAAGTTATATGTAACGACCCGTAATTTCGCTGCTTCGAAAATAAGAGATTTCGTTCATTTTAAATTCAAAAAGGAGTTTAAATCATAAAATAAATATGTTATACATAATAAATAATTATCTATTCTTATAGTTAATAAATTAAAAAGTATAAATTTGGATTTTAGAACAAATCGACAAAAATTAAGTTTTGTTAAAAATAAATAAATGGATTTAAATATTTATTTAAAAAGATAAATCTTATTTAAAACAACTAATCAAGATGATACAAGTATGTTAAAAGATTTAAAAGTTTGTTAATAATCGTTCTACAAAAAAAACCAAAATTTTTCGCATTTTGTCAGTTTTACATACACTCTAAAATTAGAGATTTTGATATTAATTAAAAATGATTTTAAAATATAAAGAGACATGAAAGAAGTAAAAAGTTCATTTTAAATTTTAGTTTACTTCAATATATAGCTTAACAAAAAGGTCAAATTTTTACTGTAAAATTTGTCGTCAAAAAATATCATTTTTAACCAAAACTAGTTGTCGACAAGTTGTTGCAACTTGATACATTTTCTAACTTATGAATGCAAGTTTATAAACTTTTTAAACACTTTACATTTAGCACTAAATGACAAAAGGAGTTTACTTTTGAAAATATTTGCATAAATGATAAAAATAATGTTAAAACATGATTTGACAAAAGAGTGTAAAAGTAAACAAATAAAACAACATCATTACATAACTTTATTTTCTCTTACACATGATATAACTTATACACCTAGAATTCAAGCAAAGGGAAAGTGAATAGATAACTAACTAAAGGAATTAATGACACATATGCTCACCGTTAATGCATACTTACTAATCCATTTAATGCAAGTCAAATCAAGCAAAAGTCTTCTTTTTAAAATTTAAGAAAATAAGGAAAAAATCATTTTATAAGTACAAATTCAAACCAAACCATTTGTTCTGCGTTAACCAAAGATCAAATCAAGGGTAAAAAAAGCAAACGAAAATTCAAAAAAGTAGAGAAGGGTATTTTAGTCATTTGCCATCCAAAGCTCAAATGTATATATGCATCCATACCTTTCATTTTTCACACTTCATTCGCTACTTTCTTCTTTACTTTCTCCTTCTTCTTCACCTCTGTTAACGTCAAAAGTCAGACGCTAACACCCCGATGCAAATAGAGATTTTATGAAAGCACCACCCGTTAACACGGGAATCAGAAAAAGCAGTAATTCACTGAAAAAGCAGTAAGAGACACAGAGTTTATAGTGGTTCGGCATATAATCAAGCCTACATCCACTTCAATCCTTTTTTATTGCTTATATGATTAAAATCCTTTACAATTTCCTTCAATTACAATTCACTTCAAAAGACAAGTAGCTAGAAAAACTTCGATGCAAGAGAGTTCTCCGAATTCATAGTTGAATATATTGAATCCCTGTTTGAAGTTGACAGAAGCTTCTTGTGAGTTTCGAATGTTGGAGTAAGGCTCGGCTTGAAGATGGCAGTGTCTCGATGCTTTGAAGAAAATTATCGGAAAAGTCCCTTCCAAGTTGGAGATAGTGCTATATTTATAGAGGAGTTCCCATGCTAGGTCGTAAGTAGTAACCGACCTAAAATAGGTCGTGGATGGTAGCCGACCTAAGATAGGTCGTAGGTCGCGCTCAATCTCTCATGCATGGCTCACGGCTTAACTGGGATATGCATGTTCTTCTGGATTCATATCACAAGTCCCAAGTCGCGGACGAGTTAACAGACCGCAGCATAAGTGACGCTGTATTGGATTTGCCTTCGTTTGCCTAGGTCGCTTACGACCTAACATAGGTCGTAAGTCAGTCGCGACTTAAGTGTGGTTGCTTTGAGTTTTTCATGTCTTGAGTTGCTAGGTTGTTATTCTTCTCAGATCCCTAGGTCGGTAACCCTTTAAGTTGTTAGGTCGGTAACCTTTTAAGTCGTTAGGTCGGTAACTTTTTAAGTCGTTAGGTCGGTAACTTTTAAGTCGTTAGGTCGCTAACCTTTTAAGTCGTTAGGTCGTAACCTTTTAAGTCGTTAGGTCGGTACCCCTTTTAAGTCGTTAGGTCGTAACCTTTTAAGTCGTTAGGTCGGTACCCCTTTTAGGTCGCTGAGTCATTATCAAAGCGGAGTTAACATTTGCCCCTCGAAGTACACGCCTAATGGTTAGGTCGTGTGCTTCGATATCTTTTAACCCGTCCCCCTCTAGGTCGCTAGGTCGTGTGCGACCTAAAGGTTAGGCCGTATGTGCCGCTTCAGGCTTCTCCACTGTAATGTATAAGTCATTCATCCTCTTCTTTCTTCTCATTACCTACTTCCTCATTTGATTCTTCCATTAAGATTTTCCCAAGCTCCCAAAGGCGACCTCAATCCGATCAATCACAGATTATCCTTGATATTACATCGCGTAAGCGAACCTGCTTCTTTCTCGATCCTTTATCATCATTGATTCATGAATTCCATTTTTTCAATCTGAACCCACCTCCTTACGTAATGTTTCATCGCGAATCCCGTTACATCGATAGTTGATGAACTTGAGTTAGCTTGATTTGGCTTTGAACGATTGATGAGACGATGGCGATTGGTTGCAATGCTTCAGGCTAACTGATTTTTGATTTGTGTTAGAATGGCAGGGCACTGAATTTGTGGTGATTTCGAATTAGTTTTTTGGATGATTCGATGGGATGAGAAAATGAGGGCTTCTGTTGATGGAGAGGCTAACGGGTTAATGGGTTAAAAGGAGGACGATTTACCGATTAAATTGGAGGTTTGTCCGTTGAGTGAAGTGAGACATTAGCATGGACACGACCCAGCAATTTTGGACGACCTATAAACCTTCGCGACTTAACTTTTGACCGACTTAACTAGAGCGACATAAGCCTTGAGTCGCGGCCGAGCTAGGACTTAGAGAAATTCACGTCACTTTGAACTGAAGACTTTTCTCCTCACTTTGCCTCACGACTTAAAGGACCAATGATTTAAAGAACCAACGACTTAACTTAACTCGCAAGAAATCTTTTAAGTCGTGGACGATTTAGTACTTAGATGCTCAACTTGAATTCACACTTAGAAGCATAATCTCAACTTGAGTGCTTAACTTGAACTGCCGGACTTAATTGCCTAAACTCTGAATTGCTTGAACTTTGAATTGTCGAGACAATTTGCATGACTTTGCTATGCTTTCTTAACAGATTATACCAAATTCGGTGCTAATAACCTGTTAAATATAACATTTGCAGAAAACTAGGACGAATATACTGCCACTGATTGCCTACATCAAATGACAGATTAGTCGATAAAATATAATCGACTTAAAGAAATCGTATGAAATGCTGCGAATCAACGAATTCAAGTGAATTAGTAAAGCGATATTAATCAACTAGAGCTGATTTTTTGCATCAATACTGCACTTGTATTCGGACAAGTCCTGAAATTTTTCGTGTTTATTAATTTAATTTCAGTCATGTTTGCTTGTCGCTCTACTAGTTTTGCACAACACTTCACACATTTAGGAAACGTGCACCTTCATATTTGAATATCCGGCTGCTTATGTAGAATGGCTTCTCATCAAAAAGACGGAGCAGTACCAACTGGAGAGGCCCTCCCGATGGCTGGTCCACTGATCAACCCACCAGAAAGAACTCCAACTACCCTGAGTTACCAGGTGTTTAACCAGTTACGCGCTCAATTTGGGATTGTAGAAGCAGATGCTATTCACCCTTGGCCAAATGATTTTGCTGACAGTCCTCCCTTTGGATTTGTTGTCGTTAACCGCCAAATGTGCCTTTGTGGAGCCATTCCTCCTTTCAATAGTTTTATCCAACAAATCCTTCGTCGATTGGCTATTTCTCCTTTTCAATTGTACCCCAACGGCTATGCCATTTTGATGGATTATGCGTTCTCTTCAGAAGGACGCTTGATTGCCTCCCTAGCTTTGAAGAAATCTGCTATTTATGCACATTTGCGAGAAACAAAGACCATCCTTCCATTATATATGTGAGGAGCGCCATGAAACGCAAGCTTATCACCGATCTCTCTAATAGCGCTCATGGTTTCCTAAACCAGTTCTTCTTTGTCCGTTGCCTCCAGGGATTCTACGCTATCTGGAGAGTATGGGGTAAGCTTACTTATCCCCATTCCTTCCTCTTCTGAGCTTTTCGAGATCCAAATTGCTAAATGTTAACCTCGCTTTCTACTTTTTCATTCCTTCCTCCTCTTTGTAGAGATCCAAGCCACAAGCCGACTTTTGAGTGGCTTAACGCTGTGGCGGATGAGGAGAGAAGTATCAAGTTTTTGCTAAGAGACGAGTTCCTTTATCAGTTGGGACTCTTACACCCTTCCCTCTCTACTCAGCCTTACGAAGTTCCTGATTCACCTGCCGAGGCACCGGATGCCCCAGTTTCTATTGAGGAGCCTATACTGAAAGATCCTGCTTCTGAGGCTTCTCTGGTGAAGTGCTCTACTTCTACTGATGTCGTGGGGTCATCTGGAAAATTTGAACTAGCTCCGGTCATTGAAGAAGAAGAGCCTCGAGAATCTCCCCAACATTCAGGGAAGTCCGGTGATTGAGGAGCCAGGAAAACAAGTCCTGCCAAGCAGAGCGGGGCCGACACTTTTGAAGGGTTGAGCGACCTGTTTATCACCTCACAGGAACTCTTTAAAGATGATCCTGTTTCCACTAGGGTTTCCTCTTCAGTGGTTGAAGCAACTTCTATTTTGCAACAGATCCCGTCGACTCAAGAGTTGATGTTAGCTACTACACCCATCATTCCTTCACAACCGAGGACTGGTTCGTAGTTCAACGCGCGTAGTCTGCATGTTGCACACACTTATGATTTTTCAGCACTTATATGCACTTAACTCCTTGCAATTCGAAGATTCTCAAGTTATGCTTTTTTTTCAATTTCAGGTTCTCCAATGGGGCGAAGTGGCTCGTATTATGATGACTTTAAGCAGTATGGAAGGCGCTATCAATATGATTACAAGTGCTATCTTCCCCCTCATAGGGAAACTGATGAAGAGAGGGATGCTCGAAAAGCTCAGGAGAGAAGAACATACAAAGAACGGTACGGGAGAGGGGATGAACGTCATGACTCTTCCCACAGAGAGGGTGATTCCCTCAAACGAAAATCCCATGATGACAAAGGAAAGAGCCATGCTGGCGAAGATTCGAGCAAACGGACCAAGCATGGTGAAAACTCATCATCTGACATTCTTAAAGAGCCCATTGCTTCGGTGCCTTCTCAATCTCCCGCTCTCGCTCGTACCGACATTCAGACGATCATTGGCAGGCCCTCATATCAGGTTGGACCAGGCCAAGCTACTCTTCAAAGCCGATTTCCAAACTAGCGCTTGAAGGGAGTTCGCTTTGATCTTGATCTGGTTCCAATCGACAAACCAGCCATGTTGCGAAATCTTGATGCTGTCAAACTTGATATTGAGAGAATGTTGAGTTGGCAAAAACTTGTTGACGAGCTCCAGAGAGTGAATCGCGCGAACCTTAAGGCTATGTTGACCATGGAGAATGATAAATCCAAATGGCAAAAGACTCTCGATCAACATGATGCAAAGATGAGGAGCATCACCGCTTATAATGAAAATCTTGAAGAGGAAGTTGGAAAAATTAAAGAGGAGCTTGCAACTTCCTCCACTTCCTACTCTCAAAGGGAAAGTGTGCTTCAGCAACAAGTGCGGGATGCTCATGCTAGCAAACGAGAGGCCGAAGATAAACTCAAGTGGCAGAAAAAGGTTGTAGAAGATTATCGCGTTGAAGTTGCACAGTTGCGACAACAGACCAGCTCCTAGAACCTCGAAATTGAGACACTAAAAACTCGACTTGCTATAGTTGAGAAAGATTGCGATGAGGCTGTTGCTGGTAAAATTGCAGCTGAAGAAGCTCATCAAGCCACTAAAGTTGATGTAAGTTCGACATTATTTGACTTCTACTTGCAAAGTGTCCTAGGGCGTGGCAGTCTCGCATTTTTGGGCCCCAAATATGAAATCACTTTGGCTGAAGTATGGGAAGCTGCGCTTGATATGCTTAAAGATGCTGGGTATGCCGAAGAAGAACTCGAGGCCCATTATCTGGATGACGGAGCTCGTGCAGCCCTTGCCAGAGGAAAAGAGCAGCTCGCTAGAGAGCGTGCTGGGACGATGAGACAGGAGCATCCAGAGAAAGAAGCACCATTAATTGCCCCTATCCCTCCTCCAATTTCGGTCGACGTTGATATCACAGGCTATGGTTCCCATTCTCTGTCGTCTGCTAAAGTCATAACTGAGATTACAAATGCATAGGGTGGAGATGAAGGCGAAGAAAGCATTGAAGCAAAAGCTTATGAAGTTGACATTAGGAAGCCCACTTCTCCAAGTAATATTAACGTCGAACCAGGTCAAGCGGATTACTAATTTGCTTCGGCCGAGCTTGATGAATTTCTTGCTTATTACTTAAGACTCGATGAGCCGTTATCTCCTCTCTTCGCGGGAGACACTAATACTTTTTGCTTTTCTTCTGTAGCGAAAACGCCTAATGTCATAGAAACTTCTCCTCCTCCAGCTGTTTCTCCTCCATCCTTCCAAATCACTCCTACTTCCCAGCCGGGATCGTAGGAAGAATTAATAGGAGCCCTTCAAGACTTGGACGATCCAACCGCTTTGCAGGAGCAGAAGGCCGAAGGACTTGAAGGAAGCGCAGTATCTCCGGAGCGAACCCTTTCTGATGACATAAAATTGTCTGCTCTTGTCACTCCGTGGAGTGAGTCTTCTTCAAAGAGGAGGAAGAAGCGTACAACTTCAAAGAAGAAAGGGAGAAGCATTTCTGTTACCGAAAAGGAAATGGAAGTTGATCCAGCACTAGCTCTCTCTCCTTCTCCCCCAACTCTCCCAAGCCGGCCTGAAAAATTGCCTATTAAGCCAGGTGAAGGCTCTAAAGGTGGTGGGAGAAAGAAGTGAAGATTCCCACTTTCCCTTCTTTGCTTTACTTTTTGCTTTTTTGCATGTATATAAGCTTGTGTTGATTGGAGATTATGCGGGTACCAGTCCCCGCTTTCTTTTACTTTGAAACCAGCATATGTATAAAACTCTCATAGTATGGAATAAAATGGTTCTTTTATTTATACAAATTTCTGTCTGTATTTGAGAACGCTTTGACTTTCTGTTTTTACGCAAGTTTCTTTATCCTCTTTATGTGAGGTTGCAGTAAACCTATGGTATGTTTATTGGGCATTGTCTTCATTTTTGTGATGACTAACTGTATTGCCCCTATACCAAAGGTTTATTGCAATCTTTTTCACATTGGCAAAGTTTCGGAGAACAACTCTTCTGTTTCAAGAAGACTTATACTCTTTCTTTAGAGAACAACTCATCCATTTGAAGGAAGTTTGCAATTGTACTTTATAGGATAATATTTCCATTCGAAGAAAATATTTTTCTAGCTTAGTAGAATGCACTTCATATTGGAGGAGTCTTCTCCTTTTTTTTGTTGCAAAGTTTTTACACTTCACTTTTTGAAAAAAGTCACTTCTGTTTTGGCAAGTGAATTTCACTTCATAGTGCTGTGGGCCTTCCGAAAAAGCGGCTTCAACCAGCTTGAGCCTCTGAAGAGAGTTTTGATTGTGCCTCTGGAAAGAGGTCTTTTTGTTTGGTTGCGCCTCTGGGAAGAGGTCTTTTTGTTTGATTGTGCCTTTGGGAAGAGGTCTTTTTGTTTCTGCCTCTTGGGAGAGGCTTTTATCTTTTCCCTTTTCGTTGGGAAGCGGGCCTCCGAAGAGGGCTTTTTACATTTCGACTCGTGTGATGTTTTATTTCGGATCACGGTGAAATGTGTGCCTCCTAGTAGGGCTTTTGCCTGAAAGTTTGGAGCTTCTTTCTCTTAGTTGGATGGATTCACGGGGCTGACACAAGTGTCCTGTGCCACTGATCAGTCCGCAACTTTATGTCGAGAAAGAACTCTCTTTTTCTGGCGAGGCCCGCTCGAGGTCTTTTAGCATTTAAACTATGGTGAAATGGGCCTCCGAAGAGGGGTTTTCACATTCCAGCACTTGTGAAGTTTTATTTCAAATCTCGGTGGAATGCGTGCCTCCGAGTCTACCTAAAAGTTTCTTCCTCATGGTTGGCCGGATTCACGGGGCGGACGCAAGTTACTTGGACGCTTATTTGCGCAGATTGTCTCAACTAGTGAACAAGCGCCTTGCCTTCCACTTGGGAAGGTGCCTTCGATCATCGTATGGATTCACGGGGCGGACCCAAGTTACTTGGACGCTTATCTGCGCAAACTGTCTCAGCTAGTAAACAAGCGCCTTGCCTTCCAGTCGGGAACGTGCTCCCGGTCATTCCATACCAATCTTTTTTGTTGAGAAAGTCTTCTGGCATGCCCCGTTTGAGGTCTTTATCCTCCGAAGAGTTGTGCCTCCGAAGAGGGCTTGTGCCTCCGAAGATGTCTTTTGCTGTTTGATGCTTGCTCGCCCATGTCTCTTTGCCATCTATTCATATCGGTGATCCCCATTATCTTTTCCAAATACACTTCCCTTTTAGTTGCCAACAATTTCCCTTATCCAAAGAAATATACTTCATAGTTAAGCGAGTTGGTGGTGGCAGACACAGGCTATTTAACTGGATGCGCATTTGTACAAACATTCTCAGTTAGTTAGCAATGATCCACTCTCAACCGAATCGCTAACTTTTGTTCGAAGCACTTCTGTCGTACGATTTGAGTATGGAAATTTTGAACGGCTTAGCGTTTGATTGTTAGGTGATGCCAAGGACTGCTTGGTCTTGTGATGGGTAAGCTTTGTTTTTATGGCCTGCATTATTAAATCGACATTTTAGTAATACAATTGGCGTATTTTATATATCGAAATAAAGCAAAGCAGTCTATAATAGTAAAGAACACAGGATTTATAGTGGTTCGGCCAAGAACTAGGCCTACATCCACTTTATAGTTCTTATTATTCACTTGCACTGGCTTTACAACAGCTTTCAATACAAGAATCATACATTCGTCATTCTTTTACAATATTTCATTAAAGCCTTTAAGTAAAGTATGGGCGCAAATGATTGTTGTTCCAAGCTATTGGAATTGGGTCTCCTTCGACAGTTACAAGTTTGAATGTGCCATCAAGAAGTTTTTTGGCCTATAACATACGGCCCTTCCCAGTTTGGTCCAAGCACGTCTGTAGGTGCCATAATTCTTTTTAAGATTAGATCCCCAACTTCAAAGCTGCGTCGGCGAACTTTGGAATTGAAGTGCCTGGCTATTCTTTGCTGATGCGCCGCAATTCTGAGCTCAGCTTCTTCCCTTTTTTCATCAAGGTAGTCAAGGGCTTCAAGTTGTAGCTTTTCATTTTCGGCTTGATTGAAATGGATTCTTCTATGTGAAGGGACCTCTATTTCTACCGGAATCATTGCCTCTGATCCATATACCAATGAAAATGGAGTGTGCCCCGTCGCAGTTTTATGTGTAGTTCTATATGCCCATAGTGCTAGCGGAATTTTATCGACCCAACCACCTTTTGCTTTTTCCAGCTGTTTTTTGCCGGTTGATTTGATAATTTTTTTTACTGCTTCCACTTGCCCGTTTGCCTACGGATGAGCCACTGCTGAGAAACTTTTCTGGATCTTGAATTTTTTGCAAAAATCTTGGAACTATTTACTTTCAAATTGGGTTCCATTGTCTGTGATTATCTTTTGAGGCACTCCATACCTGCAAATGATATTCTCAGTTACAAAGTTTATCATTTTCTTAGAGGTAATAGTAGCTAAGGGTTCAGATTCAGCCCATTTAGTAAAATAATCTACAACAAAAATAGCATATCTGATTCCGGATTTTGCAGTTGGCAGAGGCCCGATGAGATCCATTCCCCAAATAGCAAATGGCCACGGACTGACCTTCTGTGTTATCTCAGTCGAAGGTGCCCTTGGGATTTTTGCAAATTTCGTGCATCGGTCACATTTTCGGGCGTAACTCGCGGCATCACGATTAATATCCGGCCAAAAATATCCATAACGGAGAATTTTCTTTGCTAAAGTTTGACCTCCTGAATGGTCTCCACACTCTCCTCTGTGTACCTCAGTTAGAATTGTTTCAGCTTCTTCCTTGGTCACACATCGGAGTAATGGCATAGAGAATCCCCGCCTATACAATCGGCCATCTTAAATTACAAATCTGGATGCTTTTCTTAACAACTTCTTTCGTTCTCTTGGGTTTTCGGGTAGAGAGCCGTCGTGCAAGTATTCCATTATCGGAGTCATCCATGATTCTCGCTCCTGTGATACAGTCATGATCCAGTCAATATCCATTTCATCAATGCTTGGAGTTGACAGGACTTCCACAGGAACTAATCCCAATAATTGAGCTTCACCAGTGCTTGCATACTTTGCGAGGGATTCTGCCTTCATGTTTTCTTCCCGAGGTATATGGTTTATCGTATAATGGTTCAGGTCCTCGAGAAGCTCCCAGTCTCTTGACAAGTAAGCGGGCAAATTTCCTCGTTTGGTTTGAAACTCTTTCCTGACTTGACACATAATAAGCTGTGAATCACTGAAGATATGCAATGCCTTAATGTTCAGTTCTTTAGCAATCTTCAGCCAGCAATGAGAGCTTCATATTCTGCCGCATTATTAGTCGAAGGAAATTCTAATCTTAATGCATAACACAGTAACCGTCCTTCAGGGGTTTCAAGCACAACCCCAGCCCCGGAACAGTAATCATTTCTTGCGCCATCAACATACAATTTCCATAGAAGTGGGGAATTATCGGTTACCACCTCCTCACTACCACCTTTATCTGTACATTCTGCGATGAAATCTGCCAAAGCTTGTCTACTGATTGCATCAAGAAAATTGACGCCATATTCAACACTTTGTTCGGTTCTTTCGAGTCAACAGGTACCGACACTGTCACTTCAACTGGTACCACTCTATTCTCGCACTGGCTTTTCTAGGATCCATCTCTCTTCGTGCACCGCTATGTTCGCCTGTGCAGGGTCCACCCTGTAATTGCTACAAGGTTGATTCTTTGAAGCGGACCGGGGCCACCGCATCTTTTCCCATTTCTCTCTTCCTCGTTTCACACAACTCTGTAAGATAACATTCTCATCCAGCATTCTGATCCGCTTTCACCACACCGACTCCATTATCTGTGGGGAATTTTATAGTCAGACACCATGGGACAAGAATAGCTTTAAATGCTGCCAGAGTTGGTCAGCCTAGGAAGACATTGTAGGCAGAAAATTCATCAACAATAACAAAGGTCTGTTTTCGACCCACTTTTCTCTGCCACTCTCCAACCTCTACGAACAAATCAATAGTCCCAATTGGCTATTTCGGCTCCCCAGTAAAACCAGCAATCTTTAGTAATGAAGCTTGAACGTCAGCCATTGGAATCTTCATCTGATCAAAAGTCTTCTTGAAGAGAATGTTGCACGAAGCTCCTTTGTCAACCAGAACTCTTTCACAGTAGCTGGCCCAATGCTAGCGGAGATGACCAAAGGATCAATGGTAGGAGCTTCAACACCCATCGAATCCCTAGCACTGAATATAATGTCATCATTAAAAGTTTTCTGCTACTTCAGGGGTGCAACATCTTCTAACACAAAAACACTTTCATCTGCCAGTGCATACTTCAAAGCGCGGGCGTATCTTTCCATCTCACCCCAACTCCTGCCAGCTGGGTGAGGGCCCCCTACAACTACATTTATAACAGGCCTCTCTGATTCATGAGCTGTCGCCTTTTCACTTAAGCTAGGACGATGAACAAGAACCTGTTGTCCTTGAGTTAATGAAGTTGGGCCATTCTTGTTCCTTTTTACAAATTGCTGGAGCTTGTTTTCCTTCAATAATTCCTCAATTACCTCCTTCAAGTGACGACACTCGTTAGTATCATGCCCGGGTTGGTTATGGAAGCGGCAAAACCTTCCATTCTTCTCAGCTTTACTATTAACTCTTTGCTTAGCTGGTGCGGGGAATTCGACCGTGTCTTTGTTTGCAAAGTAGATGTTCTCCGGGGTATCAGTCAGAGGGGTGAAGTTGAAGGGACGACCTTTCTTTGCATATCCTTGCCTCTTCTGACCATCATTCCCCCTCTTCTGATTGCCAGATTCTTTCTTATTTGGAACAACATTACTATTTTCAGCCCCTGTCGATACCACCTTAGCCAGTGCTTGGTGGCTTTCCAGGCGCATGAATTCATCGGCTTTCTTATAAAACTTGTCAAGTGAATTTGGTTCTTTCATTTTCAACCACCTCCTGAACTCACTTGTCTTATCAATAGCCTTCATCAGGTAGGTCAAAATCATTCTCGGCTCTGCGTTGTCCACTTCAGCCAAAGCTATATTGAAGCGATTCAAGAAAGCTCTAATGGATTCTCTAGGATTCTGCTCCAAGCTGGATAACGACATTATATCCTTTGCCTTTGACGCATACAATCGAAACTGTTCCTTGAATTTCCGAGTCAAATCGGAAAATTGGTCTATCGATCGGACTGGCAGCTTTGTGAACCAAAGTAAAGCAACTCCTTCCAGATATACAGGAAAATACAGGCATTTGATCTCATCAGAGGCTCTGGCACCCGTCATGTGCCAATCATACTTATACAGAAACTCATTAGGATCGCTCGTTCCCTTGTAAGCTGGAATAGTTGGAGGGACAAACTTCCTTGGAAATTCTGCTTTCAAGATCTTTTCAGTGAATGGAGTTTTGCTCGGAGCAAAACCCCATTCTTTCTCATCTTCATTTCTTTGCATACTTTCCTTCATAATCTGACGAACCATGCCTGAGAAATACTCTTCATCATTTTGAGGCTCAGCGGGACAAACATCAGCCATTCTCTCTGAATTTTGTCTTGACAACCATTCACGGAGGGTTGGTTGCGGCATCGATCCTCTGGCTTGGGGAGGTGTCCTTTCGACTGGGTCAGCTGGCCTTTGAGGGATATTTCTTCCTTCCACAATTTGCACTTCATCGGCAAGGTTTCCCTCCTTAGTTCCCGGCTGGCGGTTTGCCTCAAATAAAGCATTCAACCTTTCCATTATTAGGTTATTCTGAGCTTCCATTTGTCGATGTAGCCCAGATACGACGGCATCCAGCTCTGCCCGTGTAATTCCGATAGTTGGAGTTGTTTGACTTAAAGGAGGAGAAGTGGCAACAGTCTCGCGAACATCGTCGGATCTAACAGACTTGCGTTTTCTTCCGGGGGCCATTATTTCTGATAAACTCCTGGTTTTTAGAGAGATCCTTTCAACAAATTTATGTGAAGCTATGATGACAGTATCCAGAGTTGGTTTTCTCAGTGAAAGCACCAAAAATGTTAACGTAAAAAGTCAGACGCTAACGCCCCGATGCAAATAGAGATTGAATGAAAGCACCACCCGTTAACACGGGAATCAGAAAAAGCAGTAATTCACTAAAAAAGTAGTAAGAGACACAGAGTTTATAGTGGTTCGGCTTATAATCAAGCCTAGGTCCACTTCAATTCTTTTTTATTGCTTATATGATTAAAATCCTTTACAATATCCTTCAATTACAATTCACTTCAAAACACAAGTAGCTAGAAAAACTTCGATGCAAGAGAGTTCTCCGAATTCATAGTTGAATATGTTGAATCCCTGTTTGAAGTTGACTAAAGCTTCTTGTGAGTTTCGAATGTTGGAGTAAGGCTCGGCTTGAAGATGGCAGAGTCTCGATGCTTCTAAGAAAATGATCGGAAAAGTCCCTTCCAAGTTGGAGATAGCGCTGTATTTATAGAAGAATTTCCATGCTAGGTCGTAAGTAGTAACCGTCCTAAAATAGGTCGTGGATCGTAGCCGACCTAAGCTAGGTCGTAGGTCACGCTCAATCTCTCATGCATGGCTCACGGCTTAACTGGGATAAGCATGTTCTTTTGGATTCATATCACAAGTCCCAAGTCGCGGACGAGTTAACAGGCTGCGGCTTAAGTGACGCAGTATTGGATTTGTCTTCGTTTTCCTAGGTCGCTTACGACCTAACATAGGTCGCAAGTCGGTCGCGATTTAAGCGTGGTTGCTTTGAGTTTTTCCTGTCTTGAGTTGCTAAGTTGTTATTCTTCTTAGATCCCTAGGTCGGTAACCCTTTAAGTCGTTAGGTCGGTAACCTTTTAAGTCGTTAGGTCGGTAACCTTTTAAGTCGTTAGTTCGGTAACCTTTTAAGTCGTTAGGACGTAACCTTTTAAGTCGTTAGGTCGGTACCCGTTTTAAGTCGTTATGTCGTAACCTTTTAAGTCGTTAGGTCGGTACCCCTTTTAGGTCGCTTAGTCATTATCAAAGCGGAGTTAACAACCTCCATTTCAATGGTTTCCCACCTCCTCATTTCTCTTCTACCTCCAAGCTACCACCTCCATACTCCAAACCATCACCTTACGCCACCAAAACCAAGCCAAACTACCACCTACCCACCTCCTCCTCACCCTGAAACCCACGGCCAAGCTCCTACACGCACCTACCCCCTCCAAAAGCTTTCGGCTAAAATAAAAAAAGAAAAAAAAAGAGAAGAGAAGAAAAACCAAAGGAAAACAAAAGCGTTCGGAAAGGAAACGGCAAAAAGCGAGACGTTGGAAATAGCATGTTAGCGAGAGACAGAATTCTTACGTTAAAGTTTAACGGAGTCGATGTGAAGGTGAGAAATTCTCACCGCTTTTTGAATTATATTGATTATCATGCTTAATTATTATGTTAGATAACACTATTTGATGATATGAACGCTTGGCTGATTGTTTGAATATGTTGGATAATCCATAGTGATGTTATGACATTTACCATTTTGGATATGTTAGCGTTATATGATTGTTGTATGGTTGTGATGATAATTTGGACATCAAACTCCTATTAATTAAGTAATCCCATTATTTAAAATTGTCCGCGAGCATAGCTCAGCTGGTTGAGGACTACCTTGCAACCATGGAACTAAGTTCCTGGAGGTTGTGGGTTCGAGTCCCGCAACCGAGATTTGTTTCCCTTAAGGCCTTGAGTGGTCTATCCTCAACAAAGCCGAAACGAGGTAGAGGATTAATGCTCTTGGCTGGGCTGGCTAAAAAGGGGGGTCAGTGTGGCGGACAGTTGTATCCCCTAGCTTTGCTCTCCGGAGTAGGTTTTTTTTTTTAAAAAAAAGACCATATTTTAGTAATATGAGATATTGTGAAAAAATAAGTCTCTTTTCATTTAGAAGTGAAATTAAAGTTAAAATGAAGGAGAATTTGAAATTTGAAGTGAAACTGATTTGAAAAAGATAGCTAAATGGAAACTGAAATTGAGATGAATAGTGGAACTAAAATTGAAATCGATTTTAAAAAAGTGAAGTTTAGTTTGAGATTAAATTGAAGTTTGAATTGAAATAAGATTTGAAATCTAAGTTTTAAATGAGTTTATTTGAGATTAGAATTGAAATTGAGTTAAAATTGGAATTTAAAATTTAATATTAAAATAATGGGAATATAATAATATTATAATATGGTAACGGTAAAAAAAAAATTAAATACTTTAAAAAGTGAAAATATTGATTTAAAATGATTTGTAACAATTTTATATGTGTTGAAATTCAATTTGAATATATTATTTCAAATATTGAAAAAAAAGTTAAAACTAGACGCGTCGCGCAACAGTAGTTCGCGATTTCTAGCCGAAAAGTTCAAATGAGTGTATAGAGTGGAATATGGCTCGGAATTCTTCGAGACAAGAAAATTCTGGACTACTATACCGATATCTTCTAAATGAAGAAAGATAATCAAAGTTTCGATAAGTAGATTTTGAATAAGTCTAAATCAATTTTTCAGAAAAATCGCGCTGGTGTAGTTAAGTGACCGTAACAGAAATTTTGTTTAAATGGATGTTTTTCATTATGGAAAAATATGGAATAAATTTGATAAGTCTATTCAAGTGATCAAAAAGAGATTTGGATTGGAAAATATGAATTATCGAATGTTTAAAAGTAGCTTAATTCAAATAAGCTTATTTAGCACTTTCCGCAGCACTTTTCTGCCGGGAATTTTGTAACTTTTGAAATATGAGTTTAAATGCAACGACATTTTCCAGAATAAATTGTTAATGTTTTAAAAAGGATAATTAAGGTTTTGGAAAGATAATTTGGAATATTTATAAGCAGTTCCAAAATGAAGTTGAAAATCTGAGTATGCCGAAACGACTAGTACATTTTTCCCGCCTGTGAGATCTGAAGATAAACAAGGTGTTTAACTAAGGTTAGGGATGGAGCAATCAGTGCCCTGAACTTACCTGGCCTATTTTTCTTTTCTTAGACAGGGGTGGAACAGATCGAAAGGAAAGCCCGGATGCTCTTAAATAAAAAAGATCCTGTTAATTTTCCAAAATAAAGGTGGATTGGCATTATCCAAAAGTTAAGCAATCTCCAAAAAGAATCATTTCTATGATCTTATTTACTTCAAAATGATTGTTAAGATTGATTTAGGGTTTATCGTAAATGTTGTCTTAAATAACATTGTTTTTGACCCGCCTAAAATTTAAAAAATTTGATGAAGAATTGAGTAAGGAAATTTGAGATATTTTCCAAAGAAAAAGAATGAATTTCTTAGAAATGATCCTAAGTCTAAAGAAAGAGATTTCGAAATCATCCGAAAAGAATTAAAGTCAAAAGAGACTTAATAAATCCTGTATACTCATATTCACTTTCTATTGACATTGGATTTCGAAGGAACCGGGGTCGGATTTGGATAAATCTCATTCGAAAACCACTTCGAACCAACCTATACATTCGAACGTGAAGACATGTTGAAGATGATGATTATTGAAGACCGTGGATCTTTATAGCGTGAGGACTGCTTGTTGACTTGCTCTGGGTAGCTACCGGGTTATATATAGTAGTGGTCTCCTCGTTGTGGAGATTTTTCCGATTGTAAGGACTACTCGCTACTAGTGGTAGTAGGAGACTGCCTTCGGTTTGCCCTGTTCCTAGACAACTTGTATGGACGTTTGTCTGACATTGCATTTCTAAAGAGTATGTACATTGGTTTTTACAAACGTACATCAATGGTGGCGGAGAAGGCAGCTTCTCGTACCTTAACACCCTCCTTGAGACATACGAGCTCAAGGGTTGTATTTTTATAGAAGGCAATTAGTAGTCAACATAAATGGCAATGTGGCATTCAAAGATGTGATATGTGCTTTGTGAAAAGGTAATCGTAGCCTCAAGCCTCATCAAACTGGAAACGACCGAAACAGGATTATAAGCACCAAGGCTAAGTGGGTCATTCCCAAGTAGGGTATGATCATCCCCTTCTAGATATATTTCTTCCCGCTATGACGTTTGGGATGTATATTAATGTGATGTATGGAAAACGAGCGCTTGGTTAAAGGTCGGTAACGACCGGCGGATGACATATTCGGTACTATCTAGTTACAGAGGTAGGCCCGTCTTGTGTTGGTAGAGGATCCTTTGTGATGGTCCTCGGGACATCCATCTAGAGGTGTACCTGTAACATCCCGCCGTTCTGACCGCCTCAGTCGGTAATTAAACCAACTTGAAAACGTTCAAAATGACGGATTGTTATTTTATTTATAGAGTTTAAACAGAATCAGCCACAGAATCACAGAATAATAATATTTCACATAAATGAATTTTTTTTCTTTTATACAAACATCATAGTTTATAAAATCCATTTAAATTTTATACGGCGGAGTATTTCTTTTAAGTACAAAATCCCTGAAAGCTAAAGCGGTATCTGTTAACCCCGTTAAGACAATGACTTATGACTTGAGGCCACCATGATCTAACAGTTAAAAGCACTCTGCGACTTAACAAGTTAAGGACTCAAGTTATGGACGATCTACGACTTATGAATGGTACGACTTAACGGTTTAACGTGTTAAAGAAATGGCCGACTCAACGACTCGAGGGGAACAGCAACTCAATGGATCAAGGCGGGTACACGACTTAGGGTCTGGACGAGTTAACGAGTTAAGGTCCAGACCACTTAAGAATTGAAACGGACCAAGAAGTCTACGACTTAAGGAAATCTACGACTTAAGAGATGGCCTGACTCAAGAGGGAAATAAGTTAACGACCTAAAGCTGTCTATGACTTACGACCTAGCATGAGTCGTAAACGACTTAGGCAAACAAAGCGACTCACATCTCAGAGAAATCCGCAACTTAAAGCCTCTGCGACTTAAGATATGTCATGTCTCAGGGAAAGCTTACGAGTTAAGGAGCTAACGACCTAACAGGATTAAGACCTAAGCGACTTAGGGAATGTCACGACTTAAGAAAGTCCACGACTTAAAGACGTTACGACCTAAGACTTATAGAACAAATTCAATACCATGCCGTAATAAGATGACTCGTCGATGACTTACGACCTAGTTTAAGTCGTACACGACCTAAAACCGCAGAGCCAAGATTTTAGTGCCGCCTCACTTTAAACCGTGACCTCTTAACTCGCGAATGAGTTAGGACTTGTATCCAGATGAACGAAGAAAAGCTCAGAACCACTTCACTTACTCCACTGCCTGCCGACTCTTGAACCTTGAGTCGAGCGCGACTTACGACTCTCCATGAGTCGTGCACGACTCATGACTTGAGAGAAAAACTACTGCCCAGAATCACACCTATAAATACGCGACCACCTCCAACGTTCAAAGGACTTTTGGTTGATTCTCTCCAAGCACTGATACTCTGCTACATTCCAAACCGACTCGACACTCAAAGCTTTCAAGACACGTAGAATGCCATGAACAACTTCAAGAAGGAATCTCATATATCCGACGTGGATTTGAAGACCTTCACTTGCACTGAAGTTTAAGCTAAACATTCAAAGTGTTTAGTAATTCAAAGTGTATTGTACTTGGGAAGAATTGTATCGACTTGTAACGAAATCATCAACAAAGATATTCAGAGTGGACGTAGGCAAACTATTGAGCCGAACCACTATAAAACCGCTGTTATTTACTGCTTTTTCTGTGGTTTTCTGCTTATACTCTGTTCCCGAATCATCGGGTGGTGCTTTCACAACTACACTTTACACACCGGGGTGTTAGCGTTCAAATTTTAGCGTTAACAGTATCCCCCTCTCTCTCAAACTTCGCGGCCTGAAAATCTTCAAGCTGTAAAATACTCGGTCTGACCCGAGTATTACATTCAAAAGAATATAATACGCGGGTCAGTCTAATTCAAACTCAGATATTAGTGCATAGAGGCAATAATAATTAAATAACAATTAGACGACAGTCAAATATAAATTCACCTATCCGACCCTTTTAACAAAGAAAATTGGATAACGGTAAATATAACACTTAACAGTGTTAAACCAATAAATCAGCAAATTCCAATTATCAACGAAGATAGATGAAGGGATTTCTTTTTATGACGATAATTTATAAAACATTGTAATTGCCTAAATAGCAATTAACAACCAAGTCATCAAATTAAATCAAATCAATTCAAAACAATTGAAATGTTACCTAAAAACATCAAAACTGATTGGCTGCAGTACACGCACGCGTGTACTGCCTCGCCAATACAACATATGAGATACGCAAAGGATCAACGGATCAAAAAACAAAATAAATATCAATTAAAAACAATATTGTGTGGCTACAGTACACGCACGCGTGCACGGCCTCGCCACAACAACATGTGAGATCATCACAACAGTGAATACTAACAGCAATCAAAGCTGCAGAGGTCAAGTCAGTGACTCAACACAACTGCAACACCAAAACCCATGCAACATGGCAAGGTTGAAATGCAACTATTTGTATATACTCAAGTAAACTCAAGAAAACAAGTTCCCAAACAACTCACTACTGCACACTTCAACAAGTGCACTTTTTTTTTATAAAATGAACTGCAGTCCCACTTTGAATTCAAGGGCAAACCGCAACAAGACTGCAGTCACCACATGGACACAAGTGCAATGGTACAAAACATGAAATGAATCAGAGGGAGTCCAGAAAGTAATGCAGCAGAAAACTCAAAACAACACTATAGGCACCAGATCCCAAGACCAGGTATGACATGCACACATCACGACTATAGGAGGAACAATATGCCATTGAAGATAGCCAAAGCCACAAAATTCAACCCAGTGCAACTGTGATCAAATGATGTATGAATGCAAATATTAAATGAAGGAGTGCAGACATGAAAGCAAACTAAATACAAATGGCAAGACCAAGCTGCAGCATACCACACTAATACAATCTCAAGTGAAAGTGCTCAATTAATATAAAAAGGGCAGTGGACAGGATAAGTGACTGCAACAACCAAATGCAGACCCTAAGTACAACTGAAATGCACTATAATGGAACAACACTGGACCTATTCCCACATAAGTGTGCAGGAGCAATGGACAACACAACTACATGTTCAAATTCAATTAAACTGGTCTTCAACAAGATCAAATGCAAACAGAACTAGGGTAGTGGTAGAAACTACATGAAGTCAGATGCACAAACAGCATATGTGCACAAATGATCAAGTGGTCAAGTACTATGGGATTGACATGAACAGCGCACCGCGTGCATGCAACTACAAAACTGGATCCAAGAAAGTTCAACAGATCAAGGCAGAAGCATTCATGCTAACATAAATGCAAACTGAACGACTCAAGTGAAACAAATTATATGCTCTGTGCACAGTGAAATTCAAGTGATACAACTCGAAACAATGCACCATGTTCATACAACAACACAAGTGCATAGGGCAATAAAATGAAGACTGTACTCAGATGGACCTATCAACATATGATCAATGGTATGCATACAAATATACAATGCAAAATTGAATAATAATATGCTATAGTGAACACTACATGAAGATGGACAGTGCCAGTGTAAAACTTATGAATGCAAAGTGTTATACAGTGCAAACATGGATGCCAAATGCAACTACGACAATTAGTGCTGAAGCAAAAAGAAAAGATATATTGCTTCTTCAAGACAAAATGCTAGACAATGCAAACAACAAATGTGCAAGCTTCAACTTTAAATGAAACTGCCCCAAAGCAACAAGCAGCATTATGCAAAATGTTCAAAAGCACATATATGCAAGAGTCATATGCAAGCATTAGGTCGAGCACTAAGGAATGCAACAGTCGAGTATCATGTCAATAATACAACATGACAATGCAGACTCAAATACATAAATAATGACTACATGTACACGTCCAGTTACAACAAAGAAAATGTAAGTCGAAGTCCACAGTGAAGAATGACCAGTTAAATTTCAACAGTATGGCCAAAGTAAATTAACGCCAAGTCAAAGCCGTGAGTCATTATCAAAATAGATCAAGTGACTTGATGAGGCCGAGCAAAACCAAAAGAAGGTCAAATGCAAACATGACAATGAAACAGAGTGATGCCAAAGTCAATTTATACAACCAAAACAAGTTCGAACTATCTCAAGAGCCGAAGCCACTATTAAGGCTAGGCAAAATCGAATTATAAGAACAAGTCAAGCCAGAATATCAACAGCAAGGTCGAACCTTTTCAACCCAAAACCATGGTTATACACAAGTGTCACCAGAAGTCAAGACCGAGTCACAATAGGAATTAATGCTCAGTTCAAAAACACTCGACAAATTTAAGTAAAACACAGCAGTATGAAGGTGAGGGCACCATAGATACGGCACCACATCACACAACAATTTAAAGGTCAATGTCGATGCCAACATAAAATACACTTGAATCAAACTATCTCTATAAGTGAAATAGGCATGGGTACCCAAACTAAGGCAATTCAGTTACAAGTAAAAAAAAAAAACAATGACCAGGAGCAATTATAAGTTTTGAACCAAGATAATTGCAGTTCAAATTAAGGTATGCCGAAGTCAAGAAACCCCATACTCAAAACAAGACCGAAGTCACAGTTCAAAAATCATCAAACTCAGAAATCAAAACCAGGAAACACACGAAATCGAACCCATACAGAAAAAAAAAACATCAACATCAAAATAAACTCGAACGGCCTAAGAGTGAAGTTGATGTGAGTGATAGTTCACTCACCTTGACTACGAGCAGCCAAACCATCGACGAAAACAAGGTCGAAAATCTTCTTCGATCGAACCTCTGAAAGCAGTGCTTTCGATTTCCCCCTTAACCCTAATTTTGAAAAGAGGGACGAAGAAGAAACTCGTGGCCGCCATTAATTTCTTTTTTTCTTTTCGTTTGTTTTTTTCCTCTGATTTTCGAAGAAGACTACGGCCTTGCTTTGAAATGAAATGTGTGTGATTTTGGGCGCATGTCAGAGAATTTTTTCTCCTTTTTTTGTGACTAAGCACATACTATTTCGGCTGAAGTGATATTGCATGTTATGCTTTGTATGCTAACATTAATTACATTTGTCTTTATTTTATGTTTCATACATGTTTATAAAAATTATTGTCTTCCTTTGCAAGCCAAGAAGGCTGAGATGATTCTAGTTTGCAATGTAAATATATATATATATTATTATTTTTAGACTATGCAGATCTTTGGTGGCTGACAGTATTAATTTTGTACAATTATGTATTTAATTTGTTTCTCATTTTATTTACAACTTATGTCATTAGTTCAAATCTTAAATACAAATTTTAATATTCAATTTCAGACTCCAAAGTCAAATTCAAATTTTATTCAACTTTCAATGGATTAAATTCCAAAATTTAATCGCCAAATTCATAGTTATATTAGGAATTCAATTTGAACTATCATTCAAATATTTAAATTAATTAAATATTTTCAATTTAAATTGTTCAAAATTCAGGGTCATTACAATCTTCCCTCCTTAAAAGAATTTCGTCCCGAAATTACGAGTTAGGAAAAATGATTGTTAAAATCTCACTGATATTGATACCCTACACAATTTCATCAAGCTTGAAACTTATTAAAAATAAATAAATATAGGATTCATTCCATTAATGTTATCTTCCTAGCGTTGTTCATTAATTTCTACAATCAAGACGCAAAAGTCTTTTACCAAAATTTTCGACTTACAAAACTCAGATTTAGACTTGAAATTCTTCATGTTAGAGATTTGCATATTATATTTTTTCCAAAGCTGTGGACTTTTCAAGACATTTGAAAAATCTTCGTCCATATTTTATTAGGTTGGAATTATGTAATTTTTTATTTCAGATTATTGATTTTCTATTTAAAGTTTGAAAATACTTGCTAACTCGAAGTTTAACAAGTCTATCATCGTTCTCACAAACATTAGGCATACGCTGGCCAGGCGTAGGACTAAAAATCTCCAAGTACTAAATATACTTGCTTCAATTCCCAGTGAAAATACTTTTAAAAAATTCTTTTAAAAATGGATATGGAAAGCACATTCCCCCATGGATCACAATTACCCTGCGGTTACGCTACTATCCCAGTAGAATCGCTTGTAACCGTAGATTTCTCATCTCTCTTGAATTTCGCCATGGTTGTTGCCATAGATCGCGGTCCACACGGCGGTTACGCTACTATCCCAGTAGAATCGCTTGTAACCATAGGCATCTCGCCCCTCGAATTTCGCTTTGGCATCTAGATTGCAGTTTACCCGACGGTTGCGTCACTATCCCAGTGGAATCGCTTGTAACTGTAGGCATCTCGCCCCTCAAATTACGCTAGTCACTCCAACTAATGGAATTCAAATGGCCATTCCAACTAATGGAAATCAAATGGCCAATCCAACTAATGGAATTCAAATGGTCAATCCAACTAATGGAATTCAAATGGTCAATCCAACTAATGGAATTCTACGTAGCTACGATTTTCAAATGGACACTCATATCGAGTTCCAATACCTTCACAAATTTTCAATGGAAGGTACTTTTCCATATCCTCAGTTTAGAAAATATAATATCATATATATGTAGTACTTCATTTCACATTTCGTACATATCATACCTATGTAAACTTACATAAGTTTTCCATAACAATTTCTTTCCAAACTGATGGTTTTCGAATTTACTGCATTCTCACATATAAGTTTCGAAAACCACAATATCTCATACCCATAACAAATGAAGGATTCATGAGTTTTCCATCTCATTACCGATTTAAAATTTTCCTCTAAGTCGATTTGGAATTTTAAGGTTATCTCAAACCCAATTCACATAAATAATTAAATTCATTATCGACTTCACACTCAATTTGGATTTTACGTTACATCGTCAATTCTCAACACATAATTGATGTCTACCGATATATAACCTCTGAGCTTGTACATCTCAAAGAAGGGTGTTAAGCTAAGAGAATAAATTCTCCGCCACCAAACAGATATATATTTAATAGAGATCAATTGCTATGTCATCAATTCACAATGTTAGACATACAATCCAAATCGACTATTCAAAATTTCAAGTTGAACTAATTGTTCCAATTTCCCAAAAAAAATTCTTTACAATATATATATAATTTTCCACACTTAACCATTTGAAAACAAATTTCAAATCATTTTTCACCTTTCAATCTTTGAAAGCAAATTTCAAATCAATTTCCTTAAACGGAAACACTTCCCTTTCTTTTATAAATCCCATAGTGAATTTACATTTTCAAAATATCTATGAATATACGATTTTCAAATCGATTTCTAATATTCATTATCAATTTATCTTTAGAAGATAAAATCTCAAAACATTCACTTCATATTAGAAAAACATTTCCATACTTATTTAATAATAAGTAATTCACAAATCAATTTTATTTTCAACACTTGGAAAACATTCAATATACTTAAACCATAATCAAGTATATATATTTCATTCTTTAAGGAAATCGTCCTTTTAAACACATTTTTTTGAGTCAAAACGAATGTTGCGTAAACATTGTTACGACGGCCCAAAATCATTAGTATAGGGATTCGAATTTAAGATAGATATATAAATCCCAATACTATATAAAACATTTCCTTTCGGAAACCATTTACTATAACAACAGTGTTATAGTCCACCATATCCTTTTATTTCTCTCGAAAACGTCTATTTCGACAATGAATGTTGAAATCTATGTATTCGATACTTAATACATTTTAAAATATCTTTAAAACCATTAACTTCATTTCATAATATCACTTTCCTAAAACATATCCGTTTTATTTAATAATATATTCACTGTCCAAAATCGTGAATATGCTTATTTATTCAATTCAATATTTCTACACATTTATTTAAAAGATTATCTACTGTCCAAAATCGTGGAAAAATTCCCAACCATCTTTTATTATCACAATATTTAACATAAAGGATAATTCGCTGTCCAAAATCATGAATATATCTCCTTTAATAACTTCTATGTTTCATTTATCAAATTCAATTGGTTTCGAATTTATAAACAATCTTTACAAATTCCATTTCTATTTATAAAACTTCGATTTATAATCTCCTTTATTAATTCAATTCCATTTATATAACTCAGTTATATACCCAAAGTCCATATTATAAGTTAAATACTTATAATCCATTTGTTTACTAAATCGTTCTTCACAACATTTGAAATCAATTTTTCAAAAGAATTCATAATCAAATTTCCAAGTTGTAGTTCAATGATCCCCTTGGCTATAACCAAATTAACATGTTGTTTTATTTCCCGATTATTATTTTGGAGATATTCAAAATATTTGATTTAAACCAATTCACTAATTCACTTAAATTATATTTTACTTTTCCATAAATCTAAGCAATTCGATAATGGGTTTTCGAATGATCGGAACTCAAATCTAAGGAGACCTTACCGAAGAGAAACTGTCGCAAACCTAAATTTAGAGAGCTACAAAAGAGAGGGGGATTTGTCCGAAAAAATTTGAATTTTCAAAATACCTTTTATTTAAAAAAAACAATTTTATACTTCTTTAGGTTTGAAAAACATTTTCTTTAAAGTGATTCTAGTAACTATTCATATTAAACGCCATAAACTAAGCTTTGTGTAAACCAAAGCTCTGATACCACTTGTAACATCCTGCCGTTCTGACGGCCTTAGTCGGTAATTAAACCAACTGGAAAACGATCAAAATGACGGATTGTTATTTAGTTTATAGATTTTAAACAGAATCAGCAACAGAATCACAGAATAATAATATTTCACATAAATGAATTTTTTTCTTTTATACAAATATCAGAGTTTATACAATGCATTTAAATTTTATACAGCAGAGTATTTCTTTTAAGTACAAAATCCCCGAAAGCTAAAGCGGTATCCCCCTCTCTCTCTAACTTCGCGGCCTGAAAATCTTCAAGCTGTAAAATACTCGGTCTGACCTGAGTATTACATTCAAAAGAAAATAATACATGGGTCAGTCTAATTCAAACTCAGTTATTAGTGCATAGAGGCAAAAATAATTAAATAACAATTAGACGACAATCAAATATAAATTCACCTATCCGACCCTTTTAACAAAGAAAATTGGATAACGGTAAATATAACACTGTTAACGCTAAAATTTGAACTCTAACACCCCGGTGTGTAAAGTGTAGTTGTGAAAGCACCACCCGATGATTCAGGAACAGAGTATAAGTAGAAAACCACAGAAAAAGCAGTAAATAACAGCGGTTTTATAGTGGTTCGGCTCAATAGTTTGCCTACGTCCACTCTCAATAACTTTATTGATGATTTCGTTACAAGTCGATACAATTCTTCCCAAGTACAATACACTTTGAATTACTAAACACTTTGAACGTTTAGCTTAAACTTCAATGTAAGTGACGGTCTTCAAATCCATGTCGGATGTATGAGATTCCTTCTTGAAGTTGTTCATGGCGTTCTACGTGTCTTGAAAGCTTTGAGTGTCGAGTCGGTTTGGAATGTAGCAGAGTATCGGTCCTTGGAGAGAATCAGCCAAAAGTCCTTTGAACGTTGGAGGTGGTCACGTATTTATGGGTGTGATTCTGGGCAGCAGTTTTTCTCTCAAGTCATGAGTCGTGCACGACTCATTGAGAGTCGTAAGTCGCGCTCGACTCAAGGTTCAAGAGTCAGCAGGCAGTGGAGTAAGTGAAGTGGTTATGAGCTTTTCTTCGTTCATCTGGATGCAAGTCCTAACTCGTTCGCGAGTTAAGAGGTCACGGTTTAAAGTGAGGCAGCATCAAAATCTTGGCTCTACGGTTTTAGGTCGTGTACGACTTAAACTAGGTCGTAAGTCGTCGGCGAGTCATCTTATTACGGCATGGTATTGAACTTGTTCTCTAAGTCTTAGGTCGTATCGTCTTTAAATCGTGGACTTTCTTAAGTCGTGACATGACCTAAGTCGCTTAGGTCTTAATTCTGTTAGGTCGTTAGCTCCTTAACTCGTAAGCTTTCCCTGAGACATGACATATCTTAAGTCGCAGAGGCTTTAAGTCGCTTATTTCTCTGAGATGTGAGTCGCTTTGTTTGCCTAAGTCGTTTACGACTCATGCTAGGTCGTAAGTCATAGACAGCTTTAGGTCGTTAACTTGTTTCCCTCTTGAGTCAGGCCATCTCTTAAGTCGTAGATTTCCTTAAGTCGTAGACTTCTTGGTCCATTCCAATTCTTAAGTGGTCTGGACCTTAACTTGTTAACTCGTCCAGACCCTAAGTCGTGTACCCTCCTTGATCCATTGAGTTGCTGTTCCCCTCGAGTCGTTGAGTCGTCCATTTCTTTAACACGTTAAACCGTTAAGTCGTACCATTCATAAGTCGTAGATCGCCCATAACTTGAGTCCTTAACTTGTTAAGTCGCAGAGTGCTTTTAACTGTTAGATCATGGTGGCCTCAAGTCATAAGTCGTTGTCTTAATGGGGTTAACATTTGCCCCTCGAAGCACATGCCTAAGTCGTAGGTCGTGTGTTTCGACTTTCCTTAACTCGCTTGTGCCGTTTCAAGTTCCGCTGTCTTGGTGTGTTAAAGGCTTGAGTCGTTTCTCTTATTTCTTTCTGCTCACTATCAATCTCCTAAGTCGTATCCGCCATTAACATCTCTCCAAGCTTCCTGTCGTGTTCGCCATCAGCATCTCTCCGAGCTTCCTACGGCGATCCTGACTTGATTTACTTCCAACCATCTCCAGTTTCATATCACGTGAGCAATTCTCCCCATTTTCCAATCACCGCTTATCATTGTCAATCTTTGAGCCCCGTCTTCCGTCTCTGATTCCCCCCTTTAACTGTGCGAGTATTGTTGCATTGGTCGTCGAAGAACTCGAAGTTTGTTTGATTTGACTTAAGACGACTCGTGATTTGCGACGATTCGGTGGTGTGGCAGAACTGGGGTTGTTGTCGATTGAGAGATTATCGGGCTAACGGGTTAAGTGTTAAAAGGTTAACGGGTTAGGTGAGATATTGTGAGATTTTCACAACTCTGCCGATTTGCACAATTCTCGAAGTAACTGACTTAAGATCCCTTACGACCCTAATTACGCACGACATAACCCTTCAGGTTGTGTTTGTTTCTGGACGACTTAAGACTTAGCTTCATTTGTACTCCATTGCTTTGTCCTGATTTGGGATTTTCATGACTTGGCCTTAGGGTTGTGAACAATTTAGTCCTGAGTCGTAGCCGAGTTAAGACCTCGAGAGACCCACTCCATTTTAAACCAAAGCCTTTTCTTCTTAGCACGTCTTGCGGCTTATAGGTCCAACGATTCAATGAGCCAACGACTTATCTTGCAGGAAGTCTTGTAAGTCGTGGGCGACTCAACCTTTAGATCGTGGACGACTCGGCACTTAAATAATATTTTACGGCTGAATTATTTCCTTTAGCCTAAGCCCATTTCATCCCTCTGTTAGGTTGTGAACGACTTAGGGCTTAGAGGATTTTTGGACTGTGACTAAATGGCTTGAACAAAAATTTGAAGACTTCAAGATGTCGTCGAAACTTGATTGTACTTCCAATTTGAATTGCCAGAATATACTGCTTGAACTTTGTTGCGTTTCTTTACAGATTATTCTAACTTTAACGCTATCAACCTGCTAAACACAACACTTGCAGAAAAATGGGACAAATATACTGCCAACGACTGCCCACGTCAAATGACAGATTAGTTAATAACAGATAATTAACTCAAATAAATTGTGTGAACGAAGTGCTTTCATCAATTTCAAGTAAAATGTTAAAGCAACACTGAAATAGTCAATTGAAATTGACCAGCCTGCACTAATATTATGCTTGAACTTTATATTAACAAGTTCTGAAATTTTGTAATCGATCAATCATCGACTAGTTTAATTCCAGTTATATTTACTTGCTATTTTTATTAGTTTTGCATGACACTTCACACTTTTAGGAAACGTGCTCCTTCACATTTGAATATCCAGTTGCTTGTGTAGAATGACTTCCCAGGAAGAAGATAAAACGGTTCAGACTGGAGAGGAAACTGTTATTCCGACTCCACTGGTCAATCCTCCCGAAAGAGCCTTTTCTACTTTATCGTATAGAGTTTTTCGCCAATTGTGCGCTCAGTTTGGCATTGCTGAATCAGATGCCATTCTTCCCGAGAGAAGTAACACTGCTGACATAGCACCCCCTGGCTTTGCAACGGTCAATCGACAAATGTGCCTGAGTGGGGGCTTTCCTCCTTTCAATGACTTTCTCCAACAACTTCTTCGTCAATTGGCCATCGCCCCATCCCAATTACACCCCAACGGTTATGCCATTTTAATGGGGTTGTGTGTACTGTTTAGGAGGACGCTTGATCGATTCCCAAGCTTTGACGAGATTTGCTTCCTATGCTCTTTCACCAGGACTAAAGATCACCCCTCTATTACTGTCGTGAGAAGTGCTTGAAATCGTAAATAAATCATCGGTCTTCCTGACAGCGCTCATGGGTTTTTGACTCAAGTTTTCTATGTCCGTTCCCCCCAGGGTTTTATGCTGTGTGGAGAGAAGGAAGTAAGATCATCTACCTTTTGCTCCTCTATACTCTGAATTTTTTGAAGTTCAAATTGCCAAGTGTTAACTTCATCATCATTTTTTTTATTTCAGCGCTCCCCCCTCCTTGTAAAGATCCCAGTCACAAGCCAACTCTGGAGAGGCTTGTAGCTGTACCGGTTGAAGAGCGGTATATGAAATTTTTGCTGAACGACGAATTCCTTCACCAGTTCGGACTTCTTCACCCTTCTCGCTCCACACACCCCTGCGAGGTTCTAGATTCCCCACCTAAAGCATCAGATGCCCCGGTTTATACAGACACATCCATACCAAAAGGACCTGCTCCTGAGGCTTCGCTAGTGAAGTGCTCCACTTCTGTGGATGTTGCGTGGCCATCCGTCGAACTTGCCCCGGTTATTGAGGAAGAAGAGCCTCAGGGATCTCCCCGACGTTAATAGAAATCTGGCGAAGAAGCCGAGAAAACTAGCCTTGCCAAGCAGAGCAGGGACGATACCTTCGAAGGGCCAAGCGACCTCTTTGCCACCTCGCAAGAGATCTTTAAAGATGATCCTATCACTGCCGGGGTTTCTTCTTCAGTAGTTGAAGTGACTTCTATCCTGCAACAGACTCCGTCAACTCAAGAGTTGACGCTAACTGTTACACCCGCAACCACTCCTCAATTAAAGAGTGGTTCGTAGTTTGATGCACGTAGTTTGCACATCACACACACTTATAATTTTTTCGGCACTTTTACGCTCCTGACTTTTTGTACTTTGAAGAATTCTAAAATTTAGCTCTTTTTTGTTTCAGATCCTCTAATGGGGCGCAGAGGATCCTACTATGATGATTTCCAGCGCTACGGGAGGCGTAGCCAATATGATTACAGGCGTTACCTCCCCTCTTACAGAGAATCTGATGAAGAAAGAACCGCTCGAAAGGCTCAAGAGAAGAGGGCTCAAGAGGAGCGCCATGAAAGAAGAGAGAGGGAGGAGCGCCACAATTCTTCGCAGAGAGGCGACGATTCCCATAAAAGAAAATCCCATGATGACAGAGGAAAAAGTCATATGGTTGAAGATTCGAGCAAGCGAGCACGACATGGTGAGAAGCACACCTTTGCAACTCCTGAAAAGGTTACTGCCCCTGCCTCGCTAGACATTCCTTTCGGCTCTCCCGCTCTCGGGAAGACAGACATCCAAACAATAATTAGCAGGCCCAAATTCCAAGTCGGACCGGGTCCGGCCACTTTGCAAAGTCGGTTTCCACAGTGGTGTCTGAAGGGAGTAAGGTTTGACCTTGACTTGGTCCCCATTGACAAGTCTGCTATGTTACGAAACCTTGATGCCGTCAAGCTTGATATTGAGAGGATGTCGAACTGGCAAAAACTCGTTGACGAGCTCCAAAGGGTTAATCGTGCAAACATAGAGGCCATGCTTACTATGGAAAATAATAAAGCCGAATGGCAAAAGGTTCTTGAGCAACATGACACTGAGATGAGGAGCATTGCTTCTTACAATGAAGAGCTTGAAGCAAAAGTTGAAGAACTGAAACAAGAGCTTGCTGCTTCCTCTACTTCTTATTCTCAAAAAGAAGAAGTGCTCCCAAAACAAGTGAGAGATGCTCATGCCAGCCAAAGAGATGCCGAAGACAGGCTTGAAGTGCAGAAAAGAATTAGTGAGGACTATGTTGCTGATATTGAAGAGCTTCGGAAGAAGAACAGCTCCCAAGAGGCGGAGATTCAAATGCTTAAGCTTCAACTTTCTAAAGCTGAAATGGAGCGTGATGAGGCCGTTGCTGGCAAAATTGCAGCTGAAGAATCTCACGAGGCAACGAGGGCCAACATCAGCTCAACGTTATTTGATTTCTACCTGCATAGTATTTTGGGGCGTGGTAGCCTCGCCTTTCTAGGCCCCAAGTATGAAATTACTCGGGCTGAAGTTTGGGAGGCCGCACTCGATATGCTTGGCGGTAAAGGCGCTAGCTATGCTGAGTCATCTCTTGAGGAGCATTATCTTGATGATGATGCTCGTGCCGCTCTCGCCAGGGGGAGAGAACAGCTTGCAAAATTAAGGGGCGAAACAGCGGCAGGAGAATATCTAGGAAAAATCATCTCAACTGCTCCAATTCAACCTTCTCCTTCATCCGAAATTGACATTATCGGTTCTAGTTCTCATTTCCCATCTCCTACTAAAGTTACCACTGAGATCACAAGCATACAAGGGGAGATGAAGGCGGCGAGAGTGCCGAGGCACAGGCTTACGAAGTTGATGTCAGGGAACCGACTTCTGCGGGTAACCCTACTGACAATCTTGCCCAAGTAGACTGCTCATCTATTTCTTACGAGCTTGATGGGCTTTTTGACTACTTCTTGAATCTTAGCGAACCTTTATCTCCTCTTTTTACTGACTTGAACTTTTTTCCTTCTGTAGAGAAAACGTCGGGCATTGTTCAAGCTTCCCCACCTCCAATTATTCCTCCTCCATCTATTCAGGTGACTCCTCCTTCCGCCTTGCAACCGGGATCACAAGAGGAGCGAATAGAAGCTCTTCAAGACTTGGATGATCCCATTGCTTCACAAGAACACAAAGGAGAAGAAACCAAAGGGAGTGAGAAGACTCCAGAAGCAACTGGTTCCGATGATGAACCATTAGCTAAACATCTTTCTCCAGGGAGTGGGTCTTCCTCCAAGAAGAGAGGAAAGCAGGGAGTTTCCAAGAAGAAGAAGAAGAAGGGATCTTTAACTGGCGAAGAAGAGACGGATGAAAGTCCGACCGAGCCCCTTTCTCCTTCATCCCCTACCCTTACAAGCCGGCCTAAAAAGTTGGTTATTCGGCCAGGTGCGGGCTCAAAAGGTGGGCGGAAGAAGAAATGATGGCTCTGGTTCTGTGGATTTCATATCTCTTTTTGCCTTTTTTGCATGTACTGACCGGAAATTGTGCGGGTACCGGCCCCCCGCTTTTCTTTTGCTTTTTACTTTGGAACCTGTACCTTTATAAAATAGTGTTGAATAAAATGATTCTTTTTCTTTGTACAAACTTCTGTCTGTATCTGAGAATGCATTAATTATTCATTTGTGTACAAGTTTCTTTGTACGATATTGCAGTGAGCTTGTGGTATATATTGTTCGAGCGTAATTTTACCGATGTAGTTATACCATGTTGCCCCTATCCCATAAGCTCATTATAATATTTTATTTTATGAGGAACTTGTACTTTTATTTTTTAAAGAATAATTATTCCACATTTGGAGGAATATTATTTCGTTAAAAAATAGAGTACAAATAAGTTTCTACGCTTCATCCTTCAAAGATATCACTTTTTATTTTGTGCATATACACATTTTTCTGAACGAAATCTTCTATGTGGTAAAGCAGGTATTTGAAAGGTACTTCAACTTCTTTTTGAGGAAGAGAATTTTCTAGAATAAGTAATTCATTCTTCCTTTGAAAGTTATTCTTTGAAAAGACGCACCTCTGAGGAAGACTTTTTCACGTTTCAACACCTGGAAGTTTTATTTCAATCTTGGTGAAACGTGTGCCTCCGAAGAGGGTCTCTCTTTTTGTTTTTTTTTTTGCATTTCAACTCTGGCGAAGTGAAACTCCGAAGAGCGGCTATTGCACTTCAACTCTTGGTGAAATGGGCCTCTGAAGAGGGCTTTTTTTTTGTTTTGCATTTCAACTCTGGTGAAGTGAAACTCCGAAGAGCGACTGTCACACTTCAACTCCTGGTGAAATGGGCCTCCGAAGAGGGCTTTTATTTTGTTTTGCATTTCAACTCTGGTGAAGTGAAACTCCGAAGAGCGGCTGTCACACTTCAACTCCTGGTGAAATGGGCCTCCGAAGAGGGCTTTTTTTTTTTTGCATTTCAACTCTGGTGAAGTGGAACTCCGAAGAGCGGCTGTCGTACTTCAACTCCTGGTGAAATGGGCCTCCGAAGAGGGCTTTTATTTTGTTTTGCATTTCAACTCTGGTGAAGTGAAACTCCAAAGAGCGGCTGTCACACTTCAACTCCTAGTGAAATGTGCCTCCGAAGATTGCCTGGAATTTACTCTCTCATGGTTGGAGGGTCATGACTCCTCCAATCTTTTTTGTTGAGTAGAGAACTTTCTTTTTTGCGGCATATGCCTCTTTAGAGGTCTTTATCCTCCGAAGAGTTGTGCCTCCGAAGAGGACTTGTGCCTCCGAAGAGGGCTTTAGCTGTTCCTTGTCCACTTGCTTATGCCTTTTCAGCGATCCTCTATTTTTTCTTTTCAAGCTCGCACTCCCTTCTCTTACAAGTAGTTTATTTAATCCAAAGAAGTGTACTTCATTGCTAGGCCAGTTCGCGAGAACGGGCATAAGCTTCTTAATTGGATGTTTGTTTGTTCAAACTTCTCAATTTATTAGCTAGATCCCGTTTTCGGCGAAATCATTGGTCGTTCAATTGAAGCACTTCTTATCTAGGATTTAAATTCGGGGCTTTTGTGACTTGGAATTTGTTTGTTGAATGATAACAAGAATCACTTGGTCTTGTAATGTGCAAGTTTTATTTTCGTTGCCTCCAAAAATTTAAATCGACATTTCAGCAATACATTAATGTACTTTTCATATCGAAAATAAAGCAAACATGTAATAATAATAAGGAACACAAGATTTATAGTGGTTCGGCCAATAATTTGGGCCTACATCCACTTTATAGTCTTTCATTATTCACTTGCATCGGTTTTACAATTGCTTTCAATTACAAGAATCATACATTCATAAATTTTTTTTTACAATATTTCAACAAAGCTTTCAAGTAAAGTATGGACGCAAGTGATTGCTGTTCCAAGCTCTTGGAATTTGATCTCCTTCGACAGTAGTGAGTTTGAATGTGCCGTCAAGAAGCTTCTGACCTATGACATATGGTCCTTCCCAATTTGGCCCAAACACACCTGTCGCCGTCATAATTCTCTTCAAGACTAGATCTCCAGTCTCAAAGCTGCGTTGGCGAACCTTGGAATTGAAATGTCTGGCTATCAATTGCTGATGAGCTGCGATTCTGAGCTCAGCCACTTCTCTTTTTTCATCAAGGAGATCTAGTGCCTCAAGCTGTAGTTTTTCATTCTCCGCTTGATTGAAATGGATTCTTCTATGTGAAGGGACCTCTGTTTCTACCGGAACCATTGCTTTTGACCCGTATGCCAATGAAAATGGAGTATGCCCAGTCGTAGTTTTGTGGGTAGTTCTGTATGCCCATAGTGCTAGTGGTAGCTTATCGACCCAACCACCTTTTGCTCTTTCGAGTTGCGTCTTGATGGTTGACTTGAGAATTTTATTTACTGCTTCCACCTGCCCGTTTGCCTGCGGATGAGCTACTGCTGAGAAGCTTTTTCGGATTTTGAATCGTTTGCAAAAATCTTGAAATTCTTCACTTTCGAACTGAGTACCATTGTCTATAATTATCTTTTGAGGCACACCATACCTGCAAATGCTACTTTTAGTCACAAAACTTATCATCTTTTTAGAGGTGATAGTAGCCAGTGGTTCAGCTTCTGCCCATTTAGTAAAATAATCTACAACAACAATGGCATATTTGATTCCAGATTTGGCAGTTGGTAACGGTCCTACAAGGTCTATCCCCCATATTGCAAACGGCCATGGACTGACCATCTGTGTGAGTTCAGTAGAAGGTGCTCTAGCAATTTTGGCGAATCTTTGGCATCTATCACATTTTCGGGAATAGTCTGCTACATCTCGATTAATTTCTGGCCAAAAATATCCGTATCGGAGAATCTTCTTTGCTAAAGTTTGACCACCTAAATGATCACCACATTCTCCCGCATGCACCTCAGCTAGGATTGTTTTGGACTCTTCCGCGGATACACATCGAAGTAACGGCTTTGAGAATCCTCGTCTGTATAATTTGCCATCATGGACTATATAGCGAGAGGCTTTCCTCAGTAGCTTTTGTCGTTCTTTTGAATTTTCCAGTAAAGACCCATTGAGCAGATATTTTGTTATCGGAGTCATCCATGATTCTTGCTCTTGAGACACGCTCATGATGCAATTAATATCCATCTCATCAATGCTTGGAGCCGACAGGACTTCCACTGGAGTCAACCCCAGAAATTGAGCTTCGCCTGTGCTAGAGTACTTTGCGAGAGAATCTGCTTTCGTGTTTTCTTCTCGAGGAATATGGCTTATCGTGTAATGATCGAAGTCACACAGGAGTTCCCAAGTCTTTAACAAGTAGGCAGGCAGATTTCCCTCTTTTGCTTGGAATTCCTTCTTGACTTGGCATACAATAAGCTGAGAATTACTGAAGATCTGTAATGCTCGGATGTTTAGTTCTTTAGCAATTCTCAAGCCAGCGATAAGAGCTTCGTATTCTGCTTCATTGTTCATTGAAGGAAATTCCAATCTCAGTGCATAGCATAATGACCGACCTTCAGGGGTCTCAAGTACAACTCCGGCTCCAGAACAGTAGTCATTTCTCGCGCCATCACCATATAACTTCCATTGGATTGGGGAACCGTCAATCGTTTCCTCCTCACTGTTACCCTTATCTGTGAATTCTGCGATGAAATCCGCTAAAGCTTGTCCGTTGATTGCTTTTCAGGGATGATAAGTGATGTCATATTGACTGAGTTAAATGTTCCACTTTAGAAGACGACCTGAAGTCTCAGGGCGAAACAGGACTTGCTTTAAAAGTTGATCAGTGAGGACTCTGATAGGATGAGCTTGGAAATATTGCCTCAACTTCCTCGATGCAATCAGTAGGCAATAGGTGATTTTTTTCCAACTTGGAGTAATTCATCTCTGCCCCAGTGAGTCTTTTGCTGATATAGTAAACCGGATGTTGAATCCTCTTGTCTTCTCGTATCAGCGCTGCACTTAAAGCATGAGATGATACTGCCAAGTATATAAGTAGATCCTCACCATCGCCGGGCCTAGAAAGTATTGGAGGCGTTTCCATATCGCGAATCAATTCATCAAAGGCTTTTTGGCATTCGGGAGTCCAATCAAAGTTTTTCTTTCCTTTCTTTAGGGCGTCAAAGAATGGGATGCATTTATCGGTGGCTTTGGAAATGAACCGACTCAAGGCGTCGACTTTTCCGTTGAGACTTTGCAATTCCTTCTTCGTTCTTGGAGCTTTGACTTCTTTTAAGGCGGTAATTTGAGCTGGACTAGCCTCAATGCCCCTAGCGCTCACGATGAAACCTAAGAACTTTTCGGACTCCACTCCAAATGAGCATTTTAAAGGGTTAAGCTTCATTCCGTATTTTCGGAGGACTGCGAACATGTCTGCTAATTGTCCTATGTGATCCACTGCTTTCTTAGACTTTACTAACATGTCGTCGACGTAGACTTCCATAGTCTTGCCCAATTGTGGTTTGAACATAGCATTAACAAGTCTTTGGTAGGTTGCCCCCGCATTCTTCAGCCCGAACGGCAAAACTCTGTAGCAGTAAAGACCAACATCGGTGATAAAGCTCGTGTCCTCCTTATCTGGCTCATGCATCATGATCTGGTTATATCCGGAGTAGGCATCCATAAAAGATAACAACTCATGTCCCGATGTTCCATCTACCAGTTGATCGATCCTGGGTAATGGGAAGCAGTCTTTGGGGCAGGCCTTGTTTAGATCTGAAAAATTGATGCACACTCTCCATTTTCCGTTGGCTTTCTTAACCAGCACTGGATTTGAAACCCAATTCGGATAGGTAGATTCTTTGATAAAGTTATTCTCCATGAGCCGATCAACTTCTTCTTTTAACGCTGCTGACCTTTCTGGACCTTGAGTTCTCCATTTCTGTTTCACAGGTGTAAATTTTAGATCAATATTCATAGCGTGTACTGCTACTTCTGGGGATATTCCGCACATATCGGCATGAGTCCAAGCAAAAACATCCAAATTTTCTTTTAAAAAAGATATTAAGATATTCTGAATTGACGCATTAAGTTGTGAACCCACATTCAACACCTTGTTTGGGTCCTTCGGGTCAACAAGTACTGGTATTGTCGTTTCCACTGGTACCACTCTATTCTCCACTGCACTGGCTTTTCTAGGATCCATCTCTTTTCGTGCTCCGCTGTGCTGGCCAGTGCAGGGTCCGCCCTATAATTGCTACAAGGCTGGTTCTTTGATGCGGACTGGGGTTGCCGCATCCTTTCCCATTTCTCTTTTCCATGCTTCTCGCAGCTCTGTCAGATAACACTCCCGCCCGGCATTTTGATCCCCTTTTATAACTCCTACTCCATTGTCTGTGGGGAATTTAATGGTTAGGCACCATGGGGCCAGAACAGCTTTGAACGCTGCAAGAGTTGGACGGCCAAGGAAAGCAGTATAAGCGGAAAATTCGTCAACAATCACAAAAGTTTGCTTGCGGACTACTTTTCTTTCTCCCTCTTCGAGTTCTACAAGCAAATCAATGGTTCCTATTGGCAGCTTTGGCTCCCCAGTGAAGCCAGCGATTTTTTGTGACGAGGCTTGCACATCAGCCGTAGGGATCTTCATTTGGTCGAATGTTTTCTTGAAGAGGATATTACAGGATGTGCCACAATCAATGAGAACTCTTCTGACAATAGCTGGCCCGATACCAGCCGAGATGACTAAGGGATCCAAGGTAGGAGCTTCAACACATGTGGAATCCCTGGCTCTGAACACAATATCATCATTGAAAGTTCTTTGTTGTTTCAGGGGCGTAGCATCTTCCAAAACAAAGACATCTTCTTCGGCCGGCGCATATTTCAAAGCCCGGGTGTACCTTTCCATCTCACCCCAGCTCCTGCCTGCTGGGTGAGGTCCTCCCGTAATGACATTGATAACAGGCCTTCCGGATTCATGCCCTGCAGCCTTCTCACTTGTCATGGGTTGATGAACAGAAGCTCGTTGCCTCTGACTGGACGAAGCAGGATTGCTGCTATTCTTTTCCACAAATTGCTGCAGCTTGTTTTCCCTTATCAACTCTTCAATCAAATTTTGTCTATTGGCGGCATTCATCGGTATCATGACCGGGTTGATTATGGAAGCGGCAAAACTTCCCGCTTTGTACAACTTTTTTCCCGGTTCTCAAAACGGGAGGTTTAGGATAATCAACAGAATCTTTAGTGGCAAGGTAAATACGCTCCGGCGTATCTGATGAAGGAGTATATTCTGATGGCTTGAACGAACGAGGCTTCTTCAGATTTTTCTGTTTCTTCCCATCGTGATTTTCCCTTTTCTATCCTACAGATTCATTCTTGCATGGAGCAGCAACGTTATCTTCAGCTTTTTCCAATACTGCCTTTACCGGTACAGGACGGCTTTCCAGGCATATGAACTTATCTGCTTTCTTGTAGAATTTTTCAAGGGAATTTGGTTCCTTCATATTAAGCCATCTTCCAAATTCGCTCGACTTGTCGATGGCCCTCATCAGATAAGTCAAGATCATCCGTGGTTCTGCATTGTCCACCTCGGCCAGCGCTATATTAAAGCGATTCAAGAAAGATCTGATAGTTTCCCCTGGATTCTGTTCTAAACTTGATAACGGCATGATATCTTTGGCTTTTGAAGCATATAGTCTGAACTACTCCTTGAATTTCCGGGTTAGGTCAGAAAACTGATCTATAGACCGAATTGGTAGCTTGGTGAACCAAAGCAGAGCTACACCTTCCAAATATACAGGAAAATATCGACACTTTATTTCATCAGAAGCTCTGGCACTTGTCATGTGCCAATCGTACTTGTACAATAATTCGTTCGGATCACTTGTTCCCTTGTAAGCTGGAATAGTTAGAGGGACGAACTTCCTTGGGAATTCAGCCTTTAGGATCCTTTCGGTAAACGGGGTTTTAATTGGAGCGAAACCCCATTCCTTCTCGTCTTCATTACTTTGCATGCTCTCTTTCATGATTTGTCGAACCATTTCAGAAAGATACCACTCATCATTTCGAGCTTTAGATCCACCAACTTCAGGAAATGTCTGCTCAAAGGGGCTGGCAGCCCTCTCAGGAATGTTTCTTTCTTCAGCAACATGAACATTGCCAGCAAAGTTCCTTTCATTACCTGTTGGTTGACGGTTTTCCCTAAGCAAATCGTTTAACTTATTCAAAATTAGGGCATTTTGGGCGTTCTGAGCCTCCAATTGTGCACTTTGGGCATTTATCTGCTGGTTCAGCGCTAAGATTACAGCATCCAACTCCACTTTTGTAACCCCAACAGGTGGAGTGGCTTGATTAGGTACTGGGGAAGTGGAGGTTCCCTCTTGAACATTTCCAGATCTAATAGATCTACTCCTTCTCCCCGGAGCCATGATTTCAGAAAAACTTCTAGTCTTCAAAGAGATTACTTCAACAAACTTTCGTGGAGCAATGTTGATAATTCTCCTAAGTTCAGTTCTCAGTGAAAGCACCAAAAATGTTAACGCTAAAATTTGAACGCTAACACCCCCGGTGTGTAAAGTGTAGTTGTGAAAGCACCACCCGATGATTCGGGAACAGAGTATAAGCAAAAAACCACAGAAAAAGCAGTAAATAACAACGGTTTTATAGTGGTTCGGCTCAATAGTTTGCCTACGTCCACTCTGAATATCTTTATTGATGATTTCGTTACAAGTCGATACAATTCTTCCCAAGTACAATACACTTTGAATTACTAAACACTTTGAACGTTTAGCTTAAACTTCAATGTAAGTGAAGGTCTTCAAATCCATGTCAGACGTATGAGATTCCTTCTTGAAGTTGTTTATGGCGTTCTACGTGTCTTGAAAGCTTTGAGTGTCGAGTCGGTTTGGAATGTAGCAGAGTATCGGTCCTTGGAGAGAATCAGCCAAAAGTCCTTTGAACGTTGGAGGTGGTCGCGTATTTATAGGTGTGATTCTGGGCAGCAGTTTTTCTCTCAAGTCATGAGTCGTGCACGACTCATGGAGAGTCATAAGTCGCGCTCGACTCTAGGTTCAAGAGTCAGCAGGCAGTGGAGTAAGTGAAGTGGTTCTGAGCTTTTCTTCGTTCATCTGGATGCAAGTCCTAACTCGTTCGCGAGTTAAGAGGTCACGGTTTAAAGTGAGGCAGCATCAAAATCTTGGCTCTGCGGTTTTAGGTCGTGTACGACTTAAACTAGGTCGTATGTCGTCGACGAGTCATCTTATTACGGCATGGTATTGATCTAGTTCTCTAAGTCTTAGGTCGTATCGTCTTTAAGTCGTGGCATGACCTAAGTCGCTTAGGTCTTAATTCTGTTAGGTCGTTAGCTCCTTAACTCGTAAGCTTTCCCTAAGACATGACATATCTTAAGTCGTAGAGGCTTTAAGTCGCTTATTTATCTGAGATGTGAGTCGCTTTTTTGCCTAAGTCGTTTACGACTCATGCTAGGTCGTAAGTCATAGACAGCTTTAGGTCATTAACTTATTTCCCTCTTGAGTCAGGCCATCTCTTAAGTCGTTGATTTCCTTAAGTCGTAGACTTCTTGGTCCGTTCCAATTCTTAAGTGGTCTGGACCTTAACTCGTTAACTCGTCCAGACCCTAAGTCGTGTACCCTCCTTGATCCATTGAGTTGCTGTTCCCCTCGAGTCGTTGAGTCGGCCATTTCTTTAACACGTTAAACCGTTAAGTCGTACCATTCATAAGTCGTAGATCGCCCATAACTTGAGTCCTTAACTTGTTAAGTCGCAGAGTGCTTTTAACTGTTAGATCATGGTGGCCTCAAGTCATAAGTCGTTGTCTTAACAGGGTCAACAAACACTTAACAGTGTTAAACCAATAAATCAGCAAATTCCAATTATCAACGAAGATAGATTAAGGGATTTTTTTATGAAGATAATTTATAAAACATTGTAATTGCCTAAACAGCAATTAACAACAAAGTCATCAAATTAAATCAAATATATTCAAAACAATTGAAAAGTTACCTAAAAACATCAAAACTGATTGGCTGCAGTGCACGCACGCGTGTACTGCCTCGCCAATACAGCATATGAGATACGCAAAGGATCAATGGATCAAAAAACAATAGAAATATCAATTAAAAACAATACTGTGTGGCTGCAGTACACGCACGCATGCACGGCCTCGCCACAACAGCATGTGAGATCATCACAACAGTGAATACTAACAGCAATCAAAGCTGCAGAGGTCAAGTCAGTGACTCAACACAACTGCAACACAAAAACCCATGCAACATGGCAAGGTCGAAATGCAACTATTTGTATATACTCAAGTAAACTCAAGAAAATAAGTTCCCAAACAACTCACTACTACAGACTTCAACAAGTGCAATTTTTTTTTATAAAATGAACTGCTGCCCCACTTTGAATTCAAGGGCAAACCGCAACAAGACTGCAGTCACCACATGGACACAAGGGCAATGGTACAAAACATGAAATGAATCAGAGGGAGTCTAGAAAGTATGAAGCAGCAAACTCAAAACAACACTACAGGCACCAGATCCCAAGACCAGGTATGACATGCACACATCAAGACTAAAGGAGGAACAATATGACATTGAAAATAGCCAAAGCCACAAAATTCAACCCAGTGCAACTGTGATCAAATGAAGTATGACTACAAATATTAAGTGAAGGAGTGGAGACATGAAAGCAAACTAAATACAAATGGCAAGACCAAGCTGCAGCATACCACACTAATACAATCTCAAGTGAAAGTGCTCAATTAATATAAAAAGGGCAGTGGACAGGACAAGTGACTGCAATGACCAAATGCAGACTGCAAGTACAACTAAAATGCACTATAATGGAACAACACTTGACCTGTTCCCATATAAGTGTGCAGGAGCAATGGACATCACACCTACATGTTCAAATTCTATTAAACTGGTCTTCAACAGGATCAAATGCAAACAGAACTAGGGTAGTGGTAGAAACTACATGAAGTCAGATGCACAAACAGCATATGTGCACAAATGATCAAGTGGTCAAGTACTATGGGAATGACATGAACAGCGCACCGCATGCATGCAACTACAAAATTGGATTCAAGCAAGTTCAACAGGTCAAGGCAGAAGCATTCATGCTAACATAAATGCAAACTGAACGACTCAAGTGAAACAAATTATATGCTCTGTGCACAGTGAAATTCAAGTGATACAACTCGAAACAATGCACCATGTTCATACAACAACACAAGTGCATAAGGCAATAAAATGAAGACTGTACTCAGATGGACCTATCAACATATGATCAATGGTATGCATACAAATATACAATGTAAAATTGAATAATAATATGCTACAGTGAACACTAGATGAAGTTGGACAGTGCCAGTGTAAAACTTATGAATGCAAAGTGCTATACAGTGCAAACATGGATGCCAAATGCAACTACGACAATTAGTGCTGAAGCAAAAAGAAAAGATATATTGCTTCTTCAAAACAAAATGTTAGACAATGCAAACAACAAATGTGCAAGCTACAACTTCAAATGAAACTGTCCCAAAGCAACAAGCAGCATTATGCAAAATGTTTAAAAGCACATATATGCAAGAGTCATATGCAAGCATCAGGTCGAGCACTAAGGAATGCAACAGTCGAGTATCATCTCAATAATACAACATGACAATGCAGACTCAAATACACAAATAAAGACTACAAGTACACGTCTAGTTACAACAAAGAAAATGTAAGTCGAAGGCCACAGTGAAGAATGACCAGTTAAATTTCAACAGTATGGCCAAAGTAAATTAACATCAAGTCAAAGTCGTGTGTCATTATCAAAATAGATCAAGTGACATGATGAGGCCAAGCAAAACCAAAAGAAGCTCAAATGCAAACATGACAGTGAAACAGAGTGATGCCAAAGTCAATTTATACAACCAAAACAAGTTCGAACTATCTCAAGAGCCGAAGCCACTGTTAAGGCTAGGCAAAATCGAATTATAAGAACAAGTCAAGCTAGAATATCAACAGAAAGGTCGAACGTTTTCAACCCAAAACCATGGTAATACACGAGTGTCACCAGAAGTCAAGACCAAAGACACAATAGGAATCAATGATCATTTCAAAAACACTCGACAAATTTAAGTAAAACACAGCAGTATGAAGGTGAGGGCACCATAGATATGGCACCACATCACACAATAATTTAAAGGTCAATGCCGATGCCAACATAAAATACACTTGAATCAAACTATCTCTAAAAGTGAAATAGGCATAAGTACCCAAACTAAGGCAATTCAGTTACAAGTAAAAAAAAACAATGACCAGGAGCAATTATCAGTTTTGAATCAAGATAATTGCAGTTCAAATTAAGGTATGCCGAAGTCAAGAAACCCCATACTCAAAACAACACCGAAGTCACAGTTCAAAAATCATCAAACTCAGAAATCAAAACCAGGAAAAACACGAAATCGAACCCATACAGAAAAAAAAACATCAACATCAAAATAAACTCGAACGGCCTAAGGGTGAAGTAGATGTGAGTGATAGTTCACTCACCTTGATTACGAGGAGCCAAACCATCGACGAAAACAAGGTCGAAAATCTCCTTCGATCGAACCTCTGAAAGCAGTGCTTTCGATTTCCTCCTTAACCCTAATTTTGAAAAGAGGGACGAAGAAGAAACTCGTGGCCGCCATTAATTTCTTTTTTTCTTTTCTTTTGATTTTTTTTCCTCTGATTTTCGAAGAAGACTACGGCCTTGCTTTGAAATGAAATGTGCGTGATTTTGGGGGCATGTCAGAGATTTTTTTCTCCGGTTTTGGTGGCTAAGCACATACTATTTCGGCTGAAGTGATATTGCATGTTATGCTTTGTGTGCTAACATTAATTATATTTGTCTTTATTTTATGTTTCATACATGTTTATAAAAATTATTGTCTTCCTTTGCAAGCCAAGAAGGCTGAGATGATTCTAGTTTGCTATGTAGATATATATATTATTATTATTATTTTTAGACTATGTAGATCTTTAGTGGCTGACAGTATTAATTTTGTACAATTATGTATTTAATTTGTTTCTCATTTTATTTACGACTTATGTCTTTAGTTCGAATCTTAAATACAAATTTTAATATTCAATTTCAAACTCCAAAGTCAAATTCAAATTTTATTCAACTTTCAATAGATTAAATTCCAAAATTTAATCGCCAAATTCTTAGTTATATTAGGAATTCAATTTAAACCATCATTCAAATATTTAAATTAATTAAATACTTTCAATTTAAATTGTTCAAAATTCAGGGTCGTTACAGTACCCCTTCGGAAGGTAGAACCTACGCCAGGTCATTTGTATGGAAATCCATTCTCCAATAAGAACCTACGAACTTGATTGTAAACCTATTAGCTGGAATTTAATCAATGTAAAAATTTCGGCTAAGATTAATAAGTTTATTTGCAAATGTTTTCAAAGAATGTCATTAAAAATAATATTGAACTTTTTGATACAAAATTGTTTTATTTATCATAAGGTAAAAACCCGTCCGTGTTTATGTGTGGGCGTGGTCTTATGAGGTACTCTTTGTATTCAAAGGATTTTATTCAAAGACTGATATATGACACTGTCATTAATTATTGATTTTTTCTCACGCTGGTTTATCAAGCCTGGTCCGTGTATTTTCAATACTCGGGTCAGATCCGAGTAGTTTAAGGATAGTCGAAGACGGTTGGAGTTTCCAGAGGAGAGCTGGAGATATTCATCGACGTATGAACATATTCAATTATCCGCTGTACTTAGTGTATTTTGTTTGATGTTTGTCAGCATTTGTAAGGTCAGGTTTTATAACTGTCAAAGTTGAATTTAGGTTAGACTCTGATATATGTATTTAAAAGTTTTTTGCTGTAAAAATATTTGTTCGATATCATATGTTATTCCATTCGAGTGAGATTATGTTCGGTCTATTTTTCTTTATGACCCTTAAAGATCCGTCTTTTTATGCAATTTGAGTTGGACATGTGCGGTTTATTGTCAATTCAAAGAGTACGGAAAAACGGGACTTTACATTATATATATATATATATATATATATATATATGCTTTTTAAGAATGTAATTGAAAATTTTGCAAGTTCAACTTATTTCATTTAGAGGTTCCAATTATTAATTAGTTAGATTCCATTTCACTAAAATAATTGACTATTAATTAACGGAAACTTAAGAACAAAATTTCGGTTTTAATTCGAATGATTTTAAAATAATAGTTAGATGTATACACGTACAATTTATATATCCGATTATATTTAAAAAAAATTGAAATTTATATTTGTTTATCAAAATAAATCTGCAGTAAAACTACTACACTGGCCTTCCCACTTAGAAACTCGAAAATGAATGTCGATGATGCATGCACTCATCACCGAAATTATTTTCTAGTGACAGAGAGGAGAGTACATAACTTATCACTTTTCAAAGTTTCTTTAAAATAATTCTTTCAAATCATATTGAAATATTTATATCGGAAAAACTTCTAGATAATATTATTATATTCCAAAACCCTTTGAAAGCGATTTTCAAAAATCCCGGAAATTAGGTCCTAAATTTCCGATTTCATTTATTTTATTTTCAAATACTACTTTACTAATATTTATAGATTACACTAACTAACAAGCAATATATTAATATCTATCATTTATAAAAATTTATTTATATATAGAAAATACAATAGGCAAAATTATTTCATTCACCTTTATTCAAAACAAATGTTGTGTCGGTCTGTACTATTAAGTCTTTAGAAATCCCTATTGATGTCATAGAATCCTATGCACCAACCAGAATTTATAAATACAAACGGAACAAAAAGATCTTATGTAAGTTGAATTACCGGTAAAATGTGAGTGGAATGACTTCAGAGATGTTTACGGGATCAAACATCTCCCATCCAGTGTCAAACGTGGGTGCAGTAACTTAAGAGATGCTCGGCATTCACATCTCCTAAGGATCCGTTAAACTATTTACTATATAGTAATATTTCGCTATTATAATAATGTCTATAGTAAAGTAAACTTACTTTTAAATAGCATTATGGCTTTATATTTTCCACCTTAACACGTAATAGTCCCACTAGTCCATCCGGTATCATGGTTCCTCCTGATCGGGAAGCCACCATAGGATACCACACGATCTGCGGGAGAAAATCAAACTCGTACAAGGAGCGCTATGGTAGGTGACATGTTACAACTAGGCAATGCCTGGGTAGATACACCAATTACGCTTCCGGGCTGGTGGTAATGGATAGCCACAGCTACCGCCCACCTCGAGCCAGACCCCCAAATAAAAATCAAAAGTGGCCACCGAATCAATCCAAGAGTCAAAGTATAATATCGAAGGGATGTGTCCGATCAAAGGTGCTACCTCATTAGCCCATCAATCGCTCCTATTTTAGCCACCTTATGCCAACTTACGGGAGTCGGATCCACGTATTTACATCAAAGGAAACACCGCCGCCATCCCACTTAATTCTGGAATATCCACCGTGTACACGGTTGTTCAAGTGGATTTCAGAGTTGGCAGAGAGTATGACAACTTCCGATCCCGGTCTCTTTAACAACCAAATGTTATTATTACATCGCGGTCATTTAAAAATAATTATACTTCAAAATCAAGATATAATATTCATTTCAAAACCATATAAATACGATATTATTTTCATTTTAAAAACTAAATCAATATGATATCATTTTAAAATCATAGTATTTCGAAGTTATAAAATTTCGAAACCAAAGATTTAAAACTATAACACTTCCAAAACGTAATACTTTGAAATTTATAACTTTGAAACATAACTTCCACCCCTTACATGGTTTAAATATTAAAATCTTTTACAAAATAAACTAGCTTCTTAAACTTCACAAATCAATTCCAAAACAACCCGAATTTCTGAATTTTAAATTTAACCGAATCCCAAATCATAAATTTCAATTCAGTTCGGTTTTCAAATAGACCATTCCAAATTATATCGATTTCAAACAGTTTTGATCCACAAAAAAAACCATTTCAAATTCAATATATTTCAAAGCTTAAATATTCAATATTTCAAACTAAATTTTATAATTCATATATATACCAAATTTACTTTACTATTATATAGTTTTGTAATAATTGCTTAATAAATCCAATATCCTTTAAATAAAACTTCAAATTTCAATAAATAAAATTTCCTCAATTTATTTAGACTTGATATATTCACTTAAATCACCTTAAACCCGAATTTAATTATAAAAACTTATTCTTTTAAAATCTTAATTTCAATAAGTTCCAAATGGACTCTTATTAAATATAACTCTTAATTAAATAAAATCTCAAATCAATTTCAAAACTATCTTCTCAACCTTGATTTATATAAATCAGTATATACTCTATATTAAAATGTAATTTAAGTAAAAACTTATCCATATTATATTTTAATAAAATCAAATTTTTTTATTAAACTTATTTATACTTTAAAAAATTTTATTCATAGCTTGAAACCAAGAATTTAACTATATATAGAATAACATTTATAATATCCAAATCAATATCTCATAAAATCATATATTTCATCATAAAGCCATAGAAATCATTTCAAAATATTTTTATATATAGACCGCGGTGTCTGTATAAAAATTTTCTATCCTATGGTCAAGTGATACAGATATTTATCATCTCAATCCGCAATTTTAAATAAAAATATGGTTATATATCATTTCAAACTGCAATCTCGAATGAAATAAAATGCATAACAACTTGCTGTTCGTGACAATACAAAATCACATCCATTCATCCAATATCAACCTTCAACCATTTATCACAATCATCATCCAATTCAACAATAACTTCATTATCGAACGGATAATAAATTACCGCAATTAAATTGGTAGTTTATATGCAATAATAAATTAAATAACAATTTAATTCAATAAATTCAATGTAACTGGAATGATGGAAAATATATGCCAAACTGCAATAAATAAATTTGTAATCACATCAAAAATTAATTTAACACTCACCATTTGAATTTAAGTTGAATTTAAATCCAATTTAAACCCAAAATTTGAACAGTCTCAGAATTCGTTCTGACCAGCGCTAAAATGTCTAGAATTCCAATACGAACCTAGCGGAGAAAACCGCGCGTGAATTGGATCATGTATATGAAAATTATGAGAGTTATAAAATTAATAATTTGGATTTGAAATTAAAGTAGAATAATAAAAAATAAAAGGAATGGACCAATGAAATCACGCCGCGTCAGCTATCTTTTTTTGTTCCAAAACGCTATCTACTCTCATCTCGTCCGCGACAAGGTCTAAGTCGCTGAAGGCCATCGGTTAGCGCCACCACCTGAGCAACTTTGAACACGATCAGAGCCTGCCGCCTTGAAGGCCATGCACCGCCGCAGCATAGACCTCCGACCGGTCCCCTACGACACGGCCGCCATCTCCCAGGCCGAGAATGAAATTCGGCCATTCATCATCAATTTTTGGCGAATCCTGACTGAGCTGCAATGAACGACGATGACCATAAGACCTGCTCGTCACAACCTTCGCAACGGCACTACCCGATCGCCAATCGGAAGCAGATCCGCCGTTAGATCAAAACCCTAGCCTATGGATGATTGAGGTTCAACTTGAATTTCTGGATGAATGATGCATCAATTTGAAAAACGAATCACAAAATTGAGATGCGCTCTACGGGAGCTTTCCGACAATATAAAATATGGTATAGTTTGTGGAGTTTGAGAATTTTGATTTGCATTTGAATTGCAATTGGATCTAGAATTTGATTGTCTGCCATTGAGGAGGAGAGACAGCTGAATGGTACGTACAGAACAATGAAAATAAGGAATATGCTAGGGTTTATAACAAGGTATATAGAGGCAAGCTGAAATTAGAATGGACATGATCGATTGGATATACGCGTTGAACAATAAAAAGGACCGACAAAACCCGTTCTGACTCCGGAACGAAATAGGGCCAACCCATATATCAAAATAGATGTTTTAAAATATTTTAAACGCAATGGAATAGGTTTCAAGTCCAAATTCTATCGTATGAAGAAGGTATGCAAAAATCAAGTTATTTCAAATAGATTTCAATTGATTTCTATTTCATCGAATTCAAGGCGTTTCACATTCATACAATCAAAAGACATGTCCGATCGTTACGAAAATGGAAACCCTACAACAATCCACCGTTACGGATTCGATGAAACTGGTTTCGTCAAAATCTGAGTCAGTGGCCAAAAATGGCTATTTTACACTAATTAAATAAATTAATAACTGATTATTTAAATCCAATTTCCAATTTTAATTCCAAAATTGACAATTCTTATCATTTTTATATTTCCAAATCATTCATACTAGTTTAACAAATTTAGACGTCAGTTTATAGTTAATTAATTTATCTATTTCAGTGTTAACCTCAATTTATTGAATTCATAAATTATAAATATAATTCCCAATAATTCCATTTAATTAAATCAATCAATAATTATTCCACTCATTATTGTCAAATAGATGGATTTAACATTGGATTCAAAACTATTACATTATTTTCTCATATTCCATCTTCATTTCAATTAACGTAAAATTTAATATTTAATTATTCTTATTTGCAATAAATCCAATTATTTAACTTTAAATTCCAATAAATAAATAAATCCTGACTCCCATTCTATTAATTCAACTAATTATCATATTGTCATCATAGGTTCCATTTATATTGGTATATATCCTGATACATTAACATTTTCCCATTTTATCTTTGTTTCGGTTGCATAAAATTTAATTTCAATTTCTATAATAATTACACTTGTTATAAATTGGATTTCAATGGATTGATTTGTTTCAATTCAAATCATTTTATTAAGTTCATTACTACTCTATAAACTTAGTTACCTTATTTTTCCACTCATTACCTTAATATGCCCAATTTTAACAACCCCTAAACATTGTATTACATTTCACATAAATGTAACATTTATTAAAATTTATTTCCAATAGCAATTGCATCAAAACAGGTAACTTATAATATTGTGTTATCATTAACTCTCAATCACATTCTTACATGTTTAATCATTTCCAAACCAATGTTATAATACTAAACATTGATTGCATTCAATTACCATTCAATATATATTGATTCATTAATTAATTCTATGTTTACGTTTTTTTCTTATATTTGATTTATTGCCTAGTATAACATTTACATTAATTCCGTTAATTGTAACTTCATTCAAATAGTTAATATTTAACTTCGATTAGCCTTATTACATCTCATTTAAGTTATTATTTCATTGGTTAATTCAATACTTACTTTTACTTAATTATTTTCAATTTTTATAAGTAAATGCAACAATTTACTATATTTCATTATAAATTTTAAAGTTTTTTCTTTTTAAATTTATTACAAAGATCTAATTAAATTAAACCATTTATTTAACAAAATTTGTGGGTCGTTACACCTGATAACTCCACGGATTCAGCATCATCGTCGGAGAACCAACCATTAGCATGCTCCATATCTCCTCCCAATCCCATCCACCACTCATCTTGGTCCACCTCCCCCTCTACCAGCTCAACTTCCGGCTCTGTCTCCTCTATTGGTTCTTCTTCTAGCTCCACTTCCATAGGCTCACCACCTTCTTTAGGCTCCTCTTCCTCTTCTACCCTTGAAATGCCAAGAACCTCCATACTATGCCTAGCCATGGCCTGTCTAAACAACATCCTAATCCTTTGTCGCTCCTCCCTTAGCGTTTTCTCCTCATCGGATATTAGAATGTCAAAAATCCCCTGCCGCTCAGCCTGCACAAGCAATGGGCTGAACCTCCTCCTCAAATCTTCTACATAGCTCTAAATGCCATATCCTAACACCAACACAACATGAAACCTTAGAATTATATACTAAGCTCCACTAACTATTTAATAATAGAATATATATATATATATATATATATATATATATATAGTGTGTGTGTGTGTGTGTGTCTTATAAACATATAAATTAACTTAAGCACTTTATTTACTAAAATTTACAATTGGTTCATTCGAGTTCAAACTCATCTCGATCGCACAATGAGAAATGAATTAATTTACTGAAAGTGCACCACAATGTTTGCCTAAGAAAACATCCGATCATTACTTAGAAGGTTATTTAAATTACCCTAAAACTAACCGAGATGTTTCCTGAATTATCTAAAGAGAAACAAACATTACTTAAAATGTCATTTTTTTAATATTTATACTAAAAGAATTACTTCCAAGTAATACTATTATATCCCCCTTTTTCCAGAAGTTATATGAAATTCTTTTCAAAAGCAACCGAATTTAAATCCTCAAATTATTCTCTTCAATATATAAATCACATCTTATAAGCCAAATTTATCAAAAACCTACTTATATGTAATAACTCCTTTTTATAGTAATCCTTTAAACAGAGTAATTGGAATGACTTGCCTTTTTGACCCCTTAATGTCGGCACTTATAGATTCATGTGCCGAACGCTGAAGTGCCCGAAAGATGAATTGTTAGGGTTAAACAAAAAGGAAAGGAAATAGAAAAAGAAAGAAGGAACACAATATCAGAATCTAACAATGGAATAATATGCGACGACCCAGAATTTTGGACCGTTTAGATTGGGGTATTTAATTGATTTTACAAATTTAAAACTTAGTTTCTAACTTGAATTTCAAATATCTCTATTTATTGGAAAATTTAAATATTGAATTTAATAATTGGAATTAGGTAAGTTGTTGAATCTGAAATTCTAAGCCGGTTTAAAATAATTTAAAGGCTTGTAAAATTTATATTGAGAATACTGAAGATAGTAAAAATGTTAAAAAATTGATTCGAAAGTGTTTTGTTAAGTTTTGGAATTTTTTCATTGAAATTGATATTTAAAAATAGCCTTTTGAGGCACTGTCTTGGATTTCAATGAAACTAGTTCCATTGGATCCGTAATATTGTATTATTATTGGATTTCAATTTTCATAGTGTTTGGAGTGATCGTTTGGCCGTTCGATAAATAAACGCACTATATTTAAATCAAAATTTAATATAATAACTGGGTTCAAAACGTTATCTTCTCCATACGATCGAATTATGACTCGAAACCTTTTCCATTGCGTTTGAAATAGGGGAATAATATTATAAACGCCTAGTGGCATGCCTCGATAGGAGATCGAGATTTTAAGTTACTGTTTCGAGAAAATTTTAAATTTAAAAATAATTGATACTTTGTTGACCAGTCAAAATAAAAATAAATAAATGTAATAAAATTTGTCTAGTCTATCTCCTTTCAGCCGAAATTCCTTCCCTATTCAACACGCAAGCAAACTTTTACACGCAACCCTTCATTTCTAAAATCCTCAGCACTCCTCTCTAATTTAATTCAAGGCAAAACAGATAAAAATATAATGGCATTCGAGAGAAAAAGATGGCCGAAGCCCTTCTTATCAAATTCAATGGCAAGCCCCCCTTTTCTTCAGATTAAAAGTCAAACAAATAAAAATCCCTCATTTTTTTGTCCTCTGTTCGAATTGCCGAAAGTAAATTCATTTTCAAGAATAAATAATAAGCAAGGGGATTTCAAACCTAATTTGATCGGCTAATTGGAGAGAGCGCGATTTTTTTCGTGAGTTCGAGTAGGCTCGCGATGTCATAGCAGCGAGGAGGGAGGCTGCGCCTTGGGATTTTGCTCGAGACCATTGATGGCGATGGCGCAACGTCGCTGAGGGGTTCGATCGAAGGTTACGCGCGAGGCTATGGAAGGGAGAGGCCGATTCAGGTGGGCTTTGGGTCGTGCACATGCTGATGGAGGCTGGGTATGGCTCGCGTAGGAGTTCGTGAGGCAAAAGGTATTTGACTTCCTCTTTTTTTTCAATTAAATTTAATTTATATATGTATAGACACAGTAAGAAAAAAATATAACTCAATAGAGGTGATTTACAATAAGATATCGGTTAATTTGATGCTTATAGATATGTATTGAATTTACTGCTGGTGATAAATAGGGGTGTGTGTGTGTGTGTATGTGTAATTTTGAGAAAAAATACAGGAATCTGGATTTTAACAGTTCTGTTTAAAAAATTTGAATTAGCTATATATCTATATTAGGAAAGGAATTTTTGCAGTAAGGTATGTGTATATTAAAGAAGGGAATTTTACACAATAAAGAAATTGTTGTACTGTCTTCTACGGAAAGTATAATATGAATATAAGTATATTTATATAAATTCGTATTTTTAAATTACCAGTTATTTTATAAATAATGGTTTCATGATTTATTTATTCAATTAACCAGCTTAATTATTTTTAGTTACTAAAGGATTTTTTATAGAAAGAATTAGTTGCAAATTTTATTATTTGATTTAAATAAAATTATTAAGGATAATTGGGTTAATATCATGGAGTAACAAGTCGAGATGGATCGGATTTGTAAACAAAAATCAAAGGTGAGTTAATATCAATCATCTAGGTTTAATTTAAATTCAAACGGTTGAATTAAATAATTGGTTGAATGGTTGAATTGTTTTGATGTGGTATATTATATAGTAATATACAATATATGTTGTAGTGATTGATTTCCCGTATTATATAGTGGATGAGACCCTATGCGTCGCATAATACCGGATGATATTATATAAATCCCATATACTACGATATTCCACCTCGAAGTGGAATTGGTATTTTATATTGTGCTAACGTCTGTAGATGCACGGAAATAAGTTTGGGTGATCCAACTGGATTCTTCAAAATTATTTAGATTGTTTAATATTCTGTTATGAATATTTGATATCCTGTGATGAATTATATTGATAATTGGAATATTGAATACTATGGTTTGCTTGAATATATTTAGGTACACCGGGTCATCAAAATATTTGGAATTGGATTTTTTGGAAGAAATATAAGAGTAAATTTTGGAAGTGAAATAATTATAGAATAAAAATAAGAATGAATTGGAAAGAAATAAAAGTGATTTTTAAAAACTGAAGTTAAATTGTAAAGTAGAGATTTAAAACAAGTTTTAAATCAAAGTTAAATCTGGAATTCAAGTTAGTGAATCTCAGTTTTTAATAAAGTTTTCAAATTTAAATTGTTTTAACAACTTGAATGTTAAAATGCATTTTTAAATTTATTCGAATTTAAAAATGAATTTGGCTTTAAATTTCTTTAAACTTCTTTTATAAAATGAGTAATTAATTTATTTAATGAAGAGAATAAAAAGATAGTTAATTACTGGTTGAGATTAATCAGGAGTGATGAATATTTGTGGTTTAATTAATGATTTATTACTTAATGTAATTAATTTAGATTAGGATAAATTAAAATGTAACTAGAAGTCGTTAATTTATATAATTAATGATGTAATCAAAGGTTGATTAATTAAGATTAATTAATCAACAATAAGTGATTTATGAGAAATTAATTAATATAAGTAATTAAGGATTAGTGTAATTACTTATCGTTAATTAATTTGTGAAGTAATTAAAGATTAATTACTGTTTTTGATTAAGAATAATTAATTTGTTTAAATAATTAAAGATAAAATTAATCCATGGCGATTAATTAAGATGGATAATTAAAGGATGATTAATTAATTGATTTGAAATTAATTAATGTCAAGTGATGGAATCTAAGTGATTGAGGTTAGTAATTCAGTTAGAAGTGATTAAATTTATTTTGGAAGTGATCAAGTTTGCTTATGGATGATTGAATGGTATTAGATGCCTTGAATGAGTTGAAATCTCTGATATGAAATGTTTTGTAGTTTCATATGTTTGGGCAGACAGGATATTATGGTTATCTATCAATGATGAATTGTAGTGTAAAGGGACATCTTGTATTTAAAGTTTGATGTGTATTTCATTTGGATAACTTGGGTTAGGATGACATGAGACTCGAAGAGACCGGGGTCGGGTATTAGAAAATACCCAAAACCACTTCGAATTTTTATATATTGATATGTGAAATCAATAGGTGGAATGAAATGATTTAAGTGAATTGGACTACTTAATCTAAATTTTGGTACTTAGAAAATTGATGTGTGAAATAAGTGTTGTCTATAACAAATTGTGAATTTGTAAATTGATGCGAGTTACCTTGGGTTTTATATAACTTATATGCTTTGTATTCCATGTTAGATGGGTTTACTCACGCTGGTTTCCAGCCTGACCCGGGTGTTACTTTGATGTAATGCCCGGGTCAGACCGAGTATTATAGGTTCTCAGGTATGGATGTTCTGGAGCTTAGGAGACGGGCTAGATGACAGGAACGTATGGAGAGTTCCCTCTGTATTATATTGTTGTATATATCTGAGTCATGTTGATTGTATATGTATATATGTTGTAACTCTGATATATTAAAGTGAAATTTGACAAGTACAGTTTTCCTTTGTATAACTATTATTATTTGTTATTATATTTTATCCACTACGAATGTGAGATGTTGGTGTTTCTGCTCTTCTTATTCATCTATCTCTTTCTTGCTTTTCCTAACTATCTAAAACTTTCGGGATCGAAAATTCTGGGTCGTTACAGTTGGTATCAGAGCTGAAAGGTTAAGCGAGAACCTTGGCTCTAGTGGGGATTAGTTATTAAATATAGTCCGTAGTACTCTAGAATGAGTTTGAGCGTATTAATGGATATGAGCGCGTATTAGTTAGTGATATAAATTGTTTTAATATTGTGTTGATTTGAGTTATTACTTGAACCTAGAAATAGGTTAAAAACGGAATTTGGATTCAAAATTAAATGGTTTAAAGATATAAGTTGATTTAATTTAAAGGATTAAATCAACATTTAAAATTTAACTCGAATTTATATAATTCAGAATGGTTTAAATTTGAAATCTGAATTGAATTAGTTCAACTTGGATTTGATTTGAATAAATTGGAATTGAGTCAATTTAAATGGAAGTGAAAATTTAAATTTAGTTGATTGGATATGGAGGTTGGGAATTGAACAGTTTGACTCTAGACTATTTTTAAAATAAATTGTTTTAGTACAAATCTATTTTTCCAAGTTATTTATTAATTATACAACCTTTCTTATTAAACCCAAAACTATATTATACTTATTTTATAACCACTTTTGGAATTATCTAACTATTTTGTAACTGTTTTATAAGCTAATTACTGTTTTTCAACTATTTTATAACTAATTACTATTTTAAACTATTTTGTAATTATCTAACTATTTTATAACTATTTGACTATTTTCCAACCATTTTATCGTTATTTAACTATTTTACAGCTACTTTAGATACAAATAATTATTTTTCGACTGCTTTATCTGTTTTAAAAAAAAATTCAAGCTATTTTCTAAATTGAAGCCCGTAAGTGTGCAAACTGTTTATGATTAAATTACCCAATTGAGATAAGGATTAAAGGATAATCCAAATGGGATTGAAGCAACTGTAAATAAGTGAATGAAAATTAAAGTGAATGTGAATAGAAAGGGAATTGTTTTGGCTAATAAATCAATGAGGATAGATACGTGGATGTACGTATATTATTCTATTCGCATAGTGGTTTGATCCGGATTCGAGCACAGAATTTCGAGATAGTTTATCGATCCGAGTTGGGATTTTTCACTCGATTTTTAACGGTGAACCTGTATATGGTTGTTGATTGATTCTGGATATTCTCTATCACAGCTAGGCTATGCAAGGAGAATGACGGTTTCTGATTAAGAAACCAGGTCTGTGTCCGCACCAAGAAGCCGGGTGGACGATAGGTGTACATCGTAAGGCTTTGAATGAAATTGATAATGGAAATTTGCGAATATGAAATGTGAAATGGTTTTTGAAATAAAAGATATATTTTGTGAAACATATGATGAAGTAAAGTGGAAATTAGATATTTCTATGGTAAAAATTTACTTGATGGAAGTAAGTAAAATGGTAAGTGACTTTATAAAGTAATCAAATTTGAATATTTGATTTTGAATGAATGAAGTTATATATCTTTGTTATATAAGATAAATCTTCTCTTGTTGAATCTATTGCCGGAAGGAAAAGATTTGAAAGTGTTTGAAGTATAAAAGGAGTGTTATACAAGTTTGAAATGATCCAAAGTTTTCAAAAAAATTATATATATATATGTGTGTGTGTGTGTGTGTGTGTGTGTGTCTAAAGGATGTTATGAGGATTTTGGAAAAAGATTTTGGGAACCTTTGGATTTGGAAAGGCTTTTGATTTTTGGGTAAAATCAATATTGGAATTTGGAAAGCCTAGTTTGACAACTATCGATTTTGGGATAATCGATTTTGAGAAAAGGAGATTTATATGAGATCCATACTAGGTGTATGATTTGGAAGGTATTATATGTGTATAGTATAAAGTTTTTGATAATGGCTCGGGGGAAAAAGGCGCTCCCTTGAAATGAACTTCTCAGGAGTGCCACAGGGTGGTACTGCCTTGAACCCTAAGGGGCGGTTCTAAAGTGGATCCTGTGAGGAGTCCGGACAAAACTAGTTCCTGAGGATTATGTGTAGTGTGTAGCAGAAGTCGAGGGTGCTATTTCCTACAGAGGCATTTAGGTTATGTTGTGGCGACAGTGTAACTCAATGTCACTGCGATCTACTGCAGACCATAGCAAAAGTCGTGTGTGCTGCTGAGAACCAATAATCTGCATTTGATTTTATTTCGGTAGAGTGTGACCTATGGTGACAAAGCAAAAGTCGTATGTGCCGCTGAGAGCCAACGGTCTATGTTTGATTTTTCATCGGTAGACTGCGACCTATATGGGAGTGGAGAAGTTTCATTTTTGGCAGCGAAAATCGAGGGCGCTGATGCCTATAGTTACATGGACTTTTGCTGTGATGGCAACGTAACCCTGATATGTAAATGCGATCCGTTGTGGGTACCATGGCGTAATCTAGGGGCGCAGAGTGCCTACAGTTACATGGACTTTTGCGGCGATGGCAACGTAACCCAGGATGTAACTGCGACCATGGATGGGGTGATGATTTCCAGAGCATTCTCACCAAAGGTATTTCCTCTGTTTTCAAAAAAAAATATGTTTTCGATATTTTCAGTAAAATTATTTTCCAAGTATTTTCACTGGATGTTAAAAATGGGTCTGCTAAGTACTTATAGATTTTTAGTCATACGCCTGATCAACGTATGACCGAATTACTGTGAGAACTAGGATGGACTGGTTGAGACATCGAGTAATAAGAAGTATTTTTATAAAAAGCTATTTTAATAGTATTATGTGAATTTAAAAGTATTTCTAAAATTTCAAAATAAAAGAGTAAGCTGCTATTCGAGAAGAGTTTATAAACACCTGACACGATAAAGTGACACAGTATTGTTTTAAAGGTGGGTGAATGAAATAATTTTACCCAAAATATATTTTATATAAAAGAAATATTTTCTTAAATTGTTATATAACTTGGATGTTTGGATGATAATATTTTAAACAAATTAATTTTTTCAGAAGAACTAGTTTGTTTTTGAAATTTCAAAGGAAATTTGTTGGGAATAAAACAAACCAGGATTGGTTTAAAAATTTGAGATATGTCATTTTGGGATAATGGTGGTTTTAAAATAATTTGAAACAAAAGCCGGGTGTTTGAAATCCTGAATCCTTATTTGAATTGAAAATCCTAATGAGGTAAGTTATAAACTTGTAAGGTTGAGATTTTTTTTAAATAAGGAAGGAAAATATGAGCTTTGAATGTTGGAATTAAAATTTAAAGTGAAAGTTAAATATTTAATTTGGAGAAATTAAATTAGGGAAAAATTTAATGGATGATTGGAAGGAATAATTGGTAAATCTTGAAGGTGATGGGAATGGGAAAATAAAAATTAAATTTGGAAATTAAAATTTTAATGAACGAAACAAAATAACCAATTCAATAAATTTGCAGACTGAAAGGAGATTTGATTGAAATAGAATAAAGTTAAAGTGAAAAAAAAATTATTTGCAAATGAAGTGAGCTTAAGTTTTGAGGTTGGAATAAATTGAAGTAAATTAACTTAAGTTAAAAATAATTAGAAGCCCAACTTCAAGTAAGAATGAAAATTCATTAAATAAAATTTGGGTAAAATTAATTTGAAATGTTGTTATTAATATAAGAATCGAATGTTGTCAAGATCAATGAAATGATTTTAAAAATGTTTGGTTGGTGAATAAACTAGGAATGGAATGGAATTTAAAATATATTGAGTCGGAATCAATTTAAATTGGTTATAAAACTTAATCAATTATTTATTCACATGGATATCATCAAATTGCATAGAATGAATTGTCGTTTGACGTAAATGAAGGTAATTAAAATTCTATCAGTTGATAGAGATTTAACAAATTAATTTTAAGATCAATTGAAGTGAATATTAGTTTGTTTTGCTTAAAAATGAATTGAATGTAAGCAATTGAGTTTTAAACCATTTAAATTGAATGAAGTTGTATACGAATTGGTTGTAAAGAATTAAAATTAAATTCGAAACCCTATAAGTTGCTTATAAATGTTGTTTAACCTGCATTACTTATAGAAACTCGTATGTTTACTAGTTAAATATGTAAAATGTTGTTAAGTTACATGATTTTGGCACTTACATACTTAAATTGAGTAAGTACAGGTACCGGGAAGCCGTTTGGCTGGATTTGGATGCGCTAATTGCTAAAATAATAAGCCACTTGCTTAAAAATGCTAAATAAAGGTATGCCTACGCAATAGAAATAGGAAATATGAACTGTTTTTGTTTTTCCGACCGTGTGGGTCGATGTATATATATTTGTATCTCTTGTCAAATTGCAAAAGCTCCTCCATACAAAGGGGACTCTGCCAAAAAATTTCAAGAATTTTAGGAGTTAGAAATTTTTGAAAATTTTTGGGAAAATTTTTGTTAGCGACAAAACAATTTCAAATTGGAATTGAAATAAGAGATTTTGGAAATGTGTATTGAAACTAATTGTTTAGTTGGAACTAAAGGAATAGGAAAGTGAATTGGATTTATGATTTCAGAGGATAAATTGAAATTTGCTTGGCAAAGGTATGTATTTTAATTTCTGTATGAAATTTGATGATTTTCTGGTCTAGCCACTTGGCCTTTTGTTTTCTTTTGGAATTTGTGAGCCCTAGAGGCAGTTTGTAGTTGTACCGAGCTAGCCGCACAAAAGAGACGCTAGCGATTTTTTTCGAAAATTTAGAGAGTTGGAATTTTTTTTAGAAAGTTTTGATAATTTAAATTTGGATTTAAATTTAAATTTGAATAAATAAAGTAAATAATGTTGTTTGGAAACTATGGAAGGTTTTGGGAGGTTGGTTGAAGTAATAGTAGGACTTTAATAAAAGATATGTTATGGCAAGTTGATAAAACTGTTTCGTTTTAGGGAAAATAGTTAATGGGTATTGGATCATTCTTCTTAACTAGCAATTTCGGGGACGAAATTCTTTTAAAGGGGGAGGAATGTAACGACCCAGAATTTTGGACAATTTAGATTGGGATATTTAATTGATTTTACATATTTAAAAGTTAGTTTCTAACTTGAATTTCAAATATCGATGTTTATTGGATAATTTAAATATTGAATTTAATAATCGGAATTGGATAAATTGTTTAATCTGAAATTCTAAGCCTATTTAAAATAATTTAAAGGCTTGTAAAATTTATATTGATAATACTGAACATAGTAAAAGTGTTAAAAAATTGATTCGAAAGTGTTTTGTTAAGTTTTGGAATTTTGTCGTTTAAATTGATATTTGAAAATAGCCTTCCGAGGCACAGTCTCGGATTTCGACGAAACAAGTTCCATTGGATCCGTAATATTGTATTATTATCGGATTTCAATTTTCATAATGTTTGGAGTAAGCTATTCGAGAAGTAAACGCACTGAATTTAAATTGAAATTTAACATAATAACTGGGTTCAAAACGCTAACTTCTCCTTACGATCGAATTAGGACTCAAAACCTTTTCCATTGCGTTCGAAATAGGGGAATAATGTTATAAACATCTAGTGGCACGTCTCGATAGGAGATCGATGTGTTAAATTACGGTTTCGAGAAGATTTTAAATTTAAAAATAATTGATACTTTATTGAACAGTCAAAATAAAAATAAATAAATGTAATAAAATTTGTCCAGTCTATCTCCTTTCAACCGAAATTCCTTCCATATTCAACATGCAAGCCAACTTTTACATGTAACCCTTCATTTCTAAAATCCTCAGAACTCCTCTCTAATTCAATTCAAGGAAAAACAGATAAAAATATAATGGCAGTCTAGAGAAAAAGATGGCCGAAGCCCTTCTTCTCAAATTCAATGGAAAGCCCCCCTTTTCTTCAGATCGAAAATAAAAAAAAATCAAAATCCCTCATTATTTTTTTCCTCTATTCGAATTGCCGAAACTAAATTCATTTTCAAGAATAAATAATAAGCAAGGTGATTTCAAACCTAATTCGATCGGCTAATTGGAGAGAGCGCGATTTTTTTTGGCGATTTGGAGCAGGCTCGCGATGTCATAGCAGCGAGGAGGGAGGTTGCGCCTTGGGGTTTTGCTCAAGGCCGTTGATGGCGAAGGTGCGACTTCGTTGTAGGGTTCGACTGAAGGCCGCGCGCGAGGCAATAGAAGGGAGAGGCCGATTTAGGTGGGCTTTGGGTCACGCACGTGGTGATGGAGGCTGGGTATGGTTCGCGTAGGAGTTCGGCGTAGGGTTCGTGAGGCAGAAGGTATGCGACATCCTCTTTTTTTCAATTAAATTTAATTTATATATGTATACACACAATAAGAAAAAATATAACTCAGTGGAGGTAGTAAGATATCGGTTATTTTGATGCCTATAGATATGTACTGGATTTACTACAGGTGATAAATAGGTGTGTGCATATATATGTGTGTGTGTGTGTGTAAATTTGGAAAAAAAATAAACGAATCTGGATTTTAACAGTTTTGTTTAAAAAAAATCCGTTATATATATGTTAGGAAAGGAATTTTTGCAGTAAGGTATGTGTATAATAAAGAAGGGAATTTTACACAATAAAGAAATTACTGTACTGACTTCTACAGAAAGGTATAATATGAATATAAGAATATCTATATAAATACATATTTTTAAATTACTAGTTATTTTATAAATAATGGTTTGATGATTTATTTATTCAATTAACCAGCTCAATTATTTTTAGTTACAAAAGGATTTTTTTATAGAAAGAATTAGTTGCAAATTTAATTATTTGATTCAAATAAAATTATTAAGGATAATAGGGTTGTTCGATTATTTCAAATATGAATAAATCTTGAATTGTTTGTTCAAGGTCTAAAAACATGGAGTAACAAGTCGAGATGGATCGGATTTGCAAACAAAAATCAAAGGTGAGTTAATCTCACTCATCAGGGTTTAATTTAAATTTAAATGGTTGAATTTAAATAATTGGTTGAATGATTGAATTGATTTGATGTGGTATATTATATAGTAATATATACTATATATTGGAGTGATTGATTTCCCGCATTGTATAGCGGATGTGACCCTATGCGCCACATAATAGCGGATGATATTATATAAATCCCACATACCACGATATTCCACCTCGAAGTGGAATTGGAATTTTATGTTGTGCTAACGTCTATGGATGCAGGGAAACATGTTGGAGGGATCCAACTGGATTCCTCAAAATTATTTAGATTGTTTAATATTCTGTGTTATGAATATTTGATATTCTGTTATGAATTATACTGATAATTGGAATATTGAATACCATGGTTTCGTTGAATATATTTCGGTACACCGGGTCATCAAATATTTAGAATTGGATTTTTTGGAAGAAATATAAGAGTAAATTTTGGAAGTGAAATAGTTATAGAACAAAAATAAGAATGAATTGGAAAGAAATAAAAATGATTTTTAAAAAATGAAGTTAAATTTTAAAGTAGAGATTTAAAACAAGTTTTAAATCAAAGTTAAATCTTGAATTCGAGTTAGTGAATCTTAGTTTTTAAACAAATAAAGTTTTTAAATTTAAATTGTTTTAATGACTTAAATGTTAAAGTGAATTTGTAAATTTATTTGATTTTAAAAATGAATTTGGTTTTAAATTCTTTTAAACTTCTTTTATAAAATGAGTAATTAATTTATTTAATGAAGAAAATAAAAAGGTGGTTAATTACCGGTTGAGATTAATCAGGAGTGATTAATATTTGTGGTTTAATTGATGATTAGTTACTTAATGTAATTAATTTAGATTAGTATAAATTAAAATGTAACTAGAAATCATTAATTTATATAATTAATGATGTAATTAAAGGTTGATTAATTAAGATTAATCATTCAATAATAAGTGATTTATGAGAAACTAATTAATATAAGTAATTAAGGATTAATATAATTAATTATAGTTAATTAATTTGTGAAGTAATTAAAGATTAATTACTGTTTTTATTAAGAATAATTAATTTGTCTAATTAATTAAGGATAAAATTAATCCAGGGTGATTAATTAAGATGGATAATTAAGGGATGATTAATTAATTGATTTAAAATTAATTAATGTCAAGGGAAGGAATCTAAGTGATTGAGGTTAGTAATTCAGTTAGAAGTGATTAAATTTATTTTGGAAGTGATCAAGTTTGCTTATGGATGATTGAATGGTATTGGATGCCTTGAATGAGTTGATATCACTGATATGAAATGTTTTGTAGTACCATATGTTTGGGCAGACAGGATATTATGGTTATCTATCAATGATGAATTGTTGCGTAAAGGGACATCCTGTATTTAAAGTTTGAAGTGTATTTCATTTGGATAACTTGTGTTAGGATGACATGAGACTCGAAGAGACCGGGGTTGGGTATTAGAAAATACCCGAAACCACTTCGAATTTTTATAGACTGATATGTGAAATTAATATGCTGGAATGAAATGATTTAAGTGAATTGGACAATTTAATCTAAATTTTGGTACTTAGAAAATTGATGTGTGAAATAAGTGATGTCTATAACAAATTATGAATTTGTAAATTGATATGAGTTACCTCGGGTTTTATATAACTTGTATGCGTTGTATTCCATGTTAGATTGGTTTACTCACGCTGGTTTCCAGCCTGACCCGGGCGTTACTTTAATGTAATGCTCGGGTCAGACCGAGTATTACAGGTTTTTAGGTAACAATGCCCTGGAGCTCAGGAGACGGGCTGGATGACAGTAACATATGGAGAGTTCCCTCTTTATTATATTGTTGTATATATCTAAGTCATGTTGATTGTATATTTATATATGTCGTAACTCTGATATATTAAAGTGAAATTTGACAAGCACAGTTTTCCTTTGTATAATTGTTATTATTTGTTATTATATTTTATCCATTGCGAATGTGAGATGTTGGTGTTTCTGTTCTTCTTATTCTTCTATCTCTTTCTTCTTTGTCCTAACTATCTGCAATTTTCGAGATCGAAAATTCCGGGTCGTTACAAATATGTAATATCAAAAGACAACATAAACTATCATTCTAAGATAGAAAGTTTTTAAGTCTTACAGTAATCAGCCTAGATAGTTATAACAATTTATGCTTACAAATGCTGATGATACAATAATAATGCTGCAGAAATAAATGCTACGGAAGGTAGTCATCTAGCTCTTCTCCATTAGTTCCAAAGTGTTCGTAGATAAATTTGGAAATATACACAGGGCTGACCTGGCCATTATAAGGAAATAACACCTGGATTAGTTTTGTAAACCTGTGTGAGAAAACTCAAGGTACATGCAACAAGCAACAATAAGCATTGACACCATGCAGATTCTCATAACAGTTTTCCCTTCAAAAGAAACTAACTATTTATTAAGTTTAATATAGTGAAATGATATATAATGACTAGTGTATAGTACATAAATCGTATCAAATGCTGCTGTGTGAACGCCACAACAGTAATAGGTACAATACCACTACGGCACGTTCGCACAGTGGATTTTCCATAGAGATCTCCTCGGATCTAGCCGAATTCGAACTCCTGCACAAGGATCAAAGATATCCTTTCAAGGAACGTACATCTTTAGGGAATTTACTATAGAAATACATAATAGGTCCATGCATAAACAATCGTTGTTCCAAAAGCATCGCTCCTACATGCATGTCCGAAAGTAATACTTGATGGAGTCACTTGCATCCTTGGGATTACTAAAAGGCTACATTTTCAATATCTATGCATCCTATCTCTGATTTTAGCCATTTCCAACCTTGAGGCTACATTTAGCATTTCTCACTCGAGTCTTCATCACTAGAACAGAAAATGAATCCGTAAATGGATTCCCACATCTCGTACACATCATGAATCACTACATGGATTCAAGCATCTCGAATAGATCTCAAACCTCTGCATAGGATTCTTACATAATTCCTCCGACGAATGCTAATAATGTCCTCTCTCTTAGAATACTCCTTTAGATAAACATCCCACATGATAGCATCATTTGAAATGTTAACGCCGTTGGACTTTAACCTTAGGATTGACAGTTCAACTCTAACATTTCATGTCACAACCACTTCCAAAACATAGAACTCGTATATTAGTTTTGAAGTGGTATTTAATAAGTAAAACACATATCGATCTAGACCTCTTCAAACTAATTTGATGAATTTTCGACTAACTCAATTTCAGTTCTTTCAAAAGTAAGAGAAAGCTAGAGACGTTTCGTATCAATGCTACTTTCTAGGGGTTATCATTGATTTGAAATCATGAAACCTTTTGATAACTTACGAAGTAATATCAGGTCAAGTTCGATAATCGACTAATCAATTATCTGGTGCAAGATGTTTGTTACTAAATGAAAACCAAGTCTAGTATATTTTCCATAAACAAATGAACATACAAAACACTATCAAGCCACCCAAAGTACGATCAAGCCACACAAAGTTTTGTTAAGCTACGTAGGCAACTCCCAATCCCTTTTATTTAATTAATCCTTTAATTAATCAAAAACTCCTTTATTAGTAAACTTCTTTTGCCTTATGGACTTCTATCTTTTTCCAAAAGATTCCATACTTATAATTTCCTTCAAAATATCCATTTTAAGAACCAAGTACTTTCACAAAACCATTCAAAAGGTTTAAGACTAATGTTACTTAAAAATTATCACTACAAACCCACGACCATTTTGCTTGTGCGATCTATAAATCATTCTTTTAAAGATTTGTTTACATCCATAGGTATAACAAAAAATGACGAATGCTATTAATACATTGTCACAACAAGCCCAAAACCATTCCATATTTGTATTGTCTTTAAAACATTTGTTTTAAAGATCTAAGTTCAAATTCGGTCAAGTTCAGCATTTGATATGTTAACTCTTAAGTTCTAAAATTGATTTCTTATAGAAATAATGATTTTTATGCTTAACCCATTTTCGATATTGCAACTCAACTTTTCCTCGCCCAAGAGTGAAGCCAGGTAAGTTTGAGCACTTGTTGCAACAAGCCTTGCCTAGACACTTCATTTTTGAATCTCACAAATAGATAAGTCTACCTCGTCAAATTTTAATTTTAAGTATAGTATTACTGGTTTCATTAAATAATAAAGACCAACATATTTAACGCATTTTCGACATCTTCTAACTTATTATTCAATGGTCAAGAGGGAAGCCCGATAGGTTAGAGTTCCATTGCTCCATCCCAACTCGGCAACGATCTTAACTCTCACAAATAGATAAGCCGAACTATAACGTCCCGCCTTTTCGCACGCTTTAAATCGATACACGTGCCAATTCAAACCATACGTAAGGGAGGATTATTATGGGGTAAATAAGAAAAACAAGAAAGAAATAAAACAAAACAGAATCTCAAAGTGGAAGGATAAAATATAATAATCAAATATACAGTTCATGAAGCTGTTTTACGAAAACATTTGATTTTACTTATACTATTTATATTATAGTTACACATATGAAAGAATAATACAATGCAGCGGAACATTTTGAATGTAGTGGAGTACTATAATAAATAATAGTAATGCAAATCTTCGTCTTCGTCCTCCAGAGTAAAATCTTCAAATCCTGAAACGCTCGGACTGACCTGAGCAAATTGAAAAGACAAAACACTCGAGTCAGAACTTAAAGATCTTGTGTAAGTTAAATCAACAGAAATAAATACGAGTGCAATACTCAAGAGATGCTTGGGATTTTCATCTCTTAAGTATCCGTTAAACTATTTACTATGTAGTATATTTTGCTATTATAATAGTGTCTAATTGTAAAATAAACTTACTTTTAAATAGCGTTAAGGAGCTACCCATATAGCCCTTTACACAAATAATGCCAATAGTCTATACAGTGCCTGCATATCTCCTGATCGGGAGACTTCGAGAAGACAATCCATAGGTACGACACAAATAGAAACTCGTAGTAAGGGCTCGGTATGGTAGGTGACATGACACAACTAGGCAATGCCAGCGTAGATATACCAATTACGCTTCCAAGTCGGTGGTAACGCATAGCGTGCAGCTACCGCCCACCTCGAACAACACCCCCAAATCAAAGAAATCAAAGGTGGCCACCGAATCAATCCAAAAGTCAATATATAATATCGAAGGGATGTGTCCGATCAAAGGTGCTACCTCATTAACCTGTCGATTGCTCCGATTTTAGCCTCCTTATGCCAACTCATGGGAGTTGGGTCCACGTATTTACCTCAAAGGAAACGCCGCCACCATCCTACTTCATTTTGGAGTCTCCACCGCGTACACGGTTGTTAAAGTGGTTTTCGGAGTTGGCAGAGAGTATGACAAATTCCGATCCTGGTCTCTTCAACAACCAATCGTTATTATAACACCGTGGTCTCTTCAAAATAGTTTGTAATTTAAAACCAGAATAAAATATCCATTTCAAAACCATATAATTATGACATCATTTCTATTTTAAAAACCAAATCAATATGATATTATTTTTTATAGAAACCCAAATCAGTATAATATCATTTTTATTATAAATATATTCTTTTCCAAAATCATAGAACTTTCAAATTAATATATTTTAAAACCAACGCTTGAAATATAACCTTCCAAAATATAATACTTCAAATTTCATAACTTCCAAATCGTAACTTCCAAGACTTAAATGGTTTAACATTAAATCACTTTTTATAAATAAATGGCTTCTTAAATTTCACAAATAAATTTCAAATACCGATTGAACCTCCAAATCAATAATTTCAATTCATATATTTCAAAACAAATACTCCACCCTTACGAAACGAGTCCTTTGATAATTCTATATATATCAAAATCAATTACTATTATTTAGATTTGAAATGCTTAATTAATAAATCCAATAAAATTTAAGTAATGCTTTTAAATTCAAATAACTGGACATTCTTTCAATATGTTTAACATGATATATTCATTTATCCCAACTTTATATTCATTTAAATCACTTTGAACCAAAACAAGTTATAAGAATCATACCTTTTGAATTCTCCATTTTTATTTAAATTTTCAAATCAAATTTATTCAAGTACGATTCTTAAATAATTCAATTTAACCCAATTTCATATTTATCTTCCAACTTAAATTTCATTTAAGTCATTTTAAAACTCTATATATACAATATCGTAATTAGGTACTTAACCATATAATATAAACAATTAAACTCCATTATTAAACTCATTTTTGTTAAATAATTTTATACATAGCTGAAATACAAGAATTTAACTATATATATATATATAATCATATTTATATAACACCAAAATTTTAATATTATTAAACCGTATATCTCTTCCAAACCATAGAAATCATTTTCAAAATATTTTATATATATAGACAGCGGGCCTGTATATAATTTTCTATCCTATGATCAAGTGATACGGATATTTATCATTTCAATCCGTAATTTAAAATAAAATTTACGGTTAAATATCATTTCAAACCGAAATCCCAAATGAAATGAAAATGCACAATAACTTGCAGTTTATAACAATATAAAATACAACATCCATTCATCCAATATCAACCATCGACCATTTATCACAATCATCATCCAATTCAACAATAGCATAATATAGAACGGATAATAAACAACAGGTATTAACTAACAGTTTATATTCCATAATAAATGAAATAACTACTTAACTGGCAGTTTATATGCAATAATAAATAAATAACAATTTAACTGGCAGTTTTATATGCAACGAATAAATTTAATAGCAATTTAATTTAGATAAGTGAAATTAACTGAGATGATGATTAAAAATATACCCAAATAACCACAAATAAATTTCAAATCACATCATATATCAACTTAACAAACATAAGAAATTTTAGAAGTTGCGAGTGGGTTAAAACACTCACCTTTTGAATTTAAATTGAATTAAAATCTTTTTGCACAAAAAATGGGCAAACACCTCCAAGTCGTACGATTTAGTTGACTACGTGTTGTTCTTAGTGATTTGGGTGATTTATGCAAATATATAAAATAGATAGACTAAACTGTAAAAGACACACATATTTATAGTGGTTCGGCCAGAATATGCCTACGTCCACTTTATATGTTATTTTCCTTTTTTGTTCAGATTACAAGTACAAAGCTCCGATTACAAGTATCTGAAAGTTGTTTGAAAGTTTTATCCGTGCTTGAGCTCTCAAACTTGCCCCTTATTGTTGTACCCCTGCCCCTCTATTTTTAGATTGAGGCTGGGGGCAGGGGTCTTGGATGTATATAGCTGCTGGTGGGCCTGGGCTGAAGCAATCTGGCCTAGCAGAGTTGGTCCGGTCGTGTCCTTCCTTGCTTCTGGTTCGACAGCGTGTGGAGGTGGGTTGGTTCGGTGGGACATGGTCTGGTGATGTGTGGAGGTAGGTTGGTTCGGTGGGACATGGTCCGGTGGTGAGTGGTTGGAGACTGGTCCGGCCATGCTTTGGGCCGGTAGTTGTTGGAGGTGGGTTGTTTCGGTAGGAGTTTGGTTCGGCAGGGAAGAGGTCCGGTGATGGAGGAGAAGGTAATTGGTTCGGTAGGTGCTGGAGGCCTCTGGTTCGGTAGTTTATGGGGGTAGCTGGTTCGGTGATGCTTCCTTTCATTTGGCTCGGTGGTGGAAACGCACCCAACATTTGCCCCCCCAAAGTGGGGCATATGTTGGCATATGTCGCGCTTTGTTTTAACTTTCCGTCTGGTCCTATGTGCCGAACCATCCGGTCCGGTCATCTAGCGTTAGTTTATAAGTAGGGGTGTTAGGCCTTAGTTATTCGCTACAAAGTTTGATAGCCGAATCAGACTCTCTCCTGCCGAATCAACCTTACTGCCGAACCACGTTAGATTGCCGAATCAGGTAATTTAGCCTCTCTTCGCCGAATGTCTCCGCGTTTCGGACTACCGAATGTAGCAAGTGCCGAATGAACCTAGGTACTCGACTTGCCGAATGAACTCGCGGGCTTAAGTGCTAAATGTGTCTTCGGGCCTTGTACTACCGGACGGGTTTGAGAAGTACGAGGCCGAATGGGCCTTATTCTCAAACTACCGATCGGTCTTTCATGTTTTGAATTGCAAACAAGATTCCAGACTACACGCACTCGTTTGCTTATATCTCTATACTCCTTGTTTTAACAGTGTGTTTGTTTTTGGTGTTGCAGATAATGTCTCACAAAGTGGAAACTCGATCGGATAAGAAGAAATCTACGGGCAGAAGAGAGTTCACCGTAGTTCCCCCAGCTTAGCCAGGGCCGGAACGTCATGGACCCACCCCGAGATTGCTAGTAGATGGGTATAGTCCTCAAGAGCTTCTAAATTCTCCGCCTGACTGCTTTCCTAGCTCTCTCAAAGAAGAGCATCTTGATGTTATCTCCCGCTCCTTTGGGATTGATAAAGCACGCATGTTGTTTCTAGGGAAGGGGGTCATGCCATATAACCCCCCTGAAGGATACTTCACTTATAGTAGGTACCACTGCATGTGTGGGGCCATTCCTCCAATCAATGCTCGGATAGTTAGCTTCGTCACCTATTTGAAGGTGGCCCCTTTCCAGCTCCAGCCCAACTCCTACGCTATCCTGGTGTGCCTATTCGTGATTTTCCAGAGAAAGTACGGAAGCCCCCCTTCCAACCGGGAGATTCGGTACCTATATAACTTGAGGGGTTACAAGAAGGGGTCTCTATACATCAGCTTGGAATCGGCCGTGTCCTTCAAGCCGGTCCTGGACTTGTATTCAAAGTTCACCATGTTTAAGAACGAATGGTTCTTTGTCAAGGATGACTCCGTTTCTATCCACCGCTTCACCTCTGGCTGTAAGTTGAAGCTTATTTATAATTTCCGTTCTGGCTGAGATGCTTCTTCTTATGTGTTTTTATTTCTTGCCAGCAACAGGTGGCTTTGCGGTCGTGGAGAATGATCACCTGGTTCAGATGGCCGTGGAGATAGAGGCCATTTCGAGAAAGAATAGGTCAGCTTCTTACCTAATGAGGAATGCCACTCTCCTGGGACACAACTTGATTCTACCACATCAGTCTGTGGTCAAGCAGAGGGATACGGCCGAGGAAAGAGCTGCCAAAGCTAAAGGAGGGGCCATGACAAAGAGCAGCAAGAGGAGACCCTTCTCGATACCTCCAGTCGTCGGGGGGAAGAAGCTCAAGAAATCTGATGGACCCTCTCCCAGCACATGCCCAGATGTTCCGGAGGAGGAAAGTGGAGAGGAGGAAAGAGGCAAGGAGGAGAGCGTAGGTGACGGAGAAGGTGATGGTGGTAACGGTGGCGAAGGACAGAGTGGTAGTGGCGTTGGTGCCTTGACCTCTGGGAAAGCAGGTGAGATTCAAGAGTGGACGGATGATGCTTTCCGCCAAGCCTTTGAGGGGTTGGAGGAAGGGTCGGCCTTGGTGGAGAAACCGAAGAAATCTGATAAGGCCGGGACTGGTGCCGGTCCATCTTCTGAGAGCATTTAGCTAGGGCAACTTCGGTGGTTCAAGGTGAATTTTTGACTCCTCTTTTAACTTGACATGTTTTTGGATTATAGTCTCATGCATGCTTGTAACACTTGGTTTTTATTCCAGGAACGGGTAAGGCGGCCAAGACATCAGACATTCGGCACCGCCTCAAGCAATTCAAACTCCTCAAAGCTTCTGCTAAACCGAAGCCCTCGACTGACCGCTCCGGGGGCGTAGTCGGTTACCGTCCTCTCCTCAGTGTCATTGAAGAGGATATTCAAAAGAGAAAGAGGAGGCGTTCCATGTTCGAACCTTCACTTGGACCTCAGCCCCCAACCCAGCCTATTCATGACATCACGGGGGAAGATACTTAGTCCATACCATCTCAGCATCCATCAGAGAATCCTACCGTTACTCATGTTGATCGTGCCGACTTGGCTCGTAACCCATTTGCGGGTCATCCAGATCTGGACCCGAGTTCTCATGATATTTCCTTCGATGAGGTTACTGGTGAGAACCTCCTACCCCGCAATCCTATGGTAAGGGTGCTTGACGAGGCTAAGTCTTTGGATCTCGACTTGTTGACCATTCGGATTGTGACTATGGGGGATGAGGCCAAGGCAAACATCGATCGGGTGGCTGAGGAGACCAAGAATTTGATGGGGCATCACGCCCGACTGGTCAAGGCTGGAGAGAAAATCGGAAGTGCTAACATTCGGTTGCCGCTAATGGTTTCTGATCAAGCCAAACAGCTTGGCGATCAGGCCATTCAGATCTCCCGGCATGAGGCGACCTCCAAACGACTAAAGAAAACCATGGAAGAGGCTAGCAATGCAGAATTGCGAAAGATGGAGGTTGCTTGCAAGAAACGAATTTACACAACCATCACAACGGTGGATGAGGTTCGGAGAGCGGATCTCGAGCAGGTAGAGGAGTTATCTGGAAGGCTCAAAGCCGTAGAGCTTGCTCAAGCCAAGCTGAAGGAGGAGATGGAGGCAATGAGGAAATCCCTTCAGGCTGACTGCTCGAGATACCGATTGGAGAGAGATGCTGCCGTTGCAAGGCTGTCGGCTTCCGAGGCCCGGATGAGGGAGTTTGAGGAGAATGAGGGGATGATGGATGAGATGCTCCAGGACATGTACTTCCATACTTGGAAGCAGGGCAACCTATCCTGGATGGACGATTATCCTCGGGTCATGGCTAGAATATATCTCCGGGCTTTGGAGGAGGCCAAGGCTGAGGCGGATAAGGAGGATGGTGTAGCTTTCAGAATGGATGTGGTCACGGCCCAGTTTACTGAGGAGAAGAAAGTGGCAGTGAAGGAGGGCATGTGGCTGCTTACTGCCGAGGAAGTGGGTGTGCAGTTGGAGGATGATGATCAGGGAGCAGATGCTGCTAAGTCTTCCCTCTCAATCTTTTCTTAACTTGATTGCGTATCATTTACCTGATGGATTCTTCTCCTAAATCGGATAGGTGGGACCTCTGGCCAGCATGCTGGGAATTCTGATCCTGCGGTCAAGTAGATCCCGGAGGGCTAGCCGGATAGAGGCGGAGCCCTGCTGCAGCTGACTATTTTTTGGTTTACTTGGCATTCCTAAATATACTAGTACAAAACATTAATGTACTTTCAAGCTGTAATTATGTAATTATGTCATTGTAGGGAATGATTTTATTTTTATATAATTTTATAACTTAAGCTGATTCTGTCATATTTGAATGCTGTCGTTATTTTGATGTGTTGCATAGGAAATATAGCTGTGTATATGCATGTGCTTCAATCGTGTTTGATGCTAAGCTCTTGCTTAAAATATAATTTCATGTCTCGCAATGTTAGTGTGATGTGTGAATAGGCTATAGCTACATGTTTATGTATAAGAAAAGGAAGTACCTCCCTTCATGTTTTAGTTATAGACGGTTGCTTTGAATGTTTTGTGTGACGGAGGATGGAATGCAGCTGAGTGACCTGTTATCCAGTTGTGAGTTCTCATTTCCACTAGCGAGTGTCTCATATTTTGTGTCCTGTACTTTAATGATCGTTATAGAGGATAGGAGGAAAGTTTTTATAAACGAAATGGAAATATAAGAAATAGTAAAACTTCCAATCACGGAAGGGCGTCGATGTGCTTAAGTTCGTGGCAAACGGGTTTTGTAGTCACTTTCCCTAGCAGTGGGTCTTGGAGACATTCGTCACCCATCTTACGCCTCCGCGTGGAGTTTTCTTTTTTACCACAGCCGTACTTAAGACGCATCGGAGCCGAGATCGCGCACAGTAGCTACCCGGGCCATTATGGCCCGTAATCGTGGGTATTATTCGATTTACCGTGGCCGACTAGCGTGGGTGCTGATCTTCAACTGTGAACTGCCCCTGGCTGGCCACACCTTATGTTGGGGCTTATAATCGGTTCACAGTCGTCGGCGGCCCGAACGCCGTAATGTGCTGCCTCGGCTATAGTCGGCCTTCTCGGTGGCTTATGATCGGCTCATTACAGTTGGCTTTGAGGATCTTCGCGAGCAATGAGTTAACCCGCAGCAGAGGGATGCTGGAGCAAAAGTGTCTCATTGACGAGGGCATAGATTCGTATAGTACCAGTTAGGTCATGTCCAGGTGAGGTTGTGCCGTGAAGTGTCCAGAATGGAAATGCCGTTATACAGGATTTTGTTCGACATAAAAGGATAAAGCTTAACAAGCAGCCAAGATATGAAGGAACAAGTTAAAAAGAGACAAGAATTTTAAAGTGGTTCGGCACGAAAATGCCTACGTCCACTGATTCTCTTTGTTAATTCACTTCATATGGGCAGCACAAGTTAAGAAAAGTATCGACGAAGGTGTTGGATGTTCCATGCCCTCAGGAACACCTCTCCGTCCAATGTTGACAAAATATAAGCTCCGTTGTGGTGATCTTTATGAATTACATAGGGTCCGCCCCAGATAGGATCTAGCGCTCCGAGGCGTGGGAAGATCCGTTTGAGAACAAGATCCCCTTCTCGTAAGGTGCGGTGCTTGACTTTGGAGTTGTATCACGCTGCCACCTTTTGCTTGTAAGCTGCCGCTTTAAGTGCTACATCATTTCTTCTTTCTTCAATTAGGTCCAAAGACATGTGTAGGAGTTTTTCATTCTCTTCTGGGTCGTAGTGGATCCTACGGTGGGAGTGCACTACAGTTTCAACTTGGAGCATGGCCTCCGATCCGCATGCCAAAGAGAAGGGAGTATGCCCTTTTAATGTTCTAAAAGACATGCGGTAGGCCCAAAGTACCGTAGGAAGTTCATCCACCCAAGCGCCTTTTGACTTTTCAAGCTTCTTCTTGATCAGAGTTTTGAGAATTTTGTTGACAACTTCGACTTGTCCATTTTCCAGGGGAGAAGCCATAGATGAGAAGCTTCTGTGAATTCCGTGCTCTTGGCACCAGTCGGTGAACTCCTCGCTGTCAAACTGAAGTCCATTGTCCGATATGATTTAGAGCGGAACCCCGTACCTTCATAGAACATTTTTGATCAAGAAGTTAATAACTTTTGCCGAAGATATTTTATCTAAAGGTTCCGCTTCCACCCATTTGGTGAAATAGTCGACCGCCACTATAGTATATTTGGCTCCGCCTCGGCCCATCGGCAGTTCGCCAATCAGGTCAATTCCCCATACCGCAAAGGGCCAAGGACTGGTCATTTGAGTAATCTCATTTGTTGGTAGTCGAGGAATCTTAGCAAATTTCTGGCATCTGTCACATCTTTTGACGAAGTCTAAGGCGTCTTTGTTTAAAGTGGGCCAGTAATACCCATATCGGAGTATTTTCTTTGCTAGAGTCTGCCCTCCAGTGTGATCTCTGCAACTTCCTTGATGGATGTTGGATAGGACTTCCTAGGCTTCCCTTCCAGCGACTCACCTTAATAAGGGGTTGGAGAAGCCGCGCCGATAGAGGATGCCTTCTTGTATTGTGTAGCGGGAAGCTTTCCTCAAGATTTTCTTGACTTCGTTACGCCCGTCGGGCAGTGTGCCATCTTGTAAGTATTTCCGGATGGGAGTCATCCAGGTTTCTTCTTCGATTGCAGCTATTAGATTCACTTGCTCGAAACTCGGGGCTAGTTGCTTTGAGATGGTTATTGCTCCAGAAGTGGTGCCGTCCTTCATGCTAGCTTGCTTTGCCAGTTCGTCGGCCTCCTGATTCTCTCCTCGAGGAATGTGTTTGATTAAATAGTGATCCAATTGATTGAGCAGCAGCTTGGTCTTCTTTAGATATGCTGTGAGTCGTTCTCCTCGAGTCTGGAATTCTCCCAGTATTTGATTTACAATAAGTTGAGAATCACTATGGAGGCATAAAGAACCGACTCCAATCTCTAGGACAAGTTCTAATCCGGCTATCACTGCTTCATATTCTGCATCGTTGTTGGTGGCAGCGAATTCCAGCTTTAGGGCATAGTGCAGCTTCCTTCCCCTGGGGGTGATTATCAAAATACCTGCCCCCGAGCCTTGTTCGTTTGATGCTCCATCTACAAAGAGATTCCACTTGATATCTTTTGTTATTTCAGATCGATCTTTACCTTCGTTGGTAGTGAATTCAGCAACGAAATCGGCCATGGCTTGTCCCTTGATGGTGGTGCGAGGGTGGTAGGTGATATCATATTGACTCAGTTCAATGCACCATTTAAGTAGTCGCCCAGAAGTGTCGGGACGATGGAGTACCTGCCTTAGCGGTTGATCGGTTAAAACTCTGACGGAATAAGATTGGAAATAGTGTCGCAGTTTCCGTGACGTGATTAGCAAACAGTATGCTAGCTTTTCAAGTTTAGGTTATCTGGCTTCTGCCCTTGTAAGTCTCTTGTTTACAAATTATATGGGCCGCTGCGCGCGGTTGTCCTCTCTCACCAAAGCAGCGCTTAAAGCATGGGACGATACAACAACGTATAGGTATAGTTCTTCGCCTTCATTTGGAGTTGTGAGTACTGGTGGTCTCTGAAGGTGTTCGATTAGGTTAAGGAAGGCTGTTGAGCATTCGTCGGTCCATTCGAGCTTTCCTTTGTCTTTCTTTAGGGCTTCGAAGAAAGGGATGCATTTGTCGGTTGCTTTAGAGATGAACCTGCTTAGGGCGGCCACTTTTCTGTTTAGGCTTTGCATCTCTCTTCGAGTGGATGGTATCTTGATATCTTGCAGAGCCCAGACTTGTTCAGGGTTTGTTTCAATCCCTCGGCATGGATGTTGAATCCCAAGAACTTTCCCGATGAAACGCCAAAGGAGCACTTTAGAGGATTCAGCTTCATTCCATATCGTCGAAGTACTTGAAACATCTCGTCCAGGTGGATTATATGATTGTTGGCTTTCCTTGATTTTACCAGCATTTCATCCACATAAACTTCCATAGTTTGTCCTATTAGTTCCGCAAACATCTTGCTGACGAGGCACTGATAAGTAGCTCCAGTTTTTTAAAGTCCAAAAGGCATTACTATGCAGCAGTACAATCCCCGGTCAGTGACGAAACTAGTGTGGTCTTGATCGGGGACATGCATAGGGATCTGGTTATATCCTGAGTATGCGTCCATAAAGGATAAGAGTTCGTGTCCGGTTGTGCTGTCCACGAGTTGATCGATTCGGGGGAGTGGGATGCAGTCCTTCGGGCAAGCGTCATTTAGGTTGGAGAAGTCGATGCATGTTCGCCAGTTCCCATTAGCCTTCTTTACCAGTACCGGGTTGGCGATCCATTCTGGGTAGATGGCTTCTCGTATGAAGTTATTGGCAAGTAGGTTCTTTACTTCTTCCTCGAGGGCTGTTGATCGTTCTTCCCCCATGCTTCTCTTTTTCTGCCTTACTGTCACCTTGGTGGGATCGATGTTCAGTACGTGGCATGCTGCGTCTGGGGAGATTCCAGTCATGTCAGCGTGCGTCCATGCAAATACATCCATGTTGTGGCGAAGGAAATCGACGAGTTGACCCTTCAATTCCGCTCTTAACTGAGACCCGACTCTCAACAGTCTACTTGGATCATGTTTGTCTACAGATACAAATTCCATAGCCTCTGCAGGCTCGGCGGTGGCCTCCTCCTCCTTGTCCCTGGGGTCTAATTCGTTGAAAGGATCGCTTGTCTATCGAAGAGGAGGGGCTTTCTTTAATTGCTATGCTTCCAAGTTTTTCTTGCAGAGAGAAGTCTCTGCATCCTTCCCTTTATCCTTCCTGCGGTTATTGCGACGTTCAGTCACATAGCAATCTCAAGCGGCGTCTTGATCTCCCTCTATTTCTCCTATTCCGTTATCTGTTGGAAATTTCATCTTCAGGCACCACGGGGCTAGAAAAATTTGGAAGTCAGGCAAGGCTGTCTTCCCAAAAAGGCGTTGTAGGCTGAGTGGTTCTCTATTAGCACAAATGTTTGTTTTCGCACAACAGAGCGGGGATGACTTCCTATTTCGACAAAGAGGTCCAGTTGCCCGAGGGGCATCTTCGCATCTCCAGTGAAACCATGTACCGGTTTGCTGCAGGGAGACACATCCTTCATTGACAGCTTCATTTTTTTCGAAAGCGTGCTTGAATAGGATATTTACCGAGCTTCCAGTGTCTACTAGAATTCGAAAAACCTTGGCTGGACCGAACCAGGCAGAGATGACCATAGGATCCATGTGAGGGTACTGCCTTCCCTCTACATCACGCCTACTGAATGTGATATCATCATTCTCTTTCCGTTTTGGGTGGCATTCTTGTGTAACAGAATTAACGTAGCCTTCATTGTTTCTAAGTGACTTATCGTATCTCTCCTTCTCTGCCCAGCTTCCGTCGGTGATGTGTGGTCCTCCTGATATTGTAAGGACCACTATCTTCTCTTGACTGGAGCCGTTGGTGTTGCGATTTCTTCCGCCTACTTCCGGGAGGGGCAGCCCTGGGTTCTCATTGGAAGGAGTTGAAGTCCTGTTCTGACCTTTCACATAGTGCCTTCAATCAAGTCCCAGAGATGATGGCATTCATTGGTGTCATGCCCATGAGATTCGTGGAATCGGCAGAACTTTCCAAACTTAATTGCATTGTCTGATTCCTTCTTGTGCGGGGGGCGCTTGTATCTAACTTCGTCTTGGGTGGCCAAGAAGATGTTTTCGATTGTTTCATTTAGAGGAATGCAAGAGTCAAATCTCGGTCCTGGCCTATACAAGCACTTTCCCTCCTTCTTGCCCCCAGCACTATCTCTGGAGTCATTTCCTTTGCTACTGCTGATGTTTTGCCATGAGCTGCCTTGGTTTGTTGCCCTGTCTGCCTTTCAATGGCAGCGTCTTCAAGTCTCATATATTTCCCGGCTTCGTGGAAGAAATCGGGTAAGGTAGCTGGCTTTTCTTTCGTTAATCACCTAGCAAACTTAGTATCCGGATACACACCATTGCAGAGGGCCATTAGGATAAGTTTCTCATCGGCATCTTGGACTGCGGGTGTTGCGGCGTTGAATCGGATTAGATATTGTTGCACTGTCTCCCCGGGATTCTGTTTGATATTAGATAGGGAATAAGCGTCCTTGGGTTGTTCCACATGAATGCGGAACTGGCTGATGAACTTTTCTTTCAACATTTCCCATGAGCTGATGGATCCTTTGGGCAGATGGCAGAACCAGGAGGTAGCTAGATCTACCAAGAATAGTTGAAAGCATTTACCCAATACTCCCTCTGTTGCTCCGCTCATGAGCATATGCTGAGTGTATCTCTGCAAGTGTACAACGGGGTCAGAGGTTCCCTTGTAAGGTTCCATTGTTGGCATTTTCCATTCCCGGGGGGTGATGGCAGTTTCGATATTGCGGGTGAAGGGGCAGGTTACCCTAGCGCCTATACCCCGATCCCTTTGTTCCCGTTGGACGCACTCTCTGAACAATCGTGCCATCCTTTCATCGAGACTTGGGGCGGATAGAAATGAGTTTGGTTCTTCCATGCGGGATTGATTCCGTCCAGATGACCTGTAGGGATGGTATCGTCTATCACTCCTAACATTCTCCAATGACGGCCTCTGCTCTTCCGGGGGCATGCTGGCGTCAGCCACAGTTGGCCCTTGCCTTGACCATCCCCTGTTGGGTTCTATTCTCAGCACTTCCTCGGGCCCAACTTCGGGCTGGACTCTAGCTCGGTCCCGTCTATTGGTGTTTCCATGGTTAGGTAGCATGGCAGGCTCAGCTACATCCGACCCCTGCCTAGTACCTCCCCTGTTGGGTTCGGTTCCAAGTATTTCCTCGGGTCCGAATTCGGTCTGAGTCCGGGTTCGGCTCCTACCATTGTTGTTTCTGTTGTTAGCCTCTTCGAAGAAGAAAGACCTTTGTCGTCTCGCAGATCCTTCAGAACGGGACTCACCCCATGATTCAGTGTTGCGGTTAGTTTCTTCAACATCCCTTAAGCGTGACATGAGTTGATCCACCAAAGCTTCTTGTTGAGATGCGAAGCGGTTAGTTACTTCAGCCACAACCCTGTCCAGAACCGCCCATGTAATTTGTTGTTTCGTAGCAGGGGTAGTCGGATTTGCCTGATTTTCTTTTGCCGTTGGAACCGGACGATTGTCTTGATCTCTGATCACTGGATCTAGGATACTGCCAGTTGCGATGTTCTTTCCTTTGTTAGCATCCTTCTTCCGCCCGAGAGGCATGTTTTCCAAGTAAGGAACGATGCTGATAGGAAAAGGGATAAGTGGAAGAAGCTGAAGCTTCGAGCTGCTGAGTTCAACTCTCAGTGAAAGCACCAAAAATGTTTGCATGAAAAATGGGCAAACACCTCCAAGTCGTACGATTTAGTTGATTACGTGTTGTTCATAGTGATTTGGGCGATTTATGCAAATATATAAAATAGATGGATTAAACTGTAAAAGACACACGGATTTATAGTGGTTCGGCCAGAATGTGCCTACGTCCACTTTATATGTTACTCTCCTTTTCTGTTCAGATTACAAGTACAAAGCTTTGATTACAAGTATCTGAAAGTTGTTTGAAAGTTCTATCCGTGCTTGAGCTCTCAAACTTGCCCCTCATTGTTGTACCCCTGCCCCTCTATTTATAGAGCGTGGCTGGGGGCAGGGGTCTTGGATGTATATAGTTGCTGGTGGGCCTGGGCTGAAGCAATCTGGTCTGGCAGAGTTGGTCTGGTCGTGTCTTTCCTTGCTTCTGGTTCGGCAGCGTGTGGAGGTGGGTTGGTTCGGTGGGACATGGTCTGGTGATGTGTGGAGGTAGGTTGGTTCGGTCAGATATGGTCCGGTGGTGAGTGGATGGAGACTGGTTCGGCCATGCTTTGGTTTGGTAGTTGTTGGAGGTGGGTTGGTTCGGTAGGTGTTTGGTTCGGCGGGGAAGTGGTACGGTGATGGAGGAGATGGGAATTGGTTCGGTAGGTGCTGGAGGCCTCTGGTACGGTAGTTTATGGGGGTAGCTGATTCGGTGAAGCTTCCTTTCATTTGGCTCGGTGGTGGAAACGCACCCAACAAAATCCAATTTAAACCCAAAAATTCAACAGCCTCAGAATCTGTACAAACCCACGTCAAAATCTTTGGAATTTTAATGCAATCTTAACGCAAGAAACCGCACGTAAATTCGAGGTCGTATGATAAAGTTATGATTATTTGAACGAAATAAAATCAAAATTAAATTAAAACAAAAAAAACACAACTCACCCCACATCAGAAGCCACGTCATCCATCTCCTCTCTCTCATGAACACGCACAACAGCCAGCATGAACCCAAACTACGCCTATGCCCTAACGAACGCACGCCACTACGATCCACTTTGACCAGATCAGGATCTACCAATCCATGCGCCACCTCCTCCTCCACTCACGCCAGGAATGCGGCCTCCCACAAACCCTCGAATCGCACGCAAAGACCAAAAACACGCGTGACCTTCCCATCCATATCTTGACAAATCCGTGACATAATAGCGCGAATCGACCGTTGGATATGTAGAGCTCGTCGAGCTCTACAATTTTGCTTTTGGAAGTTCTCGATTACGTTGCACGGATTGGAAGAAATCGAGACGAGAAGACGGAGAGATTTCGGCCATTAAAAAGGATGAACAAGTGGCGGCTAGTGTTCTATAATAAAATAATATTATTTTCTCGTTTTACGTGCCTATTTATAGCGTGAGCTCCAAAACAGCCCAAACTCAAAGCGTGCCGCCTGGCGTTCCTAATCTAAAAAGGCCTTTTGAACACAATGGAACTAGTTTCGAAGTTCAATTCTATCATTTTCGTAGGTTACTGTTATAGTCAAATTGGTCTGAAATGACAATAATGCCCCGAAAGGCCCGTTTCGGCTCTGGAACGAAAATGGATCATCCCATATATCAAAATAGATGTTTTTAAATATTTTAAACGCGATGGAAAAAGTTTCATGTCCAAATTCCATCGTATGAAGAAGTTATGCTCAAATCAATATTTTTCAAATTGATTTCAGTTGATTTCAATTTCATTAATTTCAAGGCGTTTCGAGTCCGTACGATCAAATGACAAGTCCGATCGCTATGAAACTTGAAACCCTACAAAAATTCAGCGATATGGATCTGATGAAACTGGTTTCGTCGAAATCCTAGTCAGTGGCGAAAATGGCTATTTTTACATTAATTAAACAAATTTAAAATTAATTAATTAAATCCAAATTTTAAATTCCACTTCTAAAATTGACAATTTTATCACATCTATATTACTCAATCATTTACAATGATTTAAAAAAAATTAAAAAGTTAATTTAAAGTTGGTTAGTTTATCAATTTCAGCATTTTCCTCAAATCCACTCAATTCGGAAATAATAAATTAAATTTCCAAAATTCCTATTAAATTTGCCTTTCATTCTATTATTCAATTTATTATTATTCGATTCATTATCGGATTCAAAATTCATTACATTAATATTCTCACATTCCATCTAAATTCCCATTTTTAATATTTAATTCATTTAATTGCAATTAATCCATTTTTTAAATTCCAATAAATTAATAAAGCTTTATTCTCGATCCTTATAACTCACAAATTGTCCAATATGAATAACCTTACCATTACTTACAAATGTTACCTTAATGAACATTAACGTAATATTAAATTATAATTACCGTAACAAATTTTAAAGTTTTAATTTTACAAGCTACATATATAGGTAACATTCAATAATCGTTACCGTTAACCTTCAGTCACATTAATAGGCTTTTATTGCTTACAAAACAATGTTAACATTTATTTCCATAATGCTAATTTCATTCATCTATCTGTTACTACATTTATATCCATTAAAGTAATATTTAATCACCTTTACTCGAAATAACCGTTTATCACCAATATACTCTTTGTAATACTTGTATGGTTATCCTCCCCAAACAATTCCTATCCATCCAATTATTTCACCCATTATTTATAATTAAAATCTTAATTAAATTTATTTATCTTGATTTCATTCTTTTATTACACCATTTATTACTTTACAAAATAAAATAACATTTAAACTCATCAATGTAATACAAACTATCATTTTAAATCATTTTGATTTCCAAATCAAAATTTATACGTATTTCAAACAACTATTATAATTACTCCCGGAACATTGGTTTTATTTAATGATCATTTATTAATATATAAGTTCCTTAATTTATTCGAATGCTTAATTTTGTTTTCATATATTAAATTTGTAGCTACGTATACGTCTTTATAAATTCCATTGATTTGCATTAACTCCATTCCATAAATCTACATCCAATTACTACCTTAAAATAAGTTTACGTTTCTATTAATTTCCATTCACACTTCCGTTGTTTTAAATCACAATCATTAAAGTAACGTTTATCATTAACACAAACATTATGAATACTTATCAACATGCATCATTCTTATTACACTAATTTACGTTTTATCCCATTATAAATTAATGCACACATTAATTAATTCACATTTACATCCACTTCCGTATATAAATTTTGTAACCAAGTTATAACATTTACATTTTTTCCCTTATTTTAATTAATTACCAAATATTCCTATTTACACTCAATTATAACTTTGCAATCTTAATAAATCCATAAATTGTCAATTGCCTAATATATACATTAATTACTACTAAATGTTTTCCGTAAATTTATTTACTCGGTTTCAAACTTTTTATTCATTAATTACTGCCTTATAAATAAACTTATGTTTTTATTCAATTTACATTATTTCCAATTAATTGCAATATAAAATTCAAATTGTTAATTTAAATTTAAATTGCTACATCTAATTTCTAACATTCGTTCCAATATAAATTATAAGATTTTTAATTCCTTCTAAATTTAATTAAAATCTCATTAATTTAACTCATTTTAAATCATCGAATTTTATGGGTCGTTACACTCTCCTCCACTAAAAAATTTTCGCCTCTGAAAAGGAAAAATAAGGGAAAAGAAGAATTAAGAAATCAATATATCTTATTTAAAATATTAATTTTACAAACAATTAAATTTACAAAATTAGCTACTTTAAATAAAATATATGAATTTACAATCATTATATCCTCTTACACTTAAATAAATAAAGTTTGGAAAATATTTTCAAAAATTTTCTAAGTCCAAAATTTACGGAAAATTTCGGCAGAGTCTCCTTTGTGCGGGGAGGCTCAGGTGAAAATATAATATCAAATATAACAATATACAACATATATTTACCAAAATAATATATATCCCAACCCAGGAAAACAATATAATAACGCTATAAACCGTAATCCGAAAACGTACCTATTAATCGGGCAATTAACGCTTATTTTATGGAACCAAAAGCAGTAGCAGTTGCTTCCATAATCTGCATTTCACTTATATAATCCAAAAAGGTTAACAATTATATAAAATGAAATATTATTTTTGTTTCATCCACCAACAAACAAAGCAATGTCAAACAAAATAGTCACATGCAATCACAACATACAACCATCATACAGAAACAACATAATCAATGATTCATTCATATCAAACTAAACAAATAGTTGTTCGGGTTCAACTTTAAATTACACAGAATGGAAAATATACTAATTAGTGCACCATTCACTCAATAGTCTTAGATGAAACTGAATAGATTATTTATTCATCAAAACAATTTTAGAGTATCTTTGCCGAAACAGCTATAAGTCAAGCAAACAACAATTCCACACAATAGGTTGATTTCATTTTTATTTATTTCACTCGTATAATAATTTATCTTATTAATTTACATTATTTCTTACAATTTTATTTAGAGATAACTTCAACTTATTTACTTAAATTTGAAATTTCTTTTTATTGTATTACATTCATTTATCCACTACTTAATACCATTTATTTACATTGTACATCTTTCCATTTATTTTATTATAAATAACTTCAACACTTCTTACATTTATTTTCATTTCTTTATAAGTTTTCTATTATATTTAATTAGTGGCCTTTCAGTCATAGCTTATGTTTATAACATTAAATTTTTTATTTATAACAACAAATTCATTTGAATATTTTTATTACCTCAAGTTTTACTTGTAAGATTTCCCATTACATTTTCTTATTAACATTATAACTTTTATTATATGGTAAGTCGTATATACGCTTTAAGAATGTAAATGAAAAATTATACAAGTTTTTCTCATTACCATAAATTAATTTAATGTTCAACATTAATATCTTTTGTCTAATAGGTTGCACTTTCCGAATTTCTTTTAATTTCATTCATAACTCAGCATTAAACTTCTTATTTTAATTAAAGGTTCTAATTATAAATTAGTTACATTCAATTTCACTATAATAATCGAAATTATTAATTAACGGAAACTTAAGATATAAATACCGGGTTTTATTCAAATCATTTTATAATAACAGATAAATATACACTTACAAATTTATATATATCAAATTGTATTTAAATAAATTTGAAATTTATATTTGTTTATCAAAAAAACTCTGCAGTAAAACTACTATAGTGGCCTTCCCACTTCGAAACTTGAAAATGAATGTCGATGACGCATGCACTCATCACCGAAATTATTTTCCAACAGCGGAGAGGGGAGTACAAAATTTATTTCTTTCCAAAGTTTCTTTAAAACAATTCTTTCAAATTAGATTAAAATATTTATATCAGAAAATACTTCTAATAATATTATTATTATACTTCAAAATCATTCAAAAGAAATTTTCAAAACACCGGAACTTAAGTTCTAAATTTCCAATTTCATTTATTTATTTTCAATTTTTTTTCAAATATTATTTTAAAATTCCTTAACTGACAACCAATATATGGCAACCAAGTATATATCTTATTTATAAAAATTTATTTTAATATAGAAAGGCAAAATTATTTCATTCACCTATATTAAAACCAATACTATGTCGGCCTGTCCTATTAATTGTTTAGAAATTCCTATTGGTGTCATAGCGCCCCATGCATCAGCTAGAATTTGTAAATACAAAACAGAACAAATTAACATAATATTAAAACCTTTTTATAACACTAACAAATACGCTTTATCATTTATATATGCTCAGCGACTCCCATAGGGTATTACTACCCGATTAATAAAGAGTCAGACCCCACAAAACTAAGATTTATCGCTAAACCAAAGCTCTGATACCAGATGTAACTCCTGCCTTTTCACATTGTAACGACTCATAAATTTCAACCATTTTATTTTTTAATTTAAATTGTTTTTTTAATTTAATATAGAAAGAAATTAAAATGCTATAATTGAAAATTGGAGCGAACGTTAGAAATTAAATGTTGCATTGGTAAATAAAATAAAATTTGACAACTGGAATGAAATCCAATTGAAGAAAGAGTGGAAACCCTTATAATTTGTTAATTTAATCTGATTGTGTAATTAAAACTGGAAGGAATAAATTGGAAAAAATATATTAATGAAATAATAACTGAATTTAATTGCAACTATATAAATGGAAGTAAATTTTACTAAGTGGATGTCAATATTGAATAAATTAATGGAAATTGAACGTAAATTGAGATAATAAAGTGAATGTTAGAATTTAAATGAGCAATTGGAATGAATGGAATAATATTGAAACGAATACAATTTGGATAGATTTAATGAAACTGAAATACATGAAATAGGTAAGTATTATACCTAAATATAATTGAATATGGAGAAACGTAAAAGTAAGTATTGAATCCAAACTATGCATAATTTGGGTAATAAAATAAGTTTATTTATGGAGTTAGAATTTGTTTATGTTATTTTAGGCTATAAATCAAATAGAAGAGAACAAGCGTAAATCATAAGGGTATGATAACAATTATTTTATATTACCTAATTTATTTGTCAATCAATTTATTTGAAATAAAGTCCTCTTAAATGTTATGTAATTTTAATACTATTATTGATGATACGTTACTTAATGATATTTAATCTAGTAATGGAAAAGTGAATGAGAATTTATAGAAAAACATAAATTTATTTATGAGTAAACAAGAGTATTTATTAAACAAATTTATGATAATTGGATAATGCAGTGTTAATGGAATTAATTAGCGTTATGTATGGGATTTATACCTGGGTGGGTAGGTAGTAAACTTATAAATGAAAGAAAGTAAGTAGGTGACCATTTATTTAGGTTATTTATTCAATTTAGTATGTAAAGTAAAAATTTAGGAATCATATCTCAATCAAGGGAAATTAAGTTGTACATTAATTTGAAATAAAATCTATAAATATTACATTTATAAGGAATGTAGTACGAATGGTTAGGGATTGTCAAATTTGGTAAAAAGGGATTGGACTTAGGAAACTTTATTAATTGATTTTAAAACCTTAATTAATACGCGTAATTGACAAGATTCACATTTAAAAAAAATAACCGTTGATACAAATCTAAGATGTATATAGAAGTATTAATGTAGTGAAAGACAAACAAATATTAACTATGTTATTTGTGTAATTAATGGATAGGAATACCAAAGGCTAATTGTAGTAAGGAATATAAGTGTTAGAATACTAGAAATTTATGATTTTATTTTTGTTAACATATTTTAAGAGGTATGTTTATGATCTTAATTTGAACTTCTACTACTAACTTGTATTAGAGTAAGATAAAAAAAAATGTTAACATACGTCAGGTGTATTTAATGACATTGTTGAATGTAATTAATAATGGTGATTATAATAATAAATGTTAATAAAGAATAAGAATGAATAAGTTTAGTAAAGAGCCGAAAGATTGATTGTAGAGATGAGAAACTATTAATTAGTAAGAAATATATATAATTACTATTTGTAGCCAATAGTGTATTAATATGTTTAAATTACTATTAGATAGGAAATAATTGTTATACTTCTCATTACATTCATTTAGCCCATTTTGAAACTTAATTAACTGAAATTAATGTAATTGAAAATTTTCAATTAATTAGAGAGAGAATACTAATTGTAAATTTATAGGTGTAAATAAAAGCAGCATAGGTTTTGTGAAAATATAGGGAAAGTTTGATTTAATAAAAAGAAAATTTTACATCAAATGAAATGAATGTTTCATCTGTGAATGTACGTTTAGTTTCATTAAAATAAGAACAGAAAGATTGATTTTAAAGAAAGAAATATATGTTTATTTGAACTGTGTTTTAGCTTACAAACTGGTTACAAGAAAAGGAAAATAATCTATTTATTACTCTTGTGTATAAACAATAAATTTATAAACGTGTTTAAATAAACAATTGTTCTATTTCTTTATCCATTTTAGTTGCCTGTTTTAAAATTTAACTTTGTAAGTAACTGCAATTAATGTAATTCAAATGTTTTAATTAAAAAGAAAGGAAACGTTGATTGCAATTAATAGATTTAATAAAAGAAATGCACGTTTTGTGCTAAACAAAAAGGGTGTTTTAATGGAAATAAAAGATCATTTTGAGAAAAAGAATTGAACGTTCTCATTTTTAAGGTAAGTATAAATATTTTATTATGCGTAGATAAAAACCTAAATGCGTACAAAATTCTACTTTCATTTGCAAACTTTTCCATTCCTATGTACATTCCCTTATCTATTATTAATGCCCGAAGATTTATTAATAAAATGTGACATTTATTTTTGTCACTCCACATTCATTTCCTAATTATAAATAACCTACATCTGATTTCTTCTTCTACATTTTGTTTCTCCTAACACCTCATATTCAAAAGCTCTTATTCTTGCAACTCCAAAAGCATTCTTTTAAAATGATCTTTTTTTTCATTTTTCGCACACTTCCTATCCTTATCTTAGTTGTTCTTCAATCTTTTCCTAAAGCCTCATCTTGAGAAAAAATTTGTTTATTTTTATATACTTTTAACGCCTACTAATTTTTATTTTAATAATATTTCTTGTAACATGAATATCTTTTGCATATAAACATGATTCACGCGCGATTTCTTCTGTTGGATTCAAATTTTTATTCCAGACAACATGAAATTGAATTAGTTAAATTTGGAGATTGTTGAGTTCTGTGCTTCTGTTTGGATTTTTATGGACTAAAATCAAAGGTAAGTGTTTTAACCCACTCACTACTTCTAAATTTTCTTATGTTTGTTAAATTGATTTAAGATATGAGTAGAAATTTATTTATGACTGTTTTGCATAATTTATTCATATCTCAGTTAAATCACATTTATTTAATTTAATTGTTAATTAATTTTATTATTGCATATAAATTGACAGTTAAGATTTATTTATTTGCATATAAACTACTAGTTAAACAGTTATTTATTTATTTATTTATTTTTTTGAATATAAACTGTTCGTTGATACCTGTTATATTTTATATGCTCTATTGATGTTTGTTTAAATTGATGATGATTGCAATAAATTGGTTGATGATTGATATTGAGTGAATGGATGATGTGTTCTATATAAACTACAAGTTATTATGTTTTTTCATTTCACTCGGGATTGCGGTTTGAAATGTTATACAACCGTATTTTTATTTTTAAATTGCGGATTGAAATGATAAATATCCGTATCACTTGACCATAGGATAGAAAATTTTATACAGACACTGTCGGTTTATGTATAATTATTCTGAAAATGATTTCTACGGTTTGGATAGGATATGGTTTAATGAATATTAAATTTTGTTATTACATAAATATTATTTTATATATACATATATAGTTAAAATTTTGAATTTAAGCTATGTATAATCTGTTAAATAAAAATGAATAAGTTGGAAAAATGGAGTTTGATAATTTATATTATATGTTTAAATGCAGGTTTAAGATCTTGTGTATATATAGAGTTTTAAATGATTCAAATCAATTAAGATTGGAAGATAAATTGAAAATTTATTTGGAATTGAGCTTATTTAAAAATTTAACTCCATAAGTGATGTAAACATATTAAAATTGGAAATTTTAAAGGTATGATATTTATAACTGGATTTTTATTCAAGATAAATTAAATGAATATTTCTAATATAAATAAATTGAAGGAAATATTTAATTGTTAGAAATTGAGTTTTATTTATGGATTTATTATGCGAATGTTTCAAACTAAATAATAGAACAATGAATTGGTGAATATAAATCTCCGACCTTAAGTTTTGAAATTGTTAATTACTTAAGTTTGAAATATTGGGAAATTGAAGGGGTTTATTTAACTGAAAGTGAATGTGAAATTTATGGATTTAGACTAAATTTTAAATGAATAAAATTGTAAAGTCGCAGACAGTATTTTATTTTATAAAGTAATTTTAAACTCAAATCATTTTACTCTATATATTGTTTGAATATCCAAACCATTCAAGTTTTAGAAGTTATGGTTTTAAAGCTATGAATTTCGAAGTATTATGTTTTGAAAGTTATAATCCAAATGTTTTGTTTTCAGATATTATAAATTTTAAAGTAGTATGATTTTGGAAAAGAAATATATTTGAAATAAAAATGATATTATTGATTTGGGTTCTATAAAAATAACATCAAAATGAGTTTGTTTTGAAAATGTAAATGATATCGTATTTATGGGTTTGAAATGGATAATTATATTCTGGTTTAAAGTATAAACTATTTTTAAAGATCGCAGTGTTATAATAACGTTTGGTTGTTGAAGAGACCGGGATCGGAAGTTGTCATACTCTCTGCCAACTCCGAAAACCACTTTAACAACCGTGTACGTGGTGGAGATTTCAGAATGAAGTAGGTTGGTGGCGGCGTTTCCTGTAAAGTAAATACGTGGACCCAACTCCCGTGAGTTGGCATAAGGTGGCTAAAACAAGAGCGGTTGACGGGTTAATAAGATAGCATCTTTGATCGGACACTTCCCTTCGATACTATACTCTGACTTTGGATTGATTCGGTGGCCACCTTCACTTTTGATTTCTTTGATTTGGACGAGTTTGTTCGAGGTGGGCGGTAGCTACGCGCTACGCGTTATCACCGACCCAGAAGCGTAATTGGTATATCTACCCTAGCATTGCCTAGTTGTGCCGTGTCACCTACCCTAGCGCGCCTTATACGATTTTGGTTTTGTACCATACCTATGGAGTGCCCTCTGACGACGCCCAGTACGGGATAGATTACGATACTATATAGACTATGGGAATATATTATGTGTTAAGGTGGAAAATGTAAAACCTTAATGCTATTTTAAAGTAAGTTTATTTTAATGTAGACACTATTATAATAGCGAAATATACTACATAGTAAATAGTTTAACGGATCCTTAGGAGATGTAAATCCCGAGCATCTCTTGAGTTACAACACTCATATTTACTTCTATTAATTTAACTCACATAAGATCTTTTAGTTCTGACTCAAGTGTTTTTGTCTTTTCAAATTCGCTCGGGTCAGTCCGAGCGTTTCACGATTTGAAGATTTTATTCTGGAGGACGAAGACGAAGATTTGTAGTATTACTATCTACTATATTATTCCACTACACTATTTAATTCCGCTGCATTGATATTTATTGGTATGTGAACTCTGATATTTATTGTATAAAGAAAAATCAAATGTTTTGTAAATAGTTTTATGAACTGTATATTTATTATTATATTTTATCCTTCCGTTGTGAGATTCTGTTTAGTTTTTTCTCTTCTCCGTTTTTTTCTTATTTAGCCCAAACCAATCCGCCCTTCCGTATGGTTTGAATTGGCACGTGTGTCGATTTAAAGTGTGCGAAAGGGCGGGATGTTACAGTTGGTATCAGAGCTTTGGTTTAGCGATAAACCTTAGCTTTGTGGGGTCTGACAATTTACTAATAGGGTAGTAATACCCTATGGGAGTTGCTGAGTGTATTTAGATGAGAGAGCGTATTTGTTAGTATTATAAAAAGGTTTTAATATTTTGTTAATCTGTTCCATTTTGTATTTATAAATTCTGGTTGATGCATGGGATGCTATGACATCAATAGGGATTTTTAAACACTTAATAGGACAGATCGACACAATATTTATTTTTAATATAGGTGAATGAAATAATATTGCCTATTACATTTTCTATATATATATATAAAATAAATTTTTATAAAAGATTATATTTGGTTGTATTATATTGGTTGTTTGGAAATGAAGATTACAAATAATAGTTGAAATACGACTGAAAATAAAATAATTGAGAATTGGGAAATTTTAGAACTTAGGTTCCGGGGTTTTGAAACTTTCTTTTGAATGACTTTGAAATATAAATAATAATACTATTAAAAGAAGTATTTTCTGATATTAGTATTTCAATATAATTTGAAAGAAAGGTTTTAAAAGAAATTTGAAAAAGAAATAAGGTCTATACTCCCCTCTCTGTCGATGGAAAATAATTTCGGTTATGAGTGCACGCATCATCGACATTCATTTCCAAGTTTTGAAGTGGGAAGGCCACTGTAGTAGTTTTACTACAGATTATTTTTGATAAACAGAAGTAAATTTTTGGATATAGATAAGTTGTAAGTATATTTATATATTATTTTAAAATAATTTGAAATTAAACCCGGTATTTAATTCTTAAGTTTCCATTTATTAATAGTTTAATTAATGTAGTGAAACGGAATTTAACTAGTAATTGAAACCCTAAATGAAATAAGAGATTTAATAATAGCTTATTAATGGTATTAAAGGAAGTTTGAAATTTGTAACATAGGAAACAAAGCGTAATATTGTTGAACATTAAATTTAATTAAAGGATGAGATAAACTTGTATAAGTTCATTTGCAATTGCTTTAACATATATAACTTACCAAAAGATATAAAAGTTGAAAATGTAAATAAGAAAATGTAATAGGTATTTATACAAGTAATAAACTTGAGGTAATGAAAATAATTAATGGAATTCTTTAATAAATAAGAATTGATGTGTAGTTGTATAAACTTAAGTAAAGGATTGAAGCTATTTATTAATAAAATAAGAAGAAAAGATGAATGTAGTAAATATATAAGTGTAGACTTAAATTAATGTATTAATGTGCAAAGAAATTAATTTGCACATGAATGCTATAAACAAATGAAGTTATGCAATATGAAATGAAAAGAGAAAAATGAATTTTATATATATAAGTATAAGTGCAAACAAGTGTAATAAACAGTAAATTAATGAATGGAGATAAAAGGTGTAAGAAATAAATGTGAAGTTGTAAATGAAATTTATAAGAATGAGCTTTATTTATTATTTGGAATTGTTTCTTGTTTGGTTTATGGTTGTTTGGGGTAAGATACTTTAAATTTGGATTTGTATGAATGAATAATCTATTTAGTTTTATCTAAGACTGTTGAGTAAATGATACACTTGATAGATTATTTTTCATTCCGTTCAATTTAAAGTATTGAACCCGAAAAACAATTTGTTTGTTTGATATGAATGAATGACTGAATTGTGTTGATTTTGTATGATGGTTGCATGCCTTGTTCGAATTGATTGTTGTTGTATTGATTGTTGTGTGATTGAAACAACCTTTAATATTTCATTTTATATAATTGTTAAATCTTTGGATTATATAAGTGAAAATGTTTTCAAAACTTTATTAATTTGAGTATAAAACGTTTAATGGTTAAAATTTTGTATATTTTATTCTAAGTAACTAATTTTGTAAATTTAATTGTTTATAAAATTAACGTTTTTAAATAAGAGATACTGATTTCTTAATTCTTCTTTTCCCTTCTTTTTCCTTTTCAGGGACGAAAAGTTTTGAGTGAGGGAGAATGTGACGACCCGTAAATTTCGACCATTTTATTTATTAATTTAAATTGATTTTTGTAATTTAATGTAGAAAGAAATGAAAATCTTATAATTGAAAATTGGAGCGAACGTTAGAAATTAAATGTTGCATTGGTAAATAAAATAAATTTTGACAATTGGAATGAAATCCAATTGAAGAAATAGTGGAAACCCTTATAATTTGTTAATTTAATTTGATTGTGTAATTAATACTGGAAGGAATAAATTGGAAAAAAAATGTTAATGAAATAATAACTGAATTTAATTGCAACTATATAAATGGAAGTAAATTTTACTAAGTGGATGTCAATATTAAATAAATTAATGGAAATTGAACGTAAATTGAGATAATAAAGTGAATGTTAGAATTTAAATGAGCAATTAGAATGAATGGAATAATATTGAAACGAATACAATTTGGATAGATTTAATGAAACTGAAATAAATGAAATAGGTAAGTATTATACCTGAATATAATTAAATATGGAGAAACGTAAAAGTAAGTATTGAATTCAAACTATGTATAATTTGGGTAATAAAATAAGTTCATTTATGGAGTTAGAATTTTTTTTATATTATTTTAGGCTATAAATCAAATAGAAGAGAACAAGAGTAAATCATAAGAGTACGATACCAATTATTTTATATTACCTAATTTATTTGTCAATCAATTTATTTGAAATAAAGTCCTCTTAAATGTTAAGTAATTTTAATACTGTTATTCATGAAACGTTACTTAATGTTTTTTAATATAGTAACGGAAAAGTGAATGAGAATTTATAGAAAACATAAATTTATTTATGAGTAAACAAGAGTATTTATTGAACAAATTTATGATAATTGGATAATGCAGTGTTAATGGAATTAATTAGTGTTATGTATGAGATTTATACCTGGGTGGGTAAGTAGTAAAATTATAAATGAAAGAAAGTAAGTAGGTGACCATTTATTTAGGTTATTTATTCAATTTAGCATGTTAAATAAAAATTTGTGAATCAGATCTCAATCAAGGGAAATTAATTTGTACGTTAATTTGAAATAAAATCTATTAAATATTACATTTATAGGGAATGTAGTACGAATGGTTAGGGATTGTCAAATTTGGTAAAAAGGGATTGGACTTAGGAAACTTTGTAATTTGAGTTTAAAACCTTAATTAATATGCGTAATTGACAAGATTCACTTTTTAAAAAAATAACCGTTGATACAAATCTAAGATGTATATAGAAGTATTAATGTAGTGAAAGACAAACAAATATTAACTATGTTATTTGTGTAATTAATGGATAGGAATACCAAAGGCTAATTGTAGTAAGGAATATAAGTGGTAGAATACTAGAAATTTATGAATTTATTTTTGTTAACATATGTTAAGAGATATGTTTATGATCTTAATTTGAACTTCTACTAATAACATGTATTACAGTAAGATAAAAAAAAATGATAACATATGTCAGGCGTATTTAATGACATTGTTGAATGTAATTAATAACAGTGATTATAATAATAAATGCTAATCAAGAATAAGAATGATTACGTTTAGTAAAAGAGCTAAAGGATTGATTGTAGAGATGAGAAACTATTATTTATTAAGAAATATATATAATTACTCTTTGTAGCCAATAGTGTATTAATATGTTTAAATTACCATTATGTTAACTCCCTTGTTCAGCGATTCAGCAACACAAAGGAATTGGCGACTTAACACGTGAAGCAGCGACTTAAAGTGTTGGACGACTTAAAAAGACTTAACAGCTTAAGAGAGTTGGACGACTTAACGACTTAACAGCTTAAGAGAGTTGGACGACCTAACAGCTTAAGAGAGTTGGACGACTTAAGGGCTTAACGGCTTAAGAAGGGTGAGCGACTTAAGGTGGCCAGCGACTCAATAGGCATACGACTTGAGAGACTGTCGACTTAACGACTCAAGAGATTGCCGACCCAACTGTTTAACGACCTAACTTCTGAAGTAATGAGGCGACTTTTGAAGGTTAGCGACCTAACAAATTATACAACTCAGCGACTCAACGAGTTAGTGAATCAGCAGCGGGTCAGCGACTTAGCGCCCAAGCGACTTAAGAGAAGATACGACCTGATGGCATAAGTTCCCTACGACCTAAAGGGTTAAAGCGGCAGCGACCTAATGCTTTCACTGCCTATTTCAAGTCGCTTATGACTTAGTACTTAGTGATTAAACTATGCCGCTCTCCATAAGTCGCGAGGATCTACCACTAATTTCTGATGGCCAAGTACGAACCGGTTACTTCATAACTAGTGTCCCGTTAACTCGCTGAAGAACTGTGGACTGTCTTAAGTCGTAACCCGCAACTTACGACCTACTTTAAGTCGTACACGACTTAAAGCCTGTGCAGAATTCCCTATAAATACGCCATATGCTCCAACATGGAAGAGATCCTTTTGGCTCACTCTCGAAGCGCCAATACTCTGTTGTTTTCTCAACTCAAACAACACTTCAAGCATTCCAAGCATCAAGGACATTACGACAAACTCGAAGAGATAGTATACATCATTCAACATGGATCCAAAAGATGATTCTATAGCAAAGTTTGATCTATTAGTCTAAAGTGTATTGTAATCGAAGAAAGTTGTATCAGTTGTAGTTGATTCAGCAATAAAGAGATATAAAGTGGAGGTAGGCTTGACCATAAGCTGAAACACTATAAAAACCGTGCCTTTCCTTATTTTTCTGATATTTTTCTACTTATTTCTGATTCCCGTGTCAAGGGTGGTGCTTTCACACTTACATTACTTGCATCAGGGTGTTAGCGTCTGATTTTTACGTTAACATTTTTGGTGCTTTCATTGTGAACCTAACTCAAGTTACTGTCATCGTAGCTTCGCAGAAGTTTGTAGAAAGAATTTATCTAAAAACCAAAAGTTTGTAAGAAATAATGGCTCCAGGAAGGAAGCGCAAGTCTGTTTGATCTGACGATGTTCGCGAGACTACTGCAACCTCTCCTCCTTTAAGTCAAACAACTCCAACTGTCGGAGTTACACGAGCAGAGCTAGATGCCATTGTATCCGGGCTACATCGGCAAATGGAAGCTCAAAATAACCTAATGATGGAAAGGTTGAATGCTTTATTTGAGGCAAACCGCCAGCCGGCAGATAAGGAGGGAAACCTTGCCGATGAAATGCAGAATGTGGAAGGAAGGAATATCCCTCCAAGACCAGCTGATCCAGTGGAAAGGACATCTCCCCAAGCCGGAGGATCGGGGCCGCAACCAACCCTCCGTGAACGATTTTCAAGACAGAATTCGGAGAGAATGGCTGATGTTTGTCCCATTGAGCCTCAAAATGATGAAGAATATTTCTCAGGCATGGTTCGCCGGATTATGAAGGAAAGTATGCAGAGAGACGAAGATGAGAGAGAGTGGGGTTTCGCTCCGAGCAAAACTCCATTCACTGAAAAGATCTTGAAAGCTGAATTCCCAAGGAAGTTTGTTCCTCCAACTATTCCAGCTTACAAGGGAATGAGAGATCCTAATGAGTTTCTGTATAAGTATGATTGGCACATGACAGGTGCCGGAGCCTCTGATGAAATCAAGTGCCGGTATTTTCCGGTATACTTGGAAGGAGTTGCTTTACTTTGGTTCACAAAGTTGCCGATCCGGTCGATAGACCAATTTTCTGATTTAACTCGAAAGTTCAAGGAACAGTTTGTACTGTATGCGTCAAAGGCAAAGGATATAATGTCGTTATCCAGCTTAGAGCAGAATCCTGGAGAATCCATTAGAGCTTTCTTGAATCGCTTCAATATAGCTTTGGCCGAGGTGGATAATGCAGAGCCACGCATGATTCTGATATATTTGATGAGGGCGATTGATAAATCAAGTGAATTTAGAAAGTGGTTGAAAATGAAAGAACCAAATTCACTTGACAAGTTTTATAAAAAAGCCGATGAATTCATGCGTTTGGAAAGCCTCCAAGCACCGGCTAAGGTGGCATCGACAGGGGCCGGAAATTGTAATGCTGCCCCGAATAAGAAGGAATCTGGCAATCAGAAGAGGGGGAACAATGGTCGGAAGAGGCAGGAAGATGCAAAGAAGGGTCATCCCTTCAACTTCACCCCTCTAACTGATACCTTGGAGAAGATCTACTTTGCAAACAAGGACACGGTCGAATTCCCCGAACCAGCTAAGCAAAGAGTTAATAGGAAAGCTGAGAAGAATGGAAGGTTTTGCCGGTTCCATAACCAACCCGGGCATGATACTAACGAGTGTCGTCACTTAAAGGAGGTAATTGAGGAACTATTGAAGCAAAACAAGCTCCAACAATATGTAAGAAGGAACAAGAATGGCCAAACCTCGTCAACTCAAGGACAACAAGTTCCTGTTCATTGTTCGGGCTCAAGTGAGAAGGCGGCAGCCCATGAATCAGAGAGGCCTGTTTTAAATGTGGTTACAAGAGGCCCTCACCCAGCTGGCAGGAGTTGGGGCGAGATGGAAAGATACGCCCGTGCTTTGAAGTATGAACCGGTAGATGAAAGTGCTTTTGTGTTAGAAGATGCTGCACCGCTGAAGCAGCAGAAAACTTTTAATGACGACATTATATTCACTACCAGGGATTCCATGGGTGTTGAAGATCCTACCATTGATCCTTTGGTCATCTCCGCTGGCATTGGGCCAGCTACTGTGAAAAGAGTTCTGGTTGATTGTAGAGCTTCATGCAACATTCTCTTCAAGAAGACTTTTGATCAAATGAAGATTCCTGTGGCTGATGTTCAAGCTTCATCACTAAAGATTGTTGGTTTTACTGGTGAGCTGAAACAGCCAATTGGGACTATTGATTTGTTCATAGAGCTTGGAGAGGGGCAGAGAAAAGTGACTCGAAAACTGACCTTTGTTATTGTTGTAGAATTTTCTGCCTACAATGCCTTCCTAGGCCGACCAACTCTGGCGGCATTTAAAGATATTCTTGCCCCATGGTGTCTGACCATAAAATTCCCCACAGATAATGGAGTCGGTGTGGTGAAAGGGAATCAGAATGCTGGACGAGAATGTTATCTTACAGAGTTGCGTGAATCGAGGAAGAGAGAAATGGGAAAAGATGCGGTAGCCCCAATCCGCATCAAAGAATCAACCTTGTAGCAATTACAGGGTGGACCCTGCACAGGCGAACATAGCGGTGCATGAGGAGAGATGGATCCAAGAAAAGCCAGTGCAGGGGAAAATAGAGTGGTACCAGTTGAAGTGACAGTCCCGGTACCTGTTGACCCACAAGACCCGAATAAAGTGTTGAATGTGGGTTCGCAGCTTAATGTAACGGTTCAAAATGTTTTGATATCATTTTTGAAAGCAAATCTGGATGTATTCGCCTGGACTCATGCCGATATGTGCGGAATTTCTCCAGAATTTGCGGTGCATACCTTGAATATTGATCCAAAGTTTACACCGGTAAAGCAGAAAAGAAGAACTCAAGGTCCTGAAAGGTCAGCAGCATTGAAAGAAGAGGTTGATCGGCTCATGGAGAATGGTTTTATCAGGGAATCTACTTATCCGAATTGGGTCTCAAATCCAGTACTGGTTAAAAAAGAAAATGGGAAATGGAGAGTGTGCATTGACTTTTCAGATCTAAACAAAGCCTGCCCCAAAAACTGCTTCCCGTTACCCAGGATTGACCAGTTGGTGGATGGAACGGCGGGGCACGAATTTCAATATTTTATGGATGCCTATTCCGGGTATAAACAGATCATGATGCATGAGCCAGATCAGGAGGACATGAGCTTTACCACCGATGTTGGTCTCTACTGCTACAAAGTCATGCCTTTCGGACATAAGATTGCAGGGGCAACTTACCAGAGACTTGTTAATGCCATGTTTAAACCACAGATTGGCAAGACTATGGAAGTTTATGTCGATGATATGTTGGTAAAGTCAAAGAGAGCAGTGGACCACATGGAACACTTAGCAGAGAAGTTCTCAATCCTCCGAAAGTACGGAATGAAGCTGAACCCCTTGAAGTGTTCATTTGGAGTACAATTCGGAAATTTTATGGGTTTCATTGTGAGTGCAAAGGGCATTGAAGCTAATCCTGCTTAGATAACTGCCTTAAGAGAAGTCAAAGCTCCTAGAACGAAGAAGGAATTGCAAAGTCTCAATTGAAAAGTTGCTTCCTTGAGTCAGTTCGTTTCCAAAGCTACTGATAAATGCATTCCATTCTTCGATGCTCTAAAGAAAGGAAGAAAAAAACTTTGACTGGACTCCTGAATGCCAGAAAGCCTTCGATGAGCTGGTTCGTCATATGGAAACGCCTCTTATAATTTCTAAGCCTGACAATGGCGAAGATCTTTTTGTGTATTTGGCAATCTCATCTCATGCCCTCAGCGTAGCTTTGGTACAGGAGGATGCAAAAATTCAGCTCCCGGTCTACTATATTAGCAAGAGATTCACTGGGCAGAATTGAACTATTCGAGGTTGGAAAAGCTCGCCTATTGTCTACTGATCACATCAAGAAAGTTGAGGCCATAATTCCAAGCTCATCCCATCACAGTCCTTACCGATCAGCCCTTGAAGCAATTCCTGTTTCGTCCTGAGACTTCGGGTCGTCTTTTAAAATGGAATACTGAAATCAGCCAATATGACATTACTTATCATCCTTGGAGAGCAATCAATGGACAAGCTTTGGAAGACATCATTGCAGAATGTACTGATAAAGGTGATAGTGAGGAAGTAGTGACCGATAGTCCTTCAATCCGGTGGAAATTGTATGTCGATGGCGCACGAAACGATTATTGTTCCGGGGCCGAGGTTGTGCTTGAAACCCCTGAAGGATGGTCACTATGTTATGCTTTAAGATTGGAATTCCCTTCAACAAACAATGAAACAGAGTATGAAGCTCTTATTGCCGGTTTGTGAATTGCTAAAGAATTGAACGTCAGGGCATTGCAGATCTTCAGTGATTCACAGCTTATCGTGTGTCAAGCCAAGAAAGAGTTTCAAAACAAAGGGGGAAATCTGCCTGCCCACTTGTCAAGAGCCTGGGAGCTTCTCGAGGACCTGGACCATTATACAATAAACCATATACCTCGGGAATAAAACATGAAGGCAGATTCCCTCGCGAAGTATGCAAGTACTAGTGAAGCTCAATTATTAGGATTAGTTCCTGTGGAAGTCTTATCAACTCCAAGCATTGATGAAATGGATATAGACTGGATCATGACCATATCTCAAGAACAGGAATCATGGATGACTCCGATAAAGGATTATCTGCTCAATGGATCTGCACCAGAAAGTTCAAAAGAACGTCAAAAACTGTTAAGAAAGGCTTCAAGGTATATAATTCAAGATGGCCGATTATTCCGACGAGGATTCTAAATGCCATTACTCCGATGTGTGATTGAAGAAGAAGCTAAGACAATTCTTGCCGAGGTACATAGAGGGGAATGTGGAGATCATACAGGTGGTCAAACTTTAGCAATGAAAATTCTCTATTATGGATACTTTTGGCCGAATATTAACCGAGATGATGTAGACTACTCCCGAAAGTGCGACAAATGCCAGAGATTTGCTAAAATCCCAAGAGCACCTTCCACTGAGATAACGTAGATGGTTAGTCCGTGGCCGTTTTCTATTTGGGGAATAGATCTCATCGGGCCTTTGCCAACTGCAAAATCCAGAATCAGATATGCTATTGTTGCTGTGGATTATTTTACTAAATGGGCTGAATCTGAACCCTTAGCTACTATTACCTCTAAGAAAAAGATAAACTTTGTAACTAAGAATATCATTTGCAGGTATGGAGTGCCTCAAAAGATAATCACGGACAATAGAACCCAATTTGAAAGTGAAGAGTTCCAAGATTTTTGCAAAAGATTCAACATCCAGAAAAGTTTCTCAGCAGTGGCTCATCCGCAGGCAAACGGGCAAGTGGAAGCAGTAAACAAAATAACCAAATCAACCATCAAAAAACAGCTGGAAAAAGCAAAAGGTGGTTGGGTCGATAAACTTCCGCTAGCAATATGGGCATATAGAACTATGCATAAAACTGCGACGGGGCACACTCCATTTTCATTGGCATATGGATCAGAGCATTGATTCCGGTAGAAATAGAGGTCCCTTCACATAGAAGAATCCATTTCAATCAAGCCGAAAATGTAAAGCTGCAGCTTGAAGCCCTTGACTTCCTTGATGAGAAAAGGGAAGAGAATGAACTCAGAACTGCAGCTCACCAGCAAAGAATAGCCAGGCACTTCAATTCCAAAGTTCGCCGGCGCAGCTTTGAAGTGGGGGATCTAATCTTAAAAAGGATTATGACACCTACAGGCGTGCTTGGACCAAACTGGGAAGGGCCGTATGTTATAGGCCAAAAACTTCTTGATGGCACATTCAAACTTGTAACTGTCGAAGGAGACCCAATTCCAAGAGCTTGGAACAACAATCATTTGCGCCCATATTTTACTTAAAGGCTTTAATGGAATATTGTAAAAGAATGATGAATGTATGATTCTTGTAATGAAAGCCGTTGTAAAGTCGGTGCAAGTGAATAATAAGAGCTATAAAGTGGATGTAGGCCCAGTTCTTGGCCGAACCACTATAAATCTTGTGTTCTTTACTGTTAAAAACTGGTTTGTTTTATATATAAAATACATTAATTGTATTGCTAAAATGTCGATTTAATAATGCAGGCCATAAAAACAAAGCTTACCCATCATTAGACCAGGCGATCTCCGACATCACCCAACAAGAAAACGCTAAACCATCCAAAGTTTCCATACTCAAATCCTATGAAAGTAGTGCTTTGAACAAAAGCTAGTGATGTGGCTGGAAGTGGACCATTTCTAACTAACTGCGAATGTTTGTACAAACGAGCATCTAGTTAAATAGCCTGTGTCTACCACGACCAACTCACTTGACTATGAAGTATATTTCTTTGAATAAGGGAAATTGCTGGCAAATAGAAGGGAAGGGTATTTGAAAAAGATAACGGGGGTAGCCGATATGAATAAATGGCAAAGAGACATGGGCGGGAAAACATCAAACAGCAAAAGACCTCTTTGGAGAAACAAGCCCTCTTCAGAGGCACAACTCTTCGGAGGATAAAGACCTCAAATGGGGCATGCCAGAAGACTTTCTCAACATGGTAAGGAATGATCGGAAGCACCTTCCCAACAGGAAGGCAACGCGCTTGTTTACTAGTTGAGACAGTTTGCGTAGACAAGCGTCCAAGTAACTTGCGTCCGCCGCGTAAGTCCATGAGACGACCGGAGGCACCTTCCCAAGTGGAAGGCAAGGCATTCGTTCACTAGTTGAGACAATCTACGTAAACAAACGTCCAAGTAACTCGCGCCCACCCCGTGAATCCAACGAACAATGAGGAAGAAACTTCCAGGCATCCTCGGAGGCACACATCTCACCGGGATCTGAAATAAAACTTCACAAGTGCTGGGATGTCAAAAGCCCTCTTCGGAGGCCCAATTCACCATAGTTGAAATGCTAAAAGACCTCGAGCGGGCCTCGCCAGAAAAAGAGAGTTCTTTCTCGACGTAAAGTTGCGGATTGATCGGTGGCACAGCCCCGTGAATCCATCTAACTAAGAGAAAGAAGCTCCAAACGTCCAGGCAAAAGCCCTACTCAGAGGCACACATTTCACCGTGATCTGAAATAAAACTTCACACGAGTCAAAATGTGAAAAGCCATCTTCGGAGGCCTGCTTCCCAGCGAACAGGGAAAAGATAAAAGCCTCTCCGAAGAGGCAGAAACAAAAAGACCTCTTCCCAGAGGCACAATCAATCAAAAAGACCCCTTCCTAGAGGCACAATCAATCAAAAAGACCTCTTCCCAGAGGCACAATCAAAAAACTCTCTTTAGAGGCTCAAGCAGGTTGAAACCATTTTTTCGAAAGGCCCACTGCACTATGAAGTGAAATTCATTTTGAGCCTGCACCTGGCTGGATAACCAACTTCTTGCACCGGCTTGAAAGTGTAGGGGAAGAAGGAGAAAGGGGGACAATTGGACTTGCTTCTGCTTTTTCTCGCCAGCAGAAGCTTTCTTCTTCTTTGAGACTCCACTTTTCCCCCTTTTCTTAGAAGAAGACTCGCTTCCTGGAGTAAAAAGTGTGGCTAACGGCGTATCGTCAGAACCAGTTGGTTCCGGAGTCTTTTCGCCCTCTTCAATTTCTTCTCCTCTATATTCTTGTGAAGCAATGGGATCGTCCAAGTCCTGGAGAGCTTCCATTTTCTACTCTTGTGACCCCGGTTGAGAGGCAGAAGGAGGAGTGACCTAAAGAGACGGGGGAGGAATAACTGGAGGAGGGGAAGTCTGAACAATGCTTGGTACTTTCTCTACATATGAAAAGAAGTTAAAGTCAGTATCTCTCGAAAAGAGAGGAGTTAGTGGCGTGTCGAGATTTAAAAAATAATCAAGAAGTTCATCAAACTCATGTGAAGCGAATGAGAAGTCCACTTGAGCAAGATCAGTAGTAAGGTTACCTGGCGAAGCAGGCTTTACTATGTCAACTTCAAAGCCCCGCGCGTCACCACTCTCTTGACTATCATCTCCATTGTGAGCAGTTGCACCTTCAGTGATGGCGTTAGTAGGAGGCGGAGAATGGGAACCAGAACCAATAATGTCGATATCGGCTGAAGTTGAAGGTTGAACTGGGTCGGTTAAAGTTGTCTTTCCTACATGTTCCCCTTTGGTCGTTCCGGCTCTCTCTTCGGCTAGCTGCTCCTTTCCTCTGGCAAGAGCGGCGCGGGCATCATCATCAAGATAATTTGCCTCTAAATCCGCCTCAGTATAGCTAGCACTGCCAAACATGTCAAGTATGGCCTCCCACACTTCGGCCGGAGTTATTTCATATTTGAGGGATTGAAAGGATAGACTACCATGCCCCAGGACGCTATGCAAGTAGAAGTCAAACAATGTTGAGCTGATATTGGCCTTCGTTGCTTCGTGAGACTCTTCAGCTGCAATTTTACCAGCAACAGCCTCATCACGCTCTCTTTCAGCTTTAGAGAGTCGAAGTTTTAGCATTTCGATCTCCACGTCCTTGGAGCTAGTCTTCTATCGCAACTCTGTGATGTCAGCAATATGGCCCTCATTAATTCTTTTTTGCACATCAAGCCTATCTTCGGCATCTCTTTGAGCGGCATGAGCATCTCGCCCCTGTTGTTGAAGCACTTGCTCCCTTTGCGAATAGGAAGTGGAGGAAGTGGAAAGCTCTTCTTTGAGTTTTTCAACTTCCGCTTCGAGCTTTTCATTATAAGTAGCAATGCTTCTCATTTCCGCATCATGTTGCTCAAGGATCTTCTGCCATTTAGATTTGTCGTTCTCCATTGTTAACATGGCTTCAAGATTCGCACGATTTAACCTTTGGAGCTCATCGACAAGCTTTTGCCAACCTGACATTCTTTCGATATCAAGTTTGACAGCATCAAGGTTGCGCAACATAGCCAGCTTATCAATCGGGACCAGGTCAAGATCAAAGCGCACTCCTTTCAGGCACCAGTTCGGGAATCGGCTCTAAAGAGTAGCCGGGCCCGGGCCAACTCGATATGGGGGCCTTCCAATGATTGTTTGGATATCAGTACGTGCCAGGGCAGGAGATTGAGGCAGTACAGGAGCAGCAGGTTGTACAGTAGTCTCGGATGTTGGTTTTTCACCATGTTTGGCTCTTTTACTAACATCTTCGGCAATCGGACTTTTCCCCTTGTCGTCACGGGAATTCCATTTATGAGAATCATCTTCCCTCTGGAAAGAATCGTATTGCTCGTCCCGTCTTTCATGGCATTCTTCGTAGGCACGCTTTTCACGAGCTTTTCGAGCAGCCCTCTCCTCATCAGTTTCCCTATAAGGAGGAAGATAGCGCCTATAATCATATTGACTGCGCCTTTCATACTGCTTGAAGTCATCATAATACGAGCCACTCCGCCCCATTGAAGAATCTGAAATTGAAAAAGAAGCATAACTTGGGGATCTTCAAATTGTAAGGAGTTAAATGCATATTAGTGCCAATAAATCCTAAGTGTGTGTGGTGTGTGCAAACTACACGCGCCGGACTACGAACCGCTTCTCAGTTGGGGGGTGGTGATAGAATTTACAGCCAATGTCGATTGTTGAGCTGGAGGAGTCTGTTGAAGAACAGATGTCGCTTCAACCACTGAAGATACAATTTTAGCAGCGGAAAGATCATCTTTAAAGAGTCCTTGAGACGTAACTATAAAGTCGCTCAACCCTTTGAAAGTGTCATTACCACTGTGTTCGACAGGGCTCTTCACCTCAACTCCTTTATTAGTAGTCTTCCCGGCTTGTTGAAGATCTTCTTCTTCGATAACCGGGGCAAGGCAGGTTTGCAGGATGGTCCCGCAATGTCAGTTGGAGTAGAACATTTTACTAACGAAGCCTCAGTTGTAAGTTCCTTAGGTACGAGTTCGCCAGTAGAAACTGGGGCATCTAATGCCTTAGCTGGGGAATCAGGGACTTCGTGAGGTTGTGTAGAGCGGGAAGAATGTAGGAGTCCAAACAGATGTAGAAACTCGTCCTTCAACAGAAATTTTATACTCCTTTCCTCAGCAGCCACGACATTCAGTCTTTCAAAAATTTGCTTGTGGCCTGGATCTCTAGAGGGGGGAGGAAGTGCTGAAAAAAGGGAAGAGTTAAATTAGCACTTAGCAACTCTGGTCCTAAAAAGCTCAGGAATGGAAAAAATAGAAGCAGGTAATCTTACTTCCTACTCTCCAGATAGCATAAAATCCTGGAGGGCAACGAACAAAGAAAAACTGATTCAAAAAGCCATGTGCGCTTTCGGAAAGATCGGTAACGAGTTTGTGATTCCTAGCGCTTCCTACAACAGTAATGGAGGGGTGATCTTTAGTTTTTATAAATGAACCTAAGTAACGAATTTCCTCGAGACGTGGAAGTCGATCCAGAGTTCTCCTGAATAAAACACACAACCCCGTTAATATGGTGTAGCCATTGGGGTGCAATTGGAATGGAGAGATGGTCAATCGAAGTAGGAGTTGTTGAAGAAAGTCATTGAAAGGAGGAATTGCTCCACTTAGACACATCTGGCGATTGACTGCGACAAAACCATGAGGTGGACTGGCGGCATTATCATTCGGCCCGGGAAGTAGAGCATCACTCTCAGCAAGGCCAAATTGAACGTGCAGCTGGTTAAATGCTCTCTGGGTTAAGGTAGTCGGAGTTCTTTCTGGAGGATTCACTACCGGAATAGCTGTCTGAAAGATCTCTCCAGCTTGGGCTACCACTTCTTCTTGATGTGAAGCCATTCTACATAAACAACTGGATATTCAAACATGAAGGTACATGTTTCCTAAATGTGTGAAGTGTTGTGTAAAGCTAACAAAGCAACAAGCAAATATAATTGAAATTAAACATGTGTCAATTGCAATATTTCAAGACTTGTCGCTTTAAGTTCAAATACAAGTGCAATATTAGCGCAAACGAATCAACTTTAGTTGGTTAGCGTTGTTTTAACGATTCACTTGAGTTTGTTGATTCATAGCATTTCATACAATTTCTTTAAGTTAATTATCCTTTATCGGCTAATCTGTCATTTGATATGGGCAATCTGTGGCAGTATATTCGCCCTAGTTTTCTGCCAATGTTGTATTTAACATGTTATCAGCATCAAATTTGGTATAATCTGGTAAGAAAGCATAGCAAAGTCATGCGAGTTATTTTGGCAGTTCAAAGTTCGAGTTGAGAGTACAATCAAGTTCTATCAATATCTCGAAGTTTTCAAGTTTTGTTCAAGCCATGTAGTCGCAGACCAAAAATTCTCCTAGTCCTAAGTCGTCCACGACCTAAAAGATTTCCCGCGAGTTAAGTTAAGCCGTTGGTTCTTTAAATCATCCTAGCTAAGCCGCGACTCAAGACTTATGTCGCAACTAATTAAGTCGGTCAAAGGTTAAGTCGGCCGCGACTCAAGGTTTATGTCGCAACTATTAAAGTCGGTCAAAAGTTAAGTTGGCCGCGATTCAAAGCTTATGTCGTATCTGGTTAAGTCGCAAAGGGTTATAGGTCGTCCAAAATTGCTGGGTCATGTCCAACTTGGTGTCTCAGTTCATCCAATCAACAAACCCCCCATCAAATCAGAAACTCCTCATCCTCTTAACCTCTTAACCCGTTAACCCGTTAGCCTCTCCATCAACAGAAGCGCATTGATCAAACATTTAAACCCAAAATCCACTAACCCGGTAACCGAGTACCTCTTCGCCTCCCCCAAATTTCCAGAAACCATTGCTAATTACGTGAATTCAAACACTTGCCAAATAATTCCATAAGATCCTAAGCCGATTCTTTTTTAGGGTAGTTGTCAATAGTCGACAATGGTCAGAGGACGAATTGGGGTGTAATCTCACAACATGGAAACAAAAACCGTATTGAAATGGTTATGGAGGGGCTGGTGACAAACACAATGGATCAATGATCGGAATTACCTAAATCATTTTGTTGAAATAGCGAGGATTTCGTGTTAACTTTTGAGCTCAAATGCAGCAATGGCAGCAAGATGAGCAGTAAGGTAAAGAGGAAGAAGCGACTTAACGGCTTATATAGGAAATGGAGGAGAAGATGGATGGACGTGCGAGTTAACAAGCTTCTTGTGTCTCCCACGACTTAGGGACTAGGTCGAAGCACACGACCTATGACCTAGGCATGTACTTCGAGGGGCAAATGTTAACTCCCTTGTTCAGCGATTCAACACACAAAGGAATTGGCGACTTAACAAGTGAAGCGGCGACTTAAAGGGTTGGACGACTTATCGACTTAACAGCTTAAAAGAGTTGGATGACTTAACGACTTAACAGCTTAAGAGAGTTGGACGACTTAACGACTTAACAGCTTAAGAGAGTTGGACGACTTAAGGGCTTAAGGCTTAAGAAGGGTGAGCGACTTAAGGTGGCCAGCGACTCAATAGGCAAACGACTTGAGAGACTGCCGACTTAACGACTCAAGAGATTGCTGACCCAACTGTTTAACGACCTAACTTCTGAAGTAAGGAGGCGACTTTTGAAGGTTAGCGACCTAACAACTTATACAACTCAGCGACTCAACGAGTTAGTGAATCAGCAGCGGGTCAGCGACTTAGCGCCCAAGCGACTTAAGAGAAGATATGACCTGATGGCATAAGTTCCCTGTGACCTAAAGGGTTAAAGCGGCAGCGACCTAATACTTTCACTGTCTATTTCAAGTCGCTTACGACTTAGTACTTAGTGATTAAACTATGCCGCTCTCTATAAGTCACGAGGATCTACCAATAATTTCTGATGGCCAAGTACGAACCGGTTACTTCATAACTCGTGTCCCGTTAACTCGCTGAAGAACTGTGGACTGTCTTAAGTTGTAACCCGCAACTTACGACCTACTTTAAGTCGTACACGACTTAAAGCCTGTGCAGAATTACCTATAAATACGCCATATGCTCCAACATGGAAGAGATCCTTTTGGCTCACTCTCGAAGCGCCAATACTCTGGTGTTTTCTCACTCAAACAACACTTCAAGCATTCCAAGCATCAAGGACATTACGACAAACTCGAAGAGATAGTATACATCATTCAACATGGATCCAAAAGATGATTCTATAGCAAAGTTTGATCTATTAGTCTAAAGTGTATTATAATCGAAGAGAGTTGTAACAGTTGTACTTGATTCAGCGATAAAGAGATATAAAGTGGACGTAGGCTTGATAATAAGCTGAACCACTATAAAAACTGTGCCTTTCCTTATTTTTCTGATACATTTCTGCTTATTTCTGATTCCCGTTTCAACGGGTGGTGCTTTCAAACTTACATTACTTGCATCGGGGTGTTAGCGTCTGATTTTTACGTTAACACATTAGATAGGAAATAATTGTTATACTTCTCATTACATTCTTTTAGTCCATTTTGAAACTTAATCAACTGAAATTAATGTAATTGAAAATTTCCAATTAATAGGAGAGAGAATACTAATTGTAAATTTATAGGTGTAAATAAAAGCATCATAGGTTTTGTGAAAATATAGGGAAAGTTTGATTTAATAAAAAGAAAAGTTTACATCAAATGAAATGAATGTTTCATTTGTGAATGTACGTTTAATTCCATTAAAATAAAAAAAGATTGATTTTAAAGAAAGAAATATATGTTTATTTGAATTGTGTTTTAGCTTACAAACTGATTACAAGAATAGGAAAGTAATCTATTTATTACTCTTGTGTATAAACAATAAATTTATAAACGTGTTTAAATAAACAATTGTTCTATTTCTTTATCCATTTTAGTTGTCTGTTTTAAAATTTAATTTTGTAAGTAACTGCAATTAATGTAATTCAAATGTTTCAATCAAAAAGAAAGGAAACATTGATTGCAATTAATAGATTTAATAAAAGAAACGCACGTTTTGTGTTAAACAAAAAAGGTGTTTTAATGGATATAAAAGATCATTTTGAGAAATCAAAATTGAACGTTCTCATTTTTCAGGTAAGTATAAATATTTTATTATGCGTAGATAAAAACCTAAATGCGTACAAAATTCTACTTTCATTTGCAAACTTTTCCATTCCTACGTACATTCCCTTATCTATTATTAATGCCTGAAGCTTTATTAATACAACGTGACATTTATTTTTGTCACTCCACATTCATTTCCTAATTATAAATAACCTACATCTTATTTCTTCTTCTACATTTTGTTTCTCCCAACACCTCATATTCAAAAGCCCTTATTCTTGCAACTCCAAAAGCATTCTTTTATAAAAATCATCTTTTTACATTTTTCGTACACTTCCTATCCTCATCTTAAATGTTCTTCAATCTTTTCCTGAAGCCTCATCTTGAGAAAAAGTAAGTATTAAAATTTGTTTGTTTTTATATATTTTTAACGCGCACTAATTTTTATTTTAATAATACTTCTTGTAACATGAATATCTTTTGCATATAAACTTAGATTCACGCGCGATTTCTTCTGTTGGATTCAAATTTAGATTTCGAACAACATGAAATTGAATTAGTTGAATTTGGAGATTGTTGAGTTTTGTGCTTCTGTTAGGATTTTTATGGACTAAAATCAAAGGTAAGTGTTTTAACCGACTCACTACTTCTAAGTTTTCTTATGTTTGTTAAATTAATTTAAGATATGAGTAGAAATTTATTTATGACTGTTTTGCATAATTTATTCATCATCTCAGTTAAATCGCATTTATTTAATTTAACTGTTAATTAATTTTAATATTGCATATAAATTGACCGTTATGATTTATTTATTTGCATATAAACTGCTAGTTAAACGGTTATTTATTTATTTATTTATTTATTTATTTTTTTGAATATAAACTGTTCGTTGGTACCTGTTATATTTTATATGCTCTATTGATGTTTGTTTAAACTGATGATGATTGCAATAAATTGGTTGATGATTGATATTGGGTGAATGGATGATGTGTTCTATATAAACTGCAAGTTATTATGTTTTTTCATTTCAATCGGGATTGCGGTTTGAAATGATGTACAACCGCATTTTTATTTTTAAATTGCGGATTGAAATGATAAATATCTGTATCACTTGACCATAGGATTGAAAATTTTATACAGACAGCGTCGGTTTATATATAATTATTTTGAAAATGATTTCTATGGTTCGGATAGGATACGGTTTAACGAATATTAAATTTTGATATTATATTAATATTATTTTATATGTACATATATAGTTAAAATTTTGAATTTAAGCTATGTATAATCTATTAAATAAAAATGAATAAGTTGGAAAAATGGAGTTTGATAATTTATATTATATGTTTAAATACAGGTTTAAGATCTTGTGTATATATAGAGTTTTAAATGATTCAAATCAATTAAGATTGGAAGATAAATTGAAAATTTATTTGGAACTGAGCTTATTTTAAAATTTAACTCCATAAGTGATGTAAACTTATTAAAATTGGAAATTTTAAAGGTATGATATTTATAACTGGATTTTTATTCAAGATAAATTAAATGAATATTTCTAGTATAAATAAATTGAAGGATATATTTAATTGTTAGAAATTGAGTTTTATTTATGGATTTATTATGTGAATGTTTCAAACTAAATAATAGGACAATGAATTGGTGATTATAAATTTCCAACCTTAAGTTTTGAAATTGTTAATTACTCAAGTTTGAAATATTGGGAAATTGAAGGGGTTTATTTAACTGAAAGTGAATTTAAAATTTATGGATTTATACTAAATTTTAAATGAATAAAATTGTAAAGTCGCAGATAGTATTTTACTTTATAAAGTAATTTTAAACTCAAACCATTATACTTTATATACTGTTTGAATATCCAAAAAATTCAAGTTTTAGTAGTTATGGTTTTAAAGCTATGAATTTCGAAGTATTATGTTTTGAAAGTTATAATCCAAATGTTTGATTTCCAGATATTATAAATTTTAAAGAAGTAAGATTTTGGATAATAAATATATTTGAAATAAAAATGATATTGTTGATTTGGGTTTTATAAAAATAATATCAAAATGAGTTTGTTTTGAAAATGAAAATGATATCGTATTTATGGGTTTGAAATCGATAATTATATTCTGGTTTAAAGTATAAACTATTTTTAAAGACCGCGGTGTTATAATAACGTTTGGTTGTTGAAGAGAGCGGGATCAGAAGTTGTCATACTCTCTGCCAACTCTGAAAACGACTTTAGCAACCCTGTACGTGGTGGAGATTTCAGAATGAAGTAGGTTGGTGGCGGCATTTCCTGTAAGGTGAATAAGTGGACCCAACTCCCGTGAGTTGGCATAAGGTGGCTAAAACAAAAGCGATTAACGGGTTAATAAGGTAGCACCTTTGATCGGACACATCCCTTCGATACTATGCTCTGACTTTGGATTGATTCGGTGGCCACCTTCACTTTTGATTTCTTTGATTTGGGGGAGTTTGTTCGAGGTGGGCGGTAGCTATGCGCTACGCGTTACCACCGACCCAGAAGCGTAATTAGTATATCTGCCCTGGCATTGCCTAGTTGTGTCGTGTCACCTACCCAAGCGCGCCTTATATGATTTTAGATTTGTACCATACCTATGGAGTGCCCTCTGACGACGCCCAGTATGGGGGAGATTATGGTACTATATAGACTATGGGAATATATTATGTGTTAAGGGGGAAAATGTAAAGCCTTAACGCTATTTTAAAGTAAGTTTATTTTACTATAGATGCTATTATAATAGCGAAATATACTACATAGTAAATAGTTTAACGTATCCTTAGGAGATGTAAATCTAGAGCATCTCTTGAGTTACTGCACTCATATTTACTTCTGTTAATTTAACTCACATAAGATCTTTTAGTTCTGACTCGAGTGTTTTTGTCTTTTCAAATTCGCTCGGGTCAGTCCGAGTGTTTCAGGATTTGAAGATTTTATTCTGGAGGACGAAGACGAAGATTTGTATTACTACTATCTACTATATTATTCCACTACACTTTTTAATTCCGGTGCATTGATATTTATTGGTATGTGAACTCTGATATTTATTGTATAAAGAAGAATCAAATATTTTGTAAACAGTTTTATGAACTGTATATTTATTATTATATTTTATCCTTCCGTTGTGAGATTCTGTTTAGTTTTTTTCTCTTCTCTGTTTTTTTCTTATTTACCCCAAAACAATCCGCCCTTCCGTATGTTTTGAATTGGCACGTGTGTCGATTTAAAGTGTGCGAAAAGGCGGGATGTTACACGCATGCTTTAAATCGACACACGTGCCAATTCAAACCATACGGAAGGGCGGATTGTTATGGGGTAAATAAGAAAAACAAGAAAGAAATAAAATGAAATAGAATCTCACAGCGGAAGGATAAAATATAATAATCAAATATACAGTTCATGAAGCTGTTTTACGAAAACATTTGATTTTACTTATGCCATATATATCAGAGTTACACGTACCAAAGAATAATACAATGCAGCGGAACATTTTGAATGTATTGGAGTACTATAATACATAATAGTAATGCAAATCTTCGTCTTCGTCCTCCAGAATAAAATCTTCAAATCCACAAACGCTCGCACTGACCTGAGCGAATTGAAAAGACAAAACACTCGAGTCAGAACTAAAAGATCTTATGAAAGTTAAATCAATAGAAATAAATATGAGTGCGGTACTCAAGAGATGCTTGGGAATTACATCTCTTAAGGATCCGTTAAACTATTTACTATGTAGTATATTCTGCTATTATAATAGTGTCTAATTGTAAAATAAAATTAATTTTAAATAGCATTAAGGGCTTACCCATATAGCCCTTAACACAAATAATGACAATAGTCTATACAGTGCCTGCATATCTCATGATCCGGAGACTACGAGAAGAACCTCCATAGGTACGACACAAATAGAAACTCGTAGTAAGGCTCGGTATGGTAGGTGATACGGCACAACTAGACAATGCCAGGGTAGATATACTAATTACCCTTCCGGGTCGGTGGTAACGCGTAGCGCACAGCTATCGCCCACCTCAAACAATACCCCCAAATCAAAGAAATCAAAGGTAACCACCGAATCAATCCGATAATCAAAGTATAATACCGAAGGGACGTGTCCGATCAAAGGTGCTACCTCATTAACCATCGATCGCTCCTGTTTTAGCCACCTTATGCCAACTCACGGGAGTTGGGTCCACGTATTTACCTCAAAGGAAACGCCGCCATCATCCTACATCATTCTGGAATCTCCACTGCGTACACGGTTGTTAAAGTGGTTTTCGGAGTTGGCAGTATGACAACTTCTGAAACTACCCGCTATTTTGGACTATTCACATCCGCACATGTCGAACTTGAATAATTCAAAATATCGAATTGTTAATTTAAATTTGGCAAAACCCAGATATACAGTAAATAAATAATCATAGAATCACAGACATATAGTAATAATATGCAGCGGAAGCAAAAGATAGTAGTTCATGAAGCTACTATATATATATAACAGAGTTAAATAGTTACAACAGAAGTCTCAAATACAATAGTCAAATACAAGAATCAGAGTACATCACTAGAATCAGCTGAATATCTGAAAGCTGGATAGATAGCTGAATGTCCAAGCGAAGCTCTAACTCCAAAGGTGAGTCTCGAAAGCTGAACCACTCAGTCTGACCCGAGCGTAAAGAAAAACACAAAACACTCGAGTCAGGATTAACATTCTTATATCAATAAATCCAACTCAAGTGAAATAACAATTGAAATACAAGTAACTCAAAGGATGTTGGAATAACCATCCTTTAAGGATCCGTTAAACTATCTATTATGTAGTAATATACGCTAAATAGATAATGTCTATCAGTAATATAAAATATCAAATAGTGTTAAGGCGTTACCATTATCCCCCTTAACACATTTTTATATAAATGGTATAGTCTATACAGCACTGTAAACTCCACCGTAAACTGTTGGGATATCAGGGAGTACTCCATAGGTATAACACAAAACAAATTCGTAGTGGTCGCATATATAGGGATTCAAGTATGACAAGGCACATGAGGCAATGCCCAAGGTAGTGAAACTACCGTTTGCCTAATTCGGACTGGTGAAAACGCATTGCCGCAACGATCGCAACACCGCGAAACAACACTCCTTAAATTCCGAGGGTGCACCAATCAATAACAAGTAATGAGTAGTTTACGAAGTAGTGTGTTCGCTCGAGGTGGATAACCCCATTTGGCCCGGCACGGCTCCTGTTTTAGTCATTTCCAATATGACACAAGTTTACAGGCTATCCATTATCGTCCTCTTTCTTCAGTCATCACGTACATCATTCCAACCACTTCATTCTGGATCACACTCCGCGTAGTTATTAAAGTGGTTTTCGGTTTTAGACAGAGGGTATGTCCATAACGATTCCGGTTTCTTTAATAACTTTCGCAATTATTACACCAATTGGTCGTTTTATAAATTTCAAACAAAATCAAATTCAATTTCAATTAGAATTTGTAAATCAACATTTCGCTTGTCTTTCTAAATCAATTTCTATAATTTACGTTTCAAAACTTCCAAATTACCATTTCAAAATCTTCTAATTCAATTTCAATCTTCATTTAAACAATTCAAATATTGATTCAAGTTCGAAATAAAGTTTCATTCCGTAATTATATAAATTAATTTAATTTTAACATTCAAATCAATTTAAATTCATTCATCGACTTCATTCAATATTCGTTAAGTTAAATTTATCATTCAAAACAATTTCTATTCAAACTCCAATTCATTAAATCAATTACTTAAGTTCAATTCCATTTTCTCAAAACTTACAAATTGAATTAAACTAAATTAAATTCATGAAATCAAATTCTTTAAAATTTCAAGTCTTATGTTAATTTCAATAAATCGCATTTTATTCCTTATTTAAGAATTTCACTTTCACTTATTCATTTTCTTAGTTACAATTTCAAACTCAATTAATAAAGAACTTAATTTCACTTGTTCGAGAAGTTCAATTTCGCCTATTAACTTACTTAAATAATTTTCCAAATTTAATAAATAAAGAAACCCAATTTTATTTATTAACGAAGTTCAAATTCACTTATTCAAAAGTTCAATTTCTCATATCAAAGAATTCAAATTTTATTTAATTATCAAATAATTCAATCTTATTTAATTATTAAATAATTTCAAAACTCCATTACTAAATAATTTCAACTTAATTATTAAATAATTTCAAAACTTAAATATAAATTCAAACTTTATTATTAAATCATTTCCACTTAATTATAAATACAAACATAATTATCAAATCATTTCAACTAAATTAAATGAATAATTCCAAATTTTATTATCAGATAATTATTTTTAAACAACCTTCTTTCAATAACTACTATTTTAATATTTTGTTTCAAATATTAAATATTAACATTTTCCTTTCATCAAATTCAAATTCCAACTTCTTTTCAAAACTTATTATTTATTCAAATAAAATCATCATTTTATTTTAAATTAAATTATTGACCAATCGGGTTTTCATTCAATTCTCTATCCTAGGTCAAGTTCATTTGGGTATTTATCATTTCAACTTGATTCCCATTTCAATTCAAAATCAAGCATAACAAAGGGAAATTGCAGTGTGATAAATGGGATGGTGTCAAAGTAAATAAACAAGCAATAACAACAATCAATAACAATCCAATAATCAATTCAGTTAATCTCGAAATAATCGTACTAATTCACATTGTTGTTTGTGCAAATTAATATAATTATTTCTAGAATCTACACTATCATTTCATGTAGATTAAAAATTATTACATTATGATTCTTCACTTGTCATCTATTTACAATTTCATACATCGCCAATTTAACTAACATACATGCAATGGTTCAAGGTGTTAATAACTAAATCCAACGTGTCAATTTATTTATCATTTAAAGGGGGTCAAATTATACAAATGTCATTAAATTAAATTACATATATGTCGTTTCAAATTTTTAACTATCCTACGTCAAATTAAATTTCATAATATTTATCACTTATACATTTCAATTTACATCCAATATAAACAACAATCAATCAATCATTAATCAAACTGGATTATCATCGTATAATTAACAGTTAATGGTGTCAGATGTCGCAGGTGAACTGATACATATAAAACAGTGTAAATAACTAACAGTAGCATATTTCAATTGTCGTTTCAATCGAAATCAAATTTAGTAAATAAAAGAACATTAATCGTGAGTGATTGCTCACCTTTCGAGGCTAGAGATGATAGACAACGAAGTTGAGCCATGAATTTGCAAGCACAGCTTTTGAAATAAACTAGATTGGCACGGGTCGACGAGCAAAGCTGTCAAATAGGAATTGCTGATATCAAATCAGATCAGGATCGATGAAAGTAAATGGTATCAGTGAACATATATATATAACGTTATATAACTATACTTATAAATAAAAATCATATTTTTAAATTCAACATGTTATATATTTAAATATATAAGTATTTAAAAATCTATTGCTTCAAATTAACATACATTAAAATCAACCTATATACATTATATTATTTATCTATTTTAATTTTTTTTTTGCGAACCAAACTTCTCATATATATAACTGTAAATCATATACACACATAAATATTGGTTGCGTGCAAACTTAGACATATGCCGGACTATTATATGCCATAATATACAATGCATAAATTCTCTATACATACACTAATACTTATAATGTTCTACTTACATATATTAAAAATAATATGAATGCAGACTGATGCTAGCCATATATATGCGCAAATTTTCAAACGAAATATTATGTCAAGAAAAAAGCTCAGATAATATGTAGACATGCAAAATATATCGGCCAACTATTTAATGTACACAAACCAATATGCAGACTAAAAAAATGCAGATAAAGGAAGAGATATTCTCATATACTTGTCTACATAACTCATACTGGCACTTAATGAACACAGTAGATAGATAAAACCATTGTAACTTATATATAACTAACAGGTTATAAAATTTACGCCAACACATATGCTCGCTCTACTACTTTATATTTACTATAGCGTACACAGAAATCTATATGTATACAGACCGATATTTTAAGACTTAACAAATCTTATATGCATCACATTTCAAAACCAATACTCAAATAAATATTTATGACCAATGTCGATACTTAGACAAATATATATGCATATATACTCAAATATATATAATATTTTAAAATTATATCGACATATATATACACTGTATTAACTCCTCTTTTGAGAGCGACCTAAGGACTAATGAAGTGAAGCAACCTAGTGACTTAAGCCTAAAGAGCGACCTAACAACCTAATGGGCTTATCATGGTAAAGAGACTTGGCGACTTGAGCACATGAGCGACCTAACGACCTATAGTATTGAGCGACCCAGTAGCTAATTGGATCTAGCGACCCAATGGGTTGAAGAGCCTAACGACTTAATGGGCCAGCGACTCAACGACTTAAGTACCTTGCGACCTTAGAAGACCAGCGACCTAACTGCTGAAGTGAAGTAGCGACTTAAAGGTTTCACGACCTAACGACTTAAGAAGTGGACGACCCAACAACTTAAGAAGTGGACTACTTAACGACAAAAGTATTTCGCGACTTAAAGAGATAAAGCGGCAGCGACCTAGTGCTTTCATGACCTACTTTAAGTCGTTTACGACTTAGCACTTGGTGATTGAACCATTCCGCTTTCCGTTAGGTCGCTAGAACCTACTAATTAGTTTAGATGGCCAGGTGCGAACCAGTTAGGTCGTAACCCATATCCCCTTAACTTGCCGACGACTTATGACCTATCTTAGGTCATAACCTACGACCTACGACTAACTTTAATTCGCTCATGACTTAAGGCTTGTCCAGAATTCCCTATAAATACGGCCTAAGCTCCAACATAGATGGGACTTTTGGATCATTCTTCAAGGCACGGACACTCTGCCATTTTCCCAACTCAAGCAGCACTTCAAGCACTCGAAACACCAAGGATATTACGACAAACTTCAAGAGAAAATCTACATCATTCGACATGAATTCAAAAGATCATTCCTCATCGAAGTTTGAGCTACTAGCCTAAAGTGTGTTGTAATTGAAGAAAGTTGTATGAGTTGTACTTGAATCAGCAATAAAGAGAATTAAAGTGAATGTAGGATCGACTATAAAAGCCGAACCACTATAAAAACTGCATCGTTTACTTCTTTTTCTTTAATTTTCTCCTTATCTCTAATTCCCACATTAACGGGTGGTGCTTTCACATTTACTCTACATACACCGGGGTGTTAGCATCTGACTTTTACGTTAACATTTTTGGTGCTTTCATTGGGAATTGAACTTAGGATATTGTCGTCATAGCTTCGTAAAAATTTGTGGAAAGGATCTCTCTAAAAACAAGAAGTTTATCAGAAATAATGGCTCCTGGAAGAAAGCGCAAGTCTGTTAGATCCGACGATGTTCGCGAGACTACTGCCACTTCTCCTCCTGTAAGTCAAACAACTCCAACTATTGGAGTAACGCGAGCAGAATTGGATGATGCGGTTTTTGGGCTATATCAGCAGATGGAAGCCCAAAACATTCTGATGTTGGAAAGGTTGAACGCTTTGCTTGGGGCTAACCGTCAACCGGTGAATAACGAACCAAACTTTGCTGATAATGTTCATGATGTTGAAGAAAGAGATGTTCCTCAAAGGGCAGCTGGCGCAGTCAAAGACACACCTCCCCAAGTTGGAGGATCGGGACAACAGCCAACTTTCCGTGAGCGCCTGTCGAGGCAAACTTCTGAGAAGATGGCCGACGCTGTCCTGTTGAGCCCCTTAATGATGATGAATATTTCTCAGGGATGGTCCGGCAAATCATGAAGGAAAGTATGCAAAGGGAAGAAGACGAAAAAGAATGGGGGTTCGCTCCAAGCAAGACTCCATTCACTGAAAGGATTTTGAAAGCAGAATTTCCTAGGAAGTTCGTTCCTCCTACCATACCGGCTTATAAGGGGACAAGTGACCCTAATGAATTTCTGTACAAGTATGATTGGCACATGACTGGTGCCAGAGCTTCTGATGAGATCAAATGTCGGTATTTTCCGGTATACCTGGAAGGAGTTGCTCTACTTTGGTTCATAAAGCTGCCGGTCCGGTCGATAGACCAGTTTTCTGATTTGACTCGAGAGTTTAAGGAACAGTTCAAATTGTACGCTTCGAAGGCGAAAGATATAATGTCGTTATCCAGCTTGGAGCAGAATCCTGGAGAATCCATTATATCTTTCTTAAATCGCTTCAACATAGATTTGGCTGAAGTAGACAACTCAGAGCCGAGAATGATTTTGATGTACCTGATGAGGGCTATTGATAGGACAAGTGAGTTCGGGAAGTGGTTGAAAATGAAAGAACCGAATTCGCTTGACAAGTTTTATAAGAAAGCCGATGAATTCATGCGCTTAGAAAGCCTCCAAGCACCGGCTAAGGTAGTATCGACAGGGGTTGGAAATAGTAATGCTGTTCCGAAAAGAAGGAATTTGGCAATCAGAAGAGGGGAAACAATGGTCAGAAGAAGCAAGGAGATGCAAAGAAAAATCGTCCCTTCAACTTCACCCCTCTGACTGATACCTCGGAGAACATCTACTTTGCAACAAAGACACGGTCGAATTCCCCGCACCAGCTAAGCAAAGGGTTAATAAGAAAGCTGAGAAGAATGGAAGGTTTTGACGGTTCCATAACCAACCCAGGCATGATACCAATGAGTGTCGTCACTTGAAGGAGTTGATTGAGGAACTATTGAAAGAAAACAAGATCCAGCTATATGTAAAGAGGAACAGGAATGGCCCAACTTCGTCAACTCAAGGACAACAAGCTCTTGTTCATCGTCCTATCTCAAGTGAAAATGCAGCAGCTCATTAATTAGAGAGGCCGGTTATTAATGTGATTACAAGAGGACCTCACCCAACTGGCAGAAGCTGGGGTGAGATGGAACAATACGCTCATGCATTGAAGTATGCACCAGCAGAGGAAAGTGTTTTTGTGTTAGAAGATGCTGCACCTTTGAAGCAACAAAAAACTTTTAATGATGACATTGTTTTCAGAGTCAGGGATTCTATGGGTGTTGAAGCCTCTACCATAGATCCCTTGGTTATTTCCGCTGGCATTGGGCCAGCTATTGTAAGAAGAGTACTTGTTGATAGCGGTGCTTCTTGCAATATTCTTTTCAAAAAGACCTCCGATCAGATGAAGATCCCAATGGCTGATGTTCAAGCTTCGTCGCAAAAGATTGTTGGGTTTACTGGGGAACCCAGGCAGCCGATTGGGACTATTGATCTGTTCGTGGAACTTGGAAAGGGGCAGAAGAAGGTCGTTCGAAGGCAGACTTTTGTAACTGTTGATGAATTTTCTGCTTACAACGCCTTCCTAGGCCGTCCAACTCTTGCAGCCTTTAAAGCAATCCTCGCCCCGTGGTGCCTTACCATGAAATTCCCCACAGATAATGAGGTCGGTGTTGTTAAAGGGGATCAAAATGCAGGGTGGGAATGTTATCTGATAGAACTGCGTGAAGCAAGAAAGAGAGAGATGGGAAAGGATGCGGCAGCCCCAGTCCGCATCAAAGAATCAACCTTGTAGCAATTAGAGGGTGGACCCTGTACTGGCGAATGTAGCGAAACACGAAGAAAAATGGATCCCAGAAAAGCCAGTGCAGGGGATAATCGAGTGGTGCCAGTGGATGTAACGGTACCAGTACCCGTTGGCCCAAAAGACCCAAACAAGGTGCTGAATGTGGGTTCACAACTTAATACTGCAGTTCAGAATATTTTGATATCATTCCTGAAAGCAAATCTGGATGTATTCGCTTGGACCCATGCTGATATGTGTGGAATATCACCAGAAGTTGCAGTACATACTTTGAATATTGATCTGAAGTTTACACCTGTGAAGCAGAAAAGAAGAACCCAGGGTCCCAAAAGGTCAGCATCATTGAAAGAAGAGGTTGATCGGCTCATGGAGAGTGACTTTATCAGAGAATCAAGTTATCCGAATTGGGTTCCAAATCCAGTATTGGTTAAGAAAGCTAATGGAAAGTGGAGAGTGTGCATCGACTTTTCATATTTAAACAAAGCCTGCCTCAAAGACTGCTTTCCGCTACCCCGGATTGACCAGTTGGTTGATGAAACAGCGGGACATGAATTGTTATCTTTTGTGGATGCTTACTCCGGATATAACTAGATCGTGATGCATGAGCCAGATCAGGAGGACACGAGTTTCATAACCGATGTTGGTCTGTACTGCTACAAAGTCATGCCTTTCGGACTGAAGAATGCAGGGGAAACTTACCAAAGACTTGTTAATGCGATGTTCAAGCCACAGATTTGAAAGACCATGGAAGTTTATGTTGACAATATGTTGGTTAAATCAAAGAAAGTAGTAGACCATATGGACCATTTAGCGGAGATGTTCGCCGTCCTACGAAAGTATGGAATGAAGCTTAATCCCTTGAAGTGTTCATTCGGGGTGGAGTCCGGAAAGTTCTTGGGTTTCATTGTGTGCGCTAGAGGCATTTAGGCTAATCCTGCTCAAATCACTGCCTTAAGAGAAGTCAAAGCTCCTAGAACGAAGAAGGAACTGCAAAGTCTCAATGGAAAAGTCGCTGCTTTAAGTCGATTCATTTCCAAAGCTACTGATAAATGCAGTCCATTCTTTGATGCTCTGAAGAAAGGAAGGAAAAACTTTGACTGGACTCCAGAATGCCAGAAAGCTTTCGATGAGTTAATTCGTCATATGGAAACGCCTCTCATACTTTCTAAGCCCAACAATGGTGAAGATCTTTTTGTATACTTGGCGGTCTCAGCTCATGCTCTTAGTGCGGCATTGGTACGGGAAGACGCCAAAATTCAGCACCCCGTTTACTATATTAGCAAAAGGTTTACTTTGGCAGAAATGAATTATTCAAAGTTGGAGAAGCTCGCCTATTGTCTACTTATCGCATCAAGAAAATTGAGGCCATATTTTCAAGCTCATCCAATCAAAGTCCTCACTGATCAGCCTCTGAAGCAAGTCCTCTTTCGCCCTGAGACTTCGGGTCTCCTTTTGAAGTGGAATATTGAACTCAGCCAATACGACATCGCTTATCATCCCCGGACAACAATCAATAGACAAGCTTTGGCAAATTTCATCGCAGAATGTACAGACAAAGGTGATAGTGAGGAAGTAGTGACTGGCAATTCCCCAATTTGATGGAAATTGTATGTTGATGGCGCAAGAAACGATTACTGTTCCGGGGCTGGGGTTGAGCTTGAAGCCCCTGAAGGGCGGTCATTTTGCCATGCTTTAAGATTGGAATTCCCTTCGACAAACAATGAAGCAGAGTATGAAGCTTTTACTGCCGATTTGAGGATTGCTAAAGAATTGAATGTCAAAATGTTGCAGATCTTCAGTGATTCACAACTTATTGTATGTCAAGTCAAGAAAAAGTTTCAAACTAAAGGGGAAAATCTGCCCGCTTACTTGTCAAGAACCTGGGAGCTTCTTGATGACCTTGACCATTATACGATAAATGATATACCCCGGGAAGAGAACATGAAGGCAGATTCTCTCACAAAGTATGCAAGCACCGGTGAAGCTCAATTATTGGGATTAGTTCCTGTGGAAGTCCTGTCAACTCCAAGCATTGATGAGATGGATATTGACTGGATCATGACTATATCACGGAAGCGAGAATCATGGATGACTCCGATATTGGAATATCTGCGCGACGGTTCGCTACTAGAAAACTCAAAAGAACGGCAGAAGTTGTTAAGAAAAGCCTCCAGATACATAATTCAAGATGGTCGATTGTATAGGCGGGGATTCTCAATGCCATTACTCCGATGTGTGACCAAGGAAGAAGTTAAGACAATTCTAGCTGAGGTACACGGAGGAGAGTGTGGAGATCATTCACGGGGTCAAACTCTAGAAAAGAAAATTCTCCGTTATGGGTATTTTTGGCCAGATATTAATCGTGATGCTGCAAGTTACGCCCGAAAGTGTGACCGATGCCAAAGATTTGCAAAAATCCCAAGAGCACCTTCCACTGAGATAACGCAGATGGTCAGTCCATGGCCATTTGCTGTTTGGGGAATAGATTTCATCGGGCCTTTGCAAACTGCCAAATCCAGAATCAGATATGCTATTGTTGCCGTTGATTATTTTACTAAATGGGCTGAATCTGAACCATTAGCTACTATTACCTCTAAGAAGTTATAAACTTTGTAAATAAGAATATCATTTTCAGGTATGGTGTGCCTCAAAAGATAATCACAGACAATGGAACCCAATTCAAAAGTGAAGAGTTCAAAGATTTTTGCAAGAAATTCAAGATCCAGAAAAGCTTCTCAGCAGTAGCTCATCCGTAGGCAAACAGGCAAGTGGAAGTAGTAAACAAAACTATCAAATCGACCATCAAAAAATAACTGGAAAAAGCGAAAGGTGGTTGGGTCGATAAGCTTCCACTAACACTATGGGCATATAGAACTACACATAAAACTGCGACGGGGTACACTCCATTTTCATTGGCATATGGATCAGAGGCAATGATTCCGGTAGAAATAGAAGTCCCTTCACATAAAAGAATTCATTTCAACCAAGCAAAAAATAAAGAGTTGCAACTTGATGCACTTGACTTCCTTGATGAAAGAAGGGAAGAGGCTCAGCTCAGAATTGCGGCCCATCAGCAAAGAATTGCCAGGCACTTCAATTCCAAAGTTCGCCAATGCAGCTTTGAGATTGGAGATCTAGTCTTGAAGAGGGTCATGACAGCAACAGGAGTGTTTGCACCAAACTGGGAAGGGCCGTATGTCATAGGCAAAAAACTTCTTGATGGCACTTTCAAACTATTAACTGTCGAAGGAGATCCAATTCCAAGAACTTGGAACAGCAATCATCTGCGCCCATATTTTACTTAAAGGCTTTAATGAAATATTGTAAAAGAATGATGAATGTATGATTCTTGTATTGAAAGCCATTGTAAAGCCAATATAAGTGAATAATAAGAACTATAAAGTGGATGTAGGCCCAGTTCTTGGCCGAACCACTATAAATCTTGTGTTCTTTACTATTATAAACTGCTTTGTTTTATTTCTATATATAAAATACGTCAAATGTATTACTAAAATGTCGATTTAATAATGCAGGCCATTAAAACAAAGCTTGCCCATCATAAGACCAAGCAATCCCTGACATCACCCAACTAGCAAAATGCTAAGCCGCTCAAAATTTCCATACTCAAATCCTACGTAAGAAGTGCTTGAAGCAAAAAATTTAGTGATTCTACTGGAAGTGGGCACTTGCTAACTATTTGTGGTTGTTTGTACAAACAAGCATCCGATTAAATAGCCTGTGTCTACCCCCGCCAACTCGCTTAAATATGAAGTACACTTCTTTGGATTAAGGAAATTACTGGCAATAGAAAGGGAGGTGTGTTTGGAAAAGATAACGGGGATCGCCGATATGAATAAATGGAAAAGAGACATGGGCGAGCAAGCATCAAACAGCCAAAGACCTCTTCGGAGGCACAACTCTTCGGAGGATAAAGACCTCGAACGGGGCATGCCAGAAAATGAAAGTTTTCTTTCTCAACAAAAAAGATTGGTATAGAATGACCGGGAGCACCTTCCCAACTGGAAGGCAAGGCACTTGTTCACTAGTTGAGACAGTTTGCGCAGACACATGTCCAAGTAACTTGCATCCGCCCGGTGAATCCATGGGATGATCGGAGGCACCTTCCCAAGTGGAAGGCAAGTCGCTTGTTCACAACCTGAGACAGTTTGCGCAAATAAACGTCCAAGCAACCTGCGTCCGCCCCGTGAATCTAGCCAACCATGAGGGAGAAACTTCCAGGCATACTCGAAGGCACGCATTCCACCGAGATTTGAAATAAAACTTCACAAGTGCTGGAATGTGAAAAGCCCTCTTCGGAGGCCCATTTTACCATAGTTGAAATGCTAAAAGACCTCTAACGGGCCTCGCTAGAAAAAGAGCGCTCTTTCTCGACAGAAAGTTGTGGACTGATTGGTGGTACAGAACACTCGTGTCCGCCCCGTGAATCCATCCAACTGAGAGAAGGAAACTCCAAACTTTCAGGCAAAAGCCCTACTCAGAGGCACACATTTCACCGTAATTTGAAATAAAACTTCACACGAGTCGAAATGTGAAAAGCCCTCTTCGGAGGCCCGTTTCCCAGCGAACGGGGAAAAGATAAAAGCCTCTTCCACGAGGCAAAAACAAAAAGACCTCATTCCAGAGGCACAATCAAACAAAAAGACCTCTTCCTAGAGGCACAACCAAACAAAAAGACCTCTTCTTAGAGGCGCAATCAAACAAAAAACCCTCTTCAGAGGCACAAGCAGGTTGAAGCCCTTTTTCGGAAGACCCGCTGTACTATGAAGTAAAATTCACTTGCTAAAACAAAAGTGACTTTTTCCAAAAGTGAAGTGTAAAAACTTCGCAACAAAAAAAAGAGAGGACTTCTCCAATATGAAGTGCATTCTACTAAATTAGAAAAATATTTCTTGGAACGGAGATATAATCCTATAAAGTACAAATGCAAACCTCCTTCAAATGGAAGAGTTGTTCTCTAAAGGAAGAGTACAAGTCTTCTCGAAACAGAAGAGTTGTTCTCCGAAACTTTGCCAATGTGAAAGAGATTGCAATAAACCATGGTATGGTGGTAATATAATATAGTCATCGCAAAAATAAAAACAATGCTCAAGCAACATACCATAGGTTTACTGCAACTTCACATAAAGAGAATAAAGAAACTTGCATGAAAACGAAAAATAAATGCGTTCTCAAATACAGACGGAAATTTGTATAAGTAAAAGAATCATTTTATTCCATACTGTGAGAATTCTATACATGTGCAGGTTTCAAAGTAAAAGAAGGCGGGGACTGTTACCCGCACAATCTCCAGTCAACGCAAGATTATACACAAGAAAAAAGCAAAGAGCGAGATAAAAAGCACAGGACCAAAGCCATCATTTCTTCTTCCTTCCACTTTTGAGCTTACGCCTGGCCGGATGACCAACTTCTTGCGCCGGCTTGAAAGAGTAGGGGAAGAAGGAGAAAGGGGAACAATTGGACTTGCTTCTGCCTTTTCCTCGCCGGCTGAAGCTTCCTTCTTCTTTGAGACTCCACTTTGCTCTCTTTTCTTAGAAGAAGACCCGCTTCCTGGAGTAAACAGTGTGGTTAACGGCATATCGTCAGAACCAGTTAGTTCCGGAGTCTTTTCACCCTCTTCAGGTTCTTCTCCCCTACGTTCTTGGGAAGCAATGGGATCGTCCAAGTCTCGGAGAGCCTCTATTTCCTCCTCTTACGATCCCGGTTGAGAGGCAGAAGGAGGAATGACCCGAAGAGACGGAGGAGGAATAACTGGAGAAGGGGAAGTTTGAACAATACATGGTGCTTTTTCTACAAGAGAAGAAAAGTTAAAGTCAGTATTCCTCATAAAAAGAGGGGATAATGGTTCATCGACACTTAAGAAATAAGCAAGAAGCTCATCGAACTTAGTCGAATCGAACAAGCAGCCCGCTTGAGCAAGATCAACATTAAGCTTACCTGGAGAAGTAGACTTCACTATGTCGATTTCGAAGTCCTGCGCTTCGGCGCTTCGTTGAGCCTCATCTCCAGTGTGGGCGGTGGTGCTTTCGGTAACAACTTTAGTAGGAGGCGAAGAATGGGAACCGGAACCAACAATGTCGATATCGGCAGAAACCGAAGGTTGAACTGGGTCGGTTAAAGTTGCCTTTCCTACATGTTCTCCTTCCGCCATTCCGGCTCTCTCTTCGGCCAGTGGCTCCTTTCCTCTTGCAAGAGCGGCGCGGGCATCGTCATCAAGATAATTTAACTCTAAATCCGCCTCAGCATAGCCAGCATTGCCAAACATGTCAAGTATGGCCTCCCACACTTCGGCCATTTCATATTTGGGGCCTAGAAAGGAGAGACTACCACGCCCCAGGATGCTATGCAAGTAGAAGTCAAACAATGTTGAGCTGATATTGGCCTTCGTTGCTTCGTGAGACTCTTCAACTGCAATTTTGCCGGCAACACCCTCGTCACGCTTTCTTTCAGCTTTAGAGAGTTGAAGTTTTTGCATTTTGATCTCCTCGTCCTTGGAGCTAGTGTTCTTTCGCAGCTCTGCGATGTCAGCAATATGGCCCTCATTAATTCTTTTTTTCACATCAAGCCTATCTTCGGCATCTCTTTGAGCGGCGTGAGCATCTCGCACCTGTTGTTGAAGCACTTGCTCCCTTTTCGAATTGGAAGTGGAGGAAGTGACAAGCCCTTCTTTAAGTTTTTCGACTTTCGCTTCGAGCTTTTCATTATAAGTAGCAATGCTTCTCATTTCCGCATCATGTTGCTCAAGAATCTTCTGCCACTCAGATTTATCGTTTTCCATTGTTAACATGGCTTCAAGATTCACGCGATTTACCCTTTGGAGCTCATCGACAAGCTTTTGCCAACCTGACATTCTTTCGATATCAAGTTAGACATCATCAAGGTTGCGCAGCATAGACGGCTTATCGATCGGGACCAGGTCAAGATCAAAGCGCACTCCTTTTAGGCACCAGTTAGGGAATCGAATCTGAAGAGTAGCTGGGCCTGGACCAACTTGATATGGGGGCCTTCTAAGGATTGTGTGAATATCGGTACGTGCCAGGGCAGGAGATTGAGATAGTACGGTAGCAACAGGTTGTTCGGAAATCTCGGATGCTGGTTTTTCGCCATGTTTGGCTCTTTTACTCGCGTCTTCGGCAATTTGACTTTTCCCCTTGTCGTCACGGGACTTCCGTTTATGAGAATCATCATCCCTCTGGGAAGAATCATATCGCTCGTCCCGTCTTTCATGGCGTTCTTCGTGGGCACGTCTTTCACGAGCTTTTCGTGCGCCTCTTTCTTCATCAGTCTCCCTATAAGAAGGAAGATATCTCTTAGGATCAAAAGAGCCACGTCTCCCGTAGCTCTAAAAGTCGTCGTAATAAGAGCGTTGCCCCATTAAAAGACAAGAAAATGGAAAAGAGGCAAAGTTTCAAAATCTTTGAAGTAAAATGCATGTAAGTGCATAAGAATGCTAAAAATCATAAGTGTGTAACGTGCAAACTACGCGCGTCAAACTACGAACCACTCCTCGGTTGTGGGGAAATAATGGGTTTTATAGCTAACGTCAACTCTTGAGCTGATGGAGTCTGTTGTAAAGTGGATGTTGCTTCAACTGCTGAAGGGGTAACTCTAGCAGAAATAGGGTCGTCTTTAAAGAGATCCTGTGAAGTGATCATCAGATCGCTCAACCCTTCAAAAATGTCATCCCCACTTTGCTTGGCAGAACTCACTCTTTCAGTTCCCTCATCACTGGATTTCCCTGAATGATGAAAAGGCTCTTCCTCTTCGATGATCGGGGCTAGTGTAAGCTTGTCAGATGGCCCCACAATATCAGTAGGAGTAGAGCACTTCACCAGTAAAGCTTCAGAAGTAGGTTCCTTCAGTATAGGTTCCTCAACAGAAACTTGGGCATCTGGCGATTTGGCCGGCGAATCGGGAACTTCGTGAGGTTGAGTGGAGCGAGAAGAGTGCAAAAGCTCATATTGGTGCAGAAGTTCATCCCTCAGCAAAAACTTAATACTTCTTTCTTCAGCCGGCACGACACTTAATCTATCAAAGGTCGTCTTGTGACTGGGATTTCTAGAAGGAGGAGGAAGTGCTGTAAAAGAAAAGAATGAAGTTAGCACTTAGCAATTCGAATCTTTAAAAGCCGAAACGGAGAAACAGGGATGAGCAGTCTCACTTCCTTTTCTCCAGACGGCATAAAACCCTAGAGGACAGCGGACAAAGAAGAATTGATTCAGAAAGCCGTGAGTACTTTCCGAAAGATCAGTAATAAGTTTGCGATTTCCGGCACTTCTCACAAATATAAAGGAGGGGTGGTCTTTATTCTCCGCGAATGTGGATAAGTAGCAAATTTCTTCGATGCTCGAAAGACGGTTAAGTGTCCTCCTGAATAAAACACATAATCCCATTAGGATGGCGTAGCCATTGGGATGTAGTTGAAAGGGAGAGATGGTTAGCCGGAAAAGGAGGTGATGAAGAAATTCATTGAAAGGGGAATGGCACCACAAAGGCACATCTGACGGTTGACGGCAACAAAACCGAGAGGTGGCCTGTCAGCAGTATCATTCGGGCCAGGAAGTCTAGCATCTGCTTCGGCAATCCCAAATTGAATACGTAATTGATTGAATACCCGCTGACTCAAGGTAGTTGGAGTTCTCTCCGAAGGATCGACCAATGGGTCAGCTATCGGGAAGACACCTTCAGGTTGCTAGATTATCTCTTCTTGAGAAGAAAGTCTACACAAGGAACTGGATATTCAAATGTGAAGGTGCACGTTTCCTAAATGTGTGAAGTGTTGTGTAAAACTAACAAAGTGATGAGCAAGTATAACTGGATTTAAAATTAATAAACATATGACAAGTATAAAATTTCAGGACTTGTCGCGTTAAGTCCAAATGCAGGTGCAGTATTGATGCAAATAAATCGACTTTAGTTTATTAACATTGCTTTACTACTTCACTTGAATTTGTTGGTTCACAGCATTTCATATAATTTCTTTAAGTTGTTTATATTTTATCGACTAATCTGTCATTCGATGTGGGCAATCAGTGGTAGTATATTCGTCCCATTTTCTGCAAATGTTGTATTTAACAGGTTTTTAGCTTGCAAGTTAGAATAATCTGTAAAGAAGTGCAACTGAGTTCAGGAAGTTCACTCTAGCCGTTCAAGTTGGAGATAAAAATTAAGTACTGTCAAATTTTTGCAATAAAACAAGTTTAAGCAGCTTAATATAAGACGAAGTTCCATTAAGTCGTTCTTTTTAGTCAAAAAGTTCATTATCATCCTCGGCGAGTTAAGGTTGTGATGCATGTTAAAGAATAAAGCTTCAAGTCAAAATATCACAAAATAGCTCAAGTCCAAGCTCGGTCGCGACCTAAAACCTAAGTCGCACACATGATAAGTCGCAAGTATTGTAGGTCGCAAGCACGTTGAGTCGCGAGTAAGTTGGGCCGCGAATTAGTAAGTCGCTCTAATCGTATTTCGTAAGTGCCAAGCTATTTTACATCAAGAAGTCCTAAGTCTCGTACTCCAGTCATCCGCTGCCACGTGCCCGCATTCCTTGCCTCACCAGAGATACGGCGGCACAACCAAAAATCCATTAACCCATTAAGGATCTTTTCACTTCCCCCAAACTTGCTAACCAGTTGATCTGAAACACAAAAATCCACCATCTTCTCAGCGAAACCTGTTATATGTCTATCCATACCACCAAATGACCCAACGCTAATTCAAATTAACTCCGATCCATCATGGATAATGCGCGCTCCTATGCTCTCAACAATCGCAATGACAACATGGTTAATGGCAAATGAAATCAATTCCAACTTGATTCAAAAGTGAAGCGAAACGTATGAAGTTGGTCCGGGGCTAGACGATTGGAATTTGTGGTTCTACGGCAACTGTGGGTTGGAGAAAGATCAAGTTTACTTACACGATGTGATGGTAAAGTCGAATCAACGACAGGATGAAGTGAATTCGTCTCCGGAAGCTCGAAAAAATCGATAATGGCAGAAAAGATTGACAAAGTAATTATGTGAGGAGGAAGAAACGGGTTAGCATTTTATATGGGGTCAAGAAAAGGAGGCGAATGGGCGGGCGAGGTAGGAAGACTCTTGGGTCGCCCACGACCTATCAGAACTGGATCGAAGCACACGGCCTATAGCATAGACATGCACTTCGAGGGGCAAGTGTTAACTCTTCTTTTCAGAGCGACCTAAGGACTAATGAAGAGAAGCAACCTAGCGACTTAAGACTACAGAGCGACCTAACAGCCTAATGGGCTTATCATGGTAAAGAGACTTGGCGACTTGAGCACATGAGCGACCTAACGACCTATAGTATGGGGCGACCCAGTAGCTAATTGGATCTAGCGACCCAATGGGTTGAAGAGCCTAACGACATAATGGGCCAGCGACTCAATGACTTAAGTACCTTGCGGCCTAAGAAGACCAGCGACCTAACTGCTGAAGTGAAGTAGCGACTTAAAGGTTTCACGACCAAACGACTTAAGAAGTGGACGACCCAACAACTTAAGAAGTGGACCACTTAACGACCTAAGTACTTCGCGACTTAAAGAGATAAAGCGGCAGCGACCTAGTCCTTTCACGACCTACTTTAAGTCGTTTACGACTTAGCACTTAGCGATTGAACCATGCCGCTTTCCGTTAGGTCGCTAGAACCTACTAGTTAGTTCAGATGGCCAGTTGCGAACCAGTTAGGTCGTAACCCATATCCCCTTAACTTGCTGACGACTTATGACCTATCATAGGTCATAACCTACGACCTACGACTTACTTTAAGTTGCTCACGACTTAAGGCTTGTCCAGAATTCCCTATAAATACGGCCTAAGCTCGAACATAGAGCGGACTTTTGGACCATTCTTCAAGACACGGACACTCTGCCATTTTCCCAACTCAAGCAGCACTTCAAGCACTCGAAACACCAAGGACATTACGACAAACTTCAAGAGAAAATCTACATCATTCGACATGAATTCAAAAGATCATTCCTCATCGAAGTTTGAGCTACTAGTCTAAATTGTATTGTAATTGAAGAAAGTTGTATGAGTTGTACTTGAATCAACAATAAAGAGAATTAAAGTGGATGTAGGCTCGACTATAAGCCGAACCACCATAAAAACTGCGACTTCTACTGCTTTTTCTGTAATTTTCTACTTATCTCTAATTACCTCATTGACGGGTGGTGCTTTCACATTTACTCTACATTCACTGGGGTGTTAGCGTCTGATTTTTACGTTAACACACTGTAATATGCACACAAAGATGCATGTGACTATACATATTATTATATACTCTTTCGTTCTCAGCTAAAATAAAAGATCCACCATTTATATCTATCAAAATACAGATTCAATATGTAATATATATTTTTGTAATTGAAAACCAAACCTTACAGAAAACATAGTTTACATTTGTAAATAGTTGTATACATATATAGGTTAATATACATATCTCATACAATATATACAATTAATATATATACAATCATACATAACTTATACTTATGTATATAAAAGCTAGAAAGCGAAGTGTTTATATAAAAAAATAGAACATATAGTACTTTATATATAAAGAGGGGATACGAGAGGGAGGAGTTGAGGAAGAAGGCGGGCACGACTAGGTGGCGGCCAAAGGAGATGGCGGCCAGTGGGCAAGGAAGGAGTGGGGACAGTCGAGGAGGACGTGGCTTCCGTGCCGTTGCCTGTAGGTTCGGGTAAGGTCGGAAATGAAGCTCGGCTAAGATGCCAGGCTCGAACTAGCGGCCGATGTGTTGGCGAAAGTGGGGCTGAGGTGGTCGGTAAAGCAATGCTTGGATCTAGTCACGTTCATCTGCGAGTGGCTCAACGGTGGTGTGCCGATGCAAGCTTGAGAGGATGGCCTCGGGTGGGTTTCATCAAGGTGTAGGCGGCGGCACCGGTGGCAGAGTGGTCAATGAGGAGAGGTAAACGGCTGTTCGGTGCTCGGGGATGTTTCCTGGTAGCAGTCGGAGCAGGTGGGTCGACGAGGGTTTGCTTGCGTGCTTGGGTTTGTAGGTTGGAGGGGAATGGGTTAAAGAATATGGAATGGAATGGTGTTGGGCTAGGTTAAGTTTGGTGGAGGAAGGTGAAAGACGTGCATGCCTGCATTATGTTTTTTTTCATTAAAGTTACGAGCAGAGCAAAAACTAGAGGAACCGGAAGATGAAGCGAACCAAAATATTGAATATTTTGGGAATAGAGAAAGTCTAATATTGAAATTTGAGAACAATAATAACTAGTGGCTAATGGTATTACACGGTGGGAATTGTAGAGACGTAAGAACCAAAAGTCTTGAATGCGTAACCGGTACGACTAAATATTACATAGACTTTGCCACGTACGCATTCCGAAACACAGAAGTGAATATATCTTAGAGATCAGTATGGAAAGATGATCAAAACAGTATACAGATGTCAGTGTTACGATTGAATTATAAAATTTCGAATTTTCTAATAGCGGAAAATGCAAGAAAAACTCAGAAAATTAAGATCGACGGAGCTAAAGATGTCCAAATTTGGAAAAACGAAAAACTGACGGCTTTCTCAGAAGATGATTTAGAATTTTTCTATGTAAAAATATTTAGGTTTTGAAAACGTTTTATTTTCATCGCCTTTTAACTGATTAAATTGAAGTAAATTTACGCACGAAATAAATCTTCATATTTTCAGACGAAAATTTACCAGTTGTTATATTTAACAAGATGTATTTCAAATATTAATTTATATTTCAAAATTTATTTTTATTAAATTTTGCACAAATTCAGTTAATTAAATTAATTTTAAACCGTTAAAATATCTGGGTTGTTACACTCTTCCCCACTCAAAACTTTTCGTCCTCGAAAAGAAAGGAGGTAGGAGGATAGAATCAACCAGAAAGAAAATAGATTGAAAACGGAGTAAAACAATTAATTTAAACCATATAAATTTCAATTTAAATTAATTTATATTCAACAATTGTCTTTAAATTCAAGATTTTCATTAAATTGATTTGATTTCACATTTGTTAATGTTAGGTACAAAAGGTTTCTTTCAAATGAAATTCAATTTAAATTCAATTAATTCAAAATACCCCCTTAAGTTGATTTAATTCAATTTATTTACTTTCAAAACAAATTTTCCTTCTATTAATCACCCTATTATTTATTTAACTTATTATTCTATTTCTCTCCATACACATTTTATAATTAAAATTGAAGTGAATAACATTTATTTTACGCACTCACAATTTATTTATAAAGACAATTTATATTATATATTTTCCAATTTCTTAAATTAACATTTTCGAACATCATAAATTTGAATAGTCATTTATTGTAATCATACTTTTTTCAACAAATTTAATTCTTCTTTATTCCAAATTATTATTAAATTTTCTACTTAATATATCTTATCACATTATATAAGTATATGTACACTTACTATAATTACTCAAATTTGTTTTTAAAAAAATTCCTTTGTTATCATTTATATTGTATAATATTCGATTACATAATTAACTTTTGAAAATTTAGGTATATAATGCAATTGAGTATTATCCAAATAAAAATTTTCAATTCACTTATTTAGGTTAAGTATTTAGTCAAACTTTTGGCTCAATTAAAAATCATCCTTGATAAAAAAATTAAGAATTAATTTCAAACAACTTAGAGAATATATATATATATATATCATAATATATCAAATCAAATTTAAAATCTTCAATAATTATAAACCAAGTCATGTTTAGAAATTCAAATCAATTTATTTTTTTCAAAACAAACCGTAACAAAGCTACAGAATAGTCTCTCCACTTCGAAACTCGAAAATAAATGTCGATGATGCGGCCGTCATCACCGAAATTATTTTCCAGCGACAAAGAGAAGAGCATTGATTTAAACCTTTAACTCTTTGGAACGATTTCTATTTGAAAATATTTTAAGTACTATATACTTTAAACTTCCAAATTAAAGTTTGAAATCACCGGAACTTAAATTCTCAAATTTTAATTTAAATACATTTCAAATTCCAAATTAAATTATAACCAAATTTTATAAATTAATTTATTTATTTTATGAAATAATCAATGATTTATAAAATAATAAATGAAATGTAATTTTTTCACATTTCGGCCAACAGATTCATTAACATTTTAATTTCAAATAAACTTATACTTATATATATAATATAATCATTCAAAATTATTTCTTTTACCAAATTCATAAATAATATTGTGTCAGTTTGCCCTGCTCACGTGTTTTGGAAATCCTATCGATAGCGTTGATCAGACGAATCGATCGAAAATCCAAGTCAATATCAACAACTCAAACAACACAATATATAAAACATTTAATATTAATTTACACATACATTTCCTCGCTCGACGATACAAGAATGTATTTCAAAACGAGTATAGAGATTTAAATTTTGATGGAAATCAAATCAAAGAGAATTTTGATTCGAAAATAAGTTCGAAACAGAAGATAAGATGATTCAATTAACAGAATCGCGAGATGGATAGGCTTGGACAAATCGCGGGCGACCTTAAGCGGATCAACCTAGACTTCAAGAATGAAATCGATGCAGAATTTCGAGGCAAATCTATATTCGATCTCGAGAAATAGAATTCAGGTATAGCAGGGAATAGATAACATCATAAACCGAGGATTCAGATATCCCTGGTAAATCAATGCCTATTGTAAAGGAGTTTCAAACATTTACAAATAATTCGAAGATTGGCGAGATCGCCGATTCATTATAAAGACCATTCGAAGTGGAGTTATGGGATACTCCGGAATTGAAAGAAGACGAATAGTGAGGGACAAAATTGCATTTCGGAACCGAGAGAACATTCCAAAATTCAAAGGAATTAAGTCAAAAGGAAGAGATTGAAACTCGAATGAGAGTGATTCTGTAAATACATTTACCTTATATGCTGAGTTCTGCCTAGAGCTACCAAAGCTCTGTACCAACTGTAACGACCTGCTATTTTGGACTATTCTCATCCTCACATGTCGAACTTGAATAATTCAAAATACCGAATTGTTAATTTAAATTTGGCAAAACTCAGATATACAGTAAATAAATAATCATAGAATCACAGACACAGAGTAATAATATGCAGCGGAAGCAAAAGATAGTAGTTCATGAAGCTACTATATATATATATATATATAACAGAATTAAATCGTTACAACAGAAGTCTCGAATACAACAGTCAAATACAAGAATCAGAATACATCACTGGAATCAACTGAATATCTGAAAGCTGGATAGATAGCTGAATGTCCAAGCGAAGCTCTAACTCCAAAGGTGAGTCTCGAAAGCTGAACCACTCAGTCTGACCCGAGCGTAAAGCAAAACACAAAACACTCGAGTCAGGATTAACATTCTTATATCAGTAAATCCAATTCAAGTGAAATAACAATTGAAATACAAGTAACTCAAAGGATGTTGGAATAACCATCCTTTAAGGATCTGTTAATCTATCTACTATGTAGTAATATATGCTAAATAGATGATGTCTATCAGTAATATAAAATATCAAATAGTGTTAAGGCGTTACCATTAACCCTCTTAACACATTTTTATATAAATGTCATAGTCTAAACAGCACTGTAAACTCCACCGTAAACTGGTGGGATATCAAGGAGTACTCCATAGGTATAACAGAAAACAAATTCGTAATGGTCGCGTATATAGGGGTTCAAGTATGACAAGGCACATGAGGCAATACCCAAGATAGTGAAACTACCGTTTGCCTGATCCGGACTGGTGAAAACGCATTGCTGCAACGATCGCAACACCACGAAACAACACTCCTGAAATTCTGAGAGTGCACTAATCAATAACAAGTAATGAGTAGTTTACGAAGAAGTGTGTTCGCTCGAGGTGGCTAACCCCATTTGGCCCGGCACGGCTCCTATTTTAGTCATTTCCAATGTGACACAAGTTTCCAGGCTATCCATTATCGTTCTCTTTCTTCGGTCATCACGTTCATCATTCCAACCACTTCATTCTGGATCACACTCCGCGTATAGTTATTAAAGTGGGTTTCGGTTTAGACAGAGAGAATGTTCATAACTGATTCCGGTTTCTTTAATAACTTTCGTAATTATTACACCGATTGTTCGTTTTATAAATTTCAAACAAAATCAAATTCAATTTCAATTAGAATTTGTAAATCAACATTTAGCTTGTCTTTCTAAATCAATTTCTATAATTTACGTTTCAAAACTTCCAAATTACCATTTCAAAATCTTCTAATTCAATTTCAATCTTTATTTAAACAATTCAAATATTGATTCAAGTTCGAAATAAAGTTACATTCCGTAATTATTTAAATTAATTGAATATTAACATTCAAATCAATTTAAATTCATTCATCGACTTCATTCAATATTCGTTAAGTTAAATTTATCATTCAAAACAATTTCTATTCAAACTCCAATTCATTAAATCAATTACTTAAGTTAATTCCATTATCTCAAAACTTACAAACTGAATTGAATTGAATTAAATTCGTCAAATCAAATTCTTTAAAATTTCAAGTCTTACGTTATTTCAATAAATCGCATTTTATTCCTTATTTAAGAATTTCACTTTCACTTATTCATTTTCTTAGTTGTAATTTCAAACTCAATTAATAAAGAACTTAATTTCACTTGTTCGAGAAGTTCAATTTCTCCTATTAACTTACTTAAATAATTTTTCAAATTAATAAATAAAGAAACCCAATTTTATTTATTAACGAAGTTCAAATTCACTTATTCAAAAGTTCAATTTCTCATATCAAAGAATTCAAATTTTATTTAATTATCAAATAATTCAATCTTATTCAATTATTAAATAATTTCAAAACTCCATTATTAAATAATTTCAACTTAATTATTAAATAATTTCAAAACTTAAATATAAATTCAAACTTAATTATTAAATCATTTCCACTTAATTATAAATTCCAACTTAATTATCAAATCATTTCAACTAAATTAAATGAATAATTCCAAATTTTATTATCAAATAATTTTTTAAAACAACGTTCTTTCGATAACTACTACGTTAACATTTTTTTCAAATATTAAATATTAACATTTTCCTTTCTTTAAATTCAAATTCCAACTTCTTTTCAAAATTTATTATTTATTCAAATGAAATCTTCATTTTATTTTTAAATCAAATTATTGACCAATCGGGTTTTTATTCAATTCTCTATCCTAGGTCAAGTTCAATTGGGTATTTATTATTTCAACCCGATTCCATTTCAATTCAAAATCAAGCATAACAAAGGAAACTTGTAGTGTGATAATTGGGATGGTGTGAAAGTAAATAAACAAGCAATAACAACAATCAATAACAGTCCAATAATCAATTCAGTTAATCCCGAAATAATCGTATTAATTCACGTTGTTGTTTGTGCAAATTAATATAATTAATTCTAAAATCTACACTATCGTTTCATGTAGATTAAAGATTAGTACATTACAGTTCTTCAGTTGCCATCTATTTACAATTTCATACATCACCAATTTAAACAACATACATGCAATGGTTCAAGGTGTGAATCACTAAATCCTACGCGTCAACTTATTTATCATTTAAAGGGGGTCATATTATACAAATGTCATTAAATCAAATTTACACATATGTCATTTCAAATTTTTAACTATCCTACGTCAAATTAAATTGCATAATATTTATCATTTATACATTTCAATTTACATCCAATATAAACAACAATCAATCAATCAATCATCAATCAAACTGGATTATCATCGTATAATTAACAGTTAATGGTGTCGGATGTCGCAGGTGAACATATACATATAAAACAGTGTAAGTAACTAACGGTAGCATATTTCAATTGTCGTTTCAATTGAAATCAAATTTAATAAATAAAAGAACATTAATCATGAGTGATTGCTCACCTTTCGAGGCTAGAGACGATAGACAACGAAGTTGAATTACGAATTTGCAAGCACGACTTTCGAAATAAACTAGATTGGCACGAGTCGACGAGAAAAGCTGTCAAAAAGGAATTGCTGAGATCAAATCAGATCAGGATCGATGAAATTAAATGGTATCAGTGAACATATATATATATATAACATTATATAACTATACATATAAATAAAAATCATATTTTTAAATTCAACATGTTATATACTTAAATATTTAAGTATTCCAAAATCTATTGCTTCAAATTAACATACATTAAAATCAACCTATGTACATTATATTATTTATCTATTTTAATTTTTTTTTGCAAACCAAACTTCTTGTATATATAACTGTAAATCATATACACACATAAATATTGGTTGCGTGCAAACATAGACATATGCCGGGCTATTATATGCCATAATATACAATGCTTAAATTCTCTATACATACACTAATACTTATAATGTTCTACTTACATATATTATAAAAAATATGAATGCAGACTGAAGCTAGCCATATATATGCGCAAATTTTCAAATGAAATATTATGTCAAAAAAATGGTCAGATAATATGTAGGCATGCAAAATATATCGGCCAACTATTTAATGTACACAAACCAATATGCAGACTAAAAAAAATGCAGACAAAGGAAGAGATAGTCTCATATACTTGTCTACATAAGTCATACTGGCACTTAATGAACACAATAGATAGATAAAACCATTGTAACTTATATATAACTAACAGGTTATAAAATTTATGCCAACACATATGCTCACTATACTACTTTATATTTACTATAGCGTGCACAGAAATCTATATGTATACAGACCGATATTTTAATCCTTAACAAATCTTATATGCATCACATTTCAAAACCAATACTCAAAGAAATATTTATGACCAATGTGGAATACTTAGACAAATATATATGCATATATACTCAAATATATATAATATTTTAAAATTATACCGACAAATATATACATTGTAATGTGCACACAAAGATGCACGTGACTATACATATTATTATATACTCTTTCATTCTCAACTAAAATAACAGATCCACCATTTATACCTATCAAAAAACAGATTCAATATGTAATATATATTTTTGTACTTGAAAACCAAACCTTACAGACAACATAGTTTACATTTGTAAATAGCTGTATACATATATAGGTTGGTATACATATCTCATACAATATATACAACTAATATATATACGATCATACATAACTTATACTTATGTATATAAAAGCCAGAAAGCGAAGTGTTTATATAAAAAAAATAGAACATATAGTACCTTATATATAAAGAGGGGACACGAGAGGGAGGAGTTGAGGAAGAAGGCGGGCACGACTAGGTGGCGGCCAAAGGAGATGGCGGCCAGTGGGCAAGGAAGGAGTTGGGCCAGTCGAGGAGGACGTGGCTTCCATGCCGTTGCCTGTAGGGTCGGGTAAGGTCGGAAATGAAGCTCGGCTAAGATGCTAGGCTCGAACTAGCGGCCGATGTGGTGGCGAAAGTGGGGCTGAGGTGGTCGGTAAAGCAGTGCTTGGATCTAGTCATGTTCAGCTGGGAGTGGCTCAACAGTGGTGTGCCGATGCAAGCTTGAGAGGATGGTCTCGGGTGGGTTTCAGCAAGCTGTAGGCGGCGGCACTGGTGGCAGAGTGGTCAATGAGGAGAGGTAAACGGCTGTTCGGTGCTCGTGGTTGTTTTCTGGTAGCGATCGGAGCAGGTGGGTCGACGTGGGTTTGCTCGCGTGCTCGGGTTTGTAGGTTGGAGGGGAATGGGTTAAAGAAGATGGAATGGAATGGTGTTGGGCTCGGATGAGTTTGGTGGAGGAAGGTGAAAGATGTGCATGCCTGCATTATCTTTTTTTTTCATCAAAGTTATCAGCAGAGCAAAAACTAGGGGAATCGGAAAATGAAGCGAACCAAAACATTGAATATGTTGGGAATAGAGAAAGTCTAATATTGAAATTTGAGAACAATAATAACTAGTGGCTAATGGTATTACATGGTGGGAATTGTAGAGACATAAGAACCAAAAAGCTTGAATGCGTAACCGGTGCGACTAAAAATTACATAGACATTGCCACGTACCGGATTTCGAAACCCAGAAGTGAATATATCTTAGAGATCAACATAGAAAGACGATCAGAATGGTATACAGATGTCGGTGGTACGATTGAATTATAAAATTTCGAATTTTTTAATAGCGGAAAATGCAAGAAAAACGCAGAAAATTAAGATTGACGGAGCTAAAGAAGTCCGAATTTGGAAAAACGACAAACTGACGGCTTGCTCGGAAGAAGGTTTAGAATTTTTCTATGTAAAAATATATAGGTTTTGAAAACGTTTTGTTTTCATCGCCTTTTAACTGATTAAATTCAAGTAAATTTACGCATAAAATAAATCTTCATATTTTCAGACGAAAATTTACCAGTTGCTATATATAAATAGACGTATTTCAAATATTAAATTTATATTTCAAAATTTATTTTTATATTTTTATTAAATTTCGCACAAATTCAGTTAATTAAATTAATTTAAAACCGTTAAAATATCTGGGTGTTTACAACTTCCGATCCCGGTCTCTTCAACAACCAATCGTTATTATAACACTGCGGTCTCTTTAAAATAGTTTATATTTTAAAACCAAAATAAAATATACATTTCAAAACCATATAATTACGATGTCATTTCTATTTTGAAAAACAAATCAATATGATATTTTTTTAAATAAACCCAAATCGGTATAATATCATTTTTATTATAAATATATTCTTTTCCAAAATAATAGAACTTTCAAATTAATATATTTTGAAACCAACGCTTGAAATATAACCTTCCAAATATAATATTTCAAATTTCATAGCTTCCAAATCGTAACTTCCAAGACTTAAATGGTTTAATATTAAATCACTTTATATAAATAAATGGCTTCTTTAATTTCACAAATAAATTTCTAATACCGATTTAAACCTCCAAATGAACAATTTCAATTCATATATTTCAAAACAGATATTCCACCCTTTCGAAACTAGTCATTTGATAATTCTATATATATCAAAATTAGTTACTATTATTAAGATTTGAAATGTTTACTTAATAAATCCAATATAATTTAAGTAATGCTTTTAACTTCAAACAACTGCACATTCTTTCAATATGTTTAACATGATATATTCATTTATCCCATCTTTATATTCATTTAAATCACTTTGAAACATATCAAGTTATAAGAATCATACCTTTTAAAATCTCCATTTTTATTTAAATTTTCAAACCAAATTTATTCAAGTATGATTCTTAAATAATTCAATTTAACCCAATTTCATATTTATCTTCCAACTTAAATTTCATTTAAGTCATTTTAAAACTCTATATATACAATATCTTAAATAGCTAATTAACCATATAATATAAACAATTATACTCCATTATTAAACTCATTTTTGTTAAACAATTTTATACATAGCTGAAATCCAAGAATTTAACTATATATATATATAATCATATTTATATAACACCAAAATTTGAATATTTATTAAACCATATATCCCTTCCAAACCATAGAAATCATTTTCTAAATATTTTATATATAGACCGCGGTGCCTGTATATAATTTTCTATCCTATGGTCAAGTGATACGGATATTTATCATTTCAATCCGTAATTTAAAATAAAATTTACGGTTATATATCATTTCAAACCGCAATCCCGAATGAAATAAAAATGCACAATAACTTGCAGTTTATAACAATATAAAATATAGCATCCATTCATCCAATATCAACCATCCACCATTTATCACAATCATCATCCAATTCAACAATAGCATCAATATAGAACGGATAATAAACAACAGGTATTAACTAACAGTTTATATTCAATAATAAATTAAATAACTGTTTAACTAGCAGTTTATATGCAATAATAAATAAATAACAATTTAACTGGTAGTTTTACACGCAATGAATAAATTTAATAACAATTTAATTTAGATAAATGAAATTAACTGAGATGATGATTACAAATATGCCCAAACAACCATAAATAAATTTCAAATCACATCATATATCAATTTAACAAACACAAGAAATTTTAGAAGTTGTGAGTGGGTTAAAACACACACCTTTTGAATTTAAATTGAATTCAAATCCAATTTAGACCCAAAAATTCAACAACCTCAGATCTGTCCAAACCTGCATCATAATCTCCGGAATTTAAATACGATCCTAACGCAAGAAACCGCACGTAAATTCGAGGTTTTATGAGAAAGTTATGATTATTTGAATGAAATGATATCAAAATTAAATTGAAACAAAAAAACACAACTCATCGCACATCAAAAGCCACGTCATCCATCTCCACTCTCTCACGAACACGCACAACAGCCAGCACGAACCCAAACTACGCCTATGCCCTAACGAACGCACGCCACCACGATAAACTTCGACTAGATCAGGATCCACCAATCCATGCGCCACCTCCTCCTCCACCTACGCCAGGGATGCGGCCTCCCACAAACCCTCGAATCGCACGTAAAGACCCAAAACACACGTGACCTTCCCATCCATATCTTGACAAATCCGTGATGCAGTAGCGCGAATCGACTGTTGGATATGTAGAGCTCGTCGAGCTCTACAACTTTGCATTTGGAAGTTCTCGATTACGTTGCACGGATTGGAAGAAATCGAAATGAGAAGACAGAGAGATTTCGGCCATTAAAGGGGATGAACAAGCGGCGACTAGGGTTTTATAGTAAAATAATAGTATTTTCTCGTTTTGCGTGCATATTTATAGCGTGAGGTCCAAAGCAGCCCAAACTCAAAACGAAGCGTGTCGCCTGGCGTTCCTAATGTAAAAAGGCCTTTTGAACACAATGGAACTGGTTTCGAAGTTCAATTCTATCATTTTCGTAGGTTACTGTTAAAGTCAAATTGGTTTGGAATGACAATAATGCCCCGAAAAGCCCGTTTCGGCTCCGAAACGAAAATGGATCATCCCATATATCAAAATAGACATTTTAAAATATATTAAACGCGATGGAATAAGTTTCAAGTCCAAATTCCATCGTATGAAGAAGTTATTTCAATTTCATTAATTTCAAGGCGTTTCGAGTCCGTACGATCAAATGACAAGTCCGATCGCTACGAAACTTGAAACCCTACAAAAATTCACCTATATGGATTCGATGAAATTGGTTTCGTCGAAATCCGAGTCAGTGGCCAAAATGGCTATTTTTACACTAATTAAACAAATTTAAAATTAATTAATTAAATCCTAATTTTAAATTCCACTTCTAAAATTGACAATTTTATCACATTTATATTACTCAATAATTTACAATGATTTAAATAAATTAAAAAGTCAATTTAAAGTTGGTTAATTTACAGTTTCAGTATTTTCCTCAAATCCACTCAATTCAGGAATTATAAATTAAATTTCAAAAATTCCTATTAAATTTGCTTTTCATTCTATTATTCAATTTATTATTATTCGATTCGTTATTGGATTTAAAATTCATTACATTAATATTCTCACATTCCAGTCAAATTCCTATTTTTAAATATTTAATTCATTTAATTGCAATTAATCCTTTTTTTCGAATTCCACTAAATTAATAAAGATTTATTCCCGATCCTTATAACTCACAAATTGTCCAATATGAATAACCTTACCATACTTACAAATATTACCTTAATTAACATTAACTTAATATTAAATTATAATTATTCTAACAAATTTCAAAGTTTTAAATTTATAAGCTACATACATAGGTAACATACAATAACCGTTACCGTTAACCTTCAGTCACATTAAAAGGCTTTTATTGCTTACAAAACAATGTTAACATTTATTTTCATAACACTAATTTCATTCACTCTATCCGTTACTACATTTATGTCCATTAAAGTAATATTTAATTACCTTTATTCGAAATAACCGTTTATCACCAATATACTCCTTATAATACTTGTATGGTTATTTTCCCCAAACAATTCCCATCCATCCTATTATTTCACCGATTATTTATAATTAAAATCTCAATTAAATTTATTTATCTTGATTTCATTCTTTTATTACACCATTTATTACTTTACAAAATAAAATAACATTTAAGCTCATCAATGTAATACAAAATTTCATTTAAAATCAAATTGATTTCCAAATCAAAGTTTATACGTATTTCAAACAACTATTATAATTACTCCCAGAACATTGGTTTTATTAAATGACCATTTATTAATATTTAATTTCCTTAATTTAATCCAATGCTTACATTTTGTTTTCATATATTAAATTTGTACCTACGTATACGTTATCATAAATTCCATGATTTGCATTAACTCCATTCCATAAATCTACATCCAATTACTACCTTAAAATAAGTTTACGTTTCTATTAATTTCCATTCACACTTCAGTTATTTTATATTACAATCATTAAAGTAACATTTATCATTAACACAAACATTATGAATACTTATCAACCTGCATCATCCTTATTACACTAAGTTACATTTTATCCCATTATAAATTAATGCGCACATTAATTAATTCATATTTACATCCACTTCGGTATATAAATTTTGTAACCAAGTTATAACATTTACATTTTTTTTCTTCTTATTTTAATTAATTACCAAATATTCTTATTTACACTCAATTATAGCATTGCAATCTTAACAAATCCATAAATTTTCAATTGCCTAATATATACATTAATTACTATTAAATGTTTTCCTTAAATTTATACACATGGTTTCAAACTTTTTATTCATCAATTAGTGCCTTACAAATAAAGTTACGTTTCTATTCAATTTATATTATTTCCAATTAATTGCAATATAAATTTTAAATTGTTAATTTTAATTTAAATTGCTACATCTAATTTCTAACATTTGTTCCAATATAAATTATAAGATTTTTATTTCCTTCTAAATTTAACTAAAATCTCATTAATTCAACTCATTTTAAACCATCGAATTTTACGGGTCGTTACACGAACTTTATCGGCTTTTAGTGTTAAGTACATTTAATTACTTTTTAGATAAGTAATTAAACAATAAACCATTTGGCCATTTAGCAATTACTAACCCCTTTCAAAATCTTCACTTTATACTTTTAAAATAAATGATAAAACAGTTTAAAAGATAAGATATTTTCCAAAATATTTATATAAGATATTTCCTAATATATTTATATAAGATATTTTACTAGATATTTGTATAAGATATTTATACTTTAAAATACTTATAATAGGCTATAAAATCCTTTAAAATATTACATGAAAACAATAATTTTGAAAAATCATTAAAAACTTAAAAATGACACGTTTTGTAGATATTTTAACAAAATATGCCTTCTTTAACAATTCACAATTAATTCTTAAAAATTCATAAAGATCTCAAACCACTTTTAAATACTCTAAAATTAGTTAGTAACCATTTGTAAATATAAATAAATGAAATACTTAGATCTAAATATTTTTTCAGACTTTTTCAGTCCAAAAATCAAGTCTAAGCTGGGCAGTTATGCACTAGTGATGTTTTGGTTGTCTTTGAGGTATTGTTTAAATTTTATTATTCAAGATTTTAATAGAAATAAACACACACACACACAAACACACTATATATATATAACACTATAGATATGTTGAGAAACCCCTTAGGATCTCTCTAAAGTTCCATAACAATTGCCAAAAATAAGGCAATTCCAAATTGCTTCTATAGCGACTATCGCTATAAGTGCACTTCTAGATCCAAGTCGTATTCCACCCTATGTCCAACTACAACTCGTGTGCTTTGTTCCAAGGTCTAGTCACATGTCGTACAAGTCCATTCAAGTCCATCCCCATTCCTTCTAGGCCATATACATGGATCACGTATGTCGCTTACTTTTGAAGTAAGAATTTCAAACCAATGTTTTGACATAAGTTAACAACAATTCAATCAATACAATCAAATTCAAACATATATATGTTATATTTTTCATTCAAAGTTTGGTGTTAACTCAACTTCAACAACACAAACAACTAAGATTCAAGCATCAAAGTCAAATGTTATCCTTGCAGCACCTTTCCTACCTCCTTCTCCTTGCATTTCCATGCCTTTTTGCCCCTCCCCTCTCATATAATGCTCATGGATTAAGCTTCCCATAGGATCATGGCTTTGCTTCTTCAAGTTTTGGCATGGTGGAAGGTTTTATAACTTTATATTAAGCTTGTGAAAAAGTTTGAAATGATTTAGGGTTAACTTGCAACTATTTTATTTTAGACCATAAGAGAGGAAGAAGAAGAGAAGCCATTAGAAATTAGGGATATATATGCATTGAAATTTTTATCGAGAATTTAATTTAATAGTTAGGTTCAACTATCTTCTCCATACGACCTAATTAGGATTCGAAACCTTTTCCATCGTGTATGGAATAGGGTATAACATTACAAACGCCTAGCGGCGCACCTCAATAGAGGTCGAGATTTCGCTGTATGTAATTAGAGGCATTTGGAATAAAAATCTAGTTAAAATCAAATAGGAGCCGCCTTCTTTTGGAAACGTATACGCTATCACTACTTTGTAACATGTCTTCCCCCTCTCTATTCGAAATCAAATCTGTAGACATTTCAAAATCAATCCTCGCTCATAAAAAGAGAGAAAGCAGAAGAGATTCATGAATCAAATTCAAATGGGGAAAAACTGAAGACAAAAATCGAATCAAAAGAAAAATCGCCCCTCTCCATTCCGAAATGAAATCGAGAAAAAAATAGAAGTATGCCACATTTGAGCAATTCGAGACGGACGTTGCGAACACGATTTTCAGGAAGAGACGCGTTTGTGCTCAACTTCAACGTAGGGTTTGACATGGATTTGGGTGCTCGGTTGTCAAGTGTGCGGGCTTCGTAGAGGCTAGGGCTTGGGTATTCTTAGGGTTCGAAGAGGCGTTAGTCTTTGGGGCTGTTTGCATTGAGTCTGTCCAGTCGAGCAATACCTAGGTACGAACTCTGGTGATGCGCATCGTCGGTTGGTTGATCACGATGGGAAGTAAGGCTTGGAGCGATCAATGATTTTAAAGTGGGGTCGATGCATAATGGTTGCTGGTGGTGTTTGAGGGATGTAGAGGGGCGCAGTGATGTTTAGAGCGTCATCGAGTTCGTTCCCTTATGTTGGCAAAACGGATCTAGTTGTGCCTGGGGATGCAGAGCATTTGAGAAGGGTATTTTCTCAGTTAATTAAGTTTTAGTGAATTAATTTTATTTATATCGTTAAACCTTCTCAAACCTTACGAAATTCATAATAAAATCTATAGTAGGTCCAAAAATCGCTCAAAATAAGTGAAGTTGGTTCATAACTGGAAAATCTACGCAATAGATTTGGTTTGGAGTTTTTGGAGGCAGCTAGAAATTTAAGATCTGTGTGTTTGCCAATTTAAAAAAAATCTAGGTGAGAAAAATTCTTACTCGTTTGGAATTTTCGAATTTAATTTTAGATAGTTAAAATTAAATATTGGCTGTTTGATTGAATTTATAAATTGTTATCTCTGAATGATATTATATATATATATATATACAGTAATATATATATTAATACTCAGAGTGACATTCCCGCACATTATAGCGGATGAGACCCTATATGCCCTACATAATAGTAGATGACCCTATATACCACGATATCCCCTTCGTAGTGGGATTGGTATTTATTTATGCTCTACTAACATCTGTGGAAGAAGGGAAACGGGTTGGAAGGATCAAGCTGGATTCCTTAAATTTATTATTTATTTTCCATATATGATGATATATGAATTGTGTAAAATAATCCATTATAGATGATTCTAGTTATTATAATTTATTGGATGCTATTTTAGCACTGGCCTGAATTTTGATAATTTAAATACTATAAATATATTTTTAAAATTTATGAAATTAAAGGTATTTGATATATATATATATATATATTGGAGCTGGGGTTATTTTAAAGAACTGAATTAAAAAATATATTGATTTTTGGTTATACCTAACTATTATGAATTATTAAATGGGATTTTAAAAATGAATTGTATAAGAGAATTTTATAAGTAATATTATGGAAATATAAAAGGGAGTCAAAATCAGTATTGAAAATAAATTGGAAGTGTAAAGGAAATTTGTAACAAATGAATGTATATAAAGGAATTTTACAAATAAGATTTGATTTATAAACCGGTAAATTAAAGTGGGTTGTAAAATTTATAAACGATGTTTATAAATAAAAGAATTCAATATTAGATGATAATTGGAATATAAATTCATAGGGTGAATTTATATTAGAATATGGAAATAGGGTTGAGAAAAATAATAGATTCTATTTTTGAAATGAGAATGATTAGGGAAGCGAAGGAAAATTGATATGTTGGGAAATCGGGAGAAAGTTATAACTTAAAATTGGTTTTTGAGATTTTAAAAATATATTTTTAATTATAAGAGGTGAGAATTTTTAAAAGGGGAAAGTTTATTATTTTAAAACTATCTAAATTTTAAACTAGTTGAGATTTAGTTACTGCGTAAGTGGATTTTTAAGTATGAAGTATTTATTTTAGTAAATTCGAACTTTTAAAATCAGCTTTGAAAATTATTTATTTAACTAAAATGAGATATTGATGTTATGAAAGTGTTTTTGATATTTTAATAGTTACTTGAACATATCTTAAAAATAAATTATTAATCTTTTAAAAACTTATTATACACACACACACACATATATATACATTTATATAAATTTGAATTTTTTTAGTTTATAAACTCCCTCGAGGTTCGAAGAAGGGACTTATAAAAGGATATAATTTGAGGAGAGGTATCTATGTGTGATTTTGGAGTATTTGGGAAAAAGCTAAGGAATAATTTCCTGAAATGTTAATACTGAAAGGAATTTTTGACTAGTAATATTTTCCTAAGTATAAAATATAGAAATTTGGAAATATTCCTAATTGTTGAGTTGTTACGGATTTATGTATTTGGAAGGTTGTTTTCAAATGCTGGAAGGGATAAATTTATCTTTTAAAGATATTTTAAAGGAAAATATTTAGGGAAAAATTTGAATAAGGACAGATGATTGCTTATGGATGTTTTTTGATAGTTAATTAACCGACTATCAAATTTTGGCCAATTTTTTTAATCAGTTCGAAGAGTCCGGGATCAGATTTTAATATCCAAAACCACTTCGATCAGACTTGAATGTAACGAATGAATATCATGAAGATGATGAAGACGGTGATTCGGTTTATTCAGACCCGGTACAACTTGTATGGACGAATGCTATTGGAACATCGTCATTGGAGGACAATGAGCATTCTAGGTGAATGTATTCTTTAAACGGTAATCGTAGCCTCAAGCCTTATCAACCAAAAATGACTAAAACATGGCAGATGCAGCGAGGCTAAGCAGGTCTCACCCAACTAGGGAAAGGTTACCCCTATTTAGGATCCCTTTTATTCGACTGTGTGGCTGTTGCCGATCCCAACTGCCGGTTAATCTTATTCGGTCTATTTAGGTAAGGGGTATGCCGGTCTTTTGTAGTAGGGGATCCCAGAGTGGTCGTTGGTACTTATTCTAAAGGTGTACCATGATGGGCGGTGCTCCAGTAGCCTAGTTCTTCGATGGAATACATTCTCCAATAAACACCATACGGTTTTTAATTGTGCCCAAGTATGCTGGAACATGAGATGCAAGCATTTCAGCTATTTACTTCCTATAGACACTATTATAATATCAGACGGATTTAATAAAAAATGTTTTTGGTTATCGTAAGGTAAAATCCAATTGTGTTTGTTTGTGACGTGGTCTTACGATACTTTTGTTTTCAAAGGATTTTCACAACTCTAATAATTCAATTGAGTGTGTTTTCTCACGCTTGTTTTCCAACTTATTCGGGTGTTATTTTTATAACGCTCGGGTCAGACCGAGTATTATAGATTCAGGTTAAAATGCCATGGAACTTAGGAGACGAGATGGGGGAGTTCAGACATGTATCAAGTATTTGAATATTTTCGTTGTATGAGGACAAGTTGTTATAACTATCCATATTAGATGTAATGATTATGTATTCTGGTGATTGTAAGTATTATACAGTTACAGATTCTTTTGTATAAAAATCTGTTTTTATATATTATATTTTGTTCCACTTTGATTCTGAGATTCTGCATTGTTGCGTTGTTGTTTTTTTCTGTTTTCTTCTACCTCTTTCTTCTTCTTTTCCCTAGTTATTCGCTCTTTCTTACATTTTGGATTGAGCAAGGAAGAATTATTATCAACTCAAGGGGTACGGAAATGCGGGTCGCGACACTTGGTATCAAAGCTGAAGGTTAAGGGAGAACCTTGGCTTTGGTGGGAATTACTCATTAGAGATAGAGTCGGTTGTACTCTAGAATGAGTTGAGTGTAATAATAGATATAAGTGCATATTTGTTAGTGAATATAAATTATTTTATATTGTGTTAGCTTATTGGTTGAGTGGTATGTAAATTCTTACCGAATAGTGGGACGCCACTAAACCGATAGGAGTTTCTAAACACTTGAACGTTATAAACTGAGATAGTATGGTTTAAAGCGGGTAAATGAAATAATTTTACCTAGTTTATATTTTTATATAAAAGAAATAATTTTCTTAAATTATTTCTATATATTGGGAGTGTTTGGATGATAATATTATAATCGAAACAAGATTATAAATAGTTTATATAACCAAATAGACATTATATAAGTATGGATTATATAATTGAACTTAAAACTGAAATTTGATTAAAACCAGAGTTTGAAATATTAAATCCCAAAGGCTTTTGGTAAATTTTTCCAAAGAGTTTGGAAATAAAACAATAGTAATATTACTTTAGAATGGATTTTGAATACAAAAATGGTTTTAAATGGATTTTAAGGATCTATAGCACTGAACTCAATTCGATCGCTAGAAAATAATCCTGGTGATGACCGCGCAACATCATTAGTATTCATTTTCGAGTCTCTAAGTGATGGATTGCTACCGTAATTGATTTGTTCAGATTTGTTGGGTAAACAAGTTTTGTTTTGGTATTTCCAAAGAGAATTTGTTTGGATGAAAACCAGGGTTGGTTCAAAATTTAAAAATTGTGATTTTAGGATATTTGTGACTTCAAAACGATTTAAAATAAATACCGGGTGTTTGATTGCTGGAATCCTTATTTAAATAATTTAGAGATAATCAGGAAATAAGTTATAAACATGTAAATTGGGAATAATTCTAAATAAGGAAAGGAAAATATGGAAATTGTATTTTGGAATAGATTTTAACTTGAGTAAGCTAAAATGAATAAAAACTTAACTTAAGCTAAGTTTAATAAAATCGAGTTGAATTTGAATTAGATTGGAAATATAAATTTAATTGAGTATAGATGATATTAAATGGAATTTAATTTTACCTGATTTAAATTCAAATAAATTGTGTGAAATAAAGATTTAACTTAGGAAGGTTAAATTAATTAAAGAAAATGGCAAGAAGTTGAATTTGGGGTAAGTTAAATAAAAATTGAATTGGAATAGATGAATTTCGACAGCTTATAAAGATCGAATTGAATTGAATAAAATTATACTTGGACTATAAATAAATTTATAAATATCGAGTGAAAAACCAGATGTGAATGTACTCGAGCATAAAATTGATGGAAAAACGTGAAGAATAAGTTGTGTGACTTATAAAATTGAAAATTGGAATAGATAACCCAAACTAAAACGAATTTAATATTTTGGTAATGAAATAAAAACCCAGACTTGAATTGTAAATGAGATTGATCTTAAGGAAGCTAAACAATGTGAGATAAAAATCAAGTATTGAGCCATAAAATGGAAGTGAACGAATTGGCTAATTTAATTAGCAAAATTGAATACAGAATTGATGTTAATTTGGTTGAATAAAACGTAGATTGTTAGCTAAAAGTGGATTTTTGAAGTTAAACTTGAATTACAAATAAAATTCAACTTAAATTTTAAGTGAATTAAATAGAATGGAAGACGGGTCGAATAAATGAGATTGAATTGAAATAGATATGGTTTGAGTTGCAAATAAATCCAATTTGAATATGAATGAATTAAATGTTGCCTTGGATATTATTTTAATGAATTGAGTATGGAAATGAAAATTTGAAGTTGGATAAGTGAAGAAACTAATTAAATAGATTAGTAATTGGTATGGTGTCTGACTAAATAAAAATCAAATCGAGAGTTTGAAATGGAATTTGTTGCAAGACAGAAATGAACTTAAGTTGTTTGGTTAACATGATTGAAGTAAATAACTTAATATTTAATAGAAGCTTGGCTTCCGATAAGTTGTGAAATGACCATTAAAGAAAGTAGCATGGAATATTTCCAAGCTAAATGGATTTTAAAAGGATGAAAGTGGATATGAATGTAATAAAATTTAATATAATTGATTTGGAATCAATTTAAAATAGCTATAAGCTTAAGTGATTGTTTATTTGAATGGAAATTGCCGAATTTGCATAAAAAAGTTTGTTTAACATAAATGAAAGTAAATAAAATTCCTGTGAATAAATGAAAACTGAATAAATCGATTTTTAATCAATTTGGAACGAATGTAAATTTGTTTAGGGGAAATATGAGGTGAACGCAAGAAATATGGGTTGTAAATCATTTAAATCGAATGAAATTATATGTGGATTGATTTAAATTAATCAGATTAATGTCACAAACTTATAATTGCTTATGATACATGTTTAGCTTGATTGGTTATTGAAATTAATGTGTTGTAATTGTTCGAATAAGTGAAATGTCGATGAATTTGATGTTTTTGGTACTTACATGTTTGAATTGAGTAAGTACAAGTGCCTGGAGCTGTTTTGCTTGACTTTGATTGCACGAATTGCAAAATAAAGTAGCCGCTTGCTTAAAAATGCAAATTAAGGTACGTTTTCGGATTAAATACCGTAAAATTATAAGATAATGTTATATATTTTGTTTTCCAACTGTGTGGGTTGATGTATATATATGTATCTCTCTCATTATATTGCAAAAGGTCCCCTGTACAAATGAGGATCTGCCAAAAAACTTCGAAAATTTAGGGTGTTGGAAAATTTTTGAAATTTGTTGGAAAATTTTTGTTTACGACAAATTAATTTTGAATAATAATTAGAATAAAAGGTTTTGGGTTTAGAATTGAAAACTAGTTGTTTTGGGTGAAACTAAATATTACAATGGTGGCAATGAAATCCTAACTAAGTGGACTTTGATAAGTTAGCGCGACTGGAGCATTTTCCTGCCTTAACAATTTTGGGGACGAAATCCTTTTAATGGAGGAGGAATGCAACGATCCGGATTTTTGGACGTTGGTTTGGAATATTTAAATGGTTTTAAATATTCAATTTGAATGAATAGATTGATTTTCGATATGAAAATTAGGTCTCCATTTATGAAATAAATTCAGAATTTAAATATAGTAATCTATTGGATAATTTAAATTATTGAATTTTATAATGGAATATCGGTTAAATTATTGTATCTTGAGTGTTAAGCTCGATAAAAATAATTTAAAGGCCTGTAAAATTTATATTATTAGTAATGAAGATAATAAAAGTTTTAAAGTTAAATCTAAAACTGACCTGTTTCAGTTTTAAAAATAGCTTGTTTAAATTGACATTGAAAAATAGCCTTTCGGGACACAATCTCGAATTTTGACAAAAATAGTTCTATTCGATCCGTAATAATGTATTATTATCGGATTTCAAATTTCAAATTGTTTGGAGTTATTGTTTAGTCATACGAGATATAAACGCGTTGGAATTTATGTAGGGAATTTAATATAATAATTATGTTCAAAAGCTATCGTCGCCATACGATCGAATTAGGACTCGAAACCTTTTCCATTGTATTCGGAATAGGGGTATAACATTACAAACGCCTAGCGGTGCACCTCAATAGGAGGTCGAGATTCCACTTTATGTAATTAGAGAAATCTGGAATAAAAATCTATATAAAAATCTAGTTAAAATCAAATCGCAGCCGCCATCTTTTTGAAAGGTATAAGCTACCCCTACTTTATATCACTTCTTCCCCATCTTTGTACGAAATCAAGTCTATAGTATTTCAAAATCAATCCTCGCTCAAAAAAGAGAGAAAGCAGAAGAGATTCACGGATCAAATTCAGATCGGGAAAAGCTGAAGATAAAAATCGAAATTAAAAGAAAAATCGAGCCTCTCCATTCCAAAATGAAATGCAAAAAAAGAATAATAGAAGCATGCCACATTTGAGCATTTCGAGATGGACGTTGCGACCACGATTTTCGGGGAGAAATGCGTTTGTGCTCAAGTTCTACGTAGCGTTCCACATGGGTTTGGTGGCTCGGTTGTCAAGGGTGCGAGCTTCGTAGAGCTATGGCTTAGGAATTCTCAGGGTCGAGGAGGAGTTGGTCTTTGGGGCTATTTGAATTGAGGTTGTCTTGTCGAGCAGCACCTAGGTGCGAACATCGACGATGGGCAGCGTCTGTTCGCTAACCACAATGGGAGGTACGACCTGGAGCGATCAAAGATTTTAAGGTAGGGTCGATGCGTAGTGGTCACTGGTGGTGTTCGAGGGATGTAGAGCGGCACAGTGATGTTTAGAGTGTCGTCGAGTTCGTTCCCTGACGTGGGTAGAAAAGATCGAGTTGAGCTTGGGGCTGCAGAGTATTTGAGAAGGTGATTTTCTCAGTTAACTAAGTTTTAGTGAGTTAATTTTAGTTATATGGTCAAACCTTACGAAATTCATAATAAAATCTAAAAGAGGTCCAAAAATCGCTTAAAACAAGTAAAGTTGGTTCATATTTGGAAAATCTACGCGATAGATTTGGTTTGGAATTTTCTGGAGGCAACGAGAAATTTAAATTCCGGGTGTTTACAAATTTAAAAAATCAAGGTGAGAAAAATTCCCACTCATTTGGAATTTTCAAATTTAATTTTAGATAGTTAAAATTAAATATTGGTTGTTTGATTGAATTTATAAATTGTTATCAGTAAATGATATTATATATATATAGTAGTATATATGCACTAGTATTTAGAGTGATATTACGGCACATTATAGCGGACGAGAACCTATATACCACGATATCCCCCTCGAAGTGTGATTGGTATTATTTATGTTGTATTAACATCTGTGGATGCAGGGAAACAGGTTGGAGGGATCTAACTGGATTGCTCAAATTTATTGTTTATTTTTCACATATGGTGATATATGAATTGTGTAGAATAATCCATTATAGATTATTCTAGTTATTGAAATTTATCGGATTCTATTGTAGCACTAGCCTGAATTTTGATAATTTAAATACTATAATTTTTTTTTAAATTATGGAATTAAAGGGATTTGATATATAAGTATATATATTGGAGCTGGAGTTATTTTAAAGAATTGAATTTGAAAAATATATTATTTTTGGTTATACCTAACTAGTGTGAATTATTAAATGGGATTTTAAAAATGAATTATATAAGAGAATTGTATAAGTGATATTCTAGAAATATAAAAAGGATTCAAAATCAATACTGAAAATAAATTGGGCGTGTAAAAGAAATTTATAAGAAATGAATGTATATAAACGAATTTTATAAGTAAGATTTGTTTTACAATCAGGTAAATTAAAGAGGGTTGTAAAATTTATGAATGATGTTTATACATAATGGAATTCAATATCAGATGATAATTGGAATACAAATTCATAAGGTGAGATTATATTAGAATATGAAATTAGGGTTGAGAAAAATAATAGATTCCATTTTTGAAATGGTAATGATTAGGGAAGCGAAGAAAAATCGATATGTTGTGAAATCGAGAGAAAGTTAAAAATTAAAATTAGTTATTGAGATTTTAAAAATTATTTTAAATTATAAAAGGTGAGACTGTTTAAAAGGGGAAATTTTATTATTTTAAAACCATGGAATTTGTGAACCAGTTGAGATTAAAATACTAGGCAAGTAGATTTTTAAATATAAAGTATTTATTTTAGTAAATTCAAACTTTTAAAATCAGTTTTGAAAATTATTTATTCAACTAAAGATGAGTTATTAATGTTATGAAAGTGTTTTTGATATTTTAATAGTTACTCAAACATATCTTGAAAATAAATTATTAATCTTTTAAAAACTTATTATATGTATATATATAGAGTTTTGAAGAAATTTGTAATTTTTTTAATTTATAAACTCCCTCGAGATTCGAAGAAGGCACTTATAAAAGGATATGATTTGAGGAGAGGAATCTGTTTGCGATTCCGGAGATTTTGGGAAAAAGTTATGGAATAATTTCCTGAAACGTAATATTGAAAGGATTTCTGGAAAATATTACTGGAAAATAAGACTGGTAATATTTTCCTAAGTATAGAAAATAGAAATTTGGAAATATTCCGAAGTGTTGAGGTGTTATGGATTTAAGTATTTGAAAGGTCGTTTTCGAATGTTGGAAGGGATAGATATATCTTTTAAAGATGTTTTAAAGGCAAATATTTTTGGAAAAATTAAAATAAGGCCAGATGATTGCTTATGAATGTTTTATTGATAGTTAAATAACCGAATATCAAATTTTGGCCATTTTCATTAATCTTTTCGAAGAGTCCGGGATCTGACATAATTATCCGAAAACCACTTCTATCTTATCTGAACATAACGATGAATACAGTGAAGTTGATGAAGACAGTGATTCAGTTTGTCCAGACCCATGATAACTTGTATCGACGAAAGCGATCGGAACATCATCATTGGAGGACGATGAGCATTCAAAATGAATGTGTTCTATAAAAGGTGATCGTAGCCTCAAGGTTCATCAACCGGGAATGCCTAAAATAGGGGAGATGCAACAAGGCTAAGTGGGTCGCACCCAAGTAGAGTGAGGTTACCCCTACCTAGGGTCCCTTTAATTTGGTTGTGTGGCGGTTGCTGATCCAAAGCACAGGGTAAACTTATTCGATCTATTTAGGTTAGGGGTATGCTGGTCTTGTGTAGCAGGGGATCCCGGAGTTGTTCTCGGCGCATTTTTCTAGAGGTGTACCGTGATGGGCGGTAACCTAGTAGCCCCGTCATTTGATGGAATCCATTCTCCAATAAGCACCGCACGGTTTTTGATTGTGCCTAACTATGCTGAAACGTGAGATGCAAGCATTTCAACTATTTTCTATTTACTTTCTATATACACTATTATAATATCAGACGGATTCGATAAAAAATGTTTTTTGTTATCATAAGGTAAAAACCATTGTGTTTATTTATGATGTGGTCTTATGAAATACTTTTGTTTTCAAAGGATTTTGATAACTCAAATAATTCAATTGAGTATGTTTTCTCATGCTGGATTTGCAGACTGGCTCGGGTGTTATTTTTATAATGCTCGGGTCAGACCGAATATTATAGATTCAGGTTAAAATGCCATGGAACTCAGGAGACCAACTGGAGGAGTTCAGACGTATATCACGTATTTGAATATTTCCGCTGTATGAGGACAAGTTGTTATAACTGTCCAGATTTTATGTAATTATTGTGCACTTTAATGATTGTAAATATTTAATGGGTATAGATTCTTTTGTATAAAAATCTGTTGTTATGTATTATACTTTTTTCCGCTATGATTGTGAGATTCTATATTGCCGTGTTGTTGTTTTTTCTCTATTTTCTTCTACCTCTTTCTTCTTCTTTACCATAGCTGTTCGCTCCTTCGTACATTTTTGGTTGAGCAAGGAAGAATTATTATCAAATCAAAGGGTACGAAACTGCAGGTCGTTACATGTAAGGACACATTTATTCTTATATTCGCGTAACCAAATCCTAAGAAATATCAGCATCTTACCTAAAAAACAATTTATGGTCGAAAATCATCCACCTTCTCTCCTCAATATCTCTGAATCTGCTAATTGAATTTGCATGACTCTAGAAGGAAAATTGTAGAGCTCGACGAGCTTTACAAGATGACTGGTCGGATCGAGGCGAATCGCCTTGGATTCGCTAAGATCAGAGGTAGAAGTCGCGATAGTTTTTGGGTTTTGTTCTTCAAATGGTAGAGGTGGAAGATGCTAGAGGTGACATGCGTGGCGTGGGGCGCGGTGGTATAGGTCTGGTTAACGGCGATCGTAGGTGGCGTTCATCGATCCTATGAAAAAAAGACGAGACAAAGAAATGCGATCTAGGAAGAAGAAGGTGGAGGACCTGGGCTTTACGTGTACGATGGTGGTTAGGTTCTTTTATTATTTTTATTTTATTTTAATTAAGACTATTAATTATATATGTTAATTATTGCGTAACTTTTTCATATGAGGTCCGTTTTGAGCGAAACGAGTTGCAGTGGATTTGCACCGACGTCAGATACATCGTGGAATCAAATGGAAATTTATTTGAACCTAAAATATTTTCAGTTTCAGATAAAAAGTGAGTGTTTTAAACGCTCACGAAGTACAAATATTTTATGTTAGTTAAACTAATATCATGAAGTATTTATGTTTATTGACTATTGTTTGGTAATGTGACGCCCCACCTCTATACCCACGCTAGCCAAGTGTAACGACCCGGAATTATGGGCAATAACAATTTAATAATCTGTATTAATAATTTAATTGGTTTAATAGTTTTATTTATAATTTTAATTTAAAATTGGCTAATTTAATCTTTTAAAGGTTGATAAATTTTTAATCTGGAAATATTGATAAGATTGTTTGTCAAAGGTAATAAAATTTTATTCTGTTTATAATATATATATATATTTGATATATATTGTGAATAGAAGATCTTTTGTTTTAATCAAAGTTGAATTTTCAAATTGTAATATATATGTATGTATATGTTATAATTTGATATTGTTTTGAAAATTTATTTTAATCCATTAATAATTTATATATGAATGAATATGGTAATTTTAAGCTTTGTTTTAATTTATATTTTCAAAAGTTAATTCAAAGATTAATTCATTTTTTTTCAAAATATAGGACAATTCTTATTTATTAATAAGATAGTTTAAAAAGGATATAAACAAGTTTTGTTTTGTTCTCTTTTAAAATGTTTAAATTTTGAAATGGTTATATTTACATAAGTAAGCATTTATTAACATATTTACATAAGTAAGCATTTATTAACAAAGTAACTTAATTATGTAAGTTTATACTATATTTAAATTAAAAGATAAATTAACTAAAAATATTTAAACATGTGTAACCATATAAACATATATAAGCACTTATTAATTAAGAGAATGAAGTAAGTTAGCTTTCTATTAACACTGAAATTAAATAAAAGTTTATTTAAAATACTTAAAGACATGTGTAATCCTATTAATCATCTTAATAACACTTGTAAACTCTTAAAAATATGTTAGTGACATTTTTTCAAATTAATAACAAGTGTCTTCATCTTTTTTTTATAAACATAATATTTCATTTTCTTTGTTTTTCTTTCAAACATTAATGGCAAAATCAGAAACAAATTTCTAAAACCTGGAAATTGGAATCCAAAGTAAGATAAAATTTAAATCTGCAAATTTAAGCTGCAAATCTTCAAATCTGCATCTTCATATTATCTTCAACCTGCAAAGTGAAAACCTGCATTCAAATAAGTTTCAAACCTACAAATTCAACCTGTTATTGAAATGAAGAAAAATATGCAAACTGGAAATCTGCATATTCAAATAAAGAATCAGTTTCAACAACAAGTTTAATACAACAAATTAAAGCATGCAAAAGGATTTTTCAACTAAAAGAAAAATCAAAGCTATTTTTCAGATCTAAGATGATTCAAACATAGAACAAGTATTAAGGAAATCTGCTCTGCATACAAAATGGTGTGTAAACTTCTTTTAAAAACAGTTTGAATTGTTTTTAACTACCATGCATGTGATGTTATAACTTGTATTGCAGTCTGATGCTTTGAATTTATATGGATTGTGTTGTGTGATTATGTTCTTTGTTTTTCAATGGAGTGTTTTGCTAAAAAAAAGTTAAAATTTAACATCTACAGATCTAATCCATATTAGGCTTAAATATTTGAATGAAGATTGTTTGCAATTGTATGATGAAGGTCATTAAATAGTTTCAGGAATTTTAAATGCCACCAATCCTGTTAAAAATAAAAATAATAGTGAAACTTAAATTTTGGGTTAAAAATCACCTTGCTCAATTTCAGAATCGAATTATAGGATTTGATTCGTGCTTGAGAATCATGAATTTTAATATGCGAATGGTAAATTTTAGTGTGATAATTTGTTTGAAATTTGAGAATGAAAGATATCGGCAATTTGCTAAACTGTCGATGATCCCCTTAATAATTGAAGATGATTTCTTGGTGGAAGTTAATTTAGGTATCATTGATCTAAGGAAAAATGCTGGAAATTTTTTTTAATGTGAGAATTTCTCGAGATGGATCGAAATAGGGTTTTAGCATGTTTTAGTTTGGGCTTGCTGTAGGGGTTTTTGCGACATGAATGTTGGATCGATTCGATCGCGACGTGGGAATATTGAAGCTCGAGGTTGTGGCGTTTCTAGGGTAAGGTCAGAGATGGCTTAGAGATATCGTGATGTTGGTCGTGGTTGATTTTGTGGAAGGCGGGTTCTGCAGATTTTCGAGTTGAGGGTCCAATTTTCGATTCGTGTAAGATTTGTTCGATTTGGGTGTGTTGTTGTGCTCGCTTGCGATAGGGTGGCTGTCGTAGATGGTCGCGGTTGCCCACGGTGGCCGGAGGTAGTGGGAGACGTGCACATGGGTGTTGTGTACATGACATTGATCTGGTGTAGTTTCGTTTGGGGGAAGATGATGGAATCTCGGGTGGGAACTCGCGTGTGACTCGGGGGTAACTCGAAGTCAGGGTGGTTTGGGTTTGCTTCGGGGTTAACTCGGGTTGGTTGGTGGTTTTCTTCGGGATTTCCTTTGGGTGCTGTCTGGTAATAGATTTATCACTAATTTGCAGTATGACATGAGTCAATTAGATTAAAATTCAAGCATCTTATTATAAACAAGTTTTATAAAGGAATAAAAATGAAAACTTTAAACTTGTTGTTTAAAATTTAATGCTAATCAAATTTATAAAGTATAAGTTGATATTATATATTTTATTTCAATTTAAATTTATTTAAAGTGATTTCATATTGAAAGTAATTTAATTACATTTTGGATTTCAATTTAAAAAGGATATTTTGAATTTAAATATCAAATAAAAATTTAAGTTAAAATGTTAAGAAATGATTCAAACTTAAGATTTCAAATTTTATATTGAAATAAATAAGATTAGTTTAAATGTTTTAAAGTATTGGAAATTTTGGAATTTGTTACTAAGTTTTCTATTTTCAAATAAGATTATCATTATGATTTTGTAAACCAAGATTAATAACTTATCTTTAAAATTAATTTATATAATTCAAATGATTTGTTTATAGAAATAATTAAGGTTAAAGTATTTGAATATGACTTAAGAACACTTAATTAAGTATAATTGTTAATAAGTAAGAGATTAAATAAAATTTATGTTTTTCTTAATTAATTAAAGATTTTCTTTATTATAAGAAGATTAGTTAATTAATTAATTGTTTAACTAATTTTAAATAATTAGTTAATTATTTATTAAATTTTAAATAATCACTTAATTATGGATTAATTAAGTATAATTACTTAATAAAGAAATTAATGATGAATTGTTGAATGTAATTAAGAAAGTTAATTACTTATGGAAGTAACTAATAGAAAATACTCATGGGAGTAATTAAGTTGAAGTGATTATGGGGTAATAACTTGTTGTTATCAATTAAAAAATTGATTAATTTAATTGTTTTAAAGTTAATTAATTATGAAGTGATTAATTAATTAAAGAATTATTTAATGATGGAATTAATTATTTGTTAAGTAATTAATTAAGAGATTAATTAAGATTTCTTAATGAAAGTAATTAGAGATAATTACTTATCAAGTGTTAATTACTTAATTATTGTAGTTAATTAATTAATGTGATTAATTAATTAATAAATGAGATTAATTTCAGATTAATCACCAAGGGTAATTAATTAAATTTTAATTAATTAATAAATTAATTAATTAAGGATTTATTTATTAATGTAATTATTTAATAATTACTTAATGAAGTAATTAAAGATTAATTAATTAGAATAATTAATCAAAGATTTATATAATTAATTAAGAAGTTAATTAATTAAGATAAGTAATTACAAATTGTTAATTACTAATTATGATTAATGAGTTGATTAATTATAAGTTAACTAGTTAATAAATTAAGGTAATTATTAAATTAATAAGGGTCATTAATTAGTGTGATTAATGATATTAATCAAGGTTGATTAATATAAGTGATTAATTTAAACGTGATTAATTAATTGTAATTAATTAAGAATTAATGTAATTAATTATGGTTAATTAATTAATGAATGATCATTAATTTTTGTAATTAATGATAGTAATTAAAGGGTTAATGACTGAATATGGCTAAGTTCAATTACTTAAATGTAATTGAATTTAATTAATCAAGGGAGATTAATTAAGAAGATCATTAGAGAAGATGATTAATTTATTTGGAATAATAATTAATGAAGAAGGGTTATAGTAATTCAATTGATTAAGAGACAATCAATTCTGTTGGATGTTTAATTAATATGGGTTGATTGGATAATATTGGTTAATTGAATGATATTGGATGATCAATATTTGGAGATTGATGATTGGTTGATATTGGATGTTTGATATTGGTTTGATGTTGGATGATTTGGATATATCTGTTATGTGATATGCTGCTTTGTGAAGATGAATATTGATATGAATTATCTCTTGTAATAATATGATTAATCTATCTATTTATGTCATCCTGAATATAAGTTTAAATTGTTTACACCCTTAAGTATAACTTGGACATTAAAATGGCGTTTGGTTTCGGTGAGACCGGGATCGGGTTTCTATATTTCGATATTCGAAAACCACACCGATTCTAATTAAACGTTAGGTCACAAATCCAAGTGGAGCAAGTGAAGACTCGAGGTGTAAGGGCTATACGTCAGTATAACTCTGTGGTTGATTCCGTAATGAGTTTGACAGAATAGTACTTATAGATTCGAGATGGTGAATCAGAGTGCAAAGGCTATGGTCATTGACTCTGAGGGTGATTCCAATAATGAGTGCAACGAGATAGTGCCTTCGGTTTCGTTCGAACCCGGAACGAACTTGTATGGATCGAATGCTTTCAAAACATCGTCAGGTGGACGATGAGCATTCTAAGATAATGTGTTCTATAAAGGTAATCGTAACCTCAAGCCTCATCAACCGGGAATGGCTAAAACAGGGGAGGTGCAGCAAGGCTTCGTGGGTAGCCCCCAATTGAGAGTGAGATTTACCCCTGTTTAGAGGTCCCTTTCTATTTCGGCTTAGTGTGTGGTTGGTCGCGCCAACTACGAGGTGGTCTTGTTCGGGACTGTCCAGTAAGGGATGGTTCCGGCCTTGTGTTGCAGGGGAGTGGGAGTACTCCTCGGTACGTTGATCTAGGCCACGTACTATGATGGGCGGTACCCCAGTAGCCCTGCCATTGTATGGAATCCAAAATACAATAAGTGCCTGTACGGTTTTGATTGTGCCCAACTATGTTGGAACATGAGATGTAAGCATTCCAGCTATTTCTGTATTTTATTTTGAAAACCCTAGACACTATTATAATATCACTGGATTTCCTATCAAATGTTTTGGAGGCGTAAGGTAAAAACTTTTCAATGTTTATGTGTGGGAAGTCTTACGCGATACCTTTTCTTCAAAGGTTTTTCTAAAGTTAAGCAATTTTAACCCATTTACTCACACCAGACCCCTGTCCGACCCGAGTGTTTATTTTCTATTTTATTAAACTCTTGGGTGCTCATATTATGTATGAGTAGTCAAGTGATTCAGGTTAGCTTGACGAATTCTGGAGGAGATATGGAGCAGGAGACTTCGACGTGTAGATATATTATGTATCCGCTTTGTTTGTTTAGTATATGTTTCTGTTGTACTTGAGCTGTATAATTAGACAGAAGTTTATACTGTCTATCATCTGTTGTTTAAGTTGTGTACTCTGATGTAATTAGATACTATGTAATATTTTATGTTATATATTATATTTTATTCGTCCCTCTGTGAGTTCTCTGATGTTATTCTGTTTCTTCTTTCTCTTTCTTTTTTTCTTCTATCCATTTCTTTCTTCAACATGATGCGATTTCCTAGAGATAGGAAGTCGGGTCGTCTCACTTGGTATCAGAGCATTAGGCTCTGAAGTGTGTCTTTCTTTAGGGAGCATTAGGTTGAGTGAATACCTAGGCTCTGTAGTGGTGTCTTTCTTGAGAGGGCGTACTTGTAATTTTTATATATAACTATATATATATATATATATGTATCTACCTAATTTGTTGGGTTATCTATTCGGATTTTCCAAAATAAGTTTTAGAGGTGGATGGAGTAGTGGTGTGTGTAGCACGACTACCACTGATGGAAGAGTTCCATATGTTTGAGGTTTGAAGTATTTGTCGAGACTGTAGACCTGGTACCGTCTCGAGTAAGATTTGTAGTTTAGAGTAAGGATTTCTTTGATATCCGAAGGAAATCTTTTGAAGATTCGGAGTTTATCTTTGAAGTATAAGTTTGAATTTCGCTCAGATGAGCGAATTTTTCTTAAGTTTGGATCTTTTGGAAGTGCAGAAGTAAGTGATGATATCTTAATAACTGCATGATGATATGCAATATCCTTGGATTTTTCTGAAGATGTTTTCTCTTGAAGCAGTTTTAGAAATAGTTGAGGAGCAGTCTTTACCTGCCAAAGAGAAGATTCGTCTGTGTAGAAGCTATCTGAATCTTTAGTAAGGAGTTTGGCTGTTTTGGAATATAAGACTAGGGTCTATAAGTTATTTGCTTTGGCATGGTCTCATTTGTTATTTCTTAAGGAAAGCGAGTTGTGAATGCTTGGTTTGGAGTCCGAGTTTCTTGAGAAGTTTTCTGCCATCTTGGAAGTCAGTTGTGTGGTTTGTTGAAGGTTTTGGAGTTGAGAAACCTTTGGATTAGAGTCTAGGGTTTCTCTGGTGGTTCAGAAATCTTTGTAGTTCTCTTTCAGTAGTCCGGGCTGAAGGTGGTGATGTTTTCTTGAAGGGTTAAACTGGTTTGGAAAAGCTTAAGGCTGTTCTAATTAGTAAAGAGGGGACAGTTTTATTTGGAATCCGAATTAGGTAGGATTGCAAAAGTGACTTGCGATTAGTTTGGAATTTATCTTGGGTGATCTGTGTTGAGGCTGAGAATTCTGATGTGGGAGTAGGAGCTACTGATGTAAACAGGAGTTTTTCTCCATCTGGAGTTGAGATCCATGTTTGTTTTGGCTCCAGAAGAGATTTTGGTAGCTAGCCTGGTAGTAGGATGGTTCTTGGACAAAGGAGAGTTGGTGTAGCAGCTCAGTATTTTTGGAATTGGACTGATCTAGCTTTTGGAATAGGATTCTGTTTTGAGGATGTGTGACCGAGTCTGAGGTGTCACACAGATTTTTATGGATCTGATGAACAAGGTTTCCGAATTTAGTGGATAAGTTTGTATTCATGTTCATCAGCAGTACTCTTATCTATTTCGGAATTAGAGTTGTGCAGCGGAAGTGAGGTAGCTGCTATGCAAGGAAGGAAGCAAGTTCTGTTTAATATTGCTTGTGTAGTAGAGCTTGAGTTCTGTATTTCGACGGATTTTTGAAGACTTTTCTGTTGAATAGGATCCATTGACTGCTTTGCTTTGGTCTAGTTGTTTCTGGAAGTATCAACATAGGTTGAGCTGATCGAGAAGAAGTTTAGCCCTTGGATTGACTGTTGAGTTATGCAGATATGAGATAAGGAGTTTGGTATTTGAAGTTGGAGACTTCAGTGCTGTTAAAATTCTCTAGTTAAGAGAACAGTTATTGGATAAGATTGGTTGGTTAGTGCTGAGGCATTTCAAGATTTCTTATCTGTGTTTTGATAGGATAAGATTGAATTGCCAGTTTGGATAGCTGGAATTCATTTTGTAACACGTGTCTCCGAGGGAGTACGTGTATGATTCATCATTGGTTATTGAATCTTTAGTTCAGTTGGAGTTGGATGTCGAGCTGGATTTGAGAGTAATCTGATGTTCTGTTCAGATTGAAGGATCTAGAGATGAGTGGAGCTCTGGATTTTGGTAGTGTAGTTAGTTTGTTGGCTTTTGTAGAGCGAGTCTCCCGGTGATTTATACATGGGAAACTCGAGATAGTATTAGAGATTTATTCTGATTTGTGTCAGAATAATTAGTTAAGTTTATTTGTTTGATTGGTTGTTATGGTTGTTAGTAACTAGTTGTTAGGAATGCTTTGCTGATTGAAATTAAAATCTTTGTTGGGTTATTAAATTACCTTTGCTTTTAAATTTCGGAGACGAAATTCTTTTAAGGGGGAGGATTGTAACGACCCGAAATTTTAGGCAATAACAATTTAATAATCTGTATTAATAATTTAATTGGTTTAATAGTTTTCTTTATAATTTTAATTTAAAATTGGCTAATTTAATCTTTTAAAGGTTGATAAATTTTTTATCTGGAAATATTGATAAGATTGTTTGTCAAAGCATATAAAATTTTATTCTATTTATAATATATATATTTGATATATATTGTGAACATAAGATCTTTTGTTTTAATTAAAGTTGAATTTTCAAATTGTAATATATATGTATGTATATGTTATAATTTGATATTGTTTTGAAAATATATTTTAATCCATTAATAATTTATATATGAATGAATATGGTAATTTAAAGCTTTGTTTTAATTTATGTTTTCAAAAGTTAATTCAATGATTAATTCATTTGTTTTAAAAATATTGGATAATTGTTATTTATTAATAAGATAGTTTAAAAAGGATATAAACGAGTTTTGTTTTGTTCTCTTTTAAAGTGTTTAAATTTTAAAATGGTTATAAAATACATGTATAAGGAATTTGTTTATATTTTAAATAGTTTTAAAATATTTTTCTTTTAAAGGTAAATTTATATTTACATAAGTAAGAATTTATTAACAAAGTAACTTAATTATGTAAGTTTATATTATATTTAAATTAAAAGATAAATTAATTAAAAATATTCAAACATGTGTAACCATATAAACATATATAAGCACTTATTAATTAAGAGAATGAAGTAAGTTAGCTTTCTATTAACATTGAAATTAAATAAAAGTTTATTTAAAATACTTAAAGACATGTGTAATCCTATTAATATTCTTAATAACACTTGTAAACTCTTAAAAATATGTTAGTGACATTTGTTCAAATTAATAACAAGTGTCTTCATCTTTTTTTTATAAACATAATATTTCATTTTCTTTGTTTTTCTTTCAAACATTAATGGCAAAATCAGAAACAAATTTCTTAAACCTGGAAATTGGAATCCAAAGTAAGATAAAATTTAAATCCGCAAATTTAAACTGCAAATCTTCAAATATGCATCTTCATATTATCTTCAACCTGCAAAGTGAAAACCTGCATTCAAATAATGTTCAAACCTGCAAATTCAACCTGTTATTCAAATGAAGAAAAATCCGCAAACTGGAAATCTGCATATTCAAATGAAGAATCAGTTTCAACAGCAAGTTTAATATAACAAATTAAAGCATGCAAAAGGATTTTTTAACTAAAAGAAAAATCAAAGCTATTTTTCAGATCTAAGATGATTCAAACCTGGAACAAGTACTATGGAAATCTGCTCTGCATACAAAATGGTGAGTAAACTTCTTTTAAAAACAGTTTGAATTGTTTTTAACTACCATGCATGTGATGTTATAACTTGTATTGAAGTCTGATGCTTTGAATTTATATGGATTGTGTTGTGTGATTCTGTTCTTTGTTGTTCGATGGAGTGTTCTGCTAAAAAAAAATTTAAAATTTAACATCTACAGATCTAATCCATATTAGGCTTAAGTATTTGAATGAAGATTGTTTGCAATTGTATGATGAAGGTTATTAAATAGTTTCAGGAATTTTAAATGCCACCAATCCTATTAAAAATAAAAATAACAGTGAAACTTAAATTTTGGGTTAAAAATCATCTTGCTCAATTTCGGCAATTTTCTTGAAATTTGTTTGAAATTTGAGAATTGTAATTTTTTGTGTGATAATTTGTTTGAAATTTGAGAATGAAAGATATCAGCAATTTACTAAACTGCCAATGATCCCCTTAATAATTGAAGATGATTTCTTGGTGGAAGTTAATTTAGGTATCATTGATCTAAGGAAAAATGATGGAATTTTTTTTTAATGTGAGAATTTCTCAAGATGGATCGAAATAGGGTTTTAGCCTGTTTTAGTTTAGGCTTTGCTGTAGGGGTTTTTGCGACATGAATGTTGGATCGAGTTCGATCGCGGCGTGGGAATATTGAAACTCGGGGTTGTGGCGTTTCTAGGGTAAGGTCGGCGGTGGCTTAACGGTGTCGTGATGTTGGTCGTGGGTGATTTTATGGAAGGTGGGTTCTGCAGATTTTCGAGTTGAGGGTCCAATTTTCGATTCACGTAAGATTTGTTTGAGTTGGGTGTGTTGTTGTGCTCGCTTGCGATAGGGTGACTGTCGTAGATGGTCGCGGTTGCCCACGGTGGCCGGAGGTAGTTGGAGACGTGCACATGGGTGTTGTGTACACGACATTGATCCGGTGGAGTTTGGTTTGGGGGAAGATGATGGAATCTCGGGTGGGAACTCGCGTGTGACTCGGGGGTAACTCGAAGTCAGGGTTGTTTGGGTTTGCTTCGGGGTTAACTCGGGTTGGTTGGTGGTTTGCTTCGGGATTTCCTTTGGGTGTTGTCTGGTAATAGATTTATCACTAATTTGTAGTATGACTTGAGTCGATTAGATTAAAATTCAAGCATCTTATTATAAACAAGTTTTATAAAGGAATAAAAATGAAAACTTTAAACTTGTTGTTTAAAAATTTAATGTTAATCAAATTTATAAAGTATAAGTTGAAATTATATATTTTACTTCAATTTAAATTTATTTAAAGTAATTTCATATTGAAAGTAATTTAATTACATTTTGGATTTCAATTTAAAAAGGATATTTTGAATTTAAATATCAAATAAAAATTTAAGTTAAAATGTTAAGAAATGATTTAAACTTAAGATTTCAAATTTTATATTGAAATAAATAAGATTAGTTTAAATGTTTTAAAGTATTGGAAATTTTGGAATTTGTTACTAAATTTTCTATTTTCAAATAAGATTATCATTATGATTTTGTAAACCAAGATTAATAACTTGTCTTTAAAATTAATTTATATAATTCAAATGATTTGTTTATAGAAATAATTTAGGTTAATTTATTTGAATATGACTTAAGAATACTTAATTAAGTATAATTGTTAATAAGTAAGAGATTAAATAAAATTTATGCTTTTCTTAATTAATTAAAGATTTTCTTTAATTATAAGAAGATTCGTTAATTAATTAATTGTTTAACTAATTTTAAATAATTAGTTAATTATTTATTAAACTTTAAATAATCACTTAATTGTGGATTAATTAAGTATAATTACTTAATAAAGAAATTAATGATGAATTATTGAATGTAATTAAGAAAGTTAATTACTTATGGAAGTAACTAATGGAAAATACTCATGGGAGTAATTAAGTTGAAGTGATTATGGGGTAATCACTTGTTGTTATCAATTAAAGAATTGATTAATTTAATTGTTTTAAAGTTAATTAATTATGAAGTGAATAATTAATTAAAGAATTATTTAATGATGGATTTAATTATTTGTTAAGTAATTAATTAATAGATTAATTAAGATTTCTTAATAAAAGTAATTAGAGATAATTACTTATTAAGAATTAATTACTTAATTATTGTAGTTAATTAATTAATGTGATTAATTAATTAATAAATGAGATTAATTTCAGATTAATCACTAAGGGTAATTAATTAAATTTTAATAAATTAATAAAGTAATTAATTAAGGATTTATTTATTAATGTAATTATTTAATAATTACTTAATGAAGTAATTAAAGATTAATTAATTAGAATAATTAATCAAAAATTTATATAATTAATTAAGAAGTTAATTAATTAAGAAGTTAATTAATTAAGATAAGTAATTACAAATTGTTAATCACTAATTATGATTAATGAGTTGATTAATTATAAGTTAACTAGTTAATAAATTAAGGTAATTATTAAATTAATAATGGTCATTAATTAGTGTGATTAATGATATTAATCAAGGTTGATTAATATAAGTGATTAATTTAAACGTGATTAATTAATTGTAATTAATTAAAGTTAATTAATTAATGAACGATCATTAATTTTTGTAATTAATGATAGTAATTAAAGGGTTAATTACTGAATATGGCTAAGGACAATTACTTAAATGTAATTGAATTTAATTAATCAAGGGAGATAAATTAAGAAGATCATTAGAGACGATGATTAATTTATTTGGAAAAATAATTAATGAAGAAGGGTTATAGTAATTCAATTGATTAAGAGATAATCAATTCTGTTGGATGTTTAATTAATATGGGTTAATCGGATAATATTGGTTAATTGATTGATATTGGATGATCAGTATTTGAAGATTGATGATTGGTTGATATTGGATGTTTGATATTGGTTTGATGCTGGATGATTTGGATATACCTGTTATGTGATATGATGCTTTATGAAGATGAATATTAATATGAATTATCACTTGTAATAACATGATTCATCTATCTGTTTATTTCATCCTGAATATAAGTTTAAATTGTTTACACCCTTAAGTATAACTTGGACATTAAAAAGGCGTTTGGTTTCGGTGAGACCGGGATCGGGTTTCCATATTTGGATATCCGAAAACCACACGGATTCTAATTAAACGTTAGGTCGTGAATCCAAGTGGAGCAAGTGAAGACTCAAGGTGTAAGGGCTATACGTCAGTATAACTCTGTGGGTGATTCCGTAATGAGTTTGACGGAATAGTACTTATAGATTCGAGATGGTGAATCAGAGTGTAAGGGCTATGGTCGTCGACTCTGAGGGTGATTCCAATAATGAGTGCAACGAGATAGTGCCTTCGGTTTCGTTCGAACCCGGAACGAACTTGTATGGATCGAATGCTTTCAGAACATCGTCAGGTGGACGATGAGCATTCTAAGATAATGTGTTCTATAAAGGTAATCTTAACCTCAAGCCTCATCAACCGAGAATGGCTAAAACAGGGGAGGTGCAGCAAGGCTTCATGGGTAGCCCCTACTTGAAAGTGAGATTTACCCCTGTCTAGAGGTCCCTTTCTATTTCGGCTTAGTGTGTGGTTGGTCGCGCCAAGTACGGGGTGACCATGTTCTGGACTGTCCAGTAAGGGATGGTTCCGGCCTTGTGTTGCAGGAGAGTGGGAGTACTCCTCGGTACGTTGATCTAGGCCACGTACTGTGACGGGCGATACCCTAGTAGCCCTGCCATTGAATGGAATCCAAAATAAAATAAGTGCCTGTACGGTTTTGATTGTGCCCAACTATGTTGGAACGTGAGATGTAAGCATTCCAGCTATTTCTGTATTTTATTTTGAAAACCCTAGACACTATTATAATATCACTGGATTTCCTATCAAATGATTTGGTTAGCGTAAGGTAAAAACTTTTCCATTTTTATGTGTGGGAAGTCTTACGTGATACCTTTTCTTTAAAAGTTTTTCTAAAGTTAAGCAATTTTAGCCCGTTTACTCACACCAGACCCCTGTCTGACCCGAGTGTTTATTTTCTGTTTTATTAAACTCTTGGGTACTCATATTATGTATGAGTAGTCAAGTGATTCAGGTTAGCTTGACGAATTCTGGAGGAGATATGGAGCAGGAGACTTCGACGTGTAGATATATTATGGTTCCGCTATGATTGTTTAGTATCTGTTTCTGTTGTACTTGAGTTGTATAATTAGACATAAGTTTATAACTGTTGAAAGCCAGAAAATTTGGTCCTGTAGAAGTCGTGAAACGGATTAATGAAAATGCTTATAAGTAGAAGCTACCGGAAGAAGTGTACACTTCTGACGTGTTCAATGTTAAACATCTCGTGCCATATTATGGGAATGAACAATCCGATGTGGAAGAATTTACAAATTCGAGGACGAATTTTTCTCAACTTGGGGAGGGTGATGCAGCTCTGGCCAGAGAAGAAAATACGCAAACAATAATTTTGCAAGATATAAGTCGTACACGACTTATGGAAGAGTTAAGACGTCCACGACTTAAGATGGAGGCTATAGGTCGTCCACAACCTAAGGAAGGGGCGCTAAGTCGTTCACGACTTAACAGGGTGAAGGGTAACGAGCTAGAAAGAGGAGATGACATCGTGGAAGGCAAGGAAGGTCGCTCACGACTTAACAAGCAACGACTTAGTGGGGTTTCACGGGTTGACGACCTAAGTCCCTCACATGTCGCTTCTAAGTCGCAGAAAGTCCTAAGTCGCTAAGTCGCTACCGAGTTTGCTGCGGTAAGTCGTTTGTGTATAAGTGTTGTATCTGATTAAGTCATTACCAACCTATGTTAGGTCATGAGTCGTTGTATCTTGAGTCGTTTGTGATGTGTTGTAACGTGTCGATTATGCCGACTTATGTTATGTCATAAGTTGTTAGGTCGTATACGACCTAGGTATTGTAATATGTGTTGTGTTGTAATATGAGTCGTGAGTCGTATCGTCTTTAGGTTGTGTGATTGTAATGCCGTGTGGTAACTCGTTGTGTCGTTAGTACTTGTGTGTGTAACTCGTGAGTCGGCAGACAGTTAAGTCGGCCATCTGTGTGATAATGATAGGTCGTTGCCGACTTGTATAAGTCATGAGTCGCTCAACGACTTAAGGGTCTGGGTTGTAACGTCTATAAATAGGCTGTGTGCTGTACAATTTGAAACGGATTGTTGAATAAAATTTCGTTTGATTGTTGTGTGCTTTCATCTAAATTGGTAGTTGAGTGTGATCTCCTATCTCCACTTTTGGTTAACCGAGTGCGCTCGATTCAACGATTGTTGAAGCCAATTCACGGTATCAAGTGCGCTTGATCAACGTTTGAAGAATTGTAGATCTTCTTTCACGGTATCGTGCACGATCAACGTGTCGAAGATAGCTAGAATTCGGTATCTTTGTGATCAACGAATTTGGGCATTTCAGTATCTTCAATCCACCGTTTGCTACTTTCATCGATCTATATCGTTTTGTTACTATCCGCTGCGTCAGTTTTGGTATCAGAGCTAGACTTAGCCAATCATAGCTATGCCGAGTCTTGGAGCCAAGGAGTTTGAAGTTGGTGTTCATCGTGTTCATCTTGAAGTTGCAACAAGTTGGGTGTTTTCGATCCATTTCATTTTGGATCAAAGTTGGAGAGGTGTTCGAGTAAAGGCCGAGCATAACTTTGTGATAATCTTTGAGCCGTACATCATCTTGCTTGTACAAGTTAGTGTTGAAGTTTGAAGTTTGATTTGTACGAGATTTGTGAAGATTTGAAGTGTTTTTGTTGATTTAATCATGCCACCAAGGAGAGCTAATCGTCATCAAAATGTTGAAGCATTATATAGAAGAGAAGAAACCGAGCAAATGGAACAACGCATTAATGAGAAATTTGATGAAGGTATTGGGAAGTTAGAAAAATTGATGAATGATTTAAATCAAAGTCAAAGGAGGAGATTGCCAATCTCGAACCATGGAGGAAACAGAGTTTCGCCATCGGTTACGGAAGCGAGAAGGGTATCACCGCAATCTTTTAGACAAAGAAGAGAAACATCAATTTCATCAAGGAGAGATCACCATGACTACAGACATGAAGAGAGAAGAACTCCACGTGAGTTTGAAAATGAAACACATCCCGATATGGAAAGACCGGGTCGAAGGACCATGCATGATTATAGAGATGAAGAAAGACGAGATCGATATAGACGTACATTTGATTTTGATGAAGATGGTGATAGAAGTAGTATGCATTATCGAGATCGAGGTCAAATGCGGAATCAATATGTGGATGTTGAGGATGATCGTCGATGGGAATCGGGTATGAAGATGGAAATTCCATAATTCAAGGGTGGAATGGTTGTAGAAGAATTTTTGGATTGGTTGTCTAATGTTGAAGAGATCTTTGATTTCAAGGAGGTTCCAGAGAATCGAAGAGTGAAGTTGGTTGCTACTCGTTTGAGAGGTAGAGATGTGGCATGGTGGCAGCAGACTAAACTTACGCGGGAGAGAATGGGCAAGTCGAAGATTGAGTCATGGGAGAAGATGAAGAAGTTAATGAAGGCTACATTCTTGACTTACAATTATCAATCACTTATGTACCAGAGGTTGCAGAATCTGAGGCAAGGGGCAAAGACTGTTAGTGATTATGCCGATGAATTTTATCAACTGGTTGCTCGAAATGATATTATGGAGACAGAGGAACAACTGACTGCTAGATTTGTTGGAGGGTTGAGGATGCAGATTCAAGATATGGTGAATATGTTTGATCCTAGATCTGTTGCTGAAGCACACCAGAAAGCGTTGGCTTGGGAGAAGCAGGGAAGACGAGGTGGTGGTGTGTTTGCAAGTTCCAATATTCAGAACAAAGGTGCTAGTGGGAGTTCCAATGTTTCGAAAGATGTTACAAAACCAGTTGTGCAGGAGGTTACAAAGGCGAAGGTCAATAACAGTTTCAAGTGCTATAATTGCCAGGAAGTGGGTCACAAGAGTAATGAATGTCCGAAGCCGAAGAAACGAACTATGATTACTGAAGTTGAAGGTGAGGATGTTGGGGAAGGTTATTCTAGTCCAGTTGAGGAGGATGAACAGGATATTGCATCAGGAGATGAAGGATGTAATCTGATGATGAGGAGGTCTTGTTTAATACCGTAGAGAAAAGAAGAAGCTAGTTGGTTGAGGAGTAACATCTTTCAGTCAACGTGCACTATTCTGGGAAAGGTTTGTAAATTTGTGATTGACGCTGGAAGTTGTGACAATATTATTTCTACCGAAGCTGTGAGAAAGTTGAAGTTGAAAACAGAGAAACATCCTAATCCTTACAAGTTAGCATGGTTAAGAAAAGGAGGAGAGGTGAAGGTGGACAGACGAGTTCGAGGTCCATTCTCCATTAGAAAGAAGTATAAAGACGAGATTTGGTGTGATGTTGTGGAGATGGATGTTTGTCACTTGCTTTTGGGAAGACCATGGCAGTATGATCGAGCAGTGCAACATGACGGTCGGACCAATAGTTACAGCTTTATGTTTGAAGGTGTTAGGATCATTTTGGTTCCAAAGAAGAGACATCAAGGAGAGAGCAAATCAGAGGAGATTAAGGAGCTGACGACTCTGTTGACTTTGAAAGAATTCATCGAAGAAGTAGAGAAGAGTCCAGAGGTGTTTTTGTTGATTGTACGTGAAGCTACTGAATCTTTTGAAGTTCCAGAGGAAGTAAAACCGACATTGGAAGAATTCAAAGATGTGTTTCCTGAAGAGTTGCCAACGGACTTACCACCGTTGAGGGATATTCAACATCAAATTGATCTTGTTCCAGTGGCAGTATTACCACACAGACCACATTACGGGATGAGTCCTAAGGAGCATGAAGAACTGAGAAGGCAGGTGGAGGAATTGTTAGAACAGGGGCGTGTTCAGGAGAGCTTGAGTCCTTGTGTAGTGCCAGCCTTGTTGGTACCGAAGAAGGATGGTTCGTGGAGGATGTGTACGGATAGTCGGGCTCTGAATAAGATCACTGGGAGATACAGATTTCCTATGCCGCGGTTTGATGATTTAATTGACCAGTTGAGTGGAGCTGTTGTGTTTTCAAAGATTGACTTGAAGAGTGGATACCATCAGATTCATATTAGATCGGGTGATGAGTGGAAGACTGCTTTTAAGACCAGGGAAGGTCTATACGAATGGTTGGTTATACCGTTTGGCTTATCAAATGCTCCGAGTACTTTTATGAGAGTGATGAACCAGATTTTCAGACCATACATTGGAAAGTTCGTGGTAGTTTACTTCGATGATATTTTGATCTACGGTGGGAGTATGGAAAAGCATGTCCAGCATTTGCGTGAAGTACTGTTGATTCTACGACAGGAGAAATTCTATGCAGCAGCAAAGAAGTGCGTGTTTATGACGGACAGTGTTTTATTTCTGGGATATGTTCTATCGAAGGAAGGAATTCAAGTGGATGAAAGTAAAGTAGAAGCTGTCAGGAGTTGGCCACAGCCAAAGACAATTACTGAAGTGAGGAGTTTTCATGGATTGGTATCTTTCTATCGAAGGTTCATTCCATATTTTAGTAGTGTGATGGCACCTATAACCGATTGCATGAAGGGAAAGAAGTTTGAGTGGTCAGAGGAAGCGGGGGTTGCTTTTGAGAAGATCAATAGACTATTGACGACAGCACCAATTCTAGTTTTACCGGATTTTCAGTTGTTGTTTGAATTACATACTGATGCATCGAAGGTTGGGGTTGGTGGAGTTTTGAGTCAGAAGGGAAGACCAGTTGCTTATTTTAGTGAAAAGTTTTCTGGAGCTAATTTGAGGTATAGCACTTACGATGTGGAGTTCTACGCGATTGTTCAAGCTGTGAAGCACTGGAGACATTATCTGTTTCAGAAGAAGTTTGTTATCTATACGGATCATGAAGCTTTGAAGCATTTGCAAGGGCAGGATAAAATTTCAGCTAAGCACGCTTCATGGGTCGCGTATTTACAACAGTTTACTTTTGTTGTTAAACAGAAATCAAGGGTGACGAATCGTGTGGCTGATGCATTAAGCAGGAGGAATCATTTGTTGACGACAATGAAAGTTGAAGTGACAGGGTTTGAACTATTGCCAGAGTTGCTCGAAGAGATCCTTACTTTATGAACTTTGTTGAGAAAGTCAAGGACGGGAGTACTGATGAATTCACGTTGGTAGATGTGTTCTTGTTCAAAGGGAATCAATTGTGCGTGCCAGAAGGTAGTTTGAGAATGAAGATTATAAAGGAGCTACATGGAGAAGGACATATGGGTAGAGATCGAATGTTGCAGTTGATTTCTCAGTCTTATTATTGGCCACCAATGAGAAGGGAAATTGACATATTTGTGCGTAGATGTCATGTTTGTCAGGTTTCGAATAGGACAGCTACAAATGCGGGATTGTATGTGCCATTACCTGTTCCTACAAAACCATGGGTAGACATTAGCATGGATTTCTTGTTGGGTTTGCCGAGAACTCAAAGGGGAATGACTCTATATATGTTGTGGTGGATCGTTTCTCGAAGATGGTACATTTTATTGCTTGTAAGAAGACGGCGGATGTTGTTCATGTCGCACAGTTGTTCTTTAAAGAGATCTATCGTTTACATGGGTTGCCGTAGTCTATTGTTTCGGATTGAGATACTCGTTTTCCGAGTCACTTTTGGTTAAGTTTGTGGAAGATGGTGGGAACAAAGTTAAACTTTAGTAGCGCTTTTCATCCGCAAACAGATGGACAGACAGAAGTTGTTAACAGATCGTTGGAAAATTTGTTGCGATGTCTTGTGAAGGACAATCTGAAGAGTTGGGACATGAAGTTATGCCAAGCAGAGTTTTCTCATAATCATGCAGTGAATCGTAGTACGGGATTCAACCCATTTCAGATTGAATATTCAAGTTTGCCAAGGGGATCGTTGGATTTGGCGGTAGTACCACAACCGAAAGGGATGATTAAACGGGCTGTTGATTTTGTTGATGGGTTGACTGAATGTCATAAAATCGTTCAGGAGTGATTGGAGAAAGCAAATGAGAAGTATAAAAGATCCGCAGATATGAAGCGAAGAAGTGTTGAGTTTAATGAAGGGGATTTGGTATATGCTGTGTTAACAAAGGATCGTTTTCCAGTGGGCGCTTATAACAAGTTGAAAGCCAGAAAATTTGGTCCTGTAGAAGTCGTGAAATGGATTAATGAAAATGTTTATAAGTTGAAGCTAACGGAAGATGTGTACACTTCTGATGTGTTCAATGTTAAACATCTCGTGCCATATTATGGGAATGAACAATCCGATGTGGAAGAATTTACAAATTCGAGGACGAATTTTTCTCAACCTAGGGAGGATGATGCAGCTCAAGCCAGAGAAGAAAATACGCAAACAATAATTTTTCAAGAGAAAAGTCGTACACGACTTATGGAAGAGTTAAGATGTCCATGACTTAAGTTGGAGGCTATAGGTCGTCGACGACCTAAGGAAGAGGCGCTAAGTCGTTCATGACTTAACAGGGTGAAGGGTAACGAGCTAGAAAGAGGAGATGACATCATGGAAGGCAAGGAAGGTCGCTCACGACTTAACAAGCAACGACTTAGTGGGGTTTCACAGGTTGACGACCTAAGTCCTTCACATGCCGCTTCTAAGTCAGAGAAAGTCCTAAGTCGCTAAGTCGCTACCGAGTTTGCTGCAGTAAGTCGTCTGTGTATAAGTGTTGTATCTGATTAAGTCGTTACCAACCTATGTTAGGTCATGAGTCGTTATATCTTGAGTCGTTTGTGATGTGTTGTAACGTGTTGATTATGCCGACCTATGTTAAGTCATAAGTCGTTAGGTCATATACGACCTAGGTATTGTAATATTTGTTGTGTTGTTATATGAGTCGTGAGTCGTATCGTCTTTAGGTTGTGTGATTGTAATGCCGTGTGGTAACTCGTTGAGTCGTTGGTACTTGTGTGTGTAACTCGTGAGTCGGCAGACAGTTAAGTCGGCCATCTGTGTGATAATGATAGGTCGCTGCCGACTTGTATAAGTCGTAAGTCGCTCAACGACTTAAGGGTCTGGGTTGTAACGTCTATAAATAGGCCGTGTGTTGTACATTTTGAAAACGGATTGTTGAATAAATTTTCGTTTGATTGCTGTGTGCTTTCATCTAAATTGGTAGTTGAGTGTGATCTCCTATCTCCACTTTCGATTAATCGAGTGCGCTCGATTCAACGATTGTTGAAGCCAATTCACGGTATCAAATGCGCTTGATCAACGTTTGAAGAATTGTAGATCTTCTTTCACGGTATCGTGCACGATCAACGTGTCGAAGTTAGCTAGAATTCGGTATCTTTGTGATCAACGAATTTGGGCATTTCAGTATCTTCAATCCACCGTTTTCTACTATCATCGATCTATATCGTTTTGTTACTATCCGCTGCGTCACAAGGCGAGCGATTTAAGTGGGGAATGACCTAACATGTCGCAACCTAAGTTGAGAAGAAGGCCGAGCGACCTAACGACCTAAAGGGTAAACAAGGCCGAGCGACCTAACGACCTAAAGGTTAAACAAGGCCGAGCGACCTAACAACCTAAAGGGTAAACAAGGCCGAGCGACCTAACGACCTAAGATGCAAGCGCACTATGGGTTTCATGATATAACATGGCCGAGCAACGACCTAAGCATGACGCAGCCTATAGGGGAGCGACCTAAATGCAGGCCGACCTAATCTGCAGGTCTAGAATCCTATATGCAGGGAGAACGACCTAAGCAACAAAAAGGCCAAAATCTCTCTCAATTTGCAACCGATCGAGCATGAACGCTAGGGGATTACGCCTATCGGCTACTCGGTCCTACTGGCTCCTCGATGCATCACCAAAGACGTGTTCCAACACCAAAGAATTGATTTCTTTAAAGATTTGAACCCAAAACACTAAAAATTAGGATTTTCATCAATTAAATCCAAACCAAAAGCAAATGCACATGAATAATCGTTAGGAATTCATACCCAACAAACAATGATAGTTATAGAGAAAGATGTGAGATAAAAATCTCACCTTTAATCAATGAAGAAGAAGCTTGAAATCAATGGAAGAATCAATGGCTTCTCTTTGAATTTGGAGTTAGATGTTGGATTTGCAAATGAACTAGAGCTTGGAGTTTTAATTTCCCATTCCTTCCTCCATTTTTAATGAAGCTTTAGTGCAAGGAAATGAAAGTGAAGTTATGAAGGGAAGGGGGTTGTGCTAGAGTTAATAGTTTAGGCTAATGGGCTAAACCAAACCCAAAGCCCAAAGTGAAAAAGTGACAAAATTCCACTAACTCCAAACATATCAAAGTTTATACTCAAAAAGATCGTAAACGGTGTTTTGAACTCAATGGAAGTGGTTTCGAGTCCTAATTCGACCGTATGCAAAAAGTAACTTTTCGGACTAAAATCAGACTAACGATAAAATATTAAAATAAAAATATTTAAATATTCGATCGTAAAATATGCGGGTTGTTACAGACTCCACTCTTTAAAGAAATTGCATCCTTGCAATATTTAAGAAGAAAATATAAGGTAACAACCATGAAAGCGTATCAACATAAAAGAAATTTTGAATAAGAAATTCACCTCATGGAGCACAAAAAAGTAAGTCCGGATGGGTTCGCTCGATGAACTCTCTAGATTCCCAAGAGCAATCCTTAGGATTTAAGGACCATTGGACTTTAACAAGCGGAACATCTTTATTTCGAAGGCTCTTGACCTCCGAAGCAATAATACGAACATGATGTTGCTCATAAGTTAAATTAGGTGAAACTTCAATTTCTTCCACAACGCTGGGCTCAAGAATAGGACCGGAATCTCGAAGGCACTTCTGTAATTGAGAAACGTGAAACACGTCATGAATAGTAGAAAACTGAGCCGGTAAAAAAAGGCGATAAGCCACGGAACCAATATGTTCGGTGATAGGAAATGTCCGAATATATCGAGGCGCTAATTTTCTCGATCGACTAAAACGTACAACACCCTTCATACGTGAAACATGAATACACACAAGATCTCCCACAGAAAATTCTAATTTCCTTCTCTGGTTATCGGCATAGGATCTTTGCCTACTCTGGTCCTCTTTCATCCTATGACGAATAAGGTCGATCTTTTCTATGGAATCACGAATAAAATATGGACCTAAAACTAGCTTCTCATCGGCCTCAAGCCAACAAGAAGGAGATCGGCATGGCCTTCCATAGATTGCCTCGAAAGGTGCCATACCAATACTAGATTGGAAGCTATTATTATAGAAAACTCAATAGGAGAAATATGACCTTCCCAACTTCCACCAAAATCAAGAACACATGCACGAAGATGATCTTCAAGAGTTTGATTCACACGCTCAGTTTGTCCATTGGACTGGGGATGATAAGTGGTGCTAAAATTAAGCTTCGTTCCCAAAGCTTTTTGAAGACTCTTCCAAAATCCACAAGTAAACAATGGATCACGATCACTAATAATAGAAGAAGGAACTCAATGCAATTTTACAATTTCTTTAATAAAGATTTTGGCCATGAGAGGAACGGTTCGATTAGACCGAACGGGAATAAAATGGGCAGACTTAGTAAGTCTATCGACTATCACCCACAAGCTATCCTGACCCGAATGAGAACGGGGAAGGCCGTCTATAAAATCCATGGAAATTTGGTCCCACTTCCAAATTGGAATTTCTAAAGGCTACAATAATCAACCGGGCCTTTGGTGTTCGGCCTTAATGAGTGGGCAAGTCAGGCAACACTTAACAAAGTTAGCAATATTAAATTTCATTCCCTCCCAATAATAAAGTCTCTTCATGTCCGCGTACATTTTACTACTACCGGGATGAATGGTAAATTTAGAACGATGAGAATCTTCTAAAATGTCTTTATGAAGATTACTAATATTTGGCACGATAAGCCTACCAAATTTTTGAATACCGCCACGAAAATAAATATCAAAGTCTTTCAAACCTTCAATATCAATTTTATCCCTAATATTTTGGCCAAGAAGAGCCAATTCTGGATCTAACCTTTGAGCTTCAGGAATGCGGTCTAAAAGAGAAGGACGAGCCTCAAGGCTACCTAAAACAAGAGATGAACATAAATCGGAAACACGATCTCGAATCTCACAAGTGGATAGGATTCCGAGATCATTCCATTCGGATATCATCATAGAAACAACCGCTTGTTGCTTGCGACTAATGCATCGGCAACACGATTTCCCTTTCCGGGGTTATAAAGAATATCAAGATCATAAGCTGCAAGAAATTCGAGCCAACGTTGTTGACGTGAATTAAGTTCCTTTTGAGAAAATAGATACTTCAAAGATTTATGATCAGTGTAAAGAATAAATTTTTCTCCCAAAAGATAATGACTCCAAATACGAAGGGCGAAACAATAGCCGCGAGCTCTAAATCATGAGTGGCATATCTAGTCTCGGCTGGCTTCAATTGCCTAGAAGCATAAGCAATAACACCTTCTCTTTGCATAAGAATGGCACCCAAACCAACGCGACTAGCATCGGTATAAACAATAAAATCTTGGTTTCCCTCGGGAATCACAAGAATAGGAGCATCAGAAAGGAGTTCTTTTAATTTCTGAAAAGAAGCTTCACATTTGTCCGACCAAATGTATTTAACTCCCTTCTTTGTCAAATTAGTAAGAGGCACGGAAATTTTTGAAAAGTCCTTAATGAAATGGTGGTAATAACCGGCCAATCCAAGGAAACTATGAATTTCCGTCACACTCTCCGGTTTCTTCCAATTTTGAATCGCTTCAATCTTTGAAGGATCCACGGAAATTCCGGATTCGAAAATAATATGAAAGAGAAACTTCACACGAGATTGCCAAAAGTGGCATTTAATAAATTTTGATTTTAATTGATTGCTCCTAAGAGTTTCCAACACAATCCGAAGATGTTTTTCATGCTCCTCCTTGGTTTTTGAATACACAAGAATATCATCAATGAAGATGAGAACAAATCGATCGAGGAAATTTTTGAAAACTTGATTCATAAGGTCAACGAAATAAGCCGGAGCATTCGTTAAACCAAATGGCAGAACAAGCCATTCATAAGATCCATAACGAGTACGAAAAGATGTCAAAGGAATGCTATCCTCTGCAATACGAAGCTGATGAAAACTGGTAGCTAAGTCTAATTGTGAAAAGACTCTAGCCCCATTAAGCTGATCAAATAAATCATCAATCCGAGGTAAATGATATTTATTCTTGATAGTAAGATCATTAAGCTTGCGATACTCAACGCAAAACCTAAGTGTACCATCTGATTTCTTCGCAAAAATAGCTGAAGCTCCCCAAGACGTGGAACTAGAGCGAATAAATTACTTCGTCTCCAATTCGGATAATTGTTTGCGCATCTCCTCATTTTCTTTATTGGACATACGATAAGGAGGACGAGTAATAGGTTGAGCTCCAGGGATGAGATTAATTTTGAACTTAATTACTCGCTTAGGTGGTAATCCTAAAACAGGCTCAAAGATGTCGGAAAATTCACGAACAACGTGAATAAGAGAAATAATATCCTCCTCATCATCATTAACGTCATCATGAGGATTTAATGAATATAAAGATGCAACCAAACTAAAATCCAAATCTTTAAGATCAATAGAAATCTGCTTAACATATTGAGGATGTCGAAGATAAATAGTCCGCTTAGGACATAGGATTTGGGCTTTATAGCGGTTAAGCCAATCCATTCCCAAAATTATTCCAAAGCCTAAGTAGCGCATAACATGCAAATCGACTCGGAAAGAAAAATCACACAGAATAATCTCGACATCTTTACACAATAAACTGATTGTTGTGGATCCACCAACCGGATTCGTAATTCTCAAAGAAGTCATTAAACTCAAAACATCCAAAGAAAAAGAATCAACAAGTTCTTTTGAAATAAAAGAATGGGACACACCCGTAACAAAAATAACTCGAATAGGATGATTACGAAATAAAATAATGCCATCAAGGATAGAATGAGAAATACCTTGACCACGAGATGTGTTGCCAGGGGCTTGAGCAACAATAAGCATTCCCTCCTTCCTGTTTTGAAGTTTGGGACGCGAAGATATATAATGGTCTGGGCTTTTGCAATAACGACAAGCACGAGGCTTTGAACACTTATTCTCATAATGGTCCTTAGAACCACAGTTGTAGCATTGCCCACCACTTGAGGTAGATATTTTTGCCACCGAAGTTGCTTGCCTCCATTTCTTGTTGGGAAAAGGACCTTTGAACTTATTAGGCCTTTTCTTATTGTTGAAGTTTGGTCTGGCACCCATAACTTCAACGTCACTTTATTTATCTGCCTCCTCAAGTCGAAGAGCGATATCAACGAGTTGATCAAAAGAAACTTCTAACTTTAGAAGCAATGGCTTCTTGAGATTTTTATTCAGGCCATAGACAAACCTTTGGTTCTTCTTTGATGGGCGTTTATGTACTCGACCCCGTATTTAGAAAGTGACTCGAAAGATGCGACATAGTCTGCCACAGAGGATTCACATTGAACAAGGTCAATGAAACGGCGAGCCAATGTCACCTTTTCAGCTTCTGGCACAAATTTTAATTCGAAGCGTTCCCGGAATTTCTCCCATGTAAGATCTGCTTCATTTATTTCAGAAACCATAAGTTCGTACCAATCTAATGCTCTTTCTTGGAGCATACTAAAGGCCACCTGAACACGGTGAAGATCAATAAGATTCATGCGAGAAAAGATTCGATCGCACGTTCTCAGCCAAGCCTGGACTTCAACAATAGTTTTATAACCTTTGAATGGCTTCCCACCCAAATTTGTATAATCGATGCACAAACGTGCAAATCCAGACTTAGGGTGAGTAGACTCTGGATTAGATCCGGCTACTTGAGCATTCCTAACTAGATCAAGAAGCTGCTGGGCAGACATAAATACTCTATCTTGGGGAGTAGCACGAGATTGACCAGCACTGGGACGGCCAGGTCTAACCATTTCTCTTCCTTTTTGAAAGAAAGAAAGAAGAAGATAAGGTTATTCACCAAATGAATATCAAGAAATTCTTGATAGATACACAAGGAATCATAAAGAAAATAGGATGAATCGGTACGAAGGCTCGAATTAAATCCAAAATCACGACTCCTAAGATGGACTTAGGACGATGATCCTCGCTAGATTATTCTACATTGTTCCGAGGAATGGCTCTGATACCAAGCTGTGACGCCCCACCTCTATACTAACGCTAGCCAAGGACACTATGGGGTAATGCTGTCAACTAGCGGGAGAATAAGGTTGTTGAGGAGCGACCATCCGCGTAATTGCTTTGTGCGAGCAGCGATATGTCGATAGTACAACATGCATTTGGTTTATGGAGGAAATCCGACAGATCGATACAAACTCAAAGCTACTACATAGTGGCCATATATATTCTTCGGAAACAAATATAGAAATAAACATAACACAAATCAGTCACAGACATCCATATCACAAAGGAGGAAATATATATGAATATATAACACATGAAAGTGTACATCAGAGTAGTGGTCAAACAAGATCCAGAATGTCACAAAAGAATAGCTACAAGTGCTAGGCAAAAGAATATGGATACATCAATGAGTCTATGTCTCAAATGTATACAACAAAAACTACTAATCTCAGTAGTTAGCCAAAAATCAAGGTGATAATCCTAGATGTGAAGTCAAGCAGAAGCACCCGTAACATCTCAGTCCGACCCGAGTAATATTTAATAAGAAAATAAAAAACAGATCGGTCTAGCAATAAATATCAGGTAAAATGATATAGAAGAAGAGATATGACGTAAACATATGATAACCATAAAGCCATACTGTAATAAGTATGTAATTGAAAATCAACAAGAGATTAATCTATATCACAAGAATCTTCTCAAAGATAAAAAGAATGTCATACTCTTTATTTATATTCACCAAACCATAAATATTGAAAATAATATCAATGCCAATCACAAAAGTTAATGACACACAAATTCACCAATGCACAAATATTGATAAGACTTATCAATGTAAATCACGAAAATTGGTGAAAACACAAATTCCAGAAATCATCAATGAAAATCCAGAAATCACAAAAAGGGGAGGCCTATCACAAAATGGGAACATGAAAACTCACCAACACGTGTATCACAAAATGGAACGCAATTCCATTGTTGCTAACCATTAATTTTGAGCCGAAGCTCCACAAAACGGCCCGAAGACCCCTCCAAATTGAGCCGAAGCTCAACAGAAATGGGGTTTAGTCTCCCTCGTAGACAAAGAGACATCGCACGATTTCTAGTCTAAATCACAAAGATGATCATCAACGATCATCAAGAAGTGTCAATTACGGTAAGCTAGCAAATATATAAGCTTAGCTTCATGTCCCATAACCACTAGCTTAACTTAAATATTTACGAACTAATTGTAGGTCTCCACTCGAAAATTGTCACAAGAAATTCAATCGAACAAGTCCAAGAATTAACCATCGATGTAAATGCAAACGTTTCATACCATTTGATTTACAAAGCCGTTTAATTAGATTTCTCGTACGTGTTAGTTAAAGTGACAAATCACAGAAATGATTGTAGAAACAATAAATCACAAAAACTCACATCCGTAGACGTGAATAAAATCCAAAGAATTCAATTCCAAATCCATCAAAGTGGAAATACCCTTGCGACTAAACACCGCGCGACCTATAAAAGTAGGCCGAGCGACCTAAATTGGAAGCGACTTAAGGGCGAAAACGACCTAAGGTGCAAGTGGCATAAGGACCGAAAACGACCTAAGTTGAAAAGCAGGCCAAGCGACTTAGGAAATGGTGCGACCTAGCATGGCGCGACCCAACATGGCGCGACCTAAAAGCAGATGTTACTTAAAACAGGCCGAGCGACCTAAGTGATTGCGACCTATGTGCATGGAACATCCTAACACAAGGCGAGCAACTTAAGTGGGAAACGACCCAACATGTCGCGACCTAAGTTGAGAAGAAGGCCGAGCAACCTAACGACTTAAGGGGTACAAGGCCGAGCGACCTAACGACCTAAAGGATAAACAAGGCCGAGCGAACTAACGGCCTAAAGGGTAAACAAGGCCGAGCGACTAACGACCTAAGATGCAAGTGACCTAAATGCATGGCCTGACCTATAGGGGAGCGACTAACGACCTAAGATGCAAACGACCTAAGCATGGCCTGACCTATAGGGGAGCGACCTAAATGCAGGCAGACCTAATCTGCAGGCCAAGAATCCTATGTGCAGGCCGAACGACCTAAGCAATAAAAATGCCAAAATCTCTCTCAATTTGCAACCGATCGAGCACGAACGCTAGGAGATTACACCTATCGGCTACCCGGTCCTATTGGCTCCCCGATGCATCACCAAAAACGTGTTCCAACACCAAAGATTGGATTTTTTAAAGATTTGTACCCAAAACACTAAAAATTTGGATTTTCATCAATTCAATCCAAACCCAAAGCAAATGCACATGAATAAGTGTTAGGAATTCATACCCAACAATCAAAGATAGTTATAGACAAAGATGTGAGATAAAAATCTCACCTTTACACAAAATCAATGAAGAAGAAGCTTGAAATCAATGGAAGAATCAATGACTTCTCTTTGAATTTGGAGTTATATGTTGGATTTGCAAATGAACTAGAGCTTGGATTTTTAATTTCCCATTCCTTCCTCCATTTTTGATGAAGCTTTAGTGTTAGGAAATGAAAGTGAAGTTATGAAGGGAAGGGGGTTGTGCTGGAGTTAATAGTTTAGGCTAATGGGCCAAACCAAACCCAAAGTGGAAAAGTGACAAAATTCCACTAACTCCAAACATATCAAAGTTTATACTCAAAAAGATCGCAAACGGTGTTTTGGAATAAATGGAAGTGGTTCCGAGTCCTAATTCGACCGTATACACAAAGTAACTTTTCGGACTAAAATCCGACTAACGATAAAATATCAAAATAAAAATACTTAAATATTCAATCGTAAAATATGCGGGTTTACATGTAAATTTAACTGACATTTACACTGAGATGTTTTGAACTAATAGAAATATAATTGGTAGTTAAATTTGAAATTGGAATTAAATTACCAGATAGATATCTAATATTGATAACTAGTTAGTTATTGTGATATTTTGACTATTTTAGATGTTGATTGTGATGGATAGCTATTGGTCGATATGTTGGATAATTGGATGTTTATTTATTTTATATATATATATATATAAATCATCACCAAGTATATTATTTGACAGTATACAAACTATTATTTGAATTATTTCGAATAAATTAAGAATTTGGTGGAAATGATATACACCTATGGCACTTTGATTTGGACTGAAATGACTTATATCCATCCCAGAAAATAAATTGAAATAACCAGTCAGTTGGCCATAGGATTGAAAATTTTATGTGGACACCGGATTGGTTAAATTAAATGACTTTAAATTCTCGGATTGAACTTAACCAAATGATTTTCTTTTATAAAAATAAAATTGAATCGTAATATGGGAATTGGATTATTTTCGAACTCGAGCTCGAAATGTGAAATTGAAATTGGTTGGAAGAAATTGTTTTAAAGAATTTAATTTGGAATTTGAAGTTATGAATGAAATATAATTTGAATTATAGTAATAGAAGTGTTTTAAAATGTTTGAACTTTTACTTGAACTTCGAGGTTATTTAAGTAAAAGTGATATAAATTTATGATGACCCGGAATTTCTAACAATTTAAATTGAAATAATCAATTGATTTTAAATACTTAAAAAGTTAATTTTTAACTTCAATTTCAAAATATCAATATTTACTTGATAATTATATTATTGAATTATATAGTTTAACTATTGAATCATATAATTTGAAATTGGGTAAAACGTTGAATCTGGAGTTTTAAGTCTGTTAAAAATAATTTGAAGGTCTATAAAATTTATATTGATAGCACCGAAGGTAGTGGAAGTGTTGAAATTGAGTTTGGAAGTGTTTTGTTCAGTTTTAGAAATATATCGTTTAAATTAAATTTAAAAATAGCCTTCCGAGGCACAGTCTCAGAATTCGACGAAACCAGTTCCAATGGATCCGTAATAGTTAGTTATTATCGAATTTAATTTTCATAGCAATCGGAGTTGTCGTTTGACCCTGGCAGCTCAAAACGCTTAGAACTATTTTAATCGATTTAAGTGTAAATAGATCGTTTTCCTTTGTAACTCGCGCATGCGATCAAATTGGCCACCGAGATACGTTCCATCGTGTTCGGAACACGGGTAAACCTTGTAATCACCTAACGGCATTGTTTAAAAGGAGTTTGAAATTTTAAATGGCAATTAATGTGATGTTTTTTACAATATAATAAAATTCAAAGTCAAGGGTCAAAGATATTTTCATTTAACTCGTACTCGCAAGAAGCCTCTCAACCATCTATATCTAATTCCCCGTCTTCCTCTCTAAGGGATCGAACGCGAAAATGTAAATAAAAAACTGGCCGATACTTCAGTTAAATTTCCTCTTCACGTATGATAAAAGAAAAGTAATAAAGGGCCAACCCCTCTTCATCTTCGTCCTCCTCATACTAGAGCCGATCGAAAAGTAGGGTTTTTCCCAAATTATAAATCGAGGTCAATCGGTTGATTCAACAGCTTCTAGAGTTTGCAATTTCATATTCGTGGTTAGGGTTGGTAGAGGGGGAAAGGCGTTGCGACGGTTGCGGTTGTGGTTCGCATGGAGGCTGGGATGTTGAAATCGAAGGAAGATGGAATGGAGTTTGATATCGCGAGTTCGGGTGGGGCAAGTCTTAGCGTCGCGAGCTCGGTTCGTGTGAAGAGGAAGCCTCTTAGGGGTTTCCGCAGCATGTGGCGGCCGATGGACGATGTGAAGGGTGCCTTGTTTGTGCTCAATTCTAATGGCAGGTCGCGACTTTTCTCGATAAGAGGAGGAGTCACGTTGAGGTGACACAGTTCTTGCGCGTGCTGCAATGATGGTGGCGTTCAAATTGTTGAGGGAAGAGGGTCGCGTGAAGAAGTAGGGTGTCGTGCTTGGTAGCTGGAGGAGGCAGTAAGGCATAGCTTGATAATTTTAGTCATCTCCACATTTAGTCATAATAAAACAAATTTTATGAATCCATTTGCAGTAAATTATATGTAAAGGCAATATATATATAAGAATATGATTTTCGAATATGAGAGAACTTAAAAAAAATAAATTTTGAAATCTATAAATTACTTTTGTAAATGTATATGTAGTTTCAAAGGTAAACGTTCTAGTTTAAATTTAAATCATTAAAATTTATTTATTCAAATTGATCGAATATTAATAAAATCCTTTAATATTTATACAAGGTTAATAATCATGGAATCAAAATCGAGGATGAAATGGATTGCAAATAAAAGCAAAGGTGAGTAAATATCACACTGTTGAATTTCTATTTAAATTTAAATGGGTAAATTTAAATATTTGGTTGAATGGTTGAACTAATTTGATATGCACTGTGAATTGATAATCCGGTGATTGTGATTTTGGATGATTCTCGAGTTAATTGTAATTTGACTCGAAATATTGGGGTTTAAGTTGTTTAAACTTAAATCATAAAAATGAATTGTTTCTATTTTAATGTTAACAAAGATTTAATGATTTGCGATTCATTAAATTATAGGGCAATTAGAATGGAAAATAAATTAATTCACTCAATTAATGATTGGGGCGATTAATTTAGTAATTAAAGGTTTGAATTAATTAATTAATTAAAGTTAAGTCCATTTATTAAGTTTAATAAATCCAGAATAATCAATGGATGGTTTGACAAGCGAATACTTAATGTAATTAATAAAAGATGATTACTTGTTTAATTAATCAAGAGATTAATTAAGATGACTAATTAAAGAGAAATTGATTTATTTAATGAAGTAAATAAATAGATAGCTAATTATTGGTTGATATAATTCAAGGAAGATCAATATTGTGGTTGAATGAAGTAATTAATGTGGATTAGGATAAATTGAAATATAAGTGGAAATCATTAATTTACATAATCAGCGATATAATTAAAGATAGATTAATTAAGATGAATTAATCAGGAATAAGTGACTTAAGAGGAGTTAATTAATATAAGTAATTAAGAATTAAGGGAAATAAATAGTTGATCAATAAGATTACTTATTTATTTTGATTAAGTACAATTAATATCATGAAGTTAATTTAAGATAATTACTTGAATGAAATTGAAAAAAATATTTGATCCAGGGTGATTAATTAAGATGAATAGTGAAGGATTGACTAATTAATTGGTTTGGAGTTGATTAAGATTGAATGAAGGAATCTAAATGAATGTCGTTAGAAATTCAAATTAGAATCACTTGAATTATTTTGTATGTGATTAAGCATTGCTTATGGATGACTAAATGGTATTGGATGCTTTGGATGAGTTGATACCTAAGTTATGAAATGTTATGTATTTCATTTTGATAACTTGGGTTATGATGACATGAGACTCGATGAGACCGGGGTCGGGTATTGGGAAATACATGAAACCACTTCGAATTTTTATAAATTGATATGTGAAATCTATAGGTTTACTGAAGTGATGTAAAGGAATTGGACCTGTTAAATCTAAACCATGGTGTTTAGGAAATGGATGTGTGGAATAAGTGATGTCTAAAATAAATTGTGGCTTTGTAATGCTCCGGTCAGACCGAGTATTCCATGTTAGTTAGATTTACTCACGCTGGTTTCCAGCCTGACTCGGGTGTTACTTTGATGTAATGCTCCGGTCAGACCGAGTATTACAAATATTCATGTAGGAACGTACTGGTGCTCAGGAGGCGAGCTGGATGGCAGGAGCGTATATAATTTTTCCGCTGTATTTATATTATTGTTAATCTGAGACATGATAATTGTAAATATTAAGTGACTGTATATAATGTGAAACTCTGATGTATTAGAATGTAATCGACAGATATAATATTCTTTTGCAACTGTAATTATTTATTATTATATTTTATCCGCTCCGATTGTGAGATGTTTGGTGTTTCTGTTCTTCTTCTTCTCTTCTTTTTCATAACTATCTGGAATTTTCGAGTGTGAAAATTTCGGGTTGTTACAAAATTGATATTTCAAATTTTATGCTCGGAATTGAATTATTTTTGAAAATTTGAATCTAAATTTGAAATTGAAGTTTAAACTAATTAAAGTGATTTAAATCGGTATTTTGGAATCGAACTCGAAATTGATATAGATTGAAATGGTTTAAAATAAGTATTGAATTGAAATTTAAACCATTAAATCAAATTGTTGTATCAAAATCGAAGTTAAAAATCAAAATCGAAATCGAAATTGATTCGAATTGAAATTGGAATCATAGTTAATTCGAATTGAAATTGAGTCGATTTGAGTTGAAATGAGATTGAAAATGATTTGAAAAGGAATAATTGGAACCGAATCAGTTCGATTAGAATTTGGACTTGGATCCAGATTTGGTGAAATGGAAAGAGACAGTTCGATTTGAAACTATTTGCAAACAAATTGTTTTAATATATATAGTTTAAAATCTATATTTTAAATATTCAATTTATTTTGATTTTCCAAGCTATTTTTCTATATGAACCATTTTCAATACTAAAACTATTTTATATTAAACTATTTTAACTTTTAAACTATTTAAACTATTCAAACTATTTTCTAAAATTCAAATTGGTCAAGGTTGGAATGTTTTTATTTGTGTCGTGGATTTAAATGCAAATTGGGTGAAAATTAAATAATAACCTGAATTGTAATTCGAATTGCATTTTGAAGTAAAAATGACGTATCGAACTGAATCGACATATTTTGAGTAAATATGAGATTCTAAAATGAAATTAATTTTTTGAAGTGAATGTGATACTTTGATATCAATTATGAATCGTTTTTGAAATATAAAAAAACAACTGGTGTGTAAAACGACGTTTGGTTGTAAAAGAGACCGTGGCCTCTTATTGGCATACTCTTTGTCAATATTGGAACCACTTTAATGACCACTTACATGGAGGAGACTTCAAAAGGAAGTAGTTGAACTTAGGGTACGTTTGCTATATTTGAAGAAAGAGAATGTTGATGGATAGACCCGACACTTGTGCCAATTCGAAATGACTAAAACAGGACAGCTTGATAGGGTAATGACACTAATTACCTCTAGTGCACATCCATTCTTCGATTTCGTTTTTGACTTGGTCCATACTATTACTCTTGTTGTTGGTTTCAATTTGGTGATTCTTGATTTGGGATAAGCTCCCTTTGAATCAATATGGGATGGATAGATGGGATGGGCGGTCGTGGCTACGATGCATTACCAGCAGCACTGCGCCCCGAACGGGGTAGTATCCTACCTTGGACATTGCCTCACGTGCCTGCCATACTTTTATCCCTATATGAGACCACTATGATTTTGGTCAGTGCTGTCATATCATGGTGCATCCCTATCCCCCGACGTGCTACTAGGGCGTTACATACAAACTCTACGACAATGATTAAATACGCGTTAAGGGGGATTAATGTAAAGCCTTAATGCTAAGAAAAATATTTATTTTTCTTATTAGACATTACATATATAGTGTATTCTGCTACATATAAATATTCTGACGAATCGTTAGGAGATGGAAAATCCCGTAACATCTCTTATGTTATTGCATGAACGTTATACACTAGACAGGAGATGTGAAATCCTGCAAACATCTATGATGCTATTACACTCCTATCATATATGATATTAATTTGACTCACATAAGGATATTTTAGTACTGGATCGAGTGTTTTGTCTTTTCATTATGCTCGGGTCAGCGGTGAGTTTTCAGCGCATTAAAGATCATATTTTCGGGAGGACGAAGACGAATATTTTGTAAATTATATTACTAGAATTATTTCACCACATTATTGTTCTGCTGCACTGTTGTATTCTATTATTCTGTTGTATGCATGACTCTGATAAATGTTGTACAAATTATAATCAAATGTATAGTACAAACAGCTCCATGAGTTGTTTATTTGATTATTATATTTTGTCATTCTACTACGAGATTCTATATCTGTTTTCTTCTTTTCTTATTTTTCTTAATTAACACTATTGATTATCTATGTTCCAGATTGTTTGAGCTGGACATGTGTGTATTATTTTCAATTTAAACCTTCCGAAATATGGGTGGTCACAGTTGGTATCAGAGCTTTGGTTTAGCGATAACCATGTCTTTGTAGGGTTTGGTTCACTAGAAATAGGGTAGTAATACCTTAGAATAAGCATGTTTGGGTATATATATGAGTGTGCGTACTTGTTAGTGTTATAAAATGTTTCATATTGTGTTTACCTATCCGTCGAGTAGTTTATGAATTCCGGTCTTTGCGTGGGACGCTATGTTATCAATAAGAATTACTAAACACTTAAATGAGGCATGTCGACATAATATTGAATTAAAATAGGGTAAGTGAAATAATTTTACCTAAAGTATATTATATATATAATTATAACTTTCATAAGCCTATATGATTATTAATAAATATTTTTGGTTAGGAGATGATAATATTAGTTATCATCGAATATTGTTGAATTCAACTAAAAAATGAATATTTGTAAACTCTACTTCATGAAGCATTTATTAGTTAAATTGAATTGAAACCTAATTAAATAATAATTTTATACAATAACCAAGATGTAAATTAACGAAATATTTTCATAGTAAGGTAATGGAATTGTACAATTATATTTATAATATTGCTTATAAATAGAAGGATTTTAATGCTAAGAATTTTAAAATTTAACATTCTATTGATTTTCAAAATTGTTTTCAAAGCCTTCATAATTAGTAACAATCTTATTTGAAAGTGTTTTGACTAGAAATATATTTTAAAAAGATTTTTGAAATAAATAAAAGCATTAAACTTGCTTTAGGAGCTAGGAAATAATTCTGGGGATGACTATAACATCGCCAGTAACCATTTTCGAGTTTCTGAGTGAGAATTGCTAGCAATTTTTTTTATTTTCGGTTAAAACAAGTTTGACTGTGCAAAAAAATCCATGTATGATTTGATAAATATGTGGAAAAGTATTTTGAACTTATAAATTGAAAATATTATAGATAAGAAATAAGTTTATAACTTATAAATTTTAATAGGAAAAAAAACCAATTTTAAAATGGTTAAACATTTTGGTTTAGCAAACAAGAGAAAATTGGTATTGGAGACATGAAATAAAAGAATTAACCTAAGAAATGTTAAATAAATTGGGTTAATGAAATGAAGTAAATAAAATGAAGTTTAATTCAAGTAAGCTTGAATAAAAGTTAATTGTATTTGAAATTGTTAACGCTAAAAGTGGACGCTAACACCCCAGTGCAAGTTACGATATAGCGAAAGCACCACCCGTTGGTACGGGAACTAAAAGTAAGCAGATAATAGTAGAAAATAGTAAAGAGACAACTATTTTTATAGTGGTTCAGTTAAAAGTCAAGCCTACGTCCACTTAATCTCTCCTCTTATTGATTTGATTACAAGCTTCACAATAATTCTTCAATTACAACACCATTAAGGCAAATGATTAGAACATTGATGTAGAAATGCTCCTTGAATTCATGTTGAATGAACTTCATCTTTTATAAGTGTCTTTGAAGTGTCTTTGGCGTTTGAAGTGTTGTAGAAGTTGTGAAAAAAGCAGAGTCTTGGTGTTCGAAAAGGTCCCAAAGTCCCCTCCAAAGTGGAGTAGGTGGAGTATCTATAGGGGAGTTTCGAAGTTAGGTCGTGTGAGGTCATAGGTCGCGAGCGACCTAGGGAGTTGCGACCTAAGTGTGATCCTGCGGTAGCATAAGTCGATAGCGACTTAATGGATCCATCCTAGACGAGATATATGCTGTGAGCGACTTAGTATGTGTGGAACAAGAGTTATCTCGGTTTTCTAAGGTCGTGAGCGACTAATGGAAAAAGCAGTGTGCATGCGGCTTTACTCTGAAACTTGCTAGGTCATTAGGTCGCTCTTTCCTTAACTCGTTAGGTCGCTCTTTCCTTAACTCGTGAGGTTGTTGCCTTTACTAAGTTGCTAGGTCGTTAACCCATTGAGTTATAGGAGTCTTTAGATCGCTGGAGCTCCTTAAGTCGTTGAGTCGTGCCATGTTGAGTCGCTTTATGCTTTAGGCCACTAGGTCGTGCCATGGTGAGCCGCTTTGTGCTTTAGGCAGTTAAGTCACTTATTCCCTTAGGTCGTTGAGCCGTGAATAAAAGAGGTGTTAACACTTGCCCCTCGAAGTATACGCCTAGGGGCTAGGTCGTTTGCGCCGATACCCCTTAACTCGCACCATCCTGTGTCGCTAAGTCGTGAGCGACTTATGAGAGAGCTAGGTTGTTCGTGCCGATTCGAGTTCCATTGCCACTGTATATAAGTCGCTTCGGTCACTCCTTCTTCGCTTCACCTGCTCTAACACTTTAATCCGCCATTAAAGAATCTCCGAGCTCTCGAATACGAATTAAAGCTAACCAGTCGTTGATCATCTTCACCATCACCTTACGTAAGTGAATCCGATCAATATCCAACCATGATCATCATCGAATCATGAATCCCCCATTTCCCGACCCTAATAAGATTTCATGTGTCGCGTTTCACCACAAGTCACGTTACGACCGATCTTTGATTGTCATTGGACATGTTGTCGTTGTAATTCATGAGAACGCAGAAGTGTATCGGATCTATGATGGATCTGAGGTGATTTGAATCGGTCTTGGATGATTTGGCGGTGTGGAAAGATGATGGATTTCACTGTGGAGATGCTAACGGGTTATCGGGTTACAAGTTAATGGGTTAGCGAGTTAGGCAAGTTTTTGATTGAAGAGGAGCTAGCGGGTTAAGGAGAGTTAGGAAGTGCCCGGCTTAGGAGCTTCGAATGACCTAGGGTTTAGTAGTTTGGACATGAATCACACGACTTGACTTAGTGAACGACTTAACGACTTAACATTCAAACCCTGAACGACATAAGGGACTGCGACCCAAATGACTTGCGACTTATCTTGCTAGAATAGCACATGACTTAGAGCAAAACGACTTAAAGAATCAACACGATCTAATTTAACTCGCAACATAGCCTTAACTCGTAGGAATATGACTGACGAATTGCTAGAAATTGACAGAACTTGATTGAATTTCCAACTTGAACTGCCAGAATGAACTGCTTGAACTTGTTGCACTTTTTTACAGATTGTATTAACTTTTAAGCTAACAACCTGTTAAATACAACATTTGCAGAAAACGAGGGCGAATATACTGCCATTGACTGCCCACTCGAATGACAGATTAGTCGATCAAGAATAATCAACTTAAGGGAATTTGCGTGAACGAAACTCTATGAATTAACAAGTTCAAGTGAAGTATTAAAGCAAAGCTAAATTAGTCAACTAAAGCTGATCTGTTTGCATCAACACTATACTTGGACTTAAAATAATAAGCCCTGAAACTTTATAATCGACAAACGCCAACTAGTTTAATTCCAGTTATATTTGTTGTCATTTTATTAGTTTTGCATAACACTTCACACTTTTAGGAAACGTGCACCTTCATATTTGAATATCCAGTTCCTTGTGTAGAATGGCTTCTCAACAAACGCAAGAAGAGGTAGTAGAGCGGGCCAATGAGGTCTTCCCAATAGCTGACCCTTTAGAGAATCCTCCGGAAAGAGTTTCAACTACATTGAACCAACGGGCTTTCAACCAGCTATGTATTCAATTCGGCATTGCTGAAGCGGATGCTTTGCTTCCTGGGGTAAATGACACTGCCAATAGAGCTCCTCCTGGCTTCGTTGTAGCCAATCGTCGAATGTGTTTGAATGGAGCCATTCTCCCCTTCAACAATTTTCTCAGAACACTCCTCCTACGACTAACTATTTCTCCATTCTAGTTGCACCCTAACGGCTATGCCATTTTGATGGGGTTATGCATACTATTCAGGAGGACGCTTAACCGCCTCCTAAGCTTTGAGGAGATATGCTATTTGTGTTCATTCGGGAGGAACAAAGACCACCCTTCCATTACTCTTGTAAGGGGTGCGAGAAACCGTAAGCTGATCATGGATTTGCCCGAGAGCGCTCACGGGTTTTTAAAGCAGTTCTTCTTAGTCCGTTGCCCTCTGGGATTCTATGGTATTTGGAGAGTAGGAAGTAAGACTACATGACTCCGTTCACTTCATCTCTGAGCCTTTCGAAATTGGAGTCGTCAAGTGCTAACTTCATTCTTTTCTTCTGCAGCACTTCCTCCTCCCTCCAAAGATTCTAGTCACAAACCGACTTTCGAAAGATTGAGTGTCGTGGCTGTCGATGAGAGAAGTATTAAGTTTGTACTAAAGGACGAATTTTTACACCAATTCGGACTATTGCACTCTTCCCAATCCACTCAGTCCCATGATGCCCCCAGTTCTCAAGTAGAAGCATCAAATGCCCCAGCCTCCGCAAAGGAATTCATACTGAAGGAGCCTATTGTAGAGGCTTCATTAGTGAAATGCTCTAGTTCTGTTAACGGTGTGGGATTATCTGGAAAATATAAACTTCCCCCAGTTATTTAAGGTGAGGAATTTCAACATTCTGGGAAGGCTATTGGAAGAGCTGATGATGGAGCTGAGAAAGTAAGTTCCGTTACAAAGAGTGCAAAGCGTGCTGAAGAGGGCATTGGTGATATGACCCGTTCCATTGGGAACGATGGTGATGATGTCTTTGGGGGACTAAGCGACCTTATGGTGACTTTCCAAGAGCTTTTTAAAGATGATACCATCACTTCTAAGCATGTTTCTCCAACAATCAAAGCGATATCCGTTTTGCGTTCAATTCCATCAACCCAGGAGTTGACACCTGTTGCTAAAGCCAACATCACTCCTAAGCCGAAGAGTGGTTTGTAGCATGACGCGCGTAGTTCACACGCCACACACACTTAGGATTTTTGGCAATTATGCGCACTTAGCTTCTTTATTTCGAAGATTTCTAAATTTGGTCTCTTCTATAATTTCAGGTTCTCCCATGGGACGCAGTGGCTCATATTACGATGACTTTCAACGCTATGAGAGACGTGATTTTTATGACCCCAGGCGCCATCTTCCTACCCCTAGAAAGACTGATGAGGAAAGAGCAGCTAGGAAAGCTCGCGAGAGGCAGGCCCATTAGGGGCGTTATGGAAGAAGAGATGACCGACATGACTCTCACCAGAGGGATATTGACTCCCATAAGAGAAAGTCTCGTGATGATAAGGGGAAGAGTCATGTAGCTGAAGATTCAAGCAAATGAGCCAAACTTAGTGAAAAGTCTTCATCTGAAATTTCTAAAGTGCCTGTTGATTCTATCTCTCTAGACATCCCCTCTAGCTCTCCTTCCCTTCAAAGAGCTGACATTCAAGCAATCACTAATAGGCCTCTTAATCAAGTTGAGAAACCTCCGCCTGCACTCCAAAGCCGATTTCCACATTGGTGTTTGAAAGGAGTACGCTTTGATCTGGACTTGGTTCCCATTGACATACAGGCCATGCTGAGAAACCTCGATGTTGTTAAGCTTGATATTGAAAGAATCTCCAGCTGGAAAAAATTAGTTGATGAGCTTCAAAGAGTAAACCATTTAAATCTCGAGGCTATGCTGACCATGGAGAGCGCTAAGTCTGAGTGGCAAAAAGTTCTTGATCAGCATGATGCGGAGCTTAAGAGAATCACCGCCTATAATGAGAAACTTGAGGCTGAAGTTAAGAAGCTTAAAGATGATCTTGCCACCTCTTCCACTTCTTATACTCAAAAGGAAGAGGTTCTTCAAAAGCAAGTAAGAGACGCCCACGCTAGTCAACGATATGCTGAGGCTAAACTTGAGGCACAGCTAAAAATCATGGAAATCTACCGCAATGATGTTGCTTAGCTGCGGGAAAAGACTAGCTCCCAAGATTTGGAGATTGCAATGTTAAAGGCCCAGCTTTCTAAGGATGAAAGGAGCGTGACGAGGACATCGCTGGAAAAGCAGCAGCTAAACAATCACTTGAGGCGACTAAGGCCAACGTCAGCTCCACTCTATTCGAGTTTTATATTCAAAGTGTCTTTGGGCGTGGCAGTCTTTCATTTTTGGGCCCAAAGTATGAGATTACCCTTGCTGAAGTGTGCGAGGCAGCAGTTCAAATGCTTAGAGATGTCGGATACGCTGAGGAGGATCTTGAGGCTTATTATTTAGATGATGAGGGTCGTGCCACCCTTGCCAGAGGGAAAGAACGACTTGCCAGAGAACGAGCCGAAGCGGAGGAGGGAGAGCATCTAAGGAAAGCACCTTTGACCGACCCAACTTGTCCTTCGGCTTCGGTTGACGTCGATATTATTGGCACCAGTTCTCACTCTCCGCCTCCTGCCAAAATCGAAACCGAATCTAAAACTGCCCATGCCGAAGGAGAGGCCCAAGAAGACACCGAAGCCTATGATTTTGAAATTGACGTGATAAAGCCAACCCTACCAGGTAACTTCAACACTGATCCAGCTCAAGTGGACTACTTGTTTGCTTCACATGAGCTCGATGAACTTCTTGCTTATTACTTAAATCTCGACGTGCCACTATCTCCTCTCTTTACGAGAAACAGTGATGTTTAACTTTTCTACTTCTGTAGCGAAAACAGCAAGTGTTGTATAGGCTTCGCCTCCTCCAGCTGTTGCCCCTCCACCTCTTCAAGTTACTCCTTCTTCTGCTTCTCAACCGGGGTCGCAAGAAGAACAAATAGGAGCTCTTCAAGTCTTAGATGACCCGGTCGCTTCACAAGAGCAAAAAGCTGAAGAACTTGAAGAGGGTGAGAGGACCCCGGAGAAATTTACTGCTGATGATACAAAGCTGATTGATCTTATTACTCCAGGCAACGAATCTTCTTCAAAGAAGAGCGAATTTCAAAGAAGAAGAAGGGCACTTCTGCTGGCGATGAGAAAGCGGAAGAGGACCCAATTGCACCTCTTTCTCATTCTTCCCCGATTACTTCAGGCCGACTCAAGAAGCTAACCATTAGGCCAGGCGAGGGCTCCAAAGGCGGCGAGAAGAAGAAGTAACGGGCCTGGTTTTATCCTTCTTGTTTTTTTTTTTTGCTTTTTTGCTTGTATTTAAAGACTTGTATTGACCGAAGATTGTGCGGGTACCGGCCCCGCTTTTTAAAACCTGCATATGTATATAAATCTTTTATAGTATGGAATAAAATGACTCGTTTTACTTATACAAACTTTAGCCTGTATTTGTAAATGCATTTATTCCTTATTTTCATACAAGTTTCTTTATTTTCTTTGTATGATATTGTAGTGGGCTCGTGGTGTGTTGCTTATGCATTGCTTTTATTAATGTAGCTATATTTTATTGCCTCCATATCACGGCTCATTGCAATCTTCTCCATTTTGAGGAGACTTGTACTCTTACTTTGTAGAATTATTCTTCCATTTTGAGGAAATATCATTCCGCTTTAGTAGAGTGAGCCTTGTATTGGGGAAGTTTTCTCTTTCTTTTTTTTAAAAAGTTTTTACACTTCACTTTCGGAGATGGTCACTTTTATTTTTGAGAAGTGGATTCCCCTACGCGGTAAAGCGGGCCTCCGAAGGGGGCTTTTTGTTTGTGCCTCCGAAGAGGGCTTTTTTGCACTTCTCCCTTGGGAGTAGAAGTGGGCCTCCGAAGAGGGCTTTTATTGGCCCTTCCCCCTTGAGAGCAGAAGTGGGCCTCCTAAGAGGGCTTTTTTGGCACTTCCCCCTTGAATGCAGAAGTGGGCTTCCGAAGAGGGCCTTTTTGGCACATCCCCCTTGAAAGCAGAAGTGGGCCTCCGAAGAGGGCTTTTTTGGCACTTCTCCCTTGAGATAAGAAGTGGGCCTCCGAAGAGGGTTTTTTGGCACTTCTCCCTTGGGATTAGAAGTGGGCCTCCGAAGATGGCTTTTTTGGCACTTACCCCTTGAGAGCGGAAGTGGGCCTCCGAAGAGGGCTTATTTGGCACTTCCCCCTTGAGAGCAGAAGTCGGCCTCCAAAGAGGGCTTTTTTATTTGTTCCTACGAAGAGGGATTTTTTGTTTGGCTCGCCAGGAAGGTTGCATCTCATAGTTAAGTGGATCAACGGAGCAGACGCAGGCTACCTAACTGGATGTTCGTTTGAAAAAACGATCATAATTAACTAGCAAGGGCCTGGAACCTTCACTTTGGGAAGGTGAACCTTCGGTGGTCCCACCAACCTTTTTGTTGAGAGAAAATATTCCATTTTGGCTATTTTTTGTTTGCTTGCCCATGTCTTTTCACCATCTACCCTTCAGCGATTCCTCGTTATCATCTCCAAATACATGTTCCTTTCTTTTGCATGTTGTTTGCTTTTTTTCTTTTCAGAGAAGCGTATTTCATTGTTAAGTGAATCCAAGGGGCAGACGCTGGCTACCTAACTGGATGTTTGTTTGCACAAACGATCGTAATCAGTTAGCAAGGGCCTGGAACCTCCACGTTAGGAAGGTGCCCCTTTGGTGGAATCACCAACTGTTTCCGAGAAGCACTTCTTATGTTGGAATTGATTTTGGAACTTTTGTGGCACGACATTTGTTTGTTGAGTGATTTGTAGGTAATCGCTTGGCCTTGTGATGTGTTGAATAGGGAAGCTTTGCTTTGATAGCCTGCAATATTACATCGACATTTTAGCAATATATTTTAAGATATTTGCACATCGAACTGAGACAGGCCTTTTATAGTAGTAGAGAACACAAGATTTATTGTACAATCAGTGTGAATCTATACAGGAATGATACATCCATAATCATTTTACAAATTTAAGCATAGCTTCTAACTAAAATATGGACGCAAGTGATTGTTGTTCCAGACTCTCGCAATTGGATCCCCTTCGACAGTTGTGAGCTTGAAAGTGCCATCGAGACGTTTTTTGCCTATGACGTAGGGTCCTTCCCAATTTGGCCCAAACACTCCTGTTGCTGTCATGACCCTTTTCAGGACTAGATCCCCAATTTCAAAGATGTGTTGGCGAACTTTAGAATTGAAGTTCCTGGCTATCCTTTGCTGATGGGCTGCAACTCTAAACTCACTCTCTTTCCTTCTTTCATCAAGCAAATCAAGTGCTTCAAGCTGCAGCTTTTCATTTTCAGCTTGGTTGAAATGAATTCTCATATGTGAGGGGACCTCTATTTCCATTGGAATCATTGCTTCTGATCCATATGCTAATGAGAATGGAGTGTGCCCAGTCCTAGTCTTGTAGGTAGTTCTATATGCCTAAAGTGCTAGTGGCAGCTTATCGACCCAACCACCTTTTGCTTTTTCCAACTGTTTTTTGATGGTTGATTTGATAATTTTGTTTACTGCTTCCACTTGCTCGTTTGCCTGCGGATGAGCCACTGTTGAGAAGCTTTTTGGGATCTTGAATCGCTTGTAAAAGTCCTGGAATTCTTCGCTTTCGAATTGGGTACCATTGTTTGTGATTATCTTCTGAGGCACACCATACCTGCAAATGATGTTTTTAGTCACAAAGTTTATCATCTTTTTAGAGGTAACAGTAGCCAACGGTTCAGATTCAGCCCATTTAGTGAAATAATCAACAGCAACAATAACATATTTGATTCCACACTTGGCAACCGGCAAAGGCCCAATGAGATCTATCCCCTAAATGGCGAATGGGCATGGACTGACCATCTGCGTTAGCTAGGTGGAAGGTTCACTCTGGATTTTTGCAAATATCTGGCATTTGTCACACTTTCGGGAGTAGCTAGCAGCTTCTCGAATAATATCTGGCCAAAAATACGCATAACGGAGAATTTTCTTTGCTAGAGTTTGGCCACCTGAATGATCCCCACACTCTCCTCCATGCACCTCAGCTAAAATTGTCTTAGCCTATTCCTTAGTTACACATCGGAATAATGGCATCGAGAATCGCCGTCTATACAACCGGCCGTCTTGAATTACATATCTCGGAGCTTTTCTTAACAGCTTTTGGCGCTCTGTTGAGTTTTCTGGCAGGGAGCCGTTGAGTATATATTCGTTGATCAGGGTCATCCACGACTCTTGCTCTTGAGATACATCCATAATCCAGTCAATATCCATCTCATCAGTACTTGAAGCTGACAAGACTTCCACAGGGTCCAACCCTAATAACTAGCCTCCGCCAGAGCTCGAATATTTGGCGAGAGAATCTGCCTTCATGTTCTCTTTCCAAGGTATATGGCTTATTGTATAACGATCAAAATCATCGAGAACCTCCCAGGCCTTTGACAAGTAAGCACGCAGATTTCCTCCTTTAGTTTGAAACTCTTTCTTCACTTGGCATACAATAAGCTGGGAATCACTGAAGATCTCCAATACATTGATGTTCAGTTCTTTAGCAATCTTCAAGCCGGCAACAAGAGCTTCATATTCTGCTTCGTTATTTGTCGAAGAAAATTCTAATCTCAATGCATATCACAATGACCGGCCTTCGGGGGTTTCAAGCACAACCCCAGCTCCGGAACAATAATCATTTCTTGCACCATCAACATATAATTTCCATCGGATCGGAATGTCATCGGTCACCTCTTCCTTACTGTCACCTTTATCTGTGTATTCTGCAATAAAATCCGCTAGAGCTCGTCCATTGATTGCTCTTCGGGGATGGTAGGTGATATCGTATTGGCTGAGTTCAATGTTCTACTTCAAAGACGACCTGAATTTTCAGGGCGAAATAGGGCTTGCTTTAGAGGTTGATCAGTGAGGACTTTAATAGGATGAGCTTGGAAATATGGCCTCAACTTTCTAGACGCAATCAACAGACAATAGGCGAGCTTTTTCAGCTTTGAATAATTCACCTCTGCCCTAGTGAATCTTTTGCTGATGTAATAAACCGGACGCGGAACTTTTGCGTCTTCTCGTACCAATGCTGCACTGAGAGCATGAGATGAAACCGCTAAATATATGAAAAGATCTTCGCCATTGCTGGGCTTAAAAAGTATTGGAGGCGTCTCCATGTGACGAATCAGTTCATCAAAAGCGTTTTGACATTCAGGAGTACACTTAAAGTTTTTCTTTCCTTTCTTCAGAGCGTCAAAGAAGGGAATGCATTTATCAGTGGCCCTGGAAATAAACCGACTCAAAGCAGCGCATTTCCCGTTAAGGCTTTGCAATTCCTTCTTTATCCTAGTGGATTTGACTTCTCTTAAAGCAGTAATCTGAGCAGGACTAGCTTCGATGCCCCAAGCTCTCACAATGAAACCCAAGAATTTTCCGGACTCTACCCCGAATGAACATTTCAGAGGATTTAGCTTCATCCCATACTTCCAGAGGACCGCGAACATTTCTGCCAAATGATCCATGTGGTCTACTGCCTTCTTTGATTTCACCAACATATCATCAACATATACTTCCATAGTCTTGCCAATCTGGGGTTTGAACATGGCATTAACAAGTCTTTGGTAAGTTGCCCCCGCGTTCTTTAGTCCGAAGGGCATGACTTTATAGCAGTAAAGACCAACATCAGTGATGAAGCTTGTGCCCTCCTGATCTGGCTCATGCATCATGATTTGATTATATCCTGAGTAAGCATCCATAAAAGACAATAATTCATGCCCGGTTGTTCCATCCACCAACCGATCAATCCTAGGTAACGGGAAACAGTCCTTGGGGCATGCTTTGTTTAAGTCTGAAATGTCGATGCATACTCTCCACTTTTCATTTTCTTTTTTAACCAACACCGGATTAGAAACCCAATTTGGATAAGTGGATTCTCTGATGAAGCCATTTTCCATGTGCCGATCTACTTCTTCTTTTAATGCTGTCGACCTTTCAGGACCCTGGGTTCTTCTTTTCTGCTTTACGGGTGTGAATTTTGGATCAATATTCAACGCATGCACTGCGATTTCTGGAGATATTGCACACATGTCACCATGACTCCAAGCGAATACGTCCAGGTTTGCTTTCAAGAATGATATCGACATATTCTGAACCGTCATACCGAGTTGTGAACCCACATTCAACACCTTGTTTGGATCATTCAGGTCAACAGGTATTGGCACCGTCACTTCCACCGGCACCACTCTATTCTCCCATGCACTGGTTTTTCTGGGATCAACCTCTTTTCGTGCACCATTATGCTCACCAGTGCAGGGTCCACCCCGTAATTGCTACAGGGTAGGCTCTTTAATGCGGAGTGGAGCTGCCGCACCCTTACCCATTTCTCTTTTCTTTGCCTCCCATAACTCTATGAGATAGCATTCTCGCCCGACATTTTGGTCCCCCTTCACAACACCGACGCCACTATCAGTGGGGAACTTCATAGTCAGGCACCATGGGGCGAGAATGGCCTTGAATGTGGAAAGAGACGGTCAACCCAAGAAGGCATTGTAAGCTGAGAATTCATCAATAATAACAAAAGTTTATTTTCGAACAACCTTCTTTTCCCCTTCTCCAAGCTCTAAAAATAAGTCAATAGTTCCTATAGGCTGTTTTGGTTCTCCAGTGAACCCAACAATTTTCTGTGAGAAAGCTTGGAGATCAGCCATGGGAATTTTCATCCGATCGAATGTCTTGCTGAAGAGAACATTGCAAGAGGCGCCATAGTCAACAACCACCCTTCATACAATGGCCGGTCCGATGCCTACAGATATCACCAAGGGATCCATAGTGGGAGCCTCCACACCAACAGAGTCTCTAGCCCGGAATATGATGTCACATTAAAAGTTCTTTGCTATCTTAAAGGTGCAACATCTTCCAAGACAAAAATATTTTCTTCCGCCGGGGCATATCTCAAAGAATGAGCATATCTCTCCATCTTACCCCAACTTCTGCCAGCTGGGTGAGGGCCCCCTGTGATAACATTAATGACAGGCCTCTCAGATTCCTGCGCTGCAGTCCCCTCACCTGAGATGAATTGATGAGCAGGAACTTGTTGCCCCTGAGTAGATGAAGTCGGGTCACTTCTATTTCTCTTCACATATTGTTGTTGTTTATTCTGTCTCAATAGCTCTTCGATCAAATTCTTTAAATGGTGAATTCATTAGTGTCATGGCCAGGTTGATTGTGGAACCGACAGAATCTCCCATTATGCACAACATTTTTCCCCAGCCTTATCTTAGGTGGTTTGGGGTATTCAAAAACATCCTTGGTTGCGAAAAAGATATTTTCTAGAATATCAGTTAAGGGAGTAAAATCTGAAGGTCTAAAGTGGCGAGTTTTCTTCGCATCTTTCTACTTTTTTCCACCGTCATTCTCCCTCTTCTGGCCACCAGATTCGTTTTTGTTAGAAGCAACGTTTTTATTTTCAACTTCAGTCATGACTACTTTTTTGGCACAGCAAGGCATTCTGAGCGCATAAATTCATCGGCCTTCTTGTAGAACTTCTCAAGTGAATTTGGCTCTTTCATCTTTAGCCATTTTCCGAATTCACTTGATTTGTCAATAGCTCGCATCAAGTAATTCAGAATCATCCGAGGCTCTGCATTGTCAACTTCGGCCAAGGCTATATTAAAATGTTTTAAGAAAGATTTGATAGACTCTCCGGGGCTTTGTTCGAGGCTGGATAGCGACATTATGTCCTTAGCCTTCGAAGCATATAACCTGAACTGATCTTTGAATTTCCGAGTCAGGTCGGAGAACTGATCTATGGATCGAACTGGCAGCTTTGCGAAACAAAGCAGGGTCACTCCCTCCAAGTACACAGGAGAGTATCTGCACTTGATCTCATCTGTTGTTCTAGCACCTGTCATATGCCAGTTATACTTGTATAAGAACAGGTTAGGATAGCTTGTCCTCCGATAAGCCGGAATAGTGGGAGCAACAAACTTCTTCGGAAATTCAGCTTTCAGAATCCTTTCAGTAAAAGGAGTCTTGCTTGGAGCAAACCCCCAGTCACTTTCTTCTTCCTCCCTTTGCATGCTTTCCTTCATAATTTGTCGAATCATTCCCGAGAGGTACTCATCATCGTTTAGAGGCCCCGCGGGACCGACGTCAGCTACCTTTTCAGAAGTTTGCCTAGACAAACGTTCACGAAGAGTTGGCTGCGGCCTTGAACCTCCAGCTTGGGGAGGAGCCCCTTCAGCGGTGCCAGCTGCCCTTTGAGGAATGCTTTTCCCTTGGGAATCATGAACATCTTCAGCAAAGGTTTCTTCATTATTTTCTGGTTGCTGGTTAACTCCAAGCAAAGCATTCAACCTGTCCAACATCAAAGTGTTCTGGGCTTCCATTTGTTGATACAACCCAGACTCTACAGCATCCAATTCAGCCCTTGTGACTCCAACATGAGGAGCCTCTTGATTTGACGCAGGAGAAGTGGCGGTATTGTCGTAAGCATCTCTAGATCTAGTAGATCTACTTTTTCTTCTAGGAGCCATAATTTCGGATAGACTTCTGGTTCTTAGGGAGAGTCTTTCAACAAATCTTTGTGAAGCAATGATGAGAGCACCCATTTAGTAAGCGGGAGGTCCTGAATTCAATTCTCAGTGAAAGCACCAAAAATGTTGATGCTTAAAATGGTGACAAGCTTCACAATAATTCTTCAATTACAACACCATTAAGGCAAATCTTTAGAACTTTGATGTAGAAAAGCTCCTTGAATTCATGTTGAATGAACTTGATCTTTTCGAAGGGTCTTTGAAGTGTCTTTGGCGTTTGAAGTGTTGTAGGAGTTGTGAAAACAATCGAGTCTTGGAGTTCGAAAAGGTCCCAAAGTCCCCCCTCCCCCAAAGTGGAGTAGGTGGAGTATTTATATGGGAGTTTCAGAGTTAGGTCGTGTGAGGTCATAGGTCATGAGCGACCTAGGGAGTTGCGACCTAAAAGTGATCCCGAGGTAGCATAAGTTGTTAGCGACTTAATGGAGCCATCCTGTATGAGATATATGTTGTGAGCGACTTAGTATGTGTGGCACAGGAGTTATCTCGGTTTGCTAAGGTCGTGAGCGAACGACCTAATGGAAAAGGCAGTGTGCATGCGGCTTTACTCTGAAACTTGCTAGGTCGTTAGGTCGCTCTTTCCTTAACTCGTTAGGTCGCTCTTTCCTTAACTCGTTAGGTCATTGCCTTTACTGAGTTGCTAGGTCGTTAACCCGTTGAGTCGTAGGTGTCTTTAGGTCGCTAGAGCTCCTTAAGTCGTTGAGTCGTGCCATGTTGAGCCGCTTTATGCTTTAGGCCGCTAGGTCGTGCCATGTTGAGCCGCTTTGTGCTTTAGGTAGTTAAGTCGCTTATTCCCTTGGGTCGTTGAGTCATGAATAAAAGATGTGTTAACAGAAATGAATTAGATAAAATAATAAAACGGAATTTAAGTGAATAAGTTTGTATTATAGATTTGAGAAATATTAAGCTAAAAATAAATTTTAAATTTGTCGAATGTGAATGTAAAGAAATGAAAAAATTTAACATAAATAAAGTTGAATAAACCGAGTAATGGATTAAATGAAATAATGTTTAATTTAATAAATATTAAATGATTTGAATTGGATTTGAATGGAACTAGTTGAATTGGCAAAGTGAATTAATTCCACATAAGCTATAAAATGAATTAATAGAATGAATAAGAACCTGGACTATAAAATGAAATGCAATCTGGGTGTGGAAGAAATTGAATGAGAATAATGGGTGTAAGTAAAATTTATGTGAGTAATTGAATTTGATTTAAATTGGATATAAGTAAGTTGAATACAAATGGAATGGGTTTTAATAAATTGAATATTAGCTTACTGAATATGAAATAAGTGAATGTTAGATAAAGAAAAAATATATTAATATGAACTTGAGTTATAAAATAAAATTTGCTTAAGTAAAATTGACGATATGTATTACTGAAATGAATCAATAAAATGTTTTGAAAATGGATTTATATGAATTATGGTAAAAAAAAGTGAAATAATTGAAATTTGAATAAATTGAATGTAAATGAAATAGTTGTAAATAAATAGAAAGTGAACCAATTAAATGTTCAAAGAAATGATGGTGTATAAATTAAATATTGACATTGGATAATATAAATTCATATAGATATGAATTATTTCGATGTATATTAATTGTTGAATGATTTCTTTGGTGGTAAAACCATTGTTATAACAGCTTTTTGGTGGCATATGATTGTTGTATGTTGTGTATTTGTGCTCGTGCTTATGATTTGGATTCAAAATTTATGTTACATAGTTCTATTAAACCTATACATGCTTTCTATATCTTTTACAAGTGACTAATATTCTAATTTGAGTTAAGATAGGTGCATACAAAAGCCGTTTGAATGTATACACAGATTTGATTTACTTTTACATGCTTAATATGTGCGAACTCGCTTGTATTAATATTAATGAGTACATATCTCTGAACACACGCCGTGTTTTTATATTTTACCCTACGTTATGCCTAATCATTAAGATGGGATGTATATTTGGAATATATTAGTGTTATATATTCCATTGTAAACTTATACGATCGAGCCATGCAAAGGAGGCACTACCGAAACTTTCCGTAAATCCGGATGTTAGAAAATTTTTAAAGTTTTAGAATTTTGTAACTTGTTTTTATAAATAAGTTGTAATTTCCATGAAACTGATATCAAAGTGGCGTAGTGGAAGACTGGAAATGGTTTTCTAATAAGATTTTAATGTTTTATAAGTTGATTATTTTGAATAAATATATCAAATGTTAAATTACTTACTTAACCCCTTTTCGAGGACGAAAAGTTTTAAGTGGGGAAGAATGCAACAACCCATATTTTTAACTATTTTAAATTATTGAATATAATATAATTATTTTATAAAAATGGGTAGAAATAATTCTATTATTATTATTTATGTAGTTTATTGAATATAAACATGAATAAATTTTGAAATAACCAATTACGAAGATTTTAGCAATAACAAGTATTCAAATGGTGTTTTATGTATTGAATGTGTTTGAAATTAATAACTGAAATTGGATAATAAATGTTGTATTATTTAGACGGAAATAAAATAGTTGTTGATAACTGAAATTCATTTGAAATTTTATTATTTATTAATATTATTTATTGGATACTTAAATTGTTTAGATTTAATAATGGAAATGTTTAATTAAGTGAATCCTGAGTTAAATGTGAATGAAAATGATTTTAAAAGTTGATTTAAATTTTATTTAAACGAGAATGAAGATTGTTAACTTCTAAGTTAAAGTGACTAAATTAAATTTATAAAATTTCTTGTTTGAATTATGGATAAAAATAGCCATTTTACGCACTATCTCGGATTTTGATGAAACCATTTTCATCTGATCCGTAATAGTGAATTATGATAGGATTTCAAGTTTCATAGTAGTGGACTTATCGTTTGGCCGTGCAAGCTTGAAACATGTAGAATTTATTTCAGAATTTAATTAAAAAATTTGATTTTTAAAAACTAACTTCTGAATGTGATAGAATTGGCTCCCGATACCTATTCCATTGTGTTCGGAATGAGGGTATAACATATAGAACGCCAAGCGGCATGCTTCGTTTGGAGTTTGGAAAATTTAGGTATGATCTTGTCAGGAATTTATACATAAGGACACGTTTATTCTCATATTCGTGTAACCAAACCTTAAGAAATATTGGCCACTTCTTTAAAAAACGATTATTGGCTGAAAATCATCCACCTTTTCTCCCAATATCTCCAAATTTGGTCATTGAATTAGCACAACTCCAAAAGGAAAATTGTTGAGCTCGACGAGCTCAATAGGATGACCGATTGGATCGAGGCGAATCGCCTCAAATTCACCAAGATCTGAGCTAGAAGTCACAATAGTTTTTTTGATTTTGTTCATCAAATGGTGGCAGCAGAAGGTGCTGGAGGCAACGCGCGTGGCTTGGGGCATGACGATGTAGGTCCGATCAGTAGCGTTCGTAGATCATATAATAAGAAAAAATAAATTGAGATGAAGAAACACAATCTGGGAAGAAGGAGAAGGAGGCGGGCCTGGGCTTTGCATGTACGATGAGTGTTTTTATTTTATTTTATTTAATCAAGGTTGTTAATTATACATTTGAATTATTGCATAACTTTTGCATACGAGGTCCATTTCAAGTGAAACAAGTTGCAGTAGATACTTATCGACGTCGTCTATGCCATGGAATCCAATTGGAATTTATTTGAAGCTGAAATATTTTCAGTTTGAAATAAAAGGTGAGTGTTTTAAACGCATACGATGTACTAAATATTTTTATGTCAGTTAAATTAAAATCATGTAGTGGTTTATGTTTATTAACCATTGTTTGGTAAATTTAACTGACATATAAATTGAGTTGATTTGAACTAATAGAAATTTAAATTGACAGTTAAATTTGAAATTGAACTAAATTGCCAGTTAGATATCCGATATTGATAACTAGTTAACTGTTGTGATATTTTGACTTTTTTGGATGTTGATTGTAATGGAAGGCTATTGGTTGATATGTTGGATGATTGAATGTTTATTTATTTTATATATATCCTGTTATCACCTTGTATATTATTTGATAGTATATAAACTGCTATTTGAATTATTTCGAACAAATTAAGAAATAGGTTGAATAATATATACCTATGACACTTTAATTTGGATTGAAATGATATATATCCATTCCCAAAATTAAATTGAAATAACTGATCACTTGGCCATAGATAGAAAATTATATACGTACATCGGATTGGTTAAATTAAACAATTTTAAATTCTTGGATTGAACATATTCGAATGATTTTGTTTTATAAAAATAAGATTGAATAAAATATGGGAATTGAAATATTTCCGAGCCCGAGCTTGAAATGTGAAATTGAAATTGGTTAAAGGAAATTGTTTTAAAGAACTTAATTTGGAATTTGAAGTTATGATTGAAATATAATTTGAATTATTGAAATTGAATTGTTTTAAAAGGTTTAAACTTTTACTTGAATTTCAACGTTATTTAATTAAAAGTGGTATAAATCGATATTTCAAAATTTGAGAACGGAATTGAAATATTTTTGAAAAGTTGAATCTAAATTCGAACGATAAAGTTTGAATCGATTTAATTGATTTAGATCGGCATTTTGAAATTGAAATTGAAATTGCTATAGATTGAAATGGTTTAAAATAAAATTGAATTGAAATTTAAACCATTAAATTGAATTGTTGAATCAAAATCAACGTTAAAAATGAAAATCTAAATCGAAATTGATTTGAATTGAAATTGGAATCGATGTTAATTCGAATCAAAATCGAAATTTAGTCGATATGAATTGAAATGAGATTGAAAATAATTTGAATTGGAATAATTGAAATTGAATCAGTTTGATTGGAATTTGGACTTGGATCCAGATTTCTCGAAATTGAAAGAGGCAGTTTGATTTGAAATTATTTTCAAGCAAATTATTTAAATATAAACTGTTTATAATCTACCTTTCTAAATATTCAAACTGTTTTGATTTTCCAAGCTATTTTACTATATAAACCATTTTCAGTGCTGGAACTATTTTATACTAAACTATTATAACTTCTAAACTATTTAAACTATTCAAACTAGTTTCAAAAATTTATGGTCATGTTTGGAATGTTTTTGTTTAAGTTAAGGATTTAAATGTGAAGTGGGTTAAAATGAGGTTAGAACCTAAATTGTAATTCGAATTGAATTTTGAAGTAAAAATGATATATCGAACTGAATTGACATATTTTGTGTAAATACGAGATTTTGAAATGAAATAATTTTTTGAAGTGAATATGATACTTTGATATCAAGTATGAATCATTTTCGAAATGTAAAAGAACCAACCGAAGTGTAAAACGATGTTTGGTTGTTAAAGAGACTAGGCCACTTATTGGCCTACACTCAGTCAATATTGGAACCACTTTAACAATTATGTATGTGGAGGAGACTCCAAAATAAAGTGGTTGAATTTGACGCATGTTTTCTGGATTTGAAGAAAGAGAATGATAATTAATTGACCTCAACACTTGTTCCAATTTGAAATGACTAAAGTAGGATGGCTTGACATGGCTAATGATGCTAATTACCTCTAGTGGACATCCTTAGTGAGGACCCGACTTCCTATCTCCAGGAAATCGCATCATCAATGAAGAAAGAAAGGGATAGAAGAAGAAAAGAAAGAGAAAGAAGAAAGACAACAACATCAGGGAACTCACAGCGGAACGAATGAAATATAATATATCACATAAAATATTATATAGTATCGCATTACATCAGAGTACATAACTTATACAACACAGATTAGATAGTTATAAACATCTGTCTAACTATACAACTCAAGTACAACAAATACAGATACAAAACAAACACAGCGGAACCATAATATATATCTACACGTGGAAGCCTCCTGCTCCATATCTCCTCCAGAATTTGTCAAGCAAACCTGAATCACTTGACTAATCATACATAATATGAGTACCCAAGAGTTTAATAAAACAGAAAATAAACACTCGGGTCAGACAGGGGTCTGGTGTGATAAACGGTTCAAAATTGCTTAACTTTAGAAAAACCTTTGAAAATAAAAGGTATCACGTAAGACTTCCCACACACAAAGATGGAAAAGTTTTACCTTTCCTAACCAAAACATTTGATAGGAAATCCAGTGATATGATAATAGTGCCAAGGGTTTTCAAGTAAATATGAAATAGACGAAATTGTTATATCTATAAAATTCCAGCTACTAGCCACGAAAGTGGGTAATACAAACAAAACCGTAGGGTCTCGTAGGGAAAATGGGTTTCCATCAATGGCAAGGCTACTGGGGTACCGCCCGTCACAGTACGTGGCCTAGATCAACGTACCGAGGAGTACGCCTGCTCTCCTGCAACACAAGGCCGGAACCATCCCTTACTGGAAAGTCGCGAACAAGACCACCTCGTAGTTAGCGCGACCAACCACACACTAAGCCGAAATAGAAAGGGACCTCTAGACAGGGGCAAATCTCACTCTCAAGTGGGGGCTACCCACGAAGCCTTGCTGCACCTCCCCTGTTTTAGCCAATCCGGTTGATGAGGCTTGAGGCTGCGGTTACCTTTATAGAACACATCTATCTTAGAATGCTCATCGTCCACCTGACGATGTTCTGAAAGCATTCAATCCATACAAGTTCATTACGGTTTCGAACGAAACCGGATGCACTATCTCGTTGCACTCATTTTGGAATCACCCTCAGAGTCAACGACCATAGCCCTTGCACTCTAATCACCATCTCGAACCTATAAGTACTATTCCATCAAACTCATCACGGGGCCACCCACAGAGTTATACTGACATATAGTTCTTACACCTCGAGTTTTCACAAAGCTCCACTTGGATTCATAGCCTAACGTTTAATTGGAATCAATGTGGTTTTCAGATTATCCAAATATGGAAACCCGATCCCGGTCTCCCCGTAACAAAACGCCATTTTAATGTCCAAGTTGTACTTAAGGGTTTTAACAATAATCTTATATTCAGGATGATATAAACAGATAAATGAATCACATTATCACTATAGATAATTCATAACAACGTTCATCTCACACAGCAGCATAACACATAACAGAGATATTCAAATCATCCAGTATCAACCAAACACCCAATATCAATCATCCAATATAAACCAATCATCCAATATCAACCAATCATTCATACTCAGAATTGATTAACTCTTAGTAAATTGGATTACCCTTAATCCTTCTTCATTAATTTATTCCAGATAAATTAATTAATCATCTCTTAATGGTCTTCCCAAATTAATCTTCCTTGATTAATTATACTTTAATTATACTCAAGAAATCGTCCTTAACCATATTCAGTAATTAACCTTCAATTACTATCATTAATTACAATAATTAATGATCCTTCATTTACTTCATTTATTAATCAATCATAATTAATTACATTAAACCTTAATTAATTACAATTAATTAATCACTCTTAAATATATCACTTATATTAATCAACCTTGATAAATATCATTAATTACATTAATTAATGATCCCAATTAATTAATAATTCTCTTTAATTAAATAATTAACTTGAAATTGATCAACACATTAATCATAATCAGTAATTAAACAATTTGTTATTACTTATCTTAATTAATTAAATTTTTATTTAATTAAGTTAGCCCTTGATTAATTAATCATTAATTACTTCATTAAGTATTTACTAATCAATTTAAGTTAACGAATAATCTTTAGTTAATTACTTTATTAATTAATTACACTTTAATTAATTACACTTAGTAATAAATCTTTAATTAAACACATTTCATTAATTAATTGGTCTCATTAATTAATTAATTAATCACAATAATTATTTATCTAAAATAATTAAGTAATTAACCCTGAATTACTTACACAAGTAATTATTTCTAATTACTTCTATTAATCAATCTTGATTACTTCCTTAATTAATTACTTAACAAATAATTAATCCCATTATTAAATAATCCTTAATCCTTTAATTAATTAATTACTTCATAATTAATTAACATTAAAACAATTATATTAATCAATTCCTCAATTGATAACATTATGTGATTATCCATTAATCACTTCCATTAATTACTCCCATGAGTACTTACCATTAGTTACTTCCATAATTAATTTCTTCCATTCTTAATTATATTCAAATATTAACCATTGCTTACTTCATTAAGTAATCACACTTAATTAATCCATAATTAAGTGATTATTTAATATTTAATAAATAATTAACTAATTATTTAAATTAATTTAAACAACTAATTAATTAACTTATAATATTAAAGAAAATCTCTAATAAATGAAGAAAACCATAAACTTAATCAAACTTAACTTATTAACAAATCATATTAAATAAGTATTCTTAAGTTAATTATCCAAACAATTTAATCTTATTTATCTCCGTAAATAAATTATATGAATTATTTAAATCTTATTAATTCAAAGACAAATTATTAAACTTGGTTTACAAAATCATAATAATAGCCTTACTTGGAGATAAAGCATTTATAAATCATTTCCAAATTTAAAAACACTTTAAATTATCAAATTAAACTAATTTGTTTAAATATAAATTGAAAATTTTGTTATTAAAAACATTACTTCAAAACTTTAACTTAAAACTTTGATCTAATAATTAAATTCAAAACTCCTTTTACTCACACCAAACCCATGTCTGACCCGATGTTTATCTTTGTTTTCTTAAACTCTTGGGTACTCAAATTTTTATGAGTAGCCAAGGGATTCAGGTTAGCTTTGATGAATATGGAGGAGCAATGGAGCATGAGGCTTCTGCATAAAGATATATAGTTTCCGCTGTGTGTTCTCTATGTTGTGTTTGTATTAAGTTGTAAATACTAGACAGGTGTTTATAACTGTCTAGTATATGTGATGTGTATGCTGTGTATCTCTGATTATTGTGGTATATTATGTAAATACTTATGTTATTAATATAATTTATTCGTTCCGATGTTAGGATTCTAGTGTTATTTCTTCTTTCTCTTCTTTCTTTTCTTCTTCTATCCCTTTCTTTCTTAATATATGATGCGTTTTTCTGAGAGTAGAAAGTCGGGTCATCACACTTACTTACTTCTACACTTCCGACAGATCCAAACTTACGCTTCAATGATAAACTTCAAATCTTTTCAAAATATTTCCTTCGGATACCAGAGAAATCCTTACTCCAAACTACAAATCTTACTCGAGATGGTATTAGGTCTGCAGTCTCGGAAAATACTTCCAACCTTAACATATGGACCTCTTCTATTGGTGTTAGTCGTGTTACACACACACACCCCCCACTATTCCGTCTACCTTTAAACCTATGTTGGAAAATCCGAACAGATATCCCAACAAATCAGGTATATATATATATATATATATATATATATATATATATATATATATAACTATATATATATATATATATAACTATATATATATATATATATATATATATATATAGTTATATATAAAAATTACAAGTACGCTCTCTCAAGAAAGACACCACTCCAGAGCCTAGTTATTCACTCAACCTAATGCTCTCTCAAGAAAGACACCACTACAGAGCCTAGATATTCACTCAACCTAATGCTTTGATACCAACTGTGACGACACAACTTCCTATCTCTAGGAAATCGCATCATCAATGATGAAAGAAAGGGATAGAAGAACAAAAAAAGAGAAAGAAGAAAGACAACAACATCAGAGAACTCACAACGGAACGAATGAAATATAATATATCACATAAAATATTACATCGTATCACATTACATCAGAGTACACAACTTATACAACACAGATTAGACAGTTATAAACATCTGTCTAACTATACAACTCAAGTACAACAGATACAAATACAAAACAAACATAGCGGAACCATAATATATATCTACACATGGAAGCCTCCTGCTCCATATCTCCTCCAGTATTTGTCAAGCAAACCTGAATCACTTGACTACTCATACATAATATGAGTACCCAAGAGTTTAATAAAACAGAAAATAAACACTCGGGTCAGACAAGGGTCTGCGTGAGTAAACGGTTTAAAATTGCTTAACTTTTGAAAAACCTTTGAAAAGAAAAGGTATCACGTAAGACTTCCCACACATAAACATGGAAAAGTTTTTACCTTACGCTAACCAAAACATTTGATAGGAAATCAAGTGATATTATAATAGTGTCTAGGGTTTTCAAGTAAATGTGAAATAGCCGAAAATCTTACATCTATTAAATTCCAGCTACTAGCCACAAAAGTGGGTAATACAAACAAAACCGTAGGGCTCGTAGGGAAAATGGGTTTCCATCAATGGCAGGGCTACTGGGGTACCGTCCTTCATAGTACGTGGCCTAGATTAACATACCGAGGAGTGCACCTGCTCCCCTGCAACACAAGGCCGGAACCATCCCTTACTGGACAGTCCCGAACAAGACCACCCCGTAGTTGGCGCAACCAACCACACACTAAGCCGAAATAGAAAGGGACCTTTAGACAGGGGTAAATCCCACTCTCAAGTAGGGGCTTCCCATGAAACCTTGTTGCACCTCCCCTGTTTTAGCCATTCCCGGTTGATGAGGCTTGAGGTTGCGATTACCTTTATAGAATACATTTATCTTAGAATGCTCATCGTCCACCTGACGATGTTCTGAAAGCATTCAATCCATACAAGTTCGTCCGGGTTCGAACGAAACCGAAGGCACTATCTCGTTGCACTCATTTTATAATCACCCCCAGAGTCAACGACCATAGCCCTTGCACTCTAAATCATCATCTTGAACCTATAAGTACTATTCCATCAAACTCATCACAGAATCACCGACAGAGTTATATTGACGTATAGTTATTACACCTTGAGTCTTCACAAAGCTCTATTTGGATTCACAACCTAACGTTTAATTGGAATCAATGTGGTTTTCGGATTATCCAAATATGGAAACCCGATCCCGGTCTCACCGAAACCAAACGCCATTTCCAAGTTGTACTTAAGGGTTTTAACAATAATCTTATATTCATTATGATATAAATAGATAGATGAATCACATTATCACTATAGATAATTCATAACAACATTCATCTCACACAACAGCATAACACATAACAGAGATATTCAAATCATCCAGTATCAACCAAACACCCAATATCAATCACCCATATAAACCAATCATCCAATCATCCATACACAGAATTAATTAACTCTTAATAAATTGGATTACCCTTAATCATTCTTCATTAATTTATTCCAAATAAACTAATTAATCATCTCTTAATGATCTTCCCAAATTAATCTTCCTTGATTAATTATACTTTAATTATATTCAAGAAATCATCCTTAACCATGTTCAATAATTAACATTTAATTGCTATGATTAATTACAATAATTAATTATCTTTCATTTACTTCATTTATTAATCAATCATAATTAATTACATTAAACCTTAATTAATTACAATTAATTAATCACTCTTAAATAAATCATTTATATTAATCAACCTTGATAAATTCATTAATTACATTAATTAATGATCCCCATTAATTAATAATTCTCTTTAATTAAATAATTAACTTGAAATTGATCAACTCATTAATCATAATCAGTAATTAAACAATTTGTAATTACTTATCTTAATTAATTAAATTCTTATTTAATTAAGTTAACCCTTGATTAATTAATCAAATTAATTAATCTTTAATTACTTCATTAAGTATTTATTAATCAATTTAAATTAACAAATAATCTTTAATTAATTACTTTATTAATTAATTACACTTAGTATTAAATCTTTAATTAAACACATTTCATTAATTAATTAATCGCATTCATTGATTAATTAATCACATTAATTAATTATCTAAAATAATTAAGTAATTAACCCTGAATTACTTACATAAGTAATTATTTATAATTACTTCTATTAATCAATCTTGATTACTTCCTTAAATAATTACTTAACAAATACTTAATCCCTTTATTAAATAATCCTTAATCCTTTAATTAATTAATTATTTCATAATTAATTAACTTTAAAACAATTATATTAATCAATTCTTCAATTGATAACATTAAGTGATTATCCATTAATCACTTCCATTAATTACTACCATGAGTACTTACCATTAATTACTTCCATAATTAATTTCTTCCATTCTTAATTATATTCAAATATTAACCATTGATTACTTCATTAAGTAATCACACATAATTAATACATTATTAAGTGATTATTTAATATTTAATAAATAATTAACTAATTATTTAAAATAAATTAAACAATTAATTAATTAATTTCGAATATTAAAGAAAATCTTTAATAAATAAAGAAAACCATAAATCTTAATCAAACTTAACATATTAACAAATCATATTAAATAAGTATTCTTAAGTTAATTATCCAAACAATTTAATCTTTTTACTTCCATAAATAAATTCTTTGAATTATTTAAATCTTATTAATTCAAAGACAAGTTATTAAACTTGGTTTACAAAATAATAATAATAGCCTTACTTGGAGATAAAGCATTTATAAATCATTTCCAAATTTAAAAACACTTTAAATTATCAAATTATACTAATTTGTTTAAATATAAATTGAAAATTTTGTTATTAAAAACATTACTTCAAAACTTTAACTTAAAACTTTGATTTAATAATTAAATTCAAAACACTCTTTTTAATTTGAATTTTGAAACTTAATTAAGATAACTATTTTCAAACAAACATCTTGAAACATTTTTAAATTTTAGTTATAAAATTAAACTTCACTTTAAAATGTTTGATTTACTTTCGTTTTTAAAAGTAACAAGTTTAACTTTATACCTCACTTCCTTTATAAACTTGTTCTTAAAATTTTAACTTGATTTATACTTATTTATACAACAAGCCAAAACCTGCATTATCACTACAGAGCCAAGCCGAGAAAAATCTTGAGTAAAACACTCAATTCACCCGTCCCGTCCTCGAAGCAAAACCAACTCCACATCTTCGGGTCCTATGCGAGAATAACGCCAGTGCTGCTTCGAGTTGCCAAACGTCTTCCCTAAAGCTCCGCTTCCAGATTCAAACTGTGCACGCAACAACCCACATGCATGTTGCACGGCAAACCTAGCGTCGCTGAGCCCTCCTTCGATTGCTGACCAACCCCACTCGTCCACGACAACCTAAATCTCAACCCAGATCGAAGAGAAAATGCTCGAGTCAAAATTCAACCTATACTCGAGCTACTGCAAAAAGTAATGACCACTAAACCCATCGCCGCCAGTCATAGCCACCACCTGAAACTCCAACAATCACCTCAAAGCATCGCCGCAACCACCACGCTACTATTCCCAAGTCGCGATCAACTCCGGTCACACATTCAAGTCGTAAAAACATCCACAGCCAAGCCAAACCTCAAACACATTATAACCTTAATCCAATCGATTTCGAATGAATCTGTCATTCGAAAATTCCAAACATATTTTTCCTATTATCTTTAACATACGTGCAAGCTTCAATCCAAATATCAACTCAAATTAATACGCATATCATCCAAAGTTCGTAAAAATCCCCAAACCATTCAAACTAAAAATTCAACTTAATTACACAATTAAAGATTATGATACAAGCTATAAAATCTTAACTTTTCAATTGTTATTCGATTATACATTCAAAAGTAGAATTTGAAATTATAATATTTTGCCCAAACTTGATTTTTCACTGTAGATTTGAAAAATATGAATAAGTCATTCATTTAAAACCCTATAATTATTTTTAGATGATAAATTATGAGATTGCAAACAACTTTCATTTAAAAATCACAGTCCAATTTGTGTTCAAAATCAAGTTATTGAGATTTTGAAGGATTTGTGACTGTTTTATAAACAAGTAACATTCTAACTTTTTTGCAGGCAATTCAATATTTTTTTATAAACATGCATTCAGGTAAACAAAAATTCATCATCAAAGCCAATTCATTTGCATGCAACATTCAATCATAGGTTTATCATAACTGTTTTTAAAATAGGATTTACTCACCTATTTTATTTGCAGGGCAATTTTCTATTTCCAGGCTCTTGAAATTAAATCAGGAAAGAATGCTTTGAATATGCTGTTGTAATAGAATGCATTCTTCCAATTGTTGTTTCAAACTTGCAGATTGATATGAATCCATGCATTACAGGTTGAAGCTTTACTTTGTAAATTGCTGAAAATATGATGTTGCAGGTTGATCTTAAACTTGCTTTTGATTTTTGCAGATTTGATTTCAATTTCAGGTAGCATTTTGTTTTCAGGTTTTTGAATAAATTTTCTGGTTTCCATTAGAATTAAGAAAAGAAACAAAGAATGAAAGTGTTTGAAAAAAACAAGTTTTCTTCTTTTACATTTATTAAAAATTAAAATGAAATGTTGCCACATGTCTTTAAGCATTTACATTTGTTATTAAATTTATTTGATTGTTTTACAAGTTTAATTAAGAAGACGATTATGTTTACACATGTCTTTAAATATTTTTTAATTAATTTTTTCCATTTAATTTAAATGTAATATAAACTTACATAATTTAATTCTCTTAAGTAAATAAATATTTACATATTAAAATATAAGTTTAATCCTTTAAAGAAATATTAGAAAACAAATTATAGTACAAATATATTCTTATGGATTTAAAAATCTTAAAACATTTATTTTTATACATTTATAACTATTTAAATTGAAGCATTTAAAAAGAAAAGAAAACAAACTTTGTTTAAAATCCTTTTTAAACTATCTTATCTAAAACAAACAATTATCTTATTTTTGAAAACAAATTGAATAAAACTAAACTAACTTTTGAAAAATATTAATTTAAAAAAAGATTTAAATTACAATTATAAATTATTAATAGATTAAATAAATTTCAAACAACTCAAATTATAGCATATACAAATATATATATATTACAATTTAAAAATTCATCTTTTATTTAAAACACAAGATCTTCTATTCACAATATATATTGGATATATATATTATAAATAGAATAAAATTTCATTAGCTTTGAAAAATAAATTTTTATCAATATTTCAAAAATTGTCAGAAAGATATTAATCATAATTATAAGATTAAATATTTATTAACTTTTAAAAAGAATAAATCTATCAGTTTAAACTAAAATTATAAAGAAAAATTATCAAACCGGTTAAATTATTTACACAGATTATTAAATTTATATTACCCAAAATTCTGGGTCGTTACATCCTTTCTTCGATTTCTTTTTGGACTTGGTCCATATTATAACTCTTGTTGTTGGTTTCGATAGGTACACCATAATTTGGGATGATCTCCCTTTGACTCGATATGGCATGGATGGATGCGATGGGCGGTTGTGGCTACGATGCGTTACAACCAGCCGTGCAACCCAATATGGTAGTATCTTAGCTTTGGCATTGCCTTACGTTCCTTGTCATACTTTTATCCCTATACGAGACCACTACAATTTTGGTTTAGCGTTTTCATATCACGGCACATCGCTATCCATCACCGTGCTACTGGGGCTTTATATGAAAACTGTACGACAATGCTTAAAAATGCATTAATGGGGATTAATGTAAAGCCTTAACGCTAAGAAAAATATTTATTGTACTGCTTAGTTGGACATTACATATATAGCATATTCTTTTTTATATAAGGCCCATAAGAGATGGAAAATCCTATAACATCTCTTGAGTTATTGCACGCACGTTACACACTGGATAGGAGATGTGAAATCCTATATACATCTCTGACACTATTACACTCCTGTTATATGTGATACTGATTTGACTCACATAACGAAATTTTAGTCCTAACTCGAGCGTTTTGTCTTTTCATTACGCTCCGGTTGGCCTTGAGTTTTCAGCACATTGAAGATCCTATTTTCTAAAGGATGAAGAAGAAGATTTGGTAAATTATACTACTAGTACTATTTCACTGTATTATTGTTCTGCTATACTATTGTATTCTATTATTCTGTTGTATGTATGACTCTGATAAATGTTGTACAAATTATAATCAAATTTATAGCATAAACGACTTCACAAACTTTTTATTTGATTATTATATTTTGTCATTCCGCTATGAGATTCTATATTTGTTTTCTACTTTTCTTAGTGTTCCAGATTCTTTGAGTTGGACATATGTGGATTATTGTCGATTTAAACCTTCCGAGATGTGGGTCGTCACAATAAATCAATATTTGTAATCAATTGATAATTAAAACACCCAATCTTTATTAATTAGTTAAGTAATCAAATTTAAGCCTTCCTTAAATAGTAATTAAACTTAATTAAACTATTAAAAACTTGGTTATTCTTAATCAGAAAATAATTAGTATTAAACTCTTTCTAATTGATAACTAATTAATAATAAACAAAATAATAAATTTATTAATTCTTAATTAAATACTTAATTAATAATTAACTTTAATTACTTTACTAATCATGGTTAACTTAATTGATTAATAGTTAAGTATTAACAAATCTTATTAATTAGTGATTAGTGCTAATTACCTTAATTAATTAATCACTTAGTAAATAATAAGAACTTACTAATTACCTTCAATTAACTTATTAAAGTTAGAAAAACACTTACTATAATGTTTCAAAGGGTAAACACTTACATTTCATGAATTAGTTCATTTTAACGAACTTCGCGCATAGCGGCTATCGCTATACGGACCCCTAATCCAAACTTTTTGAAATTAGATTTTAAAGTTATGAACACTTCAATTTTGAACCCTTGTTTCCTTTAAAACATAAAAATGAACTTTTGGAAGCAAAACTGAAGTTTAAAACTTAAAAATGATATACTTTGAAAACAAATTCAAACCGTCAACAAAAAGGATTTCTACGTCGCTTTTGTTTAGCTAATCGCTAACTTCATGTCAAGATCCTATATGCAACACATAATTCATTTCAAACACCATACCACACCATACATCACAACACTAACATATTTTTCCTCAATCTCTACGTAACGACCCACTATTTTGGACCATTCAAATCGACAACAAAACCACACATGTCTGACTTGAATAATTCAAAACAGTAGATTGTAATATAATTTGGAGCGAATAAAACCACTCACAGAATCACACACGCAGATTAATCAGAATAACTCGCAGCAGAAAATAAAACAACAGTAGTAGTTCATGAAGCTACCACAAATACAGTCTCAAACTGACGCAGCGGATTAATCAAACAAAACTTCAATCGATGAAATGTAGCAATCGGTGAGTTGAAGATACCAAAATGCCCAAGTTCGTTGATCCAAAGATACCGAACTCTAGCTATCTCAAACACGTTGATAGCGCACTATACCGTGTTCAAAGATCTACGATTCTTCGCACGTTGATCTAGCGCACTAGATTCCGTGAATCGGCTTCAACAAACGTGGATTCGAGCGCACTCGAATGACGTAAGTGGAGATAGGAGATTACACTCAACTACCAATTGGTATGAAAGCACAAAGCTAACAAAAGAGAGTTTTATTCAAAAATCAACAACCCAAAAATTTACAACACACCCGCTATTTATAGGCATTACAACTCAACACAACATACAACACTCAACTCCTAGGTCGGCACCGACTCAACAAACACGACTCATCTCGGCCGACTCAACATAAGTCGCTGCCGACTCAACAAGGCACGACTTATAGACACAGCAGTTAATACGACTCAACACATTACATACAGGTCCGACTCAAAGGTAACCGACTCATCAAATCCAGCGACTTAACAACCCTGCCAATACAACTCCTCCGACTCAAGAACAAGACGACTCACGACTCATACAATACCGACTCATATATACATGACTCAACTCAACACGACCGACTCAAGATCCACAGCTTATCTCCTTGCCGACTCATCTTAGGTCGTAGCCCATTAGCTCGGTTCCGACTCAGCCCTCTTCACCAGCTCGCACCTTTCCCACTCCGGCTTCCTTAGGTCGGTCATTTTTCCTTCAGCCTCATTAGGTCGCAGTCTTTTTCCTCTTGGATTGTTAAGTCGCGGACGACTCATGTTGAGTCGTAGACGACTCAAGTTAAGTCGTGGACGACTTACTTCTAAAGTTGCCTCCATTCGACCTATGCTATCTCCCCCTTGTAATCTCTTAAGTCGGTAACGACTCATCCAACTCGAACTCCTCCAGGCTTTGTTAAACCGGAACCGACTCATGCGTCCTCCATCTCGTGACCGACTTATCAAGCATGCACGTTTTAAGCTTGTGTACGACTCACGAGTTAAATCCAAAGCTCCTTGACTCGTGCACGATTTAATATGGTTTAACTTCTGAATTCCTATATGCCTTGCTGCATCATCCTCCCCTGGTTGAGAAAAATTCGACCTCGAATTTGTAAATTCTTCCTCAACAATCTCACCCCCATGATATGGAATTAAATGTTTGACGTTAAAAACATCAGAAGTATAAACATCATCTGGTAACTTTAATCGATAAGCATTCTCATTGATTTTCTTCAACACTTCAACTGGACCAATTTTTCGCGCCTTCAACTTGTTATAAGCACCCACCGGAAAACGATCCTTTGTCAATACGGCATAAACCAAATCACCTTCCTTAAATTCAACATTTCGACGTTTCAAATCTGCAAACTTCTTATATTTCTCATTCGATTTCTCCAATCGTTCCTGAACGGTTCTATGACATTCAGTCAGCTCATCAACAAAATCAGTAGCTCGTTTAACTGTTCTCTTTGACTGTGGTACAACTGCTAAATCCAATGGCCCCCTGGGTAAATTTGAATAAACAATCTGAAACGGACTGAATCCTGTGCTTCGATTTACTGCATGATTATGAGCAAATTCTGCCTGGCATAGTTTCATGTCCCAACTTCTCAAATTATCCTGTACAAGACATCGCAACAAATTTCCCAATGACCTGTTAACAACTTCTGTCTGCCCATCGGTTTGTGGATGATAAGCACTGCTAAACTTCAGTTTCGTTCCCACCATCTTCCACAAACTCAACCAAAAGTGACTCAGAAAACGAGTATCTCGGTCAGAAACAATAGATTCTGGTAAACCATGAAGTCGATAAATCTCCTTGAAAAATAGCTGTGCGACTCGAACTGCATCTGCTGTCTTCTTGCAAGCAACAAAATGTGCCATCTTCGAAAATCTGTCCACCACAACAAATATCGAATCATTTCCCCTTTGAGTTCTCGGCAAACCCAAAACGAAATCCATGCTGATATCAACCCATGGCTTAGATGGTACTGGTAATGGCATATACAACCCTGCATTCGTTGCTGTCCCTTTTGAAACTCGGCAAATATGACATCGCTCCACAAATCTCTCAACTTCTTTTCTCATCGATGGCCAAAAGTAAGATTGCGAAATCAACTGTAAAGTACGATCACGGCCCACATGCCCTTCTTCATGTAATTCCTTCACAATCTTCATCCTCAAACTACAATCCGGAATACATAAACGATTTCCTTTAAACAGAAAACCATCAACCAACATGAATTCATCGGCAATCCCATCCTTCACTTTTTCAACATATTTCACAAAGTAAGGATCTTCTTCAAGCATCTCTGGCAACATTTCAAACCCCGTCACATCAATCTTCATTGTCGTTAGTAAATGACTCCTCCTACTCAAAGCATCTGCTACTCGATTCGTCACCCCTGATTTGTGTTTAACGACAAAAGTAAACTGCTGCAAATAAGCAATCCATGACGCATGTCTCGCAGAAATCTTATCTTGCCCCTGTAAATGTTTCAAAGCTTCGTGATCAGTGTACAGAACAAATTCCTTCTGAAATAAGTAATGTCTCCAATGCTTAACCGTCTGAACAACAGCATAAAACTCAACATCGTATGTACTGTATCTCATCTTTGCCCCTGACAACTTTTCGCTGAAATAAGCAACTGGCTTCCCATTCTGGCTCAGAACTCCTCCAATACCAACCTTCGAAGCATCAGTATGCAATTCAAACAACAACTGAAAATTAGGTAGAACAAGAATTGGTGCAGACGTCAACAATTCCTTGATCCTTTCAAAGGCAACCCCCGCTTCCTCTGACCACACAAACTGTTTACCCTTCATGCAATCAGTCACTGGAGCCATCACGCTACTGAAGTGTGGTATGAACCTTCGGTAGAATGACGCTAGCCCATGAAAACTTCTCACTTCTGTAATTGTCTTTGGCTGTGGCCAATTCTTGACTGCTTCAACTTTGCTCTGGTCAACTTGAATACCTTTCCCTGAAACAACATAACCCAGGAATAAAACAGTAGGTGTCATAAACACACATTTCTTTGTAGCAGCATAAAATTGTTCTTCACGAAGAATAAGCAACACTTCCCTCAGATGTAGAACATGCTCCTCCGTACTCCTGCTATAAATCAAAATATCATCGAAATACACCACGACGAACTTTCCAATGAATGGTCTAAAAATTTGATTCATCACCCGCATGAATGTACTAGGTGCATTAGACAAACCAAATGGCATAACCAACCATTCGTACAACCCCTCTCTAGTTTTGAAAGCTGTCTTCCATTCGTCTCCAGGTCTGATACGAATTTGATGATAACCACTCTTCAAATCAATTTTCGAGAATATAGTTGCCCCACTCAACTGATCCAACAAATCATCCAACCTCGGCATAGGAAATCTGTAACGAACAGTGATCTTATTCAAAGCTCTACTATCAGTGCACATTCTCCAAGTTCCGTCCTTCTTTGGTACTAACAATGCAGGTACAGCACACGGACTCAAACTTTCCTGAATACGACCCTGTTCAAGTAATTCTTCCACCTGCCTTCGTAACTCCTCATGTTCCTTCGGACTCATTCTGTAATGTGGTCGGTGTGGTAACACTGCTCCGGGAACAAGATCAATCTGATGTTGAATGTCTCTAAGTGGTGGTAACTCCTTCGGTAACTCCTCTGGAAAGACATCTTCAAACTCTTTCAAAACAGGCTTCACTTCTTCAGGAATCTCAACTTCTTCGCTACTCTCTCTCCCAATCAACAAAAACACTTCCGGTTCTTCCTCCACTTCTTTAACAAACTCCTTCAAAGTCAACAGAGTTTTCAATTCTTCAATCTCTTCTAGCTTGCTCTCCTTCTGCTGCTGTCTCTTAGGAACTAAAGTGATTTTAGTACCCTCGAACATGAAACTGTAACTGTTGGCACGACCGTCATGCTGAACTGCTCTATCAAACTGCCATGGTCTGCCCAACAATAAGTGACAAACATCCATATCTACGACATCACACCATATTTCATCTTTGTACTTCTTTCCGATTGAAAAATTCACACAAGCTCTTCGACACACTTTCACTTCACCTCCTTTCCTTAACCATGCTAGCTTGTATGGCTTAGGATGCTTCTCGGTCTTCAAATTCAACTTCCTAACTGCCTCTGTAGAAATAATATTATCACAACTCCCCGCATCAATAACGAACTTGCAAACTTTCCCCAGAATAGTACATGTCGATTGAAAAATATTGCTTCTCAGCCAACTACAATCCTCCTCTTGCTTAGGTGTCAAACAACTTCTCCTCATCATAAGATTACATCCTTCATCTCCCGACACTTCTTCTTCCTCCTCAACATAAGGTACATTTGAATACTCTGCCTCCTCACCATCATCTGCCTCAACCTCTGCAACCATGGTTCTCTTCTTCGGCTTCGGACATTCGTTGCTTTTGTGACCCAACTCCTGACAATTATAACATTTGAAAACACTACTAGCCTTCGCTTTCTCTGCCTCCTTCACCACTGGCTTTGTAACAGGTTTAGGAACACTAGAACTTCCGCCAACACCCCTTGCTTGATTATTGGAATTAGTAAACACACCACCTCCACGCCTTCCTTGTTTCTCCCAAGCTAACGCTTTCTGATGTGCCTCTACAACGGATCTAGGATCAAACATATTAACCATATCCTGGATCTGCATTCTCAAACCCCCAACGAATCTAGCTGTCAGCTGTTCTTCTGTCTCCATAATATCGTTTCTAGCAATGAGTTGGTAAAATTCATCAGCATAATCACTAACAGACTTCGTCCCTTGCCTCAGATTCTGCAACCTTTGGTACATAAGTGATTGGTAATTATAAGGTAAGAAAGTAGATCTCATCAACTTTTTCATCTTCTCCCAAGATTCTATCTTTGACTTCCCCATTCGTTCTCGAGTAAGTTTAGTTTGCTGCCACCACGCCAAAGCTCTCCCCCTCAACCTAGTAGCAACCAACTTCACCCTTCGATTCTCCGGCACCTCCTTGAAATCAAAGATTTCCTCCACATTAGACAACCAATCTAAAAACTCCTCAGCAACCATTCCGCCTTTAAATTCTGGAATTTCCATTTTCATACCCGACTCCCAACGACGATCATCCTCCACATCACGGTAAGAATTTCGAATTTGGTCTCGATCTCTATAAGGAATACTTGCTCTATCACCCTCTTCAACAAAATCAAAGGTACGCCTACATCGATCTCGACTAACATCATCCCTTCTCTCATGCATGCTTCTTTGACTATGTCTCTCTTCATCTCTATATACTTCATGGTCAAATTCTCGATGACTTCTTCTTTCTTCATGTGCATAGTCATGATGATCTCTTCGTGATGAAATTGATGTTTCTCTTCTATCTCTACAAGAATGTGGTGATACCCTCCTCGCTTCCGTAACCAATGGCGAAACTCGGTTTCCTCCATGGTTCGAGTTTGGTGATCTCCTCCTTTGATTCAAATCATTCATCAATCTCTCCAATTTACCAATGCCTTCATCAAATTTCTCATTAATACGTTGTTCCATAAGCTCGGCTTCTTCTCTACGATACAAAGCTTCAACGTTTTGATGACGATTAGCTCTCCTTGGTGGCATGGTTAAAATTTTCACAAACTTCAACAAATTGAACACAATACTTCAAAATTTCACACGATAAGGCAATCTAGGCTCAACTGTCTCGGCAATGCTTGTCTCGGCCTTGACTCTTCACAACTTTGCTTGGCTCGGTCAAGACTTGCCTCGGCTCACTCCAAAACCTTCAAAACTTTGGCGCGCAAATCACCAATTCAAAATCCAAACAAAATCCAACTCCTCGATCCAAAATGAAATGGATCAAACTCTCCAAACTTGATGCAACTTCAATATGAACACGATGAACTCCTTCCAACTTCAAAAACTTCAAAAACTTGGCTCCAAGAATCAAACTTAGCTATGATTGGCTAAGTATGGCTCTGATACCAATAATGACGCAGCGGATTAATCAAACAAAACTTCAATCGATGAAATGTAGCAATCGGTGAGTTGAAGATACCAAAATGCCCAAGTTCGTTGATCCAAAGATACCGAACTCTAGCTATCTCAAACACGTTGATAGCGCACTATACCGTGTTCAAAGATCTACGATTCTTCGCACGTTGATCTAGCGCACTAGATTCCGTGAATCGGCTTCAACAAACGTGGATTCGAGCGCACTCGAATGACGTAAGTGGAGATAGGAGATTACACTCAACTACCAATTGGTATGAAAGCACAAAGCTAACAAAAGAGAGTTTTATTCAAAAATCAACAACCCAAAAATTTACAACACACCCGCTATTTATAGGCATTACAACTCAACACAACATACAACACTCAACTCCTAGGTCGGCACCGACTCAACAAACACGACTCATCTCGGCCGACTCAACATAAGTCGCTGCCGACTCAACAAGGCACGACTTATAGACACAGCAGTTAATACGACTCAACACATTACATACAGGTCCGACTCAAAGGTAACCGACTCATCAAATCCAGCGACTTAACAACCCTGCCAATACAACTCCTCCGACTCAAGAACAAGACGACTCACGACTCATACAATACCGACTCATATATACATGACTCAACTCAACACGACCGACTCAAGATCCACAGCTTATCTCCTTGCCGACTCATCTTAGGTCGTAGCCCATTAGCTCGGTTCCGACTCAGCCCTCTTCACCAGCTCGCACCTTTCCCACTCCGGCTTCCTTAGGTCGGTCATTTTTCCTTCAGCCTCATTAGGTCGCAGTCTTTTTCCTCTTGGATTGTTAAGTCGCGGACGACTCATGTTGAGTCGTAGACGACTCAAGTTAAGTCGTGGACGACTTACTTCTAAAGTTGCCTCCATTCGACCTATGCTATCTCCCCCTTGTAATCTCTTAAGTCGGTAACGACTCATCCAACTCGAACTCCTCCAGGCTTTGTTAAACCGGAACCGACTCATGCGTCCTCCATCTCGTGACCGACTTATCAAGCATGCACGTTTTAAGCTTGTGTACGACTCACGAGTTAAATCCAAAGCTCCTTGACTCGTGCACGATTTAATATGGTTTAACTTCTGAATTCCTATATGCCTTGCTGCATCACAAACACAGTCTCAAAACAGTTACAAAATACCATAGCCTGAAAAGTAAAAACAACAAAATCCCAAATACATAGATGTCCACTAATAAAGATGCTGAATCGAAAATACTGAATAAAAAGATAGAAGCTAGATAAATGATGATCTCCATCAAATCCTAGCTCCAGAAGGTGAAATCCAAAGCTGATACTCAAGATGACATGAGTGTAAGGAAATAAACACAAACACTCGAGTAAGGACATACATACTTATACAATGTAAACCAACTCAAGTGAACTGTAATATAAACGCACAAGTAACTTAAAGGATGCTTGGGACCGCCCATCCTCTAAGGATCCGTTAAAATATTTACTATGTAGTAATATATGCTATTATAATAGCGTCTATTAGTAAAATTAACTTACTTTAAAATAGCATTAAGGAGTTACGCAATATCCCCCTTAAGACATATATAGTTCCAATAGTCTATACAATTCGTAATACCTCCTGATCAGGAGGCTACCAGAGGATACTGCATGGGTATGACAAAAAACCAAAATCGTAAAAGGCATGATAGGGTAGGTGATACGACACAACGAGGCATTGCCAGGGTAGATATACCAATTATGCTTCCGGGCCAGTGGTAGCGCGTAGCGCGCAGCTACCGCTCACCTTGAGCCACACTCCCAAAAATCAAAGGTACGCACCAATCATTCACAAAGTAATAGAATGGCACACAAAGAAGTGTGCTCGATCAAAGGAGCTACCTCATTAGCCCATCAATAGCTCCTGTTTTACCCACCTTATGCCAACTCACGGGAGTTGGGTCCACGTACATACCTCAATAGAACATCGCCACCATCCTACTTCATTCTGCAATCTCCACCGTGTACACGGTTGTCAAAGTGGTTTTTGATAATGACATAGAGTATGATACAAGCTCTAAAAATCTTAACTTTCCAATTGTAATTCGATTATACATTCAAAAGTAGAATTTGAAATTATAAAATTTTGCCCAAACTTGATTTTTCACAGTAGATTTGAAAAATATGAATAACTAATTCATTTAAAACCCTATAATTATTTTTAGATGATAAATTATGAAATTGCAAACAACTTTCATTTAAAAATCACAGTCCAATTTGTGTTCAAAATCAAGTTATTGAGATTTTGAAGGATTTGGGACTACTTTATAAACACAGTAACATTCTAATTTTTGCTGCAGGCAATTCAATATATTTTTATAAACATGCATTCAGGTAAACAAAAATTCATCATCAAAGCCAATTCATTTGCATGCAACATTCAATCATAGATTTATCATAACTGTTTTTAAAATAGGATTTACTCACCTATTTTATTTGCAGAGCAATTTTCTATTTCCAAGCTCTTGAAATTAAATCAAGAAAGAATGCTTTGAATATGATGTTGTAATAGAATGTATGCTTCCAATTGTTGTTTCAAACTTGTAGATTGATTTGAATCCTTGCATTACAGGTTGAAGCTTTACTTTGTAAATTGCAGAAAATATGATGTTGCAGGTTCATCTTAAACTTGCTTTTGATTTTTGCAGATTTAATTTCAATTTCAGGTAGCATTTTGTTTTCAGGTTTTTGAATAAATTTTCAGATTTCCATTAGAATTAAGAAAAGAAACAAAGAATGAAAGTGTTTCAAAAAAACAAGTTTTCTTCTTTTACATTCATTAAAAATTAAAATGAAATGTTGCCACATGTCTTTAAGCATTTACATTTGTTATTAAATTTATTTGGTTGTTTTACAAGTGTAATTAAGAAGACAATTATGTTTACACATGTCTTTAAATATTTTTAATTAATTTTTTGCCATTTAATTTAAATGTAATATAAACTTACATAATTTAATTCTCTTAAATAAATAAATATTTACATATTTAAATATAAGTTTAATCCTTTGAAGAAATATTAGAAAACAAATTATAGTACAAATATATTCTTTTGGATTTAAAAATCTTAAAACATTTATTTATATCCATTTATAACTATTTAAATTTTAAGCATTTAAAAAGAAAAGAAAACAAACTTTGTTTAAATTCCTTTTTAAACTATCTTATCTAAAACAAACAATTATCTTATTTTTGAAAACAAATTGAATTAAACTAAACTAACTTTTGAAAAATATTAATTTTAAAACAAAGCTTTAAATTACAATTATAAATTATTAATAGATTAAATAAATTTCAAACAACTCAAATTATAGCATATAAAAATATATATATATATATATATATTACAATTTAAAATTCATCTTTTATTTAAAACACAAGATCTTCTATTCACAATATATATCAGGTATATATATTATAAATAGAATAAAATTTCATCATCTTTGAAAAATAAATCTTATCAATATTTTAAATTGTCAGAAAGATATTAATCACAATTATCAGATTAAATATTTATTAACTTTTAAAAAGAATAAATTTATCAGTTTAAATTAAAATTATAAAGAAAAATTATCAAACCAGATAAATTATTCATACAGATTATTAAATTTATATTGCCAAAAATTCTGGGTCGTTACATCCTTTCTTCAATTTCTTTTTGGACTTGGTCCATACTATAACTCTTGTTGTTGGTTTCGATAGGTACACCATAATTTGGGATGATCTCCCTCTAACTCGATATGGCATGGATGGATGCGATGGGCGGTTGTGGCTACGATGCGTTACCACCAGCCGTGCAGCCCAATATGATAGTATCTAAGCTTTGGCATTGCCTTACGTGCCTTGTCATACTTTTATCCCTATACGAGACCACTACGATTTTGGTTTAGCGTTGTCATATCACGGCACATCGCTATCCATCACCGTGCTACTGGGGCTTTATATGAAAACTGTACGACTATGCTTAAAAATGCATTAATGGGGATTAATGTAAAGCCTTAACGCTAAGAAAAATATTTATTGTACTGCTTAGTTGGACACTGCATATATAGCATATTCTTTTATATATAAGGCCCATAAGAGATGGAAAATCCTATAACATCTCATGAGTTATTGCGCGCACGTTACACACTAGATAGGAGATGTGAAATCCTACATACATCTTTGACACTATTACACTCTTGTTATATGTGATACTGATTTGACTCATATACGTATATTTTAGTCCTAACTCGAGCATTTTGTCTTTTCATTACGCTTCGGTTGGTCTTAAGTTTTCGGCGCATTGAAGATCATATTTTCTAAAGGTTGAAGAAGAAGATTTGGTAAATTATACTACTAGTAATATTTCACTGTATTATTGTTCTGCTATACTATTGTATTCTATTATTCTGTTGTATGTATGACTCTGATAAATGTTGTACAAATTATAATCAAATTTATAGCATAAACGACTTCACGAACTTTTTATTTGATTATTATATTTTGTCATTCCGCTATGAGATTCTATATTTGTTTTCTTCTTTTCTTAGTGTTCCGGATTCTTTGACTTGGACATATGTGGATTATTGGCGATTTAAACCATCCGAGATGTGGGTCGTCACAATAAATCAATATGTGTAATCAATTGATAATTAAAACACCCAATCTTTATTAATTAGTTATGTAATCAAATTTAAGCATTCCTCAAATAGTAATTAAACTTAATTAACTATTAAAAACTTGGTTATTCTTAATCAGAAATAATCAGTATTAAACTCTTTCTAATTGATAACTAATTAATAATAAAAAAAATAATAAATTTATTAATTCTTAATTAAATACTTAATTAATAATTAACTTTAATTACTTTACTAATCATGGTTAACTCAATTGATTAATAGTTAAGTATTAACAAATCTTATTAACTAGTGATTAGTGCTAATTACCTTAATTAATTAATCAGTTAGTACATAATAAGAACTTACTAAGTACCTTCAATTAACTTATTAAAGTTAGAAAAACACTTACTATAATGTTTCTAAGGGTAAACACTTACATTTCATGAATTAGTTCATTTTAACGAACTTCGCGCATAGCGGCTATCGCTATACGGGCCCCTAATCCAAACTTTTTGAAATTAGATTTCAAAGTTATGAACACTTCAATTTTGAACCCTTGATTCCTTTAAAACATAAAAAATGAACTTTTGGAAGCAAAACTAAAGTTTAAAACTTGAAAACGATATGCTTTGAAAACAAATTCAAACCGTCGACAAAAAGGATTTCTACGCCGCTTTTGTTTAGCTAATCGCTAACTTCTTGTCAAGATCCCATATGCAACACATAATTCATTTCAAACACCATACCACACCATACATCACAACACTAACATATTTTTCCACATTCGCTATGTAACGACCCACTATTTTGGACCATTCAAATCGACAACAAAACCACACATGTCTGACTTGAATAATTCAAAACAGTAGATTGTAATATAATTTGGAGCAAATAAAACCATTCACAGAATCACACACACAGATAAATCAGAATAACTCGCAGCAGAAAATAAAACAACAGTAGTAGTTCATAAAGCTACCACAAATACATTCTCAAACACAGTCTCAAAACAGTTACAAAATACCATAGCCTGAAAAGTAAAAACAACAAAATCCCAAATACATATATGTCCACTAATACAGATGCTGAATCGAAAATACTGAATAAAAAGATAGCAACTAGATAAATGATGATCTCCATCAAATCCTAGCTCCAGAAGGTGAAATCCAAAGCTGATACTCAAGCTGACCTGAGTGTAAGGAAATAAACACGAACACTCGAGTAAGGACATACATACTTATACAATGTAAACCAACTCAAGTGAACTGTAATATAAATGCACAAATAACTTAAAGGATGCTTGGCACCGCCCATCCTCTAAGGATCCGTTAAAATATTTACTATATAGTAATATATGCTATTATAATAGCGTCTATTAGTAAAATAAACTTACTTTAAAATAGCATTAAGGAGTTACCCAATATCCCCCTTAACACATATATAGTTCCAATAGCCTATACAATTCGTAATACCGCGTGATCGGGAGGCTACCAGAGGATACTCTATGGGTATGACACAAAATCAAAATCGTAAAAGGCGTGATAGGGTAGGTGATACGACACAGCGAGGCATTACCATGGTAGATATACCAATTATGCTTCCGGGCTGGTGGTAGCGCGTAGCGCGCAGCTACCGCTCACCTTGAGCCACACTCCCAAAAATCAAAGGTACGCACCAATCAATCACAAAGTAATAGAATGGCACACAAAGAAGTGTGCTAGATCAAAGGAGCTACCTAAATAGCCCTTCAATCGCTCCTGTTTTAGCCACCTTATGCCAACTCACGGGAGTCGGGTCCACGTACATACCTCAATAGAACATCGCCACCATCCTACTTCATTCTGCAATCTCCACTGTGTACATGGCTGTTAAAGTGGTTTTCGGTATTGACATAGAGTATGTCCATATCCAATCCCGGTCTCTTTTATAAACCAACGTTATTATAATCCATGGTTATTGTAAAGAACGGAATTTTTGACTCATGAAAATTGACATTAATACGTCCACTGTATCAACTGCCGAGCAAAAGAAGGCCGAAAAACCGAATTGTTTGGGTTAAAGAAGAAGTAGAAGAAGAAAGAAAGAAGAAGCAACAGAACAATATTAGAATCTCACAATCGCAGCAGAACAACATATAATAGATAAATGAATAATCTTTATATCAAAAGAACTGCATTTTATACATTACATCATCAGAGTCAACTTACAACACAACAAAAACTGGACAAATATATGAACTTGTCCTTACAAGTGGATACATAGCAGAAAATATAATATCATATACAAGTGATACGCTTCGCCATCCAACTTGCTCCTGATCTCCACAGCATCTCCTGAATTCTAGAATGACCTGATAACCTGACTCTAGACTGCCCGTGTGGAAATTGGTGGGCAGCTAGAGTTTAGGAAGGGAACAATAAACTCCAGCTCAGTCATGGGACTAGTGTGAGAACTTAGAATAGTTATATCTTCAAAACAAACAAATAAATATTTTAAAATAGGTCCGCAATGCTTTTAGAAAATGTAACTACCATAAGTCCTCCCGCCACACACACAATGCAAATGCAGAATTGGAGGAGATTTCTCCTAATGATGGTCAAACATGCTTGATGCGCAAATTTCTTTGATATTATTACTATAAGTGCAAAGTGTAGGAAAACATTTCGAAAGTATAATATAAATCTTATCCATCATAGACATTCCGAACTATGCCTACAATAGCTACCATGTTCAGTAGCAGGTTACCGCCGCATTCCATGGCAGGTTATACAACTAAAGCCGTACAAGGCTCGTATTGTTTCTTTGGGTTTCCCACAAATGGTCAGGCCAAGGAACTTCCCATTGTCACATGGGTACGCCTCTGCAAAGACGCCACGAGAACCTAACTGGTTCTCTGCCAAAGCAAGGCCAGGTTACCTCTTCAAAAATAGGTAACTACTGACACGAGTATGCCATCCCCCGGTTGTAAACAACCTTTATTCGGGGATCCTCAACCAACAACAATCACAAAGTCATATATATTTGCGATATCCACATAAGTTAAGTATCTGGGCTCCATACCATGATACCACTTCTATCCATAAGGAAATGTACTTACCCTAAGGGGCGCTACTCCCTATAACCTTGTTGCATCTTTCATGTCTTGATCATTAACGGGCTGTGAGGTCCAACGAAGTCTCGTCCACAGAGCTACGCTTTTCACAAATGCTATGCTTTGATCAACAAATGATCAGCAGCACTTCGTATGCCACATTACCAAATTGGAAATGTATCACTAGTAACCATCAACTACATAACCTCTAAGCTCGTACGTCCCAGAGAAGGGTGTTAAGCTAAGAGAATTAATTCTCCGCCACTAACAGAAATGTATTAGATAGAAACCAGCTTTACATCTCAAATTTGTACCATCCGACACACATCCATACAAGTCCGTTCCAGGATCGAATGGAACCGAAGGCACTTCAAAAGAAGCCCTTGCAATCCGGATATTCACTAATCACGTCCGGACTTCCCATCACAAAGGGTGATAAAATCTCTATATCGGAGATCAGCCGATGCAGAGACATTCGATGGTAATGCTTCCATTTTCGAAAATATCCGATCTTCAACACTGGTCTTCAAATGCTATCCATTACGACATATCACTATTCGGAATGGGATTTATGACCCAAAGGTCCTCTCCCGGCTAAACAGAATAACGAGTGCTTATTTAAAAATAAGTGTAACATTCAAATTCAAGCATTTAGAGGTAAATATTGATAGTCGGTTATTTAAGTATCAATAGATATGCACAACGTCACAAGATTCCAAATAATTTCCCAAATTATTAATTTTCCAAAGATATCTTTACAAGATATATTTTTCCACACTTCAACCATTTGAAAACAAATTTCAAATCACTTTTCACCTTTACAACTTTAGAAAACAAATTTCAAATCATTTTCCTTACGCGGAAACACTTACAAATATTTATTCATCTTCACTGGAAATCTGCCGAGTTCAAATACTTTAAAATAATTTATAACACTTGTCCAAAAGATATCGGTAAAACACTTTGAAATAAAACTATTTTTTTGAACACTTTACTTAAAATATAGTTATAAAAATATTATACCAATATTACGTATAACTTAAGTCCAAACTAATTTCCAAAATAAAATTAGTAGATAGAGTATAACTATTTAAATAACTATTTTCTAAAACAATTATTGATTAAATCTGTGACGCCCCACCTCTATACCCACTCTAGCCAAGGACACTAAGGGGTAATGCCGTCAACTAGCGCGGAGAATAAGGCTGTTGAGGAGCGACCATTTGCGTAATGGCTTTGTGCGAGAACCGATTTGTCAGATAATACAACATGTATTTAGTTTCAGGAGGAAAACCGACATACCGATACAAACTCAAAGCTACTACATAGTGGCTATATATATTCTTCAAAAAAAATATTGAAATAAACATAACACAAATCAATCGTAGCCATCCATATCACAAAGGCGGGAATAGATATGAATATATAACACATGAAAGCTTACATTAGAGTAGTGGTCAGACAAGATTCACAATATAACAAAAGAATAGCTACATATGCTAGACAAAAGAAAATGGATACATCAATGAGTCTATATCTCAAATGCATACAACAAAAACTACTAATCTAAGTAGTTAGCCAAAAGTCAAGGTGATAATCCCGGATGTGAAGTCAAGCAGAAGCACATGTAACATCTCGATCTGACCTAGTATTATTTAATAAGAAAATAATAAATGGATGAGTCTAGCTATAAATATCACATAAAATGATATTGAATAAGAGATATGACATAAACATATGATAACCATAAAACCATACTGTGACAAGTATGTATTTGAAAATCAACAAGAGATTAATCAATATCACAAAAATCTTCTCAAAGATAAAAAAGAATGTCATACTCTGTATTTTTATTCACTAAAACCATAAGTATTGATGACTATATCAATGCCAATCACAAAAGTTAATGACACATAAATTAACCAATGCACAAATATTGATAAAACTTATCAATGTAAATCACAAAAATTGGTTGTTAATATCATTCTGGACAGTGACTCAAACACTCGAAGGGAACTAGCGACCTAGCATGATATAACGACCTAACGACCTAAAGAGTAAAGCAAATCAGCATCCTAACGGTTAGTAGGACCAGCGACCAAACAATTTGGAGAATAAGCGAGCTTACATGGATGCGAGACCAACAACGAGTTAGCGACCTAATGACCCCTAGCGACCTAATTGTTTAAGCGACCTAGCTGCTTAAGCGAATTAGCGACCTAAAGCATTAAGCGAGTTAGTGACCTAAAGATAGAGTAAGGTCGCGTGCATACTACCTCTTCACTAGGTCGCTCATGACCTAAGTCCACCGAGCCAACTTCTTATGCCACTTCTCTCCTAGGTCGCTACGACTTACCAGTTTGTTCAAAGAGACCTAGTGCAACCAAGATGAGCTATAGCTCGTATCCCTTAAGTCGCTCGCGACTTAAGACCTAACCCCTAGGTCGCACACGACCTGTAACATAGCTAACCAAACCCCTACGTCGCACACGACCTACGACCTACCCCTAGGTCGCCCACGACCTACGACATACTCCAGAAATCTCCTAGAAATACCATGCCTACACCACCGAAGAGAGGACCTATTGGCTCATTTCTACAACGCCTATACTCTACTGATTTCTCGACTCACCCGACACTTCAAACACGAAAGACACTTCAACAAACTTCAAGAAGAAATCTAACACATTCGACATTGATTCAAGGAATTCTTCTACATCGGAGTTTTAACTATTTGTCTTAGTAGTGTTGTAATCGAAATTGTTGTAGAGTTGTAATCGATTCAGCAATAAAGAAGACTAAAGTGGCCGTAGACTTAACTTTAAGCCGAACCACTATAAAACTGTTGTCTCTTTACTGTTTTTCTATGACTTTTCTACTTACTTCTGATTCCCGTAATGACGGACGGTGCTTTCGCTTAATCTCTACTTACACCGGGGTGTTAGCGTTCAATTTTAGCGTTAACATTTTTGGTGCTTTCACTGAGAACCCAACTCAGGCTGTCTTCATCATTGCTTCGCAAAAGTTTGTTGAAAGAATCTCTCTCAAATCCAGAAGTCTATCAAAGATAATGGCTCCTGGAAGAAAGAGCAGATCTTCTACATCCAGTGATGTTCATGAGAATACTGCCACTTCTCCTTCGTTAAGTCAAACAACTCCTAGTGTTGGAATTACACGAGCAGAGTTAGATGCTGCAGTTTCTGGGCTATATCAGCAAATGGAAGCCCAAAACACTTTAATGTTGGAAAGGTTGAACCCTTTGCTCGGAGCTAACCATCAACCGGTGAATAATGAACAAAACTTTGCCGATGATGTTCATAATGTTGAAGCAAGAACTGTTCCTCAAAGGGAAGCTAGCACCGTTGAAGGGACACCTCCCCAAGCCAGAGGATCAGGGCCGCAGCCAACCCTCCACGAACGCTTGTCAAGACAAACTTTCGAGAAAATGGCTGTTGTTTGTCCCGCAGAGCCTCTAAATGATGAGGAATACTTCTCTGGAATGGTTCGACAAATCATGAAAGAGGGCATGCAAAGAGAAGAAGATAAAAACGAATGGGGATTCGCTTCTAGCAAGACTCCGTTCACTGAAAGTATTTTGAAGGCAGAATTTCCAAGGAAGTTTGTTCCTCCTACCATCCCGGCTTATAAGGGAACAAGCGACCGTAATCAATTCTTGTACAAGTATGACTGGCACATGATAGATGCCAGGGCATCGGATGAGATCAAATGCCGGTACTTTTCGGTATACTTGGAAGGAGTGGCTCTACTTTGGTTTACAAAGCTACCGGTCCGATCTGTAGACCTGTTCTCTGATTTATCTCAGAAGTTTAAAGAACAATTCAGTTATATGCTTCAAAGTCGAAGGATATTATGTCACTGTCCAGCCTAGAACAGTATCCCGAAGAATCTATTAAATCTTTCTTGAACCGCTTCAACATAGCCTTGGCTGAAGTGGACGATGCAGAGCCACGAATGGTCTTGACCTATGTTAACGTAAAAATCAGACGCTAACACCCCGGTGTAGATTGAAGTTGAGCGAAAGCACCACCCGTGAACACGGGAACTAAAAAAAAGTAGAAAAGTTACAGAAAAAGCAGAAAAGACAACAACTTTTATAGTGGTTCGGCTTAGGGTAAGCCTACGTCCCTTTAATTCTCTTTATTACTGAATCGATTACAACTTTTACAACAATCTTCAATTACAATTTTGATGAGACAAACAACAAGAACTTTGACGCAGAAGAATTCTTTGAATCCATGTAGATTGCGTTAGATTTCCTCTCGAAGTTAGTTGAGATGCCTTTCGTACTTGAAGTGTCAAGTGAGTCAAGAATTCAGCAGAGTATCGGCGCTTAAAGAGATCGGCCCAAAGTCCCCCTCATGCTTGAGGTATGTTGGTATTTATAGGGAAATCCCCCCTTTAGGTCGTAAGTCATGACCGGTCTAAGGTAAGTCGTGGCCGACTCATCTGGCCCCTCCATGGTTTCACAAAAGTTCATTTGTACAAGTCCTAAGTTGCCCACGAGTCAACATCTAAGTCGCAAATGAGTCAACTGGTCCTCTTGATGCGGCATTGAACCTTCACCCAGTAGCTTTAGGTCGTGGACGACTCAAGCTAGGTCGTGAGTCGTGTACGAGTTAACTGATAAGCTTGTTCCGTTCAGATAATAACCCAAGTCCTGAATTGTGTACGAGTTAAGAGGTCACTTTGTTAAGTTAGGAGCAGCGCCTCATTTGCTTAAGTCGCTCACGACACATGCTAGGTCGTAAGTCGCAGATAGCTTTAAGTCGTTAACTCATTTCCTTCTTAAGTCGTGCTCTCCCTTGAACTATTAAGTCATCCTGTCCTTGAGTCGTGGGCTTCCTTAAGTCGTAGAAACCTTAAGTCGTGGAAACCTTAGGTCGTGAAGCATCCCTTCTCTTTTAAACCGTTAAGTCACATATTTCTCTATGTCGTAAGTCACCAAGTCCTTCAACTCGCTAAACCGTTAGGTCATCCATAAATTGAGTCGTAGACCGTCCACTTCCTTAAGTCGTTGACTCCTTTAAGTCGGCCAATCCTTGACTTGTTAAGTCACGTAATTTGTTTGAGTCGTGCAGTTTTTGAGTCGTAGGAAATTGAGGGTTAACATTTGCCCCTCGAAGTACATGCCTAGGTCGTAGGTCGTGTGCTTCGACTTATCTTAACTCGTGTGCCGGTTCAAATTCCTCTGCCTCGAGATATAAAAGGCTTAGGTCGCTTCTTCTTCACCTACTTGTTTCCCTGTTTTCATCTGCCATTATTGACCTTTGAAGCTTTTAGAAACAAATCCAATCAGTTTACCTTACAACCAATCAAGTTCCTACAATCTTCATCGTCACACTACGTAAGAGATTTTGCCTCTTTTCCAATAGCCGATCATCGTCGATCTTTGTCTCCGATTTTCCCCCTTGACCCTCGCGAATATTGTTATACTGGTGGACTTAAGGCAGGCGGTTCAATCTATCTTGCAATGATTCATGATTTGAGGCAATCTAGTAGTGTGGTATAACTAGGGCAATCCATTGTGAACAACGGATTAGGAGTTAAACGGGTTAGAAGGTTAACGGGTTAGAAGGTTAACGGGTTAGAAGGTTAACGGGTTAGAAGATTAACGGGTTAGGAGTAAGAGGGTATCTTTGCTAAAGAGAGTGGAATGTCGCCTTAGGTATAATTTGGCACCTCTGCGTGATCCAACAACTTTAACGACTTAATTATGAACCGTCTTAACATACCTTACGACTTAAACCATGAGTCGTGGCCGAGTTAGGACTTGAGAGTTTCTCGTTGCTTTGCATTGAAGTTTCCTTTATCTTCCACGACTTACTACATAGAGCGCAACCGACTTAAAGTTCCAACAACTCAAGATTGACACGACCTAACTTAACTTAATGACTTAGGCCGCGGACGAGTTAGCCAGAGAACCAACGACTCAACCTAACCCGTAGAAAAAAATTTCTTAAGTCGTTGGCGAGTTAGTACTTGTACTTTTAAGCTTTGTTTGAACTTTGAATTGTTGCTTGAACTTTGTTGCATTCTTTCGCGGATCAATTTTGACTTGTGTTAACTAACAATCTGTTTAATACATTATTTACAGAAAATTGGGACGAATATACTGCCACTGACTGCACATATCAAATGACAGATTATTCAACATAGAGTAATCAACTTAAACATACTGTATGAAATGGTGTGAACCAATCAACTAAAGTGAAATATTAATGCAAAGCATTGCTATCTTGAACTGATTTGTTTGCATCTACATTTCTCTTTCATATTTTAAAACAACGAACTCTGGACTTCATAACTGACAAATGCTTGCTAGTTTTCATTCCAGTCTTATTCGCTTATTGCTTTGTTGATTTTACACAACACTTCACACATTTTAGGAAACGTGCACCTTCATATTTGAATATCCAGTTGCTTGTGTAGAATGACTTCTCAGCAAGAAGATATAACATCCCAGGCTGGAGAGGCCACTCTTATTCCAGCTCCATTAGTCAATCCTCCAGAAAGAGCCCCAACCATCTTATCGTACAAAGCTTTTCATCAGTTGTGTGGTCAGTTTGGCATTGCTGAAGCAGATGCCATTATTCCTGAGAAAAGTGACACTACTGATGTGGCGCCTACTGACTTTGTAGCGGTTAACCGGAAAATGTGCCTAAGCGGGGCCATTCCCCCTTTCAACAACTTTCTCCAGAATCTTCTCCGTCGACTATCTATCTCCCCATTCCAGCTACACCCCAATGGCTATGCCATTCTGATGGGGTTGTGCGTGCTATTTAGGAGAACATTTGACCGACTTCCAAGCTTTGACGAGATTTGCTTCCTATGCTCCTTTACTAGGACTAAGGATCATCCTTCTATTACCGTCGTGAGAAGCGCCCGAAATCGTAAATTGATCGTTGGCCTCCCTGACACTGCCCATGGGTTCTTAACTCAATTCTTCTTTGTCCGCTGCCCCCCAGGGTTTTATGCTGTGTGGAGGGAAGGAAGTAAGATCATCTACCTCTACCCCTTCTATACTTTGAGTTTTGTGAAGTCCGAATTGCCAAGTGTTAACTTCATTTTTTCATTTCAGCGCTTCCCCCACCTTCTAGAGATCCCAGCCACAAGCCAACTCTGGAGAGGCTCGTAGCTGTACCGGTTGAAGAGCGGGATATGAAATTTTTGTTGAATGATGAATTTCTTTACCAGTTCGTACTTCTTCACCCTTCTCGCTCCACACACCCCCATGAGGTTCCAGACTCCCCACCTAAAGCATTAGGTGCCCCAGTTTCTTCTGACGAACCCATACCAAAAGAACCTGCTTCCGAGGCTTCTCTGGTGAAGTGCTCTACTACTGTCGATGTTGAGGGGACGTCTGGAAAATCCGCACTTTCCCCAGTCATTGAGGAAGAAGAGACTCAGGGATCTCCCCAACGTTCACTGAAGTCTGGCGAAGAAGCCGGGAAAACAAGCCCTGTCAGGCATAGTGGGGACGACACTTTCGAAGGGTTGAGCGACCTCTTTGCCACCTCACAGGAGATCTTTAAAGACGACCCTGTCACTATTAGGGTTTCTTCTTCAGTAGTGGAACCGAGTTCTTCTTTGCAACAAGCTCCGTCGACCCAAGAGTTGACGTTAACTACTACCCTCACGATTACTCCGCAATCAAAGAGTGGTACGTAGTTTGATGCGCGTATTTTGCACATCACACACACTTAGAACCTTTCAGCACTTTCATGCACCTAACTCTTTGTACTTTGAAGATTCTAAAGTTACACTTCTTTTCTCTGAAGACTTTTAAGACTTGTTTTTTTAATTTCAGATTCTTCGATGGGACGCAGCGGCTCTTACTATGACGACTTTCAGCGCTACGGGAGGCGTAGTCAATATGATTATAGGCGCTACCTTCCCGTTCACAGAGAACTCTCAGGAGAGGAGGGCTTAAGAAGAGCGTTATGAGAGAAAAGAAAGGGAGGACCACCATGATTATTCCCAGAGAGGTGACGACTCTCACAAGAGAAAATCCCATGATGATGGGGAAAAAGTCATACAGTTGAGGACCCAAGCAAGCGTGCCAGGAACGGTGAGAAGCATGCAACTACCACTCCTAAAAAGGTCACTGCCCCTATCTCACTTGACATTCCTTCTGTCTCTCCTGCTCTCGGGAAGACAGACATTCAGACAATAATCAGCAATTCCAAGTTGGACCAGGCCCGGCTACTCTGCAAAGCCGGTTGCCGCACTGGTGCCTAAATGGAGTGCGGTTCGACCTTGACTTGGTCCCTATTGATAAACAAGCAATGCTGCAAAATCTTAATGTTGTTAAACTTGATATCGAGCGGATGTCAGGGTGGCAAAAGCTTGTTGATGAGCTTCAAAGTGTCAACCGTGCGAATATAGAGGCCATGCTGACCATGGAGAATGATAAGGCCGAATGGCAGAAGGTTCTTGAGTAGCATGATACCAAAATGAGGAGCATCACGACTTACAATGATGAGCTTGAAGCGAAAGTTGAGGAACTTAAACAAGAGCTTACTACTTCTTCTGCCTCATATACTCAAAAAGAAGAAGTACTTCAAAAGCAAGTTCGCGATGCTCACGCCGCTCAGCGACATGCCGAGGCACAACTTGAAGCTGAGCAGAGAGCAGCGGGAAGGTATCGCGCTGAGGTTACAGAGTTACGGGAGAAAGTCAACTCTCAGGAGGCGGAAATTCAAATGCTAAAGCTTCAACTCTCCAAGGCTGAAAGAGAGCATGATCAGGCCGTTGCCGGTAAAATTGTAGCTGAAGAATCTAATGAGGCAACGAAGACCAGCATCAGCTCGACATTGTTTGACTTCTACCTGCATAGCGTCTTGGGGCACGGTAGTCTCGCCTTTCTAGGTCCCAAGTATGAAATTACTTTGGCTGAAGTGTGGGAGGCCGCACTTGATATGCTTGGTGCTAAAGGTGCTGGCTATGTTGAATCAGAGCTTGAGGGACATTATTTAGATGACGGAGCTCACGCTGCTCTTGCCAGGGGAAAAGAACAGCTTGCGAAATTAAGAGCCGAAATGGCAGTAGGGGAACATTTAGGAAAAACTATCTCAACTGCTCCAGTTCAGCCTTGTCCTTCGGCCGAAATCGACATTATCGGCTCCAGTTCATTCTCCATCCCCTGTTAAAGTTACAACCGAGATCATAAGCACACAGGGTGGAGATGAAGGCGAACAGAGCGCCGAAGCACAGGCTTATGAGGTTGATATGAGGAAGCCGACTTCTCCAGGTAACTCTACTGTTAATCTTGCCTAAGTAGACTGCTCATTTGCTTCTTATGAGTTCGATGAGCTTTTCGACTATTTCTTGAACCTCAATGAGCCTTTGTCTCCTCTCTTTACTGACTTTAACTGCTTTTCTTCTGTAGAGAAAGCATCGAGAATTGTTCAAACTTCCCCTCCTCCAATTATTCCTCCTTCGGTTCTCCACGTCACTCCTCCGTCCGCCTCTCAACCCGGGTCGCAAGAGGAGAAAATAGAAGCTCTTCATGGCTTAGATGATCCTATTGCTTCTCAAAAACATGGGGGAGAAGGGGTTGGAGAAGGCAATGAGTCTCCGAAGCGAACCACTTCTGATAACATAAAATTATCTGCTCTTGTTACTCCGGGAAGTGAGTCTTCTTCAAAGAGGAGGAGGAAGCGTGTCACTTCTAAGAAGAGAAGGAAAGACATTCTTGTTTCTGAAGAGGAAGCGAAAGTTGATCCGACAGTAACCCTTTCTCCTTCATCCTCGACTCTCTCAAGCCGTCCTGAAAAGCTGCCTATTAGGTCAGGTGAAGGCTCTAAGGGTGGTGGCAAGAAGAAGTAAGGGGTCCTGCTTCGATTTATCTTTACTTTTTTCTTTTTGCATGTACTGGCCGGAGATTGTGCGGGTACCGGCCTCCGCTTTTCTTTTTCTTTTTATTTTGAAACCTGTACCTGTACAAAATTTTGACAGTATTGAATAAAATGATTCTTTTTGTTTGTACAAACTTCTGTCTGTATTTGAGAATGCATTTACTATTCATTTTTGTATAAGTTTCTTTATATGATATTGCAGTGAGCTTGTGGTATGTTGTTCGAGCGTAATTTTTACCAATGTAGCTACACCATGTTGCCCCTATACCATAAGCTCGTTGCAATATTGTATACTTTGAGGGGACCTGTACTCTTATTTTCTGGAGAATAACTATTTCATACTTGGAGGAATACTATTCTGCCCAAAATAGAGTACAACTCACTCCATATGAGTTTCTACGCTTCATCCTTCGAAGATATCACCTTTTCTTTTGTGCTTTCACACATTTTTACCAAGTGAATTCTCCTATGTGGTAAAGCGGGCCTCTGAAGGGCACTTTAACTTCTTTTGAGGAAGAGTATTTTCAAGAACAGAAGAACTAATCTTCCTTTGAAAGCTAAAGTGTGCCTTTGAAGAGGGCTTTCCTTTTTTTTATTACACCTCGGTGGAGGGCTTTATGATATTTTCTTTGCATTGCAGACGAAATGCTTCTTTGGAAAGTTGTACCTCTGAGGAGGGCTTTTTCACGTTTCAACACTTGGAAGTTTTATTTCAATCTCGGTGAAACGTGTGCCTCCGAAGAGGTCTTTCTGTTTGATTGAACCTCTTGGAAGAGGTTTTTTGTTTGATTGTGCCACTAGGAAGGGGTCTTTTTGTTTGATTGCGCCTCTGGGAAGAGGTCTTTTGTTTGATTGCGCCTCTGGGAAGAGGTCTTTTGTTTCTGCCCTTGGGAGAGGCTTTTATTTTTCCCCGTTCGCTGGGAAGCGGGCCTCCGAAGAGGGCTTTTCATATTTCGTCCCACGGGAGTGTATCACCGATCACAGTGAAATGTATGCCTCTGAGTAGGGTTTTTGCCTGGAAGTTTGGAGTTTCTTTCTCTCGGTTGGACGGATTCACGGGAGTGTATCGACCGATCAGTCCACAACTTTGTATTGAGTAAGATCTCTCTTTTTCTGGTTTAGCCCGCTCGATGTCTTTTAGCATTTCAACTGTGGTGAAATGGGCCTCCGAAGAGGGCTTTTCACGTTTCAACACTTGGATGTTTTATTTCAATCTCGGTGAAACGTGTGCCTCTGAGTAGGGCTTTTGCCTGGAAGTTTGGAGTCTCTTTCTCTCGGTTGGACGGATTCACGGGAGTGTGTCGACCGATTAGTCCACAACTTTGTATCGAGTAAGATATCTATTTTTCTGACGAAGCCCGCTCGAGGTCTTTATCCTCCGAAGAGTTGTGCCTCCGAAGAGGGCTTGTGCCTCCGAAGAGGTCTTTTGCTGATTGATGCTTGCTCGCCCATGTCTCTTTGCCATCTATTCATGTCGGCGATCCCCGTCATCTTTTGCAAGTGTCATCCTTTTTTATTTGCCAATAATTTTACTTATCCAAAGAAATATACTTCATAGTTAAACGAGTTGGTGGTGGTAGACACAGGCTATTTAACTGGTTGTTTGTTTGTTCAAACATTTGCAGTTAGTTAGATATGGCCCACTTCCATCCACATCGCTAACTTTTGTTTGAAGCACTTCTTTTGTAGGATTTGAGTACGGAAATTTTGAATGGTTTAGAGTTTGGTTGCTGGGTGATGTCGGAGGTCGCTTGGTCTTGTGACGGGTAAGCTTTGTTTTTATGGCCTGCATTATTAAATCGACATTTTAGTAACACAATTAACGTATTTTATATGTCGAAATAAAACAAAGCAGTTTATAGTAGTAGAGAACAAAAGATTTATAGTGGTTCGGCCAAAAACTGGGCCTACATCCACTTTATAGCTTTTCATTATTCACTTGCTTTACAATTGCTTTCAATACAAGAATCATATATTCATAATTCTTTTACAACATTTCAACAAAGCTTTCAAGTAAAATAGGGACGCAAATGATTGTTGTTCCAAGCTCTTGGGATTAGTTCTCCTTCGACAGTTGTGAGTTTGAATGTGCCATCAAGGAGTTTCGCGCCTATAACATATGGCCCTTCCCAGTTTGGCCCGAACACACCTATGGCTGTCATAATTCTCTTCAGGACTAAGTCCCCAACTTCAAAGCTGCGCTGACGAACTTTGGAATTGAAGTGCCTGGCTATTCATTGCTGGTGAGCTGCAATTCTATGTCTATCCTCTTCTCTTCTTTCATCGAGGGGGTCAAGTGCTTCCAATTGAAATTTTTCATTCTCATTTTGATCAAAATGGATCCTTCTGTGTGAGGGGACTTCAGTTTCCACTGGAATCATCGCTTCTGATCCGTATGCCATCCCCCGATTGTAAACAACCTTTATCCGAGGATCCTCAACCAACAACTATCACAAAGTCATATATATTTGCGATATCCATATAAGTTAAGTATCTTTGCTCCATACCATGATACCACTTCTATCCAGAAGGAAATGTACATACCCTAAGGGGCGCTACTCCCTATAACCTTGCTGCATCTTTCCCGTTTTGACCATTACCGGGTTGTGAGGTCCAACGAAGTTTCCTCCACAAAGCTAAGCTTTTCACAAAAGCTATGCTTTGTTCAACAACACTTCTTATGCCACATTACCAAATTGGGAATGTATCACTAGTAACCATCAACTACATAACCCCTGAGCTCGTACGTTCCAGAGAAGGGTGTTAAGCAAAGAGAATAAATTCTCCGCCACTAACAGAAACTTATTTGATAGAAACCAGCTTTACATCTCAAATTTGTAACGTCAGATACACATCCATACAAGTCCATTCCGGGATTGAATGGAACCGAAGGCACTTCCAAAGAAGCCCTTGCAATACGGATATTCACTAATCACATCCAGACTTCCCATCACAAAGGGTGATAAAATCTCTATATCGGAAATCAGCCGATGCTGAGACATTCGATGGTAATCCTTCCGTTTCCGAAAATATCTGGTCTTCAACACCGATCTACAAATGCCATCCATTACGACGTATCACTATTTTGAATGGGATTTATGACCCAAAGGTCCTCTCCCGGCTAAACCGAATAACGAGCGCTTATTTTAAAATAAGTGTGGCATTCAAATTCAAGCAAATCACAACAAATACCCATCTAAAGGTAAATATTGATAGTCGGTTATTTAACTATCAATATATATGCACAACATCACAGATTCCAAATAACTTCCCAAATTATTTATTTTCCAAAGATATCTTTACAAGATATATTTTTCCACATTTCAACCATTTGAAAACAAATTTCAAATCACTTTTCACCTTTACAACTTTTGCAAATAAATTCAAATCATTTTCCTTACGCGGAAACACTTCCAAATATTTATTCATCTTCACTGGAAATCTGCCGCGTTCAAATACTTTAAAATAATTTATAACACTTATCCAAAAGGTATCATGAAAAGACTTTGAAATAAAACTATTTTTCTTTAAACAATTTACTTAAAATATTAGTTATAAAATATTATACCAATATTACATATAACTTAAGTCCAAACTAATTTACAAAATAAAATTAGTAGATAGAGTATAACTATTTAAATAACTATTTTCGAAAACAATTATTGATTAAATCTTAGAAATAATCATTTCTATATCAACTTAATAAATCTTTACTTAAAGGATTTAAAACAATCAAAGAAGTTAATTTCTCCAAAGTATCCTTTAAAATCCAACTGTAGAACTTCCAATTTATACTTTAAAAGCCGCTTTGTAAATATACTCGGCTTTCCAGGGAGAATACACTTTCATTTCAAAATGGTTCATTTAAACCAATTAAATAAATCCTTGCCGATTTATTTTAAATTTACGTTAAAAATTCGTAAATTTATTTCCATGCTTCAAAAATAAATCAATGTTTATTTTTAAACAAATTTCCCTTTCCTTTATAAATTCCATGATGAATTTAAATTTCCAAATATCCATTGACATAAGATTTTCAAATCGATTTCAAATATTCACTTTCAACAACATTTCAATTTTCTAATTGATTTCAAAAACAACCAAATCAAATTCCATATTGATTTTCCAAGAAATTAAACAATAAGAATTTCATTCAAATCTCAAATAGAAATCAACTTCTACTAAACCCCAAATCAATTTTCAAATTGATTCCAAATTCGTTTCAAAGTACCAAATTAATTTCCAAATGGGTTTTGAAAGTATTTAAATTCAATCACCAAAAATCAATTCCCAAATGGATTTCAAATTTTATTTCCTTTTAAAAATAAATTCCTTTTAAAGAAAACAAATTCTTTTATTTTTCAAACTCTTAAAAATCCGTATTTTGAATAAATTCTTCAAACTTTGAATAATATTACCCGAAATCCATTTATTAAAGCTTTTCACAAATTTTCAAATTTTATTCAATAAGATTAAAAATAAAACTTTATTATTTTAGAATTCCTTATTTTAAATTTATCTAATTCTCAAAAATAAATTTTTGTATAACTTTCAACCTAAATTTTAAAAAATCAAATTTTATTTATTTCCGGTATCTAACGATACCAAAATTTTATTAGGCTAAATTTTAGCCTTCACCGATTTCAATCACAAAGATAATCATACGGAGATTATAAATAATCAACACACAACATTGAAACAAATTCAATTATTTGAGGAATCCAGTTGGATCCCTCCAACACGTTTCCCTGCATCCACAGATGTTAGCACAATACCAATCCCGTTTCAAGACGGGATATCGCGGTACATGGGTTTATATAAAATATCATCCGCTATATGCAGCGCAGTAGGGTCTCATCCGCTATATAATGCGGGAAATCAACTCCAAGTACATATATAATACCAATTCCACTTCAAGGTGGAATATCACGGTATATGTGTTTAATAAAATAACCTTGCTTAATATGCGACATATAGGGTCTATTCAATACAACAAATAGCAACCATCATTCAATCACACAATCAAGCAATTATAAATTTAACTATTTAAAATTTTAAATCGAAACACAATTCGATTGAGTGAGAAGTTCTCACCTTTCTTCCAATAATAGTTGTAGTGTTTTATTCCGAATAAAATTAAACGCACGTTTAATTTTGCCCAAAATTGACACTAGCTCCAATCAATCCCATTCCAGCTCCATTGCGTAGTGCTCGTCATTACGATTCCAACGCAACTCGTTTCGTCAATTTTCGGCCTCGTATAAACAAGTAATAGCTTTTTAAAGTTTGTACGATTTGAAAATATAATAATTAATCAATTTCCTTTTTTATTTTACCCTAAATTCAATAGGGCCGTAGATTTCAATGCCCTAGATCATGGTCGCACGCATTGTTCTTCTTCCCCAGGCAAAAGTCGCTCACGATAAACCCGTAGCCGTTAATTTCCATCGACGATCACCCCTCCAACGACCAACTATATAATGATCAACGACCCTCAAATCGAAGCCTAACGCGAAAACTTCCCACGGCCAGAGTATCATCAAGCTCGGTTGTCCCTGTGCCTCAAAAAATGTGCACGAACGTACAATGTTCATCCCCAAATTAACGTCGATCCGTGAAGAGATAGGCGAAATCGACTGTTGGATGTATAGCTCTCATCGAGGACTAGAAGGTTGTAGTTGAAGATTTATTGTAATTATTAACGGATTTGAAGAAAAACGAGGAGGAAGAAGAACAATTTTCAGCCATTAAAATAAAATTGGCGGCTAGGGTTTAGAAACTAGGGTTTGGTTCAAAATGTGAAAATAGGGGGCCTTACATAGAAAATATTCGCGCACTATTCACCCGAAATTTTTTCGAACTCCAAACGAAGAGTGCCGCTTGGCGTTTATAATGTTTTACCCTTATTCCGAACGTCAATGGAATATATATCGGTAGCCAATTCGATCATATTTGAAAGATAGGTTTTCAAATCGACTGTTTAAATTTAAAATTCACTTAAACCGATTTCTACGCGTTTTAGCTTGCTCCGGACAAACCATAAATCCGATTGACACGAAATTTGAAATCTTACAATAATTTAACATTACGGATACAATGAAACTAGTTTCATCGAAATCTGAGACTGCTTGAAAAATGACTATTTTTACTCGTCAATACATATTAAAATATTCAATTTCCACAAATAAACTTTTAATTCAATTTTAAAAGTTCTATAACATCATTCTAACTCTAATATGATTTAATACAACTTTACAAATCAATTTTAATCACTTTAAACCCAATTCCCAACTATTTCTGTAATTTCAAATATTAAAATATAGATTTAATTGTCCAATTAAATTTAGATATTCGAAAAAAAAATTCGACTTACAAATTTTATTTGTTAATATTTAAAATCAATTGAATATATGAATTTCAAATGGTAGAAATTCTGGGTTGTCATGGTTATAAATTTCAAAAATGGTTTATATTTCACTTCAAAACATATTCATTTAAACCCTTTAAATTCAATATAAAATAATACTCATTTCAAAATTGTGACATTCTATGTTTTTTTATTCAATTATAAAGTTTCCAAAACATTGTAAATGTTAGCTACAACAGCACTTATAAAATGTTACGGTAGATTAGTAATTCAAAACATTGTCAAATTCAACAGTAGCAGCACTTACAAAGTGCTACAGTAGGTATTAGAAATTTAAAATAGTTCAGTTTCATTTCGGCAACAACACTTACTAAGTGCTAAAGTAGCTATTTAGTTATTCAAAACAGTTTACTTTCAGCAACAACAGCACTTACAAAGTGCTACGGTAGGTATATGGTTATTTCAAAATATAGTTTAGTTTCAGCGACAATAGTGCTTACAAAGTGCTGCAGTAGCTCTTTATTATTCCAGGACAGTTTATTTTTAGAAATGATAGCACTTAAGAAATGTTGTCTTAAAACCACAGCATTTCTGAAGTGCTACCAATACTAATTCCAGATTTAATATAAAATTTCAGAAACATTACAACTTCAATTTTAGCCAATTTAACTTATGAAAATCATATTTTTCGCTTCAAAAATATTCATTTGGATATCATTTAACTTATGATTCAATAAAGTAAACTTTTAATAAATAAATATCCAATTTAAACAATAGTTCACTTATCAAGTCAAACGTAAACTATTTTCTCAACTTTTTATTTTTAACAAATTAACTTAATACTTTATTTTAAAATATCCATTTCATACATAAAATTAAATTTCCATTTATTTAGTTAACTTAAAATTTTCCATTTAAAACTAATTTTCCAATTTCCAAGATAAGTCATTTACACCTTTCCCTTTAATTCTATATACATTTTAATAGAAAAATCACTATATATTCATTTAAATTATTTAAATTCAATTTGAGTTTCACATATAAAAATACTTATACATTTCAGAAAATATATATAATTAAACACGGGTCTGTATAATATTTTCTAACCTAGGTCAAGTGATACGGATAATATATCATTTCAATCCGCAATTTAAAAAGAAAAATCCGGGTTCTATTATTTCAAACCCGTAATCCCAAGTAAATAAAATACAACAAAAATCACTCGAGCCTATCATTTCATACCATAATGATTTTTCCTTATTCTAAAGTCCGTTCAGGTATGCATCATTTCAACCCATAGTGATAAGGGAACTTACAATGTGAGATACAGAAAATAAAATAACAATATAGCATATAATATTATAACAGATGATGTAACATGTATAAAATCAGGTTATACATCATATGATCATATCACAGGCATATATGAACAAATTAACATAGCATAACAATTTTACACATTCACTTGTCATCATTTCACAATTATATAAGTGCGTCATGTCTAGAGTAAATAACTCACCTTTTTGAAGCTAGGATTACGAAGTAAAGGCACACAACAAACACAGAAAGACGCGACAATCACGAACTAGATTCGTAGAGAAGTGGCACAAGTCGAAATCTTGTAAACAAATAATTTATCATAAAAATAAGTATATAATTCAACAATGTAAAATATAAATTAAAATGAAAAGTATGCATGAGAATGAGATACAAATGGCTTTAACCCGAACAATGGCTCAGCCACAACACCTATAAGCTCGGCCTAGGTCTAGTATGGCTTGGCCATGATATTTTTGAAGCATCTAACCTAGGTTATGGGGTCCATAGGCACGACTAAGGCAAGGAAAGTGAAGAGTGATGGAGTTACAAGCGTGTAATGTAGAGGCAAGGAACAAAAGGGTCTTTGGTTCACATAGGCTCGGCCATAGCCTAGTATGTTTCGACCAGGGTTAGACTTTAGGTCAAGTGCATCTCAAGGCACGACTTGGCAGGTTTTAGGTCACGGCATGTCAAAACAAAGTGGGGTTTTATGGTACGGCCGAGGCAAATGGAAGAGTGGTGAAATAATGGATCGAAGACTTGTGATGGTTTTGGTCAAGTTTTTGTGGTGGATCTAGATCTATGGGTCATGCCCTGAGTGAAGGAGGTGATGGTCTGTCATGGAGGAGGTGGAGAGGGGATAAGGTCGAAAATATGGTGGAGGTTGAGCACTTGGTGAAGAAAAACAAAAGAAAATAAAAGAAAATGGAAAAAGAAAGAAGAAGAGAAGCCGTGGAAACTTACTATAATTTTCTCCATGAGAAAGCAAATGAGGAAATGTGATGTTGAGGATTGTTTTTGTGCGTGATTTCGCAATAGAGGAGACGGCTAGGGTTTTGGAAATACACGGCTAGAAAAATGGTGAACGGCTAGGGTAGGTAATAAAGGGGCAATGCAAATAAAAAGGCAAGCATTTAAAACAATGTAAACGTATGTCTCTTTGATTTTTCCAAGCCATTAATAAAAATATACACACAAGTAAAATACAATAAATAAAATAAAGAGACGGGCATAGGAAAAATATAATACAAAATACAGAAATTAATTATGTGTAGAACGCTGTAGTTTATCCAGTTTTAAAAGTATAATTCAGAATTTAGCGAAATGAAAAGCAGAACGATATCATAATTATATCCAACTTCAAATAAAAAGATTATAATTTTAAATTTTAAAAAACTTTCAAATAAAAGTCATAGTTTGACCAAAATATAAAAAATTTTGAAATTTTTTATTTTATCCTATTTGAAAGATAAATTAAATGCACATCCAAAATTACACTGGAAAAATTCGAACAATTCAAATTTTAATGATTAAAAATCAAAGTTTTCAAATAAATCAAATTTAAAAATATTTACAAAATTTTTAGTTCTTACACTCTCCCTCGCTCAAAACTTTTCATTCTCGAAAAGGAATGAAACAAGGAAAACAAAGAATGATAAGATAGCAAGGCAAAAGTACCTGAAACAAACAATTCTGGATTCGAAGCACGTATGCTCTCCTCTGTCTCCCAGGTACAATCTCGTTCATCAATGCTCCACTGCACTTTCACCAGGTTGATAGATTTCCTTCTTAGCTGCTTTGTGCCTCGATCGACGATACGAAGTGGCTTCCTCCGAACAGTCAAATTAGGCTTAATATCCAAACTATCAAGAGCAGAAGGCTGGACAATAAGAGATGGATCATGAAGATACCGACGAAGATGGATATATGGAAGGACCGATGAACCTAGGAGCAAGCTTCCCTCTACGACTAAAACGAACCACATTCCTTAAGTGAGAGATCTTAAGGAAAGCCTGATCACTAACACCAAACAACAAACTCCTCCTACGACTATCAGCATACTTCTTCTACCTATCTTAAGCAATCCTCATCTTCCTCTTAATCTCCTCAACCTTCTCGGAAGCCTTTAAAATCACATCAGGACCTGAACCAAATGATTACCGGATTACTTCCAACAAGATGGAGATCTACAAGGTCTTTCGAAAAGAGCAGGAAACAGTGACATTTCAACACTAGCCCAAATTCAAAAGCAGAATGAGATAGATAAAAGATTAAGGTAAGATCAAAATAGAAGACTGAAAATATACCTGATAACTGTTGTTATAGGTGAATTCAACAAGATGGAGATGATATTCCCATGATCTTCCATAATCCAGAACATAAGCACGAAGAAGGTCCTCCAGAATCTGATTCACTCTTTCAGTTTGACCATCGTTCTACAGATGGTAAGCAGTGCTCAGATTCAGACGAGCATCCAAAGATTCATAAAAAGCATTCCAGAACTGACTGGTGAAGATAGGATCCCGATCGCAAACAATGCTGATAGGAACACCATGGAGACAAGCAATCTCGCTTATATAGATCACAGCCAGACTAGAAGCAAAACGTGTAGATCCGACCGGAATGAAATGAGCTAATTTGGTCAATCTATCCACAATAACCCAAAAGCTCTCATTACCCCTCTGAGTCCTCGGTAAACCATCAATAAAATCCATGAAAACTTGTTCCCATTTCCAATTGGAAATCTCTAAGGGCTGCAACAAACCAGGGGTTTTCTGATGATCTACCTTGACTTGCTGACAAGTCACACATCTAAGAACAAATATAGAGATATCTTGCCTCATAACTCTACGCCAATAAATCTTCTTCATGTCCAGATACATCTTCATCACACCAGAATGAATAGAATGTAGGGATCGATGATGTTCCCGAAGTAACTCTTGCCTCAAACCATCAACATTCGAGATACAAATCCAATTATTAATCATCAAAATCCCTCTATCACCGATCTGATCTCCACTACCATCAGGACTACTACAGCCAAACCTACTATGAACACTCTCCTTAATCGATCTGATGATCATATCCTCATCCTGCTTAGCCCAGATACGATCCAAAAGAGGAGAAGAAGAAACAACAAGCTGACACAACAAAGCCTTCTTCCTACTCAAAGCATCGGTCAAACATTAGCTTTCCTCGGGGTATAGCTAATGTTAAGATCACAAGAAGTAAGAAAATCAAGCCACCGAACGTTACGCTGATTCAAATCCTTTTGGGTGAAGATATGCTTCAAAGACCGACGATCAGTGAAGAGTGAAACTTAGCATCCAAAAGATGATGCCTCCAAAGCTTCAAAGAAAAGAAAACACCCAGCAATTCAAGATCATGGGCTGCATAATTGGCCTCATGGGTCTTCAGCTAGCGACTGGCAATAGCAATCACCTTCCCATCTTGCATCAGAAGAGCTCCCGAAGCCTCACGACAAGCATCACTGTATACCGTTAATCCCTCATTCCCATTCAAAACGGTAAGCAATGGTGCGGAAGTAAGCTTACGCATCAACTCATTGAATGCAACTTCACACTTATCACTCCATATAAACTTAGCTTTCTTTCGAGTTAAAACGGCGGGAGGTGCAGAAATCTGAGCAATGTTTTCAACAAATCTCTAATAATAACCGGCAAGGCCCAAAAACTGCGAATATCAGTTGGAGTCCTAGGAGTTTCCCAATCCTATAAAAGAATAGGGAGAAATAAGGACCACAGAAATGATAGGATGACCAATTTTCAGCAAGAAAAGAAAGGAAAGACTTACATTGATCGTAGCGATCTTGACTGCATCAACAGAAACTGCATTACTAGAAACAATATGTCCAAGGAATTGGACTTCATCTCTCCAGAAATGGAATTTAGAGAATTTAGCCTTCAACTGATGATTTCTAAGAGTCTTTAGAACAAATCTCAAGTGTGATTTATGCTCTTCCTCAGACTTGGACAGAAGAATATCATCAACAATGACTAGAAAAAAGTTATCAAGCACCTCATGAAAAATACGATTCATCAAATCCACAAAGAAAGCACGGGCATTAGTCAAACCAAAAGGCATAACTAAGCATTCATAAAAACCATTCTTAGTACGAAAAGAAGTCTTAGGAATACTTTCCTCAACAACTCCGAGCTGATGAAAACCTGCGGCAAGATTAAGCTGGGAGAAAACAGTAGCTCCATGGAGCTGATCAAACATATCATTGATGCAAGACATAGGATATCTGTTCTTCATAGTGAGCTTGTTCAGCTCCTTATAATCAACACACATCCTCAAAGAACCATCGGACTTGGTGACGAAAACCATTGCTGCTCCCCATTATGAATGGATAGGTCTGATCAGACCATTGGAATACAAGTCCTCAATTTGCTTCCTTAACTCGACCTTCTCACGGGATGTCATCCTTCTAGGAGGAAGAACTACAGTTCGAGCTCAAGGAATAAGACCAATACGAAAATCAATTTCCCACTGAGCAGGTAAAGAAGTGACTTCACCAAATACATCGGGATATAGTTTGACTATAGGAGTTGAATGAATATCACCAGGAGAAGCATCAAGAGAATAAATAAAGCTGCCAGCAAAATCCTAGGACAAACTACACTAAATCACCATAGAATTACCAAAATCATCCATAAGGGAAACAAGTCGGGAACTACAAGAGATAAAGCCATCATGCCTCTTCAGCCAATCACTACCAAGCAATAGATCAAAAGCATCAAAACCTAGAACATAGAAATCACTAGAAAACAGATAAATAGAATAAAAGAGTTCCACATTTCTACAAATCCTACCAAGGTTCGCAGGACCACCAACAGGATTTGAAACACACCAAGGCACAAAAGCAAACTCGAGGGAAAGTAGATGCTCAAATTTATAACAAAGATCCACAGAAATAAAACTATGCGATGCTCCAATATCAAAGATAACACGAACTAGAAAATAAAACAGATAAAAGATGCCCTGAAGTGTACCTTGAGAATCACTATGAACATGAGCAGGAATAGGTGCAGGAGGTGGAGCTAGTGAAGATGTAGAGGTAACAACAAAAAATACCCTATGACTGGCCCCTCGGCTGAGTGGGGCAATTCTTCTTAAAATGTCCAGGCTGTAGACAAATGTGGCAGAGATCATGCCTAGTCAACTGAGCTGGAGGAGGAATAGCAGCATCAACCAAAGTAGGCCAACTATTAGCATTGTTTCCCTTCTGATCACATCTGAAACAAGTAATTGAATATAGATCGATGGCTGTCTCTAAAATGAAGAAGATCCAGATCCTGGAGTCTTGTTCCAATTCTTCTCATGATGATAAAAGTTAGGCTTTCTCTTCTTAGGATTACCAGAGGAAGACTGAGATGAAGCAGGACGAGTAATTGGAGGATCCTTGGAAGTAGGATTCTCATGTTTAATGGCTATGTCCATCAGAGTGGTGAAAGAACTATGCACGTGGGCTATGAGGCGATCATAGTAATCTGGAGCGCACTAACAATGAACTTATCATTCTTCTTAAGAAGAGTGTCATTCAGGCTAAGGCCAAACTTAGAAAGTTTATTGAACTTCCTCTCATATTCAGAAAAAGACATATCACCCTGTTTCAAATCCATGAATTCACGATACAGCTGAGACTTTCCTGCCTCAGGCATCCATTTTACAAGAAAAGAATCCCCAAGGCATGATAAAGAGAACAAGACAGATTTCAAAAAATGAAGGGCGCCAAATTTGAAACAAACAGAAGACGATACCTAAATTGCTCCCAAGAAATGTCAGCCTTAGTATTGTGCTGTGGCAGATTCCCACTAATCTAAGGATGCTCCTTTCAATTGCCAAGCTATAAACGGACGCTGTTGGGCATTAGTGATCTTAAGACCGGCGAATATTCTCTCCAAATCCTTCAACCACTGTTGAGCTTTAATAATTCTCTCAGATTCGGTGAACTTGGTGCCACCAAGCTCAGTGTATTCCTTGCAAAGCTTCATGAACTTGACTGGGGCTGCAGGCTCTAGAGCTGGGGCAATACCACGTCCCCTACATCTAGCATTTCTATGACTCATACTGAAAAATCAAGAATGAATTTTACGACAGAGGTAATATAGAAATAAGACAAGATTAGATAATATAAAATAAAATGCAACGAGAATTGAATATCCCGAATAAAGCAATTACTAACATGTTGGATAAGAAAAGGTAGAGGTTTAGAAAAATTTGACTTTAAAACAAGAAAGGTTTTTATATCAAAATACTCTTTTACAATCCTTTGAAAATCATTTTAAAAATCATTTTATACTTCAAAATAAGTTCTCTCATAAAGAAAAGGATTCTAAGATTTATTTCACTAATCTAGGGTATTTTTAGCCTATCTCTAATGAGTTTTTGCTCCGCAGGCTAAGGTTTGCCTAAAACCAAAGCTCTGATACCAAATGTAACGATCCACTCTTTTGGACCTTTCAAATCGACAATAAAACCTCACATGTATTACTTGAATAATTCAAAACAGTAGACTGTACTATAATTTGGAGCAAATAAAACCAATCACAAAACCACAGACATAGATAAATCAGAATAACTCATGGCGGAAAATAAAACAACAATGGTAGTTCATGAAGCTACCATGAATACCGTCTCAAAACAGTTACAAAATACCATAGTGTGAAAAGTAAATACAACAAAATCCCAAATACATAGATGTCTACTAATACAGATGCTGAATAGAAAATACTGAATAAAAGATAGCAACTAGATAAATGATGATCTCCAGCAAATCCTAGCTCCAGAAGGTGAATTCCAAAGCTGATACTCAGGCTGACCCGAGCGTAAGAAAACACACACAAACACTCGATTCAGGACATACATACTTATACAATGTAAACCAACTCAAGGTAACTGTAATATAAATGCACAAGTAACTTAAATGATGCTTGGGACCGCCCATCCTCTAAGAATCCATTAAACTATCTACTACGTCGTAATATATGCTATTATAATAGTGTCTATTAGTAAAATAAACTTACTTTAAAATAGCGTTAAGGAGTTACCCAATAGCCCCTTAACACATATATAGTGCCAATAGTCTATATAGTACCGTAATACCTCCTGTTCGGGAGGCTGCCATAGGATAGTCCATAGGTACAACCCAAAACCAAAATCGTACAAGGAGCGCTAGGGTAGGTGACATGGCACAACGAGGCAATGCCAGGGTAGACATACCAATTATGCTTCTTGACCGATGATAACGCGTAGCGTGCAGCTACCGCCCACCTTGATTCATACACCCAAAAATCAAAGGTGCACACCAATCAATCACAAAGTAATAGAATGGCATACAAAGAAGTGTGTCCGATCAAAGGAGCTACCTTATTAGCCCGTCAATCGCTCTGCCAACTCACGGGAGTCGGGTCCACGTATATACCTTAATAGAACGTCACCACCATCCTACTTCATTCCAAAATCTCCACCGCGAACACGGTTGTTAAAGTGATTTTCGGTATCGACAGATAGTATGCCCATATCCGATCACGGTCTCTTTAACAACCCAAGTTATTATAACCCTTGGTTATATATTTCAAAAATGGTTTATATTTCACTTCAAATCATATTCATTTAAACCCTTTAAATTCAATATCAAATAATATTCATTTCAAAGTTGTAACATTTCTAAGTTCATTCATTCAATTATAAAGTTTCCAAAACATTGTAAATTTCAGCTGCAACATCACTTATAAAATATTACGGCAGATATAGTAATATTTCAAAACATTGTCAAATTCAGAAACAACGGCACTTATAAAGTCTACAATAGGTATTAGTAATTTAAAATAGTGTGTTTCATTTCAGCAACAACAGCACTACCCAAGTGCTATAGTAGCTATATAGTTATTCAAAGCAGTTTACTTTCAGCAACAACAACACTTACAAAGTGCTACTGTAGCTATTTAGTTATTTCAAAATATAGTTTAATTTCAGCGACAACAGCACTTACAAAGTGTTGTAGTAGCTCTTTATTATTCTAGGACTTAGTTTATTTTCAAAAATCATAGCACTAACAAATGCTGTCTTAAAACCACAGCATTTCTGAAGTGCTTACAATACTACTTCCATATTTAATATAAAATTTCAGAAACATTAAAACTACAATTTTAACTATTTGAACTTATAAAAATCATATTTTTCGCTTCAAAAATATTCATTTGGATATCATTTAACTTATGATTAAATAAAATAAACTTTTAATAAATAAATATCCAATTTAAACAATAATTCACTTATCAAGTCAAAAGCAAACTATTTTCTCAACTTTCTATTTTTAACAAATTAACTTGATAATTTATTTTAGAATATCCATTCCATACATAAAACTAAATTTCCATTCATTTACTTAACTTAAAAATATCCATTCAAAACCAAATTTCCAATTTCCAAGCTAAGTCATGTTTTTAAAATACACCTTTCCCTCTAATTCTTTATACATTTTAACTTATAGAAAAATCACTATAAATTCGTTTAAATTATTTAAACCCAATTTAATGTAAAATGTCATATTTTTACATTTTAAAATACTTATATATTTCAAAATATATATATAATTAACCACGGGTCTATATAATATTTTCTAACCTAGGTCAAGTGATACGGATAATATATCATTTCAATCTGTAATTTAAAAAGAAAAATCCGGGTTTTATCATTTCAAACCTGCAATCCCAAGAAAATCAAATACAGTAAATACCACTCGAGCCTATCATTTCAACCCATAGTGATTTTTCCTTATTCTAAAGTCCGTTCGGGTATGTATCATTTCAACCCATAATGATAAGGGAACTTGCAGTGTGAGATAGTGAAAACAAAATAACAATATAGCATATAATATTATAACAGATGATGTAACAGGTATAAATCAGGTTATATGTCATATGATCATATCACAAGCATATATAAAAAAATTAACATATCATATCAATTTTAAACATTCACTTGTCATCATTTCACAATTATATAAGTACGTAATGCCTAGGGTGAATAACTCACCTTTTTGAAGCTAGAGAATAAAATGTAAAGGCACACAACAAACACAGAAAGTCACGACAAGCACGAACTAGATTTGAAGGGAAGTGGCACCCAAATCCAAATATTTTAAACAAGTAATTTATCGTAAACATAAGTATAAAATTCAACAATGTAAAATATAAATTAAAATGAAAAGTAAGCACGAGAATGAGATACAAATGGCTTTAACCAAACAATGGCTCGGCCACAACACCTATAGGCATGGCTTAGATCTGGTATGGCTCATCCATGATATTTTTGAAGTAGTTAGGCAAGGTTATGGGGTCCATAGGCACGACTAAGGCTAGGAAAGTGAAGAGTGGTGGAGTTACAAGCATGGAATGTAAAGAGGCAAGGAACTAATGGGGTTTTGGTTCACAAAGGCTCGGTCATAGCCTAGTATGGCTCGACCAGGGTTGGACTTTGGGTCAAGTGCATCTCGAGGCACGGCTTGGCAGGGTTTAGATCTCGACATGTCAAAACAAAGAGGAGTTTTATGGGTGTGGCCAAGGCGAATGGAAGACGTGGTGAAAAAATGGAAGACTTGCGATGGTTTGGTAAAGTTTTGGTGGAGGATCTAGATCTAGGGGTCTCGGCCATGAGTGGAGGAGGTGATGGTCGGTAATGGAGGAGGTAGAGAGGGGATGAGGTCCGAAATATGGTGGAGGCCAAGCATTTGATGAAGAAAAACAAAACAAAATAAAAGAAAAAGGAAAAAGAAAGAGGAAGAGAAGCCATGGAAACTTACTGTAATTTTCTCCAGGAGAAAGCAAATGAGGAAATGAGATGTTGAGGAATGTTTTTGCACGTGATTTAGCAATAGAGGAGGCGACAAGGGTTTTGGAAATAAAAGGCGAGAAAAATGGTGAACGGCTAGGGTAGGTAATAAAGAGGCCATACATATAAAAAGGCAAGTATTTAAAACAATGTAACGTATGCCTCTTTGATTTTTCCAACCCATTAATAAAAAGATATACACAAGAAAAATCCAATGAATAAAATAAAGTCTAGACAAAACAAAATAGAAAAATAAAATAAAGAGATAGGCATAGGAAAAGCATAAAATAAAATACAGAAATCATTGGCGTGTAAAACGATGTATTTCATCCAATCTTAAAAATATAAATCAGAATTTAACGAAACGAAAAGCGGAATGGATATTAGAATTAAATCCCGCTTCAAATAAAAAGATTAGAATTTAAAATTTGAAATTTTAAAACTTTCGAATAAAAGTCAAATTTTGACCAAAATGCAAAATTTTCAGAAATTGTTTATTTTATCCTATTTGAAAGATAAATTACAAGCACATCCAAAATTACACTGGAAAAATTACAAAAATTCAAAATTTAATGATTAAAAATCAAAGTTTTAAAATAAATTAAATTTAAAAATATATAGAAAATTTTGAGTTGTTACACTTGTCAAAAAATAAAAGTGACTATCTCCGAAATTGAAGTGTAAATTTTTTTTTCCAAACAAAAGGGAGAGAAGAATTCTCCAATACAAGGCACATTGTACTAAAGCAGAGTAATATTTCCTTAAAAAAATGGAAAGAATTATTCTCTAAAGTAAGAGTTCAACCCTTCTCAAAATGGAAGAATTGTTCTCCAACTTAAGAGTACAAGTCTTTTCGAAACAGAAGAATTGTTCTCCAACTTAAGAGTACAAGTCTTCTCGAAACAAAAGAATTGTTCTCCAACTTAAGAGTACAAATCTTCTAAAAAACAGAAGAACTGTTCTCCAAAGTTTTATTAAATGAAAGAAATTGCAATAAGCCATGGTATGGGGGCAATATAATACAATATAGCTACATTAACAAAAGCAACGCTCAAGCAACATACCACAAACTTATTGCAATATCACACAAAGAAGAAACTTGTGCGAAAATAAGGAATAAATGCATTCACAAATAGTAGTCAAAAGATTGTACAAGTAAGAAGAATCATTTTATTCCATACTATAAAATTTTATACATGTGCAGGTTACAAAAAAGCGGGGACCGGTACCCGCACAATCTCTGGTCAATACAAGCATTTGTATACAAGCAAAAAGCAAACCAAGAAGGGTAAAGCGAGACTCACTATTTCTTCTTCCCGCCACCTTTAAAGCCCTCGCCTGGCCTGATGGTTACCTTTGGGAGCCGGCTTGAACGAGTCGGGGAAGAAGGAGATAGAGGTGCATCTAGGTCTACTACCGCCTTCTCTTCGCTAGCAGAAGTGCTTTTCCTTCTCTTCTTCAAAGTTAGACGCTTCCCCTTCTTCCTTGAAGAAGACTCGATGCCCGGAGTGATAAGTGCAGACAACTTTGTGTCATCATGAAATTGCTCCGGAGTCTTTTCACCTTCTTCAAGTTCCTCAGCCTTCTGCTCTTGCGAAGCGGCCGGGTCATCCAAGCCTTGAAGAGCTTCTATTAATTCTTCATGCGACCCCGGTTGAGAAGCAGAAGGACGCGTAATTTGAAGAGATGAAGGTGGAACAGTTGGAAGAGGAGAAGTATGTGCGGCACTTGGCGTTTTCACTAAAGAAGAAGAGAAGTTAAAATCAGTATTCCTCGCAAAGAGAGGAGATAGTGGCGCATCAAGGCCTAAGTAATAATCAAAAAGTTCGTCAAGTTCATGTGAAGTGAACAAGTAGTCCACTTGATCTAAATTAACGTTAAAGTTACCTGGAGAAGTTGGCTTTATCACGTCAACTTCAAAGCCTTGTGCTTCAGCGCTTTCTTGAGCTTCATCTCTACTATGAGCAGTTACAATTTCAATGCCAGCTTTGGCAGGAGGCGAAGAATGGGAACTGGAGACAATGATATCAATGTCGGCCGAAACTGAAGGAGGAGTCGGGTTAGTCAAATGTGCCTTCCCTAAATGATCTCCTTCCTCCGTTCCAGCTTGATCTTTAGCAAGTTTTTCCTTCCCCCTAGCAAGGGCGGCACGTGCATCGTCATTTAGATAGTGCGCCTCAAGATCTGCCTCAGCATAGCCAGCACCTCCAAGCATATTAAGTGCGGCCTCCCACACTTCGGCCAAGGTAATCTCATACTTCGGGCCTAAAAACGAAAGGCTGCCATGCCCCAAGACACTATGCATGTAAAAATTGAATAAGGTAGAGCTGATGTTGGCCTTGGTAGCTTCATGAGATTCTTCGGCTGCTGCTTTGCCAGCGATAGCTTCATCACGCTCTATTTCAACTTCAGAAAGCCGAGCTCTTAGCATTTCAATCTCCACGTTCTGGGAGCTAGCTTTTTCTCGCAACTGAGCAACATCAGTTCGGTAGCTTTCTACAATTTGCTGTTGTGCTTCAAATCTAGCCTCGGCATCTCTTTGACTGGCATGAGCGTCTCTCACTTGTTTTTGAAGAACTTCTTCCTTTTGAGTGTAGGAAGTGGAAGATGTGGCGATCTCTTCTTTGAGTTTTTCAATTTCCGCTTCAAGCTTCTCATTATAAGCGATGATGTTTTTCATATCTGCATCATGCTAGTCGAGAGTTTTCTTACACTCAAATTTATCGCTCTCCACGGTTAACATAGCCTCAAGATTCAAGAGATTCACCCTTTGAAGCTCGTCAACTAGCTTTTGCCATCCAGACATTCTCTCAATATCAAGTTTAACAGCGTAGAGATTCATTAGCATGGCCTGCTTGTCGATAGGAATCAAGTCCAAGTCGAAGCACACTCCTTTTAAACACCAGTGTGGAAACCGGCTTTGGAGTGTAGGCGGGGCATTCTCAATTTGGTACGGAGGCCTGTTGATGATCGTTTGAATATCAGCTCCTTGTAGGGCAAGAGAGCTGGAAGGGATTTCCAAAGAGATGGGAGCAGCGGGCTTTTCAGAAATTGCAGACGTCGGCCTTTCACTAAGCTTGGCCCGCTTGCTTGGATCTTCAGCGATGTGACCTTTCCCTTTGTCATCATGAGATTTTCTTTTGTGGGAATCATCACCTCTCTGGGAAGAATCATGTCGTTCATCCCTTCTCCTATAGCACTCCTCATAAGCCCGCCTCTCGCGAGCTTTTCTTGTGGCTCTTTCTTCATCAGTTTCCCTCGGGGCAGGAAGATACCGCTTGGGATCATAAGAGTCGCGCCTTCCATAGCGCTGAAAATCATCATAGTATGAGCCGCTACGTCCCATTGAAGAACCTGAAAATGAAGAAGAGACAAGTTCAGAAATCTTTAAAGTAAAGAAGTTAAGGGCAAAAAAGTTGCTAAAATCCTAAGTGTGTGTGGCGTGTGAACTACGCGCGTCAAGCTACAAACCACTCTTCGGCTTAAGAGTTATCTCTTGGATTGATGGAGTTGTTTGCAAAACTGATGTCAATTCAACTGCTGGAGAAGAAAGTTTAGAAGCAGTAGTATCATCTTTGAAGAGCTCACGTGAAGTAACCACCATGTCGCTCAACCATCAAAAATGTCGTCACCATCATGCCTAACGGGACTCTTTCTCTCAGCTTCTTCATCAGCAGCCTTCCCGGGGTGTTGAGAGGTTCCTCTTCTTCGATAACCGGAGGAAGTACAAATTTGCCGAATGAGCCAGCAACGTCAACGGAAGCAGAACATTTCACCAATGAAGCCTCAGTAGTAGGTTCCTTCGGTGTAAGTTCTTCAGCGGAAACCGGGGCATCTAGAGTCTTTGCTTGAGAACCAGGGGCATCATGAAGCTGGGTAGATCGGGAAGAATGCAAAAGTCCGAATTGATGCAAAAATTCGTCCTTCAGCAAAAAATTAACGCTTCTCTCCTCAGCCGCCACGACACTTAGTCTTTCAAAAGTCGGCTTATGGCTGGAATCTTTAGAGAGAGGAGGAAGTGCTGTGAAAATAAAGAATGAAGTTAGCACTTGACAACTCAGATTTTGAAAAGCTTAGAAATGGAAAGAATGGAGATAATCAATCTTACTTCCTACTCGCCAGATACTGTAAAATCCCAGGGGGAAGCGAATAAGAAAAATTGGTACAAAAACCCATGGGCGCTTTCCGGAAGATCGGTGATTAGTTTTCGTTTCCTTGCGCTTCTCACAAGCATGATAGAAGGACGATCTTTGTTCTTCGCAAATGTGCATAGATAGCAAATCTCTTCAAAGCATGGAAGATGTTCAAGTGTCCTCCTGAACAGTACACATAGTCCCATCAAGATGGCATAGCCATTAGGGTGCAACTGGAAGGGAGAGATGGTAAATTGGAGAAGAAGCAGTCGAAGAAAATTGTTAAAGGGAGGAATAGCTCCACTCAAGCACATCTGACGGTTTACTGCAATAAAACTAAGAGGTGGCCTGTCAGCAGTATCGCTTACCCCAGGAAGCAAAGCATCTGCTTCAGCAATACCGAACTGAACACATAATTGATTGAACTCCCGTTGATTCATAGTGGTTGAAGTTCTTTCCGGGGGATTATCCAAGGGGTTAGCTATTGGGAAGACTTCTTGAGCTCGCCCTACTCTCTCTTCTTGTTGAGAATTCGTTTTACACAAGGAACTGGATATTCAAATAGGAAGTTGCAAGTTTCCTAAATGTGTGGTGTATTGTGCAAAACTAATAAAATGACAAGCAAATATAACTGAAATTAAACTAATAGGCATTTGTCGATTATAAAGTTTCAGGGCTTGTTATTTTAGGTTCAAGTACAAGTGCAGTGTCGATTCAAACAGATCAGCTTTAGTTGATTAATTTTTCTTTGGTTTAATATTTCGCTTGAATTTGTTGATTCATAGCACTTCATTCGTATAATTTCTTTAAGTTGATTATTCTTTATCAACTAATCTGTCATTCGATGTGGGCGGTCAGTGGCAGTACATTTGCCTTTGTTTTCTGTAAATGTTGTATTAAACAGGTTGTTAGCTTTAAAAGTTAGTATAATCTGTAAAGAAGTGCAACAAGTTCAGGCAGTTTGTCTCAACAGTTCAAGTTTAAAATTCATTTAAGTGCTATCCAATTTTTACAAGTAGTTAAGCTCAAACGACTTAGCATAGGTCGAAGCTTCCTTAAGTCGCACTGCTCAAGTCAAAAAGTTCAACAGTATCATGTTCCTACGAGTTAAAAGTTATGATGCAGATTAAAGCTTCAGGTCAAGGCAGTGCAAATTTGGCTAAGTCCTAGGTCGCTTGAATACACACGCGACCTAAAAAGTTAAGTCAAAAATAGCTTAAGTCGTAAGGAGTAGGTCGGCCAAATCTGTTAGGGTCGTAAAGGTTTTTCAGAAACAACTCGGCAATCAGTTGTGTCGTAAATCTGTTAGGTCGCAAGAAGCAACTCGGCAATGTCAAGCTATCTCCCATCAAAACCCTTATGTCCTATTCTCCACTCACACGTTGCCACGTGTCCATCTCCCTCGCCTCACCAGATGTGCCATAATATAACCTAAAATCCAATAACCCGTTAAATGAGTACCTCTTCGCCTCCTCCAAACACCTAAAACCTCATCATCTCCTCCAAATTTCCAAAAACTCCATGAAACCCTAGGCTGATTAATTTCTACAGCATTTGCTAGCAACTCGAGAAGAATCGAAGGGCAAATCCGAATGCAATTTTGCAACATAACAACAAAAATCGTATGGAATGATTATGGGAGAATAGATGGCAAATGCGGCGAATAAATGCTCGAAATTACCTAAATTCACTAACGGAGTTAACGATTGGAGATGAAAAAGGAAAAATTTCATGCTAAGCCTCTGAGTTCTGGTGTATCAATGGCGGCAGAGGTAAACAATTCAATGACCAGCGGAGTTAGATCGAAGCATACGACCTATGACATAGGCGTATACTTCGAGGAGCAAGTGTTAACCCTACTTTTTCACGACTCAACGACCTAATGTGCTACAGGGATCAGCGAGTTAACATGGTAATAGCTAGCGACTTAGCAACCTAAAGTTAAAGAGACCTGGCGGCCTAAACTTGTAAGGAGTTAACGACCTAATGACTCAATGGAAAGCAGCGACCTAACGACCTAAAAGGGGGAGCGACCTAATAACCTAAAAGTCCTAGCGACTTAACGAGTTACGACCTAACATCTTCAACTAACAAGAGCCGAATTCACATGACCTCTTCCATTAGGTCGCTCGCGACCTAAGCTGCATAATGCATCTTCTACTAGGTCGCTCACGACCTAAACAGACCATGGCAACTTTTTTAAGCCGCTATTCCTTATGCTGCTGGCCTTTAATCCAATATTCCTTATGCCGTAGTTCCTTAGGTCGCCACACCCTCTCCTGCTACTCCTTAGGTCGCCCACGACCTATAACATGGCCGACCTAACCCTTAGGTGGCCCACGACCTACAACCTTGCTCCAGAAAATCACTATAAATACCCTGCCTACTCCACCAAAGAGGGGACTTTTGGCTCATTTCTGGAATGCGTATACTCTGCTGTTTTCTCGATTCATCTGACACTTCAAACACCGAAGACACCTCAACGGACTTCAAGAGAGATCGAATACATTCAACATGAATTCGAAGAGCTCTTATACATTAAGTTCTAGCTACTTGTCTTTGTTGTGTTATAATCGAAGATCGTTGTAGAAGTTGTAATCGAATCAACAATAAAGAGGATTATAGTGGACGTAGGCTTGACATTAAGCCGAACCACAATAAAAACTGTTGTCTCTTTACTTGATTTTCTGTTATCTTCTGCTTATCTCTAGTTCCTGTAACAACGGGTGGTGCTTTCACATTTTTACTACTTACAACGGGGTGTTAGCGTTCAATTTTAGCGTTAACAAAGGAAATGGTGGACTATAACACTGTTGTTATAGTAAATGATTTTCGAAAGGAAATGTTTTATATAGTATTGGGATTTATATATCTATCTTAATTTTGAATCCCTATACTAGTGATTTTGGGTTGTCGTAACGATGTTTTATGCAACATTCATTTTGACTCAAATAAATGTGTTTAAGAGAATGTTTCCCTTAAAAGAATAAAATATATACTTAATCGTGTTTTAAGCATATTGAATATTTTCTAAGTACTGAAAATAAATGGATTTGTGAATTACCTATTGTTAAATTAGTATTTGGAAATGTTTTTCCAATTGTAGAAATTGAAATGGTTTAGAGAATATATCTTTTCAAAGATAAATTGAAGTGAATATTTGGCAAGTTATTTAATTGATGGAAGATTAATAAAAAGGGCCTAGTGATTGTTATGGTGCTGAATATTTGTTGGTTTGCTTTGATAGTTAAATAATCGACTATCGATATTTACCTTTAAATGGGTATTTGTTGTGATTGCTTGAATTTGAATGCTACGCTTATTTTAAAAAATAAGCGCTCGTTATTCGGTTTAGCCGGGAGAGGACCTTTGTGTCATAAATCCTATTCCGAATAGTGATACGACGTATATGGATAGCATTGAAGACCGGTGGTGAAGACCGGGTATCTTCGAGAACGAGAGGATAACTCGTTGATTGTCTCTATACTGAGTCGCGCTGGTATAGAGATTCCCTAAGTGATGGGATGTCCGATCGGGATTGTGAATGCCTGGATTGCAAGGGCTTCTTTGAAAGTGCCTTCGTTCTGTTCGAACCCAGAACAGACTTGAATGGATTATATGTCTGACATTACAATTGAGATATAAAGCAGATTTCTTTCAAATACATTTCTTTTGGTGGCGGAAAATTTATTCTTTTAACTTAACAACCTTCTCAGAGACGTTCGAGCTCAGAGGTTATGTAGTTAAAGGTTATCAATGATATATTTCCAATTTGGTAGTGTGACATGCTGAGTGTTGCGGATCATTTGTTGATCAAAGCCTGGCTTTGTAAAAAAGCATAGCTTTATAGACGAGACTTCGTCAAACCTCATACCCCGAAATGGTCAAAACAGGAAAGATGCGGCAAGGTTATTGGGGGTTGCGCCCTTTAGGGTATGTGCATTTCCTTCTGGATAGAAGTGGTATCATGGTATGGAGCCCAGATACTTAACTTATGTTGATATCGCAGATATATATATATATATATATATATATATATATATATATATATATATATATATATATATTACTTTGTAATTTGTTTCTAGGGCCCCGGATAAAGGTCGTTTACGATCGGGGGATGGCATACTCATGTCAGTAGTTACCCAGTTAGGGGTAACCCGGCCTTCTGTTGGAAGAGATCCGGTTAGGTTCTTGGGACGTCCTTCCAAAGGTGTTTCCATAGGGCAATGGGAAGTTCCTTGGCCTCACCATTTATTGGAAATCCAAAGAAACAATACGAAACCCTGTACGGCTTTAGTTGTAGAACCTACCATTTACATATGGTGGTGTCCCACTGTTTAGATGGTAGCTATAGTAGACATACGATACTGGTCGTATGTTGGCTAAAATTTATATCATTACTTTCGAAATATTTTTCCTACACCCTGCACTTATAGTAATAATATCAAAGAAAATTTCTCGTATCAAGCATGTTTGACTATCATAAGGAGAAATCTCCTTCGATTCTGCGTTTGCATTGTGTGTATGTGCTGGAGGCCTTATGGTAGTCTCATTTTCTAAAAGCATTGCGATCTAGTTTTAAAATATTTCTTTGTTGACTTTTAAAGATATAACTGTTTATGTTCTCACACCAGTCCCATGACTGTCTTGGAGTTTATTGTTCTCTTCCTAAACTCTAGGTGCCCACCAATTTGTACACATGCAGTCTAGAGTCAGGTTATCAGCTTACTCTGGAATTCAGGATTTGCCATGGAGATCTGGTGGCAAGCTGGATGGCTTGGCGTATCAACTAGTATATAGTACTTCTTTTTTGTTGTTTGTTGTTTTAAACTCTGATAATGTAATGATAATGTGATGAAATGTAATAACTTATATAGTTCTTTGTTTTAAAAGATTATTCATTTATCTATTATATTTGTTCCGCTGCGTTTGTGAGATTCTGATATTGTTTCTGTTGTTTTCTTTTTCTTTCTTCCTTCTTCTATCTTCTACCTCTTCTTTAACCCTAAGGGCACGGTTTTTCGGCCTTCGATTGCTCGGCAGTTGATACAGTGGACGTATTGATGTCGGCATTCGTGAGTCGAAGAACTGGTTCCTCACATTTGGTATTAGAGCATATGGTTAAGTGACAACCTTGGCTCTGTTGGGAATTACTCGTTAGAGATAGAGTCAAAAGTACTCTAGAATGAGTGTAAGTGTAATAATAGCTATGAGAGCATATTTGTTAGCGAATATAAAGTTGATTATATTTTTTTATATAAAAGGGATAATTTTTCAGAATTATTAAAGTGTATAAATTGATTGCCTGGTCGTGAAAATATAAGAATATATATAAGTTAATTAAAGGATGTTTGAATAAGTTAAATAAAACATATTGTAAAAGAATAAATTGTATAAATAAATGAATTATTAAGTATGGAATTTTAATTATTATGATTTACAATTGCGAAATAATCTTATATATAAAAAGTGAAACTATATGAATATATGTATAAATATAAGTTGTAAATAAAAGTAAAATAGAATTTACTTTAGAAATGGAATCTAAATTGGGTTTGGAAATTTAAGTTAAGTTAAACAAATGATGTTTAAATGGAATATAACTTAAGGAATGTTGAATGAAGTTGATTTTGGTATCGAAGTAAATTAATAAAGTGAAGCGATGAATATGAACTTGAGCTATGTAATGAAATTCAACTTTTGTGGTTAAATGAATTGGAAATTGAATTAATGAATTGAATGTTAATCAATTGAATGTAAATAAATTGATATGAAATAATGAATGTAAGTGTTAATTCATTAAGCTAATTAAAAGTGATGAACCAAATTGAATATAAGCAAAGTAAAATGAATTTGGTTATGTTGGATATACATTGATTCTTAGATTGATTGTTAGTTGATTTCACAAAAATCCATATGAAATTGAACTAATGAAATTGAAAGCTAAAGTAATTAAAGTCAAACTGGAAGTAAGTAAATCTTAAATAGAATTGAATTTGATTTTGAAGCGAACCAACTTGAATATGAATTAGTGAATGTAAACAAATTGATTGAATATGAATGAACGTTAGTAAAAAAAAAACATCCAATTTTGATAAATCAAATGTGATTTAAATTGGAAAACTAATTCATTGAATGTAATGAGAAGTGAATTTATATTGATTTGGTTATTGATTGATTGGATGGATATTGTATGTTAGTTGGATGATGGCTGGTTGATGGTTGAAATTATTGCTTTTGTTGCATTTGTTATATTGACATATGTAGTTGTTGTGGGGGTATATGTTGTATATTGATATTAATTTCATATATACATGTTTTCATTTGTTTGTTGAGTGTTTAGTAGGTGCAGATTGCGCATTGCTTCGCATTTGGAGCTCGCTTTCGCGCCATATTAGCCGTATATGCTCGCTAATAATATATAAGGTACATATCTCGGATTACATATCGTACTATTAAACTTTTTTCCCTGCAGGATTCCTCATTACTTGATGAGATGTATATTTGTGATATATATATATATATACTATCATATTTTTTGGATCGAACCGCGTGAAGGAGACTATGGCAAATTTTTCTAAAAATTTAAGGCGTTAGAATATTTTTGAGGAAATTGGAAAATTTTGAAAAGATAACTAAGTATGATTTGAAAACTTAGTAAAGTTATTGTAAGAAGTTTAACTATTGGATTTTGGAAAAGTTAAACACTTAAGTGAATTTGAAATCTAATATTGAATGCTTTTGAAAAGTTAATGGATTCTATAACCTTTTCTTAGTTGGAAATTTCGAGGACGAAATTCTTTTAAGGGAGGAAGTTTGTAACGACCCAGAATTTTTGTCATTTGAAATTCGTATATTTAATTGATTTTAAATATTAATAAGTAAAATCTGTATGCTGAATAAATTAAAATTTCGAATATTTGGGTTTAATTGGATAATTAAAACGATAATTTAATAAATGAAATTACAAAAGTAATTGGGAATTGGGTTTAAAATGATTAAAAAAGATTCATAAAGTTATATCATATAATATTGGAGTTAGAATGATGTTATAAAACTTTTAAAATTGAATTAAAAGTTAAATTGCAGAAATTGAATATTTTAATATTTAATTGACGAGTTAAAATAGCCATTTTTCAAATAGTCTCGGATTTCGACGAAAACCGTTTCATCTGATCCGTAATGTTATATTATTGTAAGATTTCAAATTTCGTGTCAATCGGATTTACAGTTTGTCCGGGCAAGCTAAAACGCGTAGAAATCGATTCGAGTGAATTTTGAATTTAAATAGTCGATTCTAAAACTTATCTTTCAAATTTATCGAATTGGGTCCCAATATATATTCCATTACGTTTGGAATAGGGGTAAAACATTATAATCGCCAAGCAGCACGCTTCGTTTGGAGTTCGAAAAAATTTCGAGTAAATAGTGTTTCGTTAATTTTCTATAAAAGGACCTCACATTTTCACTTTTACACTAAAACCCTAGCTAAAGCTTCAGGTCGCCGGCTACAATTTTAATGGCCGAAAAACATTCATTCTTTTCTCCTTCAAATCTCTAAATCCATCAGCTTTTAGCAAAAATCATCAACTGCAATATTGTAGAGGACGAAGAGATCTTCCTATCCAACGGTGATGATTGGAAATGAAGCATCGTGGAGCCCTAGAATTGGCCACGTTCGTGCTCGTTTTAGGCACGTATTTCGACATGATGTGGAGGCTGAGCTTCTTACGCTCTTGGCCGAAGATGGAGTCGATATTTCTCTTTGAAGTGGAGTTGGCCGATCGTCGTCAGGTGGGTCGGGTTGGTCGCAAAAATTCAAGGGAGGGTGGCGGCTATGGGTATCTTCGGTCGCATGTATACTGTAGGTGAAGAAAGGGAATTCACGGCTTGGATCTAAGGTTTTGAAATGGAAGGCCTGGATAATTTAGGTTAAAAAATTAAAATATAAATTGTAAAAATTTTATATTTAAATTCGTGTAAAATTTAAACTAGCATAACTTTTTCATACCAGGTTAAAAACGCACGAAACAAATTGCGACGGGTTCGTATGGACGAACACTACGTGATGGAGCTTTATTGGAACCGATTGGAGCTAGTGAAAATTTTGGGTAAAATTAAATGCGCGTTTAATTTTATTCAAAATAAAACACTGAAACTGTTATTGAAACCAGGGTGAGAACTTCTCACTCAATCGAAATTGTTTCAATTTAAATTTTAAATAGTTAAATTTAAAATTGCTTGATTGTATGATTGAATGATAATTATTATCTGTTATAGTTAAATAAACCCTATGCGCCGTATATTAAGCGGATGTTATTTACTAAAAATATATACCGCGATAATTCCATTTTGATATGGAATTGGTACTATATATGTACTTGGAGTTGATTTTCCCGCATTATATAGCGGATGAGACCCTAATGCTATGCATAATAGCGGATAATATTTTATAAATCCTATATACCGCAATATTCTGTATTGAAACGGAATTGGTATTGTGCTGACTTCTGCGGATCCAGGGAAACAGGTTGGAGGGATCCAACTGGATTCCTCACCCGTATTGATTTATTTACAGATAGTATAACGACCTGCAAATCCGCACCCCTTGAGTCAACACTATTCTACGTCAATTAACTCAAGTTGTACAGAAATACGAACCATTTGGGTAAAATTAGAAGGGGTAGAAGAAGAAAATAGAAAACAACATCAGAATCTAACCATCACAGCGGAATAAAATATAATAGATAACAAATGGTCTTTACTCAAATCAAATATATATGTTTATATGTTACATCATCAGAGTACATCAATCACAGTTCAACATCACTAACATAGAACTGGATACACAACTACTCGACACATCGGAATATATATATAAACAAGAACGGAAGTACGTATCGTCATCCAACTCATCTCCTGAGCTCCACAGCATCATATCCTGTATCCTATAATACTCGGTCTGACCCGAGCATTATAGTTAAATAACACCAGAGCCAGTCTGGAATACCAGCGTGAAAAAACCACACTCAATTGGATTATTAAAGTTTCAAAATTCTTTGAAAACAAAAGCATCTCGTAAGACCACGCCGCAAATAAACATGTCGGGTTTTTACCTTACAATAGTTAAAACACTTTTATAGAAATCTCTGATATTATAATAAGGTCTATATACAAATACTTATAAAATATCCAAAATTGTTACATTATTAAATTTAGCTACTAGCCACAAAGTGGGTAATACAAACAAAACTCGTACAAGGGTCGTAGGGAGAATGGATTTCCAACTAATGACTAGGCACTCGGGTACCACCTTTCACAGTACGTGCCCTAGATCACAGTACTGAGGAGTACGCCCGCTCCCCTACAACACAAGAACGGAATCATCCCTTACAGGACAGTTCCGAATAAGATCACCCCGCGGTTGGGATCAGCAACCGCCCACTAAGCCGAAATAAAAGGGACATATAGACAGGGGAAACCTTACTCTCAAGTGGGGGCCACCCACGAAGCCTTGTTGCATAACCTCTGATTTTCAGTCATTCCCGGTTGTTGAGGCTTGAGGCTAAGCATTACCTTTTAGATCGTTTCACTTAGAATGCTCATCGTCCACCTGACGATGTTCTGAAAGCATTCATCCATACAAGTCCGTCTAGGGTTCGAACGGAACCGAAGGCACTACTCCAACTACATCCATTTTGAAAATATCCTCAAGATTAGTAGCGACTAGCCCTTGCCCTTCACTGCTCCATCTTCGATTCTAACTCGTTTCCCCACGAAACGTACAAACCGGATCGAAGTGGTTTTTGAGAAATTAATCTCGATCCCGGTCACTTCGAAATGATCAGCGCATTTGGCCAATATTGATAGTCGGTGATTTAACTATCAATTAATTATTCACAAACAACCATCATCCAATAAATAATTTCCCAATTATTTATAAATCCCAAAAATATCTTCACAAGATAAATTTCCACTTTTCAAACCCTTTTGTAAACAGTTTCAAACTATCTTCCTTTCCATTCCAAGTATTTTCTATTTCCACTGAAATCACCAAGCATAAAACTTTAGATTTTTAAAATAATTTAAAACGCTATACTTTGAAATATACTTTAAATCATTTAAGTTAAAACTACTTCAATAATTTATCAAAAACACATACTATACGAATATTTGAAAATAAGGTTACTTTATAAATATAAAACTAAGTTTTCACTTTCTAAAAAAAAACACTAACTCACCTTTAAAATAATTATTACAATAATAGATTTTTAAAAATATATACTTTAGAATTTTAAACATTCATAAATAATAAATTTTCTAAAAGATGCTCTTAAAACAACATTAAACTTTTATCTTATATTTTAAAATTTACTTTGAAAACGTACTTGGCTATCTAGGGAAATATACTTCTCTTCACATAGTTCCAGCTCTTCTAGGTATAAAGCGCTTGACTCGTTCCTCCTATTTCCCACTTTTTATTTCTTATCCTTTGAACCGTGTCTGCCATTAACGCATCTTCAAGCTCTCAAAGGCGATTTCAACCTGATTTTTCTTCGATCATCTTTAGCATCACACCGTGTAAGAGATTTTGCATCTTTTTTTTCAATGGCTGATGATTGCCGATCTCCGCTTCTGTTTTTCCCCTTAATCCTTGCGAATACTATTACATCGGACATTGATGGATTAAAGGTAGGCGGTTTAATCTTACTTGTAACGATTTGAGACTTGAGGCGACCTAGTGGTGTGATGGAACTGGGGTTAACCATTGCGAGGTTATTGGGTTATCGGGTCATGGATTAGATGGTTGATGGGTTAGGAGTTAGATGGTTAATGGGTCAGACTGATTCGAACATTGCCATAGGTTTGACTCGGCTATTTTTGTATGATCCAGCGACCCTCGTGATTCAACCATGATACGACTCAACATGCTTCACGACCTAAGCCTTGAGTCGTGGCCGAGACAAAACCTTTGAGTCGTGGCCGAGATAAGACCCTTGAGTCATGGCCGAGATAACACCTTTGAGTCGTGGCCGAGATAAGACTTGGAGATTTTCTTCTTATTTCTACGACTCACGACTTAGGGCATTGCCGACTCAGAACTTTTGAACCGTTGACGAGTTATGACTTGCATGAATTCTGTTTGAATTTTGGACCATTGCATTAACTTTGAACTGTTGAATTTTATTGCATTCATTCACAGGTTATTTTGACTTACAGGCTAACAACCTGTTCAATACAACATTCACAGAAAACTGGGACGAATATACTGTCATCAATTGCCCATATCAAATGACAGATTAGTTAATAACAGATAATTAACTTAAACAAATCGTGTGAACGAAGTGCTATCGATCTCAAGTAGAATATTAAAGCAACACTGAAACAATCAATCGAAACTGACCAGCCTACACTAATATTATGCTTGAACTCTAAATTAACAAGTTCTGAAAGTACCATAGCCGATCAATCGTCAACCAGTTTAATTCCAGTTATATTTACTTTTTATTTTTATTAGTTCTGCACAACACTTCACACTTTTAGGAAACGTGCACCTTCGCATTTGAACACCTAGTTGCTTGTGTAGAATGACATCTCAACAAGAAGAACCGATGGGCCAGGCTGAAGATGTCTTCCTAGTAGCCAACTTGTTGAATAATCCTCCGGAGAGAACTCCCACCACTCTGAATCAGCGGGTGTTTACTCAATTGCTCACCCAGTTTGGCATTGCCGAAGCCGATGCCTTACTGCCGGGGCCAAATGATACTGCAGATAGGCCTCCTTCTGGCTTTATTGCTGTCAACCGCCAAATGTGCTTGAGCGGTGCCATACCACCTTTTAATGACTTCCTTCGGCAGTTCCTGCTTCGATTATCTATCTCTCCATTCCAATTGCACCCCAATGGCCATGCCATTCTGATGGGGTTATGTGTGCTTTTTAGTAAAGTTCTGGACAGATTACCGAGCTTTGAGGAGATCTGCTACCTCTGCTCATTCACAAAGATTAAAGATCATCCCTCTATCGTAATCATAAGGAGTGCTCGAAACCGAAAACTCATCACTGATCTTTCTGATAGCGTTCATGGATTTCTAAATCAGTATTTCTTTGTTCGTTTCCCTCCAGGGTTTTATGCCATCTGGAGAGTAGGAAGTAAGATTTTCCTATTTTTATTTCTCCAATCTTGGATTTTTCAAAATTTGAGTTGCTGAATGCTAACTTTGCTTCTTTTCCCTGTTTTAGCACTTCCTCCTCCCTCTAGAGATCCATGCTATAAACAAATTTTTGATAGATTGAACGCCGTGGCGGCAGAAGAGAGGAGTATAAAGTTCTTATTAAATGATGGATTTTTACATCAATATGGGCTTCTTCATCCTTCTCGCTTTACTCAGTCTCGTGAAGTCCCAACTGAAATTCCTGATTCTCCGACGGAAACTCCTGATGCCCCGGTCCCTATTAAAGAGCACATTCAGGGAGGAACCTCTATAGAAACTCCACTAGTGAGATGTTCAATTCCGAAGGACGTTGCGGGGCCATCTGATAAGTCTGCACTTGCCCCAGTTATCGAAGAGGAAGAAACTCCACGATCCTCCGGAAGATCTACCGACGAAGGGGTTGAAAAAGCCAGCCCCAAAAAACATGATGGTGATGATGTTTTCGAGGGGTTGAGCGATTTAATTGTGACTTCTCAAGAACTTTTCAAAGATGATGTTTCCAAAACTGTTTCTTCTGTAATTGAGGCGACATCTTCTCTACAACAAATGTCAACTCCTCCTGCTCAAGTTATCACTACATCTATTCCACAGAGTGGTCTGTAACTTGATGCGCGTAGTTTACACGTTACACAACACTTAGGATTTTTCATCACTTCTACACGTTTATCTTCTTGTACTTTAAAGATTTCTAAAGCTTATTATTTTTATTCCAGATTCTCCCATGGGGCGCAGCGGCTCGTATTATGATGATTTCCAGCGCTACGGGAGGCGTAGCTAGTATGATTACAGGCGTTACCTCCCTTCTTACAGAGAATCGGATGAAGAGAGGGCCATCAGGAATGCCGACGAGAGACGAGCATATGAAGAACGTCACCGAAGGGAACAAGAAAGACATGACCCTCCCCACAGAGATGATGATACTCAAAAGAGAAAAGCTCATGATGAGAGAGGTAAAGGTCACATAGACGATTCTTCTAGCAAGCGGGCTAGACTTACCGAAGAAACAATGCCGACAGCTTCGGAACATGTTCCTGCTCAATCTCCTGCTCCCGTTTGCTCCGACATTCAGGCAATCATCAACCGGCCCGCATACCAAGTTGGGCAAGGTCCTCCCACTCTTCAAAGTCGATTCCCTCAGTGGTGCCTGAGAGGGGTTCGGTTTGATCTCGACTTGGTTCCTCTCGACAAATCGACTATGCTGCGAAATCTTGATACTGTCAGGACCGATATTGAAAGAATGTCGAACTGGCAAAAACTTGTCGACGAGCTTCAGAGAGTTAACCGAGCCAATCTCGAGGCCATGCTCACAATGGAGAACGATAAGGCTGAGTGGCAGAAGACTCTCGAACAGCATGACGCCGAAATGAGAAGTATTGCTTCCTATAATGAAAAGCTGGAAGCGGAAGTGGAAAAGCTTAAGGAAGAATTAGTTACTTCATCAACTTCCTATTCTCAAAAGGAGAGCATGCTTCAGCAACAAGTACGAGATGCGCATGCCAGTCAAAGGGCTGTCGAGGATAAGCTTGCACACAAGGAAAAGGTCATAGAAGAATATCGTGCTGAAACTGTACAGCTGCGAGAACAGACCGGCTCTCAAAGCTTGGAGATAGAGTTGTTAAAAACTCGACTTGCTATGGCCGAAAAGGAGCGTGATGAGGCTGTTGCGGGTAAACTTGCGGCCGAAGAGGCTCATCAAGCAACTAAAGCTGACATTAGCTCCACATTATTTGATTTTTATCTGCACAGCATTTTGGGGCGTGGCAGCCTAGCCTTTCTAGGCCCTAAATACGAAATTACATTAGCTGAAGTCTGGGAGGCAGCACTTGATATGCTAGGTGGCAAAGGTGCTGGCTACGCTGAGGCAGCTCTTGAAGAGCATTATCTTGATGATGATGCCCGCGCCGCTCTTGCCAAGGGAAAAGGGCAACTCGCCAAGGTACGGGCTGGAATGGCGGAAGGGGAACATTCTGAGAAAGAAATACCGCCTATCTCTTCTGAACGCCCTTTAGTTTCTTTCGAAGTGGACATTACAGGCTCTAGTGCTCATTCGCCGCCTCCTATAAGAACCGGGGTAATCACCCCTACTGATGATGAGGCTTTGGAAGATATCGGGGCTCAGAATTATGAGATTGAACTTACGAAGCAAACATCTTCAGGTAATTTTGATATTGATCCGATTCAGGTGGATCGCTTGCTTACTCCTCAAAAGTTTGATGAGCTTCTCAATTACTTCTTGAATCTCGACGAACCCATATCTCCCTTCTCTCGGGGAGATACTAATATTTTTAATTTCTTTTCTTCTGCAGTTGAAACGCCAAGTGTTGTGCAGACTTCACTTCCTCCGGTTATCCCTCCTCCGTCTCTTCAGGTGACTCCTCCTTCTGCTTCACAACCCGGGTCACAAGAGGAACAGATTGAGGCTCTTTATGGCTTGGATGACCCTATTTCTTCGCAAGAGCAGAAGGACGAGGGACTTGAAGGAGGCGAGATCTCTCCGGAGCGGACTCCCTCTGATGACGTAGTTTTGTCCGCTCTTGTTACTCCAGGGAGTGAGTCTTCTTCGAAGAGAAGAAAGAAGCACGGAACATCGAAGAGGAGGGGGAAGAAAATCATCACTACTGAATAGGAACCGGAAGTTGCACCGGTTGCACCTCCCTCTCCTTCTTCTCTTATGCCTATAGGTAGACCTGAAAAATTAATCATTCAGCCAGGCAAAGGGTCCAAAGGTGGCAAGAAGAAGTGAAGAGTCGGACTTCGGGCTTTTTTGACTTCTTTTTTGTGTAATGGTCAGATGTTGTGCAGGCACCGGCCCCTGCTTTTTTTATTTTGAAACCTGTATCTGCAATTGAATAAAATGATCCTTTATTTGCACAGACTCTTGTTTGAATTTGAGAATGCATTTATTATTGATTTTTGCACAAGTTTATTTATATGATATTGCGGTGAGCTTGTGGTATTTTGTATGTAATTATACCGTGTTGCCCCCATACCATGAGCTTACTGCAATATCGTATACTTTGAGGGGACTTGCACTCTCATTTTTTTGAAGAATAATTACTTCATTCTCGAAGAGAATTTTCGTAGAGTGCAACTTCCTTCATATAAGTTTTTACACTTTGTCCTTCGAAGAAATCACTTTTTCCTATTGCATATGCATACATCTTGCCAAGTGAATTCTTCTATGTGGTGAAGCGGGCCTCTGAAGGGTACTTTAACTTTAATTCTTCCTTTGAAAGTTAAAGTATGCCCTTGATGAGGATTTTTTTTTAAAATAGAAATTTGTGCCTCTGAGGAGTGATTTTTTCACGTTTCAACACTTGGAAGTTTTATTTCAATCTTGGTGAAACGTGTTCCTCCAAAGAGTTGTGCCTTTGAAGAAAGCCTTTTCACGTTTCAACACTTGGAAGTTCTATTTCAATCTCGGTGAAACGTGGGCTTCTGAAGAGGTCTTTCCTTTTAATTGTGTCCCCGGGAGGGGGTTGTACCTCTAAGGAGGGATTTTTCACGTTTCAACACTTGGAAGTTTTATTTCAATCTCGGTGAAACGTTTTACTCCAAAGAGTTGTGCCTTCGAAGAAAGCCTTTTCACGTTTCAACACTTGGAAGTTTTATTTCAATCTCGGTGAAACGTGGGCTTCCAGGAAGGTCTTTATTTTGTTTTGCATTTCAACTTTGGTGAAGTGAAATTCCGAAGAGCGGTTGTTACACTTCAACTCCTGGCGAAATGTGCCTCCGAAGAGGGCTTTTATTTTGTTTGCATTTCAACTTTGGTGAAGTGAAATTCCGAAGAGCGGTCATAACACTTCAACTCCTGGTGAAATGGGCCTCCGAAGAGGGCTTTTATTTTGTTTGCATTTCAACTCTGGTGAAGTGAAATTCCGAAGAGCGGTCATAACACTTCAACTCCTGGTGAAATGTGCCTCAGAGAGGGTTTTCATCGCCTGGAAGTTACTCTCTCATGGTTGGAGGGTCATGACTCCTCCAATCTTTTTTGTTGAGTAGAGAACTTTCTTTTTTGTGGCGTATGACCCATTAGAGGTCTTTATCCTCTGAAGCGTTGTGCCTCCGAAGAGGACTTTGTGATGCCGATGATGGCTTTGGTTGTTCCTCTGTTCACTTGCTTATGCCTTTTCAATGATCCTCTGCCCCCCCTCCCCTTTTTTTTTACAAGTAACTTGTTTAATCCAAGGAAGTGTGCTTCATTGTCAGGCAATTTCGTGAGAACGAGCACTAGCTTCTTAATTGGATGTTTGTTTGTTCAAACGATCTCAATTTATTAGCAAAGACCCGTTTCTGTCGAAATCATAGGCCGTTCAATTGAAGTACTTCCTATCTAGGATTTGAATTCGGGGCTCTTGTGACTTGAAATTTGGCGAGAATCACTTGGTCTTTTTATGTGCAAGTTTCACTTCCATTGTCTGCAAAAATTCAAATCGACATTTCAGCAATACATTCTATGTACTTCTTATATCGAAAATAAAGCAAACAAGTAATAATAATAAGGAACATAAGATTTATAGTGGTTCGGACAGGAAATTAGGCCTACATCCACTTTATATTCTTTCATTATTTACTTGCATCAGTTTTACAATTGCCTTCAATTACAAGAATCATACATTCATAATTCTTTTTACAATATTTCGACAAAATTTTCAAGTAAAGTATGGACGCAAATGATTGCTGTTCCATGCCCTTGGAATTTGATCTCCTTCAACAGTGGTGAGTTTGAATGTGCCGTCAAGAAGCTTTTGACCTATGACATATGGTCCTTCCCAATTTGGCCCAAACACACCTGTCGCTGTCATAATTCTCTTCAGGACTAGGTCTCCAATCTCAACGCTGCGTTGGCGAACTTTGGAATTGAAATGTCTGGCTATTCTTTGCTGACGAGCTGCAATTCTGAGATTAGCCTCGTCTCTTTTTTCATCAAGGAGATCTAGCGCTTCAAGCTGTAGCTTTTCGTTTTCTGCTTGATTGAAATGGATTCTTCTGTGTGAAGGGACTTCTATTTCTACCGGAATCATTGCCTCTGACCCGCATGCCAATGAAAACGTGGTGTGCCCAGTCGCAGTTTTGTGAGTGGTTCTGTATGCCCATAGTGCCAGTGGTAGCTTATCGACCCAACCACCTTTTGCTCCTTCAAGTTGCTTCTATATGGTTGACTTAATAATTTTATTCACGGCTTCCACTTGCCCGTTTGCCTGCAGATGAGCTACTGTCGAGAAGCTTTTCTGGATTTTGAATCGCTTGCAAAAATCTTGGAATTCTTCACTTTCAAACTGAGTTCCATTGTCTGTAATTATTTTTTGAGGCACACCGTATCTGCAAATGATGTTTTTAGTCACAAAACTTATCATCTTCTTTGAGGTGATAGTAGCCAGTGGTTCAGCTTCTGCCCACTTAGTAAAATAATCTACAGCAACAATGGCATATTTAATTCCAGATTTGGCAGTTGGTAACGGTCCTACAAGGTCTATCCCCCATATTGCAAACGGCCATGGACTGACCATCTGTGTGAGTTCAATGGAAGGAGCTCTAGGAATTTTGGCGAATCATTGACATCTGTCACATTCTCGGGAATACTTTGCTGCATCTCGATTAATTTCTGGCCAAAAATATCTGTACCGGAGAATTTTCCTTGCTAATGTTTGGCCACCTGAATGATCACCACATTCTCCTCCGTGTACCTCTGCTAGGATTGCTTTAGACTCTTCCCTGGATACACATCGAAGTAATGGCATTGAGAATCCCCGTCTGTATAACCGGCCATCCTGGATTACATATCGAGAGGCTTTTCTCAGTAGCTTTTGTCGTTCTCTTGAGTTCCCTGGTAAGGATCCATTGAGCAGATATTCTATTATCGGAGTCATCCATGATTCTTGTTCTTGAGACATGCTCATGATCCAATCAATGTCCATCTCATCAATGCTAGGAGTCGACAGGACCTCTACTGGAGTTAGCCCTAGAAATTGAGCTTCGCCTGTGCTCGAATACTTTGCGAGAGAATCCGCTTTCATGTTTTCTTCTCGAGGAATGTGACTTATCATGTAATGATCGAAATCACCCAGGAGTTCCCAAGCCTTTGACAAGTAGGCGTGCAGATTCCCCCCTTTTGCTTGGAATTCCTTTTTGACCAGGCATACAATAAGCTGAGAATCACTGAATATCTGTAACGCTCGGATGTTTAATTCTTTAGCAATCCTTAAGCCAGCGATAAGGGCTTCGTATTCTGCTTCATTATTTGTTGAAGGAAATTCCAATCTTAGTGCATAACATAATGATCGACCTTCAAGAGTCTCAAGTACAACTCCGGCTCCAGAACAGTAGTCGTTTCTCGCACCATCGACATATAACTTCCACTGGATCGGGGAATTGTCGATCGTTTCTTCCTCAATGTTACCCTTATCTGTAAATTCTGCAATGAAATCTGCTAAAGCTTGTCCATTGATTGCTTTTCGGGGATGATAAGTGATATCATACTGACTGAGTTCAATATTCCACTTTAGAAGACGACCCGAAGTTTCAGGGCGAAACAGGACTTGCTTTAAAGGTTGATCAGTGAGGACTTTGATAGGATGAGCTTGAAAATATTGCCTCAACTTCCTAGACGCAATTAGTAAGCAATAGGCGAGTTTTTCCAACTTAGAGTAATTCATCTCTGCCCCAGTGAGTCTTTTGCTGATATAGTAAACTGGATGTTGAATCCTTTTGTCTTCCCGTATCAGCGCTGCACTTAAAGCATGAGATGATACTTCCAAGTATATAAGAAGATCCTCGCCATCGCCAGGCCTAGAAAGTATTGGAGGCGTCTCCATATGGCGAATCAATTCATCAAAGGCTTTTTGGCATTCGGGAGTCCAATCGAAGTTTTTCTTTCCTTTCTTTAGGGCGTCAAAGAATGGGATGCATTTATCTGTGGCTTTGGAAATGAACCGACTTAAGGCGGCGACTTTTCCATTGAGACTTTGCAATTCCTTCTTTGTTCTAGGAGCTTTGACTTCTTTCAATGCAGTAATTTGAGCTGGACTGGCCTCAATGCCCCTAGCGCTTACGATGAAACCTAAAAACTTGCCGGATTCAACTCCAAATGAACATTTTAAAGGATTGAGCTTCATTCCGTATTTTCGGAGGAAAGCGAACATGTCTGCTAAGTGTTCTATGTGATCCAGTGCTTTCTTAGACTTTACTAACATGTCATCGACGTAAACTTCCATAGTCTTGCCCAGTTGCGGTTTGAACATAGCATTAACGAGTCTTTGGTATGTTGCCCCTGCATTCTTCAATCCGAAGGGCATAACTCTGTAGCAGTAGAGACCAGTGTCGGTGATAAAGCTCGTGTCCTCCTGATCAGGCTCATGCATCATGATCTGGTTATATCCGGAGTAAGCATCCATAAAAAATAACAATTCGTGTCCCGCTGTTCCGTCTACCAGTTGATCGATTCTGGGTAATGGGAAGCAGTCTTTGGGGCAGGCTATGTTTAGATCTGAAAAATCGATGCATACTCTCCATTTTCCGTTGGCTTTCTTAACCAACACTGGATTTGAAACCCAATTCGGATATGTAGATTCTTTGATAAAATTATTCTCCATGAGCCGATCAACTTCTTCTTTTAATGCCGCTGACCTTTCCGGACCTTGAGTTCTCCTTTTCTGCTTCACAGGTGTAAATTTTGGATCAATATTTAGAGCATGCACTGCAACTTCTGGGGATATTCCGCACATATCGGCATGAGTCCAAGCAAAAACATCCAGATTTGCCTTTAAAAAAGATATCAAGATATTCTGAATTGACGCATTAAGTTGTGAACCCACATTCAACACTTTGTTTGGGTTCTTTGGGTCAACAGGTATTGGTATTGTCGTTTCCACCAGTACCACTCTATTTTCCCCTGCACTGACTTTTCTAGGGTCCATCTCTTTCCTTGCTCCGCTGTGCTCGCCAGTGTAGGGTCCGCCCTGTAATTGCTACAAGGCTGGTTCTTTGATGCGGACTGGAGCTGCCGCATTCTTTCCCATTTCTCTTTTTCTGGTTTCTCGTAGCTCTGTCAGATAGCACTCTCGCCCAGCATTTTGATCACCTTTTATAACTCCTACTCCATTGTCTGTAGGGAATTTAATAGTGAGGCACCACGGGGCAAGAACAGCTTTGAACGCTGCCAGAGTTGGACGACCAAGGAAAGCATTGTAAGCAGAAAATTCATCGACAATCACAAAAGTTTGCTTGCGGACCACTTTTCTCTCTCCTTCTCCAAGTTCCACAAACAAATCAATGGTCCCTACCGGCTGCTTTGGCTCCCCAGTGAAACCAGCAATTTTCTGTGATGAGGCTTGCACATCAGCCATAGGGATCTTCATTTGGTCGAATGTTTTCTTAAAGAGAATATTGCAGGATGCGCCACAATCAATGAGAACTCTTCTGACAATAGCTGGCCCGATACCAGCCGAGATGACTAGAGGATCCAAGGTTGGAGCTTCAATACCTGCGGAATCCCTAGCTCTGAACACAATATCGTCATCGAAAGTTCTTTGTTGCTTCAAGGGCGTAGCACCTTCCAAAACAAATACATCTTCCTCGGTCGGTACATACTTTAAAGCTCGGGTATACCTTTCCATCTCACCCCAGCTCCTGCCTGCTGGGTGAGGTCCTCCTGTAATGACATTAATAATGGGCCTTCCAGATTCATGCCCTGCAGCCTTCTCAATCGTCCTAGGCTGTTGAGTAGGAGCCTGTTGCCCCTGACTAGATGAAGCAGGATTGTTGTTATTCTTTTTCACAAATTGCTGCAGTTTGTTTTCCCTTAGCAACTCTTCAATCAGATTTTTCAACTGGCGGCATTCGTCGGTCTCGTGACCGGGTTGATTATGGAAGCGGCAGAACTTCCCACTCTGTATAGCCTTTTTCCCGGTCCTTAGAGGAGGAGGTTTAGGAAAGTCAACAGAATCTTTAATGGCAAGGTAGATACGTTCCGGCGTATCTGATAAAGGAGTATACTCTGATGGCTTGAAGGATCGGGGCTTCTTCAGATTACTCTGTTTCTTCTCATTGTTATTTTCCCTCTTTTGCCCTACAGATTCATTCTTGCGTGGAGCAACAGTGTTATCTTCAGCTTTTTCCAACACTGCCTTTACCGGTACGGGATGGCTTTCTAAGCGTATGAATTCATCTGCTTTTTTATAGAATTTTTCAAGGGAATTTGGTTCCTTCATGTTTAGCACTTTCCCAAACTCGCTTGACTTGTCAATACCCTTCATCAGATAAGTCAATATCATTCGCGGTTCTGCATTGTCCACCTCAGCTAGCGCTATATTAAAGCGGTTTAAGAAAGATCTGATAGTTTCCCCTGGATTCTGTTCCAGACTTGACAGTGACATGATATCCTTAGCTTTTGAGGCGTATAGTCTGAACTGCTCCTTGAACTTCCGAGTTAAGTCAGAAAACTGATCGATAGATCGGACTGGAAGTTTGGTGAACCAAAGCAGAGCTACACCTTCGAGATACACAGGAAAATATCGGCACTTTATTTCATCAGAGGCTCTGGCACCAGTCATGTGCCAATCATACTTGTATAAGAATTCGTTCGGATCACTCGTCCCCCTGTAAGCTGGAATGGTTGGTGGGACAAACTTCCTTGGGAATTCAGCCTTTAAGATTTTCTCGGTAAATGGAGTTTTACTTGGGGCGAAACCCCATTCTTTCTCGTCTTCAACCCTCTGCATACTTTCTTTCATAATTTGTCGGACCATTCCAGAAAGATACTCCTCATCATGTCGAGTTCTAGATCCACCTACCTCTGGAGGTGCTCGTTCAAAGGGGCTAGCAGCTCTTTCAGGAGCATTTCTTTCTTCAGCATCACGAATGTTGCCAGCCAAATTCCTTTCATTATCTGTCGGTTGGCGGTTTTCCCCAAGCAAATCGTTCAACCTATTCAGAATTAGGGCATTTTGGGCATTCTGAGCCTCGAATTGTGCATTTTGGGCATTTATCTGCTGGTTCAGCCCTAAGATTGCAGCATCCAGCTCTGCCTTTGTAACTCCGACAGTTGGAGTGGCTTGATTCGATATAGGGGAAGCGGAGGTTCCCTCTTGAATATTCCCAGATCTGACAGATCTACTCTTCCTTCCAGGAGCCATAATCTCGGATAGACTTCTGGTTTTCAAGGAAATTCTCTCTACAAACCTTTGTGAAGCAATGATGATAACTCTCCTGAGTTCAATTCTCAGTGAAAGCACCAAAAATGTTAACGCTAAAATTTGAACGCTAACACCCCGGTGTATGAGTTGTAGTTGTGAAAGCACCACCCGATAACTCGGGAACAGATTACAAGCAGATGATAGCGGAAAAGCAGTAAACAACAACAATTTTATAGTGGTTCGGCTTAATGGAATAGCCTACGTCCACTTTAAGTACTTTTATTGATGATCTCGTTACAAGCTGATACAATTCTTTCCAAGTGCAATACACTTTGAATTACAAGTCACTTAGAACAAGTAGATTAAACTTCAATGGAGATTAGAGTCTTCAAATCCATGTTGGATGTGTATGATCTTTTCTCGAAGTTGTTTTTAGCGTTCTTCGTGTCTTGAGAGCTTTAAGTGTTTGATTGGTTTGGAATGCAGCGGAGTAACAGCGCTTGAAGAGAATGAGCCAAAAGTCCTTTGAACGTTGGAGGTGGTTGCGTATTTATAGGCAAATTTCTAGGCGCTGGAATTGTCAAGTCATGAGTCGTGACCGACTCAAGATGAGTCGTAAGTCGTGACCGACTCAGGATGAGTCGTAAGTCATGGGTGACTCAACTGGTTGAGCCCAGACTTCCTATCAGAGCGTCTCCGGTCCTTTGTATATAGCACAAGTCCTAACTCGTCTGCGAGTTAAAAGGTCGTGGCCCAAAATGAAGCGGCATTGGATTTCTACATAGTAGCCTTAAGTCGTGGACGACTCAAGCTAGGTCGTGAACGACCTACCATAAGTCGTAGGTCGGTCCTTTGTTGTTTTGGGATTTTAGTCAGTTAGGTCATTTGACACCTTAGGTCGCTGAGTCGTTAGAGAACTTGAGTCGGTCTATCCCATACACCGTTAATCCCTTGAGTCGCTCCACTCCTCTAAGTCGCTTTAAGTTTTAACTCGTTGGCTTGTTGAGTCGGTAGCTTGTTGAGTCGGTAGCTTGTTGAGTCGGACTATTCTCTTAAGCTGCTAAGGTTACTAAGTCGTTTGCCTGTTGAGTCGTAACTAGACAGGTCGTTGATTCGGTTCATATCTTAGGTCGGTAATCATTTGAGTCGGTGATTCGATGAGTCGCGAGGCCTCCTGAGTCGTAGATCCTTCCTGAGCCATTAAACATCTTAAGTCGTGGCTCACCCCAGGCCTTAACTCGTTGGTTTCTTTGACTCGTGAGCTGGAACGGGGTTAACATCTTTATTATGAGTTAAAACCTTTTAAAAATACCAATTTCAGGTTTCCAAAATTCCTTCTTATCCTTTAATTAAATTTAATCCTTAAATTTAAAATAATTTCTTTATTCTTTAAACTAATATCACTTTAGTTTAAAATTTATTAATCCCATGTTAATTCGAAATCCCCTTTTTCCATATTTTTAAAATTCTGAAATCGCTTTTATTTTTATTTTGTTTTTTAATTCATTGTTAAATTTATTCAAATTCCCTAGAATTATCTTACTTAAAATATTACTCTTTTATTTCTTTTCAAAAATCCAATTCTAAAGATTTTGATAACTCATTATACTGAGATATTCAATCCAACCATACCATCCAATATTTCAATTATCAATAAAATCATCACAGGATATCAAATATTCATAACACAGAATATTAAATAATCTAAATAAATTTGAGGAATCTAGTTGGATCCCTCCAACCTGTATCCCTGCAACCATAGATGTCAGCACAATGCCAATTCCTCTTCAAGGTGGAATATCGCGGTATATGGGATTCATAAAATATCATCCGCTATTATGCGGCGTGTAGGGTCTCATCCGCTATATAATGCGGGAAATCAATCATTGCAAGATATATTATATACTATAATATAGCACATCAATAAATTCAATCATTCAACCAATTATTTAAATTTAGCCATTTAAATTTAAATTCAGCTGAGTGAGATTAAATCACCTTTGATTGTTGTTTTGCAATCCATTACCATTCCAGCTTATTTCTCCATGATTTTAGACCTTATATAAATAATTAGGTAGTTTATTAATATTTGAACAAATCGAAAAATCAATTACCATTTGAATTTTTTTAATTAACTAAAAAATTTATTTTAAACCAATAATTTCCTTCTTAAATATCTTTTGGTGGCTAAATAAATTAAATAAGCTTATTAATCAAATTAACCACTAAAATACATTATTTAAAATAATTGGTAGATTTAAATAATGTGTCTATGTTTCTTAATTTATTTTTTCCTTCATTCCCAATCTGCATATAAAAATAATTTATATAGGCTTAAAATCTAACTTTTATATAAACTTTTAACATGTTTAAAAAAATCATTAACATTAAAATAGAAACAGCTTAATAGGTCAGGTTTACTTTACTGTAAAACTCCTTTAATATATATAAATATATGTACCATAAGAACCTGATTTTAAATTCTTCTTCTGCTTACTGTAATTTGTGAATATATGCATTCACATACAAATTTAAATAAATAACTCGAAAATACCTTAACGAGCCGTCTCCCCAAAATCTCATTCGAGTACGAGCCTTCTTGATCGTCGCTGCCACCATGCACCCGAAGCTCTATCGGCCCATCAAAATCGGACGTCGAGCATCTCGAAGTTGCCAGACCATCACCAGAGACTGCCGCTAGTTGCTTGAGCTACCTTCCAGCACACGTCTTCCACAATCTACGACATCCCAACTCCACCGTGAAATCGCTCAAGCCCACCACTCCCATCGCCAGAGACGAACTCAGATTAGCCACCGAACAACTAGAATCGATCGCGATTAAGTCGCGAGCCTCACCTCTGATTCCTAGATTTGAGTGTTCGACAAATAGCTAGAAATCGAGCCGCCCGATTCGATTTCGAAACAACTTGTTGCAAACACGAAGTCTAATCGCAAGCATGACTTTAAATCAAACTGGGACGAGAAGGAGGCTGTTTGATTTGATCTGAAATGAAGAGGGTTATTAGTTTGGGTATTTTAATTTAAGAGAGAAGGGTTTCGGTTTGTTAAGAAAAGGAGCTGCCATTATTTTTCGTGAGTTCTATTTTTTTTGAAACTGCTCGGCTTATAGAAATGAGAAAGGAGGCGTGTAGCAGATGAGCTGCAGTGATTACAGAGGGAACAAAAGCTATTTAGGAAAAAAGGCATGGTGGTGAAAGAAAGGCAATTGATGGGAAGGAATTTCGGCTAAGTTGATTTAGGTGTGTATATAAATATATATATATTAAATTCAAATTTTAAATTTGAATTTTCTTGAATTCAAAGCTTAAAATCTTAACATCCTATCGAGGCATACCGCTTGGCGTTTATAATGTTATACACCTATTCCGAACACAACGGAAAAGGATTTGAGTCCCAATTCGATCGTGTGGAGAAGTTAGCTTTTTGGATCAGTGATTACATTGAATTTCTATATAAATTTCAGTGCGTTTATATATATTATACGCTCACGCAATAACTCCGATCAATACGAGAATTGAAATCCGATAATAAAAAATTAATACGTATCCAATGGAACTGGTTTCGTCAAATTCCGAGACTGTGCCTCGGAAGGCTATTTTAAAATTCAATTTAAACTATAAAATTTTAAAACTGAACAAACCACTGTTAATTTCAATTTTACAACTTCTATTATCTTTAGTATTATCAATATAAATTTTAGAAGGCTTCAAATTATTTTCAACAGGCCTAAAACTTCATATTCAACATTTAGCTCAACTTCCAATTATTTAATTCAATAATTTAATTATCAACAATTGGTGATATTTGAATTCAAGTATAAAATTAACTTTCAAATATTACAATTAATTTAAATATTCCAATCTTAAATGCTAAAAATAATTCCTGGTCGTCACAGATATTGTGACATATTCTGTTGTCATACGATATATGATGTTTTGGATGCCGTGATTGTTATATTTGGTGTTGTTGCAGCATTGGGCCAATTTTGGAATTTAAAAGGATTTTTAAGTTATTTTTAAAAGTATACGTTTTATTAAATTTTGGAATTGATTCATTTTAAATAAATAAACGTTAACAAATTTTATGTTATAAAAATTATGATTTTTGAGGAATATAATTAAAATGCGATTTTTGAAATATGGAGTTAATGAATTTTGTAAAATAGTTTAAATTGATATTTTGGAATTATTATAAACGGTTTATATAAAAGAATTATAAGATTGATATTTATAAATTAAAAATATTGGAATTAAAACGAGCTTTTATAAGTGTTAAAATGAAGTATAAATGGATTTCATAATTTATAAATTCATAAATTTTGAAGTTACAAAAAGAATAGATTTTGTAAAATAAAAGATTTATAAGTAATTAGCCTATAAATTGGATTTTGGCATCTAAATGAGATATAAATAGAATTTGTAAGTTAAGGGATTTTTATAACTTGAAGCCTTATAATAATAAATGTGAATTTATAAACATTGATTTATAAATTCAAAATTGATTGAATTTGATAAGTAAATATGGAAACTTATTAAAGGAAATATATTCATGTTTTTAGACAGTGAATAATATGTTAAAGAAATGTTTTAGGGAAGTGATATTTAAATAGGAATTAAAATGATTTGAAGTTGTTTTAAAATGTATTAAGTGTCGAAACCATAGATTTCAACATTCATTGTTGAAATAGACGTTTTCGAGAAAAAGGAAATGGTGGACTATAACACTGTTGTTATAGTAAATGATTTTCGAAAGGAAATGTTTTATATAGTATTGGGATTTATATATCTAACTAAATTTCGAATCCCTTCTACTAGTGATGTTGGGTTGTCGTAACGATGTTTTACGCAACATTCGTTTTGACTCAAAAAATGTGTTTAAGAGAATGTTTTCCTTAAAAGAATAAAATATATACTTAATCGTGTTTCAGGTATATTGAATATTTTCTAAGTATTGAAAATAAATGGATTTGTGAATTACTTATTGTTAAATAAGTATTTGGAAATGTTTTTCCAATTGTAGAAATTGAAATGGTTTAGAGAATATATCTTTTCAAAGATAAATTGAAGTGAATATTTGGCAAGTTATTTAATTGATGGAAGATTAATAGAAAGAGCCTAGTGATTGTTATGGTGCTAAATATTTGTTGGTTTGCTTTAATAGTTAAATTACCGACTATCGATATTTACCTTTAAATGGGTATTTGTTATGATTGCTTGAATTTGAATGCTACACTTATTTTAAAAAATAAGTGCTCGTTATTCGGTATAGCCGGGAGAGGACCTTTGTATCATAAATCCCATTCTGAATAGTGATACGACGTATATGGATAGCATTGAAGACCGGTGGTGAAGACCGGGTATTTTCGAGAACGAGAGGATAACTCATCTATTGTCTCTACACCGAGTCGCGCCGGTATAGAGATTCCCTAAGTGATGGGAAGTCCGATCGGCATTGTGAATGCCCGAACTGCAAGGGCTTCATTGGAAGTGCCTTCGGTTCTGTTCGAACCTAGAACAGACTTGAATGGATTGCAATTTTGACATTACAATTGAGATATAAAGTAGATGTCTTTCAAATACATTTCTGTTGGTGGCGGAGAATTTATTCTTTTAACTTAACATCCTTCTCAGAGACGTTCGAGCTAAGAGGTTAGGTAGTTAAAGGTTATTAGTGATATATTCCCAATTTGGTACTGTGACATGCTGAGTGTTGCTGATCATTTGTTGATCGAAGCATGGCTTTGTAAAAAGCGTAGCTTTATGGACGAGACTTCGTCGAACCTCCCACCCAGAAATCGTCGAAACAGGAAAGATGCGGCAAGGTTATTGGGTGTAGCGCTCTTTAGGGTATGTGCATTTCCTTCTGGATAGAAGTGGTATCATGGTATGAGCCCAGATACTTAACTTATGTTGATATCGCGGATATATGTATTACTTTGTGATTTGTTGCTGGGGCCCCGGATAAAGGTCGTTTGCGATCGGGGGATGGCATACTCGTGTCAATAGTTGCCCAGCTAGGGGTAACCCGGCCTTGTGTTGGCAATGATCCGGTTAGTTTCTCGGGGCGTCCTTCCAGAGGCGTTTCCATGTGGCAATGGGAAGTTCTTTGGCCTGACCATTTGTTGGAAATCCAAATAGACAACACGAAACCCTGTACGGCTTTAGTTGTAGAACCTGCCATTTACTTATGGTACCTCCCCACTGTTTAGATGGTAGCTATAGTAGGCATACGATACTGGTCGTATGTTGGCTATGATTTATACCACTGCTTTTGAAATGTTTTTCCTACAACTTTCACTTACAGTAATAATATCAAAGAAAATTTCTCGTATCAAGCATGTATGACTATCATAAGGAGAAATCTCCTCTGATTCTGCGTTTGCATTGTGTGTGTGTGCGGGAGGCCTTATGGTAGTCTCATTTTCCAAAAGCATTGCGAATCTAATTTTAAAATATTTCTTTGTTGACTTTTAAAGATATAACTGTTTAAGTTCTCACACCAGTCCCATGACTGACTTGGAGTTTATTGTTCTCTACCTAAACTCTAGGTGCCCACCAATTTTACACGGGCAGTCTAGAGTCAGGTTATCGGGTTACTCTGGAATTCAGGATTTGCTGTAGAGATCTGGAGGCAAGCTGGATGGCTTGGCGTATCAACTAGTATATAGTATTTCTTTTCCGCTGTTTGTTGTTGTAAACTCTGATAATGTAATGATAATGTGATGAAATGTAATAACTGATATAGTTCTTTGTTTCAAAAGATTTTTCATTTATCTATTATATTTGTTCCGATGCGATTGTGAGATTCTGATATTGTTTCTGTTGTTTTCTTTTTCTTTCTTTCTTCTTCTATCTTCTACCTCTTCTTTAACCCTAAGGGCACGGTTTTCGGGCATTCGATTGCTCGGCAGTTGATACAGTGGACGTATTGATGTCGGCATTCGTGAGTCGAAGAACCGGTTCCCCACATTTTATTGATATGATTCGATTGAATTTGTGGGGCTATTGGAATTATTTTCGATTTGAAAGAGTGATTTTAATATGAAGAGGGAAATTCGACTGAAAGAAAATAATGGCTCGACCATTATCGTTTATTTCTTGAACTATTAATTTTTTTTCATTTTCAAAAAAAAGAACGCATACTACAAAAATTATCCATGCACGACAAATGTCATGACTTGGAAGACAAGTGGCCCAAAATATAAATAAAATTTTGACCAGTTGAACTGTATATATTATATTTTAAATTTTAAATTTAAATCATCTTAAAATCGCATCTCAAAATTTTGACCACCTATCGAGGTGTGCCGCCAACCGTTCATAAGGTTATACCCCTATTTTGAACACAATGGAAAAGGTTTTGAGTCCTAATTCGATCATATGGAGAAGATTGCTTTTTGGACCTAGTTATTATATTAAATTTTCCAAATAGATTTCAACGTGCTTATCTATCGTACGGCCAAACGATCACTCCAAACATTATGAAAATTGAAATCTGATAATGAAATAGTATTACGGATCTAATGGAACTGGCTTCATCAAATTCCGAGACAGTGCCTCAGAAGGCTATTTTTAAATATCGATTTAAACGATATATTTTCAAAACTTAACAAAACATTTCCAAATTCCACTCTAAAGCTTCCATTATCTTTCGTACTATTAATATAAATTTTATAAGCCTTTGAAATATTTTTAACAAGCATAAATTTGAAGATTCAATATTTTAATCAATTTCCATTTATTAAATTCAATAATTTAATTACCCAAATAAACAATGATATTTGAAATTCAAGTTAAACTAACTTTTAAATATTTAAGATTAATTAAGTATTCTAATTTCAAATATCCAAAAATTTCGGGTCGTCAAAGTCACAATTATCTCGAACTTGAGCTTAAATTGTGGAATCGAAATGCGTTACACAAAAATTGATTAAAATGAAATTTGAGATTTGAAAGTTATAATTGAAATATGATCCGACTTTGAAAATTGATTTGTTTAAAAAAGACTTGGATTTCATTCGAAATTTTCAATATTGTTAAGTAAACATAGTTTAAATCGACATTTCAAAATTGAGCTCGGAATTAAATTATTTTGAAGATTTGGATCTTAAATTTAATTTTGAAGTTAAATTTGATAAACGATTTAAATCGATATTTTGAAACTGAACTTGGAGTTGATAAAAATTGAATTGGTTTAAAATTAGTATTGAAATGACATTTAAACCATTGACTCGAATTGTTGAATCGAATTTAAGGTTAAAAATGAAAATCGATATTGAAATTGATTTGAACTAAAACTGGAATCGAAGTTAATTTAAGTTGGAATCGGAATTCAATCGATTTAAATTGAAATGGAAATTTAAATTTACTCGAATTAGAGGGTTGGAATTAAATCATTTTGATCTTGAAACTACTTTTGAATAGAATATTTTAATAAAAACTATATAAAACCTATCTTTTCAAACGTTCAAATTATTTGATTTTCCAAACGATTTTACTACTTAGATCATTTTAAGACATAAATTATTTTACATTAAACTATTTTAAACATTTAAATAATTTTTAACTATTTGAACTCTAAGCTATTTAAAAATATTCAAACTATTTTCTAAAAATTCAAACGGATCAAGGTTGGAATATTTATTTTAAATTGTTGATTTAAATAGGAATTGGGTTAAATGAAGTTATAACCTAAGTTGAAATATAAAACGATTTTGGAACAAAAATCGAGATAATAAGACGAACATGATTTTGAATTGAAATAGCATATTTTGAGTAAATATGATGATTTCAAAGTGAAACTGATTTTGAAGTGAATATGATATTTTGATATCAAGTGCGAATTTTTTTCGTAATGTTAAAGTACCAACCGGTTTATAAAATGTCGTTTGGTTGTTAAAGAGATCGGGGCCTCTTATTAGCAGACTCCCTGTCAGTATTGGAACCACTTTAACAACTGTGTATACGGAGTGATAGTGCAGAACGAAGTGGTTGGATTTGGCGCCATTTGCTGGATTTGAAGAAAGAGCGATGATGGATAATCCCTGGCACTTGTGCCAAATAGAAATGACTAAAACATGACGGCTTGACAGAGTCAAATGGGCTAATACCCCCGAGCGGATCCATTCTTCCATTTTCTTGGATGTGGTCCATATTATTACACTTGTTGGTTTCGATTGGTGCACCTTGATTTTGGGATAGCCTCCCTTTGACTCGGCATGGGATGGATGGACGTGGTGGGCGGTCATGGGTATGATGCGTTACCACTAGCCCTACGACCTGAAATGGAAGTATCCTTCCTTAGGCATAGCCTTACATGCCTTGTCATACTTTTATCCCTATACGAGACCACTACGATTTTGATTTAGTGTTGTCGTATCAAGGCGCATCCCTATCCACTGATGGTTTACTGGTGTTTTATATGCAAACTGTATGACAATGCTTAAAATTGCGTTAAGGGGGATCAATGTAAAGCCTTGACGCTAAGAAAATTAGACATTATATACGTAGCGCATTCTACTATATATAAATATTTTGACGAATCCTTAAAAGATGGAAAATCCAGTAACATCTCTTGAGTTATTACATACATGTTATACATTGGATAGGAGATATGAATCCCCATAAACATCTCCGATGCCATGGCACTCATGTAATATGCGATATTGATTTGACTCACATAAGAATATTTTAGTCCTGACTCGAGTGTTTTGTCTTTTCATTATGCTCGGGTCAGCCCTGAATTTTCAAAGCACTGAAATTCACTTTCTAAAGGACGAAGATGAGGATATGGTATATTATCATTGTTATCATTTCCTTGCACCATGTGGTCTGCTGCATTGTTTATTCATCCATGTTGTATACATAACTCTGATAAATGTTGTTTAAATTATAATCAAATTTATAATATAAATAGTTTCATGAACTGTTTATTTGATTATTATACTTTATCATTCCGCTACAAGATTCAGTGTTTGTTTTCTTCTTCTCTCCTTATTTTTCTTAATTAACCAATTTATTATTTATGTTCCAGATTGTTTGAGTTGACATGTGTGGATTATTGTTAATTTAAACATTCTGAAATGAGGGTTGCGACAGTTGGGAACACACGACGCCCCTTAATATACCCAAAAGGACACATTAAAAGGCGTGGTGCATTGTAGATATAACTAAAAATAACAGAGACTAAGATTCATGAGGCACATATAGGTAAAAAAGCGGAAACTAAATAAAACAAAGCTTTAGAACTAATTTGTAACTAAGGCAATTGTCAAATACAACATTCAAAACCCATTGTATCTTATGAAATAAAACTTCATTGCCTCAAAATAAGAGTATGTAATATCCCTCATAAATAAACCAGTGTATACAAGAGTAACAGCTGAAAATAAAAGAAGTACATAGAAGAAGAAGTCTACTACAAGAAGAACTCCAAGCTGCAACAATCTAATAGCTTCTTCCTTGATTGCCTAAGGGTGAAAAAAGGGAAATAGAGGAGTGGGTCAGACTAAAATCTAATAAACGATAGTAATTACCAGAGTCTTCAAGCAGATAAAAGTCTGGTGAAGTTGCAGGCTATTTAATCATGATGTGAAGTGCATTAATGGTGGAAATCCATATAATCTTTGATTTTTTGCACTTGTTCTGATTTAATTAGGCTGAATTCCTAATCCTGTAGCAAGAATGTGACCATAATTCTAACCTTTTTGATCGGCCTACTACTCCATAGACCTTTCTGTAGACCAGCCGCTATATAACTTCCTACATAACAGCCAATGGTATCTATGGTAAAATCACAGAGCAACTACCGAGGATCCGGACGATATATATAGCTCCCTATACAAAAGGCAATGGTGACTACTAAGACACCATGTGCCTGGAACTCATAGCTATTATTGAGCACCCGAATAGAAGTCGTATGCTTAACTACCACCGTGCCCATGCTACCTTTTGCTGTACCAATTGGGTCTTCTTATTACCTCCAATGTACAGCACAGCATGCCCCTCACCTCGCTTCAGGAAAATGCAAGATTGATGTGTGTCCATAGAAAAAAAGGGGAAATGCTGTTGGTACTGGCCCTTAATCCGAAGAATATCTATTTGCATTTTTTAGCCAAATCCCCGTTATTTGGACTTCTATTTGACCAATTACTACCATTCTTAGCATAAGCGTGCCCTAGGAAATGCTATTTGGTACATGTCCTACTTTCATCTTTGCTTATTAACTTAGATAAATTATTTAAATAAGCCTTTAATACTATTTTTACTTTCTACGCTTATTAATTTATCCCAAGTCTTAAAAAGAGCCCCATTCTGTTCTTTTTCTTATTATAACCTAAGTTATAATCATGCTTATTACTTAACCTAAGGTCTAAGTGTGAAAATAAGCTTCTTTTATCTTTTACTTCATTTAGTTATAATTCTAAGTTATAACTATGCCAATTATCGTTAATTAGTCCAAATCTAATTATAATTAGGCATATTTCAGTCTAGTTCCATTATTTATTAGAGTCTTTATAATTTATATCTCATTTTCTTCATTTAATATTCTTACTTATAATGTCCATATTCGCGTTCAATTTTTTCTTATCCATAAGCGCAGAAAATGGGGGTGAAGAGAGTAGACGCTTGCATAAAATCCAAAATGTTGAAAAGATGTAAATAAGAAATAAATAATAGTAAATAAATTTGAATACTTTAAATAGATTGTAAATTAATTAAAGCTATGCTTAACAGTAATAATTTATAATTAATAGAAATAAAACTAAAATTACTAAAAGGTATAGCTGAGTAGACTGAAAACAATTAAAAATTGTAAATAATTATCGAAAAAAGCTATTCTAAAAATCGTAGTAAAACTAGAACTATTGGAAACCTTATTATTTTAAATTACTGAACAAAATCTTACAATAATCACAACCACTCAGCTCCGGTCCTAAGCTCTTCCTTTGGTCTTCCCGGATCCATTTGGAGTTGTAAAATAATTTTTATTAAAAAGATTCTCTCCTTGAAAAATCATTCCTTTTAGGGTCCTTTTATGGTGAACCCAAGCAGAGAAAAAGTGTGAGAAAAAAAATGTTAGGTCTAGGGATCTACTTTTATGTGTAAAAGCGGATCTCCGACCGTTGGATTTGGAGATTGAATAGGATGCAACCACGTCATAGGGTGAATAGGAGCGATCGGATGCAGAAACGGAGGGACTAAATTAAACAAAAAGGTGCAAATGACGTGTTCCAATGCTTCTCATTCGTTTGAACAAGTTAATGTTCATCCGCCTACCATTTTACAAGGCGGGTCGATCGGGTAGTTGGCCGCCCCTTGCCTAGATCGACCGGCTGGTCGACCTGACCATTCATTTTTTTCTTTTATATTCTGCTTATTTTGTTTATTTTTTTAACTTGGTCATATTAGCTTAGTTTCTGACATTCTGTATATGGAAATTGACCACGGACACAATGGTGTAACTTCCATGGCTTAGTTCTGATAATTTCACAAAGTTATTTTATCGTCTAATTAATTAACGAATTAATTATTATGGGTTAAATTTCGGGTTGTTACATTCTCCCCTCCTCAAGGGATTTCGTCCCCGAAATCTTATGGATAAAAGAATGTACTAAATGTTTTCATCTAATTTCTACAACCAACTACTCAATTATCGACCATTTATCCATTGTCCTTAAGTTTTTCTAATGCATTTTATGATACTTATGCAATTAGTGTAGTATAAATGTCCCTAACTAATGCAAAAGATTAGGCGGACCACTAATTCTATTGACCTCCTTTTGCGCAACCATGTCCATCCATGTATCCAAATCAATGCAAAAATTTCCAAATGATACTGATATTTCTATATGCATGCTACAAACATCATCCAAAGGAAATAATCATGTGATAAACATCCATTTATAGTTACCATGGAAATAAAATAATAATGTACACACATCCATATGCATATGCTCTACTGTCCTAGTTAGGTCGATCCTTAAGGAATAATAGTGTTGAATGCACCTATATGTGTCCATAGCATCTACTAGCAAACACTTGCAACCACTAGCATACATCATTCATAGCGTGTTCTATTAACATATTTACATCAAATCCTACCAACCATAGGTTAAATCCTAAGTTCTATGAACCGAATAGATAATAGAGGAAAGAACCTATTTAAATCTAAAGATGGAAAAAGGAATTCTACAACTTACCATCAAAAAATATGGATAGGAAGCACGAATCTTCTCTTCTGCTTCCTAAGTGTAGTCTACAACATCATCTCCCTATTGCACCTTTACTAGTGGAACCTCCTTACTGCATAGTCGTTTGGTATCTCTTCCAACACTCTTCGTGGGGTTACGGCGAACTACAACCTCCGTCGAGTCATGTAAGCACTTCCACAAGTGCGAAACATGGAAAACATCGTGTAGTCCTACGAGCCTATTGTTGATACACGAAGATTTTGATCAATGACAATGAGCTTCAACAAATAGGAAGAGAATGCAAAAGCTAGAAGAAGATAGATGAAGACCAAAGTATAAACATTAGTATGATTTTCTATGTATCTTAGTCTAGATTATTTGTTAAAATCTATCCTCAAGAGATTTGCACGAACATTAGAACACATTCATAAAAACTTCATTCACATGTTCACTGTGCATACTTTTATACTTCAGTCGACTGAACAGACATGGCCAGTCGACTGAAACTGTACACATATACAAAATTGCACAGTTTCAGTCGACTGAATTACCTGTGCAGTCGACTGAAATTGTTCCTGAAAATTTTTCTTTGTATTTTCAGTCGACTGAATCTCCTGCTCAGTCGACTGAATTTAAACCTACGAATTTTCTCTGAAAAGACACCTTCTTCTTCCCAAGAATTGCAACCATTCATCAATGGAAATGGAAGCATCTCTTGTTTGCAACCTAAGACAACTTATGCACCTCTTCTACAAGTATATATACATGATTCTAACATCATTATTTCACCGAATTCTCTTGCTTTAATCTTACTATTCTCTTGTTCATATTCTCTAGATATTCTCAAAGCAATCACCAATCTATTACTTGAATCACTGTTTTTGTTTATAACATTCTTTTGATTCATAGCAATTCACAATTCCTAAATCTTCACAAACACATTGCATATTCTTGAGGATAAGATTATAGGAATATTGTACTACATTAGACTCATTAGTGTTGACAAGAACACAACAAGTCGAATAATGTATTTTAGTAATTGAGTTGAAGTCCTCTTCGGTAGTTGAGGCAAGAAATCTCGTTCGGTTGTTCGGGTAAATTGTAAACCTATTCCTCCGGGTGAAGTGAGGGTGTTAGTTAGTGAAATTCCTAAGTGAAGCTTAGGGATTGGACGTAGGACGAGAGGTCCGAACCAGTATAAAATCCTTGTGTCACCTTGCATTTACCTACCTTATCTATCTAGACTATTTCATTATTCCATATTACATGATCCTACCGCATAGCCCACTCTGTCAATTGGTATCAGAGCAAGGTTGTCCTATAACCATAACACTGTTATTAGACATATTGATAATATGGGAAAAAACGCAAGTACAAGCACAACATCTGCCTATAGTTCTACATTTGCAGAAGGACAATCCACCCAAAGTCCTCCTCTATTTAATGGACTAAACTATGACTATTGGGCTACAAGGATGAGGATTTCTATGCAAGCAACAAGTTTCGATGCCTGGAATGCTACTCAAGCAGAGTTCATTGAACCTACAACCAATTATCCTACATGGACACAAATTCAAAAGAATGAAGCAAGTGCAAATGCCAAAGAAATGAATATGCTATTTTGCGCCCTGGATAGAAATGAATTCAACCGTGTTAGCATATGTACTACTGCATATCAGATATGGGAAACTCTTAAAGTCATACATGAAGGCACAAACAAGGTTAAACAAACAAAGATATCCATGTTGAAGAATCAATTCCAAAACTTTAGAATGACAAAATGAATCCATCAATGACATGCACTCAAGATTTCAAGACATTCATCATGCTCTAATCGGAATAGGAGAAAGGTACACGGACTTTGACATTGTGTCTAAAGTTCTAAATTCAGTCTCTGATGAATAGGAGAGAAAAGTACTAGCAATCGAGGAAGCAAATGATTTATCTACAATAAAACCAAAAGAATTGATTGGAAATCTTATGTCGTATGAAGTAAATATGCAAGCTAAAAAGGATCAAGCTCAAGAAAGAAAGAATATTGCTGTTCATGCGGAAAAGGAAGAATCAGAGTCTGAAGATGAGGATCTAGCATTTATAGCCAAAAATTTCAAGAAATTCCTAAAGTATAGAAAAGGAAACAAAAACGGATTCAAAAAGAATTTCTAGAACAAACCATCATTCTCAAATATAGAATGCTTCAATTGTCATAAGAAAGGACATATGCAAAAAGATTGTCAAGAACAAATGAAGGAAAATAAGAAAAACTTCAACAACAAAAACAAGAAGGATAAATTCAAAAAGAAGGCATTTTCTGTAACATGGGATGATTCAGATTCATCATCATCCGAAAGTGATAGTGATAGCGACAATGAACTGGCAAATGTATGCTTCATGGCTCAAGAATCTGAGGTAAATAATTTAACTTTCGATGATTTAATTGAAGTAAACACTAAACTTTTAAGCACAATAAAAATTCTTAAAAAGAAAATTAAGGAAATTCGTGAAAATCAAAACAAAGCTGAGTTTGAGAGAGATATGTTAAATGATGAAAAGAAAATTCTTGAAGAAGAACATGAAAAAGTTTAAGAATCTTATTCAAATTCGGAAAGTCAATTATCACTTTTAAGTCAGGAAATTGAAACTCAAAAATTAAAGAATGATATAATTATTTCTGAAAATCATGATTTAAAAACTAAAATTAGACAAGTTGAGTTAGAAAATAATAGTCTTCAATCAAGATTAGAGAACATCACTAAAAATGTTTCTAACTTTAACAAAGGAAGAGAAAATTTATCTAAGATTTTAGAAAATTCTCATTCCTCTTCAAATAAACATGGTTTAGGATATAATAAGGAGTCAAAAATTCCTAAAAAGAAAAATACAAATCTTAAAAGGAATATGGATTCAAAACAACAAAAATTAATTAAGAAACTTATTAAAACAAAAGCACAAAACAAGGTAGTTACAATTTGGGTACCAAAAACTAACAATGCATTAATAAGAAATAAATATATTAAAACATTTATGCATAATGTTCATCATAATAAAAACTATATCTATAAAAAGGACACTAAACCAAACTGGGTTTGGTTTCCTAGAACTCTAACTTCTTAGGACCCTATTAAAAAGTGGGTACCAATAATTTCATATTTATTTTCAGGTCCCACTTAAAAAGAAGAAATGGATATTAGACAGTGGTTGTTCAAAACACATGACCGGAGACAAAGATATGCTTACAAACATCACATACTTTGATGGTGGCTCGGTTACCTTCAGAGGCAATTCAAAAGGCTATATCATTCGCAAAGGAGATGTGAACAATTACGGTACATCAAATTTACCTTTTATAACAAATGTTTCATTAATTGAAAATTTAAAACATAATCTACTTAGCATAAGTCAATTATGTGACAAAGGTTTCAAAATAACTTTCTCGAATAATAAATGTAGTATTTTTGATCAAGAACAAAATCTTATATTTGAAGGTAAAAGAGATAGAAATATTTATGTTCTAAATATGAATATTAATCATAATTCAAGTATGTGTTTACTGGCCAAAGATAATGATCCTTGGTTATGGCACAAAAGATTTTGTCACATAAATTTTAAAACTATTAGAAAACTTTCTAAAAACGAATTAGTAAGAGGATTACCCAAAATAAATTTTAAAATAAATAATTTTTGCGATGATTGTCAAAAAGGGAAATTAACGAAATCATCTTTTAAATGTAAGAAAAATATTTCAACTTTACAACCATTAGAATTACTGCATATGGATTTATTCGGGCCAACACAAGTACAATCCATTAATCATAGTCGATACGTATTTCTAATTGTTGATGATTTTTCAAGATATACATGGACTATTTTTATGAAAAATAAAATGACACTTTTGAGCATTTTAAAACATTTGTCAAAAGAATCCAAAACATTAAAAACTTGAAAATTAAAAATATTCGAAATGATCATGGAGGCGAATTCGAAAATGAAGATTTTGAAACATTTTGTAAAAAGAAAGGAATTAACCATAATTTCTCTTTTCCTAGAACTCCTCAACAAAATGGAGTTGTAGAAAGAAAGAATAGAACATTACAAGAATGCGCAAGAACATTGTTAAATGGGTGTTCTCTACCAAAACATTTTTGGGCAGAAGTAGTTGCTACTGCATGTTATGTAATAAATAGAATTTCAATTAGACCTTTAACTAAAAATACTTCTTATGAACTATTCAATAATAAAAAACCAAATATATCTTATTTTAAAATATTTGGATCAAAATGTTTTATTTTAAATACAAAAGATCAACTAGGAAAATTCGATTCAAAAGCTGATGAAGGAATTTTCTTAGGATATTCTGAATGAAGTAAAGCATATCGAGTATTTAATAAACGAACAAACTTAATTGAAGAAACTTTACACATATCTTTTGATGAAAACTTTAATAAAAATTTAAATATAAAAGATGATGAAGAATTAATAAATATAGAAGAAATAAACCCTGAAAAAAATAATGAACTAAGATCTCCTCTTAGAATATTACGAGATCGTCCAACTCAAAATATAATAGGAGAAATAAATTCTCAAGTTAGAACAAGAAACCAACTAAATCAAATGGTCATGTAGCTTGCATTTCATCTATAGAACCTAAAAATCCAAAAGAAGCATCAACAGATGATTATTGGATTATCGCAATGCAAGAAGAATTAAATCAATATGAAAGTAACAATGTTTGGGAATTAGTTCCCCGTCCTAATAATCAATCAGTAATTGGAACAAAATGGATGTACAAAAATAAAGTAGATGAACAAGGTAATATAACAAGGAATAAAGCAAGACTAGTAGCACAAGGGTATAATCAAGAAGAAGGTATTGATTTTGAAGAAACATTTGCTCCCGTTGCAAGATTGGAAGCAATACGTATATTATTAGCCTTTGCTTCTTTTCACAATTTTAAACTTTATTAAATGGATGTTAAAAGTGCATTTTTAAATGGTTTTATTAAAGAAAATGTATATGTATAACAACCTCCGTTACTTATACATGAAAAATATCCGGATCATGTATTTAAATTAAAGAAAGCACTATATGGTCTTAAACAAGCTCCTCGTGCTTGGTATGAAAGACTTAAAAGCTATTTATTAAACTCAGGATTTAAAATTGGAAAAGTAGATCAAACACTTTTTATTAAAAATACTGCCAAAGATTTTCTTAATAATTCAAATATATCTAGATGATATTATTTTTGGTTCAACAAATGAAAATTTTTGTAAAAATTTTCAGATATAATGACTAATGAGTTCGAAATGTCTCATATAGGAGAACTATCATATTTTCTCAGACTTCAAATCAAACAATTAACAAATGGAATTTTTATAAACCAAGAAAAATATTGTGATAATTTAATAAAACGATTTGGTATGGAAAACACTTCTGCTAAACCTACTCCTATGAGTACCACTACACATCTCGATCGAGATGAAAATGGCAAAAGTGTAGATCAAAAATTGTTTAGAAGTATGATAGGTTCTTTGCTCTATTTAACCGCTAGTAGACCTGACATAATGATGGGTGTTTGTTTATGTGCACGTTTTCAATCCGATCCTAAAGATTCACACTTAAGAGCAGTAAAACGTATAATGCGATATCTTAACCAAACTAAAGATTTCAGTCTTTTCTATCCAAAAGAATGTTCGTTTGAGTTAGTATCATTCAATGATGCTGATTTTGGTGGATCCTGAACGGATAGAAAAAGTACAAGTGGTACTTGCCATTTCATTGGAAAATCACTTGTGTCTTGGTTTAGTAAGAAACAAAATTGTGTCTCACTTTCCACATGCGAAGTAGAGTATATATCAGCTGCTTTAGCTTGCACACAAGTTATATATATGCAACAAACACTTAAAGATTTTAATATAAATTTAACAAATTCTACAATATATTATGATAATACAAGTACCATAAACTTATCTAAAAATCCTGTTAATCACTCTCGTACAAAACATATAGATATTCGCCACCATTTTTTACGAGACAATATCGAAAAAGGAATAATTAATTTATAACATATTTCTACCGAAAATCAAATTGCCAATATATTTACTAAACCTCTATTAGAAAACTCCTTTATAAAACTTAGACGAGAATTAGGTATAATATCCTTTAAAGATATCAATTAAATATAATTTTAAAATATTTAATCATTTCAGTTGACTAAAAAAAATCTGTTCAGTTGACTGAATGAAAATATCCAATATTTTTCAGAAATGTTATATGTTACATTATGTAATTTTTAAACCACACGTTTTAAAACTGAATTATTAATATGAACCATACTTTTCTATCAACATTGTCCTAACCACTAAATCATTATGCGGTTACAAATTTTAAATAAATTATAACCATTAGTTATTTAGTAAAGCTCGACTATAGATAAATTTAATTTTTTTTTTATTTTTTTCACATCTCGATCTTACAATTAAAAGCTTAATCAAAATTCAATACAAAATGTCGTCAAACAACTCCTTCTCTCCAATCAATATCACCTCGTCAGTTGATAACACTCCAACATCGCCAAAACTTCCCACACCAACACCAGCACATGAGCCGGTTTACAAATGCGAAAATTATCGTACTGGTTTCACACCAGAATGTAAAAAGGCAAAACGAGGACTATTTATTTCTCCTGACACAAAAAGAAAGATTGATGAAATTCATCACTTTCAACAACAACAAATAGATCTTCAACGAGAGATATACTTCGAGCAAAAAGTTACGGCACGACGTTTGAGTTTTCTGGAACAAATCGGTTTACGCTTCTGTGGATCAAAGAAGAATCAAGTGGCTGAACCTCTACCTCGCCCTGTTAGCTCACTTGATCCGTCTTCATCTTATCGTACACCGGTTGATCCTGTGAATCCTTGGATGTCTCCTAAAACTCCTCAATATAGTCCGAATTCATGGGATATAAATTACGTGAAGAATGAAGAAAAGAAAACTCCAAGTTCATCTCCAAAGAAATAGTTAAATGTTGAAATATTTTTGTAACTATTCCTTTAAATAAATTGTTTAAAATTCGAAAATTACCTAAAATAGCAAGCATTGCATGTTTCAGTCGACTGAATTCCCTTGCTTAATCGACTGAAAATATGATAGAAAATCACATATGCAAAGTTCAGTCGACTGGAACCATTTGCACGGTCAACTAAAAATTCAACAGCAAAATTTTTGTAACAAAATTCAGTCGACTAAAAGTACTTCTCAGTCGACTGAATATATCACAGAACACTTCGGCCTTTGATTCAGTCGACTGAACAGAACATTCATTCGACTGAACGCTGCTTCCCAGGCAGAATTTCCCCTTTTAACCACCAAAATTTACCATACCTATTCACTTTTACCTCCTACAAACCTTCTTTCCCAAATCTATTCGAAACCCTAGCTCTCAAATTCCTCAAAATCAAATAAATTCTCACCAAAATGGCACCAAAAAGATCAAGAGCATCATCTTCTTCATCCTTCGAGCCAATTGATGCTCAAATAGCACAATGGCTTTATGATGGAACTGCTGTCACCCGATGGAACAAGATAAAGAATTCTCGAATCTTTGAGCATTCTTTCGTTGATTTTCATAGCTTTCAAACCTACAACCTTCAAGCATTAACAGATCCGGCAGGTTTGACTCCACTTCTAGACTTGAAAAGAAATGATCATGCCATTAATCATGTAATGGTAAAATTATTTTACGCTAATCTTAATCTTGGACACCAAACTCCAAGAAATTCAAACAATAGTATTTGGAGTATGGTGTGTGGAAAGAAAGTTTGGTTCTCCTTGGATTGAATAGCACACATTTTAGAGTCTCCAAATATCGGGAGAAAGCTAGAGGATATAGAATTCAACCCACATATTCGCGACAACATCAACCATCGATTTATGGAGGATAATATCAACTTTAGGGATTTTAAGTCCACCTCCCTTTGACCTATGGCGAGAATTCTCAATAAAGCCCTAATGAGAACAATTACACCTCGTACGGGATCGTACGAAATTGTCTACCAAAATAACTATCGAGCACTATATGCTATTTTTGGCAATATACAAGTTAATTGGGTACAGCTTATTCTTGATGAGTTTCTCACTTTCAACAATGGAAAAATGCGCACTATTTACTTTGGAGAGTACATCATGCGACTTCTCCTAAATGTCGATACGCCATTACCTGAATCAGAGAATACAATGGTCCATCAGATTAACCATCGGACCATAAGCCTAATGCAACTCCCATCTCGACCTCCTCGCATAATATCACTTGCCTAATGGGAAGCAAGGCATCAAGAACAACAACAACAACAACAACCTCTTCAACCTCGCCACGAAGAACATCTCGAGCAAGATGATGAAATTCGTCTTGTTGACCCAAGCTTCACTACCAACCAATCCTTGGGGATATTGTCAAGAAATCAACAAATTCTTGACACTCGTCTTAAAAAGGTAGATCATAAGCTTGATAAAATCAAAGGATTCTTCAACAAGCTTTGGGATGCAATCTCACGCTCAAGCACCACTACTGCTTCAACATCTCGCGGCAAACGTCCGGCACCCACGTTTACATGGATGACATACGAAGAGCATACAAGTAGCGGCGCAAGCGGAGCTAGTTGTGGCCAGGGAGGAAGAGCACCTAGACCACCAATAGGAGGACCTGTCATACGTGAACCAACTGGAAGGGAAGGTTCATATGACTGGGATAAGGATGAGTGATTTTGTTGTTTTGATGTCTATTTTTAAACTTTCTAATGGCTTGTTTAAATAACTATTTTATGCTTGTCTGTCATAACATTTTTTTTTCCTCTTAATTCATGCTTATATTCTCTATGATTTAGTGATTGTTTTGATACATTATTACTGCTGTTAGTTCTTCCTTTTTGTCGATGACAAAGGGGAAGAAAATCTATGGTACTAACTTTGTTTTGTAGAAAAGATAGTGCATACATTCAGGGGGAGAAAGTAAATACATCTCTAGAATAGTATTGTCATCAATCAAAAAGACGGAGAATATTGATACACGAAGATTTTGATCAATGACAATGAGCTTCAACAAATAGGAAGAGAATGCAAAAGCTAGAAGAAGACCAAAGTATAAACATTAGTATGATTTTCTATGTGTCTTAGTCTAGATTATTTGTTAAAATCTATCCTCAAGAGATTTGCACGAACATTAGAACACATTCATAAAAACTTCATTCACATGTTCACTGTGCATACTTTTATACTTCAATCGACTGAACAGACATGGCCAATCGACTGAAACTGTACACATATACAACATTGCACAGTTTCAGTCGACTGAATTACCTGTGCAGTCGACTGAAATTGTTCCTGAAAAATTTTCTTTGTATTTTCAGTCGACTGAATCTCCTTCTCAGTCGACTGAATTTAAACCTGCGAATTTTCTCTGAAAAGACACCTTCTTCTTCCCAAGAGTTGCAACCGTTCATCAATGGAAATGAAAGCATCTCTTGTTTGCAACCTTTGACAACTTATGCACCTCTTCTACAAGTATATATACAGGATTCTAACATCATTTAATTCACCGAATTCTCTTGCTTTAATCTTACTTTTCTCTTGTTCATATTCTCTAGATATTCTCAAAGCAATGACCAATATATTGCTTGAATCACTGTTTTTGTTTATAACATTCTTTTGATTCATAGCAATTCACATTTCCTAAATCTTCACAAACACATTGCATATTCTCGAGGATAAGATTATAGGAATATTGTACTACATTAGACTCATTAGTGTTGACAAGAACACAACAAGTCGAATATTGTATTTTAGTAATTGAGTTGAAGTCCTCTTCGGTAGTTGAGGCAAGAAATCCCGTTCGGTTGTTCGGGTAAGTTGTAAACCTATTCCTCCGGGTGAAGTGAGGGTGTTAGTTAGTGAAATTCCTAAGTGAAGCTTAGGGACTGGACGTAGGACGAGAGGTCAACCAGTATAAAATATGGTGTCGCCTTGCATTTACCTACCTTATCTATCTAGACTATTTCATTATTCCATATTACACGATCCTACCGCATAGCCCACTCTTTCACCTATCCGATAGCTACACTCGGTATGCCACCTACCCAACTATCTCAGTGATAGGAAATGGTCCAAGAATTTTAGGGGCTAACTTTCCATTAGATCTAAACCTTACCACCTTCCTAAGTGGGAATACTCTGATGAAAACTACGTCTCCAACCTCAAACCCTAAGTCTCTCCTCCGCCTATCCGCATAAAACTGCTGTCTGTCTTGGGCCGTCTTCATCCTTCGTCGAATCAACTCCACCCTCTCAGTGGTCACCCTAACCATATCGAATCCAAGTAATAACTTCTCTGTAGACTCTACCCAACATGATGAGGACTTGCATGGTCTTCCATACAAAGACATAAATGATACCATTCCTATATTTGTTTGGTAACCATTATTGTACGCAAACTCAACTAACGGAAGATGCGCCTCCCAAGTTCCTCCATAGTTCAAAATGCACATCTGTAGTAAATCCTCAAGCATTCTAATTACCCTCTCCGTTTGTCCATTCGTTTGGGGGTGATAGGCCATACTCAACCTAAGTTTCATCCGTAGCGCCTCTTGCAAGCTTCTCCAAAACTCACAAGTGAAGATGGTTATCTATCACTAACAATACTAGAAGGAACTCTGTGTAGACGAACTATCTCTCGAATGTACAAAAATGCCAAATATAAAGCCGTACGCTTACTCTTAATTCGAATGAAGTAAGCACTCTTGGTCAATCTATAAAAAATTACCTAAATGCTAATGTTACCTTCCTAGAAAGGGGTAAACCATCACTGAAATCCATAAAAATATTATCCCACTTCCACCCAGTACATCTAAGGGCAGAAGTAATCCATCGGGCTTCTACTGCTATGTTTTATAATCTTTGGCATATGAGACAATTACCTATGAATTCTGCCACATCCTTCTTCATACCACCTTAATAGAACATCCTCTTCATATCTTGGTACATCTTGTCACCACCCTGATGAATGATCATATGGGAATGGTGCGCCTCCTCCAAAACTGCTCTCAACAAGTAACCCACGTGGAACACAAAGCCTTCCATCTCTCCTAAGCCATCGTCCGCTATTAATGGAATAACATTGGAGATGTCTTGAGACCTTTCCTCGGCTAAACCTATCCATAATGTCAATGAGTTCTGAATCCTCCCACTGCTTCGATCCAATCTGATCCATAAGGGTACGCCTTACCTCTAAGGTTGCCAAAAATCAACGAGTAATGTCCGTAGAGGGTTTAAAATTAAAATTCGAAATAAACTCCAAGCGCCTCCACACTACGAACAAAGGACTAAGGGTTGCTTTCTTTCTACTTAATGCATACTCATCCTCATTACCCTTACCAGGGGTATAAGCTATCACAAAATCATATAAGGCTAAAAACTCCATCCACCTTTGTTTCCTTAAGTTCAAGTCCTTCTGCGAGAATATGTACTTCAAAGCCTTATCATTGGTAAAAAGCTCAAACCTCTCTCCCAATAAATACTGCCTCCAAGTCTTAAGTGTAAAATCTATGGCAGCCAACTCCAAATCGTGGGTAGGAAAGTTCTTCTCATACGTTCTCAACTGCCTACTACCATAACACACTACCCTCACTTCTTGCATCAACACCGCTCCTAGACCCGTTCCACATGCATCAGTGCATAAAGTGTAAGGCTTAGCTCCATTGGCTAAAACTAACGCTGGTGCACTAGTAAGGGCTCTCTTAAGCCTCCTGAAGGAATCCTCACAATCCACGTCCCGCACAAAAGCTTTTCTCTTCTTAATAAGGCATGTGAGTGGTGCCGAAATCTTGGCAAAGTCTCTAATGAACATCCTATAGTAGCCTGCCAATCCTGGGAAGCTCCTAATCACGGTAACATTTTAGGGGGCCTTCCAATCATGTACTGCAATAACCTTGGTGGGGTCAACAACCAATCTTCCTTCGAGACTACATGCCCCATGAAACGGACTTTCTCTCTCCAAAAATGACACTTCGAAAACTTAGCTCTAAAATAATGGCTACGAAGTGTCCGAAAATCTTCTTCTAAATAAACCGCATTCTCCTCCATACTCTTGAAAAATACAAAGATATCAACCACGAATACCACCACAAACTTATTTAGGACATCCCTAAAGACGCGGCTCATCAAATAAACGAAATAGGCTGGGGCATTGGTTAGCCCAAAAGGCATAACCAACCAATTGAAGAGTCCATCTGGTGTCCTAAAGGCGGTCTTATCTATGCAATCATCGGTGAACTTAAGCCGATGGAATCCCGTGGCTAAATCTAGTTGAGAGAAAACCGAAGAACCTACTAATTGGTCAAAAAGGTCCCCTATCCTAGGAAGTGGATATCGGTTCTTCTTGGTGAGCTTATTCAGTTCTCTATAGTCCATGCAAAGTCAGAGAGAACCACCTTCCTTAGAGTGGAAGACGAGTGGCGCTCCCTACTCTGATATGCTCCTTCTTATGAATCCCTTCTCGAAGAGCTCATGAATCTCCTTGCCCAACTCTTTCCTCTCCCTAGGTTCCATGTGTCTTAAAACTAATGCTACTAGCTTGGCATTCTCGGTCAAATAAACCCTTAAGTCAATCTCTCTCTTAGGGGTAGTCCCTAACCTCCTCAAAGACATCTCCAAAATCTCCGATGACAGGAATCGAATGCAACTCCAACGAAGATGAATCAAGGGAATAAAGAAAACATGACTAACCCTTGCAGGTCGCAAGATACCTCCAAAGTCCTACCACTACAAGTCTCAAGTCTAATGACTCTCCTCTCACGGTCTAAGATAGATCCTTTTGTGGATTGCTAATCCATCCCTAAGATCGTCCCATGCCCTGAGAATCCCAAGACATAGGCATCGTAGTCAAATTCTACACCTAGTATATATATTTTTAAAACCCTACAAATCATAGATAAGTGTGCCGAACCTCCTATGTGGTTTGAAACAATAATAGGGTCTACTGCTAATGATATGTCAAGTGCAAACAATCTACTAGAGAGCTAGAGATAATAGGGTGTGATGCTCCAAAACCAAATAAAGTCCATATAGGAAAATCAAATATAGAAAACAAACCTTCAACTGCGACTTTCTTACCCCATTCTGGATTGCTGCTCGAAAGTGCTGAATCCAATGCCTGAATCTGTGCAACTGGTGCTCTCGCCCCACCGGGGCAACTCTTACTCATATTACCGGCCTGCCCACAAGTATAGCACTTACCCTTCATCTTCTCCTTCTAGCAATCCTTGGCCACATGTCCACCCTTACCACAAACATGGCATTTTATTCCTTTCTTAATCTGCTTCCGAGGACCATCACCATTCTTCTTTCGACCTTCTGACTTAATCTTTTCTTTAGACTCATCTTCCTTACCATATCCAACCTAAGCGCCATCTCGATCAAAGATTCATAAGTAGCTCCCATCGGTACATGAGTCAGCAATAATCCCTAAAGGGTTTGATTCAATCCCTTCGCACTCTTCGTAGCTTGCTTGTGCGCCGTGTTCGCCAAGTATATAGAGATATTTTCTATGTATTGGAAATAAAAAGATTTGTGAATATACTTATACCATTGAAATAATTATATGGAAATGTTTTCTAAATAGCAAAAGATTAAAATGGTTCTGAAAACATATCCTTTTAAAGATATTTTGAGATAAATATTTGGAAAGTGATTTAATTAATAAAAGATTAAATAAACAGGCCTACTGACTGCATACGTACTAAATTGTACTTTTGGACATTTTGCTTCCTTGACTTGATGTGGGAAATAACTAGTCATGCACTTAGTACGAGGCCAACCGAGTAGGCTTGATTATCATTTGGTGTTAAGAATGATGATTCGAGTAGTGCGAAGTGACTATGGTACTCTAATCTACTGAGCTTCCTTCTTGGCCAAAGCATAGCAAGTTAAGGGTTGGAAACATGGTAATTCTACGAAACTTGGTTTCCTTATGAGGTCGAGGGCCTCTTATCTATTGTTGGTCCAGAGAGAAAGGGATCAGATTTATACAAAAATTACTTTGGACCAAAGTATGCATTTGGAAGTGCAGATTGTTTGAGGATGATGATTTTTGAATATGGAGATCTACATGATATAAGGATGCTTTCCTCGAGCCCTATGATTCCATATTATATATATAGTGGGAATAGTGCGTCACTCAGAAAATCTTCGATGTAAGAACTGCTCGCTACTTATCCTAAGGATTATTTTGGATAGGATGTAGTAGGAAAGTACCTTTGGTTTGTCCTGTTCCTAAAGAACTTGTATAGATCAATGGTTGACATTGTATTTTTAAGAACCATATACATTGGTTTTTACAAACATACATCTGTTTAGTGGTGTAGGAGGTAACTCTCTTGCACTTAACACCCTTCTTTGAGGCATATGAACTCGGAGGTCGTACTTTTAGGGAAATCAATTAGAGTGTTGTTGGAAATGGTAATGTGGTATTCAAAGTGGGATTAGTTGCTTTGTGAAAGGTAATATGTTACCTTAGGCCTCACACATCGGGAATAATAAAAACATGGTAGATGTGGTGGAGCTATATGGGTCGCTCCCATTAGGATATGGTCATAACCTTTCTAGATTACACCCTATACTTCGAGTATGTTGTGTATGCTTGTGGTCACGAATAGGTCGGAAATGACCGGGATGATGGGATATTCGGTACTATTTACGGTAAAGGTAGGCCCATTCTATGTTGGTAGAGGACCATTTGTTGGTGCCTCGACGCATTTTTCTAAAGGTGTACTGTCAGAAGGGAGTCCCTTACCTTGTCATTGTATGGAATCCATTCTCTAACAAGAGCCTTAACGATTTTAGTTGTAAACCTATTGTGCTGAAATTTAATAATTTAACAATTCAGCTATAATTAATATGTATTTGCATCTAAGACACTATTATGATATTGGAAGATTTGATATTGAATGTTTTTGTTATCGTAAGGTAAAAACCCATTCGTGTTTATGTGCGGCGTGATTTTACGAGATGCTTTTGTTATGAATGGTTTTCGCAACTTTAAAATCCTATTGAGATGTGTTTTCTCATGCCGGTTTACCAGATTGACCCTGGCGTTATTTCCTTCTAATGCTTTTGTCATACCGAGTATATTTATCGATTCAGTTTGGATGCTTTGGAGCTATCGAAGATGAGCTGGAGGTCTTCAAGTCATTTCACGTATATGTTTAATTTCTGTTGTATTGGTTATTTTGAATCATCAACATTTGTGAGGATAGGTCGTTATAACTATCCAGGGTGATGATTAGTGATTTTTTGTTGTACTCTGGTTTGATATATGTATATTACAGTTTCTTCTTCATAAAGATCATTGATATCATATTATATGTTATTCCGCTGCATTGTTGATTTTGTGTTATTTGGTTTTCTTTCCCTCTTCTGTCTTTACTTCCTTCTTTTTTCTTCTTTCTTTCCCCTAACTATTCGCCTTTTCGTTCAATTCGAGTTGGACATATATGGTTTATTGTCAGCTTGAAGTGTGCGAGATTGTGGGTTGTTACACCTCACCACTATCACCGCCGCCTGCTCTACCCCCATGTGCCAACCCGGACGCACTTGGTCGCACTCGATGCTCTCCCATGGCCATTACAAATCATGACCAATACTTGGTAAACAAAGTCCTAAACCTTAGTTTGAGCTATCCGCGGCAAAGTAGACCACTAGAGCTCCTACCTCCAACACGAAAAGGGTGCGCTTTCACTAGAGCTTCGTTCCGGAACCAAGGACAAGAGCTCTCAACCATCAATTCAATAGATTTTGATTTTAAACCCAAAAATGACAATGATCAAACTAGAACGAACCACAACTCTAAAAGCCTTGAAACAACCACTAAAAATCATGATTTTCTATGACAATCATGATTATAAAGGTCGTTCGTTGATTCATGATCGACGAAAAACCGACAAAAGTGACACTTTACTACATTTTATAAAATTCTAGAAATATATTAAACCAAAAATTGTTTTTAAAATAATACGTGGAAAGAAAAAACTTTGTAGTTAACGACAAGTTAAAATTCATCATGGTTGGCGAGTTATCGATTTTTGAATGCAAGCATGATATGTTTTCAACTAAGAACATAGAGCACATATTGTTTTACGATAGGCACAAATTTACAATTCTCTAGCCAAGATAACCAAATTATGAAATTTTAAACCTATTAACATGATCTTGATTGTCACATACCAATCCCTAAATCAAGTTCTCATTAAATTCCTTATAATGTTCAATTTATAAATTTACAAAATAAATAATAAATTGAATAACTCGCTTTTATATATTTTCCAAACCTTTTGGAAACTTGCTTTAAACTTTGATCTTTAGTTAATTAGGAATGTAGATTAGAAAGTTGAGATATTTAAGTTTTAAAAGAATGGAGAAATTTAGGAAGAAGATTGAGAAAATGAAGTTTTGTAATGAAATGAAAAATGTGAGGTGTTTGTAAATATGAACATATAAAGAGGATTTAAAAAATGCTTTTCAACTCAAAATCATTTCAAAACCTCCAAAAGGACATGCATTTGAAATCATGGTGGATAATAAGATGAACCATGTACAATCCATTTCCTATTGGCGATAAGGGTGCCTCCATGTACTATACCCATTTTTACAGTTAAGGTTTCATATTGTTAACTCCACTTTCTCACGACTCAACGACCTAATGTGCTATAGGGATCAGCGACCTAAATGACCAAGTGGGTTAAGACATTTAACGACCTAATAATCCAAAGCCTCCAGCGAGTTAACATGGTAACAGCTAGCGACTTAGCGACCTAAAGTTCAAGTGACCCAGCGACCTAAACTTGTAACGAGTTAACGACCTAAGCTATTCAACGAGTTAATGACCTGATGACTCAGTGGAAAGTAGCGACTTAATGACCTAAAAGGGGGAAGCGACCAAACGAGTTAGAATGGAATAAAGCCGCTTACATATAGGTCGCTCCCAACCTTAAGTCGCTACCTCTTCTAAGTCGCTCCATATAAGTCGCTTTTTACTCTCATAGGTCGCTACGACCTACCAACCAAAGCAGTTGATCAAGCGTAAACCTTAACCCGTATCCCTTTGGTCGCTCACGACCTATGACCTAACCCCTAGGTCGCCTATGACCTACGACCTAACTCCAGAAATTCCCTATAAATACCTTGCCTACTCCACCGAAGTGAGGACTTTTGGCTCATTTCTAGAACGCCTATACTCTGTTGTTTTCTCGACTCATCCGACACTTCAAACACCAAAGACACTTCAACGAACTTTAGGAAGAGATCTATGACATTCAACATGAATTCGAAGAGCTCTTCTACATTAAAGTTCTAGCTACTTGTCTTAGTTGTGTTGTAATCAAAGATCGTTGTAAAAGCTGTAATCGAGTCAGCAATAAAGAGGATTAAAGTGGACGTAGGCTTGATATTAAGCCAGACCACTATAAAAACTGTTGTCTCTTTACTTGATTTTTGATTATCTTCGTCTTATCTCTAGTTCCCGTACCAATGGGCGGTGCTTTCACATTTTTAGTACTTACACCGGGTGTTAGCATCCAATTTTAGCATTAACATTTTTGGTGCTTTCACTGAGAACTCAAAACTCAAGGTGCGTTCATCATTGCTTCGCAAAAGTTCGTTGGAAGAATCTCTCTCAAAACCAGAAGTTTATCAGAGATTATGGCTCCTGGAAGAAAGCGCAGATCTACTAGACCCGGTGATGCCCATGAAAATACTGCCACATCTCCTTCCTTAAGTCAAGCAACTCCAAGTGTTGGAATTACAAGGGCAGAGTTAGATGCTGCAGTGTCTGGGTTATATCAGCAAATGGAAGCCCAAAACACGTTAATGCTTGATAGGTTGAATGCTTTGCTTGGAGCTAACCATCAACCAGTGAATAATGAAGAAAACTTTGTTGATGATGTTCATAATCCTGAAGGGAGGAATATTCCTCAAAAGGCAGTTGGCCCCGCCGAAGGGGCACCTCCCTAAACTGGAGGATCAAGGCCGCAACCGACTCTCCGTGAACATTTCTCCAGGCAAACTTCCGAGAAAATGGCTGAAGTCTGTCCCGCAGAGCCTCTAAACGATGAGGAATACTTCTCAGGAATGGTTCGACAAATTATGAAAGAAAGTATGCAAAGGGAAGAAGATGAAAAAGAATGTGGGTTCTCTCCAAGCAAAACTCCGTTCACCGAAATGATTCTGAAGGCGGAATTCCCAAGGATATTTGTTCCCGCACCATTCCGGCTTATAGGGAAACAAGCGACCCTAACCAATTCCTATATAAGTATGACCGGCACATGACTGGTGCTAGAGCATCGGATGAGATCAAGTGCCGGTAATTTTCGGTATATTTGGAAGGAGTGGCTCTGCTCTGGTTTACAAAGCTACCGGTCCGATCTGTAGACCAGTTCTCCGATTTAACTCAGAAGTTTAAAGAAAAATTTAGGTTGTATGCTTCAAAGATGAAGGACATAATGTCATTGTCCAGCCTGGAACAGTATCCCGGAGAATCTATTAGATCTTTCTTAAACCGCTTCAACATAGCCTTGGCTGAAGTCGACAATGTAGACCCACGAATGGTGTTGACCTACTTAATAAGGGCTATCGAAAAATCGAGTGAGTATGGGAAATGGCTTAAGATGAAGGAGCCAAACTCGCTTGATAAATTCTACAAGAAGGCGGACGAGTTCATGCGTTTGGAAAGCCTTCTGGGGCCGACAAAAGTGGTATTGACGGAAGTTGAGAATAATATTGCTGCTCCTGCCAAAAAGGAATCCGGAGGTTAGAAGAGGGAGAAAAACGGCGAAAAGAAGCAGAAGGATGTGAAGAAACCACGCTTCTTCAAACCTTCAGATCTTACTCCTTTAACTGATACTCCGGAGAATATCTTTTTCGCTACCAAAGATGCCATTGAATATCCTAAACCACCTGTGTTGAAGCTTGGGAAAAATGCTATTCAAAGTGGGAGATTTTGCCGGTTTCATAATCAACCTGGTCACGATATTGATGAATGTCTCCATTTGAAGAGTTTGATTGAAGAACTGCTGAGACAGAACAAGCTGCAACAATATGTTAAGAGAAATAGGAATGACTCAACTTCATCTACTGACGGCCAGCAACTTCCTGCTCATCCATCTGGCTCGGGTGATAGGACTACCGCGCATGAATCAAAAAGGCCTGTTATTACTGTAATCACGGGAGGTCCTCACCCAGCAGGTAGAAGCTGGGGTGAGATGGAAAGATATGCTCGTGCTTTGAAATATGCCCCAGCGGAAGAAAATGTTTTTGTATTGGAAGATGCTGCACCTTTGAAGCAGTAAAGAACTTTTAATAATGACATTGTGTTCAGGTCCAGCGACTCTATGGGTGTTGAAGCTCCCACCATGGATCCCTTGGTCATCTCTACAGGTATCGGGCCTTGTATTGCAAGAAGGGTGCTTGTTGACTGTAGCGCCTCTTGCAATATCCTCTTCAAAAAGACCTTCGATTAAATGAAGATTCCTACGGCTGATGTTCAAGATTCATCGAAGAAGATTGTTGGGTTTAAAGAGAGCCAAAGCAGCCGGTTGGAACTATTGACTTATTCATGGAGCTTGGAGAGGGGCTGAAAAAGGTGGTTCGAAAGCAGACTTTTGTGATTGCTGACGGATTTTCTACTTACAAAGCCTTCCTAGGCCGGCCAACTCTTGCAGCATTCAAGGCAATTCTCGTCCCGTGGTGCCTTACTATGAAGTTCTGCATGGATAATGGCATCGGTGTTATTAAAGGGGATCAGAATGCTGGGCGAGAATGTTATCTGATAGAGTTGCGGGAAGCAAGGAAGAGAGAGATGGGAAAGGATGCGGCAGCTCCACTCCGCACCAAAGAACCAACCTTGTAGCAATTACAGGGTGGACCCTGCACTGGCGAGCATAGTGGTGCACGAAAAGAAATGGATCCTAGAAAAGCTAGTACAGGGGAGAATAGAGCGGTGCCAGTGGAAGTAATGGTGCCAGTACCTGTTGACCCGAAGATCCAAACAAGGTGTTGAATGTGGGTTCGCAACCTAGTGTGACAGTTCAGAATATTTTGATATTATTCTTGAAAGCAAATCTGGATGTATTCGCTTGGAGTCGAGCTGATATGTGTGGAATATCTCCAGAAATCACAGTACATGCTCTGAATATTGATCCAAAATTTACACCCGTGAAGCAGAAAAGAAGAAACCAGGGTCCAGAAAGGTCAGCAGCATTAAAAGAGGAAGTAGATCGGCTCATGGACAATGGCTTCATCAGGGAGTCCACTTATCGTAATTGGGTTTCTAATCCGGTTCTGGTTAAAAAATAAAATGGAAAGTGGAGATTATACATGGACTTTTCAGATTTAAACAAAGCTGCCCCAAAGTCTGCTTCCCATTACCCAGGATTGATCAGTTGGTGGATGGAACAACCGGGCATGATTTGTTGTCTTTTATGGATGCTTACTCTGGATATAACCAAATCATGATGCATGAGCCAGATCAGGAGGACACGAGCTTCATCACCGATGTCTATCTTTACTGCAATAGAGTCATGCCCTTCGGACTGAAGAATGCGGGGGCAACTTACAAAAGACTTGTTAATTCTATGTTCAAACCGTAGATTGGCAAGACTATGGAAGTCTATGTTGATGATATGTTGGTGAAGTCAAAGAAGACAGTGGACATATGGATCACTTGGCAAAAATGTTCACAGTCCTCCGAAAGTTTGGAATGAAGCTTAATCCTTTGAAATGTTCATTCGGGGTAGAGTCTGGGAAATTCTTGGGTTTCATTGTGAGTGCTAGGGGCATCGGAGCTAATCCTGCTCAAATTACTACTCTAAGAGAAGTCAAAGCCCCTAGGACAAAGAAGGAATTGCAGAGCCTCAATGGGAAAGTCGCTGCTTTGAGTCGGTTTATTTCTAAGGCCACAGATAAATGCATTCCATTCTTTGACGCTCTAAAGAAAGGAAAGAAAAACTTTGAATGGACTCTGGAATGTCAGAAAGCTTTCGATGAACTAATTCGTCACATGGAAGCGCCTGCAATACTTTCTAAGCCCAGCGACGATGAAGATCTTTTCATATATTTAACAGTTTCGTCTCATACTCTCAGTTCAGCATTAGCACGGGAAGATGCAAAAGTTCAGCGCCCGGTCTATTACATCAGTAAAAGATTCACTGGGGCAGAGATGAATTATTCAAAGCTGGAAAAGCCCCCCTATTGCCTACTGATAGCTTCCAGAAAGTTGAGGCCATATTTTCAAGCTTATTCTATCAAAGTCCTCACTGATCATCCTCTAAAGCAAGTCCTATTTCGCCCTAAGACTTTGGGTCATCTTCTGAAGTGGAATATTGAACTCAGCCAATATGATATCACTTACCATCCCCGAAGAGCAGTCAACAGACAAGCATTAGCAGATTTCATTGCAGAATACACAGATAAAGGTGACAGCGAAGAAGAAGTTACTGATGACATCCCGACCCGATGGAAACTATATGTTTATGGCACAAGAAACGACTATTGTTCTAGAGCTGGGGTCGTTCTTGAAACCCCCGAAGGGCGATAATTGTGCTATGCATTGAGATCGGAATTTCCTTTTACACATAATGAAGTAGAATATGAAGCTCTTATTGTCGGCTTGACGATTGCTAAAGAACCGAATATCAAAGTGTTGCAGAACTTCAGTGATTCCCAGCTTATTGTATGCCAAGTCAAGAAAGAGTTTAAAGCTAAAGGAGGAAATCTGCCTGCTTACTTGTCAAGGGCCTGGGAACTTCTCGATGATTTCGATCATTATACGATAAGTCATATACCCTTGGAAGAGAACATGAAGGCAGATTCTCTCGCCAAGTATTCAAGCACTGGCGAAGCTCAATTAATGGGATTGGTTCCTATGGAAGTCTTGTCAGCTCCAAGTACCGACGAAATGGATATTAACTGGATCATGGCTGCATCCCAAGAGCAGGAATCGTGGATGACTCCAATTAAGGAATATCTACTTAACGGCTTCCTTCCAGAAAATTCAAAGGAGCGTCAGAAGCTGTTAAGGAAAGCCTCAAGATATGTAATTCAAGATGGTCGGTTGTACAGACGGTGATTCTCGATGCCATTACTCCGATGTGTAACCAAGGAAGAGGCTAAGACAATTTTAGCTGAAGTGCATAGAGGAGAGTGTGGGGATCATTCAGGTGATCAAACTCTAGCTAAGAAAATTCTCCGCTATGGGTATTTTTGGCTAGACATTAATCGAGATGCTGCTAGCTACTCCCGAAAGTATGACAAATGCCATAGATTTGCAAAAATCCCAAGAACACCTCCCATTGAGTTTACGCAGATGGTCAGTCCATGGCCATTTGCCATTTGGGGAATATATCTCATCGGGCCTTTGCCAACTACCAATTCCGGAATCAGATATGTTATTGCTGTTATTGATTATTTCACTAAATGGGCTGAATCTGAACCATTAGGTACTATTACCTCTAAAAAGTTGATAAACTTTGTGACTAAGAATATCATTTGCAGGTATGGTGTGCCTCAAAAGATAATCACAGACAATGGTACCCAAGTCGAAAGCGAAGAGTTCCAGGATTTTTGCATGCGATTCAAGATCCAAAAAAGCTTCTCAGCAATAGCTCATCCGTAGGAAAACGGGCAAGTGGAAGCAGTAAACAAAATTATCAAATCAACCATCAAAAAACAGCTGGAAAAGCAAAAGGTGGTTGGGTCGATAAGCTGCCACTAGCACTATGGGCATACAGAACTACCCACGAACCTGCGACTGGGCACCCTCTATGCTCATTAGCATATGGATCAGAAGCAATGATTCCAGTGAAAATAGAGGTCCCCTCACACAGAAGAATTCATTTCAACCAAGCTGAAAATGAAAAGTTGCAACTTGAAGCACTTGACTTCCTTGATGAAAGAAGGGAAGAGGCTCAGCTCAGAATTGCAGCCCATCAGTAAAAGATTGCCAGGCACTTCAATTCTAATGTTCGCCAAAGCAGCTTCGAAATTAGGGATCTAGTCTTGAAAAGGATCATGACAGCAATGCGAGTGTTTGCGCCAAACTGGGAAAGGCCGTATGTCATAGGCAAAAAACTTCTTGATGGCACTTTCAAACTGACAACTGACGAAGGAGATCCAATTCCAAGAGCTTGGAACAGAAATCACTTGCGTCCATATTTTACTTAAAAGCTTTGCTTAAATTTGTAAAATGATTATGGATGTATGATTCTTGTATTGTAAGCCATTGTAAAATTAGTGCAAATAAATAATAAGAACTATAAAGTGGATGTGGGCCCAGTTCTTGGCCGAACCACTATAAATCTTGTGTTCTCTACTATTATAGAATGCCTGTTTTATTTCGATGTGAAAATACCTTAAATGTATTGCTAAAGTGTCGATTTAATATTGCGGGCCATTAAAACAAAGCTTACTAATCACAAGGCCAAGAAATACCTAAAATCACTCAATAAAAAAATGTCAAGCAACAAAAAATTCCAGATTCAAATCCCAAGTAAGAAGTGCTTCGTGCAAACAGTTAGTGATTCCGCCGGAGGGGCATCTCCCTAACGTGAAGGTTCCAGGCCTTTGCTAACTGATTGCGATCGTTTGTGCAAACGGACATCCGGTTAGATATCTTGCGTCTGCCCCATGGACTTTCTTAACAATGAAGTACACTTCTTTGGATAAAACAAACTACTTGCAATAGAAAGGAACATGTGCTTAGAGATGATAACAGGGAATCGCTAATGAGCAAATGACAAGCAGACAAGGGCGAGCAGACAGAAAACAACCAAAAAGGAGTCTTGCCACTCAGCAAAAAGGTTGGTGGAACCACCGGAGGGGCACCTTCCCAAAGCGAAGGGACCAGGCCCTTGCTAGCTGATTGCAAGCGTTTGTGCAAACGAACATCCGGTTGGATAGCTTGCGTCTGCCCCGTGGATCTACTTAACGTGAGACGCAATCTTCATGGCGATCCAACCACCCAAAGCCCTCTTCGGAGGCGCAAGCCCTATTCGGAGGCACAACTCTTCAAAAGATAAAGCTCTATAACGAGGCACGTCGAAAAAAGAAAGTTCTCTTCTCAACCAATAAGGTTGGTGGAATCAATGGAGGCGCACCTTCCCAAGTGGAAGGCACAAGGCCGTTGTTAACTGGTTGCGATTGTTTGTGCAAATGAACATCAATTAAGTAACTTGCGTCCGCCCCGTGAATCCAATTAACCGTGAGAAAGTAACTTCCAGGCAATCAAATAAAGACCTCTTTGGTGGCACAAGCCCTCTTCGGAAGCACGAGCCTTCACCAAAGGCACACCTGCCCTCTTCGGAGGCAGAAGACCTCTGCCGAAGCACCACAAGCCCTCTTCAGAGGCATTAGCCTTCACCAAATGCACACCTACCCTCTTCGGAGGCAGAAGACCTCTCCCGAGGCACCACATGATCTCTTCGGAGGCGCAAGACCTCTTCGGAGGCACAAGACCTCTTCGGAGGCATGTCCCAAGAAGAGATGTTTTTCTCAATCAAAAAGGTTGATGGAACCACCGGAGGGGCACCTTCCCAAATTAGAAGGCGCATGGCCCTTGTTAACTGGCTGTGATCGTTTGTGTAAATGGACATCCAACTAAGTAACTTGCGTCCGCCCCGTGGATCCATTTAACTGTGAGAAAGCACTTTCAAGCTAACAAAAAAAAGCCCTCTTCGGAGGCACACTGCAACTTTCAAGGGAAGATTAATTTCCCCGTATTGAAAATATTCTTCCCCGGAAGTTGGAGTGCCAAATCAAAGCCTTCTTTGGAAACTCGCTTCGCCGCGTAGGAGAGAGAAGACTTCTCCAATACAAGGCACTCTCTACTAAAGCAAAGTAACATTTCCTCAAAATGGAAAAATTATTATCTAAAGAAAGAGTGCAAGCCTTCTTAAAATGGAAGAGTTGTTCTCCAACTTAAGAGTACAAGTCTTTTCAAAATAGAAGAATTATTCTCCAAAGTTTACCAAATGAAAGAAATTGCAATAAGTTGTGGTATGGGGACAATACAATACAATATAGCTACACAAAAAAAAGCAATGCTCAAGCAACATACCAAAAATTTATTGCAATATCACACAAAGAAAATGAAGAAACATGTGCGAGAATAAGGAATAAATGCATACACAAATACAGTCAAAAAATTGTACAAGTAAAAAGAATCATTTTATTCCATACTATAAAATATTATACATGTGCAGGTTACAAAAGAGCGGGGACCGGTACCCGCAAAATCTCCGCTCAATACAAGCCTTTATGTACAAGCAAAATGCAAAACAAGAAGGGTAAAGCGAGACTCGTTATTTCTTCTTCCCGCCACCTTTAGAACCCTCGCCTGGCCTAATGGTTAACTTTAGGAGCCGGCTTGAACAAGTCGGGGAAGAAGGAGATAAAGATACATCTGGGTCTACTTCCGCCTTCTCTTCACTAGCAGAAGTGCTTTTCCTTTTCTTCTTCGAAGTTACACGCTTCCCCTTCTTCCTTAAAGAAGACTCGCTGCCTGGAGTTTTAAGTTCAGACAGCTTTGTGTCATCATGAAATTGCTCCGGAGTCTTTTTACCTTCTTCAAGTTCCTCAGCCTTCTGCTCTAGTGAAGCGACTGGGTCATCCAAGCCTTGAAGAGCTTCTATTAATTCTTCTTGCGACCCCGGTTGAGAAGCAGAAGGATTAGTAATTTGAAGAGATGGGGGTGGAATAGGTGGAAGAGGAGAAGTCTGTGCATCACTTGGCGTTTTCACTACAGAAGAAGAGAAGTTAAAATCAGTATTCTTCGTAAAGAGAGGAGATAGTGGCGCGTCAAGGCTTAAGTAATAATCAAAAAGTTCATCAAGCTCATGTGAAGCGAACAAGTAGTCCACTTGAGCTAAATCAACGTTGAAGTTACCTGGAGAAGTTGGCTTTATCACATCAACTTCAAAGCCTTATGCTTCAGCGCTTTCTTGAGCCTCATCTCCAGTATGTGCAGTTACAATTTCAATGTCAGCTTTGGTAGGAGGCGAAGAATGGGAACTGGAGCCAATGATATCAATATCAGCCGAAACCGAAGGAAGATTCGGGTAGGTCAAATGTGCCTTCCCTAGATGTTTTCCTTGCGCCGTTCCGGCTCGCTCCTTAGCAAGTTGCTCCTTCACCCTGGCTTGGGCGGCACGTGCCTCATCATCCAGATAGTGCGCCTCAAGATCGGATTCAGTATAGCCAGCGCCTCCCAGCATATCAATTGCGGCCTCCCACACTTTGGCCAAGGTAATCTCGTACTTCGGGCCCAAAAACGAAAGGCTACTGCGCCCCAGGACACTGTGCAAATAAAACTCGAATAAGGTAGAGCTGATGTTGGCTTTGGTTGCCTCATGAGATTCTTCGGCTACTTCTTTGCCGGCGATACCTTCATCACGCTCTTTTTCAAATTCAGAAAGTCGAGCTCTTAGCATTTCAATCTCCACGTTCTGGGAGCTGGTTTTTTCTCGCAACTGAGCAACATCAGTTCGGTAGCTTTCTACAATCTGTTGTTGTACCTCGAGTCTAGCCTCAGCGTCTCTTTGACCAGCATGGGCATCTCTCACTTGTTTTTGAAGCACTTCTTCCTTTTGAGTATAAGAAGTGGAAGAAGTGGCAAGCTCTTCTTTGAGTTTTTCAATTTCCTCTTCAAGCTTCTCATTGTGAGCATTTCATCTCTGCATCATGTTGGTCGAGAGTTTTCTTCCACTCGGACTTATCGCTCTCCATGTTTAACATAGCCTCAAGATTCAAGCGATTCACCCTTTGAAGCTCGTCAACTAGCTTTTTCCATCTAGACATTCTCTCAATGTCAAGTTTAACAACGTCGAGATTCCTTAGCATGGCCTACTTGTCAATAGGAATCAAGTCCAAGTCAAAGCATACTCCTTTTAAACACCAGTTTGGAAACCGGCTTTGGAGTGCAGGCGGGGCAATCTCAATTTGATACGGAGGCCTGTTGATGATCGTTTGAATATTAGCTCTTTGAAGGGCAGGAGAGCTGGAAGTGATTTCCAAAGAGATAGGAGCAGCGAGCTTTTCAGAAATTGCAGACACCGGTCTTTCGCTATGTTTGGCCCGCTTGCTTGGATCTTCAGCGATATGACCTTTCCCTTTGTCATCATGAGATTTTCTTTTGTGGCAATCATCATCTCTCTGGGAAGAATCATGTCGTTCATCCCTTCTCCCATAGCGCTCCTCATAAGCCCGCCTCTCGCGATCTTTTCTTCCAGCCCTTTCTTCGTCGGTCTCCCTAGAGGTAGGAAGATACCGCCTAGGATCATAAGAGTCGCGTATTCCATGACGCTGAAAGTCATCATAGTATGAGCTGCTACGTCCCATTGAAGAACCTGAAAGTGAAGAAGAGACAAAATTTAAGAATCTTCAAAGTAAAGAAGCTAGGTGCACAAAGTTGCCAAAATCCTAAGTGTGTGGCGTATGAACTATGCGCGTCAAGCTACAAACCACTCTTCGGCTTAAGAGTTATCTCTTGAGTTGATGGAGTTGTTTGCAAAACTGATGTCACTTTAACTACTGGAGAAGCAAGTTTAGAAGTAGTGGTATCATCTTTGAAGAGCTCATGTGAAGTAACCGCCAAGTCGCTCAATCCCTTAAAAATGTCATCACCATCATGCCTAGCGGGACTCTTTCTCTCAGCTCCTTCATCAATAGCCTTCCCGGAGTGTTGAGGAGGTTCCTCTTTTTCGATCACCGGGGGAGGTAAAAATTTGTCGGATGACCCCGCAACGTCAACGGAAGCAGAACATTTCACCAATGAAGCCTCGGCAGTAGGTTCCTTCGGTGTAAGTTCTTCGGCGGAAACTGGGGCATCTGCAGTCTCTGCTTGAGAACCAGGGGCATCATGAAGCTGGGTAGATCGGGAAGAATGCAAAAGTCTGAATTGATGCAAAAATTCATCCTTCAGAAAAAATTTATAGCTTCTCTCCTCAACCGCCGTAGCACTTAGTCTTTCAAAAGTCGGCTTATGGCTAAAATCTTTAGAAAGAGGAAGAAGTGCTGTAAAAGTAAAGAATGAAGTTAGCACTTAACAACTCGGATTTTGAAAAGTTCAGAAACGGAAAGAACGGAGATAGGCAAGCTTACTTCCTACTCTCCAAATGCTGTAGAATCCTAGGGGGCAATGGAAGAAGAAAAATTGGTTCAAAAACCCGTGGGCACTTTCAGGAAGATCAGTGATCAATTTATGGCTCCTTGCGCTTCTCGCAAGTATTATAGAAGGATGATCTTTGTTCTTCGCAAATGTGCATAAGTAACGAATTTCTTCAAAGCTTGGAAGACGGTCGAGTGTCCTCCTGAACAGTACACATAGTCCCATTAAGATGGCATAGCCATTGGGGTGCAACTGGAAGGGAGAGATAGTTAATCCAAGAAGGAGCTGTCAAAGAAAATCGTTAAAGGGGGGAATAGCTCCACTCAAGCACATCTTACGATTAACTGCGATGAAACCAAGAGGTGGTCTGTCAGTAGTATCATTTAACCCAGGAAGCAAAGCGTCTGCCTCAGCAATACCGAACTGAATACATAATTGATTGAACACTGGTTGATTCAGAGTAATTGGAGTTCTTTCTGGGGGACTATCCAAGGAGTTAGCTATTGGGAAGACTTCTTCAACTTGTCCTATTATCTCTTCTTGTTGAGAAGTCATTCTTCACAAGGAACTGGATATTCAAATATGAAGGTGCATGTTTCCTAAATGTGTGGAGTGTTGTGCAAAACTAATAAAATGACAAGCAAATATAACTGGAATTAAACTAATAGGCATTTGTCGATTATAAAATTTCAGGGCTTGTTATTTTAGGTCCAAGTACAAGTGCAGTATTGATGCAAACAGATCAGTTTTAGTTGATTAATTTTGCTTTGCTTTAATACTTCACTTGAATTTATTGATTCATAGCACTTCATTCGTATAATTTCTTTAAGTTGATTATTCTTTATCGACTAATCTGTCATTCGATGTGGGTAGTCAATGGCATTATATTTCCCCTAGTTTTCTGCAAATGTTGTATTTAATAGGTTATTAGCTTCAAAAGTTAATATAATCTATGAAAAAGTGCAACATGTTCAAGCAGTTCATTCCAGCTGTTCAAGTTGGAAATTCAATCAAGTTCTATCAAATTTTACAAGTGTTCAAGTTCTGTTCACTTCTTAGGTCGCAGGAATGACTTAAGTTAACTCGGGGTTCTTTAGGTCATCCGGATTGTGCTCGAATGACTTAACATAGGTCGGGCTTTCTTTAAGTCCTTTTGTTAGAATTCATATGCTGTTATGGAAAAATTAAGTCGCTACAAGGCAAATTTGCTTAAGTTTTAGCTCGCCCAAATCATAATGCGACCAAAAGGTAGGTCGTTAAAAGGGTTAACTCATTCGAAACAACATGCCGTACATCTTAAGTCGTAAAGATCATAGGTCGTTAAGATGGGTCGTTCAGATTTCCTTAAGTCGCAAAGTCTATAGGTCGTTCAGTGCGGTAAGGCACTCTACAAGGTTAACTCGCTTCGTGCCTTAGGTCGCTCCAAGAGTAGTTCAGAAATGCCGAGCTTTCTTCCATCAAGAAATCCTAAGTCCTACTCTCCACTCAAACGTTGCCGCGTGTCCATCTCCCTTTCCTCACCAAAAACGCCAAGACATAACCTAAAATCTAATAACCCGTTAACCAATACCTCTTCGCCTCCTCCAAACACCTAAAACATCATCATCTCCTCCAAATTTCCAAAAAGCATCATTAAACTCCTCAAATTCAAGGCAATCGCTAGCAATTCGACAAGAATCAAAGGGCAAATCGGAATGCAATTTTGCAACATAAAAACAAAAATAGTATGGAGGTGATTATGGGAGAATCGGTGGCAAACGCAGCGAATAAATGCTCGAAATTACCTAAATTCACTGATGGAATTAACGATTGGAGATGAAAAAGGAGAAATTTCATGTTAGTCTCTGAGCTCTGGTGTAGTAACGGCAGCAAAGTATACGCGATAAAGTGAGGAGGATGAAGCGAGCTAACGGCTTATATAGGGGAAAGAGGAAAGGATGCATCGGCACACGAGTTAACGAGCTATTTAGGTCGCTCACGACCTAGCGGAGTTAGATCGAAGCATACGACCTTTAACCTAGGCATATGCTTCGAGGGGAAAATGTTAGCTCTACATTTTCACGACTCAACGACCTAATGTGCTATAGGGATCAGCGACCTAAATGACCAAGCGGGTTAAGAAGTTTAACGACCTAATCATCCAAATCCTCCAGCGAGTTAACATGGTAACAGCTAGCGACTTAACGACCTAAAGTTCAAGCGACCTAGCGACCTAAAGTTGTAACGAGTTAACGATCTAAGCTACTCAACGACTTAATGACCTGATGACTCAACGGAAAGTAGCGACCTAACGACCTAAAAGGGGGAGCGACCTAACGACCTAAAAGGAGGCAGCGACCTAATGAGTTAGAATAGAGTAAAGCCGCTTGCATATAGGTCGCTCCCAACCTTAAGTCGCTACCTTTTCTAAGTTGCTTCGTATAAGTCGCTTTCTACTCTCATAGGTCGCTACGACCTACCAACCAAAGCAGTTGATCAAGCGTAAGCCTTAACCCGTATCCCTTAGGTCGCTCACGACCTACGACCTAATCCCTAGGTCGCCTACGACCTACGACCTAACTCCAGAAATTCCCTATAAATACCTTGCCTACTCCACCGAAGAGAGGACTTTTGGCTCATTTCTGGAATGCCTATACTCTGCTGTTTTCTTGACTCATCTTACACTTCAAACACCGAAGACACTTTAACAAACTTTAGGAAGAGAACTAGCACATTGAACATGAATTCGAAGAGCTCTTCTACATTGAAGTTCTAGCTACTTGTCTTAGTTGTGTTGCAATCAAAGATCGTTGTAAAAGTTGTAATCGAATAAGCAATAAAGAGGATTAAAGTGGACGTAGGCTTGGCATTAAGCAGAACCACTATAAAAACTGTTGTCTCTTTACTTGATTTTCGGTTATCTTCTGCTTATCTCTAGTTCCCGTACCAATGGGTGGTGCTTTCACATTTTTACTACTTACACCTGGGTGTTAGCGTCCAATTTTAGCGTTAACACATATCATGTCACTTCATTCTTTTTAGTTACTTGAATTTCAAAAATAAAAGCGTGTTTACCTTTTTAAATGTTGTTTTAAAGAAAATCAAAATATATTACAGCTTTAAATAACTTATAATTCGATAAAAAGCTGAAAATCCAAAAATTATGTTTCGATCACATTTTCTGTTTTCTGTTAACTTATTTATTTATATAAACCAAATTCAAAATGACTTATATATCGTTAGTTATAAATTTAAAAGAGAGTTAATTAATTAATAATACCATTAACTGAATATTTAAATTAAATTAAATATACACGAATTAAAACGATAAAATTCCAGGTTGTTACATTTTAATATGCTTAAAAAATTTAATTCTCTCTTTGAAAAGAATATTTTAAACAGTGTTTTAAAGTATTTTACAGATATTTTTGATGTGAAAATCAAGCATAATTTCGGGTTTTAGAAGTTCGATTTGGTTACGGAAAGGATGGAAAATTAATTTACATAAATGATATTGCTTATATGGAAGGGATTCATTCATGCTCTTAGCACTAACGTCGAGGTATGGAAACAATCCATCTCGAAGGTTAAAATTATTGTCGAGGCAATGCCTAGTGGTAACACTACCTTCGTTTGTCCGATTTCATTTTCTACCAAGAAATAGTACGAGTTTGAAATCGACTAGTAGTGGTAAGAGTATTATAATTAATTTCTATACGTGATCATTTTGATTGTTCCTGATAGTTGATTTATTGACTATCGATTTAGCTTTCTTCTTGATGTATTATCAATTTTAGATGAGTTGTTTCTCATTTGGGCACTGATATCCTTTGTCAAAATGACTAAAATCAAAGCGCAAGTGGGATCCAAGCTATGTAGGGGTAGATTTCGTTAGGGTATTTTCACATCTACTTTGGATTGGTTTCGATGGTATGCGCGTAGAGATGTGAATACTTGGATACTTTAAGTTTGGCAGGGTTCGGCTTCGATTTCCAGAGTATATGACTCTCTTAAGTGTATTTTCTGGAGGTATACTTTCGGTGAAGGGGATGCACCTTCCTAGTCATTGATGGAAAACTTCCTTTTCCTTGTCGTTGAACCAAATCTTTGAATTATTTTTTTAATTGCATCAAGAAGTGAATGGAGCTCTTATCGATTTTAATTATTTGTGTCCATTCTTTCAAGTTTGAGTTTTGTTTTAATTTATTTCCATTCATTCATGTGTGGAAGTTGTTCTTGTGAGGTAAAACTCGTTTCGTGTTTAGCGATGTGGTCTCATGGAATTATTATGATTTCATCTTATCAATTGAGTATTATTAGTTGGTTTTCTTGACCGATTCAGGTGTTATTTCATTATAATGCTTTGGTCGGACCGAGATTTTTCTAGGTTGTCGTTGGCGAGACATGGAGCTTATGGAGCAGAGCTAGATGTTCACCTGCCGTAGTATTTTTATTCTCCGTTATATTATTATATATATCCGTCAGTGATTGTAAGGTTAGAAATTTATAACTGTCTAGCTGAGAGGTTTGTTTTTAACTCTTAAGTTCTTTGTATTTCGGAGTGAGAGTTTATACTGTCTTTATTAGATTATGTGTTTCCGTTTCTATTGTGAAAATTCTATTGTCCTTTTTTTCGTTTTGTTTTACCCAAAAAATCCACCTTTATGACGTTGTTCTACTAATTTATCCTAAAAATATCTTTAAGTTAACTTTAAAATATCTTATCTTTCCTTAAAAACTATGATAAACAACTTTTATTTAAGTTAACTTTTTAACCCAACATTATTATCGAACACGTTATAGCTAAACTATGAAACTTAGTTCACAAGGTGTTCATTTCAATGTTCCCATAAGTTACTACCTACCCAACCCATGTAATGAAAAGGTAAAACTCTCATAAACTGGTCGTGCACCATCCAAAAATCAATATACAATAGTCAATGCTCATAAACTGCCCGAGCACAACTAATTAAATAATAAATTATAATAATTGAATATTATCATTTCCTAACAAACAAACACATCATAAATAACCATATAGATTTTTGATAATTATTCTTTCGTGTATAAAATATAATTATGTAAAATAATTTCATTTACCAATTTCAAAAAAAAATACCATGTTGATTTGCTTTGTTTAAGTATTTTGAAATCCTTATTGAAACCATGGCATCTCATGTACCGACCAATATTCATAAACCACTCAATATACCAATTAACACGAAATAAAACATTTTATACCACCAACAAATAGGTGCTCTCATATGTATAATACTCTTATCTCATAATAAGGCATTCCATTAACCCATCTCTTAATGAGTTATACGCACCAAAGCCAAGGTTCTCGCTTAACCTCCAACTCTGATACCAGTTGTAATGACCACCCTTTTTGACCCTTAAATATCGATACAATACTTGTAAGATATTCACATGCTGAGCACCCAAGTGCCAGAAAGACCGATTGTTAGGGTAAAAGGAAAAGAAGAAAAGAAAAGAGACAAAAAAGAGGAGAACAAAAAAATCAGAATCTCACAGGGAATGATAACATAAATATAAAAAGATAATATACGGTGTTACTCTAATATACATAGCATGTCAAGGTTACTGATCTAAGTACTATCATCGGCTTGGACAGTTATAACAGCCCGTCCTTACAATTACTGATATACATACATAAAGTGATGCAGCAAAAGTAAATGTTACGATAGGATAATCATTCAGCTCCAAAGTGTTCATAGCAAAATATAGACCACAACTTTTGTAAATTTGTTTTACAAATAAAATTGCTTTTAAACTCCAAGCCATACTTTCTTTTATACTAATATAAGTATAGAAAACATTTCATCTAAAATAGAGTTTAAAAGTAAGATAGAAGAGATGGGGGTTCAAAGTGCACTTATAGCCACTATCGTTATACAAAAAATTTCATTTTTCACTTTAAATTCAAACGCCGTTCATTCATATATGTAAAAAAAATTGTCGAGTTCAAAAGAACATCTCAAAGAAGCATAGAGAAGCATATATATGCAAGAAACACAATATTTGAGTCAAAAATAAAATACACAAGGTCAAAGTGCTTCTATAGCGATCATCGCTTTATAAAGACTTTCATTTCAAGTCCACGACAAATCTATATCTACTAATCCTTATATGCTTTGTTCAATGCTATGCAACAAGTCATAACAAGTCATAGATGACAAAACACAATGTTAACTTATGTTATTGCTTTCCAAAGCATGATTAAAAATCAAACATTCCATATAAAGTCTAGCAACACAATATATTTTCAATAATCAACGCATGCAAAAATATTATCATTTCAATGGTGATAAACTCACCTTCAAAACCAAGCTAATGTGACGGCCCGCAAATCCGTACCTTTTGAATAGATAATAAACCACACATGTCTGATTCAAAAGATACAGAATTGACGGAAGGTCATGGAAATGAAGAGAGATGGTGAGATGGAAGAGAGAAGAAGAAACAAAAAACAATAACATAGAATCTCACAATCGCAGCAGAACAAAATTTAATATATAATTACATATCTTTATACAAAAGCAAATTGTAACTATTAATATACATACACATATCAGAGTACAACAATCAACAATCAATATGGACAGTTATAATAACTTGTTCTCACAAATAATGAATACACAACATGACTCACACAGCGGAAATAACCAAGTACATATAATACGCTTGAGAATCCTATAGCTCATCTCCTAAGCTCCATAGCATCGTAACCTGATCTGTAATACTTGGTCTGACCTGAGCATTTTGATAAAATAACACCCGAGTCAGTCTAGGAAACCAGTGTGAGAAAACACACTCGATTTGATTTTATTAATGGTATTAAAATCCTTTGAAAAACAAAGGAATCTCGTAAGACCATGTCATCACAAACACGATGGGTTTTTACCTTACGATAACCAAAACATCTTATTTTAAAAATCATCTGACATTATATTAGCGTCTATAGAAAGTAAACTATAAAATAGCTGAAATGCTTGCATCTCATGTTTCAGCATAGTTGGCAAAACCAAAACCGTACAGGCATGTAGTGGATATTGGATTCCATACAATTACTGGGCTAGTGGGGTACCGTCCACTATGGTACATATCTAGAAGAATGTATCGAGATAGTACCTAACGGTCCCTACCAACGCAGGACTGGCCTACACCTTATTGGTCATACCGAATACGTTATCACCCCGGGTGTTCCCACCCTAATCGAGCACTCTCTTATCCACGCACAACCATATCCATAATATTAATGTATCCGAGCATATCTAGAAAAGTGATACATACCCTATTTGGGTGCGACCCACTTGCTTCTGCTGCATCACCCCTGTTTTAGTCATTCCCATTCGATAAGGCTTGGGGCTGCGTTTTACCTTTAGAATATCATTCATACTTGGAATGGTATCACTGCCTTCCAGGCAATGATGCAACGATAGCATTCATCTATACAAGTTGTTCAAGGTCTGAACAAACCGAATATCCAAAATCACTATTTTCCTTATCTTCACGATATCATAATTCGCAACGCATAAATCAAATCGAAGTGGTATTGGAATAATTAAATACGATCCCAGTCCCTTTAAAATAATCAACGAATTTGCCCAGATTTGATAGCCGGTTATTTAACTATCAAATTTCACACATAAGTAGTCACTTGGCCCATACTATAAACTTTCCAACATATTTATTTCAAAATATCTTTACAAAGATATATATCCAAATTTCCTCTAATATTTCAATATTCAAAAACAAATTGAAATACTTATATCATAACGGGATATTTTCGAACCATCTCAATACTTAGAAATATTTTCTTCCAATTCCATTTATAATTCAACACTAGAGAAATATTTCTATAATAATAATCTCGTAGTTAAAATATTTCAAACCCTTCTAGTTCAATACTTGGGGAATATTTATAAGTATATTTTCCAAATATCATTAATTTCCAATATTTAGAAAATATCCCATTTATTCTTATTTCTTAAAATCCTTTACAGTTTATTCATAAATCACTTAACTCACTTATAACAAATTCTATAAGTTTCTAGAATTCATTAACTAATTTCCTTTAAAATATTCAAAATCAGTTACACTTGTTCATAATTCCAAATACCTATATCTAACTTCTTTTTATGAATTCTAATCCATATTCGAAGTTCTTGAATTTCTAAATTTCAGAAGTTTACTTAAGTTTTCAGAAGTCCATTATAAGGTTTCCCTTATAAAAAGCATATTCGTTAAAGAAACCCCCTTACAAATCTCAATAGGATTTATAAATAAATCTCTACCATTCAAAACTCTATATAATATGTATTTTTAAAGAATAATAATTTATTTTAAAAACATGTTTAAGTAATTATTTAAAATACTAAAAAGCTTTTTAAATACACGGCGATGACTAATTTTTAAATCATTTGTGAGTAATAGTAATCGATTCACAAAGCTTATTATAAAAATTAGAATTTATTTCAATAAATATTAAATATTTGAGTAATACACATTTTGAAATATTTCAGTACTAAAAGGAATCGTAATTACATAGTTTAATAAATAAATTTATCCTTTTAAAACAAACTTAACTTCTTGATAAAAATATATTTTTAAAATTTTAATAACCAATTTCAATTAATAAATCCCTCTCAATTCATAACACATCGATTCCATTCTGATTCCCTAACCATTCTCATATTTCAAAAATAGAACCCACTATTTCTTTCAAAAATGATGTTCCCTTCTCTTTATAAATTCACCATTATGAATTTATATTTCCAATTTTATCAAATGATAATCTTTTCACTTGATTTATAAACATCGTTTATAAATTGATAAACTCATTCGGATTTCACTTGTTTATAAAACATTCTCATTAAACTTCATTTTTAATGTATCACTTATAAATCCTAATTATTCTCCAAATCCATTTTAAATATTGATTTAAACTACTTATCCATATTTTTCAAAAATATCATTTATAAATACATGGTTGAAAATCCCTTATATAAATTATTTTAAAATCTCTATTTAAAATATTTTATGAATAGTTAAGTACAAACTCAAAATCAAATTATTGTTTTATCCATATCAATTTCCTTTAAGAACAATTCAACTTTCCAAATAAATATTTATATATTCAAGATCTACTTTTAAATTCCTTCAAATTCAAAAATAATAATTTTGGTATTTAAAATACCAAAATTAAGGCCAGTGCTACTATAGCATGCCATAACCCAATCACCACATGATCTGTATCAGATTATTCACACAAATCATATATCACCATATATGAAATTAAAAACAACATTTTTGAGGAATCCAGTTGGATTCCTCCAACCTATTTTCCTTGCATCCATAGATGTTATATAAAAAAGAATACTAATCTCGCTTCGAGGTGGGATATCATAGTAATATAGGGTCATCCGCTATTAGGCGGGGCACATAGTGTCTCAGTCACTCCAATCGACGAGAAATATATCTAACTACTCATATATATACTACTATATATATAATATAACATCCAACTGATAATAATTATTATCAGTTCATCCAATCAATCAATAAATGATTTTTAATATTTCAAATTTAAAACTAGCAATCCAAATGATTAAGATTTACTCACATTTATTTTCGAATTTGCCACATGCTCACTTTAAATTAAACAAAATCTAAATCAATCCTAATTGCTTAATATCCTAGATAACGAATTTGTCGTGACTCGATTCGACCTTGCATGAATAAATTTACAAATTTTAGATGTTATCAAATTTATACTTAACTAATTACACTATAATTAAATTTAATTAAAACTAAATTACTCTATACCTTCTCTCGGCAAATCACGTCCCCCGCTAAAGATGCTACATCAGCCCAAGCAATCACAAACATTGAATTTCCACATCTTGACACTAGCCCATAGTCGAACCTCTATCGGAAACCGCCCCTGACCTTGCTTTTCCACCATCAACTTCCTAAATTTCGAGAGTGACTTCCAAAGCCACCTGAGTAACTCGACAGTAGCACCACCGTCATCGACCCGTACCCACTTAAGCATAAGGATTCGAGAGCTTCCCACCCATAGAGCAACCAGAGCCGCCTTTCCCTGTAGCCGTATCGCCCATCGCCTGAAACCCTAGAATGTCCTCTGCCAATCATCTCTCTTATAAGAGGCTCCATACCAGCCTTCATCCCATGCGTGAAACCTTAATCGACTGCCACCTTGCCACTCACGGCCACTAGCGATCGCGTGCTTGCCATTGCGATTCGTTCGTGTGATTTCTTTTTTATATTTATTTATGGGATTTTTTCTACATGACAGAGGAAGAAAGAAAAAGGAAGTCGTAATTTTTAAACAAAGGGAAGGCTGCTTCGTACGAATATGTTGGAGAGACTAAGTCGGCTCAATATGTTAGGATTTGACTTTTTTTAATTCTATATTCAAAATATCTCGTTTACATATTTCAAAACTTCGAACCCCTATTCAGGCATACTGCCTAGTGTTCCTAATGTTATACGCCTATTCCAAACGCAATGGAAGAAGTCTCGAGGTCTAATTCGATCGTATGGAGAAGATAGCCTTTTGAACCCAATTAATATAGTGAATTTCAATATTAAATTCAACGCGTTTCTAAGCCGTACGAGCAAACATTAACTGCAAATGCTATGAAATTTGAAATATGATAATAGTACACTATTATGGATTCAATGGTGCTAGTTTCATTCAATTTCATGACTGTGCCCTAGATCGCTATTTTAACGCGTGGATTAAATCAACGATTTCTATAATTTACGAAATCACTGGAAATTCAAATTTTACAAACTTATTAAAAAAATTCTAATTCAAATACAATTTATATCCACATTAGAAATTGTTTCGATTCACATTCAATTCAAATTCTCAATTATTCGCCATTTTTGTTCTACGAAAAATCGCTATATTTGAAATATAAAATTCATTCTATAGCTTTAACTAAATTCTTCTTATTTAAAAATTAATTTGTCTTCCCAATCCAATAATTTAAACCTTTTAAATATTCAAAATTAGAAGTCGGAAAGTCCGGCTCGTTACAGCTAACAACCGTCCCAAGCTACTAGAACTAAGGGGACACTTCCTACCATCACCCCAAAGGCAAAGCAACCACCTTCTTCCACTTCAAGGCAAGTCAACACTTTTAAGACCCATCCTTGCTTATGGCCTCAAGAAGGGAACTAAATTTTCGCATTCTTCTTGATGCCAAAGTTGATAGAAGGTGTTCTCTAGGTGTTTAAGACATATACTAGTATTTGGAAGAGAGTGGAGATGTTTGAATTGTTTTTATTTGAGAAATTTTTGAAGAGAACGAATTGTAAAAGGGTAGATTGTTGAAATGAATTTGCAACCAAATGAAGAGAGGTGAGTGTGTATTTATAGACTAGAAAAGAGAAATCAAATGACCTCAAATGCCCCTCCCCACATCAACACAAAGGAGAGCATGATCTCTCTTTTCATACCACAAGATAAGCCATGATACAAGGCACTTTAAAGTGATCCTTAATCCATACTCTAACAACCCGCCTTTTTTGACCCTTAGATTGACCTGAATCGACATTAACGTCTCAAAGACAGTAAACGACAAGTTGTTATGGTACGATAATTAGTAAACAAAACAGAATCTAGCTATCAACTTTCTGAATTTACAGTAGAAGGAAACAACATATAATGTAAGACATCTTATAGACTATTATATCCAATTACATAGTTAGATTTGTACAATAAATCCAAATTCGATCAACAACGCGTATAAATGTACCGTTATAGATCATATTTATAAATTATACATTTTTTACAGTACAATGTCTTCTCCACCATGTCCACCACGCCACTAGGATCCATTGACTAATGACATTAATAAAAAGAAAAATTGGAGTGGTTCGTACATAAGTCAGGCGAGTGAAGAAAACTATTGCATATATATTATAAAAAGGCCGGTAAAACATCGTTAGTATGCCCTAATCTATACATGATCGTACTAATCCAAACACATACCTTAACCTGCCTATTTGCACCTGTCGAGTAATATCTACCTTAAACCTAGGTTGATTACTCGATTAAGTCATATTCTATTATTTTTCGTTATGTGTCATACACAAATATATATATATATATGTATGTATGTATGTATATGTATGTATGTATGTATGTACTCAACCAATGTAGTCTATCAAATCCACATCTCCAAGGAACACCTATTTTACAACCAACCAACACGATATACCAATGGAACAACTATGACAACTCACCCTTTCAAACCTCTGAAATCGACACTAATAAATCCTCGGTATTCATGTGCCGCAAAACCAAGTGCATGAAGGATGGTGTAATGAACCATAATTTAGCTACTCCGAAAATGAGAGATTTTCGCTTATTTTTAAATTTAGAAGAATTTAAAACTTAAATAAATATGTTATATATAATAAATAATAATGGAGAAATTATTTATTCTCATAATTACCAATTAAAAAGTATAAATTTGAATTTTAGAACAAATCATCAAAAGATAAGTTTTGTTAAAAATAAATAAAGGCTTAAATAAATAGGTTTAAATATTTATTTAAAAAGTTAAATCTTATTAAAGAACACCTAATAAAGATAATAGATGTATATTAAAAGAATTAAAAATGTGTTTATAATCGTTTTACAAAAATATCCAAATTTTGTCCCATTTTGTCAGTTTTACATACATTATAAAAATAGAGATTTCGATATTATTTAAGCATGATTTTAAAATATTAATAGACATGTTCTAATTTATTTAAAAGAAGAAAAAATTTCATTTCAAATTTGGTTTACATAATGAATAGTTTAACTAAAACGTCAAAATGTAACCGGAAAACATTTTGTCGAAAATCAATGATTTGTTGATAAAAAGTTGTCGCAACATTGTTGCAACTTTATTTTCTTCTATATGAACATATATTCAAATATTATAAGTATTAATCGATTCACTAATCAAGTTTACTTTTACTAAACATACATAGAAGTTTCTAGAGTTTCATAAAGAAAAAGTAAGCACAAAATTCCAAAACATGTCAAATCAAACCAAACATAATTATTACGTTAATTTTTTTACTCCGTAAATGAAAGTGACATAAATCATGATTTGAAATATAATGTTAAGTGTTGAAAAAGGTAAGGTTTCTTAAAAAGAAAGTAAATGGTATTTTGATTATTTTACATAATAATATTTTATTCCAAACATTTTTCTACCAATAACCATGCATACCTCTTCCATTTTCACACAAATCATTCTCCTCTTCTTCGTTTAGGCTATTTTAATGGCTTCTCTCTTTAAGAGAGGCAGGAGGATAAAAATAGTAGAGTGCTTAAGCACTAATCCACTTATTACTCTCTAACCTCTTCTTAATTCACTTCTTCTTCTCTTCTTAAAAATGGCCTTAGGTCGTTTGTTTGGGAGTAGAAAGGGGGAGGACTTTGAAAAGGTGGAAGAATGTTTAGGTGATGGTTAAGTGAAGCGTTGAAATAAACGAATGTTGGTAGGAAGTTAATCAATCTGGTTACGTAACAACCCAGAATTTTTGATAATTTAAATTTGAGTATTTACTTAATTTTAAATATTAATAAGTGGAATTTTAAGTCGAATAATTTATTTTTCGAATATTGGATTTAATTTGGTAATTTAAATCGATAATTTAATAGTGAAATTCCATAAAATATTTAAATTTGAGTTAAATATGATTGAAAATGGTTTGGAAAATTTTATTTTATCATATTAAAGTTATAGAAATATTTTAGAACTTTTAAAACTGAATTTGGAGTTAATTTGTGAAAATTGATTATTTTAATATTTAATTATCGACTGAAAAATAGCCAATTTTTGAACAGTCTCAGAATTGAATGAAACGAGTTCCATTGGATCCGTAATAGTTAGTTATTATCGTATTTCAATTTTCATAGCAATCGGAGTTGTCGTTTGACCGTGGCAGCTCGAAACGCATCGAAATTGTTTTAATATTAATTCGGCGAGTTAAAATAGTCATTTTTCAAACGGTCTCGGATTTCGACGAAACCAGTTTCATCGGATCTGTAATGTGATATTATTGCAAGATTTCAAATTTCAAGTCCATTGGATTTACCGTTTGTCCGGCGCAAGCTAAAACGCCTCGAAATCGTTTAAATCGGTTTAAATTTAAATCGAGCGTTTATAGCCGTATCTCACACATACGATGGAATTAGCTTCCGAAACCTATTCCATTGTGTCCGGAATGCGGAAAAACCCCAGGATCGCCTGTCGGAACGCGTAGTTCGGAGGTCGTTTGCATAATCGGTTAAATCGAGAATTTTATTAATTAAATAATATAAAAACTATTATAATTATCCATTTTCTTTTCTAAACCATACTTAACAAAGCCGGCCGCCACCATATACTTTAATGGCTGAAATTTTCTTAAATTCATCTCCACTTATCGATCAATCCATGTTTCAATTGAAGAAATTATCAACTGGAGATTCGTAGAGGATGGTGAGATCTTGTTATCCAACGGTCGAGATTTGAAACGGAGTCACATGTGAAGCGCTATGGACCCGCGTTCTCTGGTGGTTGCGCACGCAAATCTAGGCAGTTGGGGCGGCCGAGCTTGGCTTAGCTCTGAGCGAAGGGGGCCCACGTGGTGGTCTTCAATTTAGCGCATCCTGATCGCCTTCAAGTGCAGCGAGGAGGTGGTTAAATTGAACCCTAGTTCCATGCTCTATGGGTTTGTGCGTGTTCTATATCCTGGAGATGGAGACCTTGCGCATGAAGAGAAGGAAGGATGGAGAGCACGTGCGTGAGTAGGTTTGGGAAATTTTAAAAATAAATTGTTAATTAATTTTATATTAAATCGTGTAAATGTTTAAAATGTGGTATCTTTGTCATGCGAGGTCCGATTCGCACGAAACCAGTTGCGTTGGAATCGTATGGTTGTGCTCTTCGCGATGAAGCTGATTTGGAGTCGATTGGAGCTCGTTTGAATTTCGGGTAAAATTAAACGTTCGTTTAATTTTATTCGAAACGAACGCCGAAACCGGAAATAAAATCAAGGTGAGAACTCCTCACTCAATCGAACTGTTTGGTTTAAAATTTAAATAATTAATGTTGATTGATGATTGTTGTTTGATTGTGTTAGTATATATAGTAGGATATATACTATATATAGCAATATATATATATATATATATATATATATATATATATATATTGGCGTATGTATATTTGGATTTGATTTCCCACCTCGTATAGCGGATGAGACCCTATTGCGCCGCCTATTAAGCGGATAATATTTTATAAAATCCCATAAACCGCGATATCCCGTCTTGAAACGGGATTGGTATTGTGCTAACGTCTGTGGATGCAGGGAAACAGGTTGGAGGGATCCAACTAGATTCCTCGCAAATAATTATCTGTTTATAAATATTGTGTTGATTGTTAACTATCATATCGATATATGATGTTTATTCCCGTGATTGACCATTTGATGCTGTTGCATCATCGGATTCATTTTTAAAGTTAAAAATAACGATTTTGAATTTAAAAGGGTTTTTAAAGTGATTTTCCAAAGTATATGTTTTGTTAAATTTTTGTATTGATTCATTTTAAAATAAATAAACGTATAAAATTTTAAGTTATAAGAATTAATATTTTTATGAAATATAACCAAAAGGAAAATTTTAAATTAAATAGATTTTTTTAAAATAGTTAAATTGGGATTTTGGATAATTTTTATTAATAGTTTATATAAAAGATTTTATAAATTGATATCTATAAATTAAGTTTATGGGAATTATGAAACGAGTTTATAAAGTGTTAAAAAGGTGTATAAAATGGGTTTCACTAAAAACCATAGATTTGTAAATCTTGAGAGTTATAAAATAAATAGATGTTGAAATAAAGGTTTCATAAGTAATTAACTCATAAAAATGGATTTTGGGCATTTAAAAGGGGACATCTATAGAAATTGTTAATAAAGGAGGTTTTTATAAGATGAAAACTATTATAAAACTTAAAGGAATCTTATCAGTAATAAGATTTAAGAAATTATAAAGTTTTAAAGGAACGGTTTAGTAAATAAATGGATTATAAGCTCTTAACTTATAATACGAACCATTGGTATAGAAGTTGGGTTTATAAATTAATTGGATGGATAAAAGAGATTTCTGAACCGAAGTTATTAATGGAAATGGAATTTATAAACGTTGTCTATAAATTAGAAAATCAATTAAATTTGATAAATTGAATATGGAAGTTTGTTAAAGGGGCTATATTCACTATTTTGAACAGTGAATAGATTATTAGATAAAATGGACATGTTTTGGAAAAAAAAGGGTGTTTTAAATGGAATTTAAAACGATTTAAAGACATTTTAAAATGCATTAAGTATCGAATACATAGATTTCAACATTCATTGTTGAAATAGACGTTTTCGAGAAAATAGAAGGAAATGATTACGTAGATTTCAACATTCATTGTTGCAATAGGCGTTTTCGAGAAAATAAGGGAATGGTGGACTATAACACTGTTGTTATAGTAAATGGTTTCCAAAAGGAAATGTTTGGTCTAGTATTGGAATTTATGTATCTATTTTTATTTCGAATCCCTATACTAGTGATTTTGGGTTTTCGTAACGATGTTTTACGCAACATTCGTTTTAAATCAAATAAAAGTGAATAAAAGAATGTTTTCCTTAAAAAGAATGAAATATATACTTAATTGAGATTTAAGTATATTGAATATTTTCAAATTGTTGAAAATAAATAAATTTGTGAATTACTTATTATTTAATAAGTATGGAAATGCTTTTCCAATATGAATTGAAACGTTTTTGAGGATTCATCTTTTAAAGGTAAATTGAAAGTGAATAATTTGAAATCGATTTGAAAAATCGTATATCGGTAGATATTTGGAAATTTGAAATTCACTATGGAATTTATAAAAGGAAGAGAAATTTGTTTAAAAATGAATATTGGTTTATTTTGAAGTATGGAAACGAATTTACGAATTTGGAATGTAAATTTAAAATAAATCGGTAAGGATTTATTTGATGATTTGAAATTTGTTTTCAAAGGGTATAAAGGATGAAAAGTAATTTGAAATTGGTTTTCAAATGGTTGGAGTGTGGAAATTATATCGTGTAAAGATATTTTGGTAAAGCAAATAATTTGGGCAATTATTTGGAAGGTGGGTGTGTGTGTGTGTGTGTCTATATATATATATATATATATATATATCTTGCGAAGATATTTTAGGGATTAAATAATTTTAGAAAATTATTTGGAATCTGATGATGTGGCGCATCTATATTGATAGTTAAATAACCGACTATCAGTCTTTAACCTTGGATGGTGTTTGTTGTGATTGTTTGGAATTGAATGCTACACTTATTTTTAAAATAAGCGCTCGCTATTCGGTTTAGCCGGGGGAGGACCTTTGTGTCATATAACCCATTCCGAATATGCGATACGTCGTTTGCATCGCATTTGAAGACTGGTGTTGAAGACCGGGTATTTGTGAAAACGATAGGATGACCTATCGATTGTCTCTACATCGTTAGCTACGGTATGGAGATTTCCTTTGTGATGGGAAATTTTATCGGGATTGTGAATAGCCGGATTGCAAGGGCTTCTTTGGAAGTGCCTTCGGTTCTGTTCGAACCCGGAATAGACTTGTATGGTTACATGTCTGACATTACATTTTGACATATAGAGCAGATTTCTTTCAAATACATTTCTGTTGGTGGCGGAGAATTTATTCTCTTAGCTTAACACCCTTCTCTGAGACGTACGAGCTCAGAGGTTATGTAGTTGAAGGTTATCAGCGATATATTCCCAATCTGGTAATGTGACATGCTGAGTGCTGCTGTGTGATGATCATTGGTTGGTCATTTGTGATATGATCATTTGTTTGATCATTTATCTTTGTGATCATTGCTTTTGTCATCAGTTGACCCAAAGCATGGCTTTGTTGCACAAAGCGTAGCTTTGTCGACGAGACTTCGTCAGACCTCACTCCCCGGAAATGGTCGAAACAGGAATATGCGGCAAGGTTATGAGGGTCGCGCCCTTTAGGGTATGTCATTTCCTTCTGGAAAAGGGTGGTATCATGGTATGGAGCCCAGATATTTACTCATGTTGATACACTATATCTATTACTGTGTGGTGTTGTTGGAATCGAGCGCTCGGATAAAGGTCCCAAAGGACCGGGGGATGACATATTCGTGTAGTAGTTACCTTGTTACAGAGGTAACCCGGCCTTGTGTTGGCAGAGATCTAACCGTAACGTTAGTTTCTCGGGACGTCCCGCCAGAGGCGATCTCTTGTGGTAGTAGGAAGTTCCTTAGCTTGACCATTTGTTGGAAATCCATTCATCCAATACGTGCCTTGTACGGTTTTAGTTGTATTACCTGCCATTTACTTATGGTGGCGCCCCATTGTTTAGATGGTAGCTATAGTAGGCATACGATACTGGTCGTATGCTGGCTAGGATTTATATTCTACTTTCGAAATTGTTTTCTACACTATGCACTAATAATAATATCAAAAATGATTTGATTTTTGCGTAGTAAGCATCTTTGACTATCATCAGGAGAAATCTCCTCCGATTCTGCTTTTGCATTGTGTGTGTGTGCGGGAGGCCTTATGGTAGTTTCATTTTCCAAAAAGCAATGCGGATTTCAAAATTTAATTTTTCTTGTTGCTTGTTTAAAGATAAACTGTTTTGAGTTCTCACACCAGTCCCATGACTGACCTGGAGTTTATTGTTCCTTTCCTAAACTCTGGGTGCCCACTATTTTCCACACGGGCAGTCTATAGTTAGGTTATTAGGTTATTCTGGATTCGGGAGTTGCTGTGCAGATTTGGAGGCGAGCTTGGATGGCGTTGTATATTACTATTATAGTATTTCTTTTCCGTTGTTTTGTTGTTGTACTCTCTGATGATGTGATGTAATGTATAAAATGTATAGTTCTTTTGTTTAATGAATATTCATTTATCTATTATATGTTGTTCCACTGCGATTGTGAGATTCTGATATTGTCTCCTGTTCTGTTGTTTGTTTCTGCATCTTCTATCTTTCTCTCTCTTCTTCTACCTCTTTCTTCTTCTTAAACCCTAAAGATTCGGAAGTTCGTTCCTCTTTGGCTGGATTGTTGTGGAATGTTGCCAGCTCAAAGGAGTATGGATTTTCGGGCCTTTACATTTGGTATCAAAGCATGTGGTTAAGCGACAACCATGGCTCGGTTGGGTATTACTCATTAGAGATAGAGTCAGCAGTACTCTAGAATGAGTGTGAGTGTAATAATAGATATGAGCGCGTATTTGTTAGTGAATATAAAATTGTTTTATATTGTGATGATTGGTTTGTTGAGTGGTATATGGATTCTGGTCGGTATAGTCCGTACAACTCTATCGATAGGGATCTCTAAACACTTATACAGAACAATTCATCACGATATTGATTTGAATTGGGTAAATGAAATAATTTTACCTTTATTATATTTTGTATATAAAGGAAATAATTTTTTCAAGAATTATTGAAGTGTGTATATAATTGATTGCTGGGTTGTTGTAAATAATATGTATATATAAGATAATCAAAGTTGTTTGAATAAGTTAAATAAAAGCAACAATTGTAAAAAGAATAATAGCATAAAAAAATAAATTATAAGTATGAAGTTATAATTTGAATGATTTACAATTGTAAAATGATCTTATATATAAGAAGTGAAATTTTATAAGTAAGATTTATAAATGTAAATTATAAATAAAAGGAACATTTTGAAAAGAATATTTAGCATTGATTTCACTATTGTCACTGGGAAATAATAAGGATGATGACTGCAGCATCATCAGTATCATTTTCGAGTTTTTATGTGATGGATTTGCTACAATAATGAACTTAAATTTGAAGTTTTGTTGTAATAAACAAATTTGAAATTAAAATTCAACTGGAAATTGTTAAATATAAGTGAAAAAGGTTTTGAACTTATAATATGAGTTGGAAATTGAATAACAAGTTGTATAACTTATAGAATGGGAAAATGTAAGTAAAACCAATTATTGAAATGGTTAAACAATTAAGTTAATTAAAATGAAATATGAATTTGAATGTCGATATGAATTTGACTTAAGTAAAAGTCAAAAGAAATAGAATTTGAAATAAATTAGTAGTGAACTTAAGTTGTATAGTGGAAGTAAATGTAAATAAAGTTGAAATGGAATATAACTTAAGTAAAAGTTAAATAGAACTTACTTTAGAATTGAAATCCGAATTGGAACTTAAGTTTAATTGAAAAAAAAAATGATGTTAAATGGAGCATAACTTAAGTGAAGTTGAATAAAAAAAATTGATTTTTGTATCAAAGTAAATAATCAAGTGAATCAAATGATGTGATCTTGAGTTATATAAATGAATTTCAATTTTTATTTGTAAAAAGAATTAGGAATTGAATTAAAAGAAAAATGATTGAATGTTAATCAATCGAATGTAAATAAGTTTATATGAAATGATGTATGTAAGTGCAAATTCATTTGAAGCTAGTAGAATAATTGAATGGAAATCAATTGAATGTTAAACCAATTGGAATTGAAACAGTTGAACCAAATTGAAGGTAAGTAAAATAAATAAATTTGGTTGCATTGGATGTACATTGGTTGTTATTTGCTTGTTGGTAGATTGTATGTAAATTCATTAAGTGTTAATGAGATTGAATTAGTAAAATCTGAAAGCTATGTAATTGAATTCAAATTGAAAGTGAAGTAAATGAACTTGAATAGAATTGAATTTGATTTGAGTTGAAAGTGAACCAATGTGAATTTAATTAGTGGATGTAAACTAATTGGAAACGAATGAAAATGAATATATAACTTCAATAGTATACTAAAATTGTATAAGAAGCATATGTTAAAAGGTTTTGTAATTGAATTGGCAAAATGGTTTGAATGTTGGAATTGGATACCACTACTAGCAGGATATACAGGTATATAATGGAATTGGGATTCTGATTTTGAAGTTAAAAAAATTGAATCGCTCGACAAAAAGGTACGTATTTCAATTTTAGTATGAGATTTGATGATATCCTTCTCCAGCCACTTGGCTTTCTCTTTTCTTTTTAATTCTGAGGGGCCGTAGTGCCATTTTGTAGTCGTACCGAGCTAGGCGCGTGTTAACACCAAAATTTGAACGCTAACACCCCGGTGTATGAGTTGTAGTTGTGAAAGCACCACCCGATAGCTCGGGAACAGATTACAAGCAGATACTAGCAGAAAAGCAGTAAACAACAACAATTTTATAGTGGTTCGGCTTAAGGGTATAGCCTACGTCCACTTTAAGTACTTTTATTAATGATCTCGTTACAAGCTGATACAATTCTTCCCAAGTACAATACACTTTGAATTACAAGAGACTTAGAACAAATAGCCTAAACTTCGATGAAGATGAGAGTTTTCGAATCCATGTTGGATGTATGTGATCTCTTCTTGAAGTTGTTTGTAGCGTTCTTAGTGTCTTGAGAGCTTCAAGTGTTAGATTGGTTCGGAATGCAGCAGAGTATCGGCGCTTGAAGAGAGTGAGCCAAAAGTCCTTTTCTAGTTGGAATTAGGGGTGTATTTATAGGCTTTGCTCGGACTTAGGTCGTAGGTCGTGACCGACCTAAGTAAGGTCGTAGGTCGTCTCCGACCTATGAAGCTCCGGTTTTCCTTTTTCATGAGTAGGCGCATGCTTTTTTCAACAAGTTCTAGGTCGTGCGCGACCTAACACTCAGCGGCATAGTAGAGGCGGCCTCTTTATTTCCGTGTTTAGGTCGTTAGCGACCTACCCTAGGTCGTGAGTACTTTCCTGTAGCCATAGCTGATCTTAGGTCGCTGAATCCCTTAGGTCGCGAAACTTCATAGGTCGGTGGACAGTTAGGTCGCATAAAGTCTTTAGGTTGCTTGCTTGCTTATCTGGTTAGGTCGTGAAGCTTGGTAGGTCGCGGCCTCCTTTAGGTCGCAGCTCTCTGTTAGGTCGCAAAGCTTGATAGGTCGCTCCATATCTTCAGGAATTAAGTCGCTACTCCCCATAGGTCGTAGGTCGTGACAATGCTTAAGTCTTTAGGTCGCATAGCTGCTTCGTGGAGTTAGGTCGCTAATACAATTATGCCGCTAGGTCGTTGAGACCATTAAGTCGTCAGGTACTCTTAGGTCGTTGGGCTGCTGAGTTATAGGTCGCGGAGTTTTAGGTCGTGGTAGAAATAGGAGTTAACATTTGCCCCTCGAAGTACAGGCCTATGTCATAGGTCGTGTGCTTCGACTTAACTTTGCTAGGTCGTAAGCGACCTAAAACATACGCTAACTCGCGTGTCTACTCGCCTTCTTCTTTCAGCTCCATATAAATTGCTAGGTCGTTTCCTCCCCATTACCTAACTGCTTCAATTTCTTGCTCTTCCATTAACAGAATTCTGCGATTTCAAAGACGAATTCAACCAAATCATTCATCAATTCATTCTTGCTATCAAATTACGTAAGCGTCTTCGATCTTTATTCATTCCATAATCACCATCGAACCACGAACTCCAACCTCTGAACCTCAAATCGATTTTGCGCGTCGCGCTTCACTTTGAGTTGCGCTGTGATCGATTTTTGATCGTTACTGGTTATTGTGGTTGTTGCGATTCACGAACGCACAGTAGTGAGTTAGATTTATGATAGATCGGAGATACTTTGAATCGGTTTTTCGAATGGTTTGGTGGTATGAAAAGATGATGAACTTCACGAATAGGATGATGGATTTCGGTGTAGTTGATAGCGGGTTATCAGGTCCGGTGAAGCATTGCGTGGAGAGGAAGCTAGCGACCTAGTGAATTTGAGCAACTTAAGATAATTCGTGATCTAAGAACCCTTGCGACCTAAGGAATAGTTTCGACCCATACTAGGTCGCTGAACGACCTAATATTTGCGCGACCTAAGACTTTTCATGAGCTAAGAGTTACTCGAGCTAGGAACCGCATGACCTAACTTTCTTGCGACATAGACTCTAGGTCGCGGCCGAGCTAACACTATGACGAGATTGAAATGCCTTATCCTTTACTTTGCACAGCGCGACCTAAGAAGATTCCGACCTATGCTAGGTCGCCGGACGACCTAGGACTTGTGACATTTTGAGACAACTTTGATTGAACTGTTTGAACTTGGATTTTGTTGTACTTCCTTGCAGATTATCTCTAATGCTAATAACCTGTTAAACATAATATTTGCAGAAAACTGGGACGAATATACTGCCATTGACTGCCCACATTGAATGACAGATTAGTCGATAAAGAGTAATGAACTTAAATGAATTGTGTGAACGAAATGCTGTGAACCAATGAATTCAAGTGAAGTGTTAAAGCAAAACTAAAATATCCAGTTAAAGTTGATTCGTTCGCATTAACACTTCACTTGAGCTTTATATTAACAAGTCCTGAAATCTCATAGTCGACTAATTGTCAACTAGTTTAACTTCAGTTATGTTTGCTTTCTTTTTTTTTAAAGTTCTGCACAACACTTCACACTTTTTAGGAAACGTGCACCTTCTCATCTGAACATCCAGTCGCTTATGTAGAATGATGTCTCAACAAGAAGAGATGATAGAACACGCTGAAGGGGTTTTCCCGATTGCTATTCCACTAGAGAATCATCCGGAAAGAACTCCTACCCTTTTGAAATAGCGGGCGCTTAATCAATTATGCGTTCAATTTGGCATTGCCGAGGCAGAAGTTCTACTCCCTGGACCAAATGACTCTGCTGATAGACCACCTTACGGTTTTGTTGCCATTAATCGACAAATGTGCTTGAGTGGAGCAATTCCTCCTTTTAATGAATTTCTCCGGCAAATCCTACTTCGACTGACGATCTCTCCTTTTCAGCTGCACCCCAATGGCTATGCTATTTTGATGGGATTGTGTGTTCTGTTCAGGAGGACTCTTGATCGTCTTCCGAGTTTTGAGGAAATCTGTTACTTGTGCACTTTTGCGAAGAACAAGGACCATCCTTCAATTATACTTGTAAGAGGTGCGAGGAACCGCAAACTTATTTTGGATTTGCCGGAGAGTGCACATGGATTCCTGAATCAATACTTCTACATTCGTTGCCCCGTAGAATTTTACGCAGACTGGAGAGTAGGAAGTGAGATCTTTTTTCTCTTTAATTTTATTCTAAGTTTTACCTGGTTCGTATTGCTAGATGCTGATTCCATTCCTTAACTTTCCAGCACTTCCTCCTCCTTCTAGAGATTCCAGCCATAAGTCGGTTTTTGAAAGGCTAAGCACTGTGGCTGCTGAAGAAAGAAGCGCAAAATTTCTATTGCCGGAAGAACTTCTTCATCAGTTTGAGCTTCTACATCCTTCTCGTTCCACTCAAATACATGAAGTTCCAACGGATGTTCCTGATTCTCCGACGAGCACTCCTGATGCCCCAGTCTCCACTAAAGAGCACTTGCAGGGAGGAACCTCTATAGAAACTTCACTAGTTAAGTGTTCAATTCCGAAAGATGTTGCGGGGCCATCTGACAAGTCTGTACTTGCCCCAGTTACTGAAGAGGAAGAACCCCCTCGATCTACTAGTGAAGGAGTTAAGAAAGCAAGCTCCAAAAAACAAGATGGCGGTGATGTTTTTGAGGGGTTGAGCGATTTAATTGTGACATCTCAAGAACTTTTCAAAGATGATGTTTCTAAAACTGTCTCTTCTGTAATCGAGGCGACATCTTCTTTTCAACAAATGTCAACTCCTCCTACTCAAGTTATCACTACCTCTTCCACAGAGTGGTTTGTAACTCGATGCGCGTAGTTTACACGTTACACGACACTTTGGATTTCTCATCACTTCTATGCACTTATCTTCTTGTACTTTAAAGATTTCTAAAGCTTATAATTTTAATTCCAGATTCTCCTATGGGGCGCAGCGGCTCGTATTATGATGATTTCCAACGCTACGGGAGGCGTAGCCAGTATGATTATAGGCATTACCTTCCTTCTTACAGTGAGTCGGATGAAGAGAGGGCCATCAGGAAAGCCGACGAGAGACGAGCATATGAAGAACGTCGTCGAAGGGAACAAGAAAGACATGATCTTCCCCACAGAGATGATGATACCCAAAAGAGAAAAGCTCATGATGAGAGAGGAAAGAGTCACATAGACGATTCTTCTAGCAAGCGGGCTAGACTTACTGAAGAAACAACTCCTTCAGCTTCTGAACATGTCCCTGCTCAATCTCCTGCTCCCGTTCGCTCCGACATTCAAGCAATCATCAACCGGCCCGCATACCAAGTCGGGCAAGGTCCTCCCACTCTTCAAAGTCGATTTCCTCAGTGGTGCCTGAGAGGGGTTCGATTTGATCTCGACTTGGTTCCTCTCGACAAACCGGCTATGCTGCGAAATCTTGATACTATCAGGACCGATATCGAAAGAATGTCGAACTGGCAAAAACTCGTCGACGAACTTCAGTGGGTTAACCGAGCCAATCTCGAGGCCATGCTAACAATGGAGAATGATAAGGCTGAGTGGCAGAAGACTCTCGAACAACATGACGCCGAAATGAGAAGTATTGCTTCCTACAATGAAAAGCTGGAAGCGGAAGTAGAAAAACTTAAGGAAGAATTAGCTACTTCATCTACTTTCCATTCTCAAAAGGAGAGCATGCTTCAGCAACAAGTACGAGATGCGCATGCCAGTCAAAGAGCAGTCGAAGATAAGCTTGCACACAAGGAAAAGGTCATGGAAGAATATCGTGCTGAAACTGTACAACTGCGAGAACAGACCGGCTCTCAAAGCTTGGAGATAGAGTTGTTAAAAACTCGACTTGCTATGGCCGAAAAGGAGCGCGACGAGGCTGTTGCTGGTAAACTTGCGGCCGAAGAGGCTCATCAAGCAACCAAAGCTGATATTAGCTCCACATTATTCGATTTTTATCTGCACAGCATTTTGGGACGTGGCAGCCTTGCCTTTCTAGGCCCCAAGTATGAAATCACACTGGCTGAAGTTTGGGAGGCAGCGCTTGATATGCTCGGTGGTAAAGGCGTTGGATATGCTGAGTCAGCCCTTGAAGAGCATTATCTTGATGATGAAGCCCGCGCCGCTCTCGCCAAGGGAAAAGAGCAGCTTGCCAGAGCGCGGGCGGGGACGGCGGAAGAGGAGCGTTCTGAGAAAGAAGTACCGCCTACTACCTCTGAACGTCCTCTAGTTTCTCCCGAGGTGGACATTACAGGCTCTAGTGCTCATTCGCCGCCTCCTACAAGAACCGGGGTAATTACCCCTACTGATGAAGAGGCTTTGGAGGACATTGGGGCTCAGAACTATGAGATTGAACTGACGAAGCCAACATCTTCAGGTAATTTCGACATTGGTCCGATTCAGGTGGATTACCTGCTTATTCCTCAAAAATTTGATGAGCTTCTCGATTACCTCTTGAATCTCGATGAACCCATATCTCCCTTCTTTCGGGAAGATACTAACATTTTCAATTTTTCTTCTTCTGCAGTTGAAACAACAAGTGCCGTGCAGACTTCGCCTTCTCTGGTTATTCCTCCTCCATCTCTTCAGGTGACTCCTCCTTCTACTTCACAACCTGGGTCACAAGAGGAGAAAATTGGGGCTCTTCATGGCTTGGATGACCCTATTGCTTCGCAGGAGCAAAAAGATGAGGGACTCGAAGGAGGCGAGATCTCTCCGGAGCGGACTCCTTCTGACGACGTAGTTTTGTCCGCTCTCGTTACTCCGGGGAGTGAGTCTTCTTCGAAGAGAAGAAAGAAGCATGGGGCATCGAAGAGGAGGGGGAAGAAAATTATCACCACCGAAGAGGAACCGGAAATTGCACCAGTTGCACCTCCCTCCCCTTCTTCCCTTATGCCTTCAGGCCAACCTGAAAGACCTGAAAAGCTAACCATTCGGCCGGGTAAAGGGTCTAAAGGCGGCAAGAAGAAATGAAGAGTTGAGCTTTTTGATTCCTTTTTTGTGTAATGGTCGGATGTTGTGCAGGCACCAGCCCCTGCTTTTTATTTTGAAACCTGTATCTGCAATATCTGCAATTGAATAAAATGATTCTTTATTTGTACAGACTTTTGTTTGAATTTGAGAATGCATTTATTATTCATTTTTGCACAAGTTTATTTATACGATGTTGCGGTGAGCTTGTGGTATGTTGTTTGAGCGTACTTTACCGACATAGTTATACCACTTTGTATGTAACTATACCATGTTGCCCCTATACCATGAGCTTACTGCAATATCGTATACTTTGAGGGGACTTGCACTCTCGTTTTCTAAAGAATAATTACTTCATTCTCAAAGAGAATTTTCGTAGAGTGCAACTTCCTTCATATAAGTTTCTACGCTTTTTCCTTCGAAGAAATCACTTTTTCCTTTTGCGTATGTATATATTTTGCCAAGTGAATTCTTCTATGTGGTAAAGCGGACCTCTGAATGTACTTTAACTTTCTTCCACCTTCTCTTTTTTTTTTTTTTTTTTTTAAGAATAGGTAAATCACTCTTCCTTTGAAAGTTAAAGTACGCTCTTGATGAGGATTTTTCTCTTTTTTTTTTTTTTTTAATAAAAATTTGTGCCTCTGAGGAGATTTTTTTTCACGTTTCAACACTTGGAAGTTTTATTTCGATCTCGGTGAAACGTGGGCTTCTGAAGAGGTCTTTCTCTTTAATTGTGTCCCCGGGAGGGGGTTGTACCTCTAAGGAGGGATTTCTCACGTTTCAACACTTGGATGTTTTATTACAATCTTGGTGAAACGTGTACCTCCAAAGAGTTGTGCCTTCGAGGAAAGCCTTTTCACGTTTCGACACTTGGAAGTTTTATTTCAATCTCCGTGAAACATGGGCTTCCAGGAAGGTCTTTATCTTGTTTTGCATTCCAACTTTGGTGAAGTGAAATTCCGAAGAGCGGTTGTTACACTTTAACTCCTGGCGAAATGTGCCTCCGAAGAGGGCTTTTATTTTGTTTGCATTTCAACTTTGGTGAAGTGAAATTCCGAAGAGCGGTTGTTACACTTCAACTCCTGGCGAAATGTGCCTCCGAAGAGGGCTTTTATTTTGTTTGCATTTCAACTTTGGTGAAGTGAAATCCCGAAGAGCGGTCATGACACTTCAACTCCTGGTGAAATGGACCTCCGAAGAGGGCTTTTATTTTGTTTGCATTTCAACTTTGGTGAAGTGAAATCCCGAAGAGCGGTCATGACACTTCAACTCCTGGTGAAATGCGCCTCAGAGAGGGTTTTTATTTTGTTTGCATTTCAACTTTGGTGAAGTGAAATCCCGAAGAGCGGTCATGACACTTCAACTCCTGGTGAAATGCGCCTCAGAGAGGGTTTTCATCGCCTGGAAGTTACTCTCTCATGGTTGGAGGGTCATGACTCCTCCAATCTTTTTTGTTGAGTAGAGAACTTTCTTTTTTGTGGCGTATGACCCATTAGAGGTCTTTATCCTCCGAAGAGTTGTGCCTCCGAAGAGGACTTGTGCTGCCGATGATGGTTTTGGTTGTTCCTCTGTTCACTTGCTTATGCCTTTTCAATGATCCTCTTCCCCTTTTTTTTTTCTTTTTTTTCTTTTTTTTTTACAAGTAACTTGTTTAATCCAAGGAAGTGTGCTTCATTGTCAGGCAATTTCGTGAGAACGAGCACTAGCTTTTTAATTGGATGTTTGTTTGTTCAAATGATCTTAATTTATTAGCAAAGACCCGTTTCTGTCGAAATCATAGGCCGTTCAATTGAAGTACTTCCTATCTAGGATTTGAATTCAGGGCTCCTATGACTTGAAATTTGGCGAGAATCACTTGGTCTTTTTATGTTCAAGTTTCACTTCCATTGTCTGCAAAAATTCAAATCGACATTTCAGCAATACATTTTATGTACTTTTATATCGAAAATAAAGCAAACATGTAATAATAATAAGGAACACAAGATTTATAGTGGTTCGGCCAGAAATTTGGGCCTACATCCACTTTATATTTTTTCATTATTCACTTGCGTCAGTTTTACAATTGCTTTCAATTACAAGAATCATACATTCGCAACTCTTTTTACAATATTTCAACAAAATTTTCAAGTAAAGTATGGACGCAAGTGATTGCTGTTCCATGCCCTTGGAATTTGATCTCCTTCAACAGTAGTGAGTTTGAATGTGCCGTCAAGAAGCTTCTGACCTATGACATATGGTCCTTCCCAATTTGGCCCAAACACACTTGTTGCTGTCATAATTCTCTTCAGGACTAGATCTCCAATCTCAAAGCTGCGTTGGCGAACTTTGGAATTGAAATGTCTTGCTATCCTTTGTTGATGAGCTGCAATTCTGAGATTAGCTTCATCTCTTTTTTCATCAAGGAAGTCTAGCGCTTCAAGCTATAGCCTTTCATTTTCTGCTTGATTGAAATGGATCCTTCTGTGTGAAGGAACCTCTGTTTCTACCGGGATCATTGCTTCCGATCCGTATGCTAATGAGAAAGGAGTGTGCCCAGTCGCAGTTTTGTGAGTGGTTCTGTATGCCCATAGTGCAAGTAGTAGCTTATCGACCCAACCACCTTTTGCTCTTTCAACTTGCTTTTTGATGGTTGATTTGATGATCTTGTTTACTGCTTCCACTTGCCCGTTTGCCTGCGGATGAGCAACTGCTGAAAAGCTTTTCTAGGATTTTGAATTGCTTGCAAAAATCTTGGAATTCCTAACTTTCAAACTGAGTACAATTGTCTGTGATTATTTTCTGAGGCACACCATACCTGCAAATGATATTCTTGGTCACGAAACTTATCATCTTCTTAGAGGTGATAGTAGCCAATGGTTCAGCTTCAGCCCATTTAGTAAAATAATCAACTGCAACAATAGCATATTTAATCCCTGATTTGGCAGTCGGTAGCGGCCCAATGAGATCCATCCCCCAAATTGCAAACGGCCATGGACTGACCATTTGTGTGAGTTCAGTTGAAGGCGCTCTAGGAATTTTGGCAAATCTTTGGCATCTGTCACACTTTCGGGAATAGCTTGCAGCATCATGATTAATTTCTGGCCAAAAATATCCGTATCGGAGAATTTTCTTTGCTAATGTTTGGCCACCTGAATGATCACCACATTCTCCTCCATGTACCTCAGCTAGGATTGTTTTGGACTCTTCCCTGGATACACATCGAAGCAATGGCATTGAGAATCCCCGTCTGTATAATCGGCCATCCTGAATTACATAGCGAGAGGCTTTCCTTAGTAGCTTCTGTCTCTCTCTCGAATTTTCTGGCAGAGAACCTCTGAGTAGGTAGTCCAGTATTGGAGTCATCCATGACTCTTGTTCTTGAGATACATTCATAATCCAGTCAATATCCATCTCGTCTATACTTGGTGCTGAAAGGACTTCTACGGGGACTAATCCCAATAGTTGAGCTTCACCAGAACTTGAATACTTTGCGAGGGAATCTGCCTTCATATTCTCTTCCCGAGGAATGTGGCTTATTGAATAGTGATCGAGCTCACACAGAAGTTCCCAAGCCTTTGACAAGTAAGCGGGCAGGTTTCCCCCTTTCGCTTGAAATTCCTTCTTGACTTGGCATACAATAAGCTGAGAATCACTAAAGATCTGTAATGCTCGGATGTTTAGTTCTTTAGCGATTTTCAGTCCTGCGATAAGAGCTTCATATTCTCCTTCATTGTTTGTTGAAGGACATTCCAATCTTAGTGCATAGCATAATGACCGACCTTCAGGAGTGTCAAGTACCACCCCTGCTCCAGAACAGTAGTCATTTCTTGCGCCATCAACATATAACTTCCACTGGATTGGGGAATCATTGATCGCTTCTTCCTCACCATTACCTTTCTCTGTGAATTCTGCAACGAAATCAGCTAAAGCTTGTCCGTTGATTGCTTTTCGGGGGTGATAAGTGATGTCATATTGACTGAGTTCAATGTTCCACTTTAGAAGGCGACCCGAAGTTTCAGGGCGAAACAGGACTTGCTTTACAGGTTGATCGGTGAGTACTCTGATAGGATGAGCTTGGAAATATTGCCTCAACTTCCTTGATGCAACTAGTAGACAATAGGCGAGTTTTTCCAACTTGGAGTAATTCAGCTCTGCCCCAGTGAGTCTTTTGCTGATATAGTAAACCGGATGTTGAATCCTTTTGTCTGCCCGAATCAACGCTGCACTTAGAGCATGAGTTGATACTGCCAAGTATATAAGAAGATCCTCACCATTGCCTGGCCTAGAAAGTATTGGAGGCGTTTCCATATGACGGATCAATTCATCAAAGGCTTTTTGGCATTCGGGAGTCCATTCAAAGTTTTTCTTTCCTTTCTTCAGAGCGTCAAAGAATGGGATGCATTTATCAGTAGCTTTGGAAATGAACCGACTCAGGGCGGCGACCTTTCCGTTCAGACTTTGCAATTCCTTCTTCGTTCTAGGAGCTTTAACTTCTTTTAAGGCAGTAATTGAGCTGGACTAGCCTCAATGCCCCTAGCGCTGACGATAAACCCTAAGAACTTTCCGGACTCGACCCCAAACGTGCATTTCAGAGGGTTAAGCTTCATTCTGTATTTCCGGAGGATTGCGAACATTTCTGCTAAGTGTTCAATGTGATCCGCTGCTTTCTTAGACTTTACTAACATGTCGTCGACGTAAACTTCCATAGTTTTGCCCAATTGCGGTTTGAACATAGCATTAACAAGTCTTTGGTAGGTTGCCCCTGCATTTTTCAATCCGAAGGGCATAACTCTGTAGCAATAAAGACCAACATCGATAATAAAGCTCGTGTCCTCCTGATCCGGTTTATGCATCATGATCTGGTTATATCCGGAGTAGGCATCCATGAAAGATAACAATTCATGCCCCGCTGTTCCATCTACTAGTTGATCGATCCTGGGTAAAGGGAAGCAATCTTTGGGGCAGGCCTTGTTCAGATCTGAAAAATCGATGCACACTCTCCATTTTCCATTAGCTTTCTTAACCAGCACAGGATTGGAAACCCAATTCGGATATGTAGATTCTTTGATGAATTTATTTTCCATGAGTCGATCAATTTCCTCTTTTAATGCTGCTGACCTTTCTGGACCTTGGGTTCTTCTTTTCTGTTTTACTGGTGTAAACTTTGGGTCAATATTCAGAGCGTGTACTGCAACTTCTGGAGATATTCCACACATATCAGCATGAGTCCAAGCGAAGACATCCAGATTTTCTTTCAGGAAAGATATCAAGATATTTTGAATTGACACATTAAGCTGTGAACCCACATTCAACACCTTATTTGGGTCCTTCGGGTCAACGGGTACCGTTGCTGTCGTTTCCACCGGCACTACTCTATTCTCCCCTGCACTGGCTTTTCTGGGATCCATCTCTTTCCGTGCCCCGCTATGCTCGCCAATGCAGGGTCCGCCCCGTAATTGCTACAAGGCTGGCTCTTTGATGCGGACTGGGGCTGCCGCATCCTTTCCCATTTCCCTTTTTCTTGACTCTCGCAACTCTGTCAAATAGCACTCTCGCGCAGCATTTTGATCCCCTTTTATAACTCCTACTCCATTGTCTGTAGGGAATTTAATAGTGAGGCACCACGGGGCTAGGATAGCTTTGAATGCTGCGAGCGTTGGACGGCCAAGGAAAGCATTATAAGCAGAAAATTCATCGACAATCACAAATGTTTGCTTGCGGACTACCTTCCTTTCTCCTTCCCTAAGTTCTACAAGCAGATCGATGGTTCCTATTGGTTGCTTTGGCTCCCCAGTGAAGCCAGCGATCTTCTGCGATGAGGCATGCACATCGACCATAGGGATTTTCATTTGGTCGAATGTCTTCTTGAAGAGAATATTACATGATGCTCCGCAGTCAATGAGAACTCTTCTGACAATGGCCGGTCCGATACCGGCTGAGATGACCAAGGGATCTAGGGTAGGAGCTTCGATACCTGTGGAATCTCTGGCTCTGAAAATAATATCATCACTGAAAGTTTTCTGTTGTTTCAGGGGCGTAGTGTCTTCTAAAACAAAGACGTCTTCTTCGGCTGGAACATATTTCAAAGCCCTAGTATATCTCTCCATCTCACCCCAGCTTTTGCCAGCTGGGTGAGGTCCTCCTGTAATGACATTGATAATGGGCCTTCCAGATTCATGCCCCGTAGCTTTCTCACCTATCCTAGGCTGATGAACAGGAGCCTGTTGCCCCTGACTTGACGATGCAGGATTGTTGCTATTCTTTTTCACGAATTGCTGCAGCTTGTTTTCTCTTAGCAACTTTTCAATCAGATTTTTCAACTGGCGGCATTCATCAGTCTCATGACCGGGTTGATTATGGAAGCGGCAGAACTTCCCACTCTGTATAGCCTTTTTCCCGGTCCTCAAAGGGATAGGTTTAGGAAAATCAACAGAATCTTTAGTGGCAAGGTAGATGTGCTCCGGCGTATGTGATAATGGAGTATACTCTGATGGCTTGAAGGATCGGGGCTTCTTCATATTACCCTGTTTCTTTCCATTATTACTCTCCCTTTTTTGCCCCACCGATTCATTCTTGCGTGGAGCGACAGTGCTATCTTCAACTTTTTCCAACACTGCCTTTACTGGTAAAGGACGGCTTTCCAGGCGTATGAATTCATCTGCCTTTTTGTAGAACTTTTCGAGGGAGGTTGGCTCCTTCATGTTTAGCCATTTCCCAAATTCGCTCGACTTATCAATAGCCCTCATCAGATAAGTCAATATCATTCGCGGTTCAGCATTGTCCACCTTTGCCAGCGCTATATTAAAGCGGTTCAAGAAAGATCTGATAGATTCACCAGGATTCTGTTCTATACTCGACAACGACATGATGTCCTTGGCCTTTGAAGCATATAGTCTGAACTGCTCCTTGAATTTTCGGGTCAAGTCTGAAAACTGATCAATAGATCGGACTGGCAACTTGGTGAACCACAGTAGAGCCACACCCTCAAGGTATACGGGGAAATATCGGCACTTTATCTCGTCAGAGGCTCTGGCACCTGTCATGTGCCAATCATATTTATACAAGAATTCATTCGGATCACTTGTCCCTTTGTAAGCTGGGATAGTTGGAGGGACAAACTTCCTTGGAAATTCCGCCTTTAAGATTTTCTCAGTAAATGGAGTTTTACTTGGGGCGAAACACCATTCTTTCTCATCTTCAACCCTTTGCATACTTTCTTTCATGATTTGTCGGACCATTCCAGAAAGATACTCCTCATCATGTCGAGTTCCAGATCCACCAACCTCAGGAAGCGTTTGCTCAAAGGGACTGGCAGCCCTTTCAGGAGCATTCCTTTCATTAGCATCATGAGTGTTGCCAGCATAATTCCTTCCATTACCAGCCGGTTGATTGTTTGCCCCGAGCAAATCATTCAACTTATTCAGAATTAGAGCATTTTGGGCACTCTGAGCCTCTAATTGTGCATTCTGGGCGTTTATCTGCTGGTTCAGCCCTAATATTACAGCATCCAACTCCGCTTTCGTAACCCCAGCAGACGTAGTGGGTTGATTAGGTACAGGGGAAGCAGATGTTCCCTCTTGAACGTTCCCAGATCTGACAGATCTACTCTTCCTTCCAGGAGCCATAATCTCAGACAGACTTCTGGTTTTCAAGGAAATTCTCTCTACAAATCTCTGTGAAGCAATGATGATAACTCACCTGAGTTCAATTCTCAGTGAAAGCACCAAAATGTTAACGCTAAAATTTGAACGCTAACACCCCGGTGTATGATTTGTAGTTGTGAAAGCACCACCCGATAGCTTGGGAACAGATTACAAGCAGATAATAGCAGAAAAGCGGTAAACAACAACAATTTTATAGTGGTTCGGCTTAAGGGTATAGCCTACGTCCACTTTAAGTACTTTTATTAATGATCTCGTTACAAGCTGATACAATTCTTCCCAAGTACAATACACTTTGAATTACAAGAGACTTAGAACAAATAGCCTAAACTTCGATGAAGATGAGAGTTTTCGAATCCATGTTGGATGTATGTGATCTCTTCTTGAAGTTGTTTGTAGCGTTCTTAGTGTCTTGAGAGCTTCAAGTGTTAGATTGGTTCGGAATGCAGCAGAGTATCGGCGCTTGAAGAGAGTGAGCCAAAAGTCCTTTTCTAGTTGGAATTAGGGGTGTATTTATAGGCTTTGCTCGGACTTAGGTCGTAGGTCGTGACCGACCTAAGTAAGGTCGTAGGTCGTCTCCGACCTATGAAGCTCCGGTTTTCCTTTTTCATGAGTAGGCGCATGCTTTTTTCAACAAGTTCTAGGTCATGCGCGACCTAACACTCAGCGGCATAGTAGAGGCGGCCTCTTTATTTACGTGTTTAGGTCGTTAGCGACCTACCCTAGGTCGTGAGTACTTTCCTGTAGCCATAGCTGATCTTAGGTCGCTGAATCCCTTAGGTCGCGAAACTTCATAGGTCGGTGGACAGTTAGGTCGCATAAAGTCTTTAGGTTGCTTGCTTGCTTATCTGGATAGGTCGTGAAGCTTGGTAGGTCGCGGCCTCCTTTAGGTCGCAGCTCTCTGTTAGGTCGCAAAGCTTGATAGGTCGCTCCATATCTTCAGGAATTAAGTCGCTACTCCCCATAGGTCGTAGGTCGTGACAATGCTTAAGTCTTTAGGTCGCATAGCTGCTTCGTGGAGTTAGGTCGCTAATACAATTATGCCGCTAGGTCGTTGAGACCATTAAGTCGTCAGGTACTCTTAGGTCGTTGGGCTGCTGAGTTATAGGTCGCAGAGTTTTAGGTCGTGGTAGAAATAGGAGTTAACACCGCACAAAGGAGACGCTGGCGAAATTTTTCAAAAATGTAGGGTGTTAGAAAAAAATTTTGAGAAAATTTTGAAAGTTGAAATTTGAATTTAAATTTAAATTTGAATCGTTAGGAAACAATGTTGTTGAAACTTATAATCGAAGTTGGAAAGCTAATTGAAATAATAGTGAATCTATAATAAAAAGATTTGTGTTAAAAAGTTGATAAAACTAATTAGTTTTGGAAAAATAATAAACGGATTAAGAATCGTTTTTCTTAACTTGCAATTTCGAGGATGATATTCTTTTAAGGGGGGAAGATTGTAACGGCCCAGAATTTTTGATAATTTAAATTTGAGTATGTACTTAATTTTAAATATTAATAAGTGGAATTTTAAGTCGAATAGTTTATTTTTCGAATATTGGATTTAATTTGGTAATTTAAATCGATAATTTAATAGTGAAATTCCAGAAAATATTTAAATTTGAGCTAAATATGATTGAAAATGGTTTGGAAAATTTTATTTTATCATATTAAAGTTATATAAATATTTTAGAACTTTTAAAACTGAATTTGGAGTTAATTTGTGAAAATTGATTATTTTATATTTAATTATCGACTGAAAAATAGCCAATTTTTGAACAGTCTCAGAATTGAACGAAACGAGTTCCATTGGATCTGCAATATTTAGTTATTATTGGATTTCAATTTTCGTAGCAATCGGAGTTGTCGTTTGACCGTGGCAGCTCGAAACGCATCGAAATTGTTTTAATATTAATTCGGCGAGTTAAAATAGTCATTTTTCTAACGGTCTCGGATTTCGACGAAACCAGTTTCATCAGATCCGTAATGTGATATTATTGCAAGATTTCAAATTTCAAGTCCATTGGATTTACCGTTTGTCCGGCGCAAGCTAAAACGCCTCGAAATCGTTTAAATCGGTTTAAATTTAAATCGAGCGTTTATTGCCGTATCTCACACATACGATGGAATTAGCTTCCGAAACATGTTCCATTGTGTCCGGAACGTGGAAAAACCCCAGGATCGCCTGTCAGAACGCGTAGTTTGGAAGTCGTTTGCATAATCAGTTAAATCGAGAATTTTATTAATTAAATAATATACAAACTATTATAATTATCCATTTTCTTTTCTAAACCCTAATTAACAAAGCCGGCCGCCACCATATACTTTAATGGCCGAAATTCTCTTAAATTCATTTCCACTTATCGATCAATCCATGTTTCAATTGAAGAAATTATCAACTGGAGATTCGTAGAGGATGGTGAGATCTTGTTATCCAACGGTCGAGATTGGAAACGGAGTCACATGTGAAGCGCTATGGACCCGCGTTCTCTGGTGGTTGCGCACGCAAATCTAAGCAGTTGGGGCGTCCGAGCTTGGCCTAGCTCTGGGCGAAGGGGGCTCACGTGGTGGTCTTCAATTTAGCGCATCGTGATCGCCTTCAAGTGCAGCGAGGAGGTGGTGAAATGGAACCCTAGTTCCATGCTCTATGGGTTTGTGCGTGTTCTATACCTGGAGATGGAGACCGTGCGCATGAAGAGAAGGAAGGACGGAGAGCACATGCATGAGTAGGTTTGGGAAATTTTAAAAATAAATTGTTAATTAATTTTATATTAAATCGTGTAAATGTTTAAAACGTGGTATCTTTGTCATGCGAGGTCCGATTCGCACGAAACCAGTTGCGTTGGAATCGTATGGTCGTGCTCTTCGCGATGAAGCTGATTTGGAGTCGATTGGAGCTCGTTTGAATTTCGGGTAAAATTAAACGTTCGTTTAATTTTATTCGAAACGAACGCCGAAACCGGAAATAAAATCAAGGTGAGAACTCCTCACTCAGTTGAACAGTTTGGTTTAAAATTTAAATAGTTAATGTTGATTGATGATTGTTGTTTGATTGTGTTAGTAGATATAGTAGGATATAGACTATATATAGCAATATATATATATTGGCATATGTATATATTGGATTTGATTTCCCGCCTCGTATAGCGGATAAGACCCTATTACGCCGCCTATTTAGCGGATAATATTTTATAAAATCCCATATACGGCGATATCCCGTCTTGAAACGGGATTGGTACTGTGCTAACGTCTGTGGATGCAGGGAAAAAGGTTGGAGGGATCCAACTAGATTCCTCGCAAATAATTATCTGTTTATAAATATTGTGTTGATTGTTAACTATCATATCGATATATGATGTTTATTCCCGTGATTGACCATTTGATGCTGTTGCAACATCGGATTCATTTTTAAAGTTAAAAATAACGATTTTGAATTTAAAAGGGTTTTTAAAGTGATTTTCCAAAGTATATGTTTTATTAAATTTTTGTATTGATTCATTTTAAAATTAATAAACGTATAAAATTTTATGTCATAAGAATTAATATTTTTATGAAATATAACCAAAAGGAAAATTTTAAATTAAATAGATTTTTTAAAATAGTTAAATTGGGATTTTGGATAATTTTTATTAATAGTTTATATAAAAGATTTTATAAATTGATATCTATAAATTAAATTTATGGGAATTATGAAACGAGTTTATAAAGTGTTAAAAAGGTGTATAAAATGGGTTTCACTAAAAACATAGATTTGTAAATCTTGAGAGTTATAAAATAAATAGATGTTGAAATAAAGGTTTCATAAGTAATTAACTTATAAAAATGGATTTTGGGCATTTAAAAGGGGACATCTATAGAAATTGTTAATAAAGGAGGTTTTTATAAGTTGAAAACTATTATAAAACTTAAAGGAATCTTATCAGTAATAAGATTTAAGAAATTGTGAAGTTTTAAAGGAACGCTTTAGTAAATAAATGGATTATAAGCTCTTAACTTATAATACGAACCTTTGGTATAGAAGTTGGGTTTATAAATTAGTTGGATGGATAAAAGAGATTTCTGAACAGAAGTTATTAATGGAAATGGAATTTATAAACGTTGTTTATAAATTAGAAAATCAATTAAATTTGATAAATTGAATATGGAAGTTTGTTAAAGGGGCTATATTCACTATTTTGAATAGTGAATAGATTATTAGATAAATGGACAAGTTTTGGAAAAAAAGGGTGTTTTAAATGGAATTTAAAACGATTTAAAGACATTTTAAAATGCATTAAGTATCGAATACATAGATTTCAACATTCATTGTTGAAATAGACGTTTTCGAGAAAATAGAAGGAAATGAATACGTAGATTTCAACATTCATTGTTGCAATAGGCGTTTTCGAGAAAATAAGGGAATGGTGGACTATAACACTGTTGTTATAGTAAATGGTTTCCAAAAGGAAATGTTTGGTCTAGTATTGGAATTTATGTATCTATTTTTATTTCGAATCCCTATACTAGTGATTTTGGGTTTTCGTAACGATGTTTTACGCAACATTCGTTTTAACTCAAATAAAAGTGAATAAAAGAATGTTTTCCTTAAAAAGAATGAAATATATACTTAATTGAGATTTAAGTATGTTGAATATTTTCAAATTGTTGAAAATAAATAAATTTGCGAATTACTTATTATTTAATAAGTATGGAAATGCTTTTCCAATATGAAATGAAACGTTTTTGAGGATGCATTTTTTAAAGGTAAATTGAAAGTGAATAATTTGAAATCGATTTGAAAAATCGTATATCGGTAGATATTTGGAAATTTGAAATTCACTATGGAATTTATAAAAGGAAGGGAAATTTGTTTAAAAATGAATATTGGTTTACTTTGAAGTATGGAAATGAATTTACGAATTTGGAATATAAATTTAAAATAAATCGGTAAGGATTTATTTGATGATTTGAAATTTGTTTTCAAAGGGTATAAAGGATGAAAAGTAATTTGAAATTGGTTTTCAAATGGTTGGAGTGTGGAAATTATATTGTGTAAAGATATTTTGGTAAAACAAATAATTTGGGCAATTATTTGGAAGGTGTGTATATATATATATACACACACACACCTTGTGAAGATATTTTAGGGATTAAATAATTTTCGAAAATTATTTGGAATTTGATGATATGGCGCATCTATATTGATAGTTAAATAACCGACTATCAGTATTTACCCTTGGATGGTGTTTGTTGTGATTGTTTGGAATTGAATGCTACACTTATTTTTAAAATAAGCGCTCGCTATTCGGTTTAGCCGGGGGAGGACCTTTGTGTCATATAACCCATTCCGAATATGCGATACGTCGTTTGGATCGCATTTGAAGACCGCTGTTGAAGACCGGGTATTTGTGAAAACGATAGGATGACCTATCGATTGTCTCTACATCGTTAGCTACGGTATGGAGATTTCCTTTGTGATGGGAAATTTTATCGGGATTGTGAATAGCCGGATTGCAAGGGCTTCTTTGGAAGTGCCATCGGTTCTGTTCGAACCCGGAATAGACTTGTATGGTTACATGTCTGACATTACATTTTGACATATAGAGCAGATTTCTTTCAAATACATTTCTGTTGGTGGCGGAGAATTTATTCTCTTAGCTTAACACCCTTCTCTGAGACGTACGAGCTCAGAGGTTATGTAGTTGAAGGTTATCAGCGATATATTCCCAATCTGGTAATGTGACATGCTGAGTGCTGCTGTGTGATGATCATTGGTTGGTCATTTGTGATATGATCATTTGTTTGATCATTTATCTTTGTGATCATTGCTTTGGTCATCTGTTGACCCAAAGCATGGCTTTGTTGCACAAAGCGTAGCTTTGTGGACGAGACTTCGTCAGACCTCACTCCCCAAAAATGGATGAAACAGGAATATGCAGCAAGGTTATGAGGGTCGCGCCCTTTAGGATATGTCATTTCCTTCTGGAAAAGGGTGGTATCATGGTATGGAGCCCAGATATTTACTCATGTTTATACACTATATCTATTACTGTGTGGTGTTGTTGGAATCGAGCGCTCGGATAAAGGTCCCAAAGGAACGGGGATGACATATTCGTGTAGTAGTTACCTAGTTACAGAGGTAACCCGGCCTTGTGTTGGCAGAGATCTAACCGTAACGTTAGTTTCTCGGGACGTCCCGCCAGAGGCGATCCCTTGTGGTAGTAGGAAGTTCCTTAGCCTGACCATTTGTTGGAAATCCATTCATCCAATTCGTGCCTTATACGGTTTTAGTTGTATTACCTGCCATTTACTTATGGTGGCGCCCCACTGTTTAGATGGTAGCTATAGTAGGCATACGATACTGGTCGTATGCTGGCTAGGATTTATATTCTACTTTCGAAATTGTTTTCTACACTATACACTAATAATAATATCAAAAATGATTTGATTTTTGCGTAGTAAGCATCTTTGACTATCATAAGGAGAAATCTCCTCCAATTCTGCGTTTGCATTGTGTGTGTGTGCGGGAGGCCTTATGGTAGCTTCATTTTCCAAAAAGCATTGCGGATTTCAAAATTTAAATTTTCTTGTTGCTTGTTTAAAGATAAACTGTTTTGAGTTCTCACACCAGTCCCATGACTGACCTGGAGTTTATTGTTCCTTTCCTAAACTCTGGGTGCCCACTATTTTCCACACGGGCAGTCAAGAGTTAGGTTATCAGGTTATTCTGGATTCGGGAGTTGCTGTGCAGATTTGGAGGCAAGCTTGGATGGCGTTGTATATTACTATTATAGTATTTCTTTTCCGATGTTTTGTTTTTGTACTCTCTGATGATGTGATGTAATGTATAAAATGTATAGTTCTTTTGTTTAATGAATGTTCATTTATCTATTATATGTTGTTCCGCTGCGATTGTGAGATTCTGATATTGTCTCCTGTTCTGTTGTTTGTTTGTGCATCTTCTATCTTTCTCTCTCTTCTTCTACCTCTTTCTTCTTCTTAAACCCTAAAGATTCGGAAGTTTGTTCCTCTTTGGCTGGATTGTTGTGGAATGTTGCCAGCTCAAAGGAGTACGGATTTTCGGTCCTTTACAGGTTAAAGGTGAGAAAATTCTTACCACTTTTAAAAGATCATATTTTGATTTTTTTTTAAATAATCATCTTATTACATAAGCAAGTATACACCCCTTTGAAATATCTTTATGATGTTTGGATATGTTTGTGTTATATTTGAATAGTTGCAATTATTTATGGTTGTGATTATTTATCATATTAGTTTGTGTATGGACACTAATTATGTTAGTGATAAATGCTAAACTTGGCTATGCACATTTTGATTTAGTATTCCTTTTGTTAAATAAGACCCAATTTTGGTGATATGAGACACTTTGGAAAATAAGTCTTTTTTAGGTAGAATTGAAATTAAAGTTAAAATAAAAGAGAATTTGAAATTAGAAGTGAAATTGGATTTGAAATTGAAAGTTAAATTGAACTTAAAATAGAGATGAATAGTGAAATTGAAATTTAAATCAATTTTGAAAATTGAAATTGACATTAAGTTTAAAATTTAAATTAGAATTGAAATTACATTTGAAATCTATGTTTTAATTGAGTTTACTTTGAAGTTTGAATTGAAATTGAATTAAAATTGGATTTTAAAATTTAATAGGAAAAAAATAATATTATAATATGATAATAGTGAAAATACATTTTAAAAGGTGAAAATGTTGATTTAAAATGATTTGTAATAATTTTATAAGTAATAAAATTCAATTTGATTAAATTATTTCGAGTACTGAAAAATAAGTTAAAACTAGGTGCGCCGCGCAATGGTAATTAGCGACTTCGTGCCAAAAAGTTCAAACTAGTTTACAGAGTGAAATATAAATCAAAATTCTTCGAGATGACAAAATTCTGTAGTATTATATCCATATCTTCGAAATGAAGAAAGAAAATTAAAATTTCATTAAGTAAATTTTGAATTAAGTCCAAATCAATTTTCTAGGGAAATATCGCTAGTATAGTTAAGTGACTATAATATAAAATGTTTTTAAATGGGCTTTTTTAAATTTGGAAAAATATGGAATAAATTTGATAAATCTATTTAAATAGTCTGTAAGAGATTTAAATTGGAAAATATGAATTTTCAAATGTCAAAGTTGTTTAAATCAAATAAGCCTATAAAGCACTTTTCGCACCACTTTTATGCTGCGAATTATTTAACTTTTGGAATATGAGTTTAAATGTAACGATTTTTCCTAGAATCTATTTTGAATATTTTTAAAAGGAAAATTAAGTATTTAAAAGATAATTTGCAATTTTTATAATCAATTCCAAAATAGAACAAATAACCGTGTATGCGAAAATGACTGGTACATTTGTCCCGCCGATGAGGTCTGAGAAGATAAAACGAGGTGTTTAACTAAGGTTAGGGATAGAGCAACCAGAGCCCTAAACTTACTTGGCCTGTGTATTATTTTCATAGGCAAGGGGTGGAACAGAGTGAAAGGAAAACCTAGATGCTCTAAAAAGATTATATTAAGCTTTACCAAAATAAAAGGAGATTAGTATTATCCAAAACTTAAGCAATTTGCAAAATGAATAAACTACAACCTAGATTGCATAGAGATAATCTTCTTTTATTTGGTATTAAAATTCGAAGAGGGAACTCGTCCTATTCATGGAATTTAAAAGGTGATTTCACCGTTATTCTACCCATTGCACCTGTTCAATATAGAAATTGATATTGATTAAAGTAATGATGATTTCTATGATCCTATTTACTCAAAAATGTTTGCTAAGTTTGTTTTTAGGGTTACCATACATGATGTCTTAAATAACACTGTTTTTGACTCGTCAAAAAAGTTAAGAAATTTGGATCAAGAGTTAAGTGAGGAAATTTAAAATATTATTCGAAGAAAAAGAATTAAAGTGAAAAGAGACTTAACAAATACTATATCGTCATATTCACTTTTTATCGATAATTAGATTTCGAAGGAACCGAGGTTGGATTTGGGTGCTTCCTATCCGAAAACCACTTCGAACTAATTTACATGTTCAGGCAATGAAGAAGTTTGAAGACGTAGACATTGAGACGAATAATAACAAAAGACTACTTGTTGATTAATTGGGGATAAACTCCTGATTGACTATATTGTTGCAGTGGCCTCTTTGTTCTGAAATCTCAAAAACACAAGGACTTGTTGCCTAGTAATGGCCAAGGAATGTACCTTTGGTTTCGTTGGGTCCCGGAAGGAACTTGTATGGATGAGTGTCTGACCTTGCATTCCAAATCACAATGAGTGACCTCTATGAAAGTATATTAGTCGGTGGCAGACAAGACACCTTCTCTTAGCTTAACACCCTTTCTCGAGACATACGAGCTCAGGAAGTTATACGTTTATAGAATTCAGTCGTGTGAATGTGGAGTGGCAATATGGTATTCCAAGTGAAAGAAGATGTGCTATGTAAAATGGTAATCATTGGCTCGAGCCTTATCAATCGGAAATGACCGAAACGAGGTTAAATGCAGCAAGGCTAAGTACGTCATTCCTAATTAGGGTATTATCATCCCCATATAGATATATTTCTCTCTGCTATAAAGTTCATGATGTAAATTAATGTGGTTTGTATGCTCGGGCGCCCGGTTTAATGGTCAGTAACGATCGGGGGATGATATATTCGATACTGTCTAGTTATAGAGATAGGCCGGTCTTGTGTTGGTAGAGGATCCTTTATGATGGTCCTCGGTACATTCCTTTAGAGACATACTGCCGAAAGGTAGTCCCTTCGCCTGGTCATTTATATGGAAATCCATTCTCCAATAAGAACCTACGGTTTTGTTTGTAGAACCTAGTATGCTGGAATTTAGTAATGGTAACAGTTTCGGCTAAGATTGATAAGTTTATTTCCAAATGCTTTCAAAGAGATGTCATTAAAAATAATAACAAATGTTTTGTTGTAGAAGCGTTTTAGTTATCATAAGGTAAAAACCAATTCATATTTATGTGTAGGCGTGGCCTTATGAGATACTCTTTCTTTTCAAAGGATTTTATTCAAAGGTTGATACGTCACACCGTCATCTATTATTCAGTTTTTTCTCACGCTGGTTAATCAAGCCTAATCCAGGTATTTTCAATACTCGGGTCAAATTCGAATAGTTTCAGGTTTAGTTGAAGATGGTTGAAGTTTCTATCAGAGAGCTAGAGATATTCATCTACGTATGGACGTATTCTATTATCCACCGGTGGTTGTTTTTTTGATGTTTTTCAGTAATTGTATGGACACATATTTATAACTGTCCAAGCTGAACTTAGGTTAGACTCTGATATATGTATTTAAACTTCTCCACCGTAAAGATATTTGATCAATATTATATATTATTTCATTCGTTTGAGATTTTGTTTTGTCTATTTTTCTTTATCAACCCCGATGATCCATCTTTTCGTTCAATTTGATTCAGAGATGTGTGATTTATTCCCGATTTAAATGGTAAGGAACAATGGGTCGTCATATTTGGTATCGGAGATGAAGTTTAAGCGAGAACCTAATCTTTGGTAGAGTAAATACTCATCGGATATAGGATTAGTAATATCTTCGGATAAGTAACTTATTAGAGATAGGGTTAGTAACACCCTAGAATGAGTTATGATAGTATTATATATAGGACCGTGTACTTGTTAATTTTATAAAAATGGTTTTTGTTTTAAAGAAGGTGGTAAATAAAATAATTTTACCTTGGTTTTATATTTTAAATATTAAAGGGGATATTATTATTTTTGGGTTAGAAATTAAGGACTATTTGTAATTTAGCATAGTAGAACTAAAATATGAATATCTGGTGATTAGAATTGCATGATTTGAGTATAAGATATTCAATATAGAATAATTAGTTTAAAGCTAGGATTGAAAACTTTAATCATATGCCCTTAGACATTTGGTTATTAAGGAATAATGATTTAATGATCATCAAAATTTATGGATTTAAAAGCTAAGTAAAAATATCCGATGAAGTTAAATTCCCAGTTTGACTATAAGATATTTGATGATAATATTGAAGCTAGAAGTTGTAATTAGAGGAAGTAAAAAATAAAAAGCACGCAGAAAAAAATTCTTATTAAAGATAAGCTTAAATTGAGACTTTGGGTAAATATAATATAAGGGTATGCTCTATAACTTATAAAGAGGATAAGATAATTTAAAATTTGGACACTTTGACTACATTAGAATCAAAGTGAAATTTAAGAATACAAGATAAAATAAATATCATCCTAATATAAAATTTTGAATTAGCGATTCATTTAGGGTAACATTTGTAATTCAAAATAAAGAAAGATCGGAAGTAGTTAGGTTAAAAAAGGGGAAGTTTTGAATAATATGGTTAGTAGGTTGATTGTTGTAGGAGAATGTTTAAATAAACAAATACCGTGTGGATTAAGTTTCATAATTTAACTATAAGGTATTTGATTGATATAAGATTAAGAAATTTGATTTTAAAAAAGGATAGGTAAATAAGTTAAGTAGAGAATCATAGAACTAGTAAGAAAACGATGTACACATAGTAAAGTTATCATATTAATTTATGGATAAGGTAAATAATATTAGCTAAATTAAGACCTTAGGTAAATAAAACTAAGGATTAAGTTTTATAACTTATTAATTTGAGATAATAGTAGGATTCCACATTTGTTAAAATCCCTACATTAAGTCATAAAAGTTTGAAGTTTGGGATATGTATAAATACTCTTAGGAAGTAAAGGTATGTTATACAAGTTCAAGTCATATCTGTAAGCTTAAATAATAAATGGATTTAGTAGAAAGAAAATGGTTGTGAAATAAACTTGGATTAACAGGAATTTTGATAAAATGTATTAGGTAAAAATGAATGTGAATAAGTACATAAGTTAAACGTAGGTCATTTCGACACATAAATTTTTGATCTAAGATTTGAGTACAGAACTTTGAGATGTTTACACCAATCCGAGAAAGGATTTATCACTCGATTCTTGACGGCGAACATTAATGATGGCTTGTGATTATGTACTTAAGTTTACTATCATAGTTGAGAGAAATGCAAGGAAAGCAAGGGTTTGTGATAAGGAAGGTTGATAAAACTCCGCACTAGAAAATCGGCGGATCGGTACTAGTTCGGAAGTAAAGTTGTGGCTTCAAATAATAGATCGAATCAAATATCTCATATAGTATGATGTTTTGGGTCTGTCTACATAGTAGTTGGAAATATTTCTTAAATAGTAGACACTAAGATATATGGGTTAGATTCATGTTTTGGTATGTGTTATATATATATATATATAGATATATATATATATATATATAGACCTCAAATGTGGCACATGCTTAGGTCAGGGGATGGGTTATGTGGATGTATGCACTTATGTTGATATATTATCAGTGTGGTTGTTTTGGATGAATAGTTTTGTTTGGTTGTTGTATATATTACCTTATGTGTGTAGTACGAACTTAGATGGGTAGGATAGATGTCTGACACTATGTATGTATATATAACCTTAAGTACGTGATAAGTACTCAGGTTAGTGTGGGGAATATCTTTATGTATGTTTGGCATTATTTGTTTTAATGTTGTTGTGATATTAATCCTCTTTTCCATGAATGCATTTTTCTATCATAAGTACAATTAAATCAGAATGTTTAAGGATACGAGTACGAGGTAGATTCCTCTATCTATTTTTCATTTCGAGGATGAAACGATTTTAAGTCGGGGAGAACGTAACGCCCCGTAATTTCGCTACTTCGAAAATGAGAGACTTTTGCTTATTTTTAAATTTAAAAGAATTTAAAAGTTAAATAAATATGTTATATATAATAATAATAATTGAGAAATTATATATTCTTATAATTACCAATTAAAAAGTATAAACTTAAATTTTAGAACAAATCAGCAAAAGTTAAGTTTTGTTAAAAATAAATGAAGGCTTAAACAAATAGGTTTAGATATTTATTTAAAAAGCTAAATCTTATTAAAAACACCTAACAAAGGTGATATAAGTACATTGAACGATTTAAAAATGTGTTTATAATTGTTTTGCAAAATATCCAAATTTTCTCGCATTTTGTCAATTTTATATACACTATAAAAATAGAGATTTTTGATATTATTTAAACATGATTTTGAAATATGATTAGACATGTTTCAGTTCATTAAAAAGAATAAAAAAGTTTATTTTAAACTTGGTTTACATAAATGAATAGTTTAAATAAAACGTCAAAATGTGACCGTAAAATATTTTGTCGAAAATCAATGTTTTGTCAATTAAAAGTTGTCGCAACGTTGTTGCACCTTTATTTTCTTATATATGAACATATATTTAAATAGTATAAGTATTAATTAATTCACTTATCAAGTTTAGATTTACTAAACATACTTAGAAAATTCTAGAATTTCATTAAAAAAATTAAGCACAAAATTCCAAAACTTGTCAAATCAAAACACACATAATTATTATTTTACTTTTCTTACTCCTTAAGTGAATGTGACATAAAGCATAATTTAGAATTTGAAGTTAATTGTTGAAACAAGTAAGGTTTCTTAAAAAGTAAGTAAAGGGTATTTTGTTCATTTTATCAAATAATATTTTAGTTCAAACTTTTTCCTATAAATAGCCATACATACCTCTTCCATTTTCACATAAATCGTTCTCTTCTTCTTCTTCTCCCTTTAAGCTATTTTAATGGCTTCTCTATTTTAGAGAGGTGGGATGGTTAAAAATAGTGGAGTGCTTAAGCACAAATCCACTTGTTACTCTCTAACCTCTTCTTAATACACTTCTACTGCTTCTCTTCTTAAAAATGGCCTTAGGCCGTTAGTTTGGTAGTTGATAGGGGGAGGACACGAGAAATGTAGAAGGGGGAGGCTATGGCCAAGAGCAAGAAAGGATGTATGGTGTGGCCAAGCACTTGGAAAAGGTGGAAGAATGTTTAGGTTGGTGGTCTAGTAAAGTGTTGAATTAAATGAATGTTGGTAGAAAGTTAATCAATTTAGTTAAGGGAAAGTTAGGCACATGTCGCTAATAAGTTTCAAAATATAAAAAAAACCAGTAAAAAAGAGTTTGTAAATTAGGTCCCTAAAATTATGTTACCGAATAATGACATACATGTCTGCAATTATTCAGTGAACAATTGCAGACATTTATGCAATTATATCAAAAAATTGCATACATTTTCACAAATATTCACTAAAAAATTGCGGAAAATTAGGCAATTTTTCACCAAAAAATTGTGGAAATTTCCACAATTATTCATCGAAAAATTGCATAAATTTAAGCAACTTTTTGATATAACCGCATAAATGTCTACAATTATTCGGTGAATAATTGCATAAATATGCAATTACTTAGTAACTTAATTCGAGGGACCTAATTTACATACCTTTTTTTACTGGAGTTTTTGTGTATTTTGAAACTTATTAAAGACCTGAGCCTAATATTCACTTTGGTTAAAGGTGAGAAAATTCTAACCACTTTTAAAAGACCGTATTTTGATTTGTTATAATAAACATCTTATTACATATTCAAGTTTACACCCCTTTGAAATGTCATTATGGATGTTTGGATATGTTTGTGTTATGTTTGAATAGTTGCAAGTGTTTATGGCAGTGATTATGTAATAACCCGCATATTTTACGATCGTGTATTTAAATATTTTATTTAAATATAGCATCGTTAGTCGATTTTAGTCTGAAAAGCTACTTTTTGCAAGCGGTAGAATTAGGACTTGAGATCACCCCCATCGAGTTCAAAATGACGTTTGCAACCATTTTGAGTATATACTTCGATATGTTTGGAGATAGTAGAATTTTGCTACTTTTCACATAGGGCTTTGGGTTGGGTTTCATCCCATTAACCCCACTTATTACTACAGCTTAGTCCACCTCTCCACTTCACTTCATTCTTATTTTCCTAATACTCAAGCTTTAGCAACAATGGAGATAGGAATAGGAAATTAAAACTCTAAGCCCTAATCGTCTTTGCAAATTCAAGTTCTAGCCCCAAATTCATAGAAGAAGCTTTGGTAAGCCTTCTCTTCTTCTTCTCCAACTCATTCTCCTTTCAATTTCAAAAATTTCCTAAACCTAACTTAGGAAATGTTTCTCTTTTAAGCTTAGATTCAAGCTTGTTGGGTTGGAATTAAAGAGTGATTGTTCTCGCCATTGCTCTATAGCTTCTTCTTCATTTTTTGTGTGTAAAAAGGTGAGATTTTTATCTCACGTCTAAATCTATATCAATCCTTGTTGTTGGATATGAATTCCTAACACTTATTCATGTGCATTTGCTTTTGATTTGGATTGCTTTGGTGAATATTCCATTTTTTGGTGTTTTGAAAGCAAATTTTATGAAAATCCTATTATGGATATTTGGACGTTGATATTGGGGAGTATCGAAGAGCCTTTAAGGATGTGTTGTCGCTTGGCATAAATCCTTAGTCGTCGTTGCTCGTTCGATCGCTTTCGATATTCGGTTTGGCCATTTTTGGCCAAGGTTCAAGAAAGGCCTGAGAAACAGGTTTCAAACGTTTGAATGCTCCTTTTTAGACGTATGAATATCATACTACGAAAATTTCTATTCCCAGATTCAGATGACTGAATCAATATTTCCAGACGACTGAATTGGTTCGGATTGAACCAGAGAAGAAATAGGCTAAAAATTGGCATTTCCAAACGTTTGAAATTATGTATTAAGACGTCCGAATTATGTTCTGGAAAGTATTTTTGTGACGCCCCACCTCTATACCCACGCTAGCCAAGAAAACTTCGGAGTAATGCTGTCGACTAGCACGGAGAATAAGGCTGTTGAGGAGTGACCATGCATGTAATTGCTTTGTGCAAGCACCGATATGTTAGATAATAAAACATGCATTTTATTTCAAGAGGAAATCCGACATACCGATACAAACTCAAAACTACTACACAGTGGCTATATAAATCCTTCGGAAACAAATATAGAAATACGCATAACATAAATTAGCCACAGATAATTCATGTCACAGAGGCGGACGAAGATATGAATATATAACTAACACATGAAAGTGTATATCAGAGTAGTGGTCAAAAAGATCCACAATAATACAAAAGAATAGCAACACGTGCCATACAAAAGAATACAACTATGAGTCTATATCTCAAGTGTATACAACAAAAAAACTACTATTCTAAGTAGTTAGCCAAAAGTCAGAGGAATCAATCCCAAGGGAGAAGTCAAGCAGAAGCACCTATAAAATCTCGGTTTGACCCGAGTATTATTTAATAAAAAAATAATAAACGGATCAGTCTAACTATAAATATCAGAAGAAACGATATAGAGTAAGAGATATGACTAAACACATAATAATCACAATGCCAAGCTGTGATATATATATAAGTAATTGAAAATCAACAAGAGATTAATCAATATCACAAAATCTACACAAGAATCAAAGAAATGTCATACTCCTTATTTCGTTCACCAAACCATAAATATTGATGATTGTATCAATGTCAATCACAAAAGTCAATGACAAACAAATTCACCAATGCACAAATATTGATAAAACTTATCAATGGAAATCACGAAAATTGGTGAAACACAAATTCTAGAAATCATCTCAAGAAATCCAGAAATCACAAAAAGGGGGGAGGCCTATCACAAACGGGAGCATAAAGCTCACCAACATGTGTATCACAAACGGAACGCTAATTCCATGGTGGCTAACCATCACAAATTGAGCCGAAGCTCCACAAACGGCCCGAAGACCATGGGTTGCTACCCCACCAATTTGAGTCGAAACTCCACAAAACGGGGTTTAGTCTCCCTCGCAGGCAAAGAAACATCGCACATTGCTAGTCTAAATCACAAAGATGATCGTCATGATCAACGAGAAGTGTCAATTACACTAAGCTAGAAAATATATAAGTTTAGCTTCATGTCCCATAACCACTTGGTTAACTTAAATATTAACGAACAAATTGTAGATCTCCACTATAAAATTGTCACAAGAGATTCAATCGAACAAGTCCAAGAATTAACGGGCGAACTAAACGCAAGCATTTCATACCACTCGTTTTACTAAGTCGTTTAATTAGATTTCTCATACGAGTGAGGTAAAGGTTTGTATATACTAATAGATTGGAAAACGGTTTAAGATATGAGCTTTGTAATAAAATAGTGTTGAAATCATGTGAAGAAAGAGTTTTGAAATTTACTACTAGTATAGAAACCTTTAAATTTTTAAAGTGACAAATCACGAAGAAGATTGTAGGAACAATCAATCACTAAAATTCACATACGAAGATGTGAATAAAAATCCAACGAAACAGATAAAGAATCCATCGAAATGGATATTCAAAAACCCTAAGAAGGTCATCAAAGTCATAATAAACGATAACAACAAATAGGAAACAACACGAATCGATTAAAGTTGGAAATTCAAGCAACTAGGCGAAGTAGGAAAAATTGCATCAGGTCGGTCGGCCGGCTACAGAGCTCGGTCGACCGGACCCTGTTTCATAAATTTTCTCGGGAAGCAGGTCGGTCGACCGAGACCTGCAACAGGCCGACCGAACCAGAAACAGAGAAGTGAAATGACACTTCAGTAGCAGGTCGGTCGATCGGCCCAGGAGTTCGGTCGGCCGAACCTGATGTTCTTCAATTTGATACCCATTTAATTGATGTGTAAACTCCACCAATTCGCAACCGAACGAGCACGAACGATAGGGAATTATGCCTAGCGGCTACCCGATCCTATTGGCTCCTCGATGCATCACCAAAAACACATTTGAACATCAAATCCATGATTTTTAAAGAATTGAACGTAAAACACCAAAAATTAGAATATTCACCAAATCAATCCAAACCAAAAGCTAATGCACACGAATAAGTGTTAGGAATTCGTACCTAACATTCGAAGATAATTATAAGCATAGATGTGAGATAAAAATCTCACCTTTGAACCCAAACGATTGAAGAAGAAGCCTGAAAGCAAAGGAGAATCAACCACTCTTCAAATTCAACTCAAGAAGCTTGATTCTAGGCTTTAAAAGAAGAACATTCCCAAAGTTCGGTTTAGGAATTTCTGAAATTGATAAGAGAATGAGTTGGAGAAGAAGAAGAGAAGCTTACCAATGGATTCTTCTATTAGTTTGGAGCTAGAGCTTGATTTGCAAAAGAAAACAAGGGTTTTGGAGTTTTAATTTCCCATCTCTCCTACCATTGATTCTTTAGAACTGAAAAAAGGAGAAAGTGAGGGTGAATGTGGAGGAGTGGCTCAGATTTGAGTATAAGTTAAACATAGGGCTGAACCCAAACCCAAACCCAAAGTGAAAAAGTAGCAAAAATCAACTTACTCCAAACATATCGATATACTCAAAAAGGTTGCAAACGGCATTTTAAACTAAATGGGTGTGGTCCCGAGTCCTAATTCGACTGTATGCAAAAAGTAGCTTTTCGGACTAAATTCCGAGTATCGATAAAATATTTAAATAAAATATTTAAATATAAAATCGACAAATATGCGGGTTGTTACAGACTCCCCTCCTTAAAGAAATTGCGTCCTCGTAATATTTAAGAAGAAAATATAAAGTAACAACCATAAAAGCATATTCAACACAAAAGAAATTTGAAATAAAAGGTTCACCTTAAAGAGCACGGGAAAGTAAGCCCGGATGTGATCGCTCGATGAACTCTCTAGACTCCCAAGAACAATCCTTAGGATTTGAAGACCATTGAACTTTCACAAGCGAAACATCCTTATTTCGAAGTCGTTTGACTTCCGAAGCAATAATACGAACAGGATGCTGCTCATAAGTTAAATTAGGCGAAACTTCAATTTCATCCACAACACCAGGCTCAAGAATAGAATCGGAATCACGAAGACATTTTCGAAATTGAGAAACGTGAAACACGTCATGCATGGCAGAAAACTGAGCCGGTAATGATAGGCGATAATCCATGGAACCAATACGTTCAGTGATAGGAATGGCCCAATATATTGAGGCGCTAACTTCCCCGATCGACTGAAACGTACAACACCATTTATAGGTGAAACACGAATGAACACAAGATCTCACGCAGAAAATTCTAACTTCCTCCTCCGGTTATCGACATAGGATTTTTGTCTACTCTGGGCTTCTTTCATCCTATGTCGAATAAGTTCAATCTTCTCTGTGGAATCACGAATAAAATCAAGACCTAAAACCAGCTTCTCACCGGCCTCAAGCCAACAAGAAGGAGATCGGCATGGCCTTCCATAGAGTGCCTCAAAAGGTGCCATACCAATATTAGACTGGAATCTATTATTATAGGAAAACTCAACAAGTGAAATATGGTCTTCCCAACTTCCACCAAAATCGAGCACACAAGCACGAAGAAGATCTTCAAGAGTTTGATTCACACGCTCGGTTTGTCCATCGGACTGGGGGTGATAAGCGGTGCTAAAATTAAGCTTCATTCCTAAAGCTTTTTGAAGACTCTTCCAAAATCCACTAGTAAACAATGAATCATGGTCGCTAACAATAGAAGTAGGAACTCCATGCAATTTAACAATCTCTTTAACAAAGAGTTTGGCCAAAAGAGGAACGGTTCGGTTAGACCGAACGGGAAGAAAATGGGCAGATTTAGTAAGTCTATAAACAATCACCCATAAGCTACCATGACCCGAACGAGAACGGGGAAGGCCATCAATAAAATCCATGGAAATCTAATCCCACTTCCAAATTGGAATCTCTAAAGGTTGCAATAATCCACCGGGCCTTTGATGCTCAGCCTTAACGAGTTGGCAAGTCATTCCGCGCTTAACGAAGTTAGCGATGTCAAGTTTCATTCCCTCCCAATAATAAAGTCGCTTCATATCTGCGTACATTTTACTACTATCGGGATGAATGGTAAATTTAGAATGATGAGAATCTTCTAAAATATCTTTACGAAGATCACTAATATTTGGCACGATAAGTCTACCAAATTTCCGAATGCCACCACGAGAATCAATATCAAAGTCTTTCAAAACTTCAATATCAATTTTATCCTTAATATTTTGGCCAAGAAGAGCCAATTTAGGATCTAGCCTTTGAGCTTCAAGAATGCAGTCTAAAAGAGAAGGGTGAGCCTCAAGGCTACATAAAACAAGAGATGAACATAAATCGAAAACGCGTTCTTGAATCTCACTAGTGGTTAAGATCTCTAGGTCGTTCCATTCGGATATCATCATAGAAACAACAGCTTGTTGTTTATGGCTAAGAGCATCGGCGACACGATTACCCTTACCGGGAGAATAAAGAATATCAAGATCATATGGTGCAAGAAATTCGAGCCAACGCTGTTGACGCAAATTAAGTTCCTTTTGAGAGAATAAATACTTCAAGGATTTACGATCAGTATAAAGAGCAAATTTCTCTCCCAAAAGATAATGACGCCAAATTCGAAGGGCGAAAACAATAGCTGCGAGTTCTAAATCATGTGTGGCATATCTAGTCTCGGCAGGCTTTAATTGCCTAGAAGCATAAGCAATAACACGTTCTTTTTGCATAAGAACGACACCCAAACCAACGCGACTGGCATCGGTATAAACAACGAAATCTTGATTCCCCTCGGGAATAACAAGAATAGGAGCATCAGAAAGGAGTTCTTTTAATTTCTGAAAAGATGTTTCACATTTGTCCGACCAAATGTATTTAACACCTTTCTTCGTTAAACTAGTGAGAGGAACGACAATCTTAGAAAAGTCTTTGATAAAACGGCGGTAATAACCTGCCAATCCAAGGAAACTACGAATCTCTGTCACACTCTTCGGTTTCTTCCAATCTTGAATCGCTTCAATCTTGGAAGGATCCACGGAAATTTCGGATTCGGAAATAATATGACCGAAAAACTTCACACGAGATTGCCAAAAGTGGCATTTAGAAAACTTTGCCTTTAAATGATTACTCCTAAGAGTTTCCAACACAATCCGAAGATGCTTCTCGTGTTCCTCCTCGGTTTCTGAATACACAAGAATATCATCAATAAAGATGAGAAAAAATCGATCGAGAAAATCTTTGAAAACTCGATTCATAAGGTCAGCGAAATAAGCCGGAGCATTCGTTAGACCAAATGGCATAACAAGCCAATCATAAGATCCATAACGCGTACGGAACGATGTCAAAGGAATGCCATCCTCTGCGATACGAAGCTGGTGAAAACCGGTAGCCATGTCCAATTGCGAAAAGACTCTAGCACCACTAAGTTGATCGAATAGATCATCAATCCGAGGTAAAGGATGTTTATTTTTGATAGTAAGATCATTAAGCTTGCGGTAGTCAACGCAAAGCCTAAGTGTTCCATCGGATTTCTTCACAAAAATAGCTGAAGCTCCCCAAGGCGAGGAACTAGAGCGAATAAATTGCTTCGTCTCCAATTCGGATAATTGTTTACACATCTCCTCGTTTTCTTTATTGGACATACGATAAGGAGGGCGAGTGATAGGTTGAGCTCCAGGTATGAGGTTAATTCTGAACTCAATTGCTCGCTTAGGTGGTAATCCTAAAACGGGCTCGAATATGTCGAAAAATTCACGAACGGCGTGAATACGAGAGATAATATCACCCTCATCATCATCATCGTCATCACAAGGGTTTAAAGAATATAAAGATGCAACCAAAGCAGAATCCGAATCTTTAAGAATAATAGAAACCTGATTAACAGATTGAGGATGTCGAAGATGAATAGTCCGCTAAGGACATAGGATATGAGCTTCGTAACGGTTAAGCCAATCCATTCCCAAAATCATTCCAAAGCCTAAATAACGCATGACACGCAAATCGGCTAGGAAAGGAAAATCACACAAAATAATCTCCACATCTTTACAAAGCAAACTAAGAGTTGCGGATCCACCAACCGGATTCGCAATTCTCAAAGAAGTCATTAAAGCAACAACATCCAAAGAAAAAGTATCAACAAGTTCTTTCGGTATAAAAGAATGGGACGCACCCGTATCAAAAAGAACCCGAATAGGATGATCACGAAATAAAATAATACCATCAAGAATAGAATGAGAAATACCTTGGCCACGAGATATGTTACCAGGGGCTTGGGCAACATTTAACTTTCCCTCATTCTTTCCATAAAGCTTGGGGCATGAAGATATAACATGATCGGGAACTTTGCAGTAACGACAAGAGAGAGGCCTTGGGCACTTGTTCGCATAATGGTCCTTCGAACCACAATTATAGCATTCCCCACGACCAAAGGAAGAAGTCTTTGCCACTGGGGTTGCTTGCTTCCCTTTCTTATTGGGATAAGGGCCTTTTAACTTACTGGGCCTTTTCTTGTTGGAGTTGAAGCTTGGTTTCGAACCCACCACTTCAACATCATTTTCCCCAAACGCCTCATCAAGACGAAGAGCGATATCAATGAGTTGGTCGAAAGAAACTTCTAATTTTAGAAGTAATGGCTTCTTGAGATTTGTGTTTAAGCCATAGACAAATCTTTTATTTTTCTTCAATGGGGTGTTGATATATTCAACCTCGTATTTAGAGAGAGATTCAAAAGATGCGACATAGTCAGTCACGGAAGATTCACCTTGAACAAGGTCTATAAAACGGCGAGCCAAAGTCACCTTCTCAGCTTCTGGTACGAATTTTAACTCGAAGCGCTCTCGGAATTTCTCCCTGGTGAGATCTGCTTCATTAATCTCAGAAATAAGAAGTTCGTACCAGTCCAATGCTCTTTCTTGAAGCATACTAGAAGCCACCTGAACTCGGTAAAGATCAATGAGGTTCATGCGAGAAAAGATTCGATCGCATGTCCTTAACCAAGCCTGGACTTCAATAATAGTTTCAGAACCTTTAAATGGCTTCCCACCCATATTAGTGTAGCCGTTGCATAGGCGTGCAAATCCAGATTTAGGGTGAGTAGGTTCCGGATTAGAATCAGCTGCTTGAGCATTCGTAACAAGGTCAAGAACTTGCTGCGTTGTCATAAAAACTCCATCTTGGGGAGTAACACTAGATTGACCGGCGCTGGGACGGCCAGGTCTGACCATTTCTCTTCCCTTAGAGAGAAATAAAGAAGAAGAAAATGGTTATTCACAAAATTAATATCAAGCAATCTTCATAGATAAAACAAGGAATCGTAAAGAAAATAGGATGAATCGGTACGAAGACTCGAATTAAATCCTAAGGCACGACTCCTAAGAAGGACTTAGGATATGATCCTTGTTAAATTATTCTACATTGTTCTGAAGTTTGGCTCTGATACCAAGCTGTGACGCCCCTCCTCTATACCCACGCTAGCCACGAACACAACGGAGTAATGCTGTCGACTAGCACGGAGAATAAGGATGTTGAGGAGCAACCATCCATGTAATTGCTTTGTGCAAGCACCGTTATGTCAGATAATAAAACATGCATTTTATTTCAAGAGGAAATCCGACATACCGATACAAACTCAAAACTACTACACAGTGGCTATATAAATCCTTCGGAAACAAATATAGAAATACGCATAACATAAATCAGTCACAGATAATTCATATAACAAAGGCGGACGAAGATATGAATATATAACTAACACATGAAAGTGTATATCAGAGTAGTGGTCAAAAAGATCCACAATAATACAAAAGAATAGCAACACGTGCCATACAAAAGAATACAACTATGAGTCTATATCTCAAGTGTATACAACAAAAAACTACTAATCTAAGTAGTTAGCCAAAAGTCAGAGGAATCAATCCCAAGGGAGAAGTCAAGCAGAAGCACCTGTAACATCTCCGTCTGACCCGAGTATTATTTAATAAGAAAATAATAAACGGATCAGTCTAACTATAAATATCAGATGAAACGATATAGAGTAAGAGATATGACTAAACACATAATAATCACAATGCCAAGCTGTGATATATATAAGTAATTGAAAATCAACAAGAGATTAATCAATATCACAAAATCTACACAAGAACCAAAGAAATGTCATACTCCTTATTTCGTTCACCAAACCATAAATATTGACGATTATATCAATGTCAATCAGAAAAGTCAATGACACACAAATTCACCAATGCACAAATATTGATAAAACTTATCAATGGAAATCACGAAAATTGGTGAAACACAAATTCTGGAAATCATCTCAAGAAATCCAGAAATCACAAAAAGGGGGGAAACCTATCACAAACGGGAGCATAAAGCACACCAACACGTGTATCACAAACGGAACGCTAATTCCATGGTGGCTAACCATCACAAATTGAGCCGAAGCTCCATAAACTGCCCGAAGACCATGGGTTGCTACCCTACCAGTTTGAGTAGAAACTCCACAAAACAAGGTTTAGTCTCCTTCGCAGACAAAGAGACATCGCACATTGCTAGTCTAAATCACAAAGATGATCGTCATGATCAACGAGAAGTGTCAATTACACTAAGCTAGAAAATATATGAGTTTAGCTTCATGTCCCATAACCACTAGCTTAACTTAAATATTTACGAACAAATTGTAGATCTCCACTATAAAATTATCACAAGAGATTCAATCGAACAAGTCCAAGAATTAACCGACGAAGTAAACGCAAACGTTTCATACCACTCGTTTTACTAAGTCGTTTAATTAGATTTCTCATACGAGTGAGGTAAAGGTTTGTATATACTAATAGATTGGAAAACGGTTTAAGAAACGAGCTTTGTAATAAAATAGTGTTGAAATCATGTGAAGAAAGAGTTTTGATATTTATTACTAGTATAGAAACCTTTTTATTTTTAAAGTGACAAATCACGAAGAAGATTGTAGGAACAATCAATCACTAAAATTCACATACGAAGATGTGAATAAAAAACCAATGAAACCGATAAAGAATCCATTGAAATGGATATTCAAAAATCCCTAAGAAGGAGTCATCAAAGTCATAATAAATGATAACAACAAATAGGAAACAACACAAATCGATTAAAGTTGAAAATTCAAGCAACTAGGCGAAATAGGAAAAATTGCATCAGGTCGGTCGGCCGGCTACAGAGCTCGGTCGACCGGACCCTATTTTAGGAATTTTATCAGGAAGCACGTCGGTCGACCGAGACCTGTAGCATGCCAACCGAACCAGAAACAGAGAAGTGCAATTGCACTTTAGTAGCAGGTCGGTCGACCGGCCCAGGGGTTCGGTCGGCCGAACATGATGTTCTTCAGTTTGAAACCCATTTAATTGATGTGCAAACTCCACCAATTCGCAACCGAACGAGCACGAACGATAGGGAATTATGCCCAACGGCTACCCAATCCTATTGGCTCCTCGATGCATCACCAAAAACACATTTGAACATCAAAGCCATGATTTTTAAAGAATTTAACCCAAAACACCAAAAATTAGAATATTCACTAAATCAATCCAAACCAAAAGCTAATGCACACGAATAAGTGTTAGGAATTCATACCTAACATTCGAAGATAATTATAAGCATTGACGTGAGATAAAAATCTCACCTTTGAACCCAAACGATTGAAGAAGAAGCTTGAAAGCAAAGGAGAATCAACCACTCTTTAAATTCAACTCAAAAATCTTGATTCTAGGCTTTAAAAGAAGAACATTCCCAAAGTTAGGTTTAGGAATTTCTGAAATTGATAAGAGAATGAGTTAGAGAAGAAGAAGAGAAGTTTACCAATGGGTTCTTCTATTAATTTGGAGCTAGAGCTTGATTTGCAAAAGAAAACTAGGGTTTTGGAGTTTTAATTTCCCATCTCTCCCACCATTGATGCCTTAGAACTGAAAAGAGGAGAAAGTGAGGGTGAATGGGGAGGAGTGGCTCAGACTTAAGTATAAGTTAAACATAGGGCTGAACCCAAACCCAAACCCAAAGTGAAAAAGTAGCAAAAATCAACTTACTCCAAACATATCGAAGCTTATACTCAAATTGGTCGCAAACGGCATTTTAAACTCAATGGGAGTGGTTCCGAGTACTAATTCAACCGTATGCAAAAAGTAGCTTTTCGGACTAAATTTTGAGTATCGATAAAATATTTAGATAAAATATTTAAATATAAAATCGACAAAAATGCGGGTTGTTACAATTTTATTTCCAGACTCAGACGTCTGAATTCTACCCTTCAAACATCTGAATTTGCTTGTTTTTGCCTGTTTTGCCTATTTAGCTTAAGTTTCCAAATTTAATCGATTCGTGTTGTTTGCCTTTTGTTGTTATCATTTATTATCGACTTTGATGACATTTTCTTCGGGATATTTGGGAATATCCATTTTGATGGATTCGATATGGATTTCTTTGGATTTTATTCACGTCTTCGAATGTGAATTTGGTTGATTGTTTGTTCTACAATCATTTTTGTGATTTGTCACTTTAAAAATATAAAGGTTTCAATACCAGTAGTAAATCTCAAAACTCTTTCATCAAAACGATTTCAACACTATTTTATTACAACGCTCGTTTCTTAAACCGTTCTCCAATCTACTAGTATATACAAACCTTTACCTCACTAGTATGAGAAATCTAATTAAACGACTTAGTAAAACAAGTGATATAAAACGCTTGCATTTACTTCGTCGGTTACTTCTTGGACTTGTTCGATTGAATCTCTTGTGACAATTTTCTATTGGAGATCTACAATTTGTTCGTATATATTTAAGTTAAGCTAGTGGTTATGGGACATGAAGTTAAACTCATATATTTACTAGCTTAGTGTAATTGACACTTCTTGATGATCGATGATGATCATATTTCCGATTTAGACTAGCATTGTACAATGTCTCTTTGTCTGCAAGGGAGACTAAACTCCGTTTTTATGGAGTTTCGACTCAAATTGGTGGGGTAGCGATCCATGGTCATCGAGCCGTTTTGTGGAGCCTCGGCTCAAAATTAATGATTAGCAACCATGGAACAACATTCCGTTTTGTGATACACGTGTTGGTGTGCTTTTATGCTCCAGTTTTGTGATAGGCCTCCCCTGCATCTTTGTTATTTATGGATTTCTAGTTGATGATTTCTAAAATTTGTGTTTCACCAATTTTCGTGATTTACATTGATAAATTTTATCAATATTTGTGCATTGGTGAATTTGTGTGTCATTAACTTTTGTGATTAGCATTTATATATTTGTCAATATTTATGGTGTGGTGAACAAAAATAAAGAATATGACATTCTTTTTTGTGTTTTGGGATTTCTTAAAATGTATGATTTTCGTGTTTTTTAAGGTATATTTGTCATTGAATGGCATTATCGTTATCATACGTTTTTGTCACATCTCATATTCTATCTCATTTTATCTTATATATATAGTTAGACTGATCCGTTTATTATTTTCTTATTAAATAGTACTCGGGTCAGACCGAGATGTTACAGGTGCTTCTGCTTGACTCCTCATCTAGGATTTTTATTCTGACTTTTGGCTAACTACCTAGAATAGTAGTTGATTTTTTTGTATACATTTGAGATATAGACTCCATGATGTATACTTATTTTTTGGGTAGCACTTGTAACTATTCTTTTGTGATATTGTGGATCTTGTTAGACCACTACCCCGATGTACACTTTTAAGTGTTATATATTCATATCTATTTTCGCCTTTGTGATATGAACTCCTATGACTGATTTGTGTAATGATATTTCTACATTTGTTTCCAAAGATTTCATATAGCCACTGTGTAGTAGCTTTGAGGTTGTGTCGGTATGTCGGATTTCCTCTTGTGATGAAAAGTTATAATTTTATCTAGCATATCGGTACTCGCACAAAGCAATTATACAGATGGTCGCCCTCAAAAGCCTTATTCTTCGTGCTAGTTGACGGCATTACTTCATAGTGTCCTTGGCTAGCGTGGGTATAGAGGTGGGGCGTCACAGCTTGGTATCAGAGCCAAATTTTGGAACAATGTAGAATAATCTAGAAAGGATCATTGTCCTAAGTCTTTCTTAGGAGTCATGCCATAGGATTTGATTCATGTCTTCGTAAAGTTCTATCCTATTTTCTTTTATGATTCCTTGTTTTATCAATCATGATTATTTGATAATTATTCTGAGAATAACTTTTCTACTTCTTTATTTCTTAAAGAAAGGGAAATGGATAGACCTGGCCGTCCCAGCGCCAGTCAATCTAGTGCTACTCCCTAGGATGGAGTATTTATGTCTGCACTACAGCTTCTTGATCTTGTAAAGAATGCTCAAGCAGCCGGTTCTATTTCGGAGCCTACTCACCCTAAGTCTGGATTTGCATTCTTGTGCAACGATTATACCAACTTGGGTGGGAAGCCATTCAAAGGTTCTGAAACCATTATTGAAGACCAGGCTTGGCTAAGATCATGCGATCAAATCTTTTCTCGCATGAGTCTTATTGATCTTTGCCGTGTCCAGGTGGCCTCTAGTATGCTCCAAGAAAGAGCATTAGATTGGTACGACCTTCTGATTTCTGAAATATTTGAAGCAGATCTTTCCTTGGAGCAGTTCTAGGGATGATTCGAATCAAAGTTTATGCCAAAAGCTGAGAAGGTGACTTTGGCTTGTCGTTTCATAGACCTTGTTCAAGGTGAATCCTCCGTGGCAGATTATGTCGCATCATTCGAGTTACTTTCTAAATACGGGGTCGAAGACATAAACAGCCCATTGAAGAAGAACCAAAGATTTGTCTATGGCTTGAACAAAAATCTCAAGGAGCCATTACTTCTAAAATTAGAAGTTTCTTTTGATCAACTCATTGATATCGCTCTTCGTCTTGAAGAGGAGGATAGGGAGAGCGATGTTGAAGTTGGGAGTGCCAAACCAAACTTCAACTACAACAAGAAAAGGCCTAATAAATTCAAAGGTCCTTATCCCAATAAAAAGGCTAAACAAGCAACTCTGACAGCAAAGACTTCTGCCTCTAGTGGTGGGCAATGCCACAACTGTGTTTCTAAGGACCATTATGCGAATAAGTGTTCAAAACCCCATGCTTGTTGCTATTGCAAAAGCCCGGATCATTATTTATATGCATGCCCCAAACTCCAAAATAAGAAGGAGGGAAAGCTTAATGGGGCGCAAGCTCCTTGCAACACTTCTCGTGGTCAAGGTATTTCTCATTCTATCCTTGATGGCATTATTGTGTTTCGTGATCAACATATTCGAGTTAGTTTTGATACGGGTGCGTCCCATTCTTTTATATGAAAGGAACTTGTTGATACTTTTTCTTTAAGTGTTGTTGCTTTAATGACTTCTTTGAGAATCGCGAATCCGGTTGGTGGGTCCGCAACACTTAGTTTACTTTGTAAAGATGACGAGATTATTTTATGTGATTTTTCTTTCCAAGCCGATTTGCATGTCATGTGTTACTTAGGCTTTGGAATGATTTTGGGAATGGATTGGCTTAACCGTTATGTAGCTCATATCCTATGTCCTGTGCAGACTATTTATCTTCGACATCTACAATCAGTTAATCAAATTTCGATTGTACTAAAAGATTCAGATTCCACTTTGGCATCATTCTTATGTTCTCGAAATCCTTATGATGACGATAATGATGATAAGGAAGATGTCATTTCTCTTATTCACGTTGTTCGTTAATTTTCCGACATATTTGAGCCCGTCATAGGATTACCCCCTAAGCGACCAATTGAGTTCGGAATTAATCTAATTCCTAGAGCTTTACCTATTACTCGTCCTCCTCATCGTATGTCCAATAAGGAAAATGAAGAGATGTGCAAACAATTATCCAAATTGGAGATGAAGCAATTTTTCGTTCTAGTTCCTCTCCTTGGGGAGTTTCAGCTATTTTTGTGAAGAAATCCGATGGTACACTTAGGATTTGCGTTGACTACCGCAAGCTTAATGATCTTACTATCAAGAATAAATATCCTTTACCGCGGATTGATGATCTATTTGATCAACTTAGTGGTGCTAGAGTCTTTTCACAATTAGACTTAGCAACCGGTTTTCATCAGCTTCGTATTGCAGAGGATAACATTCCTTTGACATCGTTCCGTACTCGTTATGGATCTTACGAATGGCTTGTTATACCATTTGGTTTAACGAATACTTTGGCTTATTTCGTTGACCTTATGAATCAAGTTTTCAAAGATTTCCTCGATCGATTTGTTCTCATCTTTATTGATGATATTCTTGTGTATTCAAAAACCGAGGAGGAACATGAAAAGCATCTTCGGATTGTGATGGAAATTCTTAGGAGTAATCGATTAAAAGCAAAATTTTCTAAATGCCACTTTTGGCAGTCTCGTGTGAAGTTCCTCGGTCATATTATTTCTGAATCTGGAATTTCCGTGGATCCTTCAAAGATTGAAGCGATTCAAAATTGGAAGACACTAGAGAGGGTGACGGAGATTCGTTGCTTTCTTGGATTGGTACGTTGTTACCATCGTTTTATAAAAGACTTTTCTAAAATTTCTGTGCCTCTTACTAGCTTGACAAAGAAAGGAGTTAAATACATTTGGTCGGACAAATGTGAAGCTTCTTTTCAGAAATTAAAGGAACTCCTTTTCGATGCTCCTATTCTTGTGATTCCCGAGGGGAACCAAGATATTATTGTTTATATCGATGTTAGTTGCGTTGGTTTGGGTTCATTTCTTATGCAAAGAAAACATGTTATTGCTTATGCTTCTAGGTAATTAAAGCCAGCCGAGACTAGATATGCCACTCATGATTTAGAGCTCGCGGCTATTGTTTTCTCCCTTCGAATTTGGCGTCATTACCTTTTGGGAGAGAAATTTATTCTCTATATCGATCATAAATCTTTGAAGTATTTATTTTCTCAAAAGGAACTTAATTTCCGTCAACAGCTTTCGCTCGAGTTCCTTGCATCTTATAATCTTGATATTCTTTATTGTAATATCCCGAAATTTTTGGCAATATCAATTTAATAATCTTTGTAAAAAAATTAAATTGATTTGATAATATTGGTTAATAGAATATGAATTGTTTTAATAATCTATTAAATAAATATTTAATTAGTGATTTTATCTTTTAAAAGCTAAATAAATGTTTCTATTTATGATGTGTGTGTGTATATATATTTCTATATATATTATAGATAATCTTTGATTTGGAATTTGATAAATAAATAAAGTCTTGTTTTAAAATTTTAATAATATATTTAATAATTTGGCAATTATAATTTAAATTAATATTAAGCTTTTCGAAGCCATTTAATTAATAACTCTATGGTTTGTAAATACTTAAGATAAATGTTACTATTTAAAATTATATCTTAGCTTAATTTTTAAATTTAAATAAAATGTTTGTTTCATTTCTTTTAAATATTACTTGATATATATATATATATGATTTGAAAAAGTAGTTTAAAATACAATTTACATATGGTATTAATTCATTTAATAATAGAAGTAATTTATAATCTCTTTTATAAATTATTTAAAATTATCAAATTTCTTATTTGCAAATAATAATTACAATACTTAGGTTTTATAACCATAAATAATTTTTAATGAGTATAGAATTGTTATCTTTAAATTTAATAGGTAGTTATATATGTATATAAACAACACGATATTTTAAATTGGAATTTTATAATTTAAGATATTTGTATCAGCTTTTATTTATAAATATAATTGATTTTATTTTTTTGAAATTATCTATATATGACTAAGTATTTTTAATTTGTAAATTAGTATAAAAGCTTTCATGTAAACATTTAAAATAAAAAGGAAATTAAACAAAGACAAGTGTTAACATATTAAGTAATCAAACAATATGTGTTAATATATTAAGTTATCTAAATACATGTGTTAATTTATGAATTAAACAACATGACAAGTGTCATTCAATTTTCATCTTTTTCTTTTATTTTGTAAAATTAATTTCAACCTTTATAACATTGTTTCCTCCTCTTCAATTATCCTTTTCAAATTTCTAAGCTAAGAAAGAAAATATGAAAATCCCTCAAACAAAAAAATCAAAACACTATAAAACTATATCAATTTCCAGAAACAACAACCTGTAGATCAGTGTCAAATTCAAAGCCTGTATTTTGTTCAAACCTGGAATTAAAGCAGAAATAATCAAAGCTTGAGCATTTCTTCAATCTAGAAGCCTGCATGCATATAGTTTTCAAGTTTTCAAAGGCAGGAGACACTGCAGTTTCAAGATTTTATAAACTATGTTCTTTTTAAAAATCAGGTGAGTAACACTTTTTTTAAAATAAATTAAGTATGATTCTGGTTGCCTAATTTAGTATGATTCTAGTTGCCTGATTTTCTCTGGAAATAAGATTACTTGTTTGTATATTTATAAGTATATTGTGTGTGTATATGGACGAATGATGTGTGCATGTATGCTAATGTCTGTAATGTCTCTGTTCCTAGATTAAAGTTTAGTTTTTTTTTATTTAAATCCCCAACCTCTTGATCTAATCATTGTTATGAATTAAGTTACAAACAAAAATTGTTTGTTTGATCATAAATTTAAGCTTAAAAATTTAATTAAGTTAAAATAAATTCAAACATGCTCTGGAAACCAAAATGGTCAGGAAGAGATGAGTTTTGTTTAAATATAAATTCTCTAATTCATTAATTTAAGTTTGTGATCTGAAACCTAATATGAAAACATTATTTTTAAAACCAAAATCATAATTTTTAACATCGAACCTAAGGAGCAGTTCTAGTTGATTAAAAAAGTGGGTTTTGGGTTACCTCTGCCAATATAGTAGCTTGGGATGGTCAGGGTTCATACTGAGGAAGTAGAGTGATCTAGAACTTTGGCAAAAATGTCAGGTGATGGATCAAGATGATGTAGTGGCGGTAGGTGGTCGATCTTGCCTGTAACCGTAGTTTTTTGGTTTGGTTTTAGCGTATTCGTTCATCATCTCTGGTGGGTCGAGCATCACCAGAGTTTGGGAATTGATTGAGAGGTTGGAAAAGATGATGTGGCCAGAGGCATTGCGCTCTTATGATCAGAGTTTGGTAAACGTGGATGTTTCAGGTTTGGAGTTAGGTTCCAGTTTAGGTTCTTATGTTCAATTTTGATTTTGAGTAAATGGTGAAGTTCTGATGGTCGAGTTTGAGTTCGAAGTTGATCACGGATGTGTGGGAAGAGTAGGCGATGGTCGAAGCTTCGCCGTGGATGGTGCAGGGTGCACGGTCCACTTATTTCCTGGCGATCTGGTGCTTTGTTAGTTTGGGTGTGTAACAACCCGGGATTTTGTGAAAATTAATTATCGTTATTAGACGATTTATTTCTGCTGGCTAATAGCTGTTTGTTATTGGAGTTTTTAAATCAGTTGAAATTCTTTTCATAAATTGTTAAGAATTATACGGGCTTTAAAATTTAATCTTGGCCCATGTTTCTCTTTTGTTGTGGTTGCCATGATAATTATCAAATGTTATAACCCGGTTTCCTTTATTCGTTTTAAACCCAGAAACAAAACAAAGGAACGAAAATGGTGGCTCTCTTTATTCACTTGCTCGAAAGTTAGGGCTTCAAAAATAATGGCTGCTCGTTCATTCCTTTCGTTCGTTCCTGTCTGAAAATTAGGGCTTTGAACAAATTGAGGCAGTCGACTTCTGTAGCTCATTTGATCGATGACCTCGGCCTTGCTTTGGCGATCGATGCTTTTTCTCTACTTGCGGCTGCTTCAATTCATCGCTAGGGTGAGTTGTTTTTCCCACTCACACCTAATTCAAATCATTGAGGATTCCTGGCTTGTTCGAATTCGTGACTTTTGTTGTTTGGGTTATTTGAAGTTGTTAATTTTTTATCTCGGCCATTCGATTTTTGTTTGGTGTTGATGATGTAACGATCCTAAATTTTGAACAATTTAAATTGTGAATATTTAATTAATTTTAAGTATTTGAATGATAATTTAAATTGAATTCCCAATGCTATATAAAACATTTCTATGATTTGGCGATTAAATTTAAAATTTAATCTATAAAAAAGTTGAATAGAAAATTTAAATTTGACTTTGGAGTTGAGATTGAATATGGAATTTGTAATTGAAATTCAAACTAATGACTTAAGAAAATAATTTGGATTCAAGGATTTTTATTTATGTAAATTAATAAATTGATGGTTAAAATTTTAATAACATTCTTTTCTTTAGCTTAAATAAAAAAAAAAAAAAAAAAAAAATCAATACAAAATAAAATAAACAAATACACTTAGAAAAAAAATTTAACAACATAACTTAAACAAAAATTTACAAAACAAAGTAATGAAAATAATTAGACAAAACAAATTGGATTTAGATAAATAGAAAAAAAAAATAAGAGGAAAACTTGTTTATGGTTTGGGCTTTGAAATTTATACCGGCCCACGTTTGAATACTACTGCCTTTATCTTTAACCCGATTCCCCTTTATCTCACTTTACCATTTTCATTTCTAAACCCTAAACGAAATAACGAAACAAAATGGCGGCCTCTCCAATTTTTTGCTCGTCTTCAAATTAGGGCTAGCAATCAAATCTAGGATTTTGCTTCTTGCGATTCAAAACAAGGGTATGCGATCTAATCTGGGCTTCGACCTTCGTTCAACTTGGCTTATTTCACTTCGGCTGCTTCGACTTTGTTATGGTGAGTTTCTCCTCACGATTAATCTTCATGCAAGTTTTTAGATTTGTTTTGAAGTGAATGCTGGGTTGCATGCTAGGAATTGTGGGTTATGCATTATCAGTTGCTCGGATAAATTAATCTAAACTGTTGAACCAATAAGTACTTGATTGCATGCTTTGTTTTGGTGGTTTGTGGTTTTCAGTTGCTCGGTTAAATTTGAATTTTAAACTAATAAGAACAGATAACTCACTGCATGTTGGATTGTTGGTTGCTATTCGTTATCACTTGCTCTGATGTTGTGTTTTTGAACTGTTAAGATCAGATTCTACTCAATTTTTGATTTTAAACTAATAAGAATAAATGCTATTTGATATTTGTTTTAAACTGGTAAGAACAGGCACTATTTAAATTTTAATTTAAACTGATAAAAACAAATGCTATGAATAACCTGATGAGAACAGGTGCTTCCAAATGTTTGATTTCAGATTGTTGTTTTGAAATTTGTTTTTTTTAAATTGATAAGAACTGATGCTATATTTTGCTTGTTTTAAAATTTGATAAGAACTGATGCTATGTTTTGCTTGTTTTAAAAAAAAAAATTGATAAGAACAGATGCTATGTTTATCTTGTTATTAAATTGGTAAGTACAGATGCTACTAAAATATTTTGTTTAACTAAGTAGTTGAAGTGCAAAATTGTTCTTGTAATAAAGATATGTCTTGAGTATTGCATGCCTCATGTTGCTTCAGTCTTCAATTCCATTTGTGTTTGCCTATAAATTTTCATGTGCATGTTTGTTTGGGCATCTCTGTAACCATAAACAAACATGTAAACATCTCTGTAAGCATACTTGATGTTGTCTGCACATTCACCTATGCTTGCACTTCTGTTATGCTTGCTGTTGAAAGATTGATCTTGCATGTTCACTTAAGTTTGAAAATGCTGTCTCATGCTTAAACAGTGCAGTCCCTTTGTTTTAAAACCAGTAAACAAACTTTCATTCCTGATTCATTCCTATAATTGTGCTAGTGAGTAAACATCAACTTAAAAAAATCTTGAGAAATAACGATCTGTTGCTTATATAGATTTCTGAAATGCTTATGTTTGCATGAATATATATATATATATATATGTATTAGCTATGTATATGAATGTGTTGCATATGTATATGAATCTGTTTGAAAGCATGCATGACTGTTGTTCTTGAATATCTCTGTTCTCAGTTCAGGTTTAAGTTTTTTTTTTATCTAAATTCAAAATCTTCTCTTTGATCTTTGTTAGACCTTAGTTCCAAAACAAATTTAGTTTGTTTAAACTTGAACGTGAATTTAAAAATAGTGTAAACATGTTTTATGTATATATATAGTAACTGGAAATTAAAATTTGCAGTAAAATTTATATATATGTTAAAATCAATCATTACAATTCTCTTATCCAAATACATAACCTGAATTGGTCTGGGTAAACATGATTTTTAAAATGAAAATTATGATTTTTAGATTTGAATTGGATATGAATTGGAAAATTTTCTGGAATTTGGGTGTTTGCCAAAATCTGTTGATCTATGTATTTGGGGTGTTTCGGGATTGTGCTGTTGCTCCCTGTTGTCTGCACTTGCTTACTTTGTGAATTATCTTCGACATGATTTGTTTCATGTCTGTTGCTAGTTGCCGTGACATTTTGACCTTTGGTCTGCATATAAAGCTGCTGCCCTATATTGTTTAGCACATGCACTCTTGTACACTTTGATTTCCTGTATCTTAATTGTGAACTTGATTCGTTCATATGCTTGCTATTTTGCCATATTGACCCCTCTGTAGCTTTGGCTTCACAGTATAGCATACTGGTTCGCGTTAAAAATGCTGCATCATTGAGTTACATTGTACTTTGGTTGTTTGCATTAAGACTGTGTCCATCAGATATCATGAATCATCTTGATTTTCATTAGCACTTCATTATATATATGCAAGCCAGTCTGATACCTGTGCATTCATGACTCTGACTCTACATTTTACCTTGAGCATTGTCATTGCATGCATGTTCATTCTATAGCTCACTGTAGCATATTTGGGGTAGTTGCACTTCAGCATGTTTACTGTCTTCATGTACATGTACATACTGTTGTGTATTTGAGTAATTGGGTTGTATTGGGCTCGTGTGGCCTTCATTTATGTGCAGTCTCCAGTTATTTTTGCCTTGAACTGTTGCATCCATGTCAGTGACATTAGTCTGCATCATTCCTAACTGCATATATGTTGAGTGGTCATGCTAGTGTCCAATCATGTTGTTGTATTGGGCAGTTCTTCACTGTGTTCATGCCTTGCCCACTTTGACCACTGTCCAGTTTCATTTATTTGTTACATTGTGCTTCATGCTGTCTGTCGTCTTGATCCACTTTGTCACTGCATATCTATATATGTCTGACCTATGTTGTTACATGAGTCTCTTGAGTTGTTTTACTGCCATTGTGCATTGGTGTACTTGAGCTTCTGTATGTTTGTATTTGCACTTGCTTCATGTTGTCTTCATTTAGTTGTTCCCTGTACTTGTAGTTGTGTCACTTTGAATTGCATTTATGTTTTCATTCACTTGATTCATGCTATATTATGTTACTATTGGGACTGGCTTGAATCTATATTCATGCTGCTGTGTTGCTTCATGTACACTTTGATGTTGTTTCATTGTTGGCACTGATTCGAGCCTGTTGTCTGCACTTGTTCATCCTGAAGCTTGATCATTGTTTCACTTGTCTTCACTTCTGTTTGTTCCTGGTTGCTGTGGCATTTTGCCATTTGGTCTGCATATTGACTGATGCCTGTCCCTTATTCACTGCACTGTGCTGCTGTGTTGACTCCATTGAGTATTCTTGCACTTGTGCAACCTGATGCTTGCACACTTGCTATTGTTGTCTGATGCGTGCACGTGTGTTGGCGAGGCAGTGCACATGGGTATGAATACACGTGTGTACTGCAGCCACACACGTTTGATAGAAAAAAAAATTTGAAATTGTTAACATGAAAAATCCCTAATAGATTTTAAATTGATTTATCTGTTTCACCATATCTGTAACCATATTATTCAGTTCATTTCAAATTTATTTACTTGAATAAAGATTAATCCTGACTCGAGTGTTTTTGTGTTTTGCAATTATCGCTCGGGTCAGACCGAGTATTTCTACAGCTTGAAGATTTCAGGCCGCGAAGTTAGAGAGAGGGGGAAATTAAAGCTTTACTTCAGTTTTCAGCAAATGTTTCTTATACCTTAAATTTATAAATTGTTTCCGCTGTATAGATTTAAATGTAATTCAAATGTAATCTATTGCATAACTCTGATATTTGTATATAAAAGAAAAGTTTGTTTATAAAATATGATTACTATTCTGTGATTCTGTAGCTGATTCTGTTTAAATGTTATAAACTAAATAACAATCCGTCATTTTGAACGTTTCTAGTTGGTTTAATTACCGACTAGAGGCGGTCAAGGCGGCGGGTCGTTACAGATGATTTCTCTGATTTTGTCGATTTCGTATGATTGATGATGGCTTGATACTCACGGCTTTGAATCGCCTTGCTCACCCCTGTTCGATTTTTCTGCTTCGACTTTGACACTGGACTTGTTAATTCTTACTTGCCTTGGCCACACACTGTTTTGTACATGCTCTGACTTCGGTCCTTTCCCAGTTATATTGGCCTTAACTTGGTTGCTAACTTGATTTTGCGAAACTAATTGTGAACGAAATTTGGGTTAGACTCTGCCTTGATTTGAAACCGCAGTTCCCTAATTTTTGAACTCGTTTCGACTGCAACGTTTACGTTGCTTTGAATTTGTTCAAAACTGCTATTCCTTTTGGTTGTTTGTAAATTTGTGATACTTGTACATTTGTCACTAGTTCATGTTCATATACGTTTTCTATTTGGGTTGCATTGTCCAGTCACGTAGTTGTTACTTTTGACTTCGACATACCTTAAATTAGCTGCAGTTATCTTCAACCTGATGCATTTAATTTCCGTATGCATCGAGTCAATTCTCATGTGCACTGCAGTCACTTTGATGCAGTTTCAGGTTGTCTTCGAGTTCTGTCCTCTGTTCTTCGAGGCATGTTGTTTACGGGAGTATTTGTATTTGCTGTTTCATGTTTATGTATACATGTTGTGGTTGTGCAGTTGTAGTTGAATTGTGTTTATTACTTCCTTTGTTCTCGAATCTGATACATTGCATTGATGCTTTGTATTCATTTGCATTTGGTCACTGTGCTTTACTGGTGACATTATTTTCAAGTGAGGATGCTCTGGCCTTTTTTTTGTTGTGTGTTGTGGTGCCATATCCTTAGTGCTCTCACCTTCAGTTTGCTGTCTTCCTATAGTTGTACCAATGTTGCCATCTTCTCTTGACATCTTAGAACTTAAGCTGTTGCATTCTTGTGGTGACTGTAGTTTCGATTTGTATGTAGTCTTGCCCTAGTTGATTTGCATTGCATTGATGCAATTCGATTTGTTTTTCTACTTACATTTGAGTTGAATCCGGTATTTCGGGTTTGACCTTGTGCTCATTTGTGAATTTTCATTGTGCATTCATGTGCACTTTGTTCATTTGATGTTTACTATTTGATGGTTACTGGATGGATGTTGTGCTTGCCATTGCAGTTCCATCTGGTTCATTTTGATTTGAGTTGGATCCGTTTGCTTTTGATTAATTGATCTTTTGCGCATTTCATGTGTCGTATTGGCAAGGGAGTACACGTTAGCGTGTACTACTGCCAATCAGAATTGATGTTTTTAAGTGATATTTCAATTGTTTGAATTGATTTAGTTTGATTTGATCATCTTTTTGTTGTCTAATTATCTATTTGATAATTAGATCATGAGTTTCTAATTATTTATTTAATAATTAGTTTTTGTTGTTAATCGTCGTTTAGGCAATTTTGTTGTTTTCTAAATTATCTTCATTGATAACCCTTTTATTTATCTTCGTTGATAATTTGAATTTATTGGTTTGTTGTTCAAAACCGCTACATGTTACATTTACCGTTATCTGATTTCCTTATTTAAGGATTGGATAGGTGAATTTATTTTGACTATCGTCTAATTGTTATTTAATTATTATTGCTTCTGTGCATTAATAACTGAGTTTGAATTAGACTGACCCGTGTATTATTTTCTTTTGAATTTAATACTCGGGTCAGACCGAGTTATTTCAGGTTGTAGATATCTTACTTTGGGTTACTGTTTGAGCTATGAAGTCTTTTCATATCTTTTGGAGTAGTCGTTGTCATTTTTAGTAGTTAGTGTATTTGTGTAGGATGATATGTATTCATGTATATTATTGTCAATAATGTACTTGTATATATAACTTCCTGAGTCGATAGTTGTAGTTGTATAATGTGTACTGTATCACATGTATTGCAACTGACTTCAGTTATATATATATACATTTATATATATATATATATATATGAGACTTTTTATTATCTGTGTTCCGCATGTAGCTGATTTGTGTTATTATTATATATATATTATCCTAAACTATAATGAACCATCATAGTTCGTTTTATACTGGAATTGGGTATGTCGATGGGAGTAAATAAATTGGAGATGAAATAAAAATATATTCCACTCCTATCGATGTAACCAATACTAGTGTAAGGCCAAACTACGGATGGCCGCTCCTATCCAGCCTTATTCTTCGTAATAACAGACGGTATTTCTTTCAATACTCTTTGTTATTGTGAGCATAGAGGTGGGGCGTCACAGTTGGTATCAGAGCTTGGGGTTTATGGACATAATATAAAACATAACTTAGATAAAACATGTGTTACAACTATTTGTCGATGTTTTTAATTGTGCATTGAGTCAAAACTAAAGTTTTGAAATTTTGATGAAATTTTGAAATATCTTTATTTAAAAATAAAAGTGAAATTGTGTTTGATGATTAAGTAATTTGTGTTCTATTTATTAGAGTGCGCAGTGGAAACAGTGAGACTGTCTTCGCTGAGTACAGTTGATAACCGTTTTGATTTAAAAATCAAAATATGAAATTGAAATAAATTTTATTTTTTGTTCACATAGTTGTGTTTATTTTATTTTCTTTGAAAATTTCGAATCCGATTTGAGGATTCAAAGCGATTGCAGTTATGTGATTTTGTTGAGATTTTTGTTGTTTTGAATTATCGTCGTTGAAGATATATTCGAATGATTTCTTTGTTCATTTTGTTGTATACGTGCAAAAATTTATGTTGCACGTTACTACATTAATTTTACGTTGAACCGATGTTTGGTTTTGAACGTATTTTGTTGCCGTTATTTCATAACGGGATTTTCACACTGGCGCTAAGTTTTCGAAGCACGGTGTTTTATTGACATTTTTAATGAATGAAAATTGATTGGTATTATATTTGATGCAAATTATTTTGATGAGATTTTGACGTTTAAAATTTCTGTCGCTTTGACTTCAGTAACCGTCAAATTTTAAAGTGGATTTTCAAGCGGTTATCCCGCAATGCTTATTTTGTTTTCCGTTTTACGGTATTTGGAGAAGTGCAATTTCCTTGTCGAAGTTGCTACAGATGTTGCTATTTTAATCATGTGTTTCAAGAATTGTTTCAAAAATAAAAATTGTTTTCAAAATTTTACAGTTTACACTTTCAAAAGAATAAAGAAGCTATTTAAATGTTTCAGCAAAATCGAGGACTATGACCCCTTTCTTTTACTGATTCGCTTAATTCCGTACTTGTCCGATTGGGAATGTAAATTATTACTTTTATAAAATAAATGAAATTGTTTTTAGAAGTTTTGCAGTTTGCGTTTTCAAAAGAATGAGGAAGCGATTTAAACGTTTCAAAAAAATCGAGGACCATGACCCTTTTCTTTTACTGATTTGCTTAATTCCGGACTTGTCAGTTTTAGAATGTGAAATGTTATTTTGGAATACACAATTTTGCACTTTCAAGGAAACGATGAAGAGAATCAAAAGATTTAGTAAAACTCATTGTTATGGGACATGTTCGTTTGCTATTTCGGTTAATTCTGGACTCGTTAATTGAAATATTTGCTGTTTTGATGATTTTCGTGTGCTTTCGAGCCATTATGTTGGACCTTCGGGTCATATGTTGGACCTTCGGGTCATACTAGTACTAGACCTTCGGGTCATTTGTTGGACCTCCGGGTCATTTGTTGGGCGCCAAAAATATAGTACTTGGTAGGCTTTGGCCATTTGTTGATGCACGTGCGGCGTAGCTTAAAAACTCGCCATCTGATGGGATAGATCCAACCTTTTATATTGATTTTCTAGATTATCTTAATTGATTTCTAGATATTTGTTCTTTCCAATTATCTGCAGGTAATTGGATATTTGTTGATATGAGTTCTAATTATCTTTGTTGATAATTAGATATTTGTTGATTCTGATTATCGTTTTTGATAATTAGATATTTGTTGGTTCTGATTATCGTTTTTGATAATCAGAAATTTGTTGATATGAGTTCTAATTATCTTTGTTGATAATTAGGTATTTGTAGACTCTGATTATCGTTTTTGATAATTAGATATTTGTTGATTCTGAATATCTTTTTTGATAATTAGATATTTGTTGGTTCTAATTATCGTTTTTGATAATTGGATATTTGTTGATTTCTGATTATCGTTTTTGATAATTGGATATTTATTGATTTGTGATTTCTGATTATCGTTTTTGATACTTGGATATTTGTTGATTTATGATTTCGGATTATCATTTTTGATAATTGGATATTTGTTGATTTGTGATTTCTGATTATCGTTTTTGATAATTCGATATTTGTTGATTCTGATTATCGTTTTTGGTAATTAGATATTTGTCGATTCTGATTATCGTTTTTGATAATTGGATATTTGTTGATTTGTTATTTCTGATTATCATTTTTGATAATTGGATATTTGTTGATTTGTAATTTCTGATTATCGTTTTTGATAATTGGATATTGTTGATTTGAGATTTGATTATCGTTTGTGATAATTGGATATTTGTTGATTTGGGATTTCTGATTATCATTTGTGATAATTAGATATTTGTTGATATGAGTTCCGATTATCGTTTTTGATAATCAGATATTTGTTGATTCTGATTATCGTTTTGGATAATTGGATATTTTTTGATATGAGTTCTAATTATCTTTGTTGATAATTAGATATTTGTTGATTCTGGTTATCGTTTTTGATAGTTAGATATTTTTTGATTCCGATTATCGTTTTTGATAATTAGATATTTGTTGTTTCTGATTATCGTTTTTGATAATTGGATATTTGTGATTTGAGATTTGATTATCGTTTGTGATAATTAAATATTTGTTGATTTGAGATTTGATTATCGTTTTTGATAATTAGTATTTGTTATTTCTGATTATCGTTTTTGATAATTGGATATTTGATGATTTGAGATTTGATTATCGTTTGTGATAATTAAATATTTTTTGATTTGAGATTTGATTATCATTTTTGATAATTAGATATTTTTTGATTTGAGATTTGTGATTATCGTTTTTGATAATTAGATATTTTTTGATTTGAGATTTTTGATTATCGTTTTTGATAATTGGATAATTGCTAATTTTGCTGATTATAAGATTTTCTAGTCTCTAATTGATTCTAGATTATGTTGATTATATTGAATTGCTGTTTTCTATCTATCTCTAGTGATAGTTAGAGTTTGCTGATTATGAAGTTTGTGTTTTCTAATTATCTGGCTGATAACTAGATGTTTGCGGTTTTGCGAATTGTGATTTGTGTTTTCTAATTATCTTTATTGATAATTAGATTTTTCTATTTTCTAATTATCCTATCGGTAATTAGATATTGTTGTTGTGATTTCTATATTCTAATTATCTAATTGATAATTGAACATTGATGATAATTGCATTTGTACAGCTTTGTTGTTTTCTGATTGTCTACTTGGTAATTAGATTTTGTTGGGAATTTGTGAATTTCTTTTATGAAATTAAAAGATTTCTTTGGTGTTTGTGTTCTTGACCTTTATTTTTCTAGCTTAACCAGTTTATGTAAGAAAAATAATTGTTATTGACGACCTTAATTATGAAAATTGAGGGGACGCAATTTTTATAAGGAGGGTAGTCTGTAACAACCTGGGATTTTGTGAAAATTAATTATCGTCATTAGACGATTTATTTCTGCTGGCTAATAGCTGTTTGTTATTGGAGTTTTTAAATCAATTGAAATTCTTTTCATAAATTGTTAAGAATTATACGGGCTTTAAAATTTAATCTCGGCCCATTTTTCTCTTTTGTAGTGGGTGCTGTGATAATTATCAAATGTTATAACCCGGTTTCCTTTATTCGTATTCAACCCTAAAACAAAACAAAGGAACGAAAATGGTGTCTCTCTTTATTCACTTGCTCGAAAGTTAGGGCTTCAAAAATAATGGCTGCTCGTTCATTCCTTTTGTTCGTTCCTCTATGAAAAATAGGGCTTTGAACAAATTGAGGCGGTCGACTTCTGTAGCTTGTTCGATCAATGACCTTGGCGTTGCTTTGGCGATCGAATCTTTTTCTCTGCTTGCGGCTGCTTCAATTCATAGCTAAGGTGAGTGGTTTTTCCCACTCACATCTAATTCAAATTGATGAGGATTTCTGGCTTATTCGAATTCGTGACTTTTGTTGTTTGGGTTATTTGAAGTTGTTAAATTTTTATCTCGGCCATTCGATATTTGTCTGGTGTTGATGATTTCTCTGATTTTGTCGATTTCGTATGATTGATGATGGCTTGATACTCACGGCTTTGAATTGCCTTGCTCACACCGGTTCGATTTTTCTAGTTTGACTTTGACACTGAACTTGTTAAATTCTTACTTGCCTTGGCCACACACTGTTTTGTACTTGCTCTGACTTCGGTCCTTTTTCAATGATATTGGCCTTGACTTGGTTGCTAACTTGATTTTGCGAAAATAATTGTGAATGAAATTTGGGTTAGACTCTGCCTTGATTTGAAACCGCAGTTTCTTGATTTTTGAACTCGTTTCGACTGCAACGTTTACGTTGCTTTGAATTTGTTCAAAACTGCTATTGTTTTGGTCGTTTGTAAATTTGTGATACTTGTACATTTGTCACTGGTTCATATTCATATACGTTTTCTATTTGGGTTGCACTGTCCAGTCTCACGTAGTTGTTACTATTGACTTCGGCATACCTTAAATTGGCTGCAATTATCATCAACCTGATGCATTTTATTTTCCATATGCACTGAGTCAATTCTCATGTGCATTGCAGTCACTTTGATGCAGTTTTATGTTGTCTTCGAGTTCTGTCCTCTGTTCTTCGGGGCATGTAATTTACGGGAGTATTTGTATTTGTTGTTTCATGTACACGTATACATCTTGTGGATGTGCAGTTGTAGTTGAATTGTTATGTATTACTGCCTTTGTTCTCGAATCTGATACATTGCATTGATGCTTTGTATTCATTCGCATTTGGTCACTGTGCTTCACTGGTGGCATTATTTTCAAGTGTGGCTGCTCTGATTTTTGTTGTTGTTGTGTGTTGTGATGCCATTACCTTGGTGCTCCCACCTTCAGTTTGCGTTCTTCCTTTAGTTGTACCAATGTTGTCATCTTCTCTCGACATCTACGAACTTGAGCTGTTGCATTCTTGTGGTGACTGCAGTTTTGATTTGTATGTAGCCTTGCCCTTGTTGATTTGCATTTCATTGATGCAAATGGATTTGTTTTTCTAATTACGCTTGAGTTGAATCCGGTATTTCGGGTTTGACCTTGTGCTTATTTGTGAATTTTCATTGTGCATTCATGTGCACTTTGTTCATTTGATAGTTACTATTTTATGGTTACTGGATGGATGCTATGCTTGCCGTTGCAGTTCCATCTGGTTCATTTAGATTTTAGTTGGATATGTTTGCTTTTGTTTCATTGATCTTTCACGCATTTCATATGCCGTATTGGCGAGGCAGTACACGTTAGCGTGTACTGCAGCCAATCAGAATTGATGTTTTTAAGTGATATTTCAATTGTTTGAATTGATTTAGTTTGATTTGATCATTTTGTTATTGTTAACTTATCTATTTGATAATTAGATTATGAGTTTCTAATTATTTATTTAATAATTAGATTTTGTTTTTAATTGCTGTTTAGACAATTCTGTTGTTTTCTAAATTATCTTCACTGATAACCCTTTTATTTATCTTCGTTGATCATTTGAATTTATTGGTTTGTTGTTCAGCACCGTTACGTGTTATATTACCGTTATCCAGTTTCCTTATTTAAGGATTGGATAGATGAATTTATTTTGACTGTCGTCTAATTGTTATTTAATTATAATTGCGTCTGTGCATTAATAACTGGGTTTTAATTAGACTGACCTATGTATTATTTTCTTTTGAATTTAATACTCGGGTCAAACCGGGTTATTACAGGTTGTAGATAACTTACTTTGGGTTGCTGCTAGAGCTATGAAGTCTTTTCATATCTTTTGGAGTAGTCGTTGTCATTTTTAGTAATCAGTGTATTTGTATAGGACGTTATGTATTCATGTATATTATTGTCAATAATGTACTTGTTTATATAACTTCCTGATTCGATAGTTATAGTTGTATCATATGTACTGTATCACATGTATTGTAACTAACTTCAGTTTTATATATATATATATATATATATATATATATATATATATATATATATATATATATATATGAGACATTTTATTATCTGTGTTCCGCATGTAGCTGATTTGTGTTATTATTATATATATATTTTCCTAAACTATTATGAACCATCGTAGTTCGTTTTATACTGGAATTGGGTATGTCGATGGGAGTAAATAAAAAGGAGATGAAATAAAAATATATTCCACTCCTATCAAGGTAACCAATACTAGTATAAGGCCAAACTACGGATGGCCGCTCCTATCCAGCCTTATTCTTCGTAATAACAGACGATATTTCTTTCACTACTCTTTGTTATTGTGAGCATAGAGGTGGGGCGTCACAGGGTCGATGTAGATTTTTCTCGCGTTGGTCTCTGTGTAGTTAATGTTCCGCTATTAGCCTGCTCCAACACCGCTATAACTCATAGCGGATTTCCACCGCTACGATTTTTCCATATAGCCCCAGAATATAGCCTTTCCGCTTTAATCCCTGCTATTTCCGCTATATCCCGTTATTTCCGCTATATTCCGCTATTCCCGCTATATCTTTTTTAACAAAATAAATTTAAAAATTTCATTTATACATTATAAAATTATGAAACTAATTTATTTGATTTCATTTTTAATATATTTTCAGAAATGAAAATACTCTAATATTCTACCAATTCAATTATGTTATATAACAGTTTTTCATTTATTTAAAGTATATTCGCACATGTTTTTATTTAAAATTATTTATGTATTATTTATAATTTAATTCAATGATAATTTTTCATTTAATTACCATTTATACATTTGTAAAAACATTAAGTACGAGCTTTATATGCTATTTTAGAGCCATCCGCTATATCCCGCTATATCCTCGCTGTATCCCTGCTATGACTTTTTGCACCTCCATCGCTTTGAATCTACCGAGAGCATTAACTGCACTAGTTGGTCTCGAGTAATTCGACTATTTTACTCCAAGATATGTGAGGTTAGACTTGAAGTAGAAGTAAACTTTAGGTGGCTCGGGGAAGTGTTTGATAACAGGTTTTAGAAACCTGTTCTGTTTAAAAATTTAAAACATAAGTTTTAAATTATTAAGGATGGTTTTAAACAAAGTTTAAATTTGAATTTTAAATATGAATTCAAATTAAATTTGAATCTTAGGTTTTGAAAAGAAAATAAAGCTTATAAATTCAAATGTTGAAAATAAGTTTGAATGTTAAAGTATTTTATAACATGTTTTAAAATCTGAAATATAAGATTTAAACAGATTTTTCAAACCTAAGTTTAAATCAGGATTCAAAAATGAATTTGAATCCTAGTCTGAAATAAAATGAATTTAAAATGTTTTAAAACAACACTGAATATTTAATGTGTATTTTAAATTTAAATTGAATATGGTATTAAAACTTTTTTAAATTCCCTTTAGAAGATAAGTATTTCTTTAACATGTAATTAAATTTTTTTAAATTGTTAAACTTTGTTAAAGTTAAAATTGCATTCATTTTAAATTTAAAATGGAATTTAATAGTAAATTTAAAAGCAAACTGTTTTAAAATGCTTTTGTTAATGATAATTTAATCATTAGTAGCAAAATATTTTGTATTAAAAGGTTAATTAAGATCTAGTAATTTAGGATAACAAAATTATTAAAGTGCTTAAATTAGATAATTAATTAATTTACTCAATTAATGATTTGGGTTAATTAAATAAGTAATTAAGGATTTTATTTAATTAATTAAACGATTAAGTAAGTTAATTAAATTGAAATTAGGAAATCATTAATTAGATAACATTTGATTTAAATTAATGATTTGAAATTTATTAATCAAGTAGTTAACAATTAATTAAGTTATAGATTAACACTTAATTAATTAAATAACTAGAGATTAATTAATGGGTTATTATAGATAAAATAATTTGTAATTAATAATGATTAATCTCAGTTAATTACTTTAGAGAAGTAATTAAAGATTTGTTAATGGTAAATGAAGATCATTAACTTAGGATTATTTAATAATTAATTAATATGATCAGTTTTAATGATTAATTAGATTAATTAATTTAAAGATAAGCGTTTGTGAATTATTTATTGTAATTACTTAATGGAAGTAATTAAGAAATTAATTATTCAGTGTAATTAATTAAGTTTATTTTGATCGGTTTAAGTTAATTAATTAAGTTTAATTAATTTAAAATAATCACTGGATAATTTAAGAAATAATTACTTAATGTAATTAATAAAGAATAATTACTTAGTGAAGTAATTAAGAAGATAATTACTGGATGTAACTAGATTGAAGGATAACTAGGAATGGAAGAGCTTTTGGAAATTAATTACTTTGCATAATTAATATGTAATTAATATGAAGAATAGTTACTTTGTAAAAGTAATTAATAATTAATTACTTAGTGTAACTAATTAAGAATTGGTTAATAAAGCTATTTGAAGATAATTAAGAGATGTAATTAATTAAGGGTAATTAATTATTTAATGAGATTAATCTAGGGTGATTAATAAATATAATTAACTAAAGATTAATTATTAAAGATGAATAATTAAGGAGTTATTAATTTATCTAATGAAGTAATTAAGGTATTTAATTACTGAATGTGATTAATCAAGTGTGATTAATCAATATGGTTTAATTGATGACTAATTACTTAATGTAATTAATTTTAATAGGGTAATTATAAATAAAAATAATTAGGGATCATTAATTCATATAGTTAATGATGTAATTAAGGATTGATTAATTAAGAACAATTAATCAATGAAGGAATTAATTAATGTAATTAATTAAGAAATAATGTAATTAATTATAATTAATAAATTAATGGAGTAATTGTAGGTTAATTACTAAATTTGGTTTAGAATAATTAATTTGTGAAGTTAATTAAAGGCTAATTACTTGAATGTAATTAAAGAATAATTAATCAAGGGTGATTAATTAAGGTGATTTATTATAGATTAATTAATTAATTGATTTGTAATTAAATAATGGGTTATGTAAGTAAGATTTATAATGATGAAGTAATTAAATTAATTTACTTTAAAATAATTAGAGAAGAAGTAATTAATTTAATTCATTTTAAATTAATTATAGAATGGTGATTAATAAGTCATTGCTTATGAATGTTGATTGATATTGATTGCCCTGAATAGTTGAGATCTCAGATATGAGATAAGTGAGGTTGTGTGATATGGATGCTTTGGTTGCAATGTGATGATAATATGAATTATCTGTTGGTGATGATAATATGGATTATCTCTTTATGATGATAATGTTGATTATCTATTGTGATATTGTGAATTATCTATCTGTGTGTATATAGATAATATAGAATTGAATTGTTTTAATCTTTAAAACAACTTGGACCTAAAAGATGGCGTTTGGATTTCGATGAGACCGGGATAGGGTTTCCATATTTGGATATCAGAAAACCACATTGATCCAAATTAATGATAGGTCGTGAATCTCAAGTGAAGATGAAGATTCAGAGTGCAAGGGTTATCTTCGTTAACTCTGAGGGTGATTCCAAAATGAGTGTAACGAGATAATGCTTTCGGTTTCGTTCGAACCCGGAACAAACTTGTATGGATTGAATGCTTTCAGAACATCGTCAGGTGGACGATGAGCATTCTAAGAGATGTGTTCTCTAAAGGTAATCGTAGCCTCAAGCCTCATCAACCGGGAATGGCTAAAACAGGGGAGTGCAGCAAGGCTAGGTGGGTCATGCACAAGTAGGACGAGATTTACCCTTGTCTAGAAGTCCCTTTATATTCGGATATGTGGGGCAGTTGATTGCAACAACTGCCGGGGTTGTCTTATTCGGGACTTTTCAGTAAGGAATGGTCCCGGTCTTGTGTTGCAGGCGAGTTAGGGTGGCTCCTCGGTACGGTGACCTAGGCCATGTACTGTGACGGGCGGTACCCCAGTAGCCCTACCATTGTATGGAATCCAATCTCCAATAAGCGCCAACAGTTTTGATTGTATTACCCACTTTTGTGGCTAGTAGCTGGAATTTAATAGATGTAACAATTTCGGTTATTTCTTTTTTACTTGATAACCCTAGACACTATTATAATATCATCGGATTTCCTATCAAATGTTTTGGTTAGTGTAAGGTAAAAAATTTCCACGTTTATGTGTGGGAAGTCATACGTGATACCTTTGCTTTCAAAGGATTTTTTTAATTTAAGCAACCTTAACCTGTTACTCACACCAGAGCCATGTCTGACCCGGAGTTTATCATCTACTTTATTAAACTCTTGGGTAATCAAATTTTTACGAGTAGCCAAGGGATTCAGGTTAGCTTTGACGAATTATGGAGGAGCAATGGAGCAAGAGAATATGGCGTTAGATATATAGTTTCCGCTATGTGTTCTCTGTGTTGGTATTACTTTGTTGAATTGTTGTGACGCCCCACCTCTATACCCACGCTAGCCAAGAGAACTACGGGGTAGTGTCGTCAACTAGCGCGGAGGATAATGCTGTAGAGGATAGACCATCTGTGTAATTGCTTTGTTCGAGCACCAATATGTCATATAGTACAACAACAAGCATCTGGTTTTCGGAATTCGACATACCAATTCAAACTCAAAACTACTACCCGGTGGCTATATGTATTCTTCGGAAACAAATATAGAAATAAACATAACACAAATCAGTCAAAGACATCCATATCACAAGGCGGAAACAGATATGAATATATAACACATGAAAGTGTACATCAGAGTAGTGATCAAACAAGATCCACAATGCCACAAAAGAGTAGCTACAAGTGCTAGACAAAAGAATATGGATACATCTATGAGTCTATATCTCAAATGTATACAACAAAAACTACTAATCTTAGTAGTTAGCCAAAAGTCGAGGTGATAATCCCAGATGTGAAGTCAAGCAGAATCACCTATAACATCTCAGACTGACCCGAGTATTATTTATAAGAAAATAATAAACGGATCAGTCTAGCGATAAATATCAGATAAAATGATATAGAATAAGAGATATGACATAACATATGATAACCATAAAGCCATACTGTGATAAGTATGAAATTGAAAATCAACAAGAGATTAATCCTTACCACAAGAATCTTCTCAAAGATCAAAAGGAATGTCATACTCTATATTATTATTCACCAAAATCATAAGTATTGACAATAATATCAATGCCAATCACAAAAGACAATGACACACAAAATTCAACAATGCACAAATATTGATAAAACTTATCAATACAAATCACGAAAATTGGTGAAACACAAACTCTAGAAATTGTCAATGGAAATCCAGAAATCACAAAAAGGGGGGACGCCTATCACAAAACGGGAGCTTGAAAACTCACCAACACGTGTATCACAAACGGGACGCTATCCCATGGTCACTAACCATAGAGCTGGTGCAACGACGTAGTACAACGGTACGCCCGAGGAACTAGAAACTCGAATAGTTCGGAACAACAACGTATTACAATGGTACGCCCGAAGATCCGAACTCCATAAAAACGTGGGTCGCTTGCCCACAAAAATTGGGTCGAAACCCTCCAGAAATAAATAGGTCGTTAGCCTATAATAAAAATGAGACGAAACTCAATAAGACGAGGTACTGTCCCCTACGTGGACAAAGAAACATAGCATATCGCTAGCCATAATCACAAAAATGACCATCATCGATCATCAAGAAGTGTCAATTACAATAAGCTAGTAAATATATGAGCCTAGCTTCATGTCCCATAACCAATAGCTTAACTTAGATATTTACGAACAAATTGTAGTTTTGCACTAGAAAATTGTCATAAGAGATTCAATCGATCAAGTCCAAGAATTAACCGACAAAGTAAACGCAAGCGTTTCATACCACTTGTTTTACGAAGCCGTTTAATTAGATTTCTCGTACGAGTGAAGTAAAGGTTCGTATATTTTTAAAATGAAAAATCACCAAAAATGATCGTAGAAACGATCAATCACAAGAATCCACATAATAAGACGTGAATAAAATACAAAAAATATGATTCCAAATTCTTCAAAGCGGAAATAACCTAGCGTCTCAACATGGCACGACCTAGCTGCGGAAAGTCCGAGCGACTTAGTGGGCGTGGACCTAACGAGTTACGGCTTAGGGAGCTAGCATGCGGCCAATAGTGGTGCGACCTAAAGGGGGGGTGCGACCTAAAAGGGTACGACCTAAAGGGGTAGCGGCATAACATATGGCCGAGCGACCTAACGAGGCAAGCAGGCCGACCGACCTAAGTGGTCAAATAGGCGCGACCTAAAAGCACTCGCGACCTAATGGTGCGAACGGCCTAACAAAAACAAGGCCGGGCGACTTAGGAAAGGGTGCGACCTAAAATGGCACGACTTAATGGTCTGAGTGACCTAGCAACCTAATGATAAACAAGGCCATGCCACCTAGGGAAGAGCGACTTAAATTAACGCGATCTAAGCAATAGAAGAAGGCCGAGAGGTTTATATGGTGCAGGCCGAGCGAGAGCGACCTATGGGCTACGACCAAAGGCCGAGCGAGCTAACGAGTTACGACCAAAGGGATACGCTGAGCGACCTAACGAGTAAACAAGGCCGAACGACTTAAATGCAGGCCGAAAATCACCATTGTGCAGGCTGAGCGACCTAAGGGTTTTGAAGCTCAAAACTCGCTAAATTTGCAACCGATCGAGCACGGACGCTAGGGGATTATCCCCATTGGCCACCCGGTCGTATTGGCTCCTTGATGCATCACCAAAAACGTGTTCAAACATCAAAGATTGGATTTTTAAAGATTTGAACCCAAAACACTAAAAATTGGGATTTTCACCAATTCAATCCAAATCAATGGCAAATGCATATGTAAAAGTGTTAGGAATTCATACCCAACAATCAAAGATAGTTATAGACAAAGACGTGAGATAAAAGTCTCACCTTTACACAAAATTTATGAAGGAGAAGCTTGAAAGCAAAGGAGAATCATTCTAAGAAGCTTGAATCAATGTCTTCTCTTTGAATTTGGAGTTGGATGTTGGATTTGCAAATGATCTTGAGCTTGGAGTTTTAATTTCCCATTCCTTCCTCCATTTTTGATGAAGCTTGAGTGTTAGGTAAAGAAAGTAAAGTTATGAAGAGAAGGGGGTTGAGTTAGAATTAATAGTTTAGGAAAATGGGTTAAACCAAACCCAAAACCCAAAGTGAAAAAGTACCAAAATTCCACTAACTCCAAACCTATCAAAGGTTACACTCAAAAAGATCGCAAACGGTGTTTTAAACTCAATGGATGTGGTTCCGAGTCCTAATTCGACCGTATGCAAAAAGTAACTTTTCGGACTAAAATCCAACTAACGATAAAAATATTTAAATAAAATATTTAAATATCAAATCGTAAAATATGCGGGTTGTTACAGTTGTATTGAGTTGTAATAACTAGACGGGTGTTTATAACTATCTAGTATGTGATGTATATGCTGTGTAAATCTGATAGATGTTGTATATTATGTAATACTTATGTTACTAATATAATTTATTCGTTCCGCTGTTGAGATTCTGGTCTTGTTTCTTCTTTCTCTTCTTTCTTTTCTCTTTTCTATTCCTTTCTTTCTTAAAGATGATGCGACTATCTGTGGAAAAAAAGTCGGGTCATCACAGTTGGTATCAGAGCGCTAGGTTGAGTAAATACCTAGGCTTTGGTGTGTTTCCTTCTTTGAGAGAGCATACTTGTATTTCTATATATATTTATATGTATTATTTCTGCATATTTGTTGGGATACCCGTACAGGTTTTCCAATATAAGTTATAAAGATAGATGGGTAGTGTTGTGTATAACGCAACTACCATTGGTTGGAGTTTGTATATTTGAGGTTGGAATTGTATCTGTCGAGACTGTAGACCTAATACCGTCTCGAGTAAGCTTTGCAGTGGTGTAAGAATTTCTTCGATCTCTGAAGGCAACCTGTTAAGGTTTGGAGTCCATCTTTGAAGTTGGATGAGTAGAGTTTGGGTCTATCGGTCGGGCAGAAGCATGTGATGGTATCTTGGATACCTCAGGAAATAGTAGCTGTGCGATGAGATGCAGTGACTATGGATGTTTCCGAAGATGATTTCTTTGGAACAAATTTAAGGAAGTAGGTCTGCTTCGGTGTTGTGGCTGAGTTCAGCAGGGTGTTTCTGTTTGCTTTGAAGTCCGAGTTTCCTGAAGAGCTTTGGTTTAGGATTCTTTGGCATCTGTGGCAGTAGTGCAACACGGACTATTTGGTGTGCCGGCTAGGAGATCTTCTAGTTGGTAGTTTTTCCAGAAGTGGAGTTCAGAAGCAGTAGAGTGGATCCATTTCTTCGATGGATTGACTAAACCGGCGTAAGCTGTTCTGATTGGTAAAGAGAGAACAATTTCTTTGGATGTTAGGCTGGATTGATCGCAAAAGTGACTTGCGATAGCTGAGTGTTCTCTTGGATTATTGGAGACTTTTCTAGATGTCTTCAGGGAAGTCAGAGGTTGTCTACATCTAGAGATTAAGTTTTCTTATCGACCAGGATTCCAAATGCGGTACCGGTGGATCAACTAGTTGAAGGTTTGTTCCTTGAGATGGCGTTTGGTGAAGCAGCTCAGGATTGGTGGAACTTCTGAGTTTTCTCTTGGTTATCAAAGATTTTCTGGGTTATGTTGTCCAGTTTGTGCTTGTGTTCATGATTAGCATTCTCATCTACTCCAGATCAGAGTTGTGCAGCGAAAGCAGTTTGCGAGTGCATCTGCTTTTCTTTTCCGGATAAGAGAAGTTGTTTTCTTCTGATGGTTGAGAATGGAGTTTGTTCTTTATCTTGGTTGATCTTAGGGGATCATTTTGGTGGATTGGGTTTGGTCCAGTTTGTTTCTTGAGACATCGACAAGGATTGAGCTGATCAGGAAGGATGTAGGCAGCCCAGGATCTTCTGAAGAGTTTGGTGGATCTGAATCGGAGATCTGATTTTGGATAAGCTTTCTCCGTTTTTAGGAGCTATAAATTTTGGTAAGTCTGGTAAGCTAGCTTCGAGGTGTTTTGGATATCTTCTGTGTTCTGTTATGGATAAATGTTTGGTTTTCTGGATTGAATTGCTAGTTTGGACGATTGGAATTCGATGTGTTGCACGTATCTCTGAGGGAGTACGTGTATGATATATCTCTGGTTATAGAATCAGCCGTTCTGGGAGATTTCGTTGTTGAGTCAGACTTGTCTGTAGTCTGATTTCTTGTTTAGTTTGGTAGATCTAGATGAGTAGAGCTAGGTAGCTTAGTAGTGTTGATTGTTTGGATTCTGTAGAGCGGGTATCCCGGTGTTTGTAATTGGGAAACTCGAGAAAATTCTATTCAGAATTTTTGTTTGGATAGTTAAATTTGTTTGTTTGGGTGAATTGGTCGCTATGGTTGTTAGCATATAATTGATAAAATATGTTTGTGTTTTAAAAATAAAATCTTAGATAGATTATTAAATTACCTTTATTTTAAATTTCGGGGACAAAATTCATTTAAGGGGGAAGGAATGTAATATCCCGGAATTTTTGGCAATATCAATTTAATAATCTTTATAAAAAAAATAATTTGATTTGAATATTGGTTAATAAAATATGAATTGGTTTAATAATCTAATTAAATAAATATTTAATTAGTGATTTTATCTTTTAAAAGCTAAATAAATGCTTCTATTTATAATGTATATATATATTATAGATAATCTTTGATTTGGAATTTAATAAATAAATAAAGTCTTGTTTTCAAAATTTAATAATATATTCAATAATTTGGAAATTATAATTTAAATTAATATTAAGCTTTTCAAAGTTATTTAATTAATAACTCTATGGTTTGTAAATACCTAAGATAAATGTTATTGTTTAAAATTATATCTTAGCTTAATTTTTAAATTTAAATAAAATGTTTGTTTCATTTCTTTTAAATATTACTTGATATATATATATATATATATATATATGATTTGAAAAAGAAGTTTAAAATACAATTTACATATGGTATTAATTCATTTAATAATAGAAGTAATTTATAATCTCTTTTATAAATTATTTAAAATTATCAAATTTGTTGTTTGGAAATAATAATTTAATACTTAGGTTTTATAACCATAAATAATTTCTAATGAATATAGAATTGTTATTGTTTAATTTACTAGGTAGTTATATATGTATATATGCAACTTGATATTTTAAATTGTATTTTTATAATTTAAGATATTTTTATAAGCTTTTATTTATTATTATAATTGATTTTATTTTCTTTGAAATTATCTATATATGAATAAGTATTTGTAATCTATAAACTTGTATAAAAGCTTTCATGTAAACATTTAAAATAAAAAGAAAATTAAACAAAGTTAAGTGTTAACATACTAAGTAATCAAACAACATGTGTTAATATATTAATTTATCAAAATACATGTGTTAATTTATGTATTAAACGACCTGACAAGTGTCATTCAATTTTCATCTTTTTTTTTTATTTTGTAAAATTAATTTCAGCCTTTATAACATTGTTTCCTCCTCTTCAATTTTCCTTTTCAAATTTCTAAGCTAAGAAAGCAAATCTGAAATTCCCTCAAACAAAAAAATGAAAACACTGTAAACTATATCAATTTCTAGAAACAACAACCTGTAAATCAGTGTCAAATTCAAAGCCTGTATTTTGTTCAAACCTAGAATTAAAGCAGAAATAATCAAAGATTGAGCATTTCTTCAATCTGGAAGCCTGCATGCATATAGTTTCCAAGTTTTTAAAGGCAGAAGACACTCCAGTTTCAAGATTTTATAAACTGCTCTGTTCTTTTTAAAAATCAAGTGAGTAACATTTTGTTTTAAAAATGAATCAAGTATGATTTTGGTTGCCTAATTTAGTACGATTCTATTTGCTTGATTGTCTCTGGAAATATGATTGCTTGTGTGTATATTTATAAGTATATTGTGTGTATGTATGGATGAATGATATGTGCATGTATGATAAAGTCTGTAATGCCTCTGTTCCCAGATTCAAGTTAAGTTTTTTTTGATTTAAATACCCTACCTCTTGATCTAATCATTGTTATGAATTAAGTTACAAACAAAAATTGTTTGTTTGATCATAAATTTAAGATTAAAAATTTAATTAAGTTAAAATAAATTCAAACTTGCTCTGGAAACCAAAATGGTCAGGAAGACATGAGTTTTGTTTAAATTTTAAATTCTCTAATTCATTAATTTAAGTTTGTGATCTGAAACCTGATATGAAAACAAGATTTTTAAAACCAAAATCATAATTTTTAACATCGAATCTAAGGAGCAGTTCTAGTTGGTCAAAAAGGGGGTTTTGGGTTACCTCTGTCAACATAGTAGCTTGGGATGGTCAGGGTTCATACTGGAGGAAGTAGAGTGATCTGGAACTTTGGCAAAAAATGTCAGGTGGTGGATTAAGACGATGTGGTGGCGGTAGGAGGTCGATCTTGCCTGTAACCCTAGTTTTTGGGTTTGGTTTTTAGCGTATTCTTTCATCATCTCAAGTGGATCGAGCTTCACCAGAGTTTGGGAATTGATTGAGGGGCTGGAAAAAATGATGTGGCCGGAGGCATTGCCACTCTAATGATCGGAGTTTGGTAAACGTGGATGTTTCAAGTTTGGAGGTTGGTTCCAGTTTGGGTTCTTATGTTCAATTTTGATTTTGAGTAAATGGTGAAGTTCTGATGGTCGAGTTTGAGTTCTAAGTTGATCGTGGATGTGTGGGAAGCATAGGCGATGGTCGAAGCCTCGCCGTGGATGGTGCAGGGTGCACGGTGCACTTATTTGCTGGTGATCTGGTGCTTTGTTAGTTTGGGTGGATGCAGATTTAACTCTCGTTTGTCTCGAGTAATTCGAGAATTTTACTTGAAGATATGTGAGGTTAGACTCGAAGTGAACTTTAGGTGGCTCGGGGAATTGTTTGATAACAGGTTTTAGAAACCTGTTCTGTTTAAAAATTTAAAACAGAAGTTTTAAATTATAAAAGAAGGATTTAAACAAAGTTTAAATCTGAATTTTAAATGTGTATTCAAATTGAATTTGAATCTTAAGTTTTGAAAAGAAAATAAAGCTTATAAATTCCAATGTTGTAAATAAGTTTGAACGTTAAAGTATTTTATAACATGTTTTAAAATCTGAAATATAAGATGTTAACGCCAAAATTTGAACGCTAACACCCCGGTGTGTAAAGTGTAGTTGTGAAAGCACTACTCGTGAATAGGGAATCAAGAGATAACAGTAAGTAACAGAAAATGCAGTAAACAACAGCAGTTTTATAGTGGTTCGGCTTATGATCAAGCTTACGTCCACTTCAATCCTTTTTATTGCTGACTGAATTACAACTTATTACAATCTCTTTCAATTACAATCCAACTCAATTCAAAAAGACAAGTAGCTAGGAAGAACTTTAATGCCACAGAGTTCTTTGAATCCATGATTGGATGTGTCGAATCTTTGTGTGAAGTTTGGTCTAAAAATCTTGCGTGAGTTCGAAGTGATGGAGTTTAGATTGTCTTGAAGATAGTAGAGCCTTGATGTCATGAAGAGAATGATCCAAAAGTCCTCTTCATGTTGGAGTTAGCCCTCTATTTATAGAGAATTCTAGGTAGAGGTTTTCGCAAGTCATAAGTCGTGTACGACTCATGGAGAGTCGTAAGTCGCACTCAACTCAAGGTTCAAGAGTCAGCAGGCAGTGGAGCAGGTGTAGTGGTTCTGAGCTTTTCTTCGTTCATCTGGATACAAGTCCTAACTCGTTCGCGAGTTAAGAGGTCACGGTTTAAAGTGAGGAAGCACTAAAATCTTGGCTCTATAGTTTTAGGTCGTGTACGACTTAAACTAGGTCGTAAGTCGTCAACGAGTCATCTTATTACGGCATGGTATTGAACTTGCTCTCTAAGTGTTAGGTCGTAACGTCCTTAAGTCGTGGACTTTCTTAAGTCGTGACATTCCCTAAGTCGCTTAGGTCTTAATCCTGTTAGGTCGTTAGCTCCTTAACTCGTATGCTTTTAACTCGCAGGCTCTTTAGCTCGTAAACTCCTTAACTCGTGTACCTCCCCTGAGACATGACATATCTTAAGTCGTAGAGGACTTAAGTCGCAGATTTCTCTGAGTTGTGAGTCGCTTAGTCTGCAACTCATTAAGTCGTTCTATCCTTAAGCCGTAAGTCGTTCACCTCCTTAAGTCGTAAACCGTTCACCTCCTCAAGTCGTAAACCGTTCACCTCCTTAAGTCGTAAACCGTTCACCTCCTTAAGTCGTAAATCGTTCACCTCCTTAAGTCGTTGAGTCGGCAATTAGTTGAGTCTTGAAGTACCTTGAGTCGTAGATCCACTGAGTCGCTGAGAACTTTATCTGATGAGCCGGCCCAGGCCTTAACTCGTTGACAAAACGGGGTTAACATTTGCCCCTCGAAGTACGCGCCTAAGTCGTAGGTCGTGTACTTCGACTCATCTTGACTCGCACGTGCCGACTCATCTTCCACTACCCCGAGGTATAAATGTCTTAGGTCGTTTCTTCTCATTACTTTATCTCTTCAGTTGCATACTTCCGCCATTAACAAGTTTCTGAGCTTCTCGAAGAAGATTCTCATCATTCAATCATCAATCATCTCCACCATTATATTGCGTAAGTAAATTCCATCAAAAATTTAACCATGTTCATCGTCAAATCACGAATTCCCCACTTGCCGTCCGTAATCCAGCTTTGTACACCACGCTTCGCCATGAATCATGTCACAACCGATTCTCGTCCGCCTTCGGTTGCAACATTATTGTAGCAGCATACTGGATCCATGACGAATCTGAGGTGGTTTGAGTCGATTTTGGGTGATTTGGTGGTGGGAAGGTTGATTTTGTGGTAGAGGTGATAGTATGTTTTTGGGTTAACGGGTTTATTCGTTAGGTCGTTTGCTGAGTGGAGAGGAGCAAAGGGAGTTAAGAAATAATTGGTTGAGGAGCTTCGGCCGACCTTAGGTTTATCGGCTTGATCATAAAACACGCGACTCAACTTACTTGCGACCTAGCTTGCTTACGACCTAACTCGCTTGCGACCTAATTCGCTTGCGATCTATCTTGCCTGAATAACATAAAGCTTAAAGCAGAGCGACTTAACGACCTAACTTTCTACGACAGAGGTTTTAGGTCGCGGCCGAGTTAAGACTTGGATAATTTTTGACTGTGTGGCCTTGAACAATGCGACTTAAGAAGTTCAACTTATGTTAAGTCATTTGACTTGATCTGGACGACCTAAATAATCCCCGTGCTAGCTTAAGTCGTTCCTACGATCTAAGGATTTGAATACCTTTCATCTTGAATGAACATGACATTGTTGAATTGTACTCTCAACTCGAACTGCCGAGATAACATTTCTGAACTTGTTGCACTTATTTACAGATCTCATTAACTTTAATGCTAATAACCTGTCTAATTCAACATTTACAGAATAATGGGACGAATATACTGCCATCGACTGCCCACATCAAATGACAGATTAGTTAATAACAGATAATTAACTCAAATAAATTGTGTGAATGAAGTGCTTTCATCAATTTCAAGTAAAATATTAAAGCAACACTGAAATAGTCAATTGAAATTGACCAGCCTGCACTAATATTATGCTTGAACTTTATATTAACAAGTTCTGAAATTTTGTAGCCGATCAATCATCGACTAGTTTAATTCTAGTTACATTTACTTGCTATTTTTATTAGTTTTGCACGACACTTCACACTTTTAGGAAACGTGCACCTTCACATTTGAATATCCAGTTGCTTGTGTAGAATGACTTCTCAAGAAGAAGATACAACGGTTCAGACTGGAGAGGCAAATGTTACTCAATTTTACTATGTCCGCTGTCCCCCGGGGTTTTACGCTGTATGGAGGGAAGGAAGTAAGATTAACCATTATTACTATGTTTGTTATCTGACTTTTGTGAGACTGAATTGTTAAGTGTTAACTCCGCTTCTCTTTTTTTATTTTCAGCGCTCCCCCCTCCTTCTAGGGATCCCAGTCATAAGCCAACTTTCAAAAGGCTCAAGGCCGTGCCAGTTGAGGAGAGAGACATTCAATTTCTGTTGAAAGACGAGTTTTTCCATCAGTACGGACTTTTGCATACTTCTCGTTCTACACATCCTCATGAAATTCCAGACTCCCCGGCTTGAGCGTTGGATGCCCCAGTTTCTACAGACACATCCATACCAAAAGGACCTGCTCCCGAGGCTACGCTAGTGAAGTGCTCCACTTCTGTTGACGTTGCGGGGCCATCTGATGAACTTGCCCCGGTTATTGAGGAAGAAGAGCCTCAGGGATCTCCCCGACGTTCACAGAAATCTGGCGAAGAAGCCGAGAAAACTAGCCTTGTCAAGCAGAGCAGGGACGATACTTTCGATGGGCTGAGCGACCTCTTTGCCACCTCGCAAGAGATCTTTAAAGATGATCCTATCACTACCGGGGTTTCTTCTTTAGTAGTTGAAGCGACTTCTATCCTGCAACAGACTTCGTCAACTCAAGAGTTGACGCTAGCTATTACACCCACAACCACTCCTCAATTAAAGAGTGGTTCGTAGTTTGATACGCGTAGTTTGCACATCACACACACTTAGAATTTTTCAGTACTTTTATGCTACTGACTTTTTGTACTTTAAAGAATTCTAAAATTTAGCTCTTTTCTATTTCAGATCCTCCGATGGGGCGCAGCGGATCCTATTATGATGATTTCCAGCGCTACGGGAGGCGTAGCCAATATGATTACAGGCGTTACCTCCCATCTTACAGAGAATCTGATGAAGAAAGAGCCGCTCGAAAGGCTCAAGAGAAGAGGGCTCAAGAGGAGCGTTATGAAAGAAGAGAGAGGGAAGAGCGCCACGATTCTTCGCAGAGAGGCGACGATTCCCATAAAAGAAAATCCCACGATGACAGAGGAAAAAGTCAAATGGTTGAAGATTCGAGCAAGCGAGCCCGACATGGTGAGAAGCACACCTCTACAACTCCTGAAAAGGTTACTGCCCCTGCCTCGCTTGACATTCCTTCCGGCTCTCCCGCTCTCGGGAAGACGGACATCCAAACAATAATTAGCAGGCCCAAATTCCAAGTCGGACCGGGTCCGGCCACTTTGCAAAGTCGGTTTCCACAGTGGTGTCTGAAGGGAGTAAGGTTTGACCTTGACTTGGTCCCCATTGACAAGTCCGCTATGTTACGGAACCTCGATGCCGTCAAGCATGATATTGAGACGATGTCGAACTGGCAAAAACTTGTTGACGAGCTCCAAAGGGTTAATCGTGCAAACGTAGAGGCCATGTTCACTATGGAAAATGATAAAGCCGAATGACAAAAGGTTCTTGAGCAACATGACACTGGGATGAGGAGCATTGCTTATTACAATGAAGAGCTTGAAGCAAAAGTTGAAGAACTGAAACAAGAGCTTGCTGCTTCCTCTACTTCCTATTCCCAAAAAGAAGAAGTGCTCCTAAAACAAGTGAGAGATGCTCATGCCAGCCAAAGGGATGCCGAAGACAGGCTCGAAGTGCAGAAAAGAATTAGTGAGGGCTATGTTGTTGATATTGAAGTGCTTCGGAAGAAAAACAGCTCCCAAGAGGCGGAGATTCAAATGCTTAAGCTTCAACTTTCTAAAGCTGAAATAGAGCGTGATGAGGCCGTTGCCGGCAAAATTGCAGCTGAAGAATCTCACGAGGCAACCAGGACCAACATCAGCTCAACATTATTTGATTTCTACCTGCATAGCATCTTGGGGCGCGGTAGCCTTGCCTTTCTAGGCCCCAAGTATGAAATTACTCTGGCTGAAGTTTGGGAGGCCGCACTCGATATGCTTGGTGGTAACGGCGCTGGCTATGTTGAGTCAGCTCTTGAGGAGCATTATCTTGATGATGATGCTCGTGCCGCTCTCGCCAGGGGGAGAGAACAACTTGCAAAATTAAGGGCCGAAACAGCGGCATGAGAATATTCAGGAAAAATCATCTCAACTGCTCCAATTCAACCTTCTCCGTCAGCCAAAATTGACATTATCGGTTCTAGTTCCCATTCCCCATCTCCTACTAAAGCTACCACTGAGATCACAAGCATACAAGGTGGAGATGAAGGCGGCGAGAGTGCCGAGGCACAGGCTTACGAAGTTGACGTCAGGGAACCGACTTCTGCAGGTAACCCTACTGACAATCTTGCCCAAGTAAACTGCTCATCTGTTTCTTACGAGCTTGATGCGCTTTTTGACTACTTCTTGAATCTTAGCGAACCTTTATCTCCTCTTTTTACTGACTTGAACTTTTTTCCTTCTGTAGATAAAACATCGGGCATTGTTCAAGCTTCCCCACCTCCAATTATTCCTCCTCCATCTATTCAGGTGACTCCTCCTTCCGCCTCGCAACCGAGATCACAAGAGGAGCAAATAGAAGCTCTTCAAGACTTGGATGATCCCATTGCTTCACAAGAACACAAAGGAGAAGAAAATGAAGGGAGTGAGAAGACTCCAGAAGCAACTGGTTCCGATGATGAACCATTAGCTAAACTTCTTTCTCCAGGGAGTTGGTCTTCCTCCAAGAAGAGAGGAAAGCAGGGAGTTTCCAAGAAGAAGAAGAAAAAGGGATCTTTAACTGGCGAAGAAGAGACGGAAGAAAGTCCGACTGAGCCCCTTTCTCCTTCATCCCCTACCCTTACAAGCCGGCCTAAAAAGTTGGTTATTCGGCCAGGTGCGGGCTCAAAAGGTGGGCGGAAGAAGAAATGATGGCTCTGGTTCTGTGGCTTTCATATCGGTTTTTTCTTTTTTTGCATGTACTGACCGGAAATTGTGCGGGTACCGGCCCCTCGCTTTTCTTTTGCTTTTTACTTTGGAACCTGTACCTGTATAAAATTCTAATAGTGTTGAATAAAATGATTCTTTTTCTTTGTACAAACTTTTGTCTGTATCTGAGAATGCATTTATTATTCATTTTTGTACAAGTTTCATTGTACGATATTGCAGTGAGCTTGTGGTATATATTGTTCGAGCGCAATTTTACCGATGTAGTTATACCATGTTGCCCCTATACCATAAGCTCATTGTAATATTTTATTTTATGAGGAACTTGTACTTTTATTTTTTAAAGAATAATTATTCCACATTTGAAGGAATATTATTTCGTTAAAAAACAGAGTACAAATAAGTTTCTACGCTTCATCCTTCGAAGATATCACTTTTTATTTTGTGCATATACACATTTTACTGAATGAAATCTTCTACGTGGTAAAGCGGGTATTTGAAAGGTACTTCAACTTCTTTTTTAGGAAGAGAATTTTCTAGAATAAGTAATTCATTCTTCCTTTGAAAGTTATTCTTTGAAAAGTTGCACCTCTGAGGAAGACTTTTTCACGTTTCAGCACCTGAAAGTTTTATTTAAATCTTGGTGAAACGTGTGCCTCCGAAGAGGTCTTTCTCCTTGATTGTGCCTCCGGGAGGAGGTCTTTTCATTTCTGCCTCTGGGAAGAGGTCTCTTAATTTTATTTTTTATTTTTTTATTTTTTGCATTTCAACTCTGGTGAAGTGAAACTCCGAAGAGCGGCTGTTGCACTTCAACTCCTGGTGAAATGGGCCTCCGAAGAGGGCTTTTATTTTGTTTTGCATTTCAACTCTGGTGAAGTGAAACTCCGAAGAGCGGCTGTCACACTTCAACTCCTGGTGAAATGGGCCTCCGAAGAGGGCTTTTATTTTGTTTTGCATTTCAACTCTGGTGAAGTGAAACTCCGAAGAGCGGCTGTCACATTTCAACTCCTGGTGAAATGGGCCTCCGAAGAGGGCTTTTATTTTGTTTTGCATTTCAACTCTGGTGAAGTTAAACTCCGAAGAGCGGCTGTCACACTTCAACTCCTGGTGAAATGGGCCTCCGAAGAGGGCTTTTATTTTGTTTTGCATTTCAAATCTGGTGAAGTGAAACTACGAAGAGCGGCTGTCACACTTCAACTCCTGGTGAAATGGGCCTCCGAAGAGGGCCTTTATTTTGTTTTGCATTTCAACTCTGGTGAAGTGAAACTCCGAAGAGCGGCTGTCACCTCCGAAGAGGGCTTTTATTTTGTTTTGCATTTCAACTCTGGTGAAGTGAAACTTCGAAGAGCGGGTGTTGCACTTCAACTCCTGGTGAAATGTGCCTCCGAAGATTGCCTGGAAGTTACTCTCTCATGGTTGGAGGGTCATGACTCCTCCAATCTTTTTTGTTGAGTAGAGAACTTTCTTTTTTGCGGCATATGCCTCGTTAGAGGTCTTTATCCTCCGAAGAGTTGTGCCTCCGAAGAGGACTTGTGCCTCCGAAGAGGGCTTTAGTTGTTCCTTGTCCACTTGCTTAAGCCTTTTCAGCGATCCTCTATTTTTTCTTTTCAAGCTCCCACTCCCTTCTCTTACAAGTAGTTTGTTTAATCCAAAGAAGTGTACTTCATTGCTAGGCCAGTTCGTGAGAACGGGCATAAGCTTCTTAATTGGATGTTTGTTTGTTCAAACTTCTCAATTTATTAGCTAGAGCCCGTTTTCGGCGAAATCATTGGTCGTTCAATTGAAGCACTTCTTATCTAGGATTTAAATTCGGGGCTTTTGTGACTTGGAATTTGTTTGTTGAATGATAACAAGAATCACTTGGTCTTGTAATGTGCAAGTTTTATTTTCGTTGCCTGCAAAAATTTAAATCGACATTTCAGCAATACATTTAATGTACTTTTCATATCAAAAATAAAGCAAATATGTAATAATAATAAGGAACACAATATTTATAGTGGTTCGGCCAAGAATTTGGGCCTACATCCACTTTATAGTCTTTCATTATTCACTTGCATCGGTTTTACAATTGCTTTCAATTACAAGAATCATACATTCATAATTTTTTTTTTACAATATTTCAACAAAGCTTTCAAGTAAAGTATGGACGCAAGTGATTGTTGTTCCAAGCTCTTGGAATTTGATCTCCTTCGACAGTAGTGAGTTTGAATGTGCCGTCAAGAAGCTTCTGACCTATGACATATGGTCCTTTCCAATTTGGCCCAAACACACCTGTCGCCGTCATAATTCTCTTCAGGACTAGATCTCCAATCTCAAAGCTGCGTTGGCGAACCTTGGAATTGAAATGTCTGGCTATCCTTTGCTGATGAGCTGCAATTCTGAGCTCAGCCTCTTCTCTTTTTTCATCAAGGAGATCTAGTGCCTCAAGCTGTAGTTTTTCATTCTCCGCTTGATTGAAATGAATTCTCCTATGTGAAGGGACCTCTGTTTCTACCGGAGTCATTGCTTCTGACCCGTATGCCAATGAAAACGAAGTATGCCCAGTCGCAGCTTTGTGGGTAGTTCTGTATGCCCATAGTGCTAGTGGTAGCTTATCAACCCAACCACCTTTTGCTCTTTCGTGTTGCTTCTTGATGGTTGACTTGATAATTTTATTTACTGCTTCCACCTGCCCGTTTGCCTGCGGATGAGCTACTTCTGAGAAGCTTTTTCGAATTTTGAATCGTTTGCAAAAATCTTGGAATTCTTCATTTTCGAACTGAGTACCATTGTCTGTAATTATCTTTTGAAGCACACCGTACCTGCAAATGATACTTTTAGTCACAAAACTTATCATCTTTTTAGAGGTGATAGTAGCCAGTGGTTCAGCCTTTGCCCATTTAGTAAAATAATCTACAGCAACAATGGCATATTTGATTCCAGATTTGGCAGTTGGTAACGGTCCTACAAGGTCTATCCCCCATATTGCAAACGGCCATGGACTGACCATCTGTGTGAGTTCAGTAGAAGGTGCTCTAGGAATTTTGGCGAATCTTTGGCATCTGTCACATTTTCGGGAATAGTCTACTGCATCTCGATTAATTTCTGGCCAAAAATATCCGTATCGGAGAATCTTCTTTGCTAAAGTTTGACCACCTAAATGATCACCACATTCTTCCACATGCACCTCAGCTAGGATTGTTTTGGACTCTTCCCTGGATACACATCGAAGTAACGGCATTGAGAATCCTCGTCTGTATAATTGGCCATCCTGGACTATATAGCGAGAGGCTTTCCTCAGTAGCTTCTGTCGTTCTTTTGAATTTTCCGGTAAAGAGCCATTGAGCAGATATTCTGTTATTGGAGTCATCCATGATTCTTGCTCTTGAGACACGCTCATGATCCAATCAATATCCATCTCATCAATGCTTGGAGCCGACAGGACTTCCACTGGAGTCAACCCCAGAAATTGAGCTTCGCCTGTGCTAGAGTACTTTGCGAGAGAATCTGCTTTCGTGTTTTCTTCTAGAGGAATATGGCTTATCGTGTAATGATCGAAGTCACACAGGAGTTCCCAAGCCTTTAACAAGTAGGCAGGCAGATTTCCCCCTTTCGCTTGGAATTCCTTCTTGACTTGGCATACAATAAGCTGAGAATCACTGAAGATCTGTAATGCTCGGATGTTTAGTTCTTTAGCAATTCTCAAGCCAGCGATGAGAGCTTCGTATTCTGCTTCATTGTTCGTTGAAGGAAATTCCAATCTCAGTGCATAGCATAATGACCGACCTTCAGGGGTCTCAAGTACAACTCCGGCTCCAGAACAGTAGTCATTTCTCGCGCCATCAACATATAACTTACATTGGATTGGGGAATCATCGATCGTTTCCTCCTCACTGTTACCCTTATCTGTGAATTCTGCGATGAAATCCGCTAAAGCTTGTCCATTGATTGCTTTTCGAGGATGATAAGTGATGTCATATTGACTGAGTTCAATGTTCCACTTTAGAAGACGACCCGAAGTCTCAGGGCGAAACAGGACTTGCTTTAAAGGTTGATCAGTGAGGACTCTGATAGGATGAGCTTGGAAATATTGCCTCAACTTCCTTGATGCAATCAGTAGGCAATAGGCGAGTTTTTCCAACTTGGAGTAATTCATCTCTGCCCCAGTGAGTCTTTTGCTGATATAGTAAACTGGATGTTGAATCCTCTTGTCTTCTCGTATCAGCGCTGCACTTAAAGCATGAGATGATACTGCCAAGTATATAAGAAGATCCTCACCATCGCCAGGCCTAGAAAGTATTGGAGGCGTTTCCATATGGCGAATCAATTCATCAAAGGCATTTTGGCATTCGGGAGTCCAATCGAAACTTTTCTTTCCTTTCTTTAGAGCGTCAAAGAATGGGATGCATTTATCAGTAGCTTTGGAAATGAACCGACTCAAGTCGGCGACTTTTCCGTTGAGACTTTGCAATTCCTCCTTCGTTCTAGGAGCTTTGACTTCTTTTAAGGTGGTAATTTGTGCTAGACTAGCTTCAATGCCCCTAGCGCTCACGATGAAACCTAGGAACTTTTCGGACTCCACCCCAAATGAACATTTTAAAGGGTTAAGCTTCATTCCGTATTTCCGGACGACTGCGAACATTTCTGCTAAGTGTTCTATGTGATCCACTGCTTTCTTAGATTTTACTAACATGTCGTCGACGTAGACTTCCATAGTCTTGCCCAATTGCGGTTTGAACATAGCATTAACAAGTCTTTGGTAGGTTGCCCCCGCATTCTTCAGCCCGAAGGGCATAACTCTGTAGCAGTAAAGACCAACATCGGTGATAAAGCTCGTGTCCTCCTGATCTGGCTCATGCATCATGATCTGGTTATATCCGGAGTAGGCATCCATAAAAGATAACAATTCATGTCCCGCTGTTCCGTCTACCAGTTGATTGATCCTGGGTAACGGGAAGCAGTCTTTGGGGCATGCCTTGTTTAGATCTGAAAAATCGATGCACACTCTCCATTTTCCGTTGGCTTTCTTAACCAGCACTGGATTTGAAACCCAATTCGGATAGGTAGATTCTTTGATAAAGTTATTCTCCATGAGCCGATCAACTTCTTCTTTTAATGCTGCTGACCTTTCTGGACCTTGAGTCCTCCTTTTCTGCTTCACAGGTGTAAATTTTCGATCAATGTTCAGAGCGTGTACTGCAACTTCTGGGGATATTCCGCATATATCGGCATGAGTCCAAGCAAAAACATCCAAATTCGCTTTTAAAAAAGATATTAAGATATTCTGAATCGACACATGAAGTTGTGAACCCACATTCAACACCTTATCTGGGTCCTTTGGGTCAACAGGTACTGGTACTGTCGTTTCGACTGGTACCACTCTATTCTCCCCTGCACTGTCTTTTCTAGGATCCATCTCTTTTCGTGCTCCGCTGTGCTCGCCAGTGCAGGGTCCGCCCTGTAATTGCTACAAGGCTGGTTCTTTGATGCGGATTGGGGTTGCCGCATCCTTTCCCATTTCTCTTTTCCTTGCTTCTCATAGCTCTGTCAGATAACACTCCCGCCCAGCATTTTGATCCCCTTTTATAACTCCCACTCCATTGTCTGTGGGGAATTTAATGGTAAGGCACCATGGGGCCAGAACAGCTTTGAACGCTGCAAGAGTTGGACGGCCAAGGAAAGCATTATAAGCAGAAAATTCGTCGACAATAACAAAAGTTTGCTTGCGGACTACTTTTCTTTCTCCCTCTCCAAGTTCTACAAGCAAATCAACGGTTCCTATCGGCTGTTTTGGCTCCCCAGTGAAGCGAGCGATTTTCTACGACGAGGCTTGCACATCAGCCATAGGGATCTTCATTTGGTTGAATGTTTTCTTGAAGAGGATATTGCAGGATGCGCCACAATCAATGAGAACTCTTCTGACAATAGCTAGCCCGATACCAGCCGAGATGACCAAGGGATCCAAGGTAGGAGCTTCAACACCTGTGGAATCTCTGGCTTTGAACACAATATCATCATTGAAAGTTCTTTGTTGTTTCAGGGGCGTAGCATCTTCCAAAACAAAGACATCTTCTTCGGCCGGTACATACTTCAAAGCCCGGGTATACCTTTCCATCTCACCCCAGCTCCTGGCTGCTGGGTGAGGTCCTCCCGTAATGACATTGATAACAGGCCTTCCGGATTCATGCCCTGCAGTCTTCTCACTTGTCCTGGGTTGATGAGCAGGAGCTCGTTGCCCCTGACTAGACAATGCAGGATTGCTGCTATTCTTTTCCACAAATTGCTGCAGCTTGTTTTCCCTTATCAATTCTTCAATCACGGGAGGTTTAGGATAGTCAACAGAATCTTTAGTGGCAAGGTAAATACGCTTCGGCGTATCTGATAAAGGAGTATATTCCGATTGCTTGAAGGAACGAGGCTTCTTCAGATTTTTCTGTTTCTTCCCATCGTTACTTTCCCTTTTTTGTCCTACAGATTCATTCTTGCGAGGAGCAGCAATGTTATCTTCAGCTTTCTCCAATACTGCCTTTACGGTACAGGACGGCTTTCCAGGCGTATGAACTCATCTACTTTCTTGTAGAATTTTTCAAGGGAATTTGGTTCCTTCATGTTTAGCCATCTTCCAAATTCGCTCGACTTGTCGATGGCCCTCATCAGATAAGTCAAGATCATCCGTGGTTCTGCATTGTCCACCTCGGCCAGCGCTATATTAAAGCGATTCAAGAAAAATCTGATAGTTTCCCCTGGATTCTGTTCTAAACTTGATAACGACATGATATCTTTGGCTTTTGAAGCATATAGTCTGAACTGCTCCTTGAATTTCCGGGTTAGGTCAGAAAACTGATCTATAGACCGAATTGGTAGCTTGGTGAACCAAAGCAGAGCTACACCTTCCAAATATACAGGAAAATATCGACACTTTATTTCATCAGAAGCTCTAGCACCTGTCATGTGCCAATCATACTTATACAAGAATTCGTTCGGATCACTTGTTCCCTTGTAAGCTGGAATAGTTGGAGGGACGAACTTCCTTGGTAATTCAGCCTTTAAGATCCTTTCGGTAAACGGGGTTTTACTTGGAGAGAAACCCCATTCCTTATCGTCATCATTCATTTGCATGCTCTCTTTCATGATTTGTCGAACCATTTCAGAAAGATACCCCTTATCATTTCGAGCTTTAGATCCACCAACTTCAGGAAATGTCTGCTCAAAGGGGCTGGCAGCCCTCTCAGGAATGTTTCTTTCTTCAGCATCATAAACGTTGCCAGCAAAGTTCCTTTTATTACCCGTTGTTCGATGGTTTTCCCCAAGCAAATCGTTCAACTTATTCAAAATTAGGGCATTTTGGGCGTTCTGAGCCTCCAATTGTGCACTTTGGGCATTTATCTGCTGGTTCAGCCCTAAGATTACAGCATCCAACTCCGCTTTTGTAACCCCAACAGGTGGATTGGCTTGATTAGGTACTGTGGAAGCATAGGTTCCCTCTTGAACATTTCCAGATCTAACAGATCTACTCCTTCTCCCCGGAGCCATGATTTCAGATAAACTTCTAGTCTTCAGAGAGATTCCTCCAACAAACTTTCGTGGAGCAATGATGATAATTCTCCTGAGTTCAGCCTTCTCAGTGAAAGCACCAAAAATGTTAACGCCAAAATTTGAACGCTAACACCCCGGTGTGTAAAGCGTAGTTGTGAAAGCACCACCCGTGAATACGGGAATCAAGAGATAACAGTAAGTAACAGAAAATGCAGTAAACAACAGCAGTTTTATAGTGGTTTGGCTTATGATCAAGCCTACATCCACTTCAATCCTTTTTATTGCTGACTGAATTACAACTTATTACAATCTCTTTCAATTACAATCCAACTCAATTCAAAAAGACAAGTAGCTAGGAAGAACTTCAATGCCACAGAGTTCTTTGAATCCATGATTGGATATGTCGAATCTTTGTGTGAAGTTTGGTCTAAAAATCTTGCGTGAGTTTGAAGTGATGGAGTTTAGATTGTCTTGAAGATAGTAGAGCCTTGATGTCACGAAGAGAATGATCCAAAAGTCCTCTTCATGTTGGAGTTAGCCCTCTATTTATAGAGAATTCTAGGTAGAGGTTTTCGCAAGTCATGAGTCGTGTACGACTCATGGAGAGTCGTAAGTCGCACTCGACTCAAGGTTCAAGAGTCAGCAGGCAGTGGAGCAGGTGTAGTGGTTCTGAGCTTTTCTTCGTTCATCTGGATACAAGTCCTAACTCGTTCGCCAGTTAAGAGGTCACGGTTTAAAGTGAGGCAGCACTAAAATCTTGGCTCTGTAGTTTTAGGTCGTGTATGACTTAAACTAGGTCGTAATTCGTCAACGAGTCGTCTTATTACGGCATGGTATTGAACTTGCTCTCTAAGTCTTAGGTCGTAACGTCTTTAAGTCGTGGACTTTCTTAAGTCGTGACATTCCCTAAGTCGCTTAGGTCTTAATCCTGTTAGGTCGTTAGCTCCTTAACTCGTAAGCTTTTAACGCGCAGGCTCTTTAGCTCGTAAACTCCTTAACTCGTATACCTCCCCTGAGACATGACATATCTTAAGTCGCAGAGGCCTTAAGTCGCAGATTTCTCTGAGTTGTGAGTCGCTTAGTCTGTCAACTCATTAAGTCGTTTTATCCTTAAGCTATAAACCGTTCACCTCCTCAAGTCGTAAACCATTCACCTCCTCAAGTCGTAAACCGTTCACCTCCTTATGTCGTAAACCGTTCACCTCCTTAAGTCGTTGAGTCGGCAATCAGTTGAGTCTTGAAGTACCTTGAGTCGTAGATCCACTGAGTCGTTGAGAACTTTATCTGATGAGACGGCCCGGGCCTTAACTCGTTGACAAAACGGGGTTAACATAAGATTTAAACAGAGTTTTCAAATCTAAGTTTAAATCTAGATTCAAAAATGAATTTGAATCCTAGTTTGAAATAAAATGAATTTAAAATGTTTTAAAACAACATTGAATGTTTAAAGTGTATTTTAAATTGATTTAGATTGAATATGGTTTTAAAACTATTTTGAATTCCCTTTAGAAGATAAGTATTTCTTTAACATGTAATTAAAAGGTTTTTCAATTGTTAAACTTTGTTAAAGTTAAAATTGCATTCATTTTAAATTTAAAACTTAAAATGGAATTTAATACTAAATTTAAAAGAAAATTGTTTTAAAATGCTTTTGTTAATGATAATTTAATCATTAGTAGGAAAATATTTTATATTAAAAGGTTAATTAAGATCTAATAATTTAGGATAATTAAATTATTAAGGTAATTAAATTAGATAGTTAATTAATTTACTTAATTAATGATTTGGGTTAATTAATTAAATAATTAAGGATTTTATTCAACTAATTAAAAGATTAATTAAGTTAATTAAGATTAATTAAATTGAAATTAAGGAATCATTAATTAGATAAGATTTGATTTAAATTAATGATTTGAAATTTATTAATCAAGTAATTAACAATTAATTAAGTTATAGATTAACACTTAATTAATTAAATAATTAGAGACTAATTAATGGGTTGTTATAGATAAAATAATTTGTAATTAATAATGATTAATCTCAGTTAATTTCTTTAGAGAAGTAATTAAAGATTTGTTAATGGTAAATGAAGATCATTAAATTAGTGTTATTTAATATTTAATTAATGTGATTAATTTTAATGATTAATTAGATTCATTAATTTAAGGATAAGCGTTTGTGAGTTGTTTAGTGTAATTACTTAATGGAAGTAATTAAGAAATTAATTACTAAGTGTAATTAGTTAAGTTTATTTTGATTAGTTTAAGTTAATTAATTAAGTTTAATTAATTTAAAATAATCACTGGATAATTTAAGAAGTTATTACTCAATGTAATTAATAAAGAATAAGTACTTAGTGAAGTAATTAAAAAGATAGTTACTGGATGTAATTAGATCGAAGGATAATTAGGAGTGGAAGAGTTTTTGGAAATTAATTACTTTTCGTAATTAATATGTAATTAATATGAAGAATAATCACTTAGTAAAAGTAATTAATAATTAATTACTTAGTGTAATTAATTAAGAATTGGTTAATAAAGCTATCTGAAGATAATTAAGAGATGTAATTAATTAAGGGTAATTAATTATTTAAAGAGATTAATTTAGGGTGATTAATAAATATAATTAACTAAAGATTAATTATTAAAGATGAATAATTAAGGAGTAATTAATTTATCTAACGAAGCAATTAAGGTAGTTAATTACTGAATGTGATTAATCAAGAGTGATTAATCAATATGGTTTAATTGATAATTAATTACTTAATGTAATTAATTTTAGTAGGGCAATTATAAATAAAAATAATTAGGGATCATTAACTCATATAATTAATGATGTAATTAAGGATTGATTAATTAAGAACAATTAATCAATGAAGGAATAAATTATCGTAATTAATTAAGGAATGATGTAATTAATTATAATTAATTAATTAGTGGAGTAGTTATAGGTTAATTACTGAATTTGGTTTGGAATAATTAATTTGTGAAGTTAATTAAAGGCTAATTACTTGAATGTAATTAAAGAATAATTAATCAAGGGTGATTAATTAAGGTAATTTATTATAGAGTAATTAATTAGTTGATTTGTAATTAAATATTGGGTTATTTAAGCAAGATTTATAATGATGAAGTAATTAATTTAATTTACTTTAAATTAATTAGAGAAGAAGTAATTAATTTAATTCATTAATTATAGAATGGTGATTAATAAGCCATTGCTTATGAATGTTGATAGATATTGATTGCCCTGAATAGTTGAGATCTGAATTATTGAAAGAATAAAGAAGAATTGGGAAAAATCTGAAATTTGAACATTTCAGTTAAAAGATTTAAGTCAAACAGAAAATAATAACATTAATAATAAAGTCCATAATTAAGGAATTTTGAAATAAACTGAGTAAGTAAAGAAATTTATTTCAAATGGAATAAATTGGGAATCAATTCGGAAAAATTGATTCAAGTGATTGAGATTGGAAGTTCTCCCTGAATAACCAGGTACGTTTTCAAGGTAAATTTTTAAACATAAGTTAATAGTTTTAAAATTGTTTCAAAAAAATGTTTTGGAAAATTTATTATTTCTAATATTTAAATTCTAAAGTAAGTATTTTATCAAATCTATTATAGTACTAATTTCTTAAAGAGTGACTTAGTATTTTGTTTTTAAAAGTGAAAATATAGTTTTATATTTTATTAAGTAACCTTATTTTCAAATACTCATGTAGTATGTATTTTGAATAAATTATTGAAGTAGTTTTTTTTTAAATAAATGTTTTAAAGTATATTTCAAAGTAAAGCATTTTAAATTATTTTAAAAATCTAACTTTGTGCTTGGTGATTTCAGTGGAGATAGAAGATATTTGGGAAAGTTTATTCTGAAAAGGAAAGATGATTTGAAACTCTTTTCAAAAGGTTGAAAATAGAAATATATCTTATAAAGATATTTTGAGATAAATAAATAATTTGGGAAATTATTTATTGTTGGATGGTTGTTTGTGAATATTAATTGATAGTTAAATAACCGACTATCAATATTGGCCAAATACGTTGATTATTTCGAAGAGACCGGGATCGAGATTTATATCTCGAAAACCACTTCGTTCAGGTTTGTACGTTTCATGGAAAACGATTTTGGATTCGAAGTTGGAGCAGTGAAGTGAAAGGGCTAGTCGCTACTAATCCTGAGAATATTTCCAAAATGGATGTAGTAGGAATAGTGCCTTTGGTTCCGTTCAAACCCGGGACAGACTTGTATGGATGAATGCTTTCGGAAACATCGTCAGGTGGACTATGGGCATTCAAAGGGATATGTTCTAAAAAGGTAACACATAGCCTCAAGCCTCATCAAATGGGGATAACTGAAAATCAGGGGTTATGCAGCAAGGCTAGGTGGGTAGCACCTAAGCAGGGTGAGGTCATCCCTGTCTAGATGTCCCTTTTATTTCGGCTTAGTAGGCGGTTGCTGATCCCAACCGCGGGGTGATCTCACTCGAGCTAATGCGGTAAGGGGTAGTCCTGGTCCTGTGTTGCAGGGGAGCGGGCATACTCCTCTATACTGTGATCTTGGCCACGTACTGTGACAGGTGGTACCCCAGTGCCTAGTCATTAGTGGGAAATCCATTCTCCCTACGAGCCTTGTACGAGTTTTGTTTGTATTACCCACTCTGTGGCTAGTAGCTGGAATTTAATCATGTAACAATTTCGGCTATTTTATAAGTATTTGCATATAGACCATATTATAATATCAGAGGATTTCTATAAAAATTGTTTTAGCTATCGTAAGGTAAAAACCCGACATGTTTATTTGTGGCGTGGTCTTACGAGATGCTTTTGTTTTCCAACGATTTTTGAAGCTTTAATAATCAATTGAGTGTGATTTTCTCACGCTGGTATTCCAGACTGACTCGGGTGTTATTTAACTGTAGTGCTTGGGTCCGACCGAGTATGATAGGATACATGATATGATGCTCTGGAGCTTAGGAGACGAGCTGGATGACGATACGTACTTCCGTACTTGTTTATATATATATATATATATATATATATATATATATATATTTCGTTGTGTTGAGTTGCTGTGTATCCAGTTGTATGTTATTGATGTTGAGCTGTGATTGATGTACACTGATAAGGTAATATATAAATAGAGATATTTGATTTTTGAGTAAAGATTATTTATTATCTTTTATATTTTATTCCGCTACGATGGTTAGATTCTGATGTTGTTTTCTATTTTCTTCTTCTACCTCCTCTTCGCTAATCCAAATGGTTCGTATTTCTATACAACTTGAGTTGATTATGTAGGATAGTGCTGACTCAAGGGGTACAGATTTGCGGGTCGTTGCAGTTGGTATCAGAGCTTAGGTTGGTGATACCCTTGGCTCTGGTGGGAACTACTCTTTTAAATTAGAGAGCGTAGTACTCTAGAACGAGTTTGAGCGTATTAATAGATATGAGTGCGTATTTTTTAGTGAATATAAATTGTTTTAATATTGTGTTGATTAGTTTATTGAGTGCCACATGAACATTCATCGACAAAGTCTGTACAACTGTATCGAAGGGGCTTCTAAACACTTGAATAGAACAATTGACACGGTATTGCTTTTAAATGTGGGTAAATGAAATAATTTTACCCAAAAATATATTTTTGATATAAAGAAAGTTTTGTAAACTATTTAGCTAATATATGATTGCTTGGATGTTAGGAAGAGTAATACTAAATTATTATCATTGTTAAGTATTATTATCATTGTTAAGTGGAAATTTAACTAGAAATTTAAAACATAACCAAAGGTTAAGGGAATAAATTCATTATAAAATGAAATTAATAAATATGAACTATAAATGTAATTTATAAATTAAAATATAATTAAATGGGAATTTGTATAAGAATAAACTATACAAATGCATTATAGTTAAAATTTGAATTAAAACAGAATTTGAAACTTTAAAACACGGAGATTTTGGAAGTATTTTGAAGACAAATAATAACATTATTGTTTTAAAAAGTATTTCTGAAAGGAAATTGTTTCAAATAAATTTTGGAAAGGAATATAGCATTGAATTCACTTCAGTCGCTGGAAAATAACTTCGGTGATGACTGCAGCATCATCAATGTTCATTTTTGAGTTTCTCCGTGAAACATTGCTGCCAAATTGATTTGTTTAGAAAAGCTAGTTGTTTTTGAATATTTCAAAGGAAATTTGTTGGAAATAAAACCAGGATTGGTTTAACTTTTGAGAAATGTGATCTGAGATGTTGGAGAATTCAAAATGATTTGAAGCCAAAAGCCGGGTGTTTGAAAATCCTGATGAGATAGGTTGTAAGCTTATAAAGTGAGATGATTTTTAAATTAGGAAAGGAATATAAGCTTTGATGTTGGAAATTTAAATTTAAGGTGAAAAGTTAAAAATGAACTTAACCTGGATGGGGAAACAAAAATTTAACTGGACTGAAATTAATTGGATAGGCTGAAAATAATATCCAGTTGTATTTGAATTAAGTTGAAATCGAATTGAGTTAAATAAATCTGAATTAAAATAAAATTGAATTGGAATAAGAATTCAATTGAATTATTGAATGGAATTAGATTCTTACCTGAATTAATGGAAAATAAGTTGAACAAGGATTGGATTGAAATGGATAAATCAGAATAACTTATAAAAAATTAAAATCCATGGAATAAAATATGCTTGGGTTATAAATAAGCATAAGGCTTGAGTTAAAAATAAAAGATGAATATATTCAAGCCTAGAATGAGTGGAATTGTGTAAAAATAAGTGTGACTTATAAAATTGAAAATGGAATACACAATCCAAAATAAATATTGTTTGATGTTTTGGATAATAAAACGAAAGAAAATCCAAACTTGAATTATAAAATAGATTAATTTGGGAAATTAAATGAAATGATATTTGGAATTAAAAATCAAGTATTGGATTATAAATAGGGGAAGAACAAATTAGATAGTAAATTAGTTAATGAAATATGTAAATGGAACCTAATGCAGTTAAGTAGAAGCTGATTTGGTGAGTTAATATTGAAGTTTGGAAAAAAAAACTCAAGGTATAAATCAAATTCGACTTGAATCATTAGTGAGGGAAATATAATTAGAAGTGGCCTTGCAATTAATTAAATGAATTGAAAATGAAATTGAATTGTGAGTCAATAAAATTGGATTGTAAATTAAAAGAGAAAAAAAAGTAATAGTTTGAATTGCAAATAAAATCCAAAAAAGTGGAAATAAATTGGAAATGGCATTGTAATAAACTGAACGAGTTGAATCTGGAAAGTTAAATTTTATAATAACCAATCAAATGAAATTGCAGATTTAAAATGAGATTTAATTGAGAAAGAATTAAGTTGAATAGAAAAGAAAATTTGCTTGTAAAATGAAAATGAGCTTAAGTATAAAAATTTGAATAAATTGAAGTAAATCGATTTAAGCTAAATAGATGAGGGAATTGAATTGAATTCAACTTAAACTAAGTTTAATGATATTGGGTTGGATTTAAAACCAAGTGAAAATAAATTTGAATCGAATTAAACTTCGGTGAGTTACGGGTAATAGTTAACGGAATGAAAATTCTTAAATAAATAATTGTAAACCATTTAAAATGTTAAAGAATTGAAATAACTTAGTGACAATATGAACAATTGAATAAATAAATGGCTGGAATAAATAAGAATCAAGTGAGGTGCGGTTTAAATAAATTGAGAAATAGTTATTGAATGAAATAGCCAGGATTGTTTTCGAGCTAAATAAAATAGTTTGGAATAAACAAATGTGGAATGAAATGTAAATGAATGGAACGTGAATAAAATTGGAAAGGGATAAAATTTAATAAATGTGTCGAGCTTGATCAAGTGGTTTTGAATGGAACCTGTTATCCCGCTTTTTGGCAAAGCCGTGATACCAAAAGATTGGCCAGAAACAAAGGGCAATTCGTCTCAGAGATTGGTTGCACTTCTCTTCGCTATGGATATCGATGAATTTTGTCCGAGCCCGGATCAGGCCGCAATTGATAGGGCATGGCAAGAAAGACCATAGAAGCCAGTATTTCAAATTTCAAGACGGTCCGAGGTCGTATGCTCAAGTTATGATGGATTCAAGATGAGACGGTGCACATTGCTTGGTTCGAACCCATCGTGTTCGAACCCATCATGTTCGAAACCACCATGTTCGAACCCATCCTGTTCGAACCCGTCATGTTCGAAACCATCTGTTTCGAACCCATCAGTTTCGAATCCATCCTTTAACTTCGAAACCATCACTACTTCGAACCCATCAGAAGCTCCGACTCCATCGCCTTCGAATCCATCCAAGCTTCGAATCCATCAGGAGCTTCGAATCCATCAGAAGCTTCGAATCCATCAGCTTCGACTCCATCAGCCATCGGTTTCGAATCCATCCACATCGCATACGAAAGCATGGATTCGAACCATATGGAGTCGAACCATATGGATTCGAACCTATGGATTCGAATGAATCAGTGGAGTCGAAGCGACCAGCATGACGAACACCCAATTTCGAACCGATCGTAACTCCAAATCTACTGATCCAAATCCCATGAAATTTTTACAGAAGTTTGTCTACATGATGAAGAACGTCCACGCCAAGTTTCATCGTAATTGGACAATTTTTTGATCGATTCGAAGTTCACTTCGAATCGATCCCAAACTGGGCACGCACTTCAAGAACGCGGGCCTGTGGGCCCCCCGTCACGCACCAAGCAGCCTCTCCATGATTTAGGCAGGATTTTGGCCTTCCACACCTATAAATAGAGCCCCTGGTCATTCAGAAGAGGGGTCGGAGAATTTGGAGAGAAAGAGTACGCCTAAACGCTGCCAGAATCATTCCATACCGCCATCTTGGCTGCTGATTTCGAATTTAAGTCTGTTGTCTGCTGTAATTTGCCTCAAAACACTTGTAACCTTCAAGTATTAAGCAATAAAGTGATCAAACTTCATAGTGGACGTAGGCGCATCGCCGAACCACTCTAAATTCTTGTCTTCTATGCAATTTACTTTTCTATAACTTGGAGTTTTTGTTAGATAATTTTCATTTCCAATTTAAGTTCTTCACTTATTATCTCTTCAAAGACTTCCGAAGGGTGTTGCCCAATTTTGGTGCTAACATTTTGGTGCTTTCACTGAGAAAGAAAAAGAACCAGTTCTTTCTCCCGCTCCGTGGATCTATCTTCGATACCGGATTGCACAAATCTAAGAGGGAGATCCAGACTTCAAATTCAGATTCCACCCATTCTTTTCAGGTTTGCTCAAAATCTAGGATAGGAATCTAACCTACAGGATGGTTAGTACGAGAACCACTTCCAACATTGGTAACCAAGAAGGTCAGAATAGGCAGAATCCCGCACAACTACCGTCAGCCAATCAAGATACCGTTGGGCAAGCAGATCAGTCAGGTCCGGTTACAAGGCAGGAGTTCCAAACATTACTGCAGGAATTAACTAAAAGCCGACAACAGCTAACTGAGCAGCTACGTATCAATGCCGAATTAGCTAACCAACTAAACCATCAAGGGCGAAGGAGATCAAAGAGGGACCACGCTCCGCATTCTTCCGCGGAAAGCTCTGCCTCATCCGACTATAACGGCAGATCTACGCGCCCCAGGCTTGACGGAAATCATGCGCATGCCTCTGGCCTCCGGCAGACATTAACTGTAGGGAAAATAAGAGTTGGCCCCTCCGCCAGTTTTCATACGGGACCCTCCTCTCGAGGAGGCACTATGCCACAGCACACCGCAGATAACCAAGCCGCCGCAGTTGGCGCAGGAGTCGACACCCGAAATCACATCAGTCCAAACTGCCACCCACAGGAACGTGTCCCAGGACCGAATATCCCGGAAGATGTCGAGCCAAGGAGGCGAGATTCGGATCGTCGACAGCGCCCGATCCCACCTCGCACTGTGGAGCCCGACCACACTTTGGCTCGACACCCTTCAAATACAGCAACACCTGATCTCTCAGCTATGGTCCGCCAAATGGTTCGCGAAAGTCAAGGTTTGACGAATGACGATTGGGGGATCTCTCGAAGTCACACCCCGTTCACCGATGACATATTATATGCTGAGCCTCCCCGGCGATTCAGAATGCCGGCTTTGCCCATGTATGAAGGAAACTCCGACCCTAGCCAGCATATTCTAAAGTACGAGTGGTCAATGACTGCTGCAAGAGCTGATGATGCAGTAAAGTGCCGTAGTTTTCCTATTTCCTTGGGAGGGATTGCGACAATGTGGTTTACACGATTACCACCACGGTCTATCTCCTCGTTTGACCAGTTGGCGACCAAGTTTATCGAACAGTTCCGTATGCACATCGCCAGGCCTAAAGACGTAAACACTTTATCTAGTGTCACTCAAGTTCCCGGGGAAACACTCAGGCGATACCTGGAAAGATTCAACGCCGCCTGCGCAGAAATCACTAACCCCAATGATAATTCAATCTTGATGGCTCTTACTAAAGGGATTGACCCCGACTCTGATTTTGGAAACTGGCTAGCTGGAAAACCTCCCGCGTCGTTGGATCGTTTCTATTCCAAAGCCGCCCAATTCCTAAGGCGTGAGGATGCGAAACAATCTAGGAAGCAGGACGATGCAAGGCCCAACAAGGAGGGGGTTCAAAGCAATGTGGCGGTTAAACAGTCAGGAGAGGGCTCAGGAAGGGTGCAGTTGAATATTCAGAACAAGCAAACCCAGCCAAGGAATGGCGATAATAGGAATAAGAAGCAGGATCAGAACTGTGGCCCCCGACGTAGGGCGCAAATGTTTGAAAACTATACACCACTGAATACGACATTGGAAAACGTATATCTACAAACCTGTAATGCAATTCAATATAAGAAGCCGGCTCCGAAATTATCATCGGAGAAACAGATTCAAACGGGGAAGTTTTGTAGATTTCACGAAAGCTATGGACACAACACCAATGACTGCAGGCATCTGCAAGACCTTATTGAAAAACTGATCAGAGAGAGGAAGTTGGATCAATTTGTGCGAGCACCACAAACCGGCGGTGTGGGCCCGTCAAACCAAAATCGTGCGCAGAACCAAGAAAAACAGGAAGAGCCCGCCCGTACAAGCGGAAGGTTGGTCATAAATACAGTCAGTGGTGGCCCTCATCCAGCGGATCGAAGTTGGAGGGAAATGGAATCATACGCCAATTCGATCGGGCACGTAAGTTTTGAAAGCTGTAGTACACTTGATGAAGGGACTCCGGCTAAACAACAGAAGACGATGACGGATGATATCATCTTTAGAAACCGAGATGCTGACAAAGTCAAAGCCCCGACCATAGACCCACTGGTCATATCCGCACAGGTTGGTCCTGCTTGGATGAAGAGGATCCTGGTAGACAGTGGAAGCTCAGTAAACATCTTGTTTAAAGGGGCATATGATCAGATGAAGATGGAAGCTAAGGATCTAAAGCCTTGTCAATATAGGATCCACGGCTTCGACGGAAGTGCAAATATACCCACCGGGATGGTGGAATTGCCAGTAGAATTGGGAAACGGAGAACGCCGTAGAGTCCGAATGTTACAGTTTGTTGTCCTGGATATCCATTCAACCTATAATGCCTTTCTGGGCCGACCAGCCCTTGCAGAATTTAAGGCAGCAATTGCCCCGTGGTGTCTGACTCTAAAGTTCCCTACTGACCACGGGATTGGGGTCGTTCAAGGGGACCAGGCTGCCGGGAGAGCCTGTTATGTTGCTGAACTACGAAAAGCGCAAAGGAAGGAGAAGGGAAAGGGCGTGGGGGAATCTCTCCGCGTCCGCTTTGCCGACGATTGACAATTAGCGCCTGGGCCTCGGCCCGGGCACCACGACCAATTCCAGAAGGATCTTGACCCTCGAGACACTGAAGATAATGATGAATCCAAAGAAAATCAAGCTTCTCCAGCCGAGCTGACGATCGATGTTCCAATTGATGACAATAACGATTCGAAAATATTGAAAATTGGGTCTCAGCTAAACCTACAAGCACAACAGGAATTGGTCGAATTTCTCCAAGGGAATCTAGACGTATTCGCCTGGACGCACTCCGATATGTGTGGAATCTCGTCGGACATCGCGAGCCACACCTTAAATATTGACCCGCGATACATCCCGGTCAAGCAAAAGAGACGCGGTATGGATCCAGAGAGATCTGCCGCCCTCAAAGAAGAAGTCGATAAGTTAAAGACGAATGGGTTTATCCGAGATGCTTTATACCCGAAATGGGTATCCAATCCTGTACTTGTCCGCAAACCAAATCGAAAATGGAGAACGTGCGTCGACTACTCTGACTTAAATAAGGCTTGTCCAAAAGACAGTTTCCCACTTCCTCGAATCGATCAACTTGTGGATTCAACGGCCGGACACGAATTATTGTCTTTCATGGATGCTTACTCCGGGTACAATCAGATACCCATGCATGTGCCTGATCAAGAACATACAAGCTTCGTAACTGACCTAGGACTATACTGCTACATGGTCATGCCTTTTGGTTTAAAGAATGCCGGAGCAACTTACCAACGCTTAGTCAACCGGATGTTTGCCGATCAGATCGGGAAAACCATGGAGGTTTATGTAGATGACATGTTGGTAAAATCACGGTACTCCATTGATCATGTCAAGGACTTGGAGTCAATGTTCGATGTCCTCCGGAGATATGGGATGAAGCTAAATCCATTAAAATGTCATTTTGGGGTTGCTTCCGGAAAGTTCCTTGGATTCATCGTCAACGCCCGGGGAATAGAGGCCAACCCCGAAAAGATCTGGGCAATCAGGAATCTTCAAACCCCGAGGACCATAAAACAGGTTCAGAGTCTCAACGGAAAGGTTGCAGCGCTAAGCAGGTTCATCTCAAAATCAACAGATAAATGCATACCCTTTTTCGATCTGATCCGAAAAGGGAAACGAAACTTCGAATGGACCACGGAATGTGAGGGCGCGTTTCGATCACTAATCCAGCATCTTTCCACACCACCGATTCTTTCAAAACCTATTGATCACGAGCAATTATACCTTTATTTGGCTGTATCTGAAAACGCTGTTAGCGCTGCATTGGTTCGTGAGGAAGACCGAATACAAAAACCAGTCTATTACGTCAGTAAACGATTAACCGGGGCCGAGAAAAATTATCCAAGGCTAGAAAAGTCGGCATACTGCCTAGTCATCGCCTCGAGGAAGCTCCGTCCATATTTTCAGGCTCACCCTATCATTGTATACACCGACCAACCGTTACGACAGGTCCTCACACGACCTGAGACGTCTGGCAGGTTACTAAAGTGGAACATTGAGCTGAGTCAGTTCGACATCGCATATGTTCCAAGGAGAGCCATACACGGTCAAGTCTTGGCAGATTTCATTGCCGAATTCACTGTTCCTGAAGACTTACCCGAAACTGGTGACTCCCCCGAAGATATATGGAAACTATACACTGATGGCGCATCCAACGATCGATGCTCAGGCGCAGGGATTGTGCTTGAGACCCCCGAGGGCCGATCCATCTGCTACGCCTTAAAGTTTGACTTTCGGGCAACCAACAACGAAGCTGAATACGAAGCCTTGCTCACCGGGTTGAAGTTGGCCCGAGACCTGAAAATTATCGCTGTGGAAATCTACTGCGATTCCCAGTTGGTGGTATGTCAAGTTCGGGGTGAATATCAGGCCAAGGATAGAAGGCTAGCCGCTTATCTATCCCGGGTCCGAGCAATACTGGATCAGTTTGATTATTATACCATTTTCTACATACCCCGAGAGCAAAATCAGAAAGCCGATTCATTGGCAAAGCTGGCAAGTACAGGCGAAACTCAACACTTGGGACTCGTCCCTGTCGAGACATTATCCTCTCCGAGCATTGATCGAACGGAAAATGAATTCACATTAGAAGCTACATCCGAGAAGGAATCATGGATGACTCCCTACCAAGATTATATTAAGCATGGCACACTGCCCGAACGACGAAGCGAGAGAAGACAGATTCTTCGAAAGGTGTCGCGATTTGTCATTCAAGACGGAGTTATGTATCGAAGAGGTTACTCTGTTCCTCTTCTCCGGTGTATCGCGCATAACGAAATCAGGCGAGTGTTGCATGAGGTGCACGAAGGAGAATGTGGCGATCACACTGGGGGGCAAGCGCTTGCCAAGAAAATACTTCGAAATGGATATTACTGGCCTACCGTTAACCGCGATGCTATGGATTATGCCAAGAGGTGTGATAAATGCCAGAGACACGCTCGGATCCCTAGAGCCCCGCCTTCTGAAATAACCCAAATGGTCAGCCCGTGGCCATTTGCAATGTGGGGGATGGATATAATCGGTGCATTGCCTTTAGCTAAAGGGGGTGCAAAGTACGCCATAGTTGCGGTTGATTACTTCACCAAATGGGCTGAGGCTGAGCCCCTTGCAACAATAACAACAAAAAAGGTGATCAACTTCGTGGTGCGCAACATCATCTGCCGGTTTGGTATCCCGCATACTATTATCACCGATAATGGAGCCCAATTCGACAGTACTGAATTCAGGGATTTCTGTCTGCGATTTCACATCCATAAGAGATTCTCAGCAGTAGCGCATCCACAAGCAAACGGTCAGGTCGAGGCCGTCAATAAGGTTATCAAGTCTATATTGAAGAAAAGATTGGAGAAAGCCGGGGGCAAATGGGTCGATGAACTACCAATGGCTCTGTGGGCATACAGAACAACTCACAAAACTACGACCGGACACACCCCTTTTTCTCTATCCTATGGCTCCGAAGCAGTTATCCCGGTCGAAATGGAAGTTCACTCTCACCGTGTGACATACTACGACCCGAAAACGAATGTTATATTACTTGCTGAATCCCTAGATCTGCTTGATGAGAAACGTGAAGAAGCCGACGTGAGGGCAGCTGCATATCGAAGTCGAGTCGCCCGAATATACAACGCCAAGGTCCGCCCATGAACTTTTGAATCCGGCGACCTGGTACTCAAAAGAGTTTACCCGGTCCCTTCGCACATGAACCCAAATTGGGAAGGGCCGTATATGATTTCACAAAAACTCAGAGATGGCACGTTCAAGTTATCGACCGTTGATGGTCTCACTTTACCAAGAGCCTGGAATAGCGGAAGCCTCCGTCCCTACTACACCTAACAGGCTTTATTTATCTTTCTATCAATTTCTTCCTTAGCATTTTGTTTTTCGCATTTTGAAATTTGAGCTTGTAATAAGGCAACTGATGTTGTCATGCTTCTTTTGTTTCAGCAATAAAACGCCATCTCTTCGAGCCAAAAGTTGTGATTCACTGAAAATAGCACATAATATCACATTGCACGAAGAGCTATAATCCATCACACGGTGGGATTTATCTAAATAGGGAGTAACTGTGATACGACCAGTAACTTACTAAATAAGACCCGAGCTCGGGGGCAAAACACAATACCAGCATTCACAGGGATTGATACACGACAATCCTTTTACTAACTCCAACTTCCCAGAGTGTGAATTGGAGTATAAAATATCCAATAAGTCGTTCCCAGAGCGCGAACGGACTCCAACTTCCCAGAGTGTGAATTGGAGTATAAAACGTCCAATAAGTCGTTCCCAGAGCGCGAACGGACTCCAACTTCCCAGAGTGTGAATTGGAGTATAAAACGTCCAATAAGTCGTTCCCAGAGCGCGAACGGACTCCAACTCCCCAGAGTATGAATCGGAGTATAAAACATCCAATAAGCTGTTTCCAGAGCGCGAACGGACTCCAACTTCCCAGAGTACGAATTGGAGTATAAACATCTAATCCAGATCCCCGAAGCACGAATCAAAGTACAAGTAACAATTCGAAGTTCCCAAAATACGGGCCGAGATATCAATATCAACTCCCAATTCCCATAGCGTGGAATGGAGTGTAAACATCGATAACCCTCAGATTCCTGGAATGCAGGACAGATTATCAATCTCAAATTGTCATGAGTCCCCAGAAGGGGGGGAGGCATGTGTTCAGGGCTTGCAATAAACGCAATCAGCCACCAGAATATGAGTATTACTCCCCACAACTAAGGGGCAAAAAGCTGGGTGCTAATCGCTGGCTTAAGTGATAATATACTCAGAATCCGACTCATTCATTAAATCACGACACGAAGCTATATAAATACCAAGCGAATACAACACAAATACTGCAAGGCATTCAGATAAGAAGAAAAGTGTAACTTCCCATTTCATCAACCAACAAAAACAAGTTTGATTACATGGCAAGTAAAGATGTTTCAATTAAGTGGAGGCCGCATCCGTACATACACATGGCCCAAGAAAGAACAAAAGAAAAGGCAAAAGAATTGTTATCTGTAAATCTCACGACAAAGCGAGGGGCTCACTCTTTCTTCCTCCGGTGCTTCTTCCTCGGAGTTGAGCCGCTAGACCCACTGCCTGGCTTCATACGAGACTTTTTGCCTTTCTTTGTAACATCCTCCGGTTCCGGCATGATATCAACATCTTCCTCAGAACTGGAAGGGATGGAGATCCTTTTATAAGGACGAGCCAGGGGCACGGGAGCAGTAACGGATACTTGTTCAGCAACACTCGAGACGGTTACTGTGCCACCAGGAGAAATCATCATTAGAGAAGATAAGCTTGAAGGAACGGCGTCACCATCGGGGCCAACTGTCACTGTCTTGGCCATCTCGGCACTTATCTCTGCTAAAATCTCCTCCTCACGAGACAGTTGAGGTGCGCTAGGTACGCCAGTGGTCGTCACGATCGAGCCAGAAACAGAAGTACCTCCGCTCGTCACGAAAGAGAGGTCGGGCATGGGGTCAAGAGGATGACCAAATAGCTCTTCAAACATTTGAACATCGAATGACATTGAGCCTCCTTCTCCCGTATCACCAACCATGGCGGCAGTTGAAATCGCCTCGGTGACGATAACTCCACGTGTAGGATGTAAAGCCGAAAGGACAGGGAGCACGGGTGCGACACTCTCGGTCACTAAACAACCAAAATTAGAGCTATCAGACCAAGAAATTCCCTCGAAAGTCAATGTTTTGAGACGTAAAGGGAAATACCTACTTTACCTTGCCTTGGAGCTTGAACAAGCTCGGGGACGAACGTCTTGCCCGAGGACAGTTCCGGTTGGTCCGGATTGTAGGCGGGAATAACTTGTGAATCAACCACGGTAGCAGCTTCGAGTGAAGTCGAAACAGGGACTTCAGTATTCCCGCTATGGTGCACGACACCCGAACCTTCGCCAACCTCCGTTCGATGGACGACAAGTCTTTCTTTTTCAACAGAAATGATTGCTTCATGAAGGGTCCTCCTCTCATCCTCGCTGAGCAGACGTGACTCGAGCTCAAACTCATCTAATACCGAATCCGGACAAGACGTCCTCTTGTTTTCCACTAATTTCTTCCAAGCATTGTAGAGAGGCATCGAGTAATCCCCTAGCCAGGATAGATTTCTATGCTCCAATACATTGGCATTATATGTGTCCAAAAGATCGTCAAATTCGGCCTCCATTTTGAACCTCTCTGCTTGGACTCTATCCTCCAACTCTGATTCAACCTCCTTAACCCTTGCAATTGCCACATCGCGCTCGGCCCGAAAAGATACAGCCTGCTCACACGCCTCTTGCGCAGCCACGTTCGCGTCGTCTTTTTCTTTATTCATGTCAGCAAACCTAGCCTTTAGCTCCTCTAGTTCCTTCACTGCCGCATCCCGCTCAGATTCAACGTTCTTGTATCGATGACCTAAGTCTTCAACTAAAGTGCAATGTGCCTGTTGCATTTTCGCCATTTCAGCTAATGTCTCATCAACCTTCTGTAACGACTCGACCTCGGCCTTGCGGGAAGATTCCGCCTCAGATTGGAGTATGTCGACGATGCGACTCTTTTGAGCCAAGTCGGCCTCTAGCTTCTCAATGATTTGGGCCCGGTCGAAGGCAACTTTGGAAGCCTTAACAGCCGCTTTGTACCATTCTTTGTACTGGGCAAAAAAGTCGCGGGTATAGTTGAGCGCCGAAGTCGCGGCATCATCGGGAATTCTTTTAAGATTTGGAGGAAAAATACAAGCATCAAAGCAAATCTCTGGAAAATCTTTCCTCAGTTGTGCAAGCCTGATGGCCCCTTCGCCAGAAGACTCAACAAGGGTCTCCTCCCCAGATATAGACGTTGCGACCCCGGTTCGAGAATGATGTGGCTCAGGCCTCGAAACCTGCGAAGATGACTGATGTCGCAGAGGCTCGGATGCCTGGACATGACTTCGGGATTACGGAGGAGATCGAGATAGGGAGCGATGCCTACGATCTCTGTCCGATCGTTCCTGGCTGGAGTTACCACGGCGATGATCCTTTGCATAATACCCCTGGCCATATTGCCTCCGGTCACGATCACGGTCGGGGCCTCCACGACGAGATTCATAATAGGTTGAGGGGTGATGCACTCTCCGGAGTTTGTCCAATGTAGTCTGACGACCAGCCATGTTACCTGGAAAAGAGATACAGTTCAGTTAAGTTCCAGGAAAAATCAATAAGACGAGTGAAGCAGTCATGTAGTGTCATGAGAGTGTATGCAAATGTGCAAAGCCCCCGACCAACCAGAGGTTTCGACTGCACTAATGGGTAAAAGCCCGCTTATGTCTAACGCTTCCCGGAGCTCAACCAGCCCGGACTTGTGATAAAGAGAAACGCACTCCGGTATGGGAACGTCATCCAGCCCTGTGAAAATGTTTCCTGATTGACAAAGAGCGGAGTCAGAAGAAATAATTCCAGAAGTCAAGCGAGACACGATTACGGACTTCCGTCTCGCAAATTTAGGAACAACGGCCTTGCCTTTCCGTTTTTTCCCTGCTTGGGGAAAATCAGCCGCTAGCCCGGTGTCAGTAGGCATCCTCTCATCATCGCCCATTCCTCTTATCGCTACACCGGTCCTCTTCTTTGCCTTCGGAGCCGATTTCACAAACCCTTCAATGACAATACTCTGGTTCGACTCAATTAAGCCCAGCGTCCTTAAGTTATCATCGGTTAAGACCAAGTCAATGTGCCGCAGGTCACTCGGAACCTCTTGTAGAATTCGGATGATGTTTCTGTATCGACCACCGTCTGGCCTTGATATGATAGCTGCAAAAAAAAAAAAAAAAAAAAAAAAAAAACCTGATGTCAGTTCAAGTGGTGACAATGACCATTAAAGAAGGCTAACACGATTTACGATACTTACGTCTGGACAGCCATCGCCTAGCGAATCCTGGAGGGCATCAGACAAAGAACCATTCATTCTTAAAGTAACTGAGTCTGGTCCAAGCTCCCGTCACAATCTGGCAATTTCTAACTGCCTCCAGAAAGGTGAACGATGGACTATCACCCCTGCTCTTGAAGTTGAATATATGTCTAATTTCAGCTGGCCTAGGCGGACGAAAAAGGCGGTCCATGAATAAGATGAAAACACTGTTCAGTAACGCGTGTCCGTTAGGGTGAAGTTGTGCGGGAGCGATTCCAATGAACGATAGCATCTCCCTGATATATTGGTTAAACGGGGGGAGAGTTCCAACCGCACAAGCGTGGCGATAAAAAGCAGTATAGCCCTCGGGTGGATTGTGAGGCCTATCATCAACTCCCAGTAGCAAAACATCATCCGGGGATAAGCTATGCTTTGAACATATCCGACCCAATAATGCTCCAGAAATATTAGATCGGACGGAATCTATGGGATCCTCGATAAATAAGGCCTCCGGCAATTCGTCCGGAGCAGGATCTATTACTTCGGGAATGATCTCTGGAATTTCTAGCATCAGAGGAGGCAAGCTTTGTAACTCTAGTTGTTCAGAACCCGAAGACTCCATAACTAACTAACTCACGAAAAAGCAGCGTTAAAAAACGAAGAAAGCCCGTATATTCCCCGGTGTGAAGCATATGGATATGTCGTGCAATGCGAATACATAACTAAAACAAATTTTACAAGAGTAAAACGCGGTATCTGAACGACTAGGCTTTTGGATCAGAGAACGAAAACGACCGTCATCACTGACCGTCGCTTTCGCGTCCTTCGGATACTGCTGGCCGATTCAAGTGTGGATTCGTTTAAGTCACGGTGCCATCGACGAACTCAAAAAGACAGGTCAGGTCAACCTTGATCATGCGAAGGACGAAGCTCGTCGGAATCAGATATGCTAAAAATTTAGTGAGTTCGTTAAAAGTTCGATTTAAAAGTGGTCATAGTTCAGAAGCAAGAACGTTCGAATCAATCAACATGATTCGACACGAGTCAGATCGATGAACCTCGAATCAGCGCAGCTCGAACCCATGGAGCCCCACCTGACTTCGAATCCATCAAAGTCGGGCTCCTTCGAATCAATCAAGAGCGGTTCGAATCCATGGAGCTTCGAAACCATCGAAATCGTGCTCCTTCGAATCCATCAAGGGCGGTTCGAACCCATGGAGCCCCACCTGACTTCGAACCCATCAAAGTCGGGCTCCTTCGAATCCATCAAGGGCGGTTCGAATCCACGAAGCCCCACCTAGCTTCGAATCCATCGGAGTTGAACTCCTTCGAATCGATGAACGTGTCATTGCTTCGAATCGATCAGTAGTGAGCTCCTTCGAATCGATCAGAATGCCACTGTTTCGAATCCATCACAGCTCGCCTTTTTTGTTGTGTTCTCCTGCGATCATCGGTTCGAAGCTACCCATTCGAAACCAACTCAAAGCGCGCACCCCTGATCGATACGGCTCAAAGTTTTGCATTCCTCAGTTCCATGGAGTCGGCCTACTTCGTTCAAACCTCGTCACTCTCCAAAAATTTCCAGAAGGAGGGGTTGAATCAATGCCAAAAAAGATTAATCTATCATTCTCAAAACCGAATCGACCCCTTGATTACCTGATTTAGTTTGATCACAAATGGAAGCTAGAAGGAATTTGGTCGATTCGTGAAAAAGCACGTTTGATTTGGCTCTGGGAAATCGATTCAGAGAAGCAGCTAAAACAATGGTAAAAGGTAAAAAGTGAAAATGAAGTCAACCTCGTATATTTATACGGATTCCAAGAGGGATTAGTGTCACTTCAACTCCCATCGATTCGAACGACCACTTTCGAATCCATCCCAGTTTCGAATCCATCGGAGTCTTCGAACCCATCACTGATTCGAATCCATCCAAGTTTTCTTCGAACCCATCACTGATTCGAATTCATCCAAGTTTCGAATCCATCAAGGGCTTCGAGTCCATCAGGGTCCTCGAATCCATCATTGATTCGAATCCATCTAAGCTTCGAATCCATCGGGAGTTTCGAATCCATCAGAAGCTTCGACTCCATCAGCAAACAAAGACCGACATGACTCATGGACACACGACGTTAATAAGGGCGGAGCTAATGTATGTGTACACATAACGAACTAACGTTCGATTTTGAACATTCACAGGGATCAAATATTCACCCTGTTATAGCAACGACAGCCAACGATTAAGCACAGCCGCACAATAATCAATCATATCAAGGCAAGGTTACGGCAATACGGTATATGAGTCTCAACAAAAAGAGGGCAATGATTTTTCAGAAAGAAATGGCAGCTATTCAAAGCACGTCATGTTCCCACAAGACATACTTTGGGGGGCAAAATGTTATCCCGCTTTTTGGCAAAGCCGTGATACCAAAAGATTGGCCAAAAACAAAGGGCAATTCGTCTCAGAGATTGGTTGCACTTCTCTTCGCTATGGATATCGATGAATTTTGTCCGAGCCCGGATCGGGCCGCAATTGATAGGGCATGGCAAGAAAGACCATAGAAGCCAGTATTTCAAATTTCAAGACGGTCCGAGGTCGTATGCTCAAGTTATGATGGATTCAAGATGAGACGGTGCACATTGCTTGGTTCGAACCCATCGTGTTCGAACCCATCATGTTCGAAACCACCATGTTCGAACCCATCCTGTTCGAACCCGTCATGTTCGAAACCATCTGTTTCGAACCCATCAGTTTCGAATCCATCCTTTAACTTCGAAACCATCACTACTTCGAACCCATCAGAAGCTCCGACTCCATCGCCTTCGAATCCATCCAAGCTTCGAATCCATCAGGAGCTTCGAATCCATCAGAAGCTTCGAATCCATCAGCTTCGACTCCATCAGCCATCGGTTTCGAATCCATCCACATCGCATACGAAAGCATGGATTCGAACCATATGGAGTCGAACCATATGGATTCGAACCTATGGATTCGAATGAATCAGTGGAGTCGAAGCGACCAGCATGACGAACACCCAATTTCGAACCGATCGTAACTCCAAATCTACTGATCCAAATCCCATGAAATTTTTACAGAAGTTTGTCTACATGATGAAGAACGTCCACGCCAAGTTTCATCGTAATTGGACAATTTTTTGATCGATTCGAAGTTCACTTCGAATCGATCCCAAACTGGGCACGCACTTCAAGAACGCGGGCCTGTGGGCCCCCCGTCACGCACCAAGCAGCCTCTCCATGATTTAGGCGGGATTTTGGCCTTCCACACCTATAAATAGAGCCCCTGGTCATTCAGAAGAGGGGTCGGAGAATTTGGAGAGAAAGAGTACGCCTAAACGCTGCCAGAATCATTCCATACCGCCATCTTGGCTGCTGATTTCGAATTTAAGTCTGTTGTCTGCTGTAATTTGCCTTAAAACACTTGTAACCTTCAAGTATTAAGCAATAAAGTGATCAAACTTCATAGTGGACGTAGGCGCATCGCCGAACCACTCTAAATTCTTGTCTTCTATGCAATTTACTTTTCTATAACTTGGAGTTTTTGTTAGATAATTTTCATTTCCAATTTAAGTTCTTCACTTATTATCTCTTCAAAGACTTCCGAAGGGTGTTGCCCAATTTTGGTGCTAACAGAACCTGTTCGAATAATGAACTAGTTTGATTAGTAAAATGAAATGCAAGTGAGTGGATTCAAATCTGAAATGCAATGAAAATGAGAATATATGGATTGTGAATAAATTTAAAATTGGAATAGAATTAAGTATTAATTGAGTTGAAATCAATTTAAATTGGTTATAAAACATAAATACTTATTTATTCACATAGATCTCGTCAAATTGCATAGAATAAATTGTCATTTGATGTAAATGGACGTATTTAAAATGTTATGAATTGATAGGAGTAAAATAAATTGATTTTGAGAGCAATTGAATTAAATATGAGTTCGGTTTGCTTCAAAATAAATTAAATATAAGTGACTGAGTTTTGAACCACTCAAATTGAATGAAGTTGTGTAAGAATGGATTAAAAACCATTCAAATTTAATGAAATGGTTCATAAATTAACTGAAACAGTTAAATTAGTATGAAAACTGTATAAGTTGCTTATGGAAAAATGTTTGGTGTGGAATTCTTTTAAAATTCGTTTGTTTAACTATTTCAAATAAGTGAAATGTTGTTAAACTTCATATATGTGGCACTTACATGATTAAATTGACAAAGTAAAGGTACGTGGGAGCCGTTTGGCTGGATTTTGGGCACGCTAATTGTTAATATAATAAGCTGTTTGCTCAAAAATGCTAAATAACGTACACTACGCAATAAAATTAGGAAATATGAACTGTTTTTAGTTTTTCCGACCGGGTGGGTTGATGTATATATATTTATACCTTTTGTGAAATTGCAAAAGCTCCTCCGTACAAAGAAGACTCTGCCAAAAAAATTCGGAAATTTTAGGAGTTAGAAATTTTCTGAAATTTTTTGGAAAATTTGTTGACGACAAAATGGTTTCAAATTGGAAATTGAAATGAATTAGTAAATGAAGCTAATTAAAGTAATGACATAAATTAGTTATAAATGGAAGATAAAATTTAATGTTCATAGTTGAAAATAAATAAAATTCATATGGAATGTGAAAACCAATTTGAATAAAAAAATAGATATAAACTAAAGTGGTAAAGTGGAAATAAATAAAGAAATATATATAATGCTTATACTAAACTTAAGTAAGGAATGATAAATTCTTAATTGGAAACTGAATATTCCAAATATATTCTAAGTTGATATATGGATGAATAAATATTAACATTTGGTAAGGAAGTCGATAAATTGTTTTTGGGAAAATTTGTTTGAACAATTGAGCAAATAGTATTGTTTAAAACTATGAGGGAGTTAGGGAAGTTAGTAAGAATGATAGTGAGTCTTTAATAAAAGACATGTTATGGCAAGTTGATAAAACTGTTTGGTTTTGGGAAAAAGTAAACGGGTATTGGACCATTCTTTCTAATTAGTAATTTTAGGGACGAAATTCTTTTAAGGGGGGAGGAATGTGACGACCCTGAAATTTTAAGCATTTATAATCGGAATATTTAATCGATTTTAAGTATTCAATGGGGTAATTTTAATTTGAATTCAAATATGACGATTTAATTGAGAATTAAATTATTGAACTAAATAATTTGAAGTTGGGTAAAATGTTGAATCCGAATTTTTAAGCCTATTAAAAATAATTTGAAGGCTTGTAAAATTTATATTGACAACACTAAAGATAATAGAAGTTGTAAAATTGAATTTAACACTGATTTGTTTAGTTTTGAAATTTTATCGTTTAAATTGAATTTAAAAATAGCCTTCCGTGGCACAGTCTTGAAATTTGGCGAAACCAGTTCCATTCGGTCTGTAATATTGAATTATTATCAGATTACAAATTTTGTAGTGTTTGGAGTTGTCGTGTGATCATACGATGGATAAACGTATTTAAAGTTTAATTGATAATAACTGATTCAGATTTTAAATATAATATTTTGACTAGTCAAATACACTTCACATCAGTCGTTGTTCTCAAACACTTAGGTCACTGTAGCAAGCCAACATCTATACGCAACTTTCTTTTCCCCTTCTTTTAATAATGGCTCGGCTTCCTGTAACAACCCGCATATGTTATGATTTATACATTTAAATGTTTTATTTAAATATTTTATCGATACTCGGAATTTAGTCCGAAAAGCAACTTTTTGCATACGGTCGAATTAGGACTCGGGACCACTCCCATTGAGTTTAAAATGACGTTTGCGACCTTTTTGAGTATAAGCTTCGATAAGTTTGGAGAAAGTTGAATTTTGCTACTTTTTGCTTAGGGCTTTGGTTTGGGCTGAGCCCAATAACCCCACTTATGTATTCAGTCCCAACTCCACTACAACTCCTCATTTACTTCATTTCCAATTCCTAATACTCAAGCTTTAGCAACAATGGTGGGAGATGGGAAATTAAAACTCAAGCCCTAGTTTTCTTTTGCAAATCAAGTTCTAGCTCCAAACTAATAGAAGAACCCATTGGTAAGCTTCTCTTCTTCTTCTCCAACTCATTCTCTTCTCATTTCAGAAATTCCTAAACCTAACTTTGGGAATGTTCTTCTTTTAAAGCTTAGAATCAAGCTTATTGAGTTGGATTTGAAGAATGGTTGATTCTCCTTTGCTTTCAAGCTTCTTCTTTATTTGTGTGATTTCAAAGGTGAGATTTTTAATCTCACATCTAGGTCTATGATTATCTTTGATTGTTAGGTATAAATTCCTAACACATATTCATGTGTATTTGATTTTGATTTGGATAGGTTTTGTGAACATTACAAATTTTAGTGTTTTGAGTTCAAATTTTCAAAAATCATAGCTTTGTTGTTTGAACTTGTTTTTGGTGATGCATCGAGGAGCATATAGGGCCGGGTTGCCGATTGGCATAAACCCTTAGAGCCAATGTTCGTCCGGTTGCATTTTGGAAGAGTTTGCCCTTCATTTGAATAGGCTGAAAAACAGCCCACGCATGATTCAGTCGACTGAATCTTCTGTTCAGTCGACTGAACCTGGAACCCGAAAGTTTCCAGGCATGATTCGGTCGACTGAATCCTCTGTTCAGTCGACTGAACCTGGAAACAGAAAGTTTCCTGAACCTGGAAAATTTCCAGGTACAGGGTCGGTCGACTGAAAACTCTGTTCAGTCGACTGAACCTGCTGTTTGAGTCCATTTTGCCTTTATGGACTGAATTTCCAATGTTAATCGATTCATGTTGATTCCCTTTTGTTATTATCACTTATTATCGACTTTGATGACATTTTCTTCGTGATTTTTGGGAATGTCCATTTTGATGGATTCGGTATCGATTTCTTTGGATTTTATTCACGCCTTCGAATGCGAATTTTAGTGATTGATTGTTCCTACAATCTTCTTTGTGATTTGTCACTTTAAAAATATAAAGGTTTCAATACTAGTATTAAATTTCAAAATTCTTTCATCAAAACGATTTCAACACTATTTTATTACAAAGCTCGTTTTTTCAAACCAATTTTCAATCTATTAGTATATACAAACCTTTACCTCACTCATACGAGAAATCTAATTAAACGACTTAGTAAAACAAGTGGTATGAAACGCTTGCGTTTACTTCGTCGGTTAATTCTTGGACTTGTTCGGGTGAACCTCTTGTGACAATTTTCTAGTGGAGATCTACAATTTGTTCGTAAATATTTAAGTTAAGCTAGTGGTTATGGGACATGAAGCTAAATTTATATATCTACTAGCTTACAGTAATTGACACTTCTTGATGATCATGACGATCATTTTTGTGATTTAGACTAGCAATGTGCGATGTCTCTTTGTCTACGAAGAAGACTAAACCCCGTTTGTGTGAGTTTCAACTCACATATGTAGGGTAGCGCCTCATGGTCTTCGGGGCGTTCGTGTGTCAAAAATTAATGGCTAGCTACCATGAGATAGCGTCTCGTTCGTTTGATACATATGTAGGTGAGTTTTCATGCTCCCGTTCGTGTGATAGACCTCCCCCCTATTTTGTGTGATTTATGGATTTCGTGTGTCGAATTCTGGAATTTTCTTCTTCACCTATTTTTGTGATTTCTATTGATATGATTTATCAATTTTTGTGCATAGGTGAATTCGTGTGTCATTGACTGGATTTCTTGAGATGATTTCTAGAATTTGTGTTTCACCAATTTTCGTAATTTCCATTGATAAGTTTTATCAATATTTGTGCATTGGTGGATTCGTGTGTCATTGACTTTTGTGATTGACAATGATATAATCGTCAATATTTGTGGTTTGATGAACGAAATAAGGAGTATGAGATTTCTTTGGTTCTTGTGTAGATTTGGTGATATTGATTAATCTCTTGTTGATTTTTCAATTACTTATATATATCACAGCTTGGCATTGTGATTATTATGTGTTTAGTCATATCTCTTATTCTATATTGTTTCATCTGATATTTATAGTTAGACTGATCCGTTTATTATTTTCTTATTAAATAATACTCGGGTTAGACCGAGATGTTACAGGTGCTTCTGCTTGACTTTAAATCCGGGATTACCTCTCTGACTTTTGGCTAACTACTTAGATTAGTAGTTTATTTTGTTGTATACACTTGAGATATAGACTCATAGTTGTATTCTTTTGTATAGCACGTGTTGTTATTCTTTTGTATTATTGTGGATCTTTTTGACCACTACTCTGATATACACTTTCATGTGTTAATTATATATTCATATCTTCTTCCGCCTTTGTGATATGAATTACCTGTGAATAATTTGTGTTATTCTTATTTCTATATTTGTTTTCGAAGATTACTATAGCCACTATGTAGTAGCTTTGAGTTTGTGTCGGTATGTCGGATTTCCTCTTGTGATGAAAAGTTATATTTTTATCTGGCATATCGGTGCTCGCCCAAAGCAATTACACGGATGGTCGCTCCTCAATAGCCTTATTCTCCGTGCTAGTTGACAGCATTACTCCATAGTGTTCTTGGCTAGCGTGGGTATAGAGGTGGGGCGTCAGAGTTTGGTATCAGAGCCAAACTTCGGTACAATATGGAATATTATAATAAGGATCATCGTCCTAAGTCCATCTTAGGAGTCGTGCTTTAGGATTTTATTCGAGTCTTCGTGCTGATTCATCCTATTTTATTTTATGATCCCTTGTTTTATCTATCAAGATTGCTTGATATTCATTAGTGAATAATCTTCTTCTTGTTCTTCTTTCTTTCTAAAGGAAGAGAAATGTCTAGACCAGGCCATCCCAGAGCTGGACCATCTAGTGTTCCACCTCAAGATGGAGTTTTTATGACTGCTCAACAGCTTCTTGATTAGTGACGAATTCTCAAGCAGCTGGAGCTAACCCGGAACCTACTCACCCAAAGTCGGGATTTGCACGCTTGTGCATCGATTACACTAATTTGGCTGGGGAGCCATTCAAAGGTTCCGAAACTATTATAGAAGTACAGGCTTGGCTAAGGTCATGCGATCGAATCTTTTCTCGCATGAATCTTATTGACCTTCACCGAGTTCAGGTGGCCTCTAGTATGCTCCGAGAAAGAGCATTGGACTGGTACGAGCTTCTTATTTCTGAGATTAATGAAGCGGATCTCACCTGGGAGCAATTCCGGGAAGGCTTCGAGTTGAAATTTGTACCAGAAGCAGAGAAAGTGACATTGGGTCGACGATTTATAGACCTTGTTCAAGGTTAGTCCTCCGTGACTGATTACGTCGCCTCCTTCGAGTCGCTTTCCAAATATGGGGTTGAATACATCAACACCCCTTTAAAGAACCAAAGGTTCGTCTATGGCTTAAACAAAAATCTCAAGAAGCCATTACTTCTAAAATTAGAAGTTTCTTTCGACCAACTCGTTGATATTGCTCTTCGTCTTGAAAAGGCGGATAGGGAGAATGATGTTGAAGTGGTGGGTTCCAAACCAAACTTCAACAACAAGAAGAGGCCAAACAAATTCAAAGTCCCTTATCCCAATGAGAAAGGGAGGCAAGCAACTCCTGTTGAAAAGACCTTTTCCTCTACTCAAGGGAAATACTATAATTGTGGTTCAAAAGACCATTTTGCGAGCAAGTGTTCAAAGCCTCGTACTTGTCGCTATTGCAAAAGCCCAGACCATTTTATGCATGTATGTCCCAAACTTCGAAATAGGAAGGAGGGAAAGCTTAATGTTGCTCAAGCCCCTGGCAACACATCTTGTGACCAAGGTATTTCTCATTCTATTCTGGATGGAATTATTTTATTTCGTGATCATCCTACTCGAGTTCTTTTTGATACGGGTGCGTCCCATTCTTTTATATCAAAAGAACTTGTTGATACGTTTTATTTGGATGTTTTGTGTTTAATGACTTCATTGAGAATTGCGAATCGGTTGGTGGATCCGCGACAATCAGTTTATTGTGTAAAGATGTCGAGATTATTTTGTGTGATTTTTCTTTCCGAGCCGATTTGCATGTCATGCGTTATTTAGGCTTTGGAATGATTTTGGGAATGGATTGGCTTAACCGGTATGAAGCTCATATCCTATGTCCTGAGCGGACTATTCATCTTCGACATCCTCAATCTGTTAAGCAGATTTCTATTAATCTTAAAGATTCAGATTCCAGCTTGGTTGCATCTTTATATTCTTTAAATCCTCTTGATGACGATGATGGTGATGAGGGTGATATTATTTCTCTTATTCACGTCGTTTGTGAATTTTCCGACATATTCGAGCCCGTTTTAGGATTACCACCTAAGCGAGCAATTGAGTTCAGAATTAATCTTATTCCTGGAGCTCAACCTATCATTCGTCCTCCGTATCGAATGTCCAATAAATAAAACGAGGAGATGCGTAAACAATTATCCGAATCGGGGACGAAGCAATTTATTCGCTCTAGTTCCTCGCCTTGGGGAGCTTCAGCTATTTTTGTGAAGAAATCCGATGGAACACTTAGGCTTTGCGTTGACTACCGCAAGCTTAATGATCTTACTATAAAAAATAAATATCCTTTACCTCGGATTGATGATCTATTCGATCAACTTAGTGGTTCTAGAGTCTTTTCACAATTAGACTTAGCTACTGGATTTCATCAGCTTCGTATTGCAGAGGATACAAATTCCTTTGACATCGTTCCGTACTCGTTATGGATCTTATGAATGGCTTGTTATGCCATTTGGTTTAACGAATGCCCCAGCTTATTTCGTTGACCTTATGAATAGAGTTTTCGAAGACTTCCTCGACCGGTTTATTCTCAACTTTATCGATGATATTGTTGTGTATTCTAAAACCGAGGAGGAGCATGAAAAACATCTTCAGATTGTGTTGGAAACTCTTAGGAGTAATCAATTAAAGGCAAAATTTTCTAAATGCCGCTTTTGGCAATCTCGTGTGAAGTTTCTCGGTCATATTATTTCCGAATCCGGAATTTTCGTGGATCCTTCAAAGATTGAAGCGATTCAAGATTGGAAGAGAACGGAGAGTGTGATAGAGATTCATAGTTTTCTCGGATTGGCGGGCTATTACCGTCTTTTTATCAAAGACTTTTCTAAGATTGTCGTGCCTCTCACTAGCTTGACGAAGAAAGGTGTTAAATACATTTGGTCGGACAAATGTGAAGCTTCTTTTCAGAAATTAAAAGAACTTCTTTTTGATGCTCCTATTCTCGTTATTCCCAAGGGGAATCTAGATTTCGTTGTTTATACCGATGCTAGTCGCGTTGGTTTGGGTGCCGTTCTTATGCAAAGAGAACATGTTATTGCTTATGCTTCTAGGGAATTGAAGCCTGCTGAGACTAGTTACGCCACTCATGATTTAGAGCTCGCGGCTATTGTTTTCGCCCTTCGTATTTGGCGTCATTATCTTTTAGGAGAGAAATTTGTTCTTTATACCGATCATAAGTCCTTGAAGTATTTATTCTCTCAAAAGGAACTTAATTTGCGTCAACAGCGTTGGCTCGAATTTCTTGCACCATATGATCTTGATATTCTTTATACTCCCGGTAAGGGTAATTGTGTCGCCGATGCTCTTAGCTGTAAACAACAAGCTGTTGTTTCCATGATGATATCTGAATGGAACGATCTCGAGATTTTATCCACTTGCGAAATTCGAGACTGTGTTTCCGATTTATGTTCATCTCTTGTTTTATATAGCCTTGAGGCTCATCCTTCTCTTTTAGACCGCATTCTTGAAGCTCAAAGGCTAGATCCCGAATTGGCTCTTCTTGGCCAAAATATTAAGGGTAAAATTGATATTGAAGGTTTGAAAGACTTTGATATCGATCCTCGTGGCGGCATTCGGAAATTTGGTAGACTTATCGTGCCAAATATTAGAGATCTTCGTAAAGATATTTTAGAAGATTCTCATCATTCTAAATTTACCATTCATCCGGTTAGTAGCAAAATGTACGCGGATATGAAGCGACTTTATTATTGGGAGGGAATGAAACTTAACATCGCTAACTTCGTTAAGCGTTGCATGACTTGCCAACTCGTTAAGGCCGAACATCAAAGGCCCGGTGGGTTATTGCAACCTTTAGAAATTCCAATTTGGAAGTGGGACCAGATTTCCATGGATTTTATAAATGGCCTTCCCCGTTCTCGTTCGGGTCACGATAGCTTATGGGTGATTGTTGATAGGCTTACTAAATCCGCCCACTTTATTCCCGTTCGATCTAATCGAACCGTACCTCTTTTAGCCAAACTTTTTATTAAATAAATTGTTAAATTGCATGGATTTCCTACTTCTATTGTTAGTGATCGTGATCCATTGTTTACTAGTGGATTTTGGAAGAGTCTTCAAAAAGCTTTGGGAACGAAGCTTAAGTTTAGCACCGCTTATCATCCTCAGTCCGATGGACAAACCGAGCATGTGAATCAAACTCTTGAAGATCTTCTTCGTGCATGTGTTCTTGATTTTGGCGGAAGTTGGGAAGATCATATTTCACTTTTTGATTTTTCCTATAATAATAGCTTCCAATCTAGTATTGGTATGGCACCTTTCGAGGCACTCTATGGAAGGCCATGCCGATCAATTTAGGTCCAGATTTTATTCGGGATTCCACAGAAAAGATAGATCTTGTTCGTCATAGGATGAAAAAAGCCCAGAGTAGACAAAAATCCTATGCCGATAACCGAAGAAGGAAGTTAGAATTTTCTGTGGGAGATCTTGTGTTCATTCGTGTGTCACCTATGAAAGGTGTTGTACGTTTCAGTCGATCGGGAAAATTAGCGCCTCGATATATTGGGCCATTTCCTATCGCTGAACATATTGGTTCCATGGCAAATCGCCTTTTATTACCGGCTCAATTTTCTGCTATCCATGACGTGTTTCACGTTTCTCAACTTTGGAAGTGTCTTCGAGATTCCGATTCTATTCTTGAGCCCGGTGTTGTGGAAGAGATTGAAGTTTCGCCTAATTTAACTTATGAGCAACATCCTATTCGTATCATTGCTTCGGAGGTCAAACGACTTCGAAATAAAAATGTTCCTCTTGTTAAAGTTCAATGGTCCTCAAATCCTAAGGATTGTACTTGGGAATCTAGGGAATTCATCGAGCCGAACACATCCGGACTTACTCCCTCGTGCTCTTTAAGGTGAACTTCTTATTTTGAATTTCTTCTTTTGTGTTGATATGCATCTATGGTTGTTACTATTAGTTCATTTATTCCTTATGGTTGCGTGGACGGAATTTCTTTAAGGAGGGGAGTCTGTAACAACCTGCATATGTTATGATTTATACATTTAAATGTTTTATTTAAATATTTTATCGGTACTCGAAATTTAGTCCGTAAAGCTACTTTTTGCATACGGTCGAATTACGACTCGGGACCACTCCCATTGAGTTTAAAATGCTGTTTGCGACCTTTTTGAGTATAAACTTCGATAAGTTTGGAGAAAGTTGAAATTTGCTACTTTTTGCTTAGGGCTTTGGTTTAGGCTGAGCCCAATAACCCCACTTATGTATTCAGTCGCAACTCCACTTCAACTCCTCATTTACTTCATTTCCAATTCCTAATACTCAAGCTTTAGCAACAATGGTGGGAGAGATGGGAAATTAAAATTAAGCCCTAGTTTTCTTTTGCAAATCAAGTTCTAGCTCCAAACTAATAGAAGAACCCATTGGTAAGCTTCTCTTCTTCTTCTCCAACTCTTTCTCTTATCATTTCAGAAATTCCTAAACCTAACTTTGGGAATGTTCTTCTTTTAAATCTTAGAATCAAGCTTATTGAGTTGGATTTGAAGAGTGGTTGATTCTCCTTTGCTTTTAAGCTTCTTCTTTATTTGTGTGATTTCAATGGTGAGATTTTTAATCTCACATCTAGGTCTATGATTATCTTTGATTGTTTGGTATAAATTCCTAACACATATTCATGTGTATTTGAATTTGATTTGGATAGGTTTTATGAACATTCCAAATCTTAGAGTTTTGAGTTCAAATCTTCAAAAATCATAGCTTTGTTGTTTGAACTTGTTTTTGGTGATGCATCGAGGAGCATATAGGGCCGGATTGCCGATTGGCATAAACCCTTAGAGCCAATGTTCGTCCGGTTGCATTTTGTAAGAGTTTGCCCTTCGTTTGAATAGGCTGAAAAACAGCCCAGGCATGTTCAGTCGACTGAATCTTCTGTTCAGTCGACTGAACCTGGAACCTGAAAGTTTCCAGGCATGACTCGTTCGACTGAATCCTCCGTTCAGTCGACTAAACCTGGAAACAGAAAGTTTCCTGAACCTGAAAAATTTCCAGGTACAGGGTCAATCGACTGAAAACTCTGTTCAGTCGACTGAACCTGCTGTTTGAGTCCATTTTGCCTTTATGGATTGAATTTCCAATGTTAATCGATTCGTGGTTATTCCCTTTTGTTATTATCACTTATTATCGACTTTGATGACATTTTCTTCGTGATTTTTGGGAATGCCCATTTTGATGGATTCGGTATCGATTTCTTTGGATTTTATTCACGTCTTCGAATGTGAATTTTAGTGATTGATTGCTCCTACAATCTTCTTTGTGATTTGTCACTTTAAAAATATAAAGGTTTCAATACTAGTAGTAAATATCAAAATTCTTTCATCAAAACGATTTCAACACTATTTTATTACAAAGCTCATTTTCTCAAACCGATTTCCAATCCATTAGTATATACAAACCTTTACCTCACTCGTATGAGAAATCTAATTAAACGACTTAGTAAAACAAGTGGTATGAAACGCTTGCGTTTACTTCGTCGGTTAATTCTTGGACTTGCTCGGTTGAACCTCTTGTGACAATTTTCTAGTGGAGATCTACAATTTGTTCGTAAATATTTAAGTTAAGCTAGTGGTTATGGGACATGAAGCTAAATTTATATATTTACTAGCATACTGTAATTGACACTTCTTGATGATCATGACGATCATTTTTGTGATTTAGACTAGCAATGTGCAATGTCTCTTTGTCTACGAGGGAGACTAAACCCCGTTTGTGTGAGTTTCAACTCACATATGTGGGGTAGCGCCACATGGTCTTCGGGCCGTTCGTGTGTCAAAAATTAATGGCTAGCTACCATGAGATAGCGTCTCGTTCGTGCGATACATATGTTGGTGAGTTTTCATGCTCCCGTTCGTGTGATAGGCCTCCCTCCCTACTTTGTGTGATTTTTGGATTTCGTGTGTCGAATTCTGGAATTTTCTTCTTCACCTATTTTTGTGATTTCTATTGATATGATTTATCAATTTTTGTGCATAGGTGAATTCGTGTGTCATTGACTGGATTTCTTGAGATGATTTCTAGAATTTGTGTTTCACCAATTTTCGTGATTTCCATTGATAAGTTTTATCAATATTTGTGCATTGGTGGATTCGTGTGTCATTGACTTTTGTGATTGACATTGATATAATCGCCAATACTTGTGGTTTGATGAACGAAATAAGGAGTGTGACATTTCTTTGGTTCTTGTGTAGATTTGGTGATATTGATTAATCTCTTGTTGATTTTTCGATTACTTATATATATCACAGCTTGGCATTGTGATTATTATGCGTTTAGTCATATCTCTTATTCTATATCGTTTCATCTGATATTTATAGTTAGACTGATCCGTTTATTATTTTCTTATTAAATAATACTCGGGACAGACCGAGATGTTACAGGTGCTTCTGCTTGACTTTACATCCGGGATTACCTCTCTGACTTTTGGCTAACTACTTTGATTAGTAGTTTATTTTGTTGTATACACTTGAGATATAGACTCATAGTTGTATTCTTTTGTATAGCACGTGTTGCTATTCTTTTGAATTATTGTGGATCTTTTTGACCACTACTCTGATATACACTTTCATGTGTTAATTATATATTCATATCTTCTTCCGCCTTTCTGATATGAATTATCTGTGAATGATTTGTGTTATGCTTATTTCTATATTTGTTTCCGAAGATTACTATAGCCACTATGTAGTAGCTTTGAGTTTGTGTCGGTATGTCGGATTTCCTCTTGTGATGAAAAGTTATATTTTTATCTGGCATATCAGTGCTTGCCCAAAGCAATTACATGGATGGTCGCTCCTCAACAGCCTTATTCTCCGTGCTAGTTGATAGCATTGCTCCGTAGTATTCTTGGCTAGCGTGGGTATAGAGGTGGGGCGTCACACTTCCCCATTTTTATTTCTTCTGATTTAAACGATTTCATTCTCAATTGAAAAATGGCCGAGGCCTTATCCTTCAAATCGAAAACCCCAGAAAAAAAAATTAAATTAGAAGCCAGAGAAAAAAATGGAGAACGAAGCCGAAAACCCCCTTCTCGATTTAGTGGCGGCCAGAGATCGAATCGATCCGCATGAGTTCGAGGGCCCTGAAGTCGAATTGTTCCAGCCGATGGGGTTGAGATTGCTCGTGAGCGACTGGGCTTTGTCGTCGAGCAAGGAGGTTCGCATGCGACAGAATTAGGGTTCGAAGCTAGGTTTTGCGTCGGGTTTCGGTTGCGACGTTAGGGCAAGCTTTTCGTGGCAGCGATTTTATGAATGAGGTATTTTGTTTTAATCTAGTTAATAAAATTTTGTGCACTTTTTTTTAATTTTAAAAAAATATACATATATATGCTTAAAGGAAGAAATATATATAGACAGAGTATATATATTGATCTGTGCAGTAAAATAAAAAAATAAAAAAATATAAAAGATGGAAGTATATATATAGGTAGACAGAAAATTTGTGCAGTAGAAATATATATATAGGTGCAGTTTCCAATTTTAATATGTGTACACGACTATTTTAATTTAATTTTATAGGTAAGCTAGAGAAAATTGGATACAGATAAGGTTTTGGGAATATATATGTATATGAATTTTAGAATGTTGAGTAGTATGTAAAATTGGATTCTGAAACTATATAAATTAATTTTATAATTGTACGAGTTTCAAAGATAAAGAAAATAAATAAATATAGATGGCTAGTTTAGATTAAATTGTTGGTCAACTAAATTTATTAAATAGAAAATTTTCATAGTTTTCTATCAGATGATAATAAACCATATAATATTTTATTTAAGGTCAAAACTCGAGAAAACCAAGGGAATATGAAGTGAATGGCAAATGCAAAAGCAAAGGTGAGTTAATCTCACTTAGTTAAATTTAAATAATTGTTTGAATGGTTGAATTGATTGATGTGAAAAGGCCCATATTATAAAATTTTCAAAGCATTCATTTCAAAAATATCTTTACAAAGATATATATTCAAACTCTTTCGATATTTCAATATTTGAAAACATTTTTGAATACTTATATCCATAACAGGATATTTCAACCCCTATCTTACTTCAATACTTATTAAAATATTTCCAATTTCAATCTAAAATCCACCACTTAGAAAAATAACTCGATATAAATCTTTCGTCGCTATATTTCCTAAAGCCTTTCACTTAGGAAAAGTATGATAAATCAATTTTTCGAAATCATTTCTAATATCAATACTCAGGAATTATTCCATATCTTATCTCTTACACTTCCAAAATTTATATTAATTCCTTTTACATATACCAAAATTGAGTATACTCACCTATAATCTCTTCTATCCATTTATAACTTCTTTGTGAATTCAGATTCATATTCGAAGATCTTATTTTCTAACATTTCGAAAATTTCCATAAGCCCTTAGAATTTTGTTATAAAATTTTCTCTTGTAAAATATCATATGTTAAATAAACCTCATTTAAAAATCTCGAGAGAACTTATAAATAAATTCCTATCATTCCAAACCTCTCTATATATATGTATAAGTATATTTTAAAGAATAATAATTTATTTTTAAAACCAGTTTAAGCAACTATTTAAAATATCAAAACATTTTTAATAAGACATCAATAAATCATTTCCAACTAATTTTTAAATAAAAATAATCAATTTACAAAGATGATTATAAAAATTAGAAATTTATTTCAGTTAATATTAAATATTTGAAAAATCCACTTCTGAAGTATATTATTTCTAAAGCCGCTTTAAATTACATAGTTCGGATAAATAAAAATTATCTTTTAAAACAATTTAACTTCTCGATTAAAGTATATATTTTTAAAATCCAAATAACCAATTCAATTATAAATCCCTTTCGATTCATGACACATCGTTATCATTCCAATTCCTATATATCCTCACTTTTCAAAAATAGAATTCACTTTTTTCCCAAAAATTTATTTTTAATATCTCGATATAAATTCAACCTGTGAGATTTTATTCCAATTTAATAATTGATTTCATTTTCCCTTATTTATAAACATCGTTTATAAATTTATAGCTCTTTTGAGTTTCACTTGTTTATAAAACTAATCCCATTTATAAAATCTCATTTTATAAATCCATTTCTTAGTAAATTCCATATGTTTCACAAATCTATTTAAAATATCGATTTCAAATTCCTTTTCAAATTTTCCTGAAATATAGTTTGAAAATCCATCGTTTAAAAATCCTCTATATAAATTATTTCAAAATCTCGATTTAAAATATTTTAACGAAGAGTTAAATACAACCTAAAATAATTTATTGTCTTTATCCAGATCAATTCCTCTAAAATAATCCTAATTTCGATATAAATATTTTTATATTCAAAATCTGCTTTTAAATCCTTTCAGAATTTCAAAAAAAATATTTATGCTATTTAAAATACCAAAACTTAGGCCAATGCTACTATAGCATCCAATAAAACAAATTACACAATAATCCATAAAGAATTATCAATTCACATCGTATATCACTATATATGAAATTGACCAATATATATCACATCATTTAGCCCCGTACTTTTAACTATTTTAAACTATTAAATTTAATATGATTATTAAATAAAAATGTTTAAAAGTAATTTTTTAATGATTTATTAATATAGTTATTGAATGTGAACTTGAACAAGATTTTGATATAAACAAATTGTGAAGATTTAAGTAATAACAATTGTTGAATGGAAATGCTATGTATTGACTGTGTTTATAATTAATACTTGAAATTAAGTAATGAATATTGGATGACTGTAAAATAGAAATAATTGCTCTATAATTTGAATTTGTTTTAAAAGTTAAAATTAATAAGTTCAATAACTTATATTTCAAAATATAGTGATTTATTGAATAATCAAAATTGTTTAAATTAAATATTGTAATTGTTTAAATAATTGAATTCTGAATTTAACCTGAATGAAAATGATATCAAAACTTGATTTAAGCTTTGTTTAAATATGAATGACGAGTGTTAATATTTGAAATTGGATTAAGTGATTAATTTAAAATTTGGAAATTTATAGTTTTAATTGACGAGTAATAATAGCCATTTTGGCCACTGTTTCGGATTTCGACAAAAGTAGTTTCATCGAATCTGTAATAGTGAATTATTGTAGGATTTCAAGTTTCGTTGTGTTTGGACTTTTCGTTTGGCCTTACGAGCATGAAACCAGTTGAAATCAATTTTAGCATTCAATTAAAATAATTCGATTCAAAAAGCTATCTTCTGCATACAAATGAATTAGGACTTGAAACTTATTATATTGCATTTGGAATAGGGGTACAACATTATAAACACCAGGTGGCACACGACATTTGAAGTTTGGAATTTTCACGGGCAATTGGTATGATATTTTATAATATAATAATATATATTTACATTCATCCTCATCCAACTTGTTCGCATCACAACTGCTTCGTGTTTCCCTCGTACGCTACCTATCACCTCTCCTTTCAAATTCGATAGTTTCGAACATACAAACAGAAGAAGAAAAAATATTAACAGATGAAAGAAAAAGAAGAGAAAAAACAATGGCAACAGTTGCGATCGACTTGGTGAGAGCACGCGATGGCATGGAATGGGAGGAAGAGAGCGCGTGGTGTGGGTCAGGTCGTGTTCATCAATTTAGAGCTAAAGTTGGCGTGGCGATCCATTCGATCGTCGTTTAGGGTTTGGGTCATCGTTCGTGCATGGTCGGAGGGTGACGTGAGTTGAGGGCGGTGCACGATGGGGAGTGATGGCCTTGCATGGTGGTGCAATGTGTTCATCTACGACATGGAGATGGGGAAGTCACGAATTTACAAGAAGGATGAGTTACTTGGTTCGATTTCATAACGGAGAAAATGATTAGGGTTTGTGTAGGTAATTGATTTAATTAATTAATAATTATGCTAATGATAGTTTAACTATTTAGTGTCTCTTTTTCATATGAGGCTCAATTCTAACAAAAATGGTTGCTGAAAAATCGTATCGACGTTTTCTACCGCTTAGTTTCGAGCTGAATTTTATATGAAGCTAGAATTATTCAGTTTCAAATAAAAGGTGAGAGTTTTAAACGCTCACGACGTACTGAATATTTTTATGTTCGTTGAGTTGATATCATGAAGTCGTTTAATTCCATTGACTACTATTTGGTAATTTAAATTGACATCTAGATTGTTATCTGAATTAATTGATAGAAATTAAAATTGACAGTTAGATTTGAAATTGGAATTTAAATTCCAATGAAATACCCGATATCAGTAACTAGGAAATTGTTGTGAATTACGTTGACTGTTTGGATGGTTGATTGCTATGGATGTTATTAGTTGATATTTTGGATGATTTGGATGTTTATTTATTTTGACATATACCATATCGTCCTGTAAATTATTAAAGTGTATAAACAGTTAATTGAATTATTTCGAATAAATTAAGAAATAAGTTAAAATCATATATAACTATGATATTTATTTTCGATTGAAATGATATATTTGCATACCTGAATTATATTGAATAACTAATTCATTAGGCCATAGGAAAGAAAATTATATACGGACATTGGATTGGTTAAATTAAATGATTTTAAAAATTTGTTTTGAAATTACTTAAAATGATTTGATTTTAAGAAATAAAATTTCAACTTTATGGAAATCGAATATTATTGTGACGAGCCAAATTTTTAGTCGTTTAAATTTAGAATATTTAATTGAATTTAAATATTGAAAAGTTAATTTTATAAGTTCAGTAACTTATATTTCGAATATAGTGATTTATTTGGATAATTAATTTTTTTAATTTAGTATTTAATTTGGGTAAATAATTGAAATTTGAATTGAGTATGAATGAATTTAATTTACAACGTGGTTTTAAATTCTATTTGAGTTAGAATATAATTAGTGATCTTTTAAAATTGAACTAAAAGTTAAATTACAGTAATTGGAAATTTTAAAATCAAATAAACGTGTAAAAAAATAGGCATTTTTGGCACTGTCTCGGATTTTGACCAAACCCGTTTCATTGGATCCATAATAGTGATTTACTATAGGATTTCAAATTTCATGTCAATCGGACTTACAGTTTGATTGTGGGAAGTTGAAACACATTGTAATTTATTTAAGAAAATTTAATTAAAATAGTTTGATTTGAAAAAACTATCTTCTAAATATGATGGATTGGCTTTTATATATATTCTACTATGTTCAGAATAGGAGTAAAACATTATAAAAGCCTGACAGCATGCTTCGATTGGAGTTCGAAATTTTTTCGGATGAATAGTGCACGAATGTTTTATATAAAAGGCCATCACTTTTTCTATTTGTAAACCCTAAAACCATTAAACCCTAGCTACGACCAGAATTTCAATAGCCAAAAATTTATGACCTTCCCCCTCAATTTTCTCCCGATCCATCAACTATTTCCAAAAATGTGACGCCCCACCTCTATACCCACGCTAGCCAAGGACACTACGGGGTAATGTCGTCAACTAGCATGGAGAATAAGACTGGTTAGGAGCGACCATCTATAGCCTTGCTCTAACTATCTATTGAATATATCGACAATAGTCATACCAAACAGATCGACATATCCAATGAATACTTAAAACAAAACCATAGGTGGTTGAAGGATCTATAAGAACAGAATATAACAACTCAAATGTAATATACATCATAGAACAGTAGATCATCATATACATAACAGAGTATACAAACTAATACATGTCAAGTGGTATAGCAAACCACAATATACAGACGAGTCAAAAGAATACATATCAGAGTTACTACAAAATAGGACTACACAAAAGCTATAACAAAAAGGAACAAGCTGAATAGTCCATGCGGAAGCAAAATAGGCTAGGTCCAAAAGCACCTAACCTGAAACAACTTGGTCTGACCCGAGTATGAAATACACAGGTCATTCTAGCTAAACAAATCAGTTAGATAAACTGAACAACAATAAACCTGCAAGGTTACAAAGCATAATAGATATCTCTAAAAGAGATAACACAATCATCTAACGAAAGGTGAATCATATAGAACAAGCCTCATATCATCGGCAACATATAGAAACAAAGGATAAGAATATCCCAAAGCAAGCCAAAAGGCAATAACAAATACCAATAAGGTATATAAGTTCCACAAGGTAAACGCTGCGCATCATGCGGCTCATAATGACCAACATCGAAGGGCGATACCTAGGTAATATACATATGAATGAAACATCAGAAAATTTGCTCGAGCTCAGTACTGTACAAACAAGGATCCATGAGCTCGAAGACTCCAAACCCAATATCACTCATGCGGCTCATAACGACCAACATCGGAAGCGATACTATAGGGCAACCCAATATCACCCATGCGGTTCATAACGACCAACATCGGAAGCGATACTAAAGGGCAACAAACCCGAAGGCACATACCCGAAGGCAACAAACCGTAGCGGTGAAGGTCGAAGACCCAGTACTGGACACCACTAACTGGCGGAATGTGTCATAACTCTCAAAAAGGAATCCGAAAAGTTGTAACGTGAGTCCCATAACCACTCGTTCGCACTAAACGGTTTACTATCCGTTAGTTAATTTCACACTCAAAGCAGTACAAATTTCACCTCATATCATCGGTAAACCAAACCCGAAGGTCAAAACGATCAATTGAATAGGTCGGGGATTAATTGGAAAGATAAACGCACAGATTCATGGTCCGTGTTTTGCCCAACCATTTAATCACCCTTCCACTTCGCTCGAAGTGCGAAATTGTGTGTGTGTTTAAATAGAATTTATAAATTGGAGAAACAAGCTTTTAATATGATTAGAAAGATTATTTTATAAAAACCCGTGGATGAAGTCAAAAATAAGTTATCAAAGTCAAAGAGGCAATAACAACCACTAAGAACCAACATGAATCGATAAAATCCTGAAAACCAATCAAAACGAGCATAAATAGGCAAAACAGGAAAACAGGAGCAGGTCAATCGACTGAAATCCCTGTTCAGTCGACTGAAAATTGTCCAGAAAAATTTCGGGCTTCAGCTCAGTCGACTGAACAGAGGATCCAATCGACTGAACCCAATTTCTGCATTTCCTTCTTATTACCAATGAAGTGCAAACTCGCCCAACTTTCAATCGGACGAGCACGGACGCTAGGGATTTACGCCAAGCGGCTACCCGACCCTATAAGCACTTCGATTCATCACCAAAAACATGATCAAAACATCAAAGTTAGGATTTCAAAGAATTGAACCCAAACACTAAAAATTCGGATATTCACCAATTCAATCCAAACTAAAAGCAAGTGCATATGAACAAGTGCTAGGAATTCATACCCAACATCAATGAAATCAAGAGAAGTACATGTGAGTTCAAAACGCACCTTTAACCCAAAAACAAGAAGATGGAGCTTAATAACAAGGAGAAGACCAACCAAACACTACTTCAACTCAACAAGCTTCAATCTAAGAATAAAACACCTATTTCCCAATTTAGGTTTAGAAAATTTTCTAAAATTGAAGAGGAGAAGAGTTGGAGAAGATGAAGAAGAGCTTACCAATGGATTCTCTTTGATTTTGGAGCAAGAATCAAGTTTACCAGAAGAAACTAGTGCTTAAAAAATTTCTATTTCCTCTTCCCTTCTACCATTTTCAGTTCTAGCTTAAGAAATGAAATGAAATAAGGATGAATGAAGAGAAGGGGCTGGGTTAGGGTATTAGTTAAACTAGTGGGCTGAACCCAAACCCAAAACCCAACAGAAAAAGGGTCAAAATTTCACAAACTCCAAACATATCAAAGATTATACTCAAAAAGATCGCAAACGCCATTTTGGAACCAATGGAGGTAGTTTCGAGTTCCAATTCGGCCATTTGCAGAAAGTAGCTTTTCGAACCCAAAAATCTGACTAACGACGTTATATTTAAATTAATCATTTAAATATCAAATCGTTAAATATGCGGGTTGTTACAAAAAACTTTCAACTAGAGATTAGTAGAGGGTAACGAGATCTACGGATCCAAATGTCGGGATCGAGAATAGCGGAGTGGATCAACGACAAATTGGCCATAAAGGACCGACGTTCGTACATGTTTTTCTAGTCATATAGAGTGCTGAGCTCCATGGCATTGCAGGCGGTTTGTAGTTAGTGATGGGCTTCATGATGGCGTTGTTCTATCGATTTATAAATGTTCGTAGGTGGAGGGAAAATTCGAAGAACGACGGCGGCTATATTGGTTTGGCTCGAATTGATAAATGAAGAAGAAGGGGAAAGTAACGACGGACTTGATCTACTACCTTGAAACGTGCGGTTGTGATTGGTTGGATATATAAAATTGTAAATTAACTTGTAATTAATTATATATAGATCGTGTAATCTTTAAAATTCTTATCTATTTCATATGATGTCTGTTTTTCACGAAATAAGCGGCAATGCTTTCGTATTGTCCAGCATTACACAATGAAGTAGGATTGGATTGATCTGGAGCTAGTGAAAATTTTGGTTAAAATTAAATGCTTGTTTAATTTAACCGGAATAAGTCGCTATCGCGACTATTGGAAATCAAAAGTGAGTAGAACTCACTATTTCTGGCTCACTTATATTTTTATATAAGTGAGAATAAATTTTATTTGTGATGATTGATGATTGTTTGGGTGATATATTATATATCTTATATATATATATATATATATTGGTAGTTTTGGATATATTCCCACATATTTTAGCGGATGAGACGTGTGTGCGGATGACCTTTTATACGCGCGTCTGCCTTAAAGCGGACATTGTACATATTTTATCATATGCATATTTGTTACAGGTGACAGGTTGGAGGGATCCAACTGGATTCCTCACCGTTTTTTATTTTTATTTACAGATATTGTTATATATGTTGTTATCATGTGATATATGGTGATTGAATGCCATGATTAATAAGTCTGGTGTGAATATTCGTATTTAGCACTTTTACAACATTAAGCCATATTTTTGGAAATTTAAAAATATTAAAATGGTGATTTCTATTTAAAAGGATTTTAAAGTGATTTTGGAAAATGTGTGTGTTTTTAATAATAATTTTTGAATTGTTAAAGAAATGGATTTATTTCAAATAAATAAACGTTACAATTTCTATGTTATAAAAATTATAGCTTTGTGGAATATAATCAGAATATGATTTTTTGAAATGTGAAGTTAACTATTTTGTTAAAATAAGTTAAAATGGGAATTTTGGAATTTATTATAAATGGTTTACATATAATATTTATAAATTTGATATTTTATAAATAAAAGTAGTGGAATTATAAATGTTGTTTTATAAATATACGAAATGGATTTGTAATCAAATTTGTAAATGGAATTGTAATTGAAATTTAGAAATTAATTTATAATGGGCTTTATAAGTAGATTATAATAAGAATGAATTTGCAAATAAAGGAAATTTCTAAGTAAATTAACTTATAATTGGATTTTGACTGATAAATGAGATATAAATGGAATATGTTTGTAACGGAATTTTAAATATGGAAACTTATAAAATATAAATGGAATTTATAAACACTGTATTGTAAATTTGAAATCAATTTAATTTGATAAGTTAAACATGAAAGTTTATTAAGGGAATTATATACACAATTTTCGACATTGAGTAAACCTTTAAATTAAATGTGTGGAAGTAGTAGATATGGTAAAGGAATTATAATCACAATTTTGGATAGTGAATGTCCTTTAAATTAAATGTGTAGAAGTAATAAATTGGGTAAGATAAGTATATTCATGATTTTGGACATTGAATAATCTTTTAAATAAAATGGATGTTTTGGAAAGTGATAATGGAGTTTAAATGGTTTGAAATGTAAATGTACTTATTATTAAAATAATTATATGAAATGTTATCCAAATATCCAATAAGTGAAATGGTTGTGAATGTTATCTTTCTAAAACGTATTGTGAAGTAAATAATTGGAAAGTGATTTGATTTATAAACAATTAATAAAATCAGGTCTAGTGATTAGTTAAATGCTAGATAATTTTTTTCATTGATAGTTAAATAGCCGACTATCAAAATTGGCCATTTTAGTTCCTCGACTTGATGTGGGAATTAATTAGTCATACACTTAGCACATAACTGACTATGTGGGCATGATTATCGTTTGTGTTGAGAATGTTGATTCATGTAGTGCGGAGTGATTACTCCAATCTATCGAGCTTCCTCCTTGGCAAGGATAGAAAGTTGAAAGTTGGAGACGTGATAAGTCTACGAGACTTAGTTTCTATGTGAGGTTAAGAAACGCTATTGCATTGTTGGTGCAAAGAGACCGGGATCAGATTTATCTGAAAAACACTTCGGACCAACATTTATACGATGATTGTGCTGGTTGGTCGATGGTATTGATATTTATGATTTTTAACGTGAAGGACTGCTTGTTGATGGTTTGGGGTTAAAATCCCGATATACATATAGTAGTAGTAGTCTCTTCCTTATGAAATATCCAATGCAAGGACTATTCGCTACTAATCCTAGGGATTTTCCGACAGGATATGGTAGGCAAGTACCTTCGGTTTGTCCAGTTCGTGGACAACTTGTATGGACGAGTGTATGACATCGTATTTCAAAGATTACGTATATTTGTTTTTACAAACGTTCATCATGTGGTGGATGAGAAGGCAACTTCTCTTTTCTTAACATCCTTCTTGAGACGCATGAGCTCAGTGTTGTATTTTTGTGGAAGGAAATTAGTAGTCAATGGGAATGGTAATGCACCATTCAAAGATGATATGATATGTGATATTTGAAAGGTAGTCGATGCCTCTTTGGCTCACTCCTAGAAAAATGACTGAAACAGGGATAGAAGCAGCAAGGCTAAAATGGACCGCTCCCCTTAGGAGATGTCATCACTCTTCTAGATATATCTTTACATGCTATGACATCGTGTATATGATTATGGCCACAGATTAAAGGCCCGTAACGACCTGATGATGACATATTCGGTACTATACAGTGTGAGGGGTAGGCCAGTCTTGTGTTATTTTAGGCGGTCAGTATCTGCTCCCTAGGCACATCCCTCTAGAGGTGTATTGTGTTGGTTCGGAAAGGTAGACCCTTTACCTAGTCATTTGTATGGAAATCCAAAATCCAATACGTGCCTATCATTTTCCATTGTAGAAAGCATTGTATTATAAGGTGTATGATGGAATTTAATAATGTAACAATTTCATCTATTTTAATATTATTTGTGTGCAATAGACACTATTATAATATAAGAGAAATTGATATGAGATGCTTTGGTTATCATAAGGTAAAATCCTTTTCGGTATTTATTTGCGAATCGGTCTTACGAGTTACCTTTTGTTTTGATAATTTTATAAATTCGGTTGAGGTGTGTTTTGTCACGCTGGTTTATCAGATTGATCCGGGCGTTCTTCTCGTTGAATGCTCGTGTTAGGCTGAGTATATCTACAGGTTTAGATTTGGTTCTTTTGGAGCTTCAGCAGGCGAGCTGGGGATTTTCATGTCGTGTACACGTATCTGTTTATTTTTCCACTGCTTTGCTTTGTTGTTGTTGTAAATTATCAGCATTTTTGAGAGCTTTTATTATAAATGCCTAAGCAGATGATTACTTATTGTGTACTCAAACATTGATTTATGTATATTGTAGTTTCTCTTTGTAAATATTATTGATCTATATTATATATTTTTCCGCTTTGATATGAGATTTTGTATTATTTTGGTTCTGTTTCTCCCTTCTTCTTCTTTCTTCTCTCTTTCTTCTCACACTCTCTTTTCTTTCTCATGATCATCTGCAATCGGTGCACTTTGGGTCGGTCATGTGTGGTTTATTGTCGGATTCGAAGGATGTCGATTTTGGGTCGTCACAACGTGGTATCAGAACATAGATTTAGTATATTCCTAGGCTTTAATGTGTACCCTGTATAGATAGGGTGAATAGCACCCTAGATTGTGTTTGAGTTTGAGTGTATTATACATATGAGATCGTATTTTTTACTGAATATAAAAATATTTTATATTGTGTCGATTAAACTGTTAAGTGGCTTATGGATTCCGATCGTTGTGTCTAGCTAACGTTATCGGTAGGGATGTTTAAATACTTGAACATGGCGATTGGACACAATATTATTTTCGTAATTGGGAAAATGAAATAATTTTACCTTGATTATATTTTATTAGTAGTATATAAGTTGTTTGGTTGTTAGCGAATGGTAGTATTTAATTATTATCATTTGTTATTTGTTGTGTCTAATAAAAAGTTGTTATTATTAAAATCTAAACAACAAGATAAACAAATTTGGAATGAATCTTATACAAGTAAAGTGAATAGTATAATTATATAAGTAAAAATTTATAGATGAGATCTATAAATATAAAAATGGATTTTAAAAGAAAGAATTTAAAGCACTGATTTCACTACATTGCTGTGAAGTAATAAGGCTGATGACTACAGCAACATTGGTATCATTTTCGAGTTTCTGTGTGATGAATTTGCTACCTTAGTAATTTACTAATGAAGTTTTGTTTTGATAAAACAAGTGTAAAATCCAAGTTTAATTTGACAAATATAAGAGAAATAAGTTTTGAACTTATAATTAAAGTTGGTGTAAATAAGAAAATTTTAAATTAAGACATGAAATTAAAATTTTAACTTAAGTAAAAGTTAAATAAAATTGAGTTAGTAAAATTAATTATATGAATTGAAATTTAACTAAGCTAAGTTAAATAAATTGAATTGAATTTGAAATGAATTAGATGAATATTTAAAAAGAATCGAATAAAAATAAATCTGAACTTGAATGATAAAGTGATTATATAACCATGAATTGAAATTATAAGTGGTTAATAGAGGATAATATAAGTAGATATTTATGAAATCTTTAATAAATAAGTTTTGTAACTTATAAATTTGAAATAGTAAGTCAAAACAAATTTTGAATCGGTTGAATAATAATGATAAGAAATGTAAAGCTGAATGTGAATTATTAGTTGAGATGAAACTTAAGTAATGTAAAATAAAGTTAACTTAAGTAATATTTAATGAAGTTGATTTTGATATCGAAGTAAATTAATAAATTGAATTATTGAAATGAGGTAATTGAAATTGAAATTTAACTCAAAGATTAGCGAAATGAATAAAATAAGTTAGATGAAGTAAATAAATAAAGATTAACTTAAGTTAAATGAATTAAATGATCTAGGTGTAGAAATTGAAATGAATATGAACTTGAGTTAATAATTGGAATTCAACTTACGTATATAAATGAATTGAATATAAGTTGAAATGTTGTCGGATAAAACTGGAAATAAACATAAGTTGTGGATTGATAATAAACATTAGAAAGTTTTTATGAAAACGTAAATTGAACTTAAGTAAGTGAGTTAGAAATTAAATCATAAGTTTTATTAGTATCATAAAAAATATACCGAGTAATGAATGTTATTGTAAATGAAGTTGAATGTAAATAACAAATGAATGTTAATAAATTTGAACTGGATTGGATATAAATTAGTTGAATATAAATTAAGTGAATATGAATTGAATTTAAAGTGAATATAGCTAAATTGAATTCAATCTAAATTGAATATAAACAATCGTGATTAATGAATGTGAATAAATTGGAAACCAAATCAAGTGAATTTGATAAAATTGGGAATGAACATTGATTAGGTTATGAACCTATTTGGTTGAAAATTTGTTGATGTTTTCATTTGTGCTTTTGTTGATTTTCTATAATGATATATATAGCTGTTGTATTAGTATATGCTATATACATGTACTTATTGTTTGTTTAGTGTTTAGTAGTTGCGGATGGTATTTGCTTTGTATATGGAGCTCGTTTTCATGTTATATTAGCCGTATATGCTTGCTAATAATATGTAAGGAACATATCTCAGATTACAAATCATACTTTTATATTTTTCTCTATAGGATGCCTCATCCTCGAAGATGAAATGTATATTTGTTTTTTTTGAAAACCCGGAAGAACCCGGCGGGCTGGTAAACCCAAATGTATATTTGTGATTATATATATATATATATATATATATATATATATTGATTTTACTACGATCGAACCGCGCAAACGAGATTATGGAAAAATTTTCTGAAAATTTAAGGCGTTTGATTTTTTTTGAGAATTCTAGAATTTTTTTTGATAACTAATAGTTTGATTTTGAGTTATAAATTAAAATGACATTAGTTGACTTTTAAAATGGTATTAGTTAATAACTATAAATGAATTTGGAAACTTAGAGAAGTTTTTATAAAAGTTGTAACTAATTAATTTTTGTAAAGTTAAACACTTAAAAGAATTTGATAATCTATTAATATATTGTTTTGAAAAGTTAAAAGAGTTGTAGCATCTTTCCTTACGTAGTAATTTCGGGGACGAAATTATTTTAAGGGAGAAAGAATGCAATGACCCAAATTTTCGGTCATTTAAATTTAGAATATTTAACTGAATTATAATATTGAAAAGTAAATTTTATAAGTTGAATAACTTAAATTTCGAATATAATGATTTATTTGGATAATTAAATTGTTTAAGTTAATATTTAAATTGGGCAAATAATTGAAATTTTAACCGAGTGTGAATGAAAATAATTTATAACATTGTTTTAAATCTTATTTGAGTTAGAATATAACTAGTGAACTTTTAAAATTGAATAAAAAGTTAAATTACAGAAATTGGTAGTTTTAAAATTTAATTAACGCGTAAAAATATCCATTTTTGACACTATCTTGGATTTCGACAAAACCAGTTTCATTGGATCCATATTAGTGAGTTATTATAGGACTTCAAATTTCATGTCAATTGGACTTACAATTTGATTGTGAGAAGCTAAAACGCGTAGTAATTTATTTAAAAAAGATTAATCAAAATAATTCGATTCGAAAACCTATCTTCCGAATACGATGGAATTGGCTCCCAATATATATTCCATTGTGTTCGGAGTAGAGGTAAAACATTATAAACGCCTGGCGGCACGCTTCGATTGGAGTTCGAAATTGTAACGACCCGCGTAAATTCGATGTTTGAAATGAATTAAATTAATAGGATTTTATTTTAAAATTTAGAAAGAAATAAAAATCTTATTAATTTATATGAAAGAAAATATTGAAATTTGATGTATCAAAGGTAATTAAAATTTGCAAATTAAATTATATATTGCAATTAATAGTAATAGTGGAAATTGTTTCTTCAAGTATTGAATTTGTCAATGGAATAAAATATTGATTTACGGAAATTGAATATAAATGGAGGTAATAAAGTAATGCAAGAAAATAAAAAATGTATTTAGTACAATCCCTTTTATTTGTAAACTATTGTAAGGTGTTAATTAATTGAAATATGAAAATTTGGAAATAGATTCAAAATTTATGCTCCAGAAAGGTCTTTATTTTGTTTTGGATTTCAACTTTGGTGAAGTGAAATTCCGAAGAGCGGTCGTAACACTTCAACTCCTGGTGAAATGGGCCTCCGAAGAGGGCTTTTATTTTGTTTAAATTTCAACTCTGGTGAAGTGAAATTTCGAAGAGCGGTTGTTACACTTCAACTCCTGGTTCCGAAGAGGGCTTTTATTTGGTTTACATTTCAACTCTGGTGAAGTGAAATTCCGAAGAGCGGTTGTTACACTTCAACTCCTGGTGAAATGGGCCTCCGAAGAGGGCTTTTATTTTGTTTACATTTCAACTCTGGTGAAGTGAAATTCCAAAGAGCGGTTGTTACACTTCAACTCCTGGTGAAATGTGCCTCAGAGAGGGTTTTCATCGCCTGGAAGTTACTCTCTCATGGTTGGAGGGTCATGACTCCTCCAATCTTTTTTGTTGAGTAGAGAACTTTCTTTTTTGTGGCGTATGACCCATTAGAGGTTTTTATTCTCCGAATAGTTGTGCCTCCGAAGAGGATTTGTGCTGCCGATGATGGCTTTGGTTGTTCCCTTGTCCACTTGCTTATGCCTTTCCAGTGATCCCCCTTTTTTTTTTACAGGTGACTTGTTTAATCCAAGGAAATGTACTTCATTGTCAGGCAAGTTCGTGAGAACAAGCATCAGCTTCTTAATTGGATGTTTGTTTGTTCAAACGATATCAATTTATTAGCAAAGACTCGTTTCTGTCGAAATCATAGGCCGTTCAATTGAAGTACTTCCTATCTAGGATTTGAATTTGGAGCTTTTGTGACTTGAAATTTGGCGAGAATCACTGGGTCTTATTATGTGCAAGTTTCACTTCCATTGTCTGCAAAAATTTGAATCGACATTTCAGCAATACATTCTATGTACTTTTTATATCGAAAATAAAGCAAACATGTAATAATAATAAGGAACACAAGATTTATAGTGGTTCGGCCAGGAAACTGGGCCTACATCCACTTTATATTTTTTCATTATTTACTTGCATCAGTTTTACAATTGCCTTCAATTACAAGAATCATACATTCATAATTCTTTTTACAATATTTCGACAAAATTTTCAAGTAAAGTATGGACGCAAATGATTGCTGTTCCATGCCCTTGGAATTTGATCTCCTTCAACAGTAGTGAGTTTGAATGTGCCGTCAAGAAGCTTCTGACCTATGACATATGGTCCTTCCCAATTTGGCCCAAACACACCTGTCGCTGTCATAATTCTCTTCAGGACTAGGTCTCCAATCTCAAAGCTGCATTGGCGAACTTTGGAATTGAAATGTCTGGCTATCCTTTGCTGATGAGCTGCAATTCTGAGATTAGCCTCATCTCTTTTTTCATCAAGGAGATCTAGCGCTTCAAGCTGTAGCTTTTCGTTTTCTGGTTGATTGAAATGGATTCTTCTGTGTGAAGGAACCTCTATTTCTACCGGAATCATTGCCTCTGACCCGTATGCCAATGAAAACGGGGTGTGCCCAGTCGCAGTTTTGTGAGTGGTTCTGTATGCCCATAGTGCCAGTGGTAGCTTATCAACCCAACCACCTTTTGCTCTTTCAAGTTTCTTCTTGATGGTTGACTTAATAATTTTGTTCACGGCTTCCACTTGCCCGTTTGCCTGCGGATGAGCCACTGCTGAAAAGCTTTTCTGGATTTTGAATTGCTTGCAAAAATCTTGGAATTCTTCACTTTCAAACTGAGTACCGTTGTCTGTAATTATTTTTTGAGGCACACCGTATCTGCAAATGATGTTTTTAGTCACAAAACTTATCATCTTCTTTGAGGTGATAGTAGCCAGTGGTTCAGCTTCTGCTCACTTAGTAAAGTAATCTACAGCAACAATGGCATATTTAATTCCAGATTTGGCAGTTGGTAACGGTCCTACAAGGACTATTCCCCATATTGCAAACGGCCATGGACTGACCATCTGTGTGAGTTCAGTGGAAGGAGCTCTAGGAATTTTGGCGAATCTTTGACATCTGTCACATTTTCGGGAATACTCTGCTGCATCTCGATTAATTTCTGGCCAAAAATATCCGTATCGGAGAATTTTCTTTGCTAATGTTTGGCCACCTGAATGATCACCACATTCTCCTCCGTGTACCTCCGCTAGGATTGCTTTGGACTCTTCCCTAGATACACATCGAAGTAATGGCATTGAAAATCCCCGTCTGTACAATCGGCCATCCTGGATTATATATCGAGAGACTTTTCTCAGTAGCTTTTATCGTTCTTTTGAGTTCCCTGGTAAAGATCCATTGAGCAGATATTCTGTTATCGGAGTCATCCATGATTCTTGCTCTTGAGACATGCTCATGATCCAATCAATATCCATCTTATCAATGCTAGGAGTCGACAGGACCTCCACTGGAGTTAATCCCAGAAATTGGGCTTCGCCTGTGCTAGAATACTTTGCTAGAGAATCTGCTTTCATGTTTTCTTCTCGAGGAATGTGACTTATCATGTAATGATCGAAATCACCCAGGAGCTCCCAAGCCTTTGACAAGTAGGCGGGCAGATTCCCCCCTTTTGCTTGGAATTCCTTTTTGACTTGGCATACAATAAGCTGAGAATCGCTGAATATCTGTAACGCTCGGATGTTTAATTCTTTAGCAATCCTTAAGCCAACGATAAGGGCTTCGTATTCTGCTTCATTGTTTGTTGAAGGAAATTCCAATCATAGTGCATAGCATAATGATCGGCCTTCAGGGGTCTCAAGTACAACTCCGGCTCCAGAACAGTAGTCGTTTCTCGCACCATCGACATATAACTTCCATTGGATTGGGGAATCGTCGTCTGTTTCCTCCTCACTATTACCCTTATCTGTGAATTCTGCAATGAAATCTGCTAAAGCTTGTCCATTGATTGCTTTTCGGGGATGATAAGTGATGTCATACTGACTGAGTTCAATATTCCACTTTAGAAGACGACCCGAAGTCTCAGCGCGAAACAGGACTTGCTTCAAAGGTTGATCAGTGAGGACTCTGATAGGATGAGCTTGAAAATATTGCCTCAACTTCCTAGATGCAATTAGTAGGCAATAGGCGAGTTTTTCCAACTTAGAGTAATTCATCACTGCCCCAGTGAGTCTTTTGCTGATATAGTAAACTGGATGTTGAATCCTTTTGTCTTCTCGTATCAGCGCTGCACTTAAAGCATGAGATGATACTGCCAAGTATATAAGAAGATCCTCGCCATCGCCAGGCCTAGAAAGTATTGGAGGCGTTTCCATATCGCGAATCAATTCATCAAAGGCTTTTTGGCATTCGGGAGTCCAATCGAAGTTTTTCTTTCCTTTCTTTAGGGCGTCAAAGAATGGGATGCATTTATCTGTGGCTTTGGAAATGAACCGACTCAAGGCGGCGACTTTTCCATTGAGACTTTGCAATTCCTTCTTTGTTCTAGGAGCTTTGACTTCTTTCAATGCAGTAATTTGAGCTGGACTGGCCTCAATGCCCCTAGCGCTCACGATGAAGCCTAAAAACTTGCCGGATTCCACTCCAAATGAACATTTTAAAGGATTGAGCTTCATTCTGTATTTCCGAAGGACTGCGAACATGTCTGCTAAGTGTTCTATGTGATCCACTGCTTTCTTAGACTTTACTAACATGTCATCGACGTAGACTTCCATAGTCTTGCCCAGTTGCGGTTTGAACATAGCATTAACGAGTCTTTGGTATGTTGCCCCTGCATTCTTCAACCCGAAGGGCATTACTCTGTAGCAGTAAAGACCAGTGTCGGTGATAAAGCTCGTATCCTCCTGATCTGGCTCATGCATCATGATCTGGTTATATCCGGAGTAAGCATCCATAAAAGATAACAATTCGTGTCCCGCTGTTCCGTCTACCAATTGGTCAATTCTGGGTAATGGGAAGCAGTCTTTGGGGCAGGTCTTGTTTAGATCTGAAAAATCGATGCATACTCTCCATTTTCCGTTGGTTTTCTTAACCAGCACTGGATTTGAAACCCAATTCGGATAAGTAGATTCCTTGATAAAATTATTCTCCATTAGTCGATCAACTTCTTCTTTTAATGCTGCCGACCTTTCTGGACCTTGAGTTCTCCTCTTTTGTTTCACAGGTGTAAATTTTGGATCAATATTTAGAGCATGCACTGCAACTTCTGGGGATATTCCGCACATATCGGCATGAGTCCAAGTAAAAACATCCAGATTTGCCTTTAAAAAAGATATTAAGATATTCTGAATTGACACATTAAGTTGTGAACCCACATTCAACACCTTGTTTGGCTCCTTTGGGTCAACAGATATTGGTATTGTCGTTTCCACTGGTACCACTCTATTTTCCCCTGCACTGACTTTTCTAGGGTCCATCTCTTTCCTTTCTCCGCTGTGCTCGCCAGTGTAGGGTCCGCCCTGTAATTGCTACAAGGCTGGTTCTTTGATGCGGACTGGGGCTACCGCATTCTTTCCCATTTCTCTTTTTCTGGTTTCTCGTAGCTCTGTCAGATAACACTCTCGCCTAGCATTTTGATCCCCTTTTATAACTACTACTCCATTGTCTGTAGGGAATTTAATAGTGAGGCACCACGGGGCAAGAACAGCTTTAAACGCTGCAAGAGTTGGACGACCAAGGAAAGCATTGTAAGAAGAAAATTCGTCGACAATCACAAAAGTTTGCTTGCGGACCACTTTTCTCTCTCCTTCTCCAAGTTCCACAAACAAATCAATGGTTCCTACCGGCTGCTTTGGCTCCCCAGTGAAGCCAGCAATTTTCTGCGATGAGGCTTGCACATCAGCCATAGGGATCTTCATTTGGTCGAATGTTTTCTTGAAGAGGATATTGCAGGATGCGCCACAATCAATGAGAACTCTTCTGACGATAGCTGGCCCGATACCAGCCGAGATGACTAAGGGATCCAAGGTAGGAGCTTCAATACCTGCGGAATCCCTAGCTTTGAACACGATATCATCATCGAAAGTTCTTTGTTGCTTCAAGGGCGTACCACCTTCCAAAACGAATACATCTTCCTCGGTCGGTACATACTTTAAAGCTCGGGTATATCTTTCCATTTCACCCCAGCTTCTGTCTGCTGGGTGAGGTCCTCCTGTAATGACATTGATAATGGGCCTTTCAGATTCATGCCCTGCAGCCTTCTCAATCATCCTAGGCTGATGAGTAGGAGCCTGTTGCCCCTGACTAGATGAAGCAGGATTATTGCTATTCTTTTTCACAAATTGCTGCAGTTTGTTTTCCCTTAGCAATTCTTCAATCAGATTTTTCAACTGGCGGCATTCGTCGGTTTCGCGACCGGGTTGATTATGGAAGCGGCAGAACTTCCCACTCTGTATAGCCTTTTTCCCGGTCCTTAGAAGAGGGGGCTTAGGAAAGTCAACAGAATCTTTAGTAGCAAGGTAGATACGCTCCAGCGTATCTGATAAAGGAGTATATTCTGATGGCTTGAAGGATCGGGGCTTCTTCAGATTACTCTGCTTCTTCCCATTGTTATTTTCCCTTTTTTGCCCTACAGATTCATTCTTGCGTGGAATAACAGTGTTATCTTCATCTTTTTGCAACACTGCCTTTACCGGTACGGGACGGCTTTCTAAGCGTATGAATTCATCTGCTTTTTTATAAAACTTTTCAAGGGAATTTGGTTCCTTCATGTTTAGCCATTTCCCAAACTCGCTCGACTTGTCAATACCCTTCATCAGATAAGTCAATATCATTCGCGGTTCTACATTGTCCACCTCAGCTAGCGCTATATTAAAGCGGTTTAAGAAAGATCAGATAGTCTCCCCTGGATTCTGCTCCAAACTTGACAGTGACATGATATCCTTGGCTTTTGAGGCGTATAGTCTGAACTGCTCCTTGAACTTCCGGGTTAAGTCAGAAAACTGATCGATAGATCGGACTGGAAGTTTGGTGAACCAAAGCAGAGCTACACCTTCGACATACACAGGAAAATATCGGCACTTTATTTCATCAGAGGCTCTGGCACCTGTCATGTGCCAATCATACTTGTATAAGAATTCGTTCGGATCACTCGTCCCCTTGTAAGCTGGAATGGTTGGTGGGACAAACTTCCTTGGGAATTCGGCCTTTAAGATTTTCTCAGTAAAAGGAGTTTTACTTGGGGCGAAACCCCATTCTTTCTCGTCTTCAACCCTCTGCATACTCTCTTTCATAATTTGTCGGACCATTCCAGAAAGATACTCCTCATCATGTCGAGTTCTAGATCCACCAACCTCTGGAAGTGTTTGTTCAAAAGGGCTAGCAGCCCTTTCAGGAGCATTTCTTTCTTCAGCATCACGAATGTTGCCAGCAAAATTCCTTTCATTATCTGCCGGTTGGCGGTTTGCCCCAAGCAAATCGTTCAACCTATTCAGAATTAGGGCATTCTGGGCATTCTGAGCCTCGAATTGTGCATTTTGGGCATTTATCTGTTGGTTCAGCCCTAAGATTGCAGCATCCAGTTCTGCCTTTGTAACTCCGACAGCTGGAGTGGCTTGATTCGATATAGGGGAAGCGGAGGTTCCCTCTTGAATATTCCTAGATCTGACAGATCTACTTTTCCTTCCAGGAGCCATAATGTCGGATAGACTTCTGGTTTTCAAGGAAATTCTCTCTACAAACCTCTGTGAAGCAATGATGATAACTCTCCTGAGATCGATTCTCAGTGAAAGCACCAAAAATGTTAACGCTAAAATTTGAACGCTAACACCCCGGTGTATGAAGTGAGATTGTGAAAGCACCACCCGATAGCTCGGGAACAGATTATAAGCAGATAGTAGTAAAAAAAAAATAGTAGACAATAGCAATTTTATAGTGGTTCGGCTTAAGAGATAGCCTACGTCCACTTTGAATATCTTTATTGATGATTTGATTACAAGTCAATGCAGTTACACTTTGACTACAACACACTTTGAGTTTCAGGTGACTTAGAACAAGTAGCTTAAACTTCAACGTCGATCCAAATCTTTGAACACATGTTTGAAATGTTTGATTTCTTCGTGAAGTTCCTTGAAGGTGTTGAAGTAGTTCAGAATGCAGCAGAGTAACGGCGCTTGAAATGAATGAGCCAAAAGGTCCCTTGCTAGTTGGAACTAGGGTCGTATTTATAGGCATTTTTCGGAGTTAGGTCGTAGGTCGTGACCGACCTAAGCTAGGTCGTAGGTCGTGACTGACCTAAGATACACTGTCCTCTCTTTCACAAGAACACGCATGCTGATTTACACAAGTTCTAGGTCGTGAGCGACCTTACTAGTAGCGGCATAGAAAAGGCGGTCTTCTAATGCAATGTCCTTAGGTCGTGAGCGACCTATCTTAGGTCGTGAGAGTTCTATAGGTCGCAGAATTCCATAGGTCGCAGCTTCCTTTAGGTCGCAGAGTTCTGTAGGTCGCAGCTTCCCTTAGGTCGCAGCTACTTTTAGGTTACTTGATAAGTTAAGTCGCTAGGCCGCTCCATCTCTTAGGTCGCTAAGGACTAAAGGTACTAGGTCGCATAAAGACTTTAGATCGCTAGGTCGCATTAAGAATTTAGGTCGCTAGGTCGCATTATCCTTTAGATCGCTAGGTCGCATTAAGACTTTAGGTCGCTAGGTCGCATTATCCTTTAGGTCGCTAGGTCGCATTATCCTTTAGGTCACTAGGTCTGTTAGGTCGTTGGTCTAGTTAGGTCGTTGGTCTATTAGGTCGTCAGGTACTCTTAGGTCGTTGGGCTGCTGAGTTATAGGTCGCGGAGTGTTAGGTAACTAGGTCGCAAAGTGATGATAGGTCGCTAGGTCGCATTACATTTTAGGTCGCTTCAAAGTGGGAGTTAACATATGGTTCGTTACACCATCCTTCATGCACTTGGTTTTGCGGCACATGAAAACCGAGGATTTATTAGTGTCGATTTCAGAGGTTTGAAAGGGCGAGTTGTCATAGTTGTTCCATTGGTATATCGTGTTGGTTGGTTGTAAAATAGGTGCTCCTTGGAGATGTGGATTTGATAGACTACATTGGTTGAGTACATACATACATACATACATATATTTGTGTATGACACATAACGAAACAAAATAGAATATGACTTAATCGAGTAATCAACCTAGGTTTAAGGTAGGTATTACTCGACAGGTGCAAATAGGTAGGTTAAGGTATGTGTTTGGATTAGTACGATCATGTATAGATTAGGACATACTAACGATGTTTTACCGGCCTTTTTATAATATATATGTAATAGATTTGCTTCACTCGCCTGACTTATGTATGAACCACTCCAATTTTCCTTTTTATTTATGTCATTAGATTAATGGATCCTAGTGGCATGGTGGACATGGTGGAGAAGACATTGTATTGTAAATAATGTATAATTTATAAATATGATCTATAACGGTACATTTCTACGCGTTGTTGATCGAATTTGGATTTATTGTACAAATCTAACTATGTAATTGGATATAATAGTCCATAAGATGTCTTACATTATATGTTGTTTCCTTTTACTGTAAATTCAGAAAGTTGATAGCTAGATTCTGTTTTGTTTACTTATTATCGTACCATAACAACTTGTCGTCTATCTTTAAGACGTTAATGTCGATTTAGGTCAATCTAAGGGTCAAAAAGGCGGGTTGTTAGAGTATGGATTAAGGATCACTTTAAAGTGCCTTGTATCATGGCTTATCTTGTGGTATGAAAAGAGAGATCATGCTCTCCTTTGGGTTGATGTGGGGAGGGGCATTTGAGGTCATTTGACTTCTCTTTTCTAGTCCATAAATACACACTCACCTCTCTTCATTTGGTTGCAAATTCATTTCAAGAATCTACTCTTTTACAATTCATTCTCTTCAAAAATTTCTCAAATAAAAACAATTCAAACATCTCCACTCTCTTCCAAACACTAGTATATGTCTTAGAACACCTAGAGAACACCTTCTATCAACTTTGACATCAAGAAGAATGCAAAAATTAAGTTCCCCTCTTGAGGCCATGAGAAGGATGGGACTTGGAAGAGTTGGCTTGCCTTGAAGTGGAAGAAGGTGGTTGCTTTGCCTTGGGGTGATGGTACGAAGTGTCCCCTTAGTTCTAGTAGCTTGGGACGGTTGTTAGCTGTAACGAGCCGGATTTTCCTACTTTTAATTTTGAATATTTAAACGGTTTTAATTATTGGATTGGGAAGATAAATTAATTTTTGAATAAGAAGAATTTAGTTAAAGTTATAGAATGAATTTTATATTTCAAATATAGCGATTTTTCGTAAAACAAAAATGGCGAATAATTGAGAATTTGAATTGAATGTGAATCGAAACAATTGCTAATGTGGATATAAATTCCATTTGAATTAGAATTGTGTTAATAAGTTTGTAAAATTGAAATTTCTAGTGATTTCGTAAATTATAGAAATCGTCGATTTAATCGATGCGTTGAAATAGCGATCTAGGGCACTGTCATGAAATTGAATGAAACTAGTTCCATTGGATCCATAATAGTGTACTATTATCATATTTAAAATTTCATAGCATTTGCAGTTAATGTTTGCTCGTACGGCTTAGAAACGCGTTGAATTTAATATCGAAATTCAATATTTAAATTGGATTCAAAAGGCTATCTTCTCCATACGATCGAATTAGACCTCGAGACTTCTTCGATTGCGTTCGGAATAGGCGTATAACATTAGGAACACCAGGCAGTATGCCTGAATAGGGGTTCGAAGTTTTGAAATATGTAAACGAGATATTTTGAATATAGAATTAAAAAAAGTCAAATCCTAACATATTGAGCCGGCTTAGTCTCTCCAACATATTCGTACGAAGCAGCCTGCCCTTTGGTTAAAAATTACGACTTCCTTTTTCTTTCTTCCTCTGTGTCATGTAGAAAAAATCCAATAAATAAATATAAAAAAAAAGAAATCACACGAACGAATCGCGACGGCAAGCACGCGATCGCAAGTGGCCGTGAGTGGCAAGGTGGCAGTCGATTAAGGTTTCGCACATAGGATGAAGGCTGGTATGGAGCCGCTTGGAAGAGAGGCGATTGGCAGAGGGCATTTTAGGGTTTCAGGCGATGGGCGACGCGGCTACAGGGAAAGGCGGCTCTGGTTGCTCTACGGGTGGGAAGCTCTCGAATCCTTATGCTTCAGTGGGTACGGGTCGATGACGGTGGTGCTACTGTCGAGTTACTCAGGTGGCTTTGGAAGTCACTCTCGAAATGCAGGAAGTTGATGGTGGCAAAGCAAGGTCAGGGGAAGTTTCCGATAGAGATTCGACTATGGGCTAGTGTCAAGATGTGGAAATTCAATGTTTGTGGTTGCTTGGGCTGATGCAGCATCTTTAGCCAGGGACGTGATTTGCCGAGAGAAGGTATAGAGTAATTTAGTTTTAATTAAATTTAATTATAGTGTAATTAGTTAAGTATAAATTTGATAACATCTAAAATTTGTAAATTTATTCATGCAAGGTCGAATCGAGTCACGGCAAATTCGTTATCTAGGATATTAAGCAATTGGGATTAATTTAGATTTTGTTTAACTTAAAGTGAGCATGTGGCAAATTCGAAAATAAATGTGAGTAAATCTTAATCATTTGGATTACTAGTTTTAAATTTGAAATATTAAAAATCATTTATTGATTGATTGGATGAATTGATAATAATTATTATCAGTTGGATGTTATATTATGTATATAGTAGTATATATATGAGTAGTTAGATATTCTCGTTGATTGGAGCGAATGAGACACTATATGCCCCGCATAATAGCGGATGACCCAATATTACTATGATATCCCACCTCGAAGCGGGATTGATATTCTTTTTTATATAACGTCTATGGATGCAGGGAGAACAGGTTGGAGGAATCCAACTGGATTCCTCAAAAATGTTGTTTTTAATTTCATATATGGTGATATATGATTTGTGTGAGTAATCTGATACAGATCATGTGGTGATTGGGTTATTGCATGCTATAGTAGCACTGGCCTTAATTTTGGTATTTTAAATACCAAAATTATTATTTTTGAATTTGAAGGAAATTAAAAGTAGATTTTGAATATATAAATATTTATTTCGAAAGTTGAATTGTTCTTAAAGGAAATTGATTTGGATAAAACAATATTTTGATTTTGAGTTTGTACTTAACTATTCAAAAAATATTTTAAATAGAGATTTTAAAATAATTTATATAAGGGATTTTCAACCATGGATTTGTAAATGATATTTTGAAAAATATGGATAAGTAGTTTAAATCAATATTTAAAATGGATTTGGAGAATAAATAGGATTTATAAGTGATACATTAAAAATGAAGTTTAATGAGAATGTTTTATAAACAAGCGAAATCCGAATGAGTATATCAATTTATAAACGATGTTTATAAATGAAGTGAAAAGATTATCATTTGATAAAACTGGAAATATAAATTCATAAGGGTGAATTTATAAAGAGAAGGGAACATCATTTTTGAAAGAAATAGTGGGTTCTATTTTTGAAATAAGAGAATGGTTAGGGAATCAGAATGGAATCGATGTGTTATGAATTGAGAGGGATTTATTAATTGAGATTGGTTATTAAAATTTTAAAAATATATTTTTATCGAGAAGTTAAGTTTGTTTTAAAAGGATAAATTTATTTATTAAACTATGTAATTACGGTTGCTTTTAGTACTGAAATATTTCGAAATGTGTATTACTCAAATATTTAATATTTATAGAAATGAATTCTAATTTTTATAATAAGCTTTGTGAATCGATTGTTATTACTCATAAATGATTTAAAAATTAGTCATCGCCGTGTATTTAAAAAGCGTTTATTTTAAATAATTACTTAAACACGTTTTTAAAATAAATTATTATTCTTTAAAAATACATATTATGTAGTGTTTTGAATGGTAGAGATTTATTTATAAATCCTATTGAGATTTGTAACGGGGTTTCTTTAACGGATATGCTTTTTATAAGGGAAACCTTATAATGGACTTTCGAAAACTTAAGTATACTTCTGAAATGTTGAAATTCGAGAACTTCGAATATGGATTAGAATTCATAAAAAGAAGTTAGATATAAGTATTTGGAATTATAAACAAGTGTAACTTATTTTGGATATTTTAAAGGAAATTAGTTAATGAATTCTAGAAACTTATAGAATTCGTTATAAGTGAGTTAAGTGATTTATAAACTGTAAAGGATTTTAAGAAATAAGAATAAATGGAATATTTTCTAAATATTGGAAATTAATGATATTTGGAAAATATACTTATAAATATTCCCCAAGTATTGAACTAGAAGGGTTTGAAATATTTTAACTATGAGATTATTATTATAGAAATATTTCTCTAGTGTTGAATTATTAATGGAATTAGAAGAAAATATTTGTAAGTATTGAGATGGTTCGAAAATATCCCGTTATGGATATAAGTATTTCAATTTGTTTTTGAATATTGAAATATTAAAGGAAATTTGGATATATATCTTTGTAAAGATATTTTGAAATAAATATGTTGGAAAGTTTATAGTATGGGCCAAGTGACTACTTATGTGCGAAATTTGATAGTTAAATAACCGGCTATCAAATCTGGCCAAATTCGATGATTGTTTTGAAGGGACTGGGATCGTATTTAATTATTCCAATACCACTTCGATTTGATTTATGCGTTGCGAATTATGATATCGTGAAGATAAGGAAAATAGTGATTTTGGAGATTCGGTTTGTTCAGACCTAGAACAACTTGTATAGATGAATGCTATCGTTGCATCATTGCCTGGAAGGCAGTGATAGCATTCCAAGTATGAATGATATTCTAAAGGAAAAACGCAGCCCCAAGCCTCATCAAATGGGAATGACTAAAACAGGGGAGATGCAGTAGAAGTAAGTGGGTCGCACCCAAATAGGGTATGTATCACTTTTCTAGATATGCTCGGAGACATTAAAATTATGGATATGGTTGTGCGTGGAAAAGAGAGCGCTCGATTAGGGTGGGAACACCCGGGGTGATAACGTATTCGGTACTACCAATAAGGAGTAGGCCAGTCCTGTGTTGGCAGGGACCGTTAGGTACTATCTCGGTACATTCTTCTAGATATGTACCATAGTGGGCGGTACCCCACTAGCCCAGTAATTGTATGGAATCCAATATGCACTACATGCCTGTACGGTTTTGGTTTTGCCAACTATGCTGAAACATAAGATGCAAGCATTTCAGCTATTTTATAGTTTACTTTCTATAGACGCTAATATAATGTCAGATGATTTTGAAATAAGATGTTTTGGTTATCGTAAGGTAAAACCCATCGTGTTTATGTATGATGTGGTCTTACGAGATTCCTTTGTTTTTCAAAGGATTTTGATACTAATAATAAAATCAAATTGAGTGTGTTTTCTCACACTGGTTTCCTAGACTGACTCGGGTGTTATTTTATTAAAATGCTCAGGTCGGACCAAGTATTACAGATCAGGTTAGGATGCTATGGAGCTTAGGAGAGGAGCTAGAGGATTCTCAGGCATATTATACGTACTTGGTTATTTCTGCTGTGTGAGTCATGTTGTGTATTCAGTATTTGTGAGAACAAGTTATTATAACTGTCCATATCGATTATTGATTGTTGTACTCTTATATATGTATGTATATTAATAGTTACAATTTGCTTTCGTATAAAGATATGTATTTATATACTGAATTTTGTTCTGTTGCGATTGTGAGATTCTATGTTATTGTTTTTTGTTTCTTCTTCTCTCTTCCTTCTCACCCTCTCTCTTCTTTTCCATGACCTTCCGTCAATTCTGTACCTTTTAAATCAGACATGTGTGGTTTATTATCTATTCAAAAGGTACGGATTTGTGGGCCGTCACATTAGCTTGGTTTTGAAGGTGAGTTTATCACCATTGAAATGATAATATTTTTGCATGCGTTGATTATTGAAAATATATTGTGTTGCTTGACTTTATATGAAATGTTTGATTTTTAATCATTCTTTGGAAAGCAATAACATATGTTAACATTGTGTTTTGTCATCTATGACTTGTTATGACTTATTGCATAGCATTGAACAAAGCATATAAGGATTAGTAGATACAGATTTGTCCTGGACTTGAAATGAAAGTGTTTATAAAGCGATGATCGCTATAGAAGCACTTTGACCTTGTGTATTTTATTTTTGACTCAAATATTGTGTTTCATGCATATATATATGCTTCTCTATGCTTCTTTGAGATGTTCTTTTGAACTTGACAATATTTTTTACATATATGAATGAACGGCGCTCGAATTTGAAGTGAAAAATGAAATTTTTTGTATAACGATAGTGGCTATAAGTGCACTTTGAACCCCCATCTCTTCTATCTTACTTGTAAACTCTATTTTAGATGAAATTTTTTCTATACTCATATTAGTATAAAAGAAAGTATGGATTGGAGTTTAAAAGCAATTTTATTTGTAAAACAAATTTACAAAAGTTGTGGTCTATATTTTGCTATGAACACTTTGGAGCTGAATGATTACCCTACCGTAATATTTACTTTTGTTGCATCACTTTATGTATGTATATCAGTAATTGTAAGGACGGACTGTTATAACTGTCCAAGCTGATGATAGTACTTAGATCAGTAACCTTGACATGCTATGTATATTGGAGTAACATTGTATATTATCTTTTTATATTTATGTTATCATTCCCTGTGAGATTCTGATTTTTTTTGTTCTCCTCTATTTTGTCTCTTTTCTTTTTTTCTTTTCCTTTTACCCTAACAATCGGTCTTTCCGGCACTTGGGTGCTCAGCATGTGAATATCGTACATGTGTTGTATCGATATTTAAGGGTCAAAAAGGGTGGTCATTACAACTGGTATTCAGAGTTGGAGGTTAAGTGAGAACCTTGGCTTTGGTGGGTATAACTCATTAAGAGATGTGTTAATGGAATGCCTTATTATGAGATAAGAGTATTATACATATGAGAGCACCTATTTGTTGGTGGTATAAAATGTTTTATTTTGTGTTAATTTGTATATTGAGTGGCTTATGAATTTTGGTCGGTACATGAGATGCCATGGCTTCAATAAGGATTTCAAATACTTAAACAAAGTAAATCAACATGGTATTTTTTTTGAAATTGGTAAACGAAATTATTTTACATAATTATATTTTATACACGAAAGAATAATTTTCAAAAATCGATATGGTTATCTATGATGTGTTTGTTTGTTAGGAAATGATAATATTCAATTATTATAATTTATTATTTAATTAGTTGTGCTCGGGCAGTTTATGAGCATTGACTATTGTTTATTGATTTTTGGATGGTGCTCGACCAGTTTATGAGAGTTTTACCTTTTCATTACATGGGTTGGGTAGGTAGTAACTTATGGGAACATTGAAATGAACACCTTGTGAACTAAATTTCATAGTTTAGCTATAAGGCGTTCGATAATAATGTTGGGTTAAAAAGTTAACTTAAATAAAAGTTGTTTATCATAGTTTTTAAGGAAAGATAAGATATTTTAAAGTTAACTTAAAGACATTTTAAGCATAAATTTGTAGAACAACGTCATAAAGGTGGATTTTTTGGGTAAAACAAAACGAAAGAAAGTAAAATAGAATTTCACAGTAGAAACAGAAACACATAATCTAATAAAGATAGTATAAACTCTCACTCCGAAATACAAAGAACTTAAGAGTTAAAAACAAACCTCTCATCTAGACAGTTATAAATTTCTAACCTTACAATCACTGACGGATATATATAATAATATAACGGAGAATAAATATACTACGGCAGGTGAACATCTAGCTCTACTCCATAAGCTCCATGTCTCGCCAACGACAACCTAGAAAAATCTCGGTCCGACCAAAGCATTATAATAAAATAACACCTGAATCGGTCGAGAAAACCAACTAAGAATACTCAAGTGATAAGATGAAATCATAATAATTCCATGAGACCACGTCGCTAAACACGAAACGAGTTTTACCTCACAAGAACAACTTCTACACATGAATGAATGGAAATAAATTAAAACAAAACTCAAACTTGAAAGAATGGACACAAATAATTAAAATCGATAAGAGCTCCATTCTCTTCTTGATGCAATTAATAAAATAATTCAAATATTTGGTTCAACAACAAGGAAATGGAAGTTTTCCATCAATGACTAGGAAGGTGCACTCCTTCACCGAAAGTATACCTCCAGAAAATACACTTGAGAGAGTCATATACCATGGAAATCGAAGCCGAACCCTGTCAAACATAGAGTATCCAAGTATTAAAATCTCTACGCGCATACCATCGAAACCAATCCAAAGTAGATGTGAAAATACCCTAACGAAATCTACCCCTACATAGCTTGGATCCCACTTGCGCTTTGATTTTAGTCATTTTGACAAAGTATATCAATGCTCAAATGAGCAACAACTCATCTAAAATTGATAATACATCATGAAGAAAGCTAAATAGATAGTCAATAAATTAACTATCGGGAACAATCAAAATGATCACGTATAGAAATTAATTCTAATACCCGTACCACTACTAGTCGATTTCAAACTCGTACTATTTCTCGGTAGAAAATGAAACAGGACAAATGAAGGTAGTGTTACCACTAGGCATTGCCTTGACAACAATTTTAACCTTCGAGATGGAAACTTGTTTCCATACCTCGACGTTAGTGCTAAGAGCATGAATAAATCCCTTCCATTTAAGCAATATCATTTATGTAAACTAATTTTCTATCCTTTCCCTAACCAAATCGAACTTCTAAAACCCGAAATTATGCTTGATTTTCACATCAAAAATATCTGTAAAATACTTTAAAACACTGTTTAAAATATTCCGTCTAAAGAGAAAATTAAATTTTTAAGCATATTAAAATGTAACAACCTGGAATTTTATCGTTTTAATTTGTGAATTTTTAATTTAATTTAAATATTCAGTTAAAGGTATTAGTAATTAATTAACTCACTTTTAAATTTATAACAATGATATATAAGTCATTTTTGAATTTGGTTTATATAAATAAATAGGTTGACAGAAAACTGAAAATGTGATCGAAACGTAATTTTTGGATTTTCAGCTTTTTATCGAATTACAAGTTATTTAAAGCTGTAGTATATTTTGATTTTCTTTAAAATAACATTTAAAATGGTAAAAACACTTTTATTTTTGAAATTCAAGTAACTAAAGAGAATGAAGTGACACGATATGTGTTAATGCTAAAATTGGACGCTAACACCCCGGTGTAAGTAGTAAAAATGTGAAAGCACCACCCATTGGTACGGGAACTAGAGATAAGCATAAGATAACCGAAAATCAAGTAAAGAGACAACAGTTTTTATAGTGGTTCGGCTTAATGCCAAGCCTACGTCCACTTTAATCCTCTTTATTGCTGATTCGATTAGAACTTTTACAACGATCTTTGATTACAACACAACTAAGACAAGTAGCTAGAACTTCAATGTAGAAGAGCTCTTCGAATTCATGTTCAATGTGCTAGTTCTCTTCCTAAAGTTCGTTGAAGTGTCTTTGGTGTTTGAAGTGTCAGATGAGTCAAGAAAATAGCAGAGTATAGGCATTCCAGAAATGATCCAAAAGTCCTCTCTTCGTTGGAGTAGGCAAGGTATTTATTGGGAATTTCTGGAGTTAGGTCGTAGGTCGTAGGCGACCTAAGGGTTAGCTCGTAGGTCGTGAGCGACCTAAGGGATACAGGTTAAGGCTTACGCTTGATCAATTGCTTTGGTTGGTAGGTCGTAGCGACCTATGAGAGTAGAAAGCGACTTAGAAGAGGTAGCGACTTAAGGTTGGGAGCGACCTATATGCAATCGGCTTTATTCTATTCTAACTCGTTAGGTCGCTGCCCCCTTTTAGGTCGTTAGGTCGCTCCCCCTTTTAGGTCGTTAGGTCGCTGCTTTGCATTGAGTCATCAGGTCATTAACTCGTTGAGTAGCTTAGATCGTTTACTCGTTACAAGTTTAGGTCGCTAGGTCGCTTGAACTTTTGGTCGCTAAGTCGCTAGCTGTTACCATGTAAACTCGCTGGAGGCTTTGGATGATTAGGTCGTTAAACTTCTTAACCCGCTTGGTCATTTAGGTCGCCGATCCCTATATCACATTAGGTCATTGAGTCGTGAAAATGTGGAGCTAACACTTGCCCCTCAAAGCATATGCCTAGCTTATAGGTCGTATGCTTCGATCTAACTCCGCTAGGTCGTGAGCGACCTAAATAGCTCGTTAACTCGTGTTCCGATGCATCCTTTCCTCTTTCCCCTATATAAGTCGTTAGCTCGCTTCATCCTCCTCACTTTATCGCGTATACTTTGCCGCCATTGCTACACCAGAGCTCAGAGACTAACACAAAATTTCTCCTTTTTCATCTCCAATCGTTAATTCCATCAGTGAATTTAGGTAATTTCGAGCATTTATTCGCTGCGTTTGCCACCGATTCTCCCATAATCACCTCCATACTATTTTTGTTGTTATGTTGCAAAATTGCAATTGGATTTGCCCTTTGATTCTTGTCGAACTGCTAGCGATTGCCTTGAATTTGAGGAGTTTAATGATGGTTTTTGGAAATTTGGAGGAGATGATGATGTTTTAGGTGTTTGGAGGAGGCGAAGAGGTACTGGTTAACGGGTTATTAGATTTTAGGTTATGTCATGGCGTTTTTGGTGAGGCAAGGGAGATGGACACGCGGCAACATGTGAGTGGAGAGTAGGACTTAGGATTTCTTGATGGAAGAAAGCTCGGCATTTTTGAACTACTCTTGGAGCGACCTAAGGCACGAAGCGAGTTAACCATGTAGAGTGACTTACCGCACTGAACGACCTATAGGCTTTGCGACTTAAGGAAATCTGAACGACCCATCTTAACGACCTATGAACTTTACGACTTAAGATGTACGGCATGTTGCTTCGAATGAGTTAACCCTTTTAACGACCTACCTTTAGGTCTCTTTATGATTCGGGCGATCTAACACTTAAGCAAATTTGCCTTGTAGTGACTTAATTTTGCCATAACAGCATATGAATTCTAATAGAAGGACTTAAAGAAAGCCCGACCTATGTTAAGTCGTTCGAGTACAATCCGGACGACCTAAAGAACCCCGAGTTAACTTAAGTCGTTCCTGCGACCTAAGAAGTGAACAGAACTTGAACACTTGTAAAATTTGACAGAACTTGATTGAATTTCCAACTTGAACAGCTGGAATGAACTGCTTGAACATGTTGCACTTTTTCATAGATTATATTATCTTTTGAAGGTAACAACCTATTAAATACAACATTTGCAGAAAACTAGGGGAAATATACCGCCATTGACTGCCCACATCGAATGACAGATTAGTCGATAAAGAATAATCAACTTAAAGAAATTATACGAATGAAGTGCTATGAATCAATAAATTCAAGTGAAGTATTAAAGCAAAGCAAAATTAATCAACTAAAACTGATATGTTAGCATCAATACTGCACTTGTACTTGGACCTAAAATAACAAGCCCTGAAATTATATAATCGACAAATGCCTATTAGTTTAATTCCAGTTATATTTGCTTGTCATTTTATTAGTTTTGCACAACACTCCACACATTTAGGAAACATGCACCTTCATATTTGAATATCCAGTTCCTTGTGTAGAATGACTTCTCAACATGAAGAGATAATAGGACAAGCTGAAGAAGTCTTCCCAATAGCTAACTCCTTGGATAGTCCCCCAGAAAGAACTCCAATTACTCTGAATCAACGGTTGTTCAATCAATTATGTATTCAGTTCGGTATTGCTGAGGTAGATGCTTTGCTTCCTGGGGTAAACGATACTGCTGACAGGCCACCTCTTGGGTTCATCACAGTTAATCGTCAGATGTGCTTGAGTGGAGCTATTCCTCCCTTTAACGATTTTCTTTGACAGCTCCTTCTTCGATTAACTATCTCTCCCTTCCAGTTGCACCCCAATGGCTATGCCATCTTAATAGGACTATGTGTACTGTTCAGGAGGACACTCGACCGTCTTCCAAGCTTTCAAGAAATTCGTTACTTATGCACATTTGCAAAGAACAAAGATCATCCTTCTATAAAAATTGTGAGAAGCGCAAGGAGCCGTAAATTGATCACTGATCTTCCTGAAAGTGCCCACGGGTTTTTGAACCAATTTTTCTTCTTCCATTGCCCCGTACGATTCTACAGCATTTGGAGAGTAGGAAGTAAACTTGCCTATCTCTGTTCTTTCCGTTTCTGAACTTTTCAAAATCCGAGTTGTTAAGTGCTAACTTCATTCTTTACTTTTATAACACTTCTTCCTCTTTCTAAAGATTCCAGTCATAAGACGACTTTTGAAAGACTAAGTGCTGTGGCGGTTGAGGAGAGAAGCTATAAATTTTTGCTGAAGGACGAATTTTTGCATCAATTCGGACTTTTGCATTTTTCCCGATCTACCCAGCTTCATGATGCCCTTGGTTCTCAAGCAGAGACTGCAGATGCCCCACTTTCCGGCAAAGAACTTACACCGAAGGAACCTACTGCCGAGGCTTTATTGGTGAAATGTTCTGCTTCCATTGACGTTGCGGGGTCATCCGACAAATTTATGACTCCCCCGGTTATCGAAGAAGAGGAACCTCCTCAACACTCCGGGAAGGCTGCTGATGAAGGAGCTGAGAGAAAGAGTCCCGCTATGCATGACGGTGATGACATTTTTAAGGGATTGAGCGACTTGGTGGTTACTTCACATGAGCTCTTCAAAGATGATACCACTACTTCTAAACTTGCTTCTCCAGTAGTTGAAGTGACATTAGTTTTTCAAACAACTCTATCAACTCAAGAGATAACTCTTAAGCCGAAGAGTGGTTTGTAGCTTGACGCGCATAGTTCACACGCCACACACACTTAGGATTGTGGCAACTTTGTGCACCTAGCTTCTTTACTTTGACGATTCTTAAATTTTGACTCTTCTTCACTTTCAGGTTCTTCAATGGGACGTAGCAGCTCATACCATGATGACTTTCAGCGTTATGGAAGACGCGACTCTTATGATCCTAGGCGGTATCTTCCTACCTCTAGGGAGACTGACGAAGAAAGGGCTGCATGAAAAGATCGCGACAGGCGGGTTTATGAGGAGCGCTATGGGAGAAGGGATGAACGACATGATTCTTACCAGAGAGATGATGATTCCCATAAGAGAAAATCTCATGATGACAAAGGGAAAGGTCATATCGCTGAAGATCCAAGCAAGCAGACCAAATTTAGCGAAAGACCGGTGTCTACAATTTTTGAAAAGCTCGCTGCTCCCATCTCTTTGGAAATACCTTACAGCTCTCCTGCCCTTCAAAAAGATGATATTCAAACGATCATCAACAGGCCTCCGTATCAAATTGAGAATACCCCGCCTGCACTCCAAAGCCGGTTTCCAAACTGGTGTTTAAAGGGAGTACGCTTCGACTTGGACTTGATTCCTATTGACAAGTAGGTCATGCTAAGGAATCTCGACGTTGTTAAACTTGACGTTGAGAGAATGTCTGGATGGAAAAAGCTAGTTGACGAGCTTCAAAGGGTGAATCGCTTGAATCTTGAGGCTATGTTAACCATGGAGAGCGATAAGTCCGAGTGGAAGAAAACTCTCGACCAACATAATGCAGAGATGAAAACCATCACCGCTTACAATGAGAAGCATGAAGCGGAAATTGAAAAACTCAAAGAAGAGCTTGCCACTTCTTCCACTTCCTATACTCAAAAGGAAGAAGTGCTTCAAAAACAAGTGAGAGATGCCCATGGTCAAAGAGACGCTGAGGCTAGACTCGAGGTACAACAATAGATTGTAGAAAGCTACTGAACTGATGTTGCTCAGTTGCGAGAAAAAACAGCTCCCAGAACGTGGAGATTGAAATGCTAAGAGCTCGGCTTTCTGAAGTTGAAAAAGAGCGTGATGAAGCTATCGCCGACAAAGCAGCAGCCGAAGAATCTCATGAGGCAACAAAAGCCAACACCACCTCTACCTTATTCGTTTTTTATTTGCACAGCGTCCTGGGGCGCAGTAGCCTTTCGTTTTTGGGCCCGAAGTACGAGATTACCTTGGCCAAAGTGTGGGTCGCCGCAATTGATATGCCAGGAGGCGCTGGCTATACTGAGGCAGATCTTGAGGTGCACTATCTGGATGATGAGGCACGTGCCGCCCTTGCCAGGGTGAAGGAGCAACTTGCTAAAGAGCGAGCCGGAACGGTGCAAGGAGAACATCTAGCGAAGGAACATTTGACCGACCCGACTCTTCCTTCGGTTTCGGCCGATATTGATATCATTGGCTCCAGTTCCCATTCTTCGCCTCCTGCCAAAGCTAACATTGAAATTGTAACTTCTCATACTGGAGATGAGGCTCAAGAAAGCGCTGAAGCACAAGGCTTTGAAGTTGATGTGATAAAGCCAACTTCTCCAGGTAACTTCAACGTTGATTTAGCTCAAGTGGACTACTTGTTCTCTTCACATGAGCTTGATGAACTTTTTGATTATTACTTAAGCCTTGACGCGCCACTGTCTCCTCTCTTTACGAGGAATACTGATTTTAACTTCTCTTCTTCTGTAGTGAAAACGCCAAGTGATGCATAGACTTCTCCTCTTCCACCTATTCCACCTCCATCTCTTCAAATTACTCCTCCTTCTGCTTCTAAACCGTGGTCGCAAGAAGAATTAATAGAAGCTCTTCAAGGCTTGGATGACCCGGTCGCTTCACAAGAGCAGAAGGCTGAGGAACTTGAAGAAGGTGAAAAAACTCCAGAGCAATTTCATGATGACACAAAGCTGTCTGAACTTAAAACTCCAGGCAGCGAGTCTTCTTTAAGGAAGAAGGGGAAGCGTGTAAATTCGAAGAAGAAAAGGAAAAGCACTTCTGCTAGTGAAGAGAAGGCGGAAGTAGACCCAGTTGTACCTTTATCTCCTTCTTCCCTGACTCGTTCAAGCCGGCTCCCAAAGTTAACCATTAAGCCAGGCGAGTGCTCTAAAGATGGCGGGAAGAAGAAATAACGAGTCTCGCTTTACCCTTCTTGTTTTGCTTATTTCTTGTACATAAAGGCTTGTATTGACCAGAGATTGTGCGAGTACTGGTCCCCGCTCCTTTGTAACCTGCACATGTATAAAATTTTATAGTATGGAATAAAATGATTCTTTTTACTTGTACAATTTTTTGACTGTATTTGTGAATGCATTTATTCCTTATTCTCGCACAAGTTTCTTCATTTTCTTTGTGTGATATTGCAATAAATTTGTGGTGTGTTGCTTGAGCGTTGCTTTTATTTATGTAGCTATATTGTATTGTATTGCCCCCATACCACAACTTATTGCAATTTCTTTCGTTTGGTAAATTTTGGAGAATAATTCTTCTATTTCAAGAAGACTTGTACTCTTAAGTTGGAGAACAACTCTTCCATTTTAAGAAGGCTTGCACTCTTTCTTTAGAGAATAAATTTCCATTTTGAGGAAATGTTACTCTACTTTAGTAGAGAGTGCCTTGTATTGGAGAAGTCTTCTCTCTCCTATGCGGCGAAGAGAGTTTCCAAAGAAGGCTTTGATTTGCCACTCCAACTTCCGGGGAAGAATATTTTCAAGATGGGGAAATTAATCTTCCCATGAATGTTGCAATGTGCCTCCGAAGAGGGCTTTTTTTTGTTAGCTTGAAAGTGCTTTCTCACAGTTAAATGGATCCAGGGGGCGGACGCAATTTACTTAGTTGGATGTCCATTTACACAAACGATCACAGCCAGTTAACAAGGGCCATGCGCCTTCTATTTTGGGAAGGTGCCCCTCCGGTGGTTCCATCAACCTTATTGATTGAGAAAAGCATCTCTTCTTGGGACGTGCCTCCGAAGAGGTCTTGTGCCTCCGAAGAGGTCTTGCGCCTCCGAAGAGGTCTTGTGGTGCCTCGGGAGAGGTCTTCTGCCTCCGAAGGGGGGTAGGTGTGCCTTTGGTGAAGGCTAGTGCCTCTGAAGAGGGCTTGTGGTGCCTCGGGAGAGGTCTTCTGCCTCCGAAGAGGGCACGTGTGCCTTTGGTGGAGGCTCGTACTTCCGAAGAGGGCTTGTGCCTCCAAAGAGGTCTTTATTTAATTGCCTGGAAGTTACTTTCTCACGGTTAATTGGATTCACGGGGCGAACGCAAGTTACTTAATTGGACGTTCGTTTGCACAAACGATCGCAACCAATTAACAAGGGCCTTGTGCCTTCCACTTGGGAAGGTGCACCGCCTTTGATTCCACCAACCTTATTGGTTGAGAAGAGAACTTTCTTTTTTCGACGTGCCTCGTTAGAGAGCTTTATCCTAAGAAGAGTCGTGCCTCCGAAGAGGGCTTGTGCCTCCGAAGAGGGCTTTGGGTGGTTGGCTCGCCATGAAGATTGCGTCTCACGTTAAGTAGATCCACGGGGCAGACGCAAGCTATCCAACCGGATGTTCGTTTGCACAAACGATTGCAATCAGCTAGCAAGTTCCTGGTGCCTTCGCTTTGGGAAGGTGCCCCTCCGGTGGTTCCATCAACCTTTTTGCTGAGTGGCAAGACTAATTTTTGGTTGTTTTCTGTCTGCTCGCCCTTGTCTGCTTTTCATTTGACATTAGTGATTCCTTGTTATCATCACCAAGCACATGTTCCTTTCTTTTGCAAGTAGTTTGTTTTATCCAAAGAAGTGTACTTCATTGTTAAGTGAGTCCACGGGGCAGACGCAATCTATCTAACCGGATGTCCGTTTGCACAAACGAACGCAATCGGTTAGCAAGGGCCTGGAACCTTCACGTTGGGCAGGTGCCCCTCCGGCGGAATCACTAACTGTTTGCATGAAGCACTTCTTACTTGGGATTTGAATCTGGAATTTTTTGTTGCTTCACATTTGTTTATTGAGTGATTTTAGGGATCGATTAGCCTTGTGATAAGTAAGCTTTGTTTTAATGTCCTGCAATATTAAATCGACACTTTAGAAATACATTTAAGGTATTTACACATCGAAATAAAACAGGCATTCTATAATAGTAGAGAACTCAAGATTTATAGTGGTTCGGCCAAGAACTGGGCCCACATCCACTTTATAGTTCTTATTATTTATTTTCACTGATTTTACAATGGCTTACAATACAAGAATCATACATCCGTAATCATTTTACAAATTCAAGCAAAGCTTTTAAGTAAAATATGGACGCAAGTGATTGCTGTTCCAAGCTCTTGGAATTGGATCTCCTTCGTCGGTTGTCAGTTCGAAAGTTCCATCAAGATGTTTTTTGCCTATGACATATGGCCTCTCCCAGTTTGGTGCAAACACTCCCGTTGCTGTCATGATCCTTTTCAAGACTAGATCGCTAATTTCAAAGCTGCGTTGGCGAACTTTAGAATTGAAGTGCTTGGCAATCTTTTGCTGAAAGGCTGCAATTCTGAGCTGAGCCTCTTCCCTTCTTTCATCAAGGAAGTCTAGTGCTTCAAGTTGCAACTTTTCATTTTCAGCTTGGTTGAAATGAATTCTTCTGTGTGAGGGGACCTCTATTTTCACTGGAATCATTGCTTCTGATCCATATGCTAATGAGAAAGGAGTCTGCCCAGTCGCAGTTTCATGGGTAGTTCTGTATGCCCATAGTGCTAGTGGCAGCTTATCGACCCAACCAACTTTTGCTTTTTCCAGCTGTTTTTTGATGGTTGATTTGATAATTTTGTTTACTGCTTCCACTTGCCCGTTTTCCTACGGATGATCTACTGCTAAGAAGCTTTTTTAGACCTTGAATCGCTTGCAAAAATCCTGGAACTCTTCGCTTTTGACTTGGGTACCATTGTCTGTGATTATCTTTTGAGGCAAACCATACCTGCAAATGATATTCTTAGTCACAAAGTTTATCACCTTTTTGAGGTAATAGTAGCTAATGGTTCAGATTCAGCCCATTTAGTGAAATAATCAACAGCAACAATATCATATGTGATTTCGGACTTGGCGGTTGGCAAAGTCCCGATGAGATCTATTCCCCAAATGGAAAATGGCCATGGACTGACCATCTGCGTTAATTCAATGGGAGATGCTCTTGGGATTTTTGCAAATCTCTGGCATTTGTCATACTTTCGGAAATAGCTAGCAGCATCTTGATTAATGTCTAGCCAAAAATACCCATAGCGGAGAATTTTCTTGGCTAGAGTTTGACCACCTGAATGATCCCCACACTCTCCTCCGTGCACTTCAGCTAAAATTGTCTTAGCCTCTTCCTTGGTTACACATCGGAGTAATGGCATCGAGAATCCCCGTCTGTACAACCGACCGTCTTGAATTACATATCTTGAGCCTTTCCTTAACAGCTTCTGACGCTCCTTTGAATTTTCTGGAAGGAAGCCGTTAAGTAGATATTCCTTGATTGGAGTCATCCACGATTCCTGCTCTTGGGATGCAGCCATGATCCAGTAAATATCCATCTCATCGGTACTTGGAGCTGACAAGACTTCCACAGGAACCAATCCCAGTAATTGAGCTTCGCCAGCGCTTGAATACTTGGCCAGAGAATCTGCCTTCATATTCTCTTCCCAGGGTATATGACTTATCGCATAATGATCGAAATCATCGAGAAGTTCTCAGGCCCATGACAAGTAAGCAGGTGGATTTTCCCCCTTTAGCTTGAAACTCTTTCTTGACTTGGCATACAATAAGCTGGGAATCACTGAAGATCTACAACACTTTGATATTCAGTTCTTTAGCAATCTTCAAGATGACAATAAGAGCTTCATATTCTACCTCATTACATGTCAAAGGAAATTCCAATCTCAATGCATAGCACAATGATCGCCCTTCGGGGGTTTCAAGCACGACCCCAGCTCCAGAACAATAGTCGTTTCTTGTGCCATCAACATATAGTTTCCATCGGGTTGGGATGTCATCAGTAACTTCTTCTTCGCTGTCACATTTATCTATGTATTCTGTAATGAAATCTGCTAAAGCTTGTCTATTGACTGCTCTTTGGGGACGGTAAGTGATATCATATTGGCTGAGTTCAATATTCCGCTTCAGAAGACGACCCGAAGTCGCAGGGCGAAATAGGACTTGCTTTAGAGGCTGATCAGTGAGGACTTTGATAGGATGAGCTTGAAAATATGGCCTCAACTTTCTGCAAGCTATCAGTAGGCAATAGGCGAGCTTTTCCAGCTTTTAATAATTCATCTCTGCCCCAGTGAATCTTTTACTGATGTAATAGACCGGGCGCTGAACTTTTGCATCTTCCCGTACTAATGCTGCACTGAGAGCGTGAGACGAAACTGCTAAATATATGAAAAGATCTTCATCGTCACTGGGCTTAGAAAGTATTGCAGGCGCTTCCATGTGACAAAATAGTTCATCGAAAGCTTTCTGACATTCCAGAATCCATTCAAAGTTTTTCTTTCCTTTCTTTAGAACGTCAAAGAATGGAATGCATCTATCTGTGGCCTTAGAAATAAACCGACTCAAAGCAGCGACTTTCCTATTGAGGCTTTGCAATTCCTTCTTTGTCCTAGGGGCTTTGACTTCTCTTAGAGTAGTAATTTGAGCAGGATTAGCTTCGATGCCCCTAGCACTCACAATGAAACACAATAATTTCCCAGACTCTACCCCGAATGAACATTTCAAAGGATTAAGCTTATTCCATACTTTCGGAGGACTGCGAACATTTCTGCCAAGTGATCCATATGGTCCACTGTCTTCTTTGACTTCACCAACATATCATCAACATAGACTTCCATAGTCTTGCCAATCTGTGGTTTGAACATAGCATTAACAAGTCTTTGGTAAGTTGCCCCAGCATTCTTCAGTCCGAAGGGCATGACTCTATAGCAGTAAAGATAGACATCGGTGATGAAGCTCGTGTCCTCCTGATCTGGCTCATTCATCATGATTTGGTTATATCTGGATTAAGCATACATAAAAGACAACAATGTACTGTGATTTCTGGAGATATTCCACACATATCAGCGTGACTCCAAGAGAATACATCAAGATTTGCTTTCAAGAATGATATCAAAATATTCTGAACTGTCACACTAGGTTGCGAACCCATATTCAACACCTTGTTTGGATCTTCGGGTCAACAGGTACTGGAACCGTTACTTCCACTGGCACCATTCTATTCTCCCATGTACTGGCTTTGCTAGGATCCATTTCTTTCCGTGCACCACTATGCTCACCAGTGCAGGGTCCACCCTGTAATTGCTACGAGGTTGGTTCTTTGATGCGGAGTGGAGCTGCCGCATCCTTTCCCATCCCATTCTTCCTTGCTTCCCGCAACTCTATTAGATAACATTCTCGCCCAACATTCTGATCTCCTTTAATAACACCGACGCCATTGTCCATGCGGAACTTCATAGTAAGGCACCACGAGACGAGAATTGCCTTGAATGCTGCAAGAGTTGGCCGGCCTAGGAAGGCATTGTAAGCAGAAAATCCGTCAGCAATCACAAAAGTCTGCTTTCGAACAACCTTTTTTTGCCCCTCTCCAAGCTCCATGAATAAGTCAATAGTTCCAACTGGCTGCTTTGGCTCTCCTGTAAACCCAACAATCTTCTTCGATGAAGCTTGAACATCAGCCACAGGAATCTTTATTTGATCGAATGCCTTTTTGAAGAGGATATTGCAAGAGGCGCCACAGTCAACAAGCACCCTTCTTGCAATAGCTGGCCCGATACCTGTAGAGATGACCAAGGGATCCATGGTGGGAGCTTCAACACCCATAGAGTCCCTGGCCCTGAACACAATGTCATTATTAAAAGTTCTTTACTGCTTCAAAGGTGCAGCATCTTCCAATACAAAAACATTTTCTTATGCTGGGGCATATTTCAAAGCACGAGCATATCTTTCCATCTCACCCCAGCTTCTGCCTGCTGGGTGAGGACCTCCCGTAATTACATTAATAACAGGCCTTTCTGATTCATGCGCGGTAGTCCTCTCATCCGAGCCAGATGGATGAGCAAGAAGTTGCTGGCCGTTAGTAGATGAAGTTGGGTCATTCCTATTTCTCTGAACATATTGTTGCAGCTTGATCTATCTCAGCATTTCTTCAATCAAACTCTTCAAATGGAGACATTCGTTAGTATCGTGACCAGGTTGATTATGAAACCGACAAGATCTCCCACTTTGAATAGCATTTTTCCCAAGCTTCAACACAGGTGGTTTAGGATATTCAACGGCATCTTTGGTAGCGAAAAAGATATTCTCTGGAGTATCAGTTAAAGGAGTAAGATCTGAAGGTTTGAAGAAGCGAGGTTTCTTCACATCCTTCTGCTTTTTCCCGCAGTTATTCTCCCTCTTCTAACCTCCGGATTCCTTTTTGGCAGGAGCAGCAATATTATTCTCAACTTCTGTCAATACCACTTTTGTCGTCCACGGAAGGCTTTCCAAGCGCATGAACTCGACGGCCTTCTTGTAGAATTTATCAAGCGAGTTTGGCTCCTTCATCTTCAGCCATTTCCCAAACTCACTCGATTTGTCGATAGCCCTCATTAAGTAGGTCAAGACCATTCGTGGCTCTCCATTGTCGACTTCAGCGAAGGCTATGTTAAAGCGGCTTAAGAAAGATCTAATAGATTCTCCGGGATTCTGTTCCAGGCTGGACAATGACATTATGTCATTCGGCTTTGAAGCATACAACATGAATTGTTCTTTAAACTTCCGAGTTAAATCGGAGAACTAGTCTACAGATCGGACCGGTAGCTTTGTAAACCAGAGTAGGGCCACTCCTTCCAAGTATACCGGAAACTACCGGCGCTTGATCTCATCCGATGCTCTAGCACCAGTCATGTGCCAGTCATACTTTTATAGGAATAGGTTAGGGTCGCTTGTTCCCCTACAAGCCGGAATGGTGGGGGAACAAACATCCTTGGGAATTCCGCCTTCAGAATCCTTTCGGTGAACAGAGTTTTGCCTGGAGCGAACCCCCATTCTTTTTCATCTTCTTCACTTTGCATACTTTCTTTCATAATTTGCCGAACCATTCCCGAGAAGTATTCCTCATCGTTTAGAGGCTCTGCGGGACAGAATTCAGCCATTTTCTCGGAAGTTTGCCTGGACAAATGTTCGCGGAGAGTCGGCTGCGGCCTTGATCCTCCGGCTTAGGGAGGTGCCCCTTCGGCGGGGCCAGCTGCCTTTTGAGGAATATTCCTCCCTTCAGGATTATGAACATCATCAGCAAAGTTTTCTTCATTATTCACTGGTTGATGGCTAGCTCCAAGCAAAGGATTCAACCTATCAAGCATTAAAGTGTTTTGGGCTTCCATTTGCTGATATAACCCAGGCACTGCAGCATCTAACTCTGCCCGTGTAATTCCAACACTTGGAGTTGCTTGACTTAACGAAGGAGAAGTGGCAGTATTTTCATGGGCATCGCCTGGTTTAGTAGATCTGCGCTTTCTTCCAGGAGCCATAATCTCTGATAGACTTCTGGTTTTGAGAGAGATTCTTTCAACGAACTTTTGCGAAGCAATGATGAACGCACCCTGAGTTTGAGTTCTCAGTGAAAGCACCAAAAATGTTAATGCTAAAATTGGACGCTAACACCCGGTGTAAGTAGTAAAAATGTGAAAGCAACGCCCGTTGGTACGGGAACTAGAGAGGAGACGAAGATAACCGAAAATCGAGTAAAGAGACAACAGTTTTTATAGTGGTTTGGCTTAATGTCAAGCCTACGTCCAATTTAATCCTCTTTATTGCTGATTCGATTACAACTTTTACAACGATCTTTGATTACAACACAACTAAGACAAGTAGCTTGAACTTTAATGTAGAAGAGCTCTTCGAATTTATGTTGAGTGTATTAGATCTCTTCCTAAAGTTCGTTGAAGTGTCTTCGGTGTTTGAAGTGTCAGATGAGTCGAGAAAACAGCAGAGTATAGGCATTCCACAAATGATCCAAAAGTCCTCTCTTCGGTGGAGTAGGCAAGGTATTTATAGGGAATTTCTGGAGTTAGGTCGTAGGTCGTAGGCGACCTAGGGGTTAGGTCGTAGGTCGTGAGCGACCAAAGGGATACGAGTTAAGGCTTACGCTTGATCAATTACTTTGGTTGGTAGTTCGTAGCGACCTACGAGAGTATAAAGCGACTTATACGGAGCGACTTAGAAGAGGTAGCGACTTAAGGTTGGGAGCGACCTATATGTAAGCGGCTTTATTCTATTCTAACTCGTTAGGTCGCTGCCCCCTTTTAGGTTGTTAAGTCGCTGCTTTCCATTGAGTCATCAAGTCATTAACTCGTTGAGTAGCTTAGGTCGTTAACTTGTTACAAGTTTAGGTCGCTTGAACTTTAGGTCGCTAAGTCGCTAGCTGTTACCATGTTAACTCGCTGGAGGCTTTGGATAATTAGGTTGCTAAACTTCTTAACCCACTTGGTCATTTAGGTCGCTGATCCCTATAGCACATTTGGTCGTTGAGTCGTGAGAAAGTGGAGTTAACAATATGAAACCTTAAGCGTAAAAATGGGTATAGTACATGGAGGCACCCTTATAGCCAATAGGAAAAGGATTGTACATGGTTCATCTTATTATCCACCATGATTTCAAATGCATGTCCTTTTGGAAGTTTTGAAATGATTTTGAGTTGAAAAGCATTTTTTAAATCCTCTTTATATGTTCATATTTACAAACACCTCACATTTTTCATTTCATTACAAAACTTCATTTTCTTTATCTTCTTCCTAAATTTCCCCATTTTTTAAAACTTAAATATCTCAACCTTGTTGTCTAAATTCCTAATTAACTCAAGATCAAAGTTTAAAGCAAGTTTCCAAAAGGTTTGGAAAATATATAAAAGCGAGTTATTCAATTTATTATTTATTTTGTAAATTTATAAATTGAAAATTATAAGGAATTTTATGAGAACTTGATTTAGGGATTGGTATGTGACAATCAAGATCATGTTAATAGGTTTAAAATTTCATAATTTGGTTATCTTGGCCAGAGAACTGTAAATTTGTGTCTATCGTAAAACAATATGTGCTCTATGTTCTTAGTTGAAAACATATCATGCTTGCATTCAAAAATCGATAACTCGCCAACCATGATGAATTTTAACTTTCGTTAGCTACAAATTTTTTTTTTCCATGTATTATTTTAAAAATAGTTTTTGAATTTTTGGTTTAATATATTTCTAGAATTTAATAAAATATAGTAAATTGGCACTTTTGTCGGTTTTTCGTCGATCATGAATCAACGAACGACCTTTATAATCATGATTGTCATAGAAAATCATGATTTTTAGTGGTTGTTTCAAGGCTTTTAGAGTTGTGGTTCAGTTCAGTTTGATCATTGTCATTTTTGGGTTTAAAATCATAATCTGTTGAATCGATGGCTGAGAGATCTTGTCCTTAGTTCCGGAACGAAGCTCAGGTGAAAGCACACCCTTTTCGTGTTGGAGGTAGGAGCCCTAGTGGTCTACTTTGTCGGGGATAGCTCAAACTAAGGTTTAGGACTTTTTTTATCAAGTATTGTCATGATTTGTAATGGCCATGGGAGAGTGTCGAGTGCGACCAAGTGCGTCCTGGTTGGCGCATGGGGGTAGAGCAGGCGGCGGTGATAGTGGTGATGTGTAACAACCCACAATCTCGCACACTTCAAGCTGACAATAAACCATACATGTCCAACTCGAATTGAACGAAAAGGGAAATAGTTAGGGGAAAGAAAGACGAAAAAAGAAGGAAGTAAAGACAGAAGAGGGAAAGAAAACCAAACAACACAAATCAACAATGCAGCGGAATAACATATAATATGATATCAATGATCTTTATGAAAGAGAAACTGTAATATATATATATCAAACCAGAGTACAACAAAAAATCACTAGTCATCACCCTGGATAGTTATAACGACCTATCCTCACAAATGTTGATGATTCAAAATAACCAATACAGAAGAAAGTAAACATATACGTGAAATGACTTGAAGACCTCCAACTCATCTTCGATAGCTCCAAAGAATCCAAACTGAATCTATAAATATGCTCGGTATGATAATAGCATTAGAAGGAAATAATGCCACGGTCAATCTGGTAAACCAGCATGAGAAAACACATCTCAATAGGATTTTAAAGTTGCGAAAACCATTCATAACAAAAGCATCTCGTAAAATCACGCCGCACATAAACACGGATGGGTTTTTACCTTACGATAACAAAAACATTCCATATCAAATCTTCCAATATCATAATAGTGTCTTAGATACAAATACATACTAATTATAGCCAAATTGTTAAATTATTAAATTTCAACACAATAGGTTTACAACTAAAACCGTTAAGGCTCATGTTGGAGAATGGATTCCATACAATGACAAGGTAAGGGACTACCTTCTGACAGTACAACTTTAGAAAAATGCGTCGAGGCACCAACAAATGGTCCTCTACCAACACAGAATGGGCCTACCTTTACCGTAAATAGTACCGAACATCCCATCATCCCGGTCATTTCCGACCTATTCGTGACCACAAGCATACACAACATACTCGAAGTATAGGGCGTAATCTATAAAGGTTATGAGCATATCCTAATGGGAGCGGCCCATATAGCTCCACCACATCTACCATGTTTTTATTATTCCCGATGTGTGAGGCCTAAGGTAACATATTACCTTTCACAAAGCAACTAATCCCACTTTGAATACCACATTACCATTTCCAACAACACTCTAATTGATTTTCCTAAAAGTACAACCTCTGAGTTCATATGCCTCAAAGAAGGGTGTTAAGTGCAAGAGAGTTACCTCCTACACCACCAAACAGATGTATGTTTGTAAAAACCAATGTATAAGGTTCTTAAAAATGCAATGTCAACCATTCATCTATACAAGTTCTTAAGGAATAGGCCAAACCAAAGGTACTTTCCTACTACATCCTGTCAAAAATCATCCTTAGGATAAGTAGCGAGCAGTTCTTACATCGAAGATTTTCTTAATGACGCACTATTGCCACTATATATATAACATGGAATCATAGGGCTAGAGGAAAGCATCCCTATATCATGAAGATCTCCATATTCAAAAACCATCATCCTCAAACAATCTACACTTCCAAATGCATACTTTGGTCCAAAGTGATTTTTGTATAAATCTGATCCCTTTCTTTCTGGACCAACAATCGATAAGAGGCCCTCGACCTCATAAGGGAACCAAGTTTTGTAGAATTACCATGCTTCCAACCCTTAACTTGCTATACTTTGGCCAAGAAGGAAGCTCGGTAGATTAGAGTACCATAGTCACTTCACACTATTCGAATCATCATTCTTAATACCAAATGATAATCAAGCCTACTCGGTTGGCCTCGTACTAAGTGCATGACTAATTATTTCACACATCAAGTCAAGGAACCAAAATGTCCAAAAGTACAATTTAGTACGTATGCAGTCAGTAGGCCTGTTTAATTAATCTTTTATTAATTAAATCACCTTCCAAATATTTGTCTCAAAATATCTTTAAAAGGATATGTTTTCAGAACAATTTTAATCTTTTTCTATTTAGAAAACATTTCCATATAATTATTTCAACGGTATAAGTATATTCACAAATCTTTTTATTTCCAACACATAGAAAATATCTCTATATACTTGGCGAACACAAGCGCACAAGCAAGCTACGAAGAGTGCGAAGGGATTGAATCAAACCCTTTACGGATTATTGCTGACTCATGTACCGGTGGGAGCTGCTTATGAATCTTTGATCGAGATGGCGCTTAGGTTGGATATGGTAAGGAAGATGAGTCTAAAGAAAAGATTAACTCAGAAGATCGAAAGAAGAAAGGTGATGGTCCTCAGAAGAAGAATAAGAAAGGAATAAAATGCCATGTTTGTGGTAAGGGTGGACATGTGGCCAAGGATTGCTGGAAGGAGAAGATGAAGGGTAAGTGCTATACTTGCGGGCAGGCCGGTAATATGAGTAAGAGTTGTCCCCGGGGGGCAAGAGCACTAGTTGCACAGATTCAGGCGTTGGATTCAGCACGTTCCAGCAGCAATCTAGAATGTGGTAAGAAAGTCGCAGTTGAAGGTTTGATTTCTATATTTGATTTTCCTATATGGACTTTATTTGGTTTTGTAACATCACACCCTATTATCTCTAGCTCTCTAGTAGATTGTTTGCACTTGACATATCATTAGCAGTAGACCCTACTATTGTTTCAAACCACATAGGAGGTTCGGCACACTTATCTATGATTTGTAGCGGTTCAAAAATCTATATACTAGGTGTAGAATTTGACTACGATGCCTATGTTTTGGGATTCTCAGGGCATGGGACGATCTTAGGGATGGATTAGCAATCCACAAAAGGAGCTATCTTAGACCGTGAGAGGAGAGTCGTTTGACTTAAGACTTGTAGTGGTAGGACTTTGTAGATATCTTGCGACCTACAAGGGTCGGTCATGTTTTCTTTATTCCCTTGATTCATCTTCATTGGAGTTGCATTCGGTTCCTATCATCGGATATTTTGGAGATGTCTTTGAGGAGGTTAGGGACTACCCCTAAGAGAGAGATTGAATTAATGGTTTATTTGACCAAGAATGCTAAGCTAGTAACGTTAGTTTTGAGACACATGGCACCTAGGGAGAGGAAAGAGTTGAGCAAGGAGATTCATGAGCTCTTTGAGAAGGGATTCATAAGAAGGAGCATATCAGAGTAGGGAGCGCCACTCATCTTTCACACTAAGTCAGGTGGTTCTCTCCGACTTTGCATGGACTATAGAGAATTGAATAAGCTCACCAAGAAGAACCGGTATCCACTTCGTAGGATAGGTGATTTTTTTGACCAATTAGTAGGTTCTTTGGTTTTCTCTCAACTAGATTTAGCCACGAGATTCCATCAGCTTAGGTTCACTGATGATTGCATAGATAAGACTGCCTTTAGGACACCGGATGGACTCTTCAATTTGTTGGTTATGCCTTTTGGGCTAACCAATGCTCCAGCCTATTTCGTTGATTTGATGAGCCGCGTCTTTAGGGATGTCCTAAATAAGTTTGCGGTCGTATTCGTGGTTGATATCTTAATATTTTTTAAGAGTATGCAGGAGCATGCGGTTTATTTAGAAAAAGTTTTTCGGACACTTCGTAGCCATTATTTTAGAGCTAAGTTTTCGAAGTTTCATTTTGGAGAGAGGATGTCCGTTTCCTGGGGCATGTAGTCTCGAAGGAAGATTGGCTGTTGACCCCACCAAGGTTATTGCAGTACAGGATTGGAAGGCCCCCTAGAACGTTACCATGATTAGGAGCTTCCCAGGCTTGGCAGGCTACTATAGGAAGTTCATTAGAGACTTTGCCAAGATTTCGGCACCACTCACATGCCTTATTAAGAAGAGAAAAGCTTTTGTGCGGGACGTGGATTGTGAGGATTCCTTCAGGAGGCTTAAGAGAGCCCTTACTAGTGCACTAGCTTTAGTTTTACCCAACGGAGCTAAGCCTTTCACTATATGCACTGATGCATGTGGAACGGGTCTAGGAGCGGTGTTGATGCAAGAAGTGAGGGTAGTGTGTTATGGTAGTAGGCAGTTGAGAACGTCTGAGAAGAACTATCCTACCCACGATTTGGAGTTGGCTACCATAGATTTTACACTTAAGACTTGGAGGCAGTATTTGTTGGGAGAGAGGTTTGAGCTTTTTACCGATGATAAGCCTTTGAAGTACATATTCTCGCAGAAGGGCTTGAAGTTAAGGCAACAAAGGTGGATGGAGTTTTTAGCCTTATATGATTTTGAGAAAGCTTATACCCCTGGTAAGGGTAATGAGGATGAGGATGCATTAAGTAGAAAGAAAGCAACCCTTAGTCCTTTGTTCGTAGAGTGGAGGCGCTAGGAGTTTATTTCTAATTTTAATTTTAAACCCTCTACGGACATTACTCGTGGATTTTTGGCAACCTTAGAGGTAAGGCGTACCCTTTTGGGTCAGATTGGATCGAAGCAGTGGGAGGATTCAGAACTCATTGACATTATGGATAGGTTCAGCCGAGGAAAGGTCTCAAGACATCTCCAATGTTATTCCATTAATAGCGGACAATGGCTTAGGAGAGATGGAAGGCTTTGTGTTCTACGTGCCGGTGACTTGTTAAGAGCAGTTTTGGAGGAGGCGCACCATTCCCATATGATCATTCATCTGGGTGGTGACAAGATGTATCAAGATATGAAGAGGATGTTCTATTAAGGTGGTATGAAGAAGGATGCGGCAGAATTCATAGGTAATTGTCTCATATGCCAAAGGGTGAAAAACATAGCAGTAGAAGCCCGATGGATTACTCTGCCCTTAGATGTACTGTGTGGAAGTGGGATAGTATTTTTATGGATTTCAGTGATGGTATACCCCGTTCTAGGAAGGTAACATTAGCATTTAGGTAATTTTTGATAGATTGACCAAGAGTGCTTACTTCATTCGAGTTAAGAGTAAGCGTACAGCTTTATATTTGGCATCTTTGTATATTCGAGAGATAGTTCGTCTACACAGAGTTCCTTCTAGTGTTGTTAGTGATAGATAACCCATCTTCACTTGTGAGTTTTGGTGAAGCTTGCAAGAGGCGCTAGGGATGAAACTTAGGTTGAGTATGGCCTATCACCCCCAAACGAATGGACAAACGGAGAGGGTAATTAGAATGCTTTAGGATTTACTACGGATGTGCATTTTGAACTTTGGAGGAACTTGGGAGGAGCATCTTCCATTTGTTGAGTTTTCGTAAAATAATAGTTACCAAAAATATATAGGAATGGCATCATTTAAGGCTTTATATGGAAGACCACGCAAGTCCTCATCATGTTGGGTAGAGTCTACGGAGAAGTTATTACTTGGATTCGATATGGTTAGGGAGACCACCGAGAGGGTGGGGTTGATTCGATGAAGGATGAAGATGGCCCAAGACAGACAACAGTTGTAGGTGGATAGGTGGAGGAGAGTCTTAGGGTTTGAGGTTGGAGACGTAGTTTTCATCAAAGTATCCACACTTAGGAAGGTGGTAAGGTTTAGATCTAATGGAAAGTTAGCCCCTAAAATTCTTGGACCATTTCCTATCACAGAGAGAGTTGGGTAGGTGGCATACCGAGTAAAGCTACCGGATAGGCTCGTAGGAGTGCACGACGTTTTCCATGTTTCGCACTTGTGGAAGTGCTTACATGACTCGACGGAGGTTGTAGTTCGTCGTAACCCCACGAAGAGTGTTGGAAGAGATACCAAACGACTATAGAGTAAGGAGGTTCCACTAGTAAAGGTGCAATAGGGAGATGATGTTGCAGACTCCAATTAGGAAGCATAAGAGAAGATTCGTACTTCCAATCCACATTTTTTGATGGTAAGTTGTAGAATTCCTTTTTCCATCTTTTGATTTAAATAGGTTCTTTCCTTTATTATCTTTTGGGTTCATAGAACTTAGGATTTAACCTATGGATGGTAGGATTTGATGTAAATATGTTAATAGAACATGCTATGAATGATGTATGCTAGTGGTTGCAAGTGTTTGCTAGTGGATGCTACGGACGCATATAGGTGCATTCAGCACTATTATTCCTTAAGGATCGGCCTAACTAGGACAGTAGAGCATATGCATATGGATGTGTGTACATTATTATTTTATTTCCATGGTCGCTATAAATGGATGCTTATCACATGATTGTTTCCTTTGGATGATGTTTATAGCATGCATATAGAATTATCAATACCATTTGGAAATTTTTGCATTGATTTGGATACATGGCATGGACATGGTTGCGCAAAAGGAGGTCAACAGAATTAGTGGACCGCCTAATATTTTACATTAGTTAGGGACATTTATACTACACTAACTGCATAAGTGTCATAAAATGCATTAGAAAAACTTAAGGACAATGGATGAATGGTCGATAATTAAGTAGTTGGTTGTAAAAATTAGATGAAAACATTTAGTACATTCTTTTATCCTTAAGATTTCGGGGATGAAATCCCTTAAGGAGGGGAGAATGTAACAACCCAAAATTTAACCCGTAATAATTAATTCATTAATTAATTAGATGATAAAATAACTTTGTGAAGTTATCAGAATTAAGCCATGGAAGTTACACCATTGTGTCCGTGGTCAATTTCCATATACAGAACGTCAGAAACTATGCTAATATGACCAAGTTAAAAAAATAAACAAAATAAGCGGAACATAAAAGAAAAAAATGAATGGTCCGGTCGACCAGCCAGTCGACCTAGGCAAGGGGCGGCCAACCACCCGATCGACCTGCCTTTTAAAATGGTAGGCGAATGAACATTAATTTGTTCTAACGAATGAGAAGCATCGAAACACGTCATTTGCACCCTTTTGTTTAATCTAGTCCCTCTGTTTCTGCATCCGATCGCTCCTATTCACCTTATGACGTTGTTGCATCCTATTCAATCTCCAAATCCAACGGTCCGAGATCCGCTTCTACACATAAAAATAGATCCCTAGACCTAACATTTTTTTTCTCACTCTTTTTCTCTGCATGGGTTCATCATAAAAGGACCCTAAAAGGAATAACTTTCCAAGGAGAGAATCTTTTTAATAAAAATTATTTTACAACTCCAAATGGATCCGGGAAGACCAAAGGAAGAGCTTAGGACCGGAGCTGAGTGATTGTGATTATTTTAAGATTTTGTTAAGTAATTTAAAATAATAAGGTTTCCAATAGTTCTAGTTTTACTACGATTTTTAAAATAGCCTTTTTCGGTAATTATTTACAATTTTTAATTGTTTTCAGTCTACTCAGCTATACCTTTTAGTAATTTTAGTATTATTTCTACTAATTATAAATTATTACTGTTAAGCTTAGCTTTAATTAATTTACAATCTATTTAAAGTATTCAAAATTATTTACTATTATTTATTTCTTATTTGCATCTTTTCAACATTTTGGATTTTATGCAAGCGTCTACTCTCTTCACCCCCATTTTCTGCGCTTATGGATATGAATAAATTGAACACGAATATGGACTTTATAAGTAAGAATATTAAATGAAGAAAATGAGATATAAATTATAAAGACTCTAATAAATAATGGAACTGGACTGAAATATGCCTAATTATAATTAGAATTGGACTAATTGACGATAATTGGCATAGTTATAACTTAGAATTATAACTAACTGAAGTAAAAGATGAAAGAAGCTTATTTTCACACTTAGACCTTAGGTTAAGTAATAAGCATGATTATAACTTAGGTTATAATAAGAAAAAGAACAGAATGGGGCTCTTTTTAAGACTTGGGATAAATTAATAAGCGTAGAAAGTAAAAATAGTATTAAAGGCTTATTTAAATAATTTATCTAAGTTAATAAGCAAATATGAAAGTAGGACATGTGCCAAATAGCATTTCCTAGGGCACGCTTATGCTAAGAGTGGTAGTAATTGGTCAAATACAAGTCCAAATCACAGGGATTTGGCTAAAAGGTGCAAATAGATATTGTTCGGATTAAGGGCCAGTACCAACAACATTTCCCCTTTTTTTTCTATTGATACACATCAATCTTGCATTTTCCTGAAGCGAGGTGAGGGGCATGCTGTGTTGTACATTGGAGGTAATAAGAAGACCCAATTGGTAGAGCAAAAGGTAGCATGGGCACGGTGGTAGTTACGCATGCGACTTTTATTCGGGTGCTCAATAATAGCTTTGAGTTCCAAGCACATGGTGTCTTAGTAGACACCATTGCCTTTTGTATAGGGAGCTATATATATTGTTCGGATCCTCGTTAGTTTCTCTGTGATTTTACTGTAGATACCATTGGCAGTTGTGTAGGAAGTTATATAGCGGCTGGTCCACAGAAAGGTCTATAGAGTACTAGGCCGATCAAAAAGGTTAGAATTATGGTCACATCCTTGCTACAGGATTAGGAATTCAGCCTAATTAAATCATAACAAGTGCAAGAAATCAAAGATTATATGGATTTCCACCATTAATGCACTTCACATCATGCTTGAATAGCCTGCAACCTCACCAGACTTTTATCTCGCTTAAAGACTCTGGTAATTACTATCGTTTACTAGATTTTAGTCAGACCCACTCCTCTATTTCCCCTTTTTCACCCATAGGCAATCAAGGAAGAAGCTATTAGATTGTTGCAGCTTGGAGTTCTTCTTGTAGTAGACTTCTTCTTCTATGTACTTCTTTTATTTTCAGCTGTTACTCTTGTATACAGTGGTTTGTTTATGTGGGATATTACATACTCTGATTTTGAGGCAATGAAGTTTTATTTCATATGATACAATGGGTTTTGACTGTTGTATTTGACAATTCCATAGTTACAAATTAATTCTAAATCTTTGTTTTATTTAGTTTCCGCTTTTTTACCTATATGTGTCTCGTGAATCTTAGTCTCTGTTATTTTTAGTTATATCTACAATGCACCACGCCTTTTAATGTGTCCTTTTGGGTATATTAAGGGGCATTGGGTGTTTCAGATACCAACGATCGCAACCCTCATTTCAGAATGTTTAAATTAACAATAATCCACACATGTCAACTCAAACAATCTGCAACATAAATAATAAATTGGTTAATTAAGAAAAATAAGGAGAGAAGAAGAAAACAAACACCGAATCTTGTAGCGGCATGATAAAGTATAATAATCAAATAAACAGTTCATGAAACTATTTATATTATAAATTTGATTATAATTTATACAACATTTATCAGAGTTATGTATACAACATGGATGAATAAATAATGCAGCAGACAACATGGTGCAAGGAAATGATAACAGTGATAATATACCATATCCTCGTCTTCGTCCTTTAGAAAGTGAACTTCAGTGCTTTGAAAACTCAAGGCTGACCCAAGCATAACGAAAAGACAAAACACTCGAGTCAGGACTAAAATATTCTTATGTGAGTCAAATCGATATCGCATATAACATGAGTGCCATGGCATCAGAGATGTTTACGGTGTTTCATATCTCCTATCCAATATATAACATGTCTGTAATAACTCAACAGATGTTACTGGATTTTCCATCTCTTAAGGATTCGTCAAAATATTTATATATAGTAGAATACGATACGTATATAATGTCTAATTTTCTTAGCGTCAAGGCTTTACATTGATCCCATTTAACACAATTTTAAGCATTGTCATACAGTTTGCATATAAAACACCAGTAAACCATCAGTGGATAGGGATGCGCCGTGATACGACAACACTAAATCCAAATCGTAGTGGTCTCGTATAGGGATAAAAGTATGACAAGGCATGTGAGGCTATGCCCACGGAAGGATACTTCCAGTTCAGGTCGTAGGGCTAGTGGTAACGCATCATACCCATGACTGCCCCCCACGTCCATCCATCCCATATCGAGTCAAAGGGAGGCTATCCCAAAATCAAGGTGCACCAATCGAAACCAACAACAAGTGTAAGAATATGGACCACATCCAAGAATATGGAAGAATGGATTTTCGCTCTGGGGTATTAGCCCATTTGACTCTGTCAAGCCGTCATGTTTTAGTCATTCCTATTTGGCACAAGTGCCAGGGATTATCCATCATCGCTCTTTCTTCAAATCCAGCAAATGGCGCCAAATCCAACCACTTCGTTCTGCACCATCACTCCATATACACAATTGTCAAAGTGGTTCCAATACTGATAGGGAGTATGCTAATAAGAGGCCCCGATCTCTTTAAAAACCAAACGACATTTTATAAATCGGTTGGTACTTTAACATTACGAAAAAAATTCGCACTTGATATCAAAATATTATATTCACTTCAAAATCAGTTTCATTTTGAAATCACCATATTTACTCAAAATATATTATTTCAATTCAAAATCATGTTTGTCTTATTATCTCGATTTTAGTTCCAAAATCGTTTTATATTTCAACTTAGGTTATAACTTCATTTAACCCAATTCCTATTTAAATCAACAATTTAAAATAAATATTCCAACCTTGATCCGTTTGAATTTTTAGAAAATAGTTTGAATATTTTTAAATAGCTTAGAGTTTAAATAGTTAAAAATTATTTAAATGTTTAAAATAGTTTAATGTAAAATAATTTAAGTCTTAAAATGATCTAAGTAGTAAAATCGTTTGGAAAATCAAATAATTTGAATGTTTGAAAAGATAGATTTTATATAGTTTTTATTAAAATATTCTATTCAAAAGTAGTTTCAAGAACAAACTGATTCAATTCCAACCCTCTAATTCAAATAAATTTAAATTTCCATTTCAATTTAAATCGATTGAATTCCGATTCCAACTTAAATTAACTTCATTTCCAATTTTAGTTCAAATCAATTTCAATATTGATTTTCATTTTTAACCTTAAATTCGATTCAACAATTCGAGTCTATTGTTTAAATTTCATTTCAACACTAATTTTAAACCAATTCAATTTTTATCAATTCCAAGTTCAGTTTCAAAATATCGATTTAAATCATTTATCAAATTTAACTTCAAAATTAAATTTAAGATCCAAATCTTCAATATAATTTAATTCCGAGCTAAATTTTGAAATGTCGATTTAAACTACGTTTACTTAACAATATTGCAAATTTCGAATGAAATCCAAGTCTTTTTTAAAAAAATCAATTTTTAAAGTCCGATCATATTTCAAATATAACTTTCAAATCTCAAAATTCATTTTTAATCAATTTTTGTGTAACGCATTTCAATTCCACAATTTAAGCTCAAGTTCGAGATAATTGTTACTTTGACGACCCGAAATTTTTGGATATTTGAAATTAGAATACTTAATTAATTTTAAATATTTAAAAGTTAGTTTAAATTGAATTTCAAATATCATTGTTTATTTAGGTAATTAAATTATTGAATTTAATAAATGGAAATTGATTAAAATATTGAATCTTCAAATTTATGCTTGTTAAAAATATTTCAAAGGCTTATAAAATTTATATTAATAGTACGAAAGATAATGAAAGCTTTAGAGTGGAATTTGGAAATGTTTTGTTAAGTTTTGAAAATATATCGTTTAAATCGATATTTAAAAATAGCCTTCTGAGGCACTGTCTCGGAATTTGATGAAGCCAGTTCCATTAGATCGGTAATATTATTTCATTATCAGATTTCAATTTTCATAATGTTTGGAGTGATCGTTTGGCCGTACGATGGATAAGCGCGCTGAAATCTATTTCGAAAATTTAATATAATAACTGGGTCCAGAAAGCAATCTTCTCCATATGATCGAATTAGGACTCAGAACCTTTTCCATTAGTTAAAATAGGGGTATAACCTTATGAACGGTTAGCGGCACACCTCGATAGGTGGTCAAAATTTTGAGATGCGATTTTAAGATGATTTAAATTTAAAATTTAAAATATAATATATATAGTTTGACTTGTCAAAATTTTATTTATATTTTAACATATTTCGGGCCACTTATCTTCCAAGTCATGACATTTGTCGTGCATGCATAATTTTTGTAGCACGCGTTTTTTTTGAAAATGAAAAAAAAATTAATAGTTCAAAAAATAAACGATAATGGCCGAGCCATTATTTTCTTTCAGTCGAATTTCCCTCTTCATATTAAAATCACTCTTTCAAATCGAAAATAAATCCAATAGCTCCACAAATTCAATCGAGTCATCTCAATAAAATGTGAGGAACCGGTTCTTCGACTCATGAATGCCGACATCAATACGTCCACTGTATCAACTGCCGAGCAATCGAAGGCCGGAAAACCGTGCTCTTAGGGTTAAAGAAGAGGTAGAAGATAGAAGAAGAAAGAAAGAAAAAGAAAACAACAGAAACAATATCAGAATCTCACAATCGCAGCGGAACAAATGTAATAGATAAATGAATAATCTTTTGAAACAAAGAACTATATCAGTTATTACATTTCATCACATTATCATTACATTATCAGAGTTTACAACAACAAACAGCGGAAAAGAAATGCTATATACTAGTTGATACGCCAAGCCATACAGCTTGCCACCAGATCTCTACAGCAAATCCTGAATTCCAGAGTAACCTGATAACCTGACTCTATACTGGCCGTGTAGAAATTTGTGGGCACCCAGAGTTTAGGTAGAGAACAATAAACTCCAAGTCAGTCATGGGACTTGTGTGAGAACTTAAACGGTTATATCTTTGAAAGTCAACAAAGAAATATTTTAAAATTGGATTCGCAATGCTTTTAGAAAATGAGACTACCATAAGGCCTCCCGCACACACACACAATGCAAGGGCAGAATCAGAGGACATTTCTCCTTATGATAGTCATACATGCTTGATACGAGAAATTTTCTTTGATATTATTACTGTAAGTGAAAGGTGTAGTAAAAACATTTCCAAAGTAATGATATAAATCATAGCCAACATATGACCAGTATCGTATGCCTACTATAGCTACAATCTAAATAGTGGGGCGCCACCATAAGTAAATGGCAGGTTCTACAACTAAAGCCGTACGGGGTTTCGTATTGTCTCTTTGGATTTCCAACAAATGGACAGGCCAAAGAACTTCCCATTGCCACATGGAAACGCCTTCGGAAGGACGTCCCGAGAACCTAACCGGATTTTTGCCAACACAAGGCTGGGTTACCCCTCACTGGGCAACTATTGACACGAGTATGCCATCCCCCGATCGTAAACGACCTTTATCCGGGGCCCCAGCAACAAATCACAAAGTAATATATATATCTGCGATATCAACATAAGTTAAGTATCTCGGCTCCATACCATGATACCACTTCTATCCAGAAGGAAATGCACATACCCTAAAGGGCGCTACACCCAATAACGTTGCCGCATCTTTCCTGTTTCGACCATTTCTGGGTGAGAGGTTCGACGAAGTCTCGTCCATAAAGCTACGCTTTTTACAAAGCCATGCTTCGATCAACAAATGATCAGCAACACTCAGCATGTCACAGTACCGAATTGGGAATATATCACTAATAACCTTTAACTACATAACCTCTTAGCTCGAACGTCTCTGAGAAGAGTGTTAAGTTAAAAGAATAAATTCTCCGCCACCAACAGAAATGTATTTGAAAGAAATCTGCTTTATATCTCAATTGTAATGTCAAACTTACAATCCATTCAAGTCTGTTCTGGGTTCGAACAGAACCGAAGACACTTCCAAAGAAGCCCTTGCAATCCGGGTATTCACAATGCCGATCGGACTTCCCATCACTTAGGGAATCTCTATACCGGTGCGACTTGGTGTAGAGACAATCAACGAGTTATCCTCTCGTTCTCGAAAATACCCGGTCTTCACCATCGGTCTTCAATGCTATCCATATATGTCGTATCACTATTCAGAATGAGATTTATGACACAAAGGTTCTCTCTCGGCTAAACCAAATAACGAGCGCTTATTTTTTAAAATAAGTGTAGCATTCAAATTCAAGCAATCACAACAAATACCCATTTAAAGGTAAATATCGATAGTCAGTTATTTAACTATCAAAGCAAAACAACAAATACTCAGCACCATAACAATCACTAGGCCCTTTCTATTATCTTCCATCAATTATATAACTTGCCAAATATTCACTTCAATTTATCTTTGAAAAGATATATTCTCTAAACCATTTCAATTTCTACAATTGGAAAACCATTTCCGAATACTTATTTAACAATAAGTAATTCACAAATCCATTTATTTTCAGTACCTAGAAAATATTCAATATATTTAAAACACGATTAAGTATATATTGTATACTTTTAAGGAAAATATTCTCTTAAACACATTTATTTGAGTCAAAACGAATGTTGCGTAAAACATCGTGACGACAACCCAACATCACTAGTATCGGGATTCGAAATTTAGATAGATATATAAATCCCAATACTATATAAAACATTTCCTTTCGAAAATCATTTACTATAACAACAGTGATATAGTCCACCGTTTCCTTTTTTCTCGAAAATGTCTATTTCAACAATAAATGTTGAAATCTATGGTTTCGACACTTAATACATTTTAAAACAACTTCAAATCGTTTTAATTCCTATTTAAATATCACTTCCCCAAAACATTTCTTTAACATATTATTCACCGTCTAAAAACTTGAATATATTTCCTTTAATAAGTTTCCCTATTTACTTATCAAATTCAGTCAATTTTGAATTTATAAATCAATGTTTATAAATTCACATTTATTATTATAAGGCTTCAAGTTACAAAAATCCCTTAATTTACAAATTCTATTTATATCTCATTTAGATTCCAAAATCCAATTTATAGGCTAATTACTTATAAATCTTTTATTTTACAAAATCTGTTCTTTTTATAACTACACAATTTATGAATTTATAAATTATGAAATCCATTTATACTTCATTTTAACACTTATAAAAACTCGTTTTAATTCCAATATTTTTAATTTATAAATATCAATCTTATCATTCTTTTATATAAACCGTTTATAATAATACCAAAATCTCAATTTAAACAATTCTATAAAATTCAATAACTCCGTATTTCAAAAATCACATTTTAACTATATTCTTCAAAAATCATAATGTTTATAACATAAATTTTTTTAACGTTTATTTATTTAAAATGAATCAATTCCAAAATTTAATAAAACGTATACTTTCAAAAATTACTTAAAAATCCTTTTAAATTCCAAAATTGGCCCAATGCTGCAACAACACCAAATATAACAATCTAGGCATCCAAAACATCATATATCATACGACAACAGAATATGTCACAATATCTGTGACGACCAGGAATTTTTTTCAGCATTTAAGATTGGAATATTTAAATTAGTTGTAAATATTTGAAAGTTAATTTTATACTTGAATTCAAATATCACCAGCTATTGATAATTAAATTATTGAATTAAATAATTGGAAGTTGAGCTAAATGTTGAATCTGAAGTTTTAGGCCTATTGAAAATAATTTGAAGCCTTGTAAAATTTATATTGATAATACTGAAGATAATAGAAGTTGTAAAATTGAAATTAACAGTGGTTTGTTCAGTTTTAAAATTTTATAGTTTAAATTGAATTTTAAAATAGCCTTCCGAGGCACAGTCTCGGAATTTGACGAAACCAGTTCCATTGGATACGTATTAATTTTTTATTATCGGATTTCAATTCTCGTATTGATCAAAGTTGTTGTGTGAGCGTATAATATATATAAACGTACTGAAATTTATATAGAAATTCAATGTAATAACTGATCCAAAAAGCTAACTTCTCCACACGATCGAATTGGGACTCAAAACCTTTTCCGTCGCGTTCGGAATAGGTGTACAACATTATAAATGCCTAGTGGCACGCTTCGATAGGATGTCATGATTTTAAGCTTTGAATTCAAGAAAATTCAAATTTAAAATTCAAATTTAATATATATATATATGTACACCCAAATCAACTCAGCCGAAATTCCTTCCCATCAATTGCCTTTCTTTCACCATCACGCATGTTTTCCTAAACAACTTTTGTTCCCTCTGTAATCACTGCAGCTCATCTGCTACACGCCTCCTTTCTCATTTCTATAAGCCGAGCAGTTTCAAAAAACAATAGAACTCACGAAAAATAATGGCAGCTCCTTTTCTTAAGAAACCGAAACCCTTCTCTCTTAAATTAAAATCCCCAAACTAATAACCCTCTTCATTTCAGATCAAATCAAATAGCTTCCTTCTCGTCCCAGTTTGATTTAAAGTCATGTTCACGATTAGAATTCGAGTTTGCAGCAAGTTGTTTCGAAATCGAATCGGGCGGCTCGATTTCTAGCTATTTGTCGAACACTCAAATCTAGGAATCAGAGGTGAGGCTCGCGACTTAATTGCAATCGATTCTAGCTGTTCGGTAGCTGATCTGAGTTCGTCTCTGGCGATGGGAGTGGTGGGCGCGAGCGATTTCGCGGTGGAGTTGGGATGTCGTAGATTGTGGAAGACGTGCGCTGGAAGGTAGCTCAAGCAACTAGCAGTAGTCTCTGGTGATGGTGTGGCAACTTCGAGATGCTCGACGTCCGATTTTGATGGGCCGATAGAGCTTCGGGTGCGTGGTGGCAGCGACGATCAAGAAGGCTCGTACACGAATGAGATTTTGGGTAGACGGCTCGTTAAGGTATTTTCGAGTTATTTATTTAAGTTTGTATGTGAATGCATATATTCACAGATTACAGTAAGCAGAAGAAGAATTTAAAATCAGGTTCTTGTGGTACATATATTTATATATATTAAAGGAGTTTTACAGTAAAGTAAACCCGACCTATTAAGCTGTTTCTATTTTAAAGTTAATGATTTTTTTTAAACACGTTAAAAGTTTATATAAAAGTTAGATTTTAAGCCTATATAAATTATTTTTATATGCACATTGGGAATGAAGGAAAAAAATAAATTAAAAATCATAGACACATTATTTAAATCTACCAATTATTTTAAATAATGTATTTTAGTGGTTAATCTGATTAATAAACTTATTTAATTTATTTAGCCACTAAAAGATTTTTAAGAAGGAAATTATTGGTTTAAAATAAATTTGTTAGTTAATTAAAAAAATCAAATGGTAATTGATTTTTCGATTTGTTCAAATATTAATAAACTACCTAATTATTTATATAAGGTCTAAAATCATGGAGAAATAAGCTGGTATGGTAATGGATTGCAAAACAACAATCAAAGGTTAGTTAATCTCACTCAACTGAATTTAAATTTAAATTTAAATGGCTAAATTTAAATAATTGGTTGAATGGTTGAATTGATTGATGTGCTATATTATAGTATATAATATATCTTGGAATGATTGATTTCCCGCATTATATATAGCGGATGAGACCCTACGCGCCGCATAATAGCGGATGATATTTTATGAATCCCATATACCGCGATATTCCACCTTGAAGAGGAATTGGCATTGTGCTAACATCTATGGATGTAGGGATATAGGTTGGAGGGATCTAACTAGATTCCTCAAATTTATTTAGATTATTTAATATTCTGTGTTATGAATATTTGATATCCTATGATGATTTTATTGATAATTGAAATATTGGATGGTATGGTTGGGTTGAATATATCAGTATAATGAGTTATCAAAATCTTTAGAATTGGATTTTTGAAAAGAAATAAAAGAGTAAAATATGAAGTAAAATAATTCTAGGGAATTTGAATAAATTTAACAATGAATTAAAAAACAAAATAAAAATAAAAGCGATTTCAGAATTTTAAAAAATATGGAAAAAGGGGATTTTGAATTGACAGGGGATTAATAAATTTTAAAATAAAGTGATATTAGTTTAAAGAATAAATAAATTATTTTTAATTTAAGGATTAAATTTAATTATAGGATAAGAAGGAATTTTGGAAACCTGAAATTGGTATTTTTAAAAGGTTTTAACTCATAATAAAGAAGTAAAAATTTGGAATTTAAGGAACTTTGAAATAGATGAAGTAAGTGAAGGAATTTATTTCAAGTGAAGTAAAATTAAAAATCGATTGTAAATTTTATTTAAGTGTTTAGAATTGAAATTTAAAGAAAAGTGAGATTTTGGAATTTATAGACTAGGTTTATAAGAATGAAGTGGATTTGGGAAATAAATCCAAGGTGAAAATTTATTTATGGAATGGTAAATATATTTAAAAATAAATGGTGTTTTATTTTAAAGGATGTGAAGAGAAGTATATTTCCCTGGATAGCCAAGTACGTTTTCAAAGTAAATTCTAAAATATAAGATAAAAGTTTAATGTTGTTTTAAAAAGCATGTTTTAGAAAATTTATTATTTCTGAATGTTTAAAATTCTAAAGTATACGTTTTTAAAAATTTATTATTGTAATAATTATTTTAAAGGTGAGTTAGTGTTTTGTTTTAAAAAGTGAAAACTTAGTTTTATATTTATAAAGTAACCTTATTTTCAAATATTCGTATAGTATGTGTTTTTGATAAATTACTGAAGTAGTTTTAACTTAAATGATTTAAAGTATATTTCAAAGTATAGCATTTTAAATTATTTTAAAAATCTAAAGTTTTATGCTTGGTGATTTCAGTGGAAATAGAAAATACTTGGAATGGAAAGGAAGATAGTTTGAAACTATTTTCAAAAGGGTTTGAAAAGTGGAAATTTATCTTGTGAAGATATTTTTGGGATTTATAAATAATTGGGAAATTATTTATTGGATGATGGCTGTTTGTGAATAATTAATTGATAGTTAAATCACCGACTATCAATATTGGCCAAATGCGCTAATCGTTTCGAAGAGACCGGGATCGAGATTAATTTCTCGAAAACCACTTCGATCCGGTTTGTACGTTTCATGGGGAAACGAGTTAGAATCGAAGATGGAGCAGTGAAGGGCAAGGGCTAGTCGCTACTAATCTTGAGAATATTTTCAAAATGGATGTAATAGGAGTAGTGCCTTCGGTTCCGTTCGAACCCGGGACGGACTTGTATGGATGAATGCTTTTAGAACATCGTCAGGTGGACGATGAGCATTCTAAGTGTAACGATCTAAAAGTTAACGCTAAGCCTCAAGCCTCAACAACCAGGAATGACTGAAAATCAGAGGTTATGCAGCAAGGCTTCGTGGGTGGCCCCCACTTAAGAGTAAGGTTTCTCCTGTCTAGATGTCCCTTTTATTTCGGCTTAGTGAGCGGTTGCTGGTCCCAACCACGGGGTGATCTTATTCGGAACTGTCCAGTAAGGGATGGTTTCGTTCTTGTGTTGTAGGGGAGTGGGCGTACTCCTCAGTACTGTGATCTAGGCCACGTACTGTGAAAGGTGGTACCCCAGTGCCTAGTCATTAGTTGGAAATCCATTCTCCCTACGACCCTTGTACGAGTTTTGTTTGTATTACCCACTATGTGGCTAGTAGATGAATTTAATAATGTAACAATTTCAGCTATTTTATAAGTATTTGTATATAGACCTTATTATAATATCAGAGGAATTCAATAAAAGTGTTTTAGCTATCGTAAGGTAAAAACCCGACATGTTTATTTGCGGCGTGGTCTTGCGAGATGCTTTTGTTTTCAAAGAATTTTGAAACTTTAATAATCCAATTGATTGTGGTTTTTTCACGCTGGTATTCCAGAATGAATCTGGTGTTATTTAACGATAATGCTCGGGTCAGACCGAGTATTATAGGATACAGGATATGATGCTGTGGAGCTCAGGAGATGAGTTGGATGACCATACGTACTTCCGTACTTGTTTACATATATATTCCGATGTGTCGAGTAGTTGTGTATCCAGTTGTATGTTAGTGATGTTGAACTGTGATTGATGTACTCTGATGATGTAACATATAAACAAATATATTTGATTTGAGTAAAGATCATTTGTTATCTATTGTATTTTATTCCTCTGCGATGGTTAGATTCTGATGTTGCTTTCTATTTTCTTCTTCTACCCCTTCTAATTTTACCCAAATGGTTCGTATTTCTGTACAACTTGAGTTAATTGACGTAGAATAGTGTTGACTCAAGGGGTGCGAATTTGCGGGTCGTTACACTATCTGTAAATAAATCAATATGGGTGAGGAATCCAGTTGGATCCCTCCAACCTTTTTCCTTGGAACCGCAGAAGTTAGCACAATACCAATTCCGTTTCAATACAGAATATTGCGGTATATAGGATTTATAAAATATTATCCGCTATTATGCATAGCATTAGGGTCTCATCCGCTATATAATGCGGGAAAATCAACTACAAGTACATATATAGTACCAATTCCATATCAAAATGGAATTATCGCGGTATATGTTTTTAGTAAATAACATCCGCTTAATATACGGCGTATAGGGTCTGCTTAACAAAAACAGATAATAATTATCATTCAATCATACAATCAAGCAATTTTAAATTTAACTATTTAAAATTTAAATTGAAGCAATTTCGATTGAGTGAGAAGTTCTCACCATGGTTTTAATAACAGTTTCAGTGTTTTATTTTGAATAAAATTAAACGCGCATTTAATTTTACCCAAAAATTTCACTAGCTCCAATCGGTTCCAATCCAGCTCCATGACGTAGTGTTCGTCCATACGAACCCGTCGCAATTCGTTTCGTGCGTTTTCGACCTCGTATGAAAAAGTTACGCTAGTTTAAAGTTTACATGAATTTAAATATAAAATTTTTACAATTTATACTTTAATTTTTTAACCTAAATTATCCAGGCCATCCATTTCAAAACTATAGATCCTAGCCGCGAATTCCCTTTCTTCCCCTACAGTATACACGCGACCGAAGATACCCATAGCCGCCACCCTCCCTTGAATTTTTGCGACCAACCCGAGGCACCTGACGACGATCGGCGAACTCCACTTCAAAGAGCAATGTCAACTCCATCTTCGGCCAAGAGCATAAGAAGCTCAGCCTCCACATCATGTCAAAAAACGTGCCTAAAACGAGCATGAACGCGGCCAATTTTAGGGCTCCACGATGCTTCGTTTCCAATCATCACCGTTGGATAGGAAGATCTCTTCGTCCTCTACAATATTGTAGTTGATGATTTTTGCTAAAAGCTGATGGATTTAGAGATTTTGGAGGAGAAAAGAATGAATGTTTTTCGGTCATTAAAAATGTAGCCGGTGGCCTGAAGCTTTAGCTAGGGTTTAGTGTAAAAGAGAAAACGTGAGGTCCTTTTATAGAAAATTAACGAAACACTATTCACTTGAAATTTTTTCAAACTCCAAACGAAGAGTGCTTCCTGGTTATAATGTTTTACCCCTATTCCAAACGCAATGGAATATATATCAGGAGCCAATTCGATAAATTTGAAAGATAAGTTTTAGAATCGACTATTTAAATTCAAAATTCACTCGAATCGATTTCTACGCGTTTTAGCTTGCTCGGACAAACCGTAAATCCGACTGACACGAAATTTGAAATCTTACAATAATATAACATTGCGGATCCGTTGAAACAGGTTTCGTCAAAATCCGAGACTGTTTGAAAAATGGCTATTTTAACTCGTCAATTAAATATTAAAATATTCAATTTTAGCAATTTAACTTTTAATTCAATTTTATAAGTTTTATAACATCATTCTAACTCCAATATGATATGATATAACTTTAAGAATCTTTTTTAATCATTTTAAACCCAATTCCCAATTATTTTTGTAATTTCATTTATTAAATTATCGTTTTAATTATCCAATTAAACCCAGATATTCGAAATTTTAATTTATTCAACATACAAATTTTACTTATTAATATTTAAAATCAATTAAATATAAGAATTTCAAATGACAAAAATTCTGGGTCGTTACAAACTTCCTTCCTTAAAAGAATTTCGTCCTCGAAATTTCCAAGTAAGAAAAGGTTATAGAATCCATTAACTTTTCAAAAGCATGCAGTATTAGATTTCAAATTCACTTAAGTCTTTAACTTTTCCAAAATCCAATAGTTAAACTTCTTACAATAACTTTACTAAGTTTTCAAATCATACTTAGTTATCTTTTCAAAATTTTCCAATTTCCTCAAAAATATTATAACGCCTTAAATTTTCAAAAAAATTCGCCGTAGTCTCCTTCACGCGGTTCGATCCAAAAAATATGATAGTGTATATATATCACAAATATGCATCTCATCAAGTAATGAGGCATCCTGCAGGGAAAAAAGTGTAAAAGTACGATATGTAATCCGACATATGTACCTTATATATTATTAGCGAGCATATACGGCTAATATAGAGCGAAAGTGAGCTCCAAATGCGAAGCAATGCGCAATCTGCACCTACTAAACACTCAACAAACAAATGAAAACATGTATATATGAAAGTAATATCAATATACAACATATAACCCTACAACAACTACATATGTCAATATAAAAAATGCAACAAAAGCAATAATTTAAACCATCAACCAACCATCATCCAACTAACATACAATATCCATCCAATCTATCAATAACCAAATCAATATAAATTCACTTCTCATTACATTCAATGAATTGGTTTTCCAATTTAAATCACATTTGATTTATTAACATTGGATGTTTTTTTTACTAACATTCATTCATATTCAATTTCAATTAGTTTACATTCACTAATTCATATTCAAGTTGGTTCGCTTCCAAATCAAATTCAATTCTATTTAAGATTTACTTACTTCCAATTTGATTTTAATTACTTTAGCTTTCAATTTCATCAGTTCAATTTCATATGGATTTTTATAAAGTCAACTAACAATCAATCTAAGAATCAATGTATATCCAACATAACCAACTTCATTTTACTTTGCTTATATTCAATTTGGTTCACCACTTTTAATTAGCTTAGTGAATTAACACTTACATTCATTATTTCATATCAATTTATTTACATTCAATTGATTAACATTCAATTCATTCATTAATTCAATTTCCAATTCATTTAACCACAAAAGTAGAATTTCATTACATTACTCAAGTTCATATTCATCACTTCGCTTTATTAATTTACTTCGATACCAAAATCAACTTCATTCAACATTCCTTAAGTTATATTCCATTTAAACATCATTTGTTTAACTTAACTTAAATTTCCAAACCCAATTTAGATTCCATTTCTAAAGTAAATTCTATTTTGCTTTTATTTACAACTTATACTTATACATATATTCATATAGTTTCACTTTTTATATATAAGATTATTTTGCAATTGTAAATCATAATAATTAAAATTCCATACCTAATAATTCATTTACTTATACAATTTATTCTTGAACGATATGTTTTATTTAACTTATTCAAACATCCTTTAATTAACTTATATATATTCTTATATTTTCACGACTAAGCAATCAAATTATATACACATTAATAATTCTGAAAAATTATCCCTTTTATATATAAAATATAATCAACTTTATATTCACTAAAAAATATGCTCTCGTAGCTATTATTAAACTTACACTCATTCTAGAGTACTTTTGACTCTATCTCTAATGAGTAATTCCCAACAGAGCCAAGGTTGTCACTTAACCATATGCTCTAGTACCAAATGCGAGGAATCAGTTCTTCGACTCACGAATGTCGACATCAATACGTCCACTTATCAACTGCCGAGCAATCGAAGGCCGAAAAACCGTGCCCTTAGGGTTAAAGAAGAGGTAGAAGATAGAAGAAGGAAGAAGGAAAAAGAAAACAACAGCAACAATATCAGAATCTCACAACCGCAGCGGAACAAATATAATAGATAAATGAATAATCTTTTAAAACAAAGAACTATATATGTTATTACATTTCATCACATTATCATTACATTATCAGAGTTTACAACAACAAACAGCGAAAAAGAAATACTATATACTAGTTGATACGCCAAGCCATCCAGTTTGCCTCCAGATCTCTATGGCAAATCCTGAATTCCAGAGTAAGCTGATAACCTGACTCTAGACTGCCTGTGTAGAAATTGGTGGGCACCCAGAGTTTCGGAAGAGAACAATAAACTCCAAGACAGTCATGAGACTGGTGTGAGAACATAAACAGTTATATCTTTAAAAGTCAACGAAGAAATATTTTAAAACTAGATTCGCAATACTTTTAGAAAATGAGACTACCATAAGGCCTCAAGTACATACACACAATGCAAATGCAGAATCGGAGGAGATTTCGCCTTATGATAGTCAAACATGCTTGATACGTGAAATTTTCTTTGATATTATTACTATAAGTGTAGGGTGTAGGAAAAACATTTCGAAAGTAATGATATAAATCTTAGCCAACATACGACCAGTATCGTATGCCTACTATAGCTACCATCGAAACAGTGGGACGCCACCATAAGTAAATGGCAGGTTCTACAACTAAAGCCGTACAGGGTTTCGTATTGTTTCTTTGGTTTTCCAACAAATGGTCAGGCCAAGGAACTTCCCATTGCCACATGGAAATGCCTTTGGAAGGACGTCCCAAGAACCTAACCGGATCTCTTCCAACACAAGGCCGGGTTAACCATAACTGGGTAACTACTGATACGAGTATGCCATCCCCCGATCGTAAACGACCTTTATCCGGGGCCCTAGCAACAAATTACAAAGTAATATATGTGTATATATATATATATCTGCGATATCAACATAAGTTAAGTATCTGGGCTCCATACCACGATACCACTTCTATCCAAAAGAAAACGCACATACCCTAAAGGGCACAACCCCCAATAACCTTGCCGCATCTTTCCTGTTTCGTCCATTTCGGGGTATGAGGTTCGACGAAGTCTCGTCCACAAAGCTATGCTTTTTACAAAGTCAGGCTTCGATCAACAAATGATCAGCAACACTCAGCATGTCACGCTACTAAATTGGGAAATATCATTGATAACCTTTAACTACATAATTTCTGAGCTCGAACGTCTCTGAGAAGGGTGTTAAGTTAAAAGAATAAATTCTACGCCACCAAAAGAAATGTATTTGAAAGAAATTTGCTTTATATCACAATTGTAATGTCAAACATATAATCCATTCAAGTCTTTTCTGGGTTCGAACAGAACGAAGGCACTTTCAAAGAATCCCTTGCAATCCAGGTATTCACAATCCTGATCGGACTTCCCGTCACTTAGGGAATCTCTATACCGGCGCGACTCAGTGTAGAGACAATCAACGAGTTATCCTCTCGTTCTCGAAAATACCTGGTCTTCACCACCGGTCTTCAATGCTATCCATATACGTCATATCACTATTCGGAATAGGATTTATGACACAAAGGTCCTCTCCCGGCTAAACCGAATAACGAGCGGTTATTTTTTTAAAATAAGTGTAGCATTCAAATTCAAGCAATCACAACAAATACCCATTTAAAGGTAAATATCGATAGTCGGTTATTTAACTACCAAAGCAAACAAACAAATATTCAGCACCATAACAATCACTAGGCCCTTTTTATTGATCTCCCATCTATTAAATAACTTGCCCAATATTCACTTCAATTTATCTTTGAAAAGATATATTCTCTAAACCATTTCAATTTCTACAATTGGAAAAACATTTCCAAATACTTATTTAACAATAAGTAATTCACAAATCCATTTATTTTCAGTACTTAGAAAATATTCATATGCTTAAAACACGATTAAGTATATATTTTATTCTTTTAAGGAAAACATTCTCTTAAACACATTTATTTGAGTCAAAATGAATGTTGCGTAAAATATCGTTACGACAACCCAAAATCACTAGTATAGGGATTCGAAATTAAGATAGATATATAAATCCCAATACTATATAAAACATTTCCTTTCGAAAATCATTTACTATAACAACAGTGTTATAGTCCACCATTTCCTTTGTTAACGCTAAAATTGAACGCTAATACCTCGGTGTATGTAGTAAAAATGTGAAAGCACTACCCGTTGGTACGGGAACTAGAGATAAGCAGAAGATAATAGAAAATCAAGTAAAGAGACAACAGTTTTCATTGTGGTTCGGCTTAATGTCAAGCCTACCTCCACTATAATCCTCTTTATTGCTGATTCGATTACAACTTTTACAACGATCTTCGATTACAACACAACTAAGACAAGTAGCTAGAACTTCAATCTATAAGAGCTCTTCGAATTCATGTTGAATGTGTTCGATCTCTCTTGAAGTCCGTTGAGGTGTCTTCGGTGTTTGAAGTGTCAGATGAATCGAGAAAACAGCAGAGTATACACGTTTCAGAAATGAGCCAAAAGTCCCCTCTTTGGTGGAGTAGGCATGGTATTTATAGGGAATTTCTGGAGTAAGGTCGTAGGTCGTGGGCGACCTAGGGGTTAGGTCGGCCATGTTATATGTCGTGGGCGACCTAAGAAGTAGAAGGAGAGGGTGTGGCGACCTAAGGAACTATGGCATAAGGAATAGTGGCTTAAAGGCCAGCAGCATAATGAATAGCGGCTTAAAGAAGTTGCCTTGGTCTGTTTAGGTCGTGAGCGACCTAGTAGAAGATGTATTATGCAGCTTAGGTCGTGAGCAACCTAATGGAAGAGGTCATGTGAATTCGGCTCTTGTTAGTAGAAGATGCTAGGTGGTAACTCGTTAAGTCGCTAGGACTTTTAGTTCATTAGGTCGCTCCCCCATTTAGGTCGTTAGGTCCCTTCTTTCCGTTGAGTCATTAGGTCGTTAACTCGTTACAAGTTTAGGCCGCTAGGTCTCTTGAACTTTAGGTTGCTAAGTCGCTAGCTATTACCATGTTAACTCGCTGATCCCTATAGCACATTTGGTCGTTGAGTCGTGAAAAAGTAGGATTAAAACTTGCCCCTCGAAGTATACGCCTATGTCATAGGTCGTATGCTTCGATCTAACTCCGCTGGTCATTGAATTTTTTACCTCTGCCGCCATTGATACACCAGAGCTCAGAGACTTAGCATGAAAATTTTCCTTTTTCATATCCAATCGTTAGCCCCATCAGTGAATTTAGGTAATTTAGAGCATTTATTCGCCGCATTTGCCACCTATTCTCCAATAATCATGTCCATACGATTTTTGTTGTTATGTTGCAAAATTGCATTCTGATTGCCCTTCGATTCTTGTCGAGTTGCTAGCAATTGCTGTAAAAACGAATCGGCCTAGGGTTTCATGGAGTTTTTGGAAATTTGGAGGAGATGATGAGGTTTTAGGTGTTTGGAGGAGGCGAAGAGGTACTTGTTTAACGGGTTATTGGATTTTAGGTTATATTATGGCACTTCTGGTGAGGCAAGGGGGATGGACACGTGGCAACGTGTGAGTGGAGAATAGGACATAAGGGTTTTGATGGGAGATAGCTTGACATTGCCGAGTTGCTTCTTGCGACCTAACAGATTTACAACCTAACAGATTTACGACACAACATATTGCCGAGTTGTTTCTGAAAAACCTTTACGAACCTAACAGATTTGGCTGACCTACTCCTTGCGACTTAAGCTATTTTCGACTTAACCTTTTAGGTCGCGTGTGTATTCAAGTGACCTAGGACTTAGCCAAATTTGCACTACCTTGACCTGAAGCTTTAATCCGCATCATAACTTTTAACTCGTAGGAACATGATACTGTTGAACTTTTTGACTTCAGTAGTGCGACTTAAGAAAGCTTCGACGTATGCTAAGTCGTTTGAGCTTAACTGCTAAAAATTGGACCGCACTTAATTGAATTTTCAACTTGAACTGTTGAGACAAACTGCCTGAACTTGTTGCACTTCTTTACAGATTATACTAACTTTTAAAGCTAACAACCTGTTTAATACAACATTTACAGAAAACAAGGGCGAATATACTGCCACTGACCGCCCACATCGAATGACAGATTAGTTGATAAATAATAATCAACTTAAAGAAATTATACGAATGAAGTGCTATGAATCAACAAATTCAAGTGAAGTATCAAAGCAAAGAAAAATTAATCAACTAAAGCTGATCTGTTTGAATCGACACTGCACTTGTACTTGGACCTAAGATAACAAGCCATGAAACTTTACAATCGACAAATGCCTATTAGTTTAATTTCAGTTATATTTGCTTGTCATTTTATTAGTTTTGCACAACACTCCACACATTTAGGAAATGTGCAACTTCCTATTTGAATATCCAGTTCCTTGTGTAGAATGAATTCTCAACAAGAAGAGATAGTAGGGCGAGCTGAAGAAGTCTTCCCAATAGCTAACCCCTTGGATAATCCCCCGGAAAGAACTTCAACCACTCTGAATCAACGGTAGTTCAGTCAATTATGTGTTCAGTTCGGTATTGCTTAAGCATATGCTTTGCTTGCTGGGGTAAACGATACTACTGACAGGCCACCTCTTGGTTTTATTGCAGTAAACCGTCAGATGTGCTTGAGTGGAGCTATTCCTCCCTTTAACGATTTTCTTCGACTTCTTCTTCTCCAATTTACTATCTCTCTCTTCCAGTTGCACCCCAATGGCTATTCCATCTTGATGGGACTGTGTGTACTATTCAGGAGGACACTTGACCGTCTTCCAAGCTTTGAAGAGATTTGCTATCTATGCACATTTGCGAAGAACAAAGACCATCCTTCTATCATGCTTGTGAGAAGCGCAAGGAAACGTAAACTGATCACCGATCTTCCTGAAAGCGCCCATGGGTTTTTGTACCAATTTTTCTTGTTCGCTGCCCCCTGGGATTTTACAGTATCTGGCGAGTAGGAAGTAAGATTGCTTAGCTCCGTTCTTTCCATTTCTGAGCTTTTCAAAATCCGAGTTGTCAAGTGCTAACTTCATTCTTTATTTTCACAGCACTTCCTCCTCTCTCTAAAGATTCCAGCCAACAGCCGACTTTTGAAAGACTAAGTGCCGTGGCGGCTGAGGAGAGAAGCGTTAAAGTTTTGCTGAAGGATGAATTTTTGCATCAATCCGGACTTTTGCATTCTTCCCGATCTACCCAGCTTCATGATGCCCCTGGTTCTCAAGCAAAGACTCTAGATGCCCCAGTTTCCGCTGAAGAACTTACACCGAAGGAACCTACTGCTGAGGCTTCATTGGTGAAATTTTCTGCTTCCGTTGACGTTGCGGTCTCATTCGGCAAATTTGTACTTCCCCCGGTTATCGAAGAAGTGGAAGCTCCCAACACCCCGGGAAGGCTGTTGATGAAGGAGCTGAGAGAAAGAGTCCCATTAGGCATGACGGTGACGACATTTTTGAGGGGTTGAGCGACAAGGTGGTTACTTCACATGAGCTCTTCAAAGATGATACTACTGCTTCTAAACTTTCTTCTCTAGCAGTTGAATTGACATCAGTTTTGCAAACAACTCCATCAACCCAAGAGATAACTCTTAAGCCGAAGAGTAGTTTGTAGCTTGACGCGCGTAGTTCACACGCCACACACACATTTTAGCAACTTTGTGCACTTAACTTCTTTACTTTTAAGATTTCTGAACTTGTCTCTTCTTCATTTTCAGGTTCTTCAATGGGACGTAGCGGCTCATACTATGATGGTTTTCAGCGCTATGGAAGGCGCGACTCTTATGATCCCAAGCGGTATCTTCCTGCCCCGAGGGAGACTGATGAAGAAAGAGCCGCAAGAAAAGCTCTCGAGAGGCGGGCTTATGAGTAGTGCTATGGGAGAAGGGATGAATGACATGATTCTTCCCAGAGAGGTGATGATTCTCACAAAAGAAAATCTCATGATGACAAAGGGAAAGGTCACATCGTACAAGATCCAAGCAAGCGGGCCAAGCATAGTGAAAGGCCGGCTTCTGCAATTTATGAAAAGCCCGCTGCTCCCATCTCTTTAGAAATCCCTTCCGGCTCTCCTGCCTTTCAAGGAGCTGATATTCAAACGATCATCAACAGGCCTCCGTACAAAATTGAGAATGCCCCGCCTGCACTCCAAAGTCGGTTTCCACACTGGTGCTTAAAAGGAGTGCGCTTCGACTTGGACTTGATTCCTATCGACAAGGAGGCCATGCTAATGAATCTCGACGCTGTTAAACTTGATATTGAGAGAATGTATGGATGGCAAAAGCTAGTTGACGAGCTTCAAAGGGTGAATCGCTTGAATCTTGAGGCTATGTTAACCATGGAGAGCGATAAGTTTGAGTGGAAGAAAACTCTCGACTAGCATGATGCAGAGATGAAAAACATCATCGCTTACAATGAGAAGCTTGAAGCAGAAATTGAAAAACTCAAAGAAGAGATCGCCACTTCTTCCACTTCCTACACTCAAAAGGAAGAAGTTCTTCAAAAATAAGTGAGAGACGCTATGCCAGTCAAAGAGATGCCAAGGCTAGATTTGAAGCACAACAGCAAATTGTAGAAAGCTACCGAACTGATGTTGCTCAGTTGCGAGAAATAGCCAACTCCCAGAACGTGGAGATTGAAATGCTAAGAGCTCAGCTTTCTGAAGTTGAAAAAGAGCGTGATGAAGCTATCGCTGGCAAAGCAGCAGCCGAAGAATCTCATGAACCTACCAAGGCCAACATCAGCTTTACCTTATTTAAGTTTTAGATGCATAGTGTCTTGGGTCATGGAAGCCTTTCGGTTTTAGGCCCGAAGTATGAGATTACCTTGGCCGAAGTGTGGGAGGCCGCACTTGATACGCTTAGAGGCACTGGCTATGCTGAGGCAGATCTTGAGGCGCACTATCTGGATGACGATGCACGTGCCACCCTTGCCGGGGGGAAGGATCAACTTGCTAAAGAGCGAGCCAGAACGGAGGAAGGAGATCATTTAGGTAAGGCACATTTGACTGAGCCGACTCTTCCTTCAGTTTCGACCGACATTGATATCATTGGCTCCAGTTCCCATTCTTCGCCTCCTGCCAAAGCTGACATTGAAATTGTAACTGCTCATACTAGAGATGAGGCTCAAGAAAGCGCTGAAGCACAAGGATTTGAAGTTGACGTGATAAAGCCAACTTCTCCAGTAACTTCAACGTTGATTTAGCTCAAGTGGACTACTTGTTCACTTCACATGAACTTGACGAACTTTTTGATTATTACTTAAGCCTTGACGCGCCACTATCTCCTCTCTTTGCGAGGAATACTAATTTTAACTTCTCTTCTTCTGTAGTGAAAACGCCAAGTGCCGCACATACTTCTCCTCTTCCAACCGTTCCACCTCCATCTCTTCAAATTACGCCTCCTTATGCTTCTCAACCGGTGTTGCATGAAGAATTAATAGAAGCTCTTCAAGGCTTGGAAGACACGGCTGCTTCGCAAGAGCAGAAGGCTGAGGAACTTGAAGAAGGTGAAAAGACTCCGGAGCAATTTCATGATGACAAAAAGTTGTCTGCACTTATCACTCCGGGCAGCGAGTCTTCTTCAAGGAAGAAAGGGAAGCGTGTAACTTCGAAGAAGAGAAGGAAAAGCACTTCTGCTAGCGAAGAGAAGGCGGTAGTAGACTCAGATGCACCTCTATCACCTTCTTCCCCGACTTGTTCAAGCCGGCTCCCAAAGTTAACCATCAGGCCAGGCGAGGGCTTTAAAGTGGCGTGAAGAAGAAATAGCTAGTCTCGCTTTACCCTTCTTGTTTTGCTTTTTGCTTGTATACAAATGCTTGTATTGACCAGAGATTGCGCGGGTACCGGTCCCCCGCTCTTTTGTAACCTGCACATGTATAAAATTTTATAGTATGGAATAAAATGATTCTTCTTACTTGTACAATCTTTTGACTACTATTTGTGAATGCATTTATTCCTTATTTTTGCACAAGTTTCTTCATTTACTTTGTGTGATATTGCAATAAGTTTGTGGTATGTTGCTTGAGCGTTGCTTTTGTTAATGTAGCTATATTGTATTATATTGCCCCCATACCATGGCTTATTGCAATTTCTTTCATTTGATAAAACTTTGGAGGGCAGTTCTTCTGTTTTTGAGAAGATTTGTACTCTTAAATTGGAGAACAATTCTTATGTTTCGAGAAGACTTGTACTCTTAAGTTGGAGAACAATTCTTCTGTTTCGAGAAGACTTGTATTCTTAAGTTGGAGAACAATTCTTCCATTTTGAGAAGGCTTGCACTCTTACTTTAGAGAATAATTCTTTCCATTTTTTTGAGGAAATATTACTCTGCTTTAGTACAGTATGCCTTGTATTGGAGAATTCTTCTCTCTCTTTTGTTTGGAAAAAAAATTTACACTTCACTTTCGGAGATAGTCACTTTTATTTTTTGACAAGTGTAACAACTCAAAATTTTCTGTATATTTTTAAATTTAATTTATTTGAAAACTTTGATTTTTAATCATTAAATTTTGAATTTTTGTAATTTTTCCAGTGTAATTTGGATGTGCTTGTAATTTATCTTTCAAATAGGATAAAATAAACAATTTCTGAAAATTTTGCATTTTGGTTAAATTTGACTTTTATTCGAAAGTTTTAAAATTTTAAATTTTAAATTCTAATCTTTTTATTTGAAGTGGGATTTAATTCTAATATCTGTTCTGCTTTTCGTTTCACTAAATTCTGATTTATATTTTTAAGATTGGATGAAATACATCGTTTTACACGCCAATAATTTCTGTATTTTATTTTATGTTTTTCCTATGCCCGCCTCTTTATTTTATTTTGTCTAGACTTTATTTTATTTATTGGTTTTTTCTTGTGTATATCATTTTATTAATAGGTTGGAAAAATAAAAGAGCCATACGTTACATTGTTTTAAATGCTTGCCTTTTTATTTGTATGGCCTCTTTATTACCTACCCTAGCCGTTCACCATTTTTCTAGCCTTTTATTTCCAAAACCCTTATCGCCTCCTCTATTGCTAAATCACGTACAAAAACATTCCTTAACATCTCATTTCCTCATTTTCTTTCTCGTGGAGAAAATTACAATAAGTTTCTATGGCTTCTCTTCCTCTTTCTTTTTCCTTTTTCTTTTATTTTTCTTCATAAAATGCTCGGCCTCCACCATATTTCTGACCTCATCTCCTGTCTACCTCCTCCATGACTGACCATCACCTCCTCCACTCATGGCCGTGACCCCTAGATCTAGATCCTCCACCAAAACTTTACCAAAACCATCACAAGCCTTCCATTATTTCACCACCTCTTCCATTCGCCTTGGCCACACCCAAAAACTCCTCTTTGTTTTGACATGCCGTGACCTAAACCCTGCCAAGCCGTGCCTCGAGATGCACTTGACCCAAAGTCCAACCCTGGTCGAGCCATACTAGGCTATGACCGAGCCTTTGTGAACCAAAACCCCCTTAGTTCCTTGCCACTTTACATTCCATGCTTGTAATTCCACCACTCTACACTTTCCTAGCCTTAGTCGTGCTTATGGACCCCATAACCTTGGTTAGCTACTTCAAAAATATCATGGATGAGCCATACCAGATCTAAGCCGTGCCTATAGGTGTTGTGGCCGAGCCATTTTTTGGTAAAAGCCATTTGTATCTCATTCTCGTGCTTACTTTTCATTCTAATTTATATTTTACATTGTTGAATTAAATACTTATGTTTATGATAAATTACTTGTTTAAAATATTTGGATTTGGGTGCCACTTCCCTTCAAATCTAGTTCGTGCATGTCGTGACTTTCTGTGTTTGTTGTGTGCCTTTACTTTGCATTCTCTAGCTTCAAAACGGTGAGTTATTCCCCTAAACATTACGTACTTATATAATTGTGAAATGAGGACAAGTGAATGTTTAAAATTGATATGATTTGTTAATTTTTTCATATACGCCTGTGATATGATCATATGACGTATAACCTGATTTATACCTATTACATCATCTGTTATAATATTTTATGCTATATTGTTATTTTATTTACTCTATCTCACAATGCAAGTTCCCTTAGCATTATGGGTTGAAATGAGACATACCCGAACGGACTTTAGAGTAAGGAAAAATCACTATGGGTTGAAATGATAGGCTCGAGTGATATTTATCGTATTTGATTTTCTCGGGATTGCGGGTTTGAAATGATAAAACCCTAATTTTTCTTTTTAAATTACAGATTGAAATGATATATTATCCATATCACTTGACCTAGGTTAGAAAATATTATATAGACCCGTGGTTAATTATATTTTTTTTTGAAATATATAAGTATTTTTAAATGTAAAAATATGACATTTTACATTAAATTGGATATAATAATTTAAACGAATTTATAGTGATTTTTCTATAAGTCAAAATGTATAAAGAATTAAAGGGAAAGGTGTATTTTAAAAACATGACTTAGCTTGGAAATTGGAAATTTGGTTTTGAATGGATACTTTTAAGTTAAGTAAATGAACGGAAATTTAGTTTTATGTATGGAATGGATATTCTAAAATAAATTATCAAGTTAATTTGTTAAAAATAGAAAGTTGAGCAAATAGTTTGCTTTTGACTTGATAAGTGAATTATTGTTTAAATTGGATATTTATTTATTAAAAGTTTATTTTATTTAATCATAAGTTAAATGATATCCAAATGAATATTTTTGAAGTGAAAAATATGATTTTTATAAGTTAAAATAGTTAAAATTGAAGTTTTAATGTTTCTGAATTTTTTTATTAAATATGGAATTAGTATTGTAAGCACTTCAGAAATGCTGTGGTTTTAAGACAACATTTGTTAGTGCTATGATTTTTGAAAATAAACTAAGTCCTAGAATAATAAAGAGATACTACAACACTTTGTAAGTGCTGTTGTCGCTGAAACTAAACTATATTTTGAAATAACTAAATAGCTACAGTAGCACTTTGTAAGTGTTGTTGTTGCTGAAAGTAAACTGCTTTGAATGACTATATAGCTACTGTAGCACTTGGGTAGTGCTGTTGTTGCTGAAGTGAAACGCACTATTTTAAATTACTAATACCTATTGTAGACTTTGTAAGTGTTGTTGTTTCTGAATTTTGACAATGTTTTGAAATATTACTATGTCTAACGTAATATTTTATAAGTGATGTTGCAGCTGAAATTTACAATGTTTTGGGAACTTTATAATTGAATGAATGAACTTAGAAATGTTACAACTTTGAAATGAATATTTTTTGATATTGAATTTAAAGGGTTTAAATGAATATGATTTGAAGTGAAATATAAACCATTTTTGAAATATATAACCATGGGTTATAATAACTTGGGTTGTTAAAGAGACCGTGATCGGATATGGGCATACTATCTGTCGATACCGAAAACAACTTTAGCAACCGTGTTCGCGGTAGAGATTTTAGAATATAGTAGGATGGTGGCGATGTTCTATTAACTTATATACGTGGACCCGACTCCCGTGAGTTGGCATAATGTGGCTAAAACAGGAGCGATTGAAAGGCTAATAAGGTAGCTCCTTTGATCGGACACACTTCTTTGTATGCCATTCTATTACTTTGTGATTGATTGGTGCACACCTTTGAGTTTTAGGAGTATGAATCAAGGTGAGCGGTAGCTGCACGCTACGCGTTATCACCGGCCAAGAAGCGTAACTGGTATATCTACCCTGGCACTGCCTCGTTGTGTCATGTCACCTACACTAGCGCTCCTTGTACGATTTTGGTTTTGGGTCGTACCTATGGACTATCCTCTGGCAGCCTCTCGAACAGGAGGTATTACGGTACTGTATAGACTATTGGCACTATATATGTGTTAATGGGGCTATTGGGTAACTCCTTAACGCTAGTTTAAAGTAAGTTTATTTTACTAATAGACACTATTATAATAGCATATATTACTACGTAGTAGATAGTTTAATGGATCCTTAGAGGATGGGAGGTCCGAAGCATCCTTTAAGTTACTTGTGCATTTATATTACAGCTACCTTGAGTTGGTTTACATTGTATAAGTATGTATGTCCTGAATCGAGTGTTTGTGTGTGTTTTCTTACGCTCGGGTTAGCCTGAGTATCAGCTTTGGAATTCACCTTCTGGAGCTAGGATTTGCTGGAGATCATCATTTATCTAGTTGCTATCTTTTATTCAGTATTTTCTATTCAGCATCTGTATTAGTGGACATCTATGTATTTGGGATTTTGTTGTATTTACTTTTGAGACTATGGTATTTTGTAACTGTTTTGAGGCTGTGTTTGAGACTGTATTCATGGTAGCTTCATGAACTTCCATTGTTGTTTTATTTTCCGCCACGAGTTATTCTGATTTATCCGTGTCTGTGATTTTATGATTGGTTTTGTTTGCTCCAAATTATAGTACAATCTACTGTTTTGAATTATTCAATTAAGACATGTGAGGTTTTATTGTCGATTTGAATGGTCCAAAATAGTGGATCGTTAAATTTGGTATCAGAGCTTTGGTTTTAGGAAAATCTTAGCCTTCGGAGCAAAAACTCATTAGAGATAGGCTAAAAATACCCTAGATTAGTGAAATAAATCTTAGAATCCTTTTCTTTGTGAGAGAACTTATTTTGAAGTATAAAATGATTTTTAAAATGATTTTCAAAGGATTGTAAAAGAGTATTTTAATATAAAAACCTTTCTTGTTTTAAAGTCAAATTTTTCTAAACCTCTTCCTTTTCTTATCCAACATGTTAGTAATTGCTTTATTCGGGATATTCAATTCTCTTTGCATTTTATTTTATATTATCTAATCTTGTCTTATTTCTATATTACCTCTGTCGTAAAATTCATTCTTGATTTTTCAGGATGAGTCATAGAAACGCTAGATGTAGGGGACGTGGTATTGCCCCAGCTCCAGAGCCTGCTGCCCCAGTTAGGTTCATGAAGCTTTGCAAGGAATACACTGAGCTTGGTGGCACCAAGTTCACCGAATCTAAGAGAATTATTAAAGCTCAACAGTGGTTGAAGGATTTGGAGAGAATCTTCTCCAGTCTTAAGATCACTAATGCCCAGCAGCGTTAGTTTGTAGCTTGGCAATTGAAAGGAGCATCCTTGGATTAGTGGGAATCTGTCACAGCACAGTACTAAGGCTGACATTTCTTGGGAGCAATTTAGGTATCGTCTTTTGTTTGTTTCAAATTTGGTGCCCTTCTTTTTTTAAAATCTATCTTGTGCTCTTTATCATGCCTTGGGGATTCTTTTCTTGTAAAATGGATGCCTGAGGCAGGAAAGTCTCAGCTGTATCGGGAATTCATGGATTTGAAACAGGGTGATATGCCTTTTTCTGAATATGAGAGGAAGTTCAATAAACTTTCTAAGTTTGGCCTTAGTCTGAATGACACTCTTATTAAGAAGAATGAGAAGTTCATTTTCAGTGCCCTCCAGATTACTATGATCGCCTCAAAGCCCACGTGCATTGTTCTTTCACCACTCTGATGGACATGGCCATTAGACATGAGAATCCTTCTTCCAAGGATCCACCAATTACTCGTCCTACTTCATCTCAATCTTCCTCTGGCAATCCTAAGAAGAGGAAGCCTAACTTTTATCATCATGAGAAGAATTGGAACAAGACTCCAGGATCAGGATCTTCCTTATTTTAGAGACAACCATCAATCTATATTCAATTACTTGTTTCAGATGTGATCAGAAGGGAAACTATGCTAATAGTTGGCCTACTTTGGTTGATGCAGCTATTCCTCCTCCAGCTCAGTTGACTAGGCATGATCTCTGCCACATTTGTCTGCAGCCTGGCCATTTTAAGAAGAATTGCCCCACTCAGTAGAAGGGCCAGTCATAGGGTACTTTTGCTGTTACCTCTACATCTTCACTAGCTCCACCACCTGCACCTGTTCCTGCTCCTGTTCCTAGTGATTCTCAAGGTACACTTCAGGGCATCTTTTATCTGTTTTATATTCTAGTTCGTGTTATCTTTGATATTGGAGCATCGCATAGCTTTATTTCTGTGGATCTTTGGAATAAATTTGAGCATCTTCTTTCCCCCGAGTTTGCTTTTGTGCCTTGGTGTGTTTCAAATCCTATTGGTGGTCCTACGAACCTTGGTAGGATTTGTAGAAATGTGGAACTCTTCTATTCTATTTATCTGTTTTCTAGTGATTTCTATGTTCTGGGTTTTGATGCTTTTGGTCTATTGCTTGGTGGTGATTGGCTGAAGAAGCATGATGGCTTTATCTCTTGTAGTTCCCAAACTGTTTCCCTTGTGGATGATTTTAGTAATTCTATGGTGATTTAGTGTAGTTTGTCCTAGGATTTTGCTGGCGGCTTTATTTATTCTCTTGATGCTTCTCCTGGTGATATTCATTCAACTCCTATAGTCAAACTATATCCCATGTATTTGGTGAAGTCACTTCTTTACCTGCTCAGCGGGAAATTGATTTTCGTATTGATCTTATTCCTTGAGCTCGAACTGTAGTTCTTCCTCCTAGAAGGATGACACCCCGTGAGAAGGTTGAGTTAAGGAAGCAAATTGAGGACTTGTATTTGGTCTGATCAGACCTAGCCATTCATAATGGGGAGCAGCAATGGTTTTCGTCACCAAGTCCGATTGTTCTTTGAGGATGTGTGTTGATTATAAGGAGCCAAACAAGCTCACTATGAAGAACAAATATCCTATGCCTTGCATCAATGATATGTTTGATCAGCTCCATGGAGCTACTGTTTTCTCCCAGCTTGATCTAGCCGCAGGTTTTCATTAGCTCGGAGTTGTTGAGGAAAGTATTCCTAAGACTGCTTTTCGTACTAAGAATGGTTTTTATGAATGGTTAGTTATGCCTTTTGGTTTGACTAATGCCCGTGCTTTCTTTGTGGATTTGATGAATCATATTTTTCGTGAGGTGCTTGATAACTTTTTTCTAGTCATTGTTGATGATATTCTTCTGTTCTCCAAGTTCGAGGAAGAGCATAAGTCACACTTGAGATTTGTTCTAAAGACTCTCAGAAATCATCAGTTGAATGCTAAATTCTCAAAATTCAATTTCTGGAGAGATGAAGTCCGATTCCTTGGACATATTGTTTCTAGTAATGCAGTTTCCGTTGATCCAGTCAAGATCGCTGCGATCAATGTAAGTCTTTATTTTCTTTTCTTGCTGAAAATTGATCATCCTATCTTTTCTGTGGTCCTTATTTCTCCCTATTCTTTTATAGGATTGGGAAACTCCTAGGACTCCAACTGATTCGTAGTTTTTTGGGCCTTGCCAGTTATTATTAGAGATTTGTTGAAAACTTTGCTCAGATTTCTGCACCTCCCGCCGCTTTAACTCGAAAGAATGCTAAGTTTATATGGAGTGATAAGTGTGAAGTTGCATTCAATGAGTTGAAGCGTAAGCTTACTTCCGCACCATTGCTTCCCGTTTTGAATGGAAATGAGGGATTAACGGTATACAGTGATGCTTGTCGTGAGGCTTCGGGAGCTCTTCTGATGCAAGATGGGAAGGTGATTGCTATTGCCAGTTGCTAGCTGAAGACCCATGAGGCCAATTATGCAGCCCATGATCTTGAATTGCTGGGTGTTTTCTTTGCTTTGAAGCTTTGGAGGCATCATCTTTTGGATGCTAAGTTTGAGCTATTCACTGATCGTCTGTCTTTTAAGTATATCTTCACCCAAAAGGATTTGAATCAGCGTAACGTTCGGTGGCTTGATTTTCTTACTTCTTGTGATCTTGACATTAGCTATACCCCGGGGAAAGCTAATGTTTGGCCGATGCTTTGAGTAGGAAGAAGGCTTTGTTGTGTCAGCTTGTTGTTTCTTCTTCTCCTCTTTTGGATCGTATCTGGGCTAAGCAGGATGAGGATATGATCATCAGATCGATTAAGGAGAGTGTTCATAATAGAGTTAGTTGTAGTAGTCCTGATGGTAGTGGAGATCAAATCGGTGGTAGAGGGATTTTGATGATTAATAATTGGATTTGTATCCCGAATGTTGATGGTTTGAGGCAAGAGTTACTTCGGGAACATCATCGATCCCTACTTTCTATTCATTCTGGTGTGATGAAGATGTATCAAGACATGAAGAAGCTTTATTGGCAGAGAGGTATGAGGCGAGATATCTCTATGTTTGTTAGTAGATGTGTGACTTGTCAGCAAGTCAAGGCAGATCATCAGAAAACCACTGGTTTGTTGCAGACCTTAGAGATTCCCAATTGGAAATGGGAACAAGTTTTTATGGATTTTGTTGATGGTTTACCGAGGACTCGGTGGGGTAATGAGAGCTTTTGGGTTATTGTGGATAGATTGACCAAATTAGCTCATTTCATTCCGGTCGGATCTACACGTTTTGCTTCTAGTCTAGCTGTGATCTATATAAGGGAGATTGTTCGTCTCCATGGTGTTCCTATCAAAATTGTTTGCGATAGGATCCTATCTTCACCCGTCAGTTCTGGAAGGCTTTTTATGAATCTTTGGATGCTCGTCTGAATCTGAGCACTGCTTACCATCTGTAGAATGATGGTCAAACGGAAAGAGTGAATCAGATTCTGGAGGACCTTCTTCGTGCTTGTGTTCTGGATTATGGAAGATCTTGGGAAGAACATCTCCACCTTGTTGAATTCACCTATAACAACAATTATCAGGTATATTTTCAGTCTTCTATTTTGATCTTATCTTAATCTTTTATCTATCTCATTCCGCTTTTGAATTCGGGCTAGTGTTGAAGTATCTCCGTTTCCTGCTCTTTACGGAAGACCTTGTAGATCTCCATCTTGCTGGAAGTAATCCGGTAATCATTTGGTTCAGGTCCTGATGTGATTTTAAAGGCTTCCAAGAAGGTTGAGGAGATTAAGAGGAAGATGAGGATTGCTTAAGATAGGTAGAAGAAGTATGCTGATAGTCGTAGGAGGAGTTTGTTGTTTGGTGCTAGTGATCAGGTTTTCCTTATGGACTCTACCTTAAGGAATGTGGTTCGTTTTAGTCGTAGAGGGAGGCTTGCTCCTAGGTTCATCGGTCCTTTCCATATATCCATCTTCGTCGGTATCTGTATGATCCTTCTCTTATTGTCCAGCCTTCTGCTCTTGATAGTTTGGATATTAAGCCTAATTTGACTGTTGAGTGGAAGCCACTTCGTATCGTCGATAGAAGCAAAAAGCATCTAAGAAGGAAAACTATCAACCTGGTCAAAGTGCAGTGGAGCGCTGATGAACGAGATTGTACCTGGGAGACAGAGGAGAGCATACTTGCTTCGAATCCAGAATTGTTTGTTTCAGGTACTTTTGCCTTGCTATCTTATCATTCTTTGTTTTCCTTGTTTCATTCCTTTTCGAGAATGAAAAATTTTGAGCGAGGGAGAGTGTAACAACTAAAAATTTTGTAAATATTTTTAAATTAAATTTATTTGAAAACTTTGATTTTTAATCATTAAAATTTGAATTGTTGGAATTTTTCCAGTGTAATTTTGGATGTGCTTTTAATTTATCTTTCAAATAGGATAAAATAAATAATTTAAAAAAATTAATATTTTGGTCAAACTTTGACTTTTATTTGAAAGTTTTTTAAAATTTAAAATTTAAAATTATAATCTTTTTATTTGAAATTGGATATAATTATGATATCGTTCTGCTTTTCATTTCACTAAATTCTAAATTATACTTTTAAAACTGGATAAACTACAGCGTTTTACACACAATTAATTTCTGTATTTTGTATTATATTTTTCCTATGCTCGACTCTTTATTTTATTTATTGGATTTTGCTTGTGTATATATTTTTATTAATGTCTTGGAAAAATCAAAGAGACATACGTTACATTGTTTTAAATACTTGCCTTTTTATTTGCATTGCCCCTTTATTACCTACCCTAGCCGTTCAATATTTTTCTAGCCGTGTATTTCCAAAACCCTAGCCGCCTCCTCTATTGCTAAATCACGCACAAAAACAATCCTCAACATCACATTTCCTCATTTGCTTTCTCTTGGAGAAAATTACAGTAAGTTTCCACGGCTTATCTTCTTCTTTCTTTTTCCATTTTCTTTTATTTTCTTTTGTTTTTCTTCATCAAGTGCTCGACCTCCACCATATTTTCGACCTCATCCCCTCTCCACCTCCTCCATGACATACCATCACCTCCTCCACTCAGGATATGACCCCTAGATCTAGATCCACCACGAAAACTTGACCAAAACCATCATAAGACTTCGATCCATTATTTCACCACTCTTCCATTTGCCTCAGCCATACCCTAAAACCCCACTTTGTTTTGACATGACGTGACCTAAAACCTGCCAAGTCGTGCCTTGAGATGCACTTGACCTAAAGTCTAACCTTGGCCGAACCATACTAGGCTATGGCCGAGCCTATGTGAACCAAAGACCCCTTTGTTCCTTGCCTCTTTACATTACACGCTTGTAACTCCATTACTCTTCACTTTCCTAGACTTAGTCGTGCCTATGGACCCCATAACCTAGGTCGGCTGCTTCAAAAATATCATGGCCAAGCCATACTAGACCTAGGCCGAGCTTATAGGTGTTGTCGCCGAGCCATTGTTTGGGATAAAGCCATTCGTATCTCATTCTCGTGCATACTTTTCATTTGAATTTATATTTTACATTGTTGAATTATATACTTATGTTTATGATAAATTATTTGTTTACAAGATTTCGACTTGTGCCACCTCTCTACTAATCTAGTTTGTGCTTGTCGCGCCTTTCTGTGTTTGTTGTGTGCCTTTACTTCGTAATCTCTAGCTTCAAAAAGGTGAGTTATTTACTCTAGACATGACGCACTTATATAATTGTGAAATGATGACAAGTTAATGTGTAAAATTGTTATGCTATGTTAATTTGTTCATATATGCCTGTGATATGATCATATGATGTATAACCTGATTTTATACATGTTACATCATCTGTTATAATATTATATGCTATATTGTTATTTTATTTTCTATATCTCACACTGTAAGTTCCCTTATCACTATGGGTTGAAATGATACATACCTGAACGGACTTTAGAATAAGGAAAAATCATTATGGTATGAAAGATAGGCTCGAGTGATTTTTGTTGTATTTGATTTACTTGGGATTACGGGTTTGAAATGATAGAACCTGGATTTTTCTTTTTAAATTACAGATTGAAATGATATATTATCCGTATCACTTGACCTAGGTTAGAAAACATTATACAGACCCGTGTTTAATTATATATATTTTTTGAAATGTATAATTATTTTTAAGTGTGAAAATATGACATTTTAACTTAAATTGAATTTAAATAATTTAAATGAATATATAGTGATTTTTCTATTAAAATATATATAGAATTAAAGGGAAAGGTGTAAATGACTTAGCTTGGAAATTGGAAAATTAGTTTTAAATGGAAAATTTTAAGTTAACTAAATAAATGGAAATTTAATTTTATGTATGAAATGGATATTTTAAAATAAAGTATTTAGTTAATTTGTTAAAAATAAAAAGTTGAGAAAATAGTTTACTTTTGACTTGATAAGTGAATTATTGTTTAAATTGGATATTTATTTATTAAAAGTTTACTTTATTGAATCATTAGTTAAATGATATCGAAATGAATATTTTTGAAGCGAAAAATATGATTTTTATAAGTTAAATTGGCTAAAATTGAAGTTGTAATGTTTCTGAAATTTTATACTAAATCTGGAATTAGTATTGGTAGCACTTCAGAAATGTTGTGGTTTTAATACAACATTTCTTAAGTGCTATCATTTCTAAAAATAAACTGTCCTGGAATAATAAAGAGCTACTGCAGCACTTTGTAAGCACTGTTGTCGCTGAAACTAAACTATATTTTGAAATAACCATATACCTACCGTAGCACTTTGTAAGTGCTGTTGTTGCTGAAAGTAAACTGTTTTGAATAACTAAATAGCTACTTTAGCACTTGGTAAGTGCTGTTGTTGCTGAAATGAAACTAAACTATTTTAAATTTCTAATACCTACTGTAGCACTTTGTAAGTGCCGCTGCTTTTGAAATTGACAATGTTTTGAAATATTACTAATCTACCATAACATTTTATAAGTGTTGTTGTAGCTAACATTTACAATGTTTTGGAAACTTTATAATTGAATGAACAAACTTAGAATGTCACAATTTTGAAATGAATATTATTTGATATTGAATTTAAAGGGTTTAAATAAATATGTTCTAAAGTGAAATAAAAACCATTTTTGAAATTTATAACCGTAACGACCCAGTATTTCTATCATTTGAAATTCATATATTAAATTGATTTTAAATATTAACAAATAAAATTTGTAAGTCGAATATTTTTTTGTCCAATATCTAAATTTAATTGGATAATTAAATCTATATTTTAATATTTGAAATTACAGAAATAATTGGGAATTGGGTTTAAAGTGATTAAAATTGATTTGTAAAGTTGTATTAAATCATATTGGAGTTAGAACGATGTTATAGAACTTTTAAAATTGAATTAAAAGTTTATTTGTGGAAATTGAATATTTTAATATGTATTTAACGAGTAAAAATAGTCTTTTTTCAAGCAGTCTCGGATTTCGATGAAACTAGCTTCATTGTATCCGTAATGTTAAATTATTGTAAGATTTCAAATTTCGTGTCAATCGGATTTATGGTTTGTCCGGAGCAAGCTAAAACGCGTAGAAATCGGTGTAAGTGAATTGAAAATTTAAATAGTCGATTTGAAAACCTATCTTTCAAATATGATCAAATTGGCTGTCGATATATATTCCATTGCGTTCGGAATAGGGGTAAAACATTATAAACGCCAGGCGACACTCTTCGTTTGGAGTTCGGAAAAATTTCGGGTGAATAGTGCGCGAATATTTTCTATGTAAGGCCCCCTATTTTCACATTTTCAACCAAACCCTTGTTTCTAAACCCTAGCCGCCAATTTTATTTTAATGGCCGAAAATCGTTCTTCCTCCTCCTCGTTTTTCTTCAAATCCGTTAACAATTATAAGAAATCTTCAACTACAACCTTCTAGAGCTCGATGAGAGCTATACATCCAACGGTCGATTTAGCCTATCTCTTCACGGATCGACGTTAATTTGGCGATGAACATTGTACGTTCTTGCACATTTTTTGAGGCACAGGGACAACCGAGCTTGATGATACTCTGGCCGTGGGAAGTTTTCGCATTAGGCTTCGATTTGAGGGTCGTTGATCATTATATAGTTGGTCGTTGGAGGGGTGATCGCCGATGGAAATTAACGGCTACGGGTTTAACATGAGCGACTTTTGCCTGGGGAAGAAGAACAATGCGTGCGACCATGATCTAGAGCATTGAAATCTACGGCCCTGATGAATTTAGGGTAAAATAAAAAAGGAAATTGATTAATTATTATACTATCAAATCGTACAAACTTTAGAAAGCTATTACTTGTTCATACGGGGTCGAAAATTGACGAAACGAGTTGCGTTGGAATCGTAATGACGAGCACTACGCAGTGGAGCTGGATTGGGATTGATTGGACCTAGTGTCAATTTTGGGTAAAATTGAACGTGCGTTTAATTTTATTCGGAATAAAACACTACAACTGTTATTGGAAGAAAGGTGAGAACTTCTCACTCAATCGAATTGTGTTTCGATTTAAAATTTTAAATAGTTAAATTTAAAATTGCTTGATTGTGTGATTTAATGGTGGTTGATATTTTTTGTATTGAATAGACCCTATACGCCGCATATTAAGCGAGGTTATTTTATTAAACACATATACCGCGATATTCCACCTTGAAGTGGAATTGGTATTATATACGTACTTGGAGTTGATTTCCCGCATTATATAGCAGACGAGACCCTACTGCGCTGCATATAGCAGATGATATTTTATATAAACCCATGTACCGTGATATCCCGCCTTGAAACGGGATTGGTATTGTGCTAGCATCTGTGGATGCAGGGAAACAGGTTGGAGGGATCCAACTGGATTCCTCAAATAATTGAATTTGTTTCAATGTTGTGTGTTGATTATTTATAATCCCCGTGTGATTATCTTTGTGATTGAAATCGTTGAAGGCTAAAATTTAGCCAAAATTTTGGTATCGTTAGATACCGGAAATAAATAAAATTTGATATTTTAAAATTCAGGTTGAAAGTTTATATAAAAATTTATTTTTGAGAATTAGATAAATTTAAAAGAAGGAATTCTAAAATATTAAAGTTTTATTTTTAATCTTATTGATAAAATTTGAAAATTTGTGAAAAGCTTTAATACATGGATTTCGGGTAATATTATTCAAAGGTTGAAGAATTTATTCAAAATACGGATTTTTAAGAGTTTGAAAAATAAAAGAATTTGTTTTCTTTAAAAGGAAATTATTTTTAAAAGGAAATAAAATTTGAAATCAATTTGGGAATTGATTTTTGGTGATTGATTTTAAATCTTTTCAAAACCCATTTGGAAATTAATTTGGTGTTTTGAAACGAATCTGGAATCAATTTGAAAATTGATTTGGGGTTCAGTAGAATTGATTTCAATTTGAAATTTGAATGAAATTCACTTGGTGTTTAATTTCTTGGAAAATCAATATGGAATTTGATTTGGTTGTTTTTGAAATCAAATGGAAAATTAAAATGTTGTTGAAAGTGAATATTTGAATCGATTTAAAAATCGTATGCCAATGGATATTTGGAAATTTAAATTCATCATGGAATTTATAAAGGAAAGGGAAATTTGTTTAAAAATAAACATTGATTTATTTTTAAAGCGTGGAAATAAATTTACGGATTTGGAACGTAAATTTAAAACAAATCGGCAAGGATTTATTTAATTGGTTTAAATGAACCATTTTGAAATGAAAGTGTATTCTCCCTGGAAAGCCGAATATATTTACAAAGCAGCTTTTAAACTATAAATTGGAAGTTCTAAGTTGGATTTTAAAGGATACTTTGGAGAAATTAACTTCTTTGATTGTTTTAAATCCTTTAAGTAAAGATTTATTAAGTTGATATAGAAATGATTATTTCTAAGGTTTAATCAATAATTGTTTTAGAAAATAGTATTTAAATAGTTATCCTCTATCTACTAATTTTATTTTGTAAATTAGTTTGGACTTAAGTTATATGAAATATTGGTATAATATTTTATAACTAATATTTTAAGTAAATTGTTTAAAGAAAAATAGTTTTATTTCAAAGTCTTTTCCTGATACCTTTTGGATAAGTGTTATAAATTATTTTAAAGTATTTGAACTCGGCAGATTTCCAGTGAAGATGAATAAATATTTGGAAGTGTTTCCGCGTAAGGAAAATGATTTGAATTTGTTTGCAAAAGTTGTAAAGGTGAAAAGTGATTTGAAATTTGTTTTCAAATGGTTGAAATGTGGATAAATATATCTTATAAAGATATCTTTGGAAAATAAATAATTTGGGAAGTTATTTGGAATCTGTGATGTTGTGCATATATATTGATAGTTAAATAACGGACTATCAATATTTACCTTTAAATGGGTATTTGTTTTGATTTGCTTGAATTTGAGTGCTACACTTATTTTAAAATAAGCGCTCGTTATTCGGTTTAGCAGGGAGAGGACCTTGGGGTCATAAATCCCATTCCGAATAGTGATACGTTGTAATGGATGGCATTTGTAGACCAGTGTTGAAGACCGGATATTTTCAGAAACGGAAGGATTACTACCGAATTTCTCTGCATCGACTGATCTCCGATATGGAGATTTTATCACCCTTTGTGATGGGAAGTCTGGACATGATTAGTGAATATCCGTATTGCAAGGACTTCTTTGGAAGTGCCTTCAGTTCCATTCAATCCCGGAACGGACTTGTATGGATGTGTGTCTGACGTTACACATTTGAGATGTAAAGCTGGTTTCTATCAAATAAATTTCTGTTCGTGGCGGAGAATTTATTCTCTTAGCTTAACACCCTTCTCTGAGACGTACGAGCTCAGGGGTTATGTAGTTGATGGTAACTAGTGATACATTCCCAATTTGGTAATGTGGCATACGAAGTGTTGTTGATCAAAGCATAACTTTTGTGAAAAGCGTAGCTTTGTGGAGGAGACTTCGTCGGACCTCACAACCCGGTAATGGTAAAAACAGGAAAGATGCAGCAAGGTTATAGGGAGTAGCGCCCCTAATGGTATGTATATTTCCTTCTGGATAGAAGTGGTATCATGGTATGGAGCAAAGATACTTAACTTATGTGGATATCGCAAATATATATGACTTTGTGATTGTTGTTGGTTAAGGATCCTCGGATAAAGGTTGTTTACAATCGGGAGAAGGCATACTAGTGTCGGTAGTTACCTATTTTTGCAGAGATAACTCGGCCTTTTGTTGGTAAATATCCGGTTAGGTTCTCGTGGCATCTCTCCAGAGGCGTACCCATGTGGCATTGCGAAGTTCCTTGGCCTGACCATTTTTTGGAAATCCAAAGAAACAATACGAGCCCTGTACGATTTTCGTTGTATAACCTGCCATGGAATGAGGCGGTAACCTGCTATTGAACATGGTAGCTATAGTAGGCATAGTTCGGAATGTCTATGACGACTAAGATTTATATTATACTTTCGAAATGTTTTCCAATACTTTGCATTATAGTCATAATATCAAAGAAATTTGTGTATCAAGCATGTTTTACTATCATAAGGAGAAATCTCCTCCAATTCTACGTTTGCATTGTGTGTGGTGGGAGGCCTTATGGTAGTTACATTTTCTAAAAGCATTGCGGATCTACTTTAAAATATTTCTTTGTTTGCTTTAAAGATATAACTGTTTTATGTTCTCGCACTAGTCCCATGACTGACCTGTAGTTTATTTTTCCCTTCCTAACTCTGGGTGCCCACCAATTTCCACACGGGCAGTCTAGAGTCAGGTTATCAGGTCATTCTGGAATTCAGGAGATGCTGTGGAGATCAAAAGCAAGCTGGATGGCAAAGAGTATCACTTGTATATCATATTATCTTTTCCGCTGTGTATCCACTTGTAAGGACAAGTTCATATATTTGTCTAGTTTGTGTTGTGTTGTAAGTTGACTCTGATGATGTAATGTATAAAATGTACAATTCTTTTGATATAAAGATTATTCATTTATCTATTATATGTTGTTCCGCTGCGATTGTGAGATTGTGATATTGTTTTGTTTCTTCTTCTTCCTTTCTTCTTCTACTTCTTCCTTAACCCTAATAATTCGATTTTCCGGCCTTCGATTGCTCGGCAGTTGTTACAGTGGACGTATTACTGTCGATTTTCGTGAGTCGAAAGTTCCGTTCGTTACATTTGGTATCAGAGCATTTGGTTAAGCAACAACCTTGGCTCTGTGGGAATTACTCATTAGAGATAGAGTCATTAGTACTCTAGAATGAGTGTGAGTGTAATAATAGATATGAGCGCGTATTTGTTAGTGAATATAAAATTGTTTTGTATTGTGTTGGCTTATCGGTTGATTGTTTATAGATTCTAGTTGGTGCAGTCTAGCAAACTGTGTCGATAGGAGTTTCTAAACTCTTAAACAAGATAAACCGACACAGTATTGTTTTAAAATAGGTTAAATGAAATAATTTTACCTAGGCTATTTCGTAAATAAAAGGAATGATTTTTCGAAAATTATTATGGTTGCTTGGTTGTTAGGAAGTAATAATATTAAATTATTATCATCAATTATTGAATAAGAAATTGAAATCATAATCAAAAGTGAGAAATAAATCCATATACAAATGAGATTTGTGAACATAAATTGTAAATGTGACTCATAATTTGAAATGGAATTCCAGAGTAATATTTCAAAACAAATTTAAAAGAATTTGACATTTTGAGATTTGGGAAATTTAAATTCTTTGGAGTTTGAAAATGATTTTCAAGGGTTTTGGAAAATTTTTTTGAAGGGAAGAAAGCACTAAACTCTTTTTGGTCACTGGAAAATAATTCCGATGATGATCGCGACATCGTCGGTGTTCATTTTTGAGTTTCCACGAGAGGAATTGCTGTCGAATTATAATTAAATGGAAGTTGTTTGTGAAATTGGGTTTGGTTTTGGAAATTCAAAAGATAATTTGAATAGATTTCAAAAACAATTTTTGAAAGATTGAAAAGACTCTGGAATGTTATAAAAAATCTTTATGGAATAATAAATAAGTTTGGATGACTTAGGAAATTCAAATTTAAACTGAAATTGACCTGAGTTAATTGGAATAAAGGTGAATTTTGGAAGTCTAATATACTAAATGATTGTAATACAATTATTATGTTGGAAAATAAATTGTGAATGAATAAATAAAATTTGCAATTTCAAGTGCAAGAAAATGAAATTGAATGTTGAAATTCATTTCGAAATTGTAAGTAAATAGAACTGGAATTGGAATTGAATTTGATTTGTGGAAAACAAAGTGAAGTATTAAACTAAAATTAGTAAGTGCAACTAATTGAAGAATGACTAAATGGATAAGGTTTAAAATGAATTGAATCCGATATTTTTTTATGAAAGTAAATTGTATTCATATAGAATTGGAAGTCCAGTCTAATATATGTAAGTGAAACCCAAATGATAAAATGGTTAAACAATTTTGTTAAGCAAAACGAGATATGAATATGAATAAGTAACGAAATTTGACTTTGGTAAAAGTTAAATAGAATTTACTTTAGAATTGGAATCTGAATTGGATTTATAAGGGGAAATTTAAGTTAAGTTAAACAAATGATGTTTGAAATGGAATATAACTTAAGTGATGTTGAATGAAGTTGATTTTGGTGTCCAAGTATAATAATAAAGTGAATTAAATGGATGTGGACTTGAGTTATATAAATGAAATTCAACCTTATTTGTTAAATGAATTAGCAATTGAATTAATAAATGGATTGAATGTTAAACGATCTAATGTGAATTGATATGGAATAATGGATGTAAATGTTAATTCATTAAAAAAACTAGTAAACTGGAAATTGAATAATTGAAAGAAAAGTCAATTAGATATGAAACCAATTGGAAATTAAAAGTATTAAACCAAATTGAATGTATATTTAATAATTTGGTTATGTTGGTTATGATTTGGTTGCTACATGATTGTTAGTTGATTGTATATAATTCATTAAGTCTTGATGAAATTGAATTGATAAATGGAAAGCTATGTAATTGAATTTGAATTGAAAGGGAACTAATTTGAATTGGTTGTAAGCAATTAAAATTTGTGTCGAAACCTTACAAATTGCTGATGGGAATTATTTTGATTGCATTGCTGATGAAAACAATGTGTTTTCTATTGAAAATTAGTGAAATGTAAATGAATTTCCTATTTATGTCACTTACATGTTTAAATTGAGTAAGTACAGGTACCGGGGCTTTAGTTGGCTGGATTTGGTCACGCTAAAATGCTAATAAATCACTGCTTTGCTTAAAAATTCTAAAGAGGTACGCCTAAGTAATAAAAATAGGAAATATGAACTGTTTTTCTGTTTTCCGACGGTGTGGGTCGATGTATATATATTTATATCTATTGTGATATTGCAAAAGATCCTTCGTACAAGGGAGACTCTGCCAAAAATTTCCGTTAATTTTGGGAGATAGAAAAATTCGGAAAATTTTTGGACAATTTTTGTTAACGAAAAGTCAATTTCTAAATTGGAATGAAAATGTATGAATTGATTTATAAAATTGTAACCATCGGATTTTGGTAAGTTAAGAAATTAAAATAAATCTGAAATCAAGTTGGAACAGTTTGTTTTTGAAAAAAAAAAGTTAATGGAGTATGTAACTTTTTCTTACTTGGCAATTTCGAGGACGAAATTCTTTTAAGGGGGAAGTTTGTGACGACCCAGAATTTCTGTCATTTGAAATTCATATATTCAATTGATTTTAAATATTAACAAGTAAAATTTGTAGGTCGAATAAATTTTTATTTCGAATATCTAGATTTAATTGAATAATTAAATCTATAATTTAATGTTTGAAATTACAGAAATAATTGGAAATTGGGTTTAAAGTGATTAAAGTTGATTTGTAAAGTTGTATTAAATCATATTGGAGTTAGAATGATGTTATAGAACTTTTAAAATTGAATTAAAAGTTTATTTGTGTAAATTGAATATTTTAATATTTAATTGACGAGTAAAAATAGTCTTTTGAAAGAGTATCGGATTTTGAAGAAACTAGTTTCATTGGTTCCGTAATGTTAAATTATTGTAAGATTTCAAATTTCGTGTCAATTGGATTTACGGTTTGTCCGGGGCAAGCTAAAACGCGTAGAAATCGGTTTAAGTGAATTTTAAATTTAAATAGTCGATTTAAAAACCTATCTTTCAAATATGATCAAATTGGCTCCCGATATATATTCCATTGCATTCGGAATATGGGTAAAACATTATAAACGCCAGGCGGCACACTTCGTTTGGAGTTTGGAAAAATTTCGGGTGAATAGTGCGTGAATATTTTCTATATAAGGCCCCCTATTTTCACATTTCAACCAAACCCTAGTTTCTAAACCCTAGCCGCCAGTTTTATTTTAATGGTCGAAAATTGTTCTTCTTCCTCCTCCTTTTTCTTCAAATCCATTAACAATTACAAGAAATCTTCAACTACAACTTTCTAGAGCCTGATGAGAGCTATACATCCAACGGGCGATTTAGCCTATCTCTTCACGGATCGACGTGAATTTGGCGATGAACGTCGTACGTTCATGCACATTTTTTGAGGCAGATGGACAACCAAGCTTGATGATACTCTGGCCGTGGGAATTTTTCGCATTGGGCTTCGATTTGAGGGTCGCTGATCATTATATAGTTAGTCGTTGGAGGGGTGATGGTCGATGGAAAGTAACGGCTATGGGTTTATCGTGCACGACTTTTGCCTGGGGAAAAAGAACAATGTGTGCAGCCATGATCTAGGGCATTGGAATCAACGGCCCTGATGAATTTAGGGTAAAATAAAAAAGGGAATTGATTAATTATTATATTATAAAATTGTACAAACTTTAAAAAGCTATTACTTCATACGAGGTCGAAAATTGACGACACGAATTGGGTTGGAATCGTACTGACGAGTACTACGCAATGGAGCGTGATAGGGATTGATTGAAGCTAGTGTGAATTTTGGGTAAAATTAAACGCGCGTTTAATTTTATTTGGAATAAAACACTCCAACTGTTATTGGAAGCAAGGTGAGAACTTATAACTCGATCGAATTGTGTTTCGATTTAAAATTTTAAATAGTTAAGTTTAAAATTGCTTGATTGTGTGATTGAATGATGGTTGCTATTTGTTGTATTGAAATAGACCCTATACACCGCGTATTAAGCGGAGGTTATTTTATTAAACACATATACCACGATATTCCACCTTGAAGTTGTATTGGTATTATATATGTACTTGGAGCTGATTTCCTGCATTATATAGCGGATGAGACCCTATTGCGCCGCATAATAGCGGATGATATTTTATATAAACCCATGCACCACGATATCCCGTCTTTAAACGGGATTGGTATTGTGCTAACATTTGTGGATGCAGGGAAACAGGTTAGAGGGATCCAACTGGATTCCTAAAATAATTGAATTTGTTTCAATGTTGTGTGTTGATTATTTATAATCTCTATGTGATTATCTTTGTGATTGAAATCGTTGATGGCTAAAATTTAGCCGAATAAAATTTTGGTATCGTGAGGTACCAGAAATAAATAAAATTTGATTTTTTAAAATTCAGGTTGAAATTTTATATAAAAATTTATTTTTGAGAATTGGATAAATTTAAAAGAAGGAATTTTAAAATAATAAAGTTTTATTTTTAATCTTATTGAATAAAATTTCAAAATTTGGGAAAAGCTTTAATAAATGGATTTCGGGTAATATTATTCAAAGGTTGAAGAATTTATTCAAAATACGGATTTTTAAGTGTTTGAAAAATAAAAGAATTTGTTCTCTTTAAAAGGAATTTATTTTTAAAAGGAAATAAATTTTGAAATCCATTTGGGAGTTGACTTTTGGTGATAGAATTTAAATCTTTTGAAAACCCATGTTAAAATTAATTTGGTGTTTTGAAACGAATTTGGAATCAATTTGAAAATTGATTTGGGGTTTAGTAGAAATTGATTTCAATTTGAGATTTGAATGAAATTCATTTGGTGTTTAATTTCTTGGAAAATCAATATGGAATTTGATTTGGTTGTTTTTGAAATCAATTGGAAAATTGAATTGTTGTTGAAAGTGAATATTTGAAATCGATTTGAAAATCTTATATTAGTGGATATTTGGATATTTAACTTCAACATGGAATTTATAAGGGAAAGGGAAATTTGTTTAAAAATAAACATTGATTTATTTTTGAAGCGTGGAAATAAATTTACGGATTTGGAACGTAAATTTAAAATAAATCGGTAAGGATTTATTTAATTGGTTTAAATGAACCATTTTGAAATGAAAGTGTATTCTCCTTGGAAAGCCGAGTATATTTCCAAAGCAGCTTTTAAAGTATAAATTGGAAGTTCTAAAGTTGGGTTTTAAAGGATACCATGGAGAAATTAACTTCTTAAATTGTTTTAAATCTTTTAAGTAAAGATTTATAAAGTTGATATAGAAATGATTATTTCTAAGATTTTGTAACAACCCGCATGTTTTATGATAGAATATTTGAATATTTTATTTTAATATTTTATCATTAGTCGAATTTTAGTCCAAAAAGATACTATTTGCATATGGTCGAATTAGGACTCGGGACCACTTCCATTGGGTCCGAAACACCGTTTGCGATCTTTTAGAGTATAAACTTTGATATGTTTGGATTTAGTGGAATTTTGCCACTTTTTCACTTTGGGCTTTGGTTTTGGTTTAGCCCATCAGCCTAAGCTATTAGCTCTAGCTCAACCCCTTCCCATCATAACTTCACTTTCATTTCCTAACACTCAAGCTTCATCAAAAATGGAGGAAGGAATGGGAAATTAAAACTCCAAGCCCTAGTTCATTTGCAAATCCAACATCTAACTCCAAATTCAAAGAGAAGCCATTGATTCTTCCTTTTCTTTCAAGCTTCTTCCTCATTGATCTTGTGTAAAGGTGAGATTTTTATCTCACTTCTTTGTCTGTAACTATCTTTGATTGTTGGTTATGAATTCCTAACAATTTTTCATATGCATTTGCTCTTGGTTTGGATTGAATTGGGGAAAATCCCAATTTTTAGTGTCTTGGGTTCAAATCTTTAAAAATCCTGACATTGATGTTTGAACACGTTTATGGTGATGCATCTAGGAGCCAATAGGACCGGGTAGCCGATGGGTGTAATCCCCTAGCATTCGTGCTCGTCCTGTTGCAAATTGAGAGAGTTTGGCACTTTTATTCCCTAGGTCGTTCGGCCTGCACCATTTTCCCTCGGCCTGTAGTTAGGTCACTCGTGTTAGGTCGCTCGGCCCACTAAGTCGCGTGTGCAAATAGGTCGCAACATCCTTAGGCCGCTCACCTCTTTAAGCCGCGAGTTCCTTAAGTCGCTCGCCGTTGATTTGGTCGCGACATGCTAGGTCGCGTCGTGCTAGGTCGCCCCTGGTATAACTCGCACCACCTAGGTCGCCCTATGTTAGGCCGCACGCTTTCTGTTAAGTCGCACGTTCATCTTAGGTCGCTAGCTTCCTTATGCCCCAACTCCTTATGTCGCTCGTCTTGTTAAGTCGGCTTGCACATAGGTCGCAACCACTAGGTCACTTGGCCTTCTGATTTAGGTCACACCTGCTATATATCTTGCAACCAACTTTGGTCGTGCCATGTATAGGTCGCACCTGCTCTTAAGTCGCTCGTCCGGTTATGTCACACCATCTTAGGTCGTATGCCGTGGAGTCGTATGTGTTGAGCTGTTGATTTCTTGTGTTGAATTATGTTACGTCGTATGTCGTGGCTGTTAACTGGCAAGGGTATTTCCACTTTGATGAATTTAGAATAGAATTCATTGGATTTTTATTCACGTCTTCAAATATGAATTTTTGTGATTTATTGTTTCTACAATAGTTTTTGTGATTTATCACTTTATCTCACTCGTACGAGAAATCTAATTAAACGGCTTAGTAAAACAAATGGTATGAAACGCTTGCATTTACTTCGCCTGTTAATTCTTCGACTTGTCCGATTGAATCTCTCGTAACAATTTTCGAGTGGAGATCTACAATTTGTTAGTTAATATTTAGGTTAAGCTAGTGGTTATGGGACATGAAGCTAAGCTTATATATTTACTAACTTACTGTAATTGACACTTCTTGATGATCGTTGATGATAATTTTTGTGATTTAGACTAGCAAATGTGCGATGTCTCTTTGTCTACGAGGGAGACTAAACCCCGTTTCTGTGGAGCTTCGGCTCAATTTGGTGGGGTAGCGGCCCATGGTCTTCGTGCCATTTTGTGGAGCTTTGGCTCAAAATTAATGGTTAGCAACCATGGAATAGCATTCCATTTTGTGGTACCCGTGTTGGTGAGTTTTCATGCTCCCGTTTTGTGGTAGGCCCCCCTTTTTGTGATTTATGGATTTCAATTGATGATTTCTGGAATTTGTGTTTTCACCCATTTTCGTGATTTACATTGATAAGTTTTATCAATATTTGGGCATTGGTGAATTTGTGTGTCATTAACTTTTATGGTTGGCATTGATATAATGATCAGTACTTATGGTTTTAGTGAATAAGAATATAGAGTATGACATTCTTTTCGATCTTTGAGAAGATTCTTGTGATACCGATTAATCTCTTGTTGATTTTCAATTACATACTTGTCACAGTATGGTTTTACGGTTATCATACGTTTATGTCATATCTCTTTTTCTATATCATTTTATCTGATATTTATAGCTAGACTGATCCGTTTATTATTTTCTTATTAAATAATACTCTGGTCAGACTGAGATGTTACAGGTACTTCTGCTTGACTTCACATTTGGGATTATCACCTTGACTTTTGGCTAACTACTTAGATTGGTAGATTTTGTTGTATACATTGGAGATATAGACTCATTGATGTATCCATATTCTTTTGTCTGGCACTTGTAGCTATTCTTTTGTGATATTGTCGATCTTGTCTGACCACTACTCTGATGTACACTTTCATGTGTTATATATTCATATCTATTTCCGCCTTTGTGATATGGATGTCTGTGACTGATTTGTGTTATGTTTATTTCTATATTTGATTCCAAAGAATATATATAGCCACTATGTAGTAGCTTTGAGTTTGTATTGGTATGTCGGATTTCCTCCTGAAACCAAATGCATGTTCTACTATCTGACATATCGGTTCTCGCACAAAGCAATTACGCGGATGGTTGCCCCTCAACAGCCTTATTCTCCACGTTAGTTGACGGCATTACCCCGTAGTGTCCTTGGCTTGAGTGGGTATAGAAGTGGGGTGTCACAGTTTGGTACCATAGCAAATATTCGGAACAATGTAGAATAATTTAACAAGATCATCGTCCTAAGTCCATCTTAGGAGTCGTGCTTTAGGATTTAATTCGAATCTTCGTACCGATCTATCCTATTTTCTTTATGATTCCTTGTTTATCTATCAAGATTTCTTGATATTCGTTTGGTGAATAACCTTATCCTTCTTCTTTCTTTCATTCAAATGGAAGAGAAATGGTTAGACCTGGACGTCCCAGCGCCGGTCAATCTCGTGCTACTCCTCAAGATGGAGTATTTATGTCTGGCCAGCAGCTTCTTGATCTAGTAAGGAATGCTCAAGCAGCCGGATCTAATCCGGAGTCTACTCACCCTAAGTATGGATTTGCACGTTTGTGCAACAATTATACCAATTTGGGTGGGAAGCCATTCAAAAGTTCTGAAACAATTATTGAAGTCCAGGCTTTGCTGAGGACGTGCGATCGAATCTTTTCTCGCATTAATCTTATTTATCTTCACCGTGTTCAGGTGGCCTCTAGTATGCTCCAAGAAAGTGCATTAGATTGGTATGAGCTTCTGATTTCTGAAATATATGAAGCAGATCGTACTTGGGAGAAATTCCAGGAATGCTTCGAATTAAAATTTGTGCCAGAAGCTGAGAAGGTGACTTTGGCTCGTCGTTTCATAGACCTTGTTCAAGGTGAATCTTCCATGATAGACTATGTCGCATCATTCGAGTCACTTTCTAAATACGGGTCGAGTACATAGACATCCCGTTGAAGAAAAACTAAAGATTTGTCTATGACTTGAATAAAAATCTCAAGAAGCCATTGCTTCTACAATTAGAAGTTTCTTTTCATCAACTCATTGATATTGCTCTTCGACTCGAAGAGGCAGATAAGGAGAGTGATGTTGAAGTTATCGGTGCCAAACCAAAATTCAACAACAAAAAAAGGCCTAATAAGTTCAAAGGTCCTTATCCCAATAAAAAGAAAGGGAAGCAAGCCCCTCCGACAACCACGGCTTCGAGCTCAAGTGGTGGGCAATGCTACAACTGTGGCTCTAAGGACCATTATTCGAACTAGTGTTCAAAGCCTCATGTTTGTCGCTATTGCAAAAGTCCGGATCATTATTTATCTTCTTGTCCCAAACTTTAGGGCAGGAAGCAGGAAAAGCTTAATGTTCCTCAAGCCCCTGGCAACAGATCTCGTGGTCAAGGTATTTCTCATTCTATCCTTGAAGGCATTATTTTATTTCGTGATCATCCTATTCGAGTTCTTTTTGACATGAATATGTCCCACTCTTTTAAAGAACTTGTTGATACTTTTTCTTTGGATGTTTTGTGTTTAACGACTTCTTTGAGAATTGCGAATCCAGTTGGTGGATCCGAAACAGTTAGGTTATTATGTAAAGATGTCGAAATTATTTTGTGTGATTTTTCTTTCGGAATCGATTCGCATGTTATGCGCTACTTAGGCTTTGGAATGATTTTGGGAATGGATTGGCTTAACCGCTATGAAGCCCAAATCCTATGTCCCTAGCGAACTATTCATCTTCGACATCCTCAATCTGTTAAGCAGATTTCTATTGACCTTAAAGGTTCGGATTCCAGCTTGGTTGCATCTTTATATTCTTTAAATCCTCATGATGATGATGATGATGATGAGGAGGATATTATTTCTCTTATTCACATTGTTCATGAATTTTCCGATATATTTGAGCCCGTTCGGGATTACCACCTAAGCGAGCAATTGAGTTCAAAATTAATCTCATCCCTGGAGCTCAATCTATCACTCGTCCTCCTTATCGTATGTCCAATAAAGAAAATGAGGAGATGCGCAAACAATTATCCGAATTGGAGACGAAGCAATTTATTCGCTCTAGTTCCTCTCCTTGGGGAGCTTCGGCTATTTTTGTGAAGAAATCCGATGGTACACTTAGGCTTTGCGTTGACTACCGCAAGCTTAATGATCTTACTGTCAAGAATAAATATCCTTTACCACGGATTGATGATCTATTTGGTCAACATAGTGGTGCTAGAGTCTTTTCACAATTAGACTTAGCTACCGGTTTTCATTAGCTTCGTATTGCAGAGGATAGCATTCCTTTGACATCGTTCTGTACTCGTTACGGATCTTATGAATGGCTTGTTATGCCATTTGGTTTAACGAATGCTCCGGCTTATTCCGTTGATCTTATGGATAGAGTTTTAAAAGACTTCCTCGATCAGTTTGTCCTCATCTTTATTGATGATATTCTTGTGTCTTCAAAAACAGAGGAGGAGCATGAAAAGCGTCTTCGGATTGTGTTGGAAATTCTTAGGAGTAATCAATTAAAAGCAAAGTTTTCCAAATGCCACTATTGGCAATCTCGTGTGTAGTTTCTCGGTCATATTATTTCCGAATCCGGAATTTCCGTGGATCCTTCAAATATTGAAGCGATTCAAAATTGGAAGAGACCGGAGAGTGTGACGGAGATCCGTAGCTTCCTTGGATTGGTTGGCTATTACCGTCGTTTTATAAAAGACTTTTCAAAAAATTTCGTGCCTCTTACTAGTTTGACAAAGAAGGGAGTTAAATACATTTGGTCGGACAAATGTGAAGCTTCTTTTCAGAAATTAAAAGAACTCCTTTCTGATGCTCCTATCCTTGTGATTCCCGAGGGAAACCAAGATTTTATTGTTTATACCGATGCTAGTCACGTTGCTTTGGGTGCCGTTCTAATGCAAAGGGAACGTGTTATTGCTTATGCTTCTAGGCAATTGAAGCCTGCCGAGACTAGATATGCACTCATGATTTAGAACTCGCGACTATTATTTTCGCCCTTCGTATTTGGCATCATTATCTTTTGGGAGAAAAGTTTATTCTTTACACTAATCATAAATCTTTGAGGTACCTATTTTCTCAAAAGGAACTTAATTTGCATCAACAACGTTGGCTCGAATTTCTTGCAGCTTATGACCTTGATATTCTTTATACCCCCGGAAACGGAAATCGTGTTGCAGATGCATTTAGTCGTAAACAACAAGCGGTTGTTTCTTGATGCTCGTCTCTTGTTTTATGTAGCCTTGAGGCTCATCCTTCTCTTTTCGACCGCATTCTTGAAGCTCAAAAGCTAGATCAACGAATTGGCTCTTCTTGGCCAAAATTTTATGGATAAAATTGATATTGAAGGTTTGAAAGACATTGATATTGATTCTCGTGGCGGTATTCGAAAATTTGGTAGACTTATCGTGCCAAATATTAGTAATCTTCGTAAAGACATTTTAGAAGATTCTCATCGTTCTAAATTTACCATTCATCCCGATAGTAGTAAAATGTACGTGGACATGAAGCGAATTTATTATTGGGAGGGATTGAAATCTGATATTGCTCACTTTGTTTGGTGTTGCATGACTTTCCAACTCATTAAGGCCGAACATCAAAGGTCCGGTGGGTTATTGCAAACTTTAGAAATTCCAATTTGGAAGTGGGACCAAATTTCCATGGATTTTATAGACGGCCTTCCCCGTTCCCATTCGGGTCAAGATAGCTTATGGATGATCGTCGATAGACTTACTAAATGCGCCCATTTTATTCCCATCCGGACTTACTTTCTCGTGCTCTTTGAGGTGAATTTCTTATTTCAAATTTCTTTTGTGTTGATATGCTTTCATGGTTGTCACCTTACATTTTCTTCTTAAATATTGCGAGGATGCAATTTCTTTATGGAGGGGAGTCTGTAACGAATCGCATGTTTACGATTGAATATTAGAATATTTTATTTGAATATTTTATCGTTAGTCGGATTTTAGTCTGAAAAGTTACTATTTACATATGGTCGAATTAGGACTCGGGACCACTTCCATTGGGTTCGAAACACCGTTTGCTATCTTTTTCAGTATAAACTATGATATGTTTGGAGTTAGTGGAATTTTGCCACTTTTTCACTTTGGGCTTTGGGTTTGGTTTAGCCCATTAGCCTAAGCTATTAACTCTAGGTCAACCCCTTCCCTTCATAACTTTACTTTCATTTCCTAACACTCAGGCTTCATCAAAAATGGAGGAAGGAATGGGAAATTAAAACTCCAAGCCCTAGTTCATTTGCAAATCCAACATCTAACTCCATATTCAAAGAGAAGCCATTGATTCTTCCTTTGCTTTCAAGCTTCTTCTTCATTGATCTTGTGTGAAGGTGATATTTTTATCTCACATCTTTGTCTATAACTATCTTTGATTGTTGGGTATGAGTTCCTAACCCTTTTTCATATCCATTTGCTCTTGGTTTGGATTGAATTGGTGAAAATCCAAATTTTTAGTGTTTTGGGTTCAAATCTTTGAAAATCCTAACTTTGATGTTTGAACATGTTTATGGAGACGCATCGAGGAGCCAATAGGACCGGGTAGCCGATGGGTGTAATCCCTCAGCGTTCGTGCTCGTTCGGTTGCAAATTGAGAGAGTTTGGCAATTTTGTTCCCTAGGTCGTTCGGCCTGCACCATTTTCCCTCGGCCTGCAGTTAGGTCGCTCGTGTTAGGTCGCTCGGCCCATTAAGTCGTGCTTGCATATAAGTTTCACCATCCTTAGGCCGCTCACCTCCTTAAGCCGCGAGTTCCTTAAGTCGCTCGGCATTGATTTGGTCGCGCCATGCTAGGTCGCGCCGTGCTAGGTCGCTCCTGGTATAACTCGCACCACCTAGGTCGCCCCATGTTAGGCCGCATGCTTTCTGTTAAGTCGCACGTTCATCTTCGGTCGCTTGCATCATTATGCCCCAACTCAATAGGTCGCTCGGCTTGTTAAGTCGGTCTGCATATAGGTCGCAACCACTAGGTCGCTTGGCCTTCTGATTTAGGTCACACCTGCTACATCTTGCAACCAACATAGGTCGCGCCATGTATAGGTCGCACCCGCTCTTAAGTCGCTCGGTCGGTTATGTCGCACCATCTTAGGTCGTCTGCCGTGGAGTCGTATGTGTCGAGCCGCTGATTTCTTGTGTTGAATTATGTTAAGTCGTAAGTCGTGGCTGTTAAGTCTCAAGGGTATTTCCACTTTGATGAATTTGGAATAGAATTCTTTGGATTTTTATTCACGTCTTTGAATGTGAATTTTCGTTATTTATTGTTTCTACAATCATTTTTGTGATTTGTCACTTTATCTCACTCGTACGACAAATCTAATTAAACGGCTTAGTAAAACAAATGGTATGAAACGCTTGCATCTACTTCGCCGATTAATTCTTGAACTTGTTCGATTGAATCTCCTGTGACAATTTTCGAGTGGAGATCTACAATTTGTTCGTAAGTATTTAGGTTAAGCTAGTGGTTATGGGACATGAAGCTAAGCTTATATATTTGCTAGCTTACTGTAATTGACACTTCTTGATGATCGTTGATGATAATTTTTGTGATTTAGACTAGCAAATGTGCGATGTCTCTTTGTCTACGAGGGAGACTAAACCCCCTTTTTGTGGAGCTTTGGCTCAATTTTGTGGGGTAGCGACTCATGGTCTTCGGGCCGTTTTTGTGGAGCTTCGGCTCAAAATTAATGGTTACCAACCATGGAATAGCATCCTATTTTGTGATACACGTGTTGGTGAATTTTCATGCTCCCGTTTTATGATAGGCCTCTTCTTTTTTTTTTGATTTCTGGATTTCCATTGATGATTTCTGGAATTTGTGTTTTCACCAATGTTAACGCTAAAATTGAACGCTAATACCCCGGTGTAAGTAGAGATTAAGTGAAAGCACCAACCGTCAATACGGGAATCAGAAGTAAGTGGAAAAGTCATAGAAAAAATAGTAAAGAGACAACAGTTTTATAGTGGTACGGCTTCAAGTTAAGCCTGCGTCCACTTTAATCTTCTTTATTGTTGAATCGATTACAACCCTACAACAATCTTCGATTACAACACTACTAAGACAAATAGCTAAAACTCCGATGTAGAAGAATTCCTTGAATCCATGTCAAATGTGATAGATTTCTTCTTGAAGTTTGTTGAAGTGTCTTTCGTGTTTGAAGTGTCGGGTGAGTCGAGAAATCAACAGAGTATAAGTGTTCCAGAAATGAGCCAAAAGGTCCTCTCTTCGGTGGTGTCGGCATGGTATTTATAGGAGATTTCTGGAGTAAGTCGTAGGTCGTGGGCGACCTAGGGGTAGGTCGTAGGCCGTTAGCAACCTAGGGGTTTGGTTAGCTATGTTACAGGTCGTGTGCGACCTAGGGGTTAGGTCTTTAGTCGTGAGCGACTTAAGGGATACGAGCTTTGGCTCATCTTGGTTGCACTTGGTCTCTTTGAACAAAATGGTAGGTCGTAGCGACCTAGGAGAGAAGCGGCATAAGAAGTTGGCTCGGTGGACTTAGGTCGTGAGTGGCCTAGTGAAGAGGTTGTATGCACGCGACCTTACTCTATCTCTAGGTCGCTAACTCGCTTCATGATTTAGGTCGCTAACTCGCTTAAGCAGCTAGGTCGCTTAAACAGTTAGGTTGCTTGGGGTCATTAGGTCGCTAACTCACTGTCGGTCTTGCATCCACGTTAGCTCGCTTATTATTCAAATTGTTAGATCGCTGGTCCTTCTAACCCGTTAGGTCCCTGAGTTGCTTTGCTCTTTAGGTCGCTAGGTCGTTCTATCATGCTAGGTTGCTAGTTCCCTTCGAATGTTTGAGTCGCTGTCCAGAATGATAATAACATTTGCCCCTCTAAGTATACACCTATGTCATTGGCCGTGTGCTTAGATCTAATTGCTTTAGTTCGTGAGCGACTAATCTTGCTCACTAGCTCGCGTGCTGATACATCTTCCTCTCTCTCCCCTATATAAACTGTTAAGTCTCTTCTTCCCCTTTACTTTATTACTTATCACCCTGTCTGCCGCCATTGTTGCATTCGAGCTCTGAAGCTAAAACGAAATCCCTTCCTTTTCATCTCCAATTGTTGATTCCAACAGCAAACTTAGGTAATTACGATCATCCTTTCGCCATGTTTATCATCGATCCCTCCAGAATCCTTTCAACACAACTTTCGACCATGTTGTTAGATTATGTTCCGATTCGGCCTAGGGTTTTTATTGAGCTATTTTGGTGAGTGCAATTGGAATCGATCATGGGTTTTTGAGTAATTTTTGGGAGTTTGGAGGAGAGGGGAATGATTAATGGGTTAATGGATTTTAGGTTATACCGTTGTATTGCTGGTGATGTGAGGTGGTGGATGCGTGGCAGCGCTTGAGTGGTGGACAGGCCATAGAGTTTGTTAATGGGAGATAATGTTACATTGCCGAGCTATAGAGTCGAACGACCTAATAAATCGAACGATCCAAGTGCCTTGCGACCTTAGAGAAACTGAGCGACTTACATATTTCGACTTAAGGAAATCAAACCGACCTATCTTAGGAACTTTGCGACTTATGATGTATGGCATGACCCTTTGCGGCTTAACTCTTAGCGACTTAATCTTTAGGCCGCGTAAGCGACTTAATACTTAAACCATTTTTCACTGCCGAATTGCTTATTGCGACTTAAACCGTTTTCAACCCAACTTTTTAGGTTGCGAGCGACCTAGGACTTTGCAAGATACACACTGCCTTGCCTTATAGCATTCATTTAACTTGTAGGAGCATGAATAATTAACTTTTTGACTTGAACATAATGACTTAATGGAACTTCGACACATGCTAAGTCATTTGAGTTTGAAAACTTGTAAAAATGGGACAACATTTCACTAAATTTTTAACTTGAACTGTTGAGATAAACTGCCTGAACTCGTTGTACTTCTTCACAGATTTTAATGCTAACAACCTGTTTAGCACAACATTTGCAGAAAACTAGGGCGAATATACTGTCACTGACTGCCCACATCGAATGACAGATTAGTCGATAAAGAAAAATCAACTTAAATAAATTATATGAAATGTTGTGAATCAACAAATTCAAGTGAAGTATTAAAGCAAAGCAATATTAATCAATTGAGGCTGATTTGTTTGCATCAACACTGCACTTGTATTTGGACTTAAAACAACAAGCCCTGAAACTTTATAGCTGACAAATGCATGTTAGTTTAATTTCGGTTATATTTGCTTGTCGTTTTATTAGTTTTGCACAACACTTCACACATTTAGGAAACGTGCACCTTCATATTTGAACATCCAATTCCTTGTGTAGAATGACTTCTCGACCAGAAGAAGTAGTAGGGCAAGGTGGAGGGGCCTTCCCGATAGCCAATCCACTGGGTGATACCCCGGAAAGGACTTCAATTACCCTGAATCAACGGGTGTTCAACCAACTACACATTCAGTTTGGTATTGCTGAAGTAGATGCTTTACTTCATGGGCCAAACGATACTGCTGACAGGCCACCTCTCGGTTTTATCGCTGTCAATCGCCAGATATGCTTGAATGGAGCTATTCCTCCTTTTAATGATTTCCTTCAACAACTCCCTCTGTGATTAACTATCTCTCCCTTCCAATTACATCCCAATGGGTACGCCATCCTGATAGTACTATATGTACTATTCAGGAGGACACTTGATCGTCTTCCGAGCTTTGAGAAGATTTTCTTCTTGTGCACATTTGCAAAAAGCAAAGATCATCCCTCTATCACACTCGTAAGAAGTGCCAGGAACTGTAGACTGATCGTCGATCTTCCGGAAAGCGCCCATGGGTTCTTCAATCAATTCTTCTTCGTTCGTTGCCCCCTAGGATTATATGCCATCTGGAGAGTAGGAAGTAAGATTGCTTATCCCCGTTCTTTCCATTTGAGCTTTTCAAAGTCCAAGTTGCTAAGTGCTAACTCCATTCTTTACTTTTACAGCACTTCCTCCTCCCTCTAAAGATCCCAGCCACATGCCGAATTTTGAATGACTAAATGCTGTGGCGGTTGAGGAGAGAAGCATTAACTTTTTTCTGAAAGACAAATTTCTGCACTAATTTGGACTTCTGCGTTCTTCCCGTTCTACTCAACCTCATGAAGTCCCTGATTCTCCAGCAGAGACAACTGATGCCCCAGTGTCCGTCGAAGAATTTATACCGAAAGAACCTACTGTTGAGGCTTCACTGCTGAAGTGTTCTGCTTCTATCAACATTGGCGGGTCATCCGGCAAATTTGCATTTGCCCCTGTCATTGAGGAAGAGGAACCTCATTATCAATCCGGGAAGACTGCTGATGAAGGAGCTGAGGGGAAGGGTCCCGCTGCGCACGATGGTGACGACATTTTTGAGGGATTAAGAGACTTGATGATTACCTCACAGGAGCTCTTTAAAGGCGATACCACTATCACTATAGTTGTTTCTCCAGTAGTTGAAGCGACACCTCTCTTGCGACAAACTCCGTCAGCCCAAGAGTTGACGTTTGCTGTAAAATCTGTCACCACCCCCCAACCACGGAGAGGTCCGTTGTTTGATGCGAGTAGTTTGCACGTTACACACACTTAGGATTTTTCAGCACAATATGCATTCAACTTCCTTGCTTTGAAGATTACTGAACTTGTCTTTACTTCATTTTCAGGTTCTCCAAAGGGACGTAGCGGCTCTTACTATGGTGATTTCCATTGTTGTGGGAGACGTGGCTCCTATGACCCCAAGAGGTATCTTCCTGCCTCCTGGGAGACCGACGAAGAAAGAGCTGCAAGAAAAGCTCGTGAGAGGCGTGCTTATGAAGAACGCTATGGGAGAAGGGACGAACGACACGATTCTTCCCAGAGAGAGGATGATTCTCACAAACGAAAATCTCGTGATGACAAAGGCAAAAGTCATGTCGCTGAAGATCCGAGTAAACGAGCCAAACTTGGCGAAAAGCCGGCATATGAAATTTCTAAAAAGCCCGCTGCTCCCATCTCTTTGGAAATCCCTTCCAACTCTCTTGCCCTTCAAAGAGCTGATATTCAAACAATCATCAGTAGGCCCCCGTATCAAGTTGGATAGGGTCTGACTACTCTTCAAAGCCGGTTTCCGCACTGGTGCTTAAAAGGAGTGCGCTTTGATCTTGATTTGGTCCAAATTGACAAGCAAGCTATGTTACGAATTCTTGATGCCGTCAAACTCGATGTCGAGAGAATGTCTGGTTGGCAAAAACTTGTTGACGAGCTTCAAAGAGTAAATCGCGCAAATCTCGAAGCCATGCTGACTATGGAAAATGATAAATCCGAGTGGCAGAAAACACTCGACCAGCATGATGCAGAGATGAAGAGCATCGCCGCTTACAACGAGAAGCTTGAAGCGGAAGTTGAAAAACTTAAAGAAGAGCTTGCCACTTCTTCCACTTCCTATTCTCAAAGAGAAGAAGTGCTTCAAAAACAGGTGAGGGATGCTCACACTGGGCAAAGAGACGCTGAAGCTAAATCCGAAGCACAGCAGTAACTTGTAGAAAGCTACCGAACTGACGTTGCTCAGTTGCGAGAAAAAACTAGCTCCCGGAACTTGGAAATTGAAATGTTAAAAGCTCGACTTTCTGAAGTTGAAAAAGAGCATGATGAAGCTATTGCCGGCAAAGTAGCAGCAGAAGAATCTCATATGGCAACTAAAGCCAACATCAGCTCTACTTTATTCGAGTTTTACATACATAGTGTTTTGGGGCATGGTAGCCTTAGGTTTTTGGGACCGAAGTACAAAATCACTTTTACCGAAGTGTGGGAAGCTGCACTTGATATGCTTGGAGGTGCTAGATATGCTGAAGGAGACTTGGACGCGCACTATCTAGATGATGATGCACATGCTACTCTTGCCAGGGGAAAGGAGCAACTCGCAAAAGAGCGAGCCGGAATGGCGGAAGGTGAACTTTTAGGGAAGGCAACCTCAACCGACCCAGTTCCACCTTCGATTTCGGCCGATATCGATATTATTGGCTCCAGTTCCCATTGTCCACCTCCTGCTAAAATTGTCATTGAAAGTGGAGCCGCTTGCACTGGAGATGAGGCTCAAGAAAGCACTGAAGCACAGGACATTGAAGTTGACGTGGTAAATCGTGCTTCTCCAGGTAACCTCAATGTTGATCTTGCTCAAGTGGGCTGCTTATTTACTTCACATGAGCTTGATGAACTTTTTGATTATTACTTAAATCTTGACACGCCACTTTCTCCTCTCTTTATGAGAGATACTGACTTTAACTTCTCTTCTCCTGTAGTGAAAGAGCCATGTGTTGTTCAGACTTCCCCTCTTCCAGCTGCTCCCTCTCCGCCTCTTCAGATTACTCCTCCTTCCGTTTCTCAACCGGGGTCACAAGAGGAGTAGATAGAAGCTCTTCAAGGCTTGGATGACCAGGTCGCTTCACAAGAACAGAAGGCTGAGGAACATGAAGAAGGCGAAAGAACTCCGGAGCAAACTATATCTGATGACATAAAGTTGTCTGCACTTTTCACTCCGGGCAGTGAGACTTCTTCAAGGAATAAGGGGAAGCGTGGAATCTCAAAGAAAAAGAGGGAAGTTTTTGCCAGCGAAGAAAAAGCAGAAGAAAATCCGATTGCACCCATTTCTCCTTCTTCCCCTACTCTTACAAGCCGACCCAAAAAGTTAGTCATCCGACCAAGTGAGAGCTCCAAAGGTGGCAGGAAGAAGAAGTGATGGGTTTGGTCCTATGTTTTTCGTCTCGCTTTTTGCTTTTTTTTCTTGTGTGTATAAAGGCTTGTGTTGACCAAAGATTGTGCGGGTTCCGGTCCCCGCCTTCTTTTATTTTGAAACCTGCACATGTATAAAATTTTCATAGTATGGAATAAAATGATTCTTTTACTTGTACAAACTTCTATCTTTATTTGAGAATGCGTTTATTCTTCTTTTTCATACAAGTTTCTTTATTTTCTTTGCGTGATGTTGCGGTAAGCCTGTGGTATGTTGCTTGAGCATTGCTTTTATGAATGTAACTATATCATACCGCCCCCATACCACGGTTTATTGCAATCTCTTTCACATTGGCAAAATTTTGGAGAACAACTCTTCTGTTTCGAGAAGACTTGTACTCTTTCTTTGGAGAACAACTTCTCCATTTTAAGGAGACTTGCATCCGTACTTTAGAGAATAATTTTTCCATTTAAAGGGAATATTTCTTTGATTTAGTAGAATGCATCTTGTATTGGAGAAGTCTTCTCTTTCCTCTTTTTTTTAGGAAAAATCTCTACACTTCAAATTTTGGATATGATCACTCTTTTTCTCGTTTTTTTAAAAGAAAAGTAGTGAATTCTCCTGTGTGGAAAAGTGGGCTCCAAAGAAGGCTTTGACTTGGTACTTCAATCTTCGGAAAAAAAATATTCTCATTGTGGAGAGATTGATCTTTTCTAGAAAGTAGAAGTACGCCTCCAAAGAGGGCTTTCCGCAATCCAATTCTTGTGAAGTTTTACTTCAAATCTCGGTGAAATGTGTGCCTCCGAAGAGGTCTTTTTGCATTTCAACTCTGGTGAAATGGGCCTCCGAAGAGGGCTTTTCACATTTCAACTCTTGTGAAGTTTTATTTCAAATGTCGGTGAAATGTGTGCCTCCGAAGAGGTCTTTTAGCATTTCAACTCTAGTGAAATGGGCCTCCGAAGAGGGCTTTCCACATTTTAACTCTTGTGAAGTTTTATTTTAAATCTCGGTGAAATGTGTGCCCCCGAAGAGGACTTTTAGCATTTCAACTTTGGTGAAATAGGCCTCCGAAGAGGGCTTTTCACATTTCAACTCTTGTGAAGTTTTATTTCAAATCTCGATGAAATGTGTGCCTCCATGTAGGACTTTTGCCTGGAAGTTCCTTTCTCATGGTTGGATGGATTCACGGGGCAGACACAAGTTACTTGGATGTTTGTTTGCACAAACGATCGCAACTAGCTAACAAGGGTCCTGTGCCTTCCACTTGGGAAGGTTCCTCCGGTGATTCCACCAATCCTTTTTGGTTGAGAAAGAGAACTTTCTTTTTCTGGCATGCCCCGTTAGTGGTCTTTATCCTCCAAAGAGTTGTGCCTCCGAAGAGGGCTTGTGCCTCCGAAGAGGTCTTTGGCTATTTCCTGCCTGCTCGCCCATGTCTTTTCGTGATTTGGTCATATCAGCGACTCCTTGTTATCATTTTCAAGCACACATTCCTTTCTTTCGCAAGTAGTTTGTTTTATCCAAAGAAGTGTACTTCATTGTTAAGTAAATTCGCGGGGGCAGACACAAGCCACTTAATCGGATGTTCGTTTGCACGAACGGTCACAATTATTTAGCAAGGGCCCACCTCCGGCGAAACCACTAACTGTTTGCTTGAAGCACTTCTTATATAGGATTTGAATCTGGAATTTTTGTGGCTTAATATTCGTTTGTTGAGTGATGTCAGCGGTCGCTTGGTTTTATGATGGGTAAGCTTTGTTTTAATGGCCTGCAATATTAAATCGGCATTTTAGCAATACAATTAAAGTACTTTACATATCGAAATAAAATAGGCATTTTGTAATAGTGGAGAACGCAAGATTTATAGTGGTGCGGCCAAGAACGGGGCCTACATCCACTTTATAGTGCTTATTATTCACTTGCACTGGCTTTACAATGGCTTTCAATACAAGAATCATACATCCATAATACTTTCACAAATTTAAGCAAAGCTTTTGAGTAAAATATGGACGCAAGTGATTGCTCTTCCAAGCTCTTGGAATTGGATCTCCTTCGACAGTTGTCAGTTTGAAAGTGCCATCAAGAAGTTTTTTTCCTATGACATACGGCCCTTCCCAGTTTGGCGCAAACACTCTTGTTGTTGTCATGATCCTTTTCAATACTAGATCCTCAATCTCAAAGCTGCGTTGGCGAACTTTGGAATTGAAGTGCCTGGCAATTCTTTGCTGATGGGCTGCAATTTTGAGCTGAGCCTCTTGCCTTCTTTCATCAAGGAAGTCTAATGCTTCAAGTTTCAGCTTTTCATTTTCAACTTGATCGAAATGGACTCTTCTGTATGAAGGGATTTCTGTCTTCATCGGAATCATTGCTTCTGATCCACATGCCAATGAAAATTGAGTGTGCTCAGTCGCAGTTTTATGGGTAGTTCTTTATGCCCATAGTGTTAGTGGTAGCTTATTGACCCAACCACCTTTTGCTTTTTCCAGCTGTTTTTTGATGGTTGATTTGATAATTTTGTTTACTGCTTCCACTTGCCCGTTTTCCTGCGGATGAGCCACTATTGAAAAGCTTTTTTGGATCTTGAATCGCTCGCAAAAATTTTGGAACTCTTCACTTTCTAATTGGGTTCCATTGTCTGTGATTATCTTTTGAGGACCACCATACCTGCAAATGATATTCTTAGTTACAAAGTTTATCATCTTTTTAGAGGTAATAGTAGCTAATGGTTCAGATTCAGCCCATTTAGTAAAATAATCAACATCAACAATGACATATGTGATTCCGGACTTGGCGGTTGGTAAAGGACCGATGAGATCTATTCCCCAAATAGCAAATGGCCATGAAATGACCATCTGTGTTATCTCGGTCGTAGGTGCTCTTGGGATTTTTGCAATTCTTTGGCATCGGTCACATTTTCGGGCGTAGCTAGCAGCATCACGATTAATGTCTGGCCAAAAATACTCATAACGGAGAATTTTCTTTGCTAGAGTTTGACCATCTGAATGATCTCCACACTCTCCTCCGTGTACTTCAGCTAGAATTGTCTTAGTTTCTTCCTTGGTCACACATCGGAGTAATAGCATTGAGAATCCCCGTCTGTACAATTAGCCATCCTGAATTATATATCTAGAGGCTTTTCTTAGCAGCTTCCGTCGTTCTTTTGAATTTTCTGGTAGAGAACCGTTGAGCAGATATTCCATTATCGGAGTCATCCATGATTCTTGCTCTTGAGATATAGTCATGATCCAGCCCATAACCATCTCATCAGTGCTTGGAGCTGTCAAGACTTCCACAGGAACTAATCCCAATAATTGAGCTTCATCAGTGCTGGAATACTTCACGAGAGAATCTACCTTCATATTCTCTTCCCGGGTTATATGGCTTATCATGTAATGGTCAAAATCATCAAGAAGTTCCCAGGCCTTTGACAAGTAGGTAGGAAGAATTCCTCCTTTAGCTTGAAACTCTTTCCTGACTTGGCTTACAATAAGCTGAGAATCACTGAAAATTTGCAACACTCGGATGTTCAGTTCCTTAGCAATCTTCAAGCCAGCAATAAGAGCTTCGTATTCTGCTTCATTGTTTGTCGAAGGGAATTTTAATCTCAATGCTTTGTATAGCACAATGACCGCCCTTCAGGGGTTTCAAGTACAACCCTAGCTCCAGAACAGTAATCGTTTCTTGCACCATCAACATATAATTTCCATCGAATTGGGGTACTATCAGTCACCTCTTCCTCACTATCACCTTTATCTGTGATGAAATCTGCTAAGCTTGTCCATTGATTCCTCTCCGGGGATGATAAGTGATGTCGTATTGGCTGAGTTCAATATTGCACTTCAGAAGACGACCCACAGTCTCAGGGCGAAACAGGACTTGCTTCAGAGGTTGATCAGTGAGGACTTTGATAGGATGAGTTTGGAAATATGGCCTCAATTTTCTTGATGCAATCAGTAGACAATAGGCGAGTTTTTCAAACTTTGAATAATTTATCTCTGCCCCAGTGAATCTTTTGCTGATATAATAAACCGGACGCTGAATTTTTGCGTATTCCCGTACCAACGCCACATTGAGAGCATGAGATGAGATTGCCAAATATACGAAAAGATCTTCACCATTGTCGGGCTTAGAAAGTATTGGAGGCATTTCCATACGACGAATCAACTCATCGAAAGCTTTCTAGCATTCAGGAGTCCAGTCAAAGTTTTTCATTCCTTTCTTCAGAGCATCAAAGAATGGAATGCATTTATCAGTGGCTTTGGAAATGAACCGACTCAAGGCAGCGACTTTTCTATTGAGAATTTGCAATTCCTTCTTTGTTCTAGGAGCTTTGACTTCTCTTAAGGCAGCAATCTGAGCAGGATTAGCTTCAATGCCTCTAGAACTCACAATGAAACCCAAGAACTTTTCGGACTCCACCCTAAATGAACATTTTAAAGGATTAAGCTTCATTCCGTATTTTCGAAGAACTGCAAATATTTCTGCCAAGTGACCCGTATGGTCTACTGCCTTCTTTGATTTCGCCAACATATCATCAACCTAAACTTCCACAGTCTTTCCACTCTATGGCTTGAACATAGCATTGACAAGTCTTTGGTAAGTTTCCCCAGCATTCTTCGGTCCAAAGGGCATGACTCTGTAGCAGTAAAGACCGACATTGGTGATGAAGCTCGTGTCCTCCTGATCCGACCGAAGCATCATGATCTGGTTATATCCGGAGTAAGCATCCATAAAAGATAACAATTCATGCCCCGTCGTTCCATCCACCAACTGATCTATCCTGGGCAACGGGAAGTAGTCTTTGGGGCAGGCTTTGTTTAAATCTGAAAAGTCGATGCATACTCTCCACCTTCCATTAGCTTTCTTAACTAGTACTGGATTTGAAATCCAATTCGGATAAGTAGACTCCCTGACGAAGCTATTCTCCATGAGCTGATCTACCTCTTCCTTCAATGTTGCTGACCTTTTAGGACCCTGGGTTCTTCTTTTCTTCTTTACAGGTGTAAACTTTGGATCAATATTCAGAGTATGTACGGCAACTTCTGGGGATATTCCACACATATCAGCATGAGCCCAAGCGAATACATCCAGATTTGCTTTCAAGAATGATATCAAAATATTCTGAACCGTTGCACTAAGCTGCGAACCAACATTCAGCACCTTGTTAGGGTCTTTCAGGTCAACAGGCACTCGCACCGTTACCTCCAATGACACCACTCTATTCTCCCCTGCACTAGCTTTTCTAGGATCCATTTCTCTTCTTGCCCCGCTTTGCTCGCAAATGTAGGGTCCACCTTGTAATTGCTACAAGGTTAGTTCTTTGATGCGGACTGGGGCTGCCGCACCTTTTCCCATCTCTCTTCCTTGCTTCATTCAACTCTATTAGGTAACATTCTCGTCCAGCATTCCGATCGCCTTTAATAACACCGACTTCATCATCCATGGGGAATTTCATGGTAAGGAACCACGGAGTGAGAATTTCCTTAAATGCTGCAAGAGTTGGTCGGCCTAGGAAGGCATTGTAGGCAGAAAATTCGTCAACAATTACAAAAGTCTGTTTTCGAACCACCTTTTTCTGCCCCTCTCCAAGCTCTACAAACAAGTCAATAGTTCCAATTGGCTGCTTCAGTTCCCCAGTAAACCAAAATCTTCTGCGACGAAGCTTGAACATCAGCCATTGGAATTTTCATTTGATCGAAGGTCTTTTTGAAGTGAATGTTGCAAGAGGAGCCGTAATGAACAAACACTCTTCTTACAATAGCCGGCCCAATGCCTGCAGAAATGACCAGGGGATCCATGGTAGGAGCTTCAACGCCCATAGAGTCCCTGGCTCTGAACATAATATCATCATTAAAAGTTTTCTGCTGCTTCAAAGGTGCAGCATCTTCCAACGCAAAAATACTCTCTTCTGCTGGTGTGTACTTCAAGGCACGGGCATATCTTTCCATCTCGCCCCAGCTTTTGCCTGCTGGGTGAGGACCTCCCGTAATCACATTAGTAACAGGCCTCTCTGATTCATGCGCTGCCGCCTTCTTACTCGAGCTGGGTTGATGGACTAGGACTTGTTGCCCCTGAGTTGAAGAAGTTGGGCCGTTCCTGTTCCTCTTCACATATTGCTGAAGTTTATTTTCTTTCAATAGCTCCTCAATCAAGTCCTTCAAATGGCCGCACTCATTAGTATCATGGTCGGGTTGATTGTGGAATCGGCAAAATCTTCCAGTTTTCTCGGCATTTCTCCCAAGCCTCAATTTAGCTGGTGTGGGGTATTCGACAGTGTCCTTGGTTGCAAAGAAATTGTTTTCTGGTGTATCGGTTAAGGGAATGAAGTGAAAAGGACGATTTTTCTTCGCATTTCCCTTCTTCTTCCCTCCATCGTTCTCCCTCTTCTGATTACCAAATTATTTTTTATTCGAAGCAGCATTATTGTTCCTAACCTTTGTCAATACCACTTTTGCCGGTGTTTGAAGGCTTTCCAAGTGCATGAACTCATCAGCTTTCTTGTAGAATTTCTCAAGCGAGTTTGGTTCCTTCATCTTCAACCATTTCCCAAACTCACTCGATTTGTCGATAGCCCTCATTAAGTAGGTCAAGACCACTCGTGGCTCTGCATCGTCCACTTCAGCCAAGGCTATGTTGAAGCGGTTCAAGAAAGATCTAATAGATTCTTTGGGATTCTATTCCAGACTGGACGGTGACATAATATCCTTCGCCTTTGAAGCATATAACCTGAATTGTTCTTTAAACTTCCGAGTTAAATCGAAGAACGGGTCTATAGATCGGACCGGTAGCTTGTAAACCAAAGTAGAGCCACTCCTTCCAAGTATACCGAAAAGTACCGGCATTTGATCTCATCCGATGCCCTGGCACCTGTCATGTGCCAGTCATACTTGTACAAGAATTGATTACGGTCGCCTGTTCCCTTATAAGCCGGGATGGTAGGAGGAACAAACTTCCTTGAAAATTCTGCTTTCAAAATCCTTTCAGTGAACGGAGTCTTGCTCGAAGCGAATCCACATTCTTTTTCATCTTCTTCTCATTGCATGCTCTCTTTCATGATTTGTCGAACCATTCCAGAGAAGTATTCCTCATCATTTAGAGGCTCTGCGGGACAAACATCAGCCATTTTCTCAGAAGTTTGTCTTGACAAGCGTTCGCGGAGGGTTGGCTGCGGCCCTAATCCTCCGGCTTGGGGATGTGTCCCTTCAACGGTGCCAGCTGCCCTTTGAGGAATAGTTCTTGCTTCAACATTACGAACATCATCGGCAAAGTTTTGTTCATTATTCACCGGTTGATGGTTAGCTCCGAGAAAAGGGTTCAACCTTTCCAACATTAAAGTGTTTTGGTCTTCCATTTTCTGATATAGCCCAGAAACTGCAGCATCTAACTCTGCTCGTGTAATTCCAACACTTGAAGCGGTTTGACTTAACGAAGGAGAAGTGGCAGTATTTTCATGAACATCACTGGATCTAGCAAATCTGTGCTTTCTTCTAGGAGCCATTATCTTTGATAGACTTCTGGTTTTGAGAGAGGTTCTTTCAACAAACTTTTGCGAAGCAATGTTGAAGATAGCCCGAGTTGGTTTCTCAGTGAAAGCACCAAAAATGTTAACGCTAAAATTGAACGCTAACACCCCGGTGTAAGTAGAGATTAAGCGAAAGCACCACCCATCAATACGGGAATCAGAAGTAAGTAGAAAAGTCATAGAAAAACAATAAAGAGACAATAGTTTTATAGTGGTTCGGCTTCAAGTTAAGTCTACGTCCACTTTAATCATCTTTATTACTGAATCGATTACAACTCTACAACAATCTTCGATTACAACAATACTAACTAAAACTCCGATGTAGAAGAATTCCTTGAATCCATGTCGAATGTGTTAAATTTCTTCTTGAAGTTTGTTGAAGTGTCTTTCGTGTTTGAAGTGCCGGGTGAGTCGAGAAATCAGCAGAGTATAGGCATTGTAGAAATGAGCCAAAAGGTCCTCTCTTCGGTGGTGTAGGCATGGTATTTATAGGAGATTTCTGGAGTAAGTCATAGGTCGTGGGCGACCTAGGGGTAGGTCGTAGGTCGTGAGCGACCTAGGGGTTTGGTTAGCTATGTTACAGGTCGTGTGCGACCTAGGGGTTAGGTCTTAAATCGCGATCAACTTAAGGGATACGAGCTATGGCTCATCTTGGTTGCACTTGGTCTCCTTGAACAAACTGGTAGGTCGTAGCGACCTAGGAGAGAAGCGGCATAAGAAGTTGGCTCGGTGGACTTAGGTCATGAGCAACCTAGTGAAGAGGTAGTATGCACGCGACCTTACTCTATCTTTAGGTCACTAACTCGCTTCATGCTTTAGGTCGCTAACTCGCTTAAGCAGCTAGGTCGCTTAAACAGTTAGGTCGCTAGGGGTCATTAGGTCGCTAACTCGTTATTGGTCTTGCATTCATGTAAGCTCGCTTATTCTCCAAATTGTTTGGTCGCTGGTCCTTCTAACCCGTTAGGTTGCTGAGTTGCTTTACTCTTTAGGTCGTTAGGTCGTTATATCATGCTAGGTCGCTAGTTCCCTTCGAGTGTTTGAGTCGCTGTCCAGAATGATATTAACAACCAATTTTCATGATTTATATTGATAAGTTTTATCAATATTTGTGCATAGGTTAATTTATTTGTCATTAACTTTTGTGATTGGCATTGATATAGTGATCAATACTTATGGTTTTAGTGAATAAAAATTCAGAGTATGACATTCTTTTTGATTTTTGAGAAGATTCTTGTGATATTGATTAATCTCTTGTTGATTTTCAATTACATACTTGTCACGGTATGGTTTTATGGTTATCATATGTTTATGTCATATCTCTTATTCTATATCATTTTATCTGATATTTATAGCTACACTGATCTGTTTATTATTTTCGTATTAAATAATACTCGTTCAGATCGAGATGTTACATGTGCTTCTGCTTGACTTCACATCTGGGATTATCACCTTGACTTTTGGCTAACTACTTAGATTAGTAGTTTTTGTTGTATACATTTGAAATATAGACTCATTGATGTATCCATTTTCTTTTGTCTAGCATATGTAGCTATTCTTTTGTGATATTGTGAATCTTGTCTGACCACTACTCTGATGTAAACTTTCATGTGTTATATATTCATATCTATTTCCGCCTTTGTGATATGGATGGCTGCGATTAATTTGTGTTATGTTTATTTCTATATTTGTTTTCGAAGAATATATATAGCCACTATGTAGTAGCTTTGAGTTTGTATCGGTATGTCGGATTTCCTCCTGAAACCAGATACATGTTGTATTATCTGACATATCGGTTCTCGCACAAAGCCATTACGCAGATGGTCGCTCCTCAACAGCCTTATTCTCCGCGCTAGTTGACGGCATTACCCCGTAGTGTCCTTTGCTAGAGTGGGTATAGAGGTCGGGCGTCGCAGATTTAATCAATAATTGTATTAAAAAATAGTTATTTAAATAGTTATACTCTATCTACTAATTTTATTTTGGAAATTAGTTTGGACTTAAGTTATACGTAATATTGGTATAATATTTTTATAACTAATATTTTAAGTAAAGTGTTTAAAAAAATAGTTTTATTTCAAAGAGTTTTCCCTATATCTTTTGGATAAGTGTTATAAATTATTTTAAAGTATTTGAACTCGGCAGATTTCCAATGAAGATGAATAAATATTTGTAAGTGTTTCCACATAAGGAGAATGATTTGAAATTTGATTTCAAAAGTTGTAAAGGTGAAAAGTGATTTGAATTTTTTTTTCAAATGGTTGAAGTGTGGAAAAATATATATTGTAAAGATATCTTTGGAAAATAAAAAATTTGGGAAATTATTTGGAATCTTGTGATGTTGTGCACATCTATTGATAGTTAAATAACCGACTATCAATATTTACCTTTAAATGCTTGAATTTGAATGCAACACTTATTTTTAAATAAGCACTCATTATTCTATTTAGCCGGGAGAGGACCTTTGGGTCATAAATCCCATTCCGAATAGTGATATGTCGTAATGGATAGCATTTGAAGACCAGTGTTGAAGACCGGATATTTTCGAAAACGGAAGCATTACCATTAAATGTCTCTGCATCGGCTGATCTTCGATATAGAGATTTTATCACCCTTTGTGATGGGAAGTCAGACATGATTAGTGAATATCCGGATTGCAAGTGCTTCTTTGGAAGTGCCTTCGGTTTCGTTCGATCCCGGAACGGACTTGTATGGATGTGTGTCGGACGTTACTAATTTGAGATGTAAAGTTGGTTTCTATCTAATACATTTATGTTAGTGGCGGAGAATTTATTCTCTTAGCTTAACACCCTTCTTTGGGACGTACGAGCTTAGAGGTTATGTAGTTGATGGTTACCAGTGATACATTTCCAATTTGGTAATGTGGCATACGAAATGCTGCTGATCATTTGTTGATCAATGCATAGCATTTGTGAAAAGCATAGCTTTGTGGACGAGACTTCGTTTGACCTCACAACCCGGTAATGGTCAAGACATGAAAGATGCAACAAGGTTATAGGGAGTAGCGCCCCTTAGGGTATGTACATTTCCTTCTGGATAGAAGTGGTATCATGGTATGGAGCCCACATAGTTAACTTATGTGGATATCGCAAATGTATGACTTTGTGATTGTTGTTGGTTGAGGATCCTCGGATAAAGGTTGTTTACAACCGGGGGATGGCATACTCGTGTCAGTAGTTACCTATTTTTGCAGAGGTAACCTGGCCTTGTGTTGGCAGAGATCCGGTTAGGTTCTCGGGGCTTCTTTGCAGAGGCGTACCCATGCGAAAATGGGAAGTTCCTTGGCCTGACCATTTGCGGGAAATCCAAAGAAACAATACGAGCCCTGTACGGTTTTAGTTGTATAACCTGCCATGGAATGTGGCGGTAACCTGCTATTGAACATGGTAGCTATTGTAGGCATAGTTCGGAATGTCTATGATGGATAAGATTTATATTATACTTTCGAAATGTTTTCCTACACTTTGCACTTATAGTAATAATATCAAAGAAATTTGCGCATCAAGCATGTTTGACCATCATAAGGAGAAATCTCCTCCAATTCTGCATTTGCATTGTGTGTGTGGCGGTAGGCCTTATGGTAGTTACATTTTCTAAAAGCATTGCGGATCTATTTTAAAATATTTCTTTATTTTATTTAAAGATATAACTATTTTAAGTTCTCGCACCAGTCCCATGACTGACCTGGAGTTTATTGTTCCCTTCCTAAACTCAGGGTGCCCACCAATTTCCACACGGGCAGTCTAGAGTCAGGTTATCAGGTCATTCTAGAATTCAGGAGATGCTGTGGAGATCAGTAGCAAGCTGGATGGCGAAGCGTATCACTTGTATATGATATTATATTTTCTGCTATGTATCCACTTGTAAGGACAAGTTCATATATTTGTCCAGTTTTTGTTGTGTTGTAAGTTGACTCTGATGATGTAATGTATAAAATGTACAATCTTTTGATATAAAGATTATTCATTTATCTATTATATGTTGTTATGCTGCGATTGTGAGATTCTGATATTGTTCTGTTGCTTCTTCTTTCTTTCTTCTTCTACTTCTTCTTTAACCCTAACAATTCAGTTTTTCGGCCTTCGATTGCTCGACAGTTGATACAGTGGACGTATTAATGTCGATTTTCGTGAGTCTGAAATTTTGTTCTTTACAATAACCATGGGTTATAATAACGTTGGTTTGTTAAAGAGACCGGGATTGGATATGGACATACTCTATGTCAATACCGTAAACTACTTTAACAGCCATGTACACGGTGGAGATTGCAGAATGTAGTAGGATGGTGGCGATGTTCTATTGAGGAATGTACGTGGAGCCGACTCCCGTGAGTTGGCATAAGGTGCTAAAACAGGAGCGATTGATGGGCTAACGAGGTAGCTCCTTTGATCGAGCACACTTCTTTGTGTGCCATTCTATTACTTTGCGATTGATTGGTGCGTACCTTTGATTTTTGGGAGTGTGGCTCAAGGTGAGCGGTAGCTGCGCGCTACGCTCTACCACCGGCCCGAAAGCATAATTGGTATATCTACCCTGGCAATGCCTCGTTGTGTCGTATCACCTACCCTATCACGCCTTTTACGATTTTGGTTTTGTGTCATACCCATAGAGTATCCTCTGGTTGCCTCCCAATCAGGAGGTATTACGAATTGTATAGACTATTGGAACTATATATGTGTTAAGGGGGATATTGGGTAACTCCTTAATGTTATTTTAAAGTAAGTTTATTTTACTAATAGACGCAATTATAATAGCGTATATTACTACATAGTAAATATTTTAACGGATCCTTAGAGGATGGGCGGTCCCAAGCATCCTTTAAGTTACTTGTGCATTTATATTACAGTTCACATGAGTTGGTTTACATTGTATAAGTATGTAAGTCCTTACTCGAGTGTTTGTGTTTATTTCCTTGCACTCAGGTCAGCTTGAGTATCAGCATTGGATTTCACCTTCTAGAGATAGGATTTGATGGAGATCATCATTTATCTAGTTGCTATCTTTTTATTCAGTATTTTCAATTCAGCATCTGTATTAGTGGACATATATGTATTTGGGATTTTGTTGTTTTTTTGAGAATGTATTTGTGGTAGCTCCATGAACTACTACTGTTGTTTTATTTTCTGCTGCGAGTTATTCGGATTTATCTGTGTGTGTGATTCTATGAATGGTTTTATTTGCTCCAAATTATATTACAATCTACTGTTTTGAATTATTCAAGTCAGAAATGTGTGGTTTTATTGTCGATTTGAATGGTCCAAAATAGTGGGTCGTTATGTAGCGATTGTGGAAAAATATGTTAGTGTTGTGATGTATGGTATGGTATGGTGTTTGAAATGAATTATGTGTTGCATATGGGATCTTGACATGAAGTTAGCGATTGGCTAAACAAAAGCGACGCAGAAATCCTTTTTGTCGACGATTTGAATTTTTTTTCCAAAGTATATCATTTTAAAGTTTTAAACTTTAGTTTTTCTTCCAAAATTTCATTTTTTATGTTTTAAAGGAAACAAGGGTTCAAAATTGAAGTGTTCATAACTTTGAAATCTAATTTCAAAAAGTTTGGATTAGGGGTCCGTATAGCGATAGCCGCTATGCACGAAGTTCGTTAAAATGAACTAATTCATGAAATGTAAGTGTTTACCCTTAGAAACATTATAGTAAGTGTTTTTATAACTTTAATAAGTTAATTGAAGGTACTTAGTAAGTTCTTATTATTTACTAAGTGATTAATTAATTAAGGTAATTAGCACTAATCACTAGTTAATAAGATTTGTTAATACTTAACTATTAATCAATTAAGTTAACCATGATTAGTAAAGTAATTAAAGTTAATTATTAATTAAGTATTTAATTAAGAATTAATAAATTTATTATTTTGTTTATTATTAATTAGTTATCATTTAGAAAGAGTTTAATACTAATTATTTTTTGATTAAGAATAACCAAGTTTGTAATCGTTTAATTAAGTTTAATTACTATCTAAGGAAGGCTTAAATTTGATTACATAACTAATTAATAAAGATTGGGTGTTTTAATAATCAATTGATTACATATATTGATTTATTGTGACGACCCATATCTCTGAAGGTTTAAATCGACAATAATCCACATATGTCCAACTCAAAGAATCCGGAACACTAAGAAAAGTAGAAATCAAATATAGAATCTCATGGCGGAATGACAAAATATAATAATCAAATAAAAAGTTCGTGAAGTTGTTTATGCTATAAATTTGATTATAATTTGTACAACATTTATCAGAGTCATACATACAACAGAATAATAGAATACAATAGTATAGCAGAACAATAATACAGTGAAATAGTACTAGTAGTATAATCTACCAAATCTTCTTCTTCATCCTTTAGTACAAGTAGTATAATACAGAGTCATACAATGCGCCGAAAACTCAAGGCCAACCGGAGCGTAATGAAAAGACAAAACGCTCGAGTTAGGAATAAAATATCCTTATCTGAGTCAAATCAGTATCACATATAACAGGAGTGTAATAGTGTCAAAGATGTATATAGGATTTCACATCTCCTATCCAGTGTGTAACGTGCGTGCAATAACTCAAGAGATGTTATAGGATTTCCCATCTCTTATGGGCCTTATATATAAAAGAATATGCTATATATGCAATGTCCAACTAAGCAGCACAATAAATATTTTTCTTAGCGTTAAGGCTTTACATTAATCCCCATTAATGCATTTTTGAGCATTGTCGTATAGTTTTCATATATCACCCAAGTAGCACGTTGGTGGATAGCGATGCGCCGTGATATGACAACACTAAAACAAAATCGTAGTGGTCTCGTATAGGGATAAAAGTATGACAAGGCACGTAAGGCAATGTCAAAGCTAAGATACTACCATATTGGGCTGCACGGGTGGTGGTAACGCATCGTAGCCACAACCGCCCATCGCATCCATCCATGCCATATCGAGTCAGAGGGAGATCATCCCAAATTATGCTGTACCTATCGAAACCAACAACAAGAGTTATAGTATGGACAAGTCCAAAAAGAAATTGAAGAAAGGATGTAAAGACCCGGAATTTTAGGCAATATAAATTTAATAATCTGTATAAATAATTTAACTGGTTTGATAATTTTTCTTTATAATTTTAATTTAAACTGATAAATTTATTCTTTTTAAAAGTTAATAAATATTCAATCTGATAATTGTGATTAGTATCTTTTTGACAATTTAAAATATTGATAAGATTTATTTTTCAAAGCTAATAAAATTTTATTCTATTTATAATATATATATCTGATATATATTGTGAATAGAAGATCTTGTGTTTTAAATAAAAGATGAATTTTTAAATTGTAATATATATATTTGTATATGCTATAATTTGAGTTTTTGAAATTTATTTAATCTATTAATAATTTATAATTGTAATTTAAAGCTTTGTTTTAAAATTAATATTTTTCAAAAGTTAGTTTAGTTTAATTCAATTTGTTTTCAAAAATAAGATAATTGTTTGTTTTAGATAAGATAGTTTAAAAAGGAATTTAAACAAGGTTTGCTTTCTTTTCTTTTTAAATGCTTCAATTTAAATAGTTATAAATGTATTTAAATAAATGTTTTAAGATTTTTAAATCCATAAGAATATATTTGTACTATAATTTGTTTTCTAATATTTCTTTAAAGGATTAAACTTATATTTAAATATGTAAATATTTATTTATTTGAGAGAATTAAATTATGTAAGTTTATATTACATTTAAATTAAATGGAAAAAAATTAATTAAAAATATTTAAAGACATGTGTAAACATAATCGTCTTCTTAGTTACACTTGTAAAACAATCAAATAAATTTAATAACAAATGTAAATGTTTAAAGACATGTGGCAACATTTCATTTTAATTTTTAATAAATGTAAAAGAAGAAAACTTGTTTTTTTTCAAACACTTTCATTCTTTGTTTCTTTTCTTAATTCTAATGGAAACCAAAAAAATTATTCAAAAACCTGAAAACAAAATGCTACCTGAAATTGAAATCAAATCTGCAAAAATCAAAAGCAAGTATAAGATCAACCTGCAACATCATATTTTCTGCAATTTACAAAGTAAAGCTTCAACCTGTAATGCAAGGATTCAAATCAATCTGCAAGTTTGAAACAACAATTAGAAGTATGCATTCTATTACAATACCATATTCAAAGCATTCTTTCTTGATTTAATTTCAAGAGCCTGGAAATAGAAAATTGCTCTGCAAATAAAATAGGTGAGTAAATCCTATTTTAAAAACAGTTATGATAAATCTACGATTTAATGTTGCATGCAAATGAATTGGCTTTGATGATGAATTTTTGTTTACCTGAATGCATGTTTATAAAAATATATTGAATTGCCTGCATCAAAAATTAGAATGTTACTGTGTTTATAAAACAGTCCCAAATCCTTTAAAATCTCAATAACTTGATTTTGAACACAAATTGGACTGTGATTTTTAAATGAAAGTTGTTTGCAATCTCATAATTTATCATCTAAAAATAATTATAGGGTTTTAAATGAATGAGTTATTCATATTTTTCAAATCTACAGTGAAAAATCAAGTTTGGGCAAAATTTTATAATTTCAAATTCTACTTTTGAATGTATAATCGAATTATAATTGGAAAGTTAAGATTTTAGAGCTTGTATCATAATCTTTAATTGTGTAATTAAGTTGAATTTTTGGTTTGAATGGTTTGGGGATTTTTATGAACTGCGGATGATATACGTATTAATTTGAGTTGATATTTGCATTGAAGCTTGCACGTATGTTAAAGATAATAGGAAAAATATGTTTGGAATTTTCGAATGACAGATTCATTCGAAATCAATTGGATTAAAGTTATAATGTGTTTGAGGTTCAGCTTGGCAGTGGATGTTTTTGCGACTTGAATGTGTGACTGGAGTTGATCGCGACTTGGGAATAGTAGCGTGGTGGTTGCGGCGATGCTTTGAGGTGATTGTTGGAGTTTCAGGTGGTGACTATGACTGGCGGCGATGGGTTTAGTGGTCATTACTTTTTGCAGTAGCTCGAGTATAGGTTGAATTTTGACTCGAGCATTTTCTCTTCGATCTGGGTTGAGATTTAGGTTGTCGTGGACGAGTGGGGTTGGTCGGCAATCGGAGGAGGACTCGGCGACGCTGGGTTTGCCGTGCAACGTGCACGTGGGTTGTTGCGTGCACAGTTTGAATCTGGAAGCGGAGCTTTAGGGAAGACGTTTGGCAACTCGAAGCAGCACTCGCGCTATTCTCGCATAGGACCCGAAGATGGTGGAGTTGGTTTTGCTTCAAGCAAGGCACGGGTGAATTGAGTGTTTTACTCGAGATTTTCCTCGGCTTGGCTCTGTAGTGATAATGCAGGTTTTGGCTTGTTGTATAAATAAGTACAAATCAAGTTAAAATTTAAGAACAAGTTTATAAAGGAAGTGAGGTATAAAGTTAAACTTGTTATTTTTAAAAACGAAAGTAAATCAAATATTTCAAAGTGAATTTTAATTTTATAACTAAAATTTAAAAATGTTTCAAGATGTTTGTTTGAAAATAATTATCTTAATTAAGTTTTAAAATTCAAATTTAAAAGTGCATTTTGAATTTAATTATTAAATCAAAGTTTTAAGTTAAAGTTTTGAAGTAATGTTTTTATAAATAAATTTTCAATTTATATTTAAACAAATTAGTATAGTTTGATAACTTAAAGTGTTTTTAAATTTGGAAATGATATATAAATGCTTTATTTCCAAGTAAGGCTATTATTATTATTTTGTAAACCAAGTTTAATAATTTGTCTTTGAATTAATAAGATTTAAATAATTCAAATAATTTATTTATGGAAATAAATAAGATTAAATTGTTTGGATAATTAACTTAAGAATACTTATTTAATATGATTTGTTAATAAGTTAAGTTTGATTAAGATTTATGGTTTTCTTTATTTATTAAAGATTTTCTTTAATTTTAGAAGTTAATTAAATAATTAGTTAATTATTTATTAAATATTAAATAATCTATTAGTTATGGATTAATTATGTGTGCTTACTTAATGAAGTAATCAATGGTTAATATTTGAATATAATTAAGAATGGAAGAAATTAATTATGGAAGTAATGAATGGTAAGTACTCATGGCAGCAATTAATGGAAGTGATTAATGGATAATCACTTAATGTTATCAATTGAGGTGTTTATTAATATAATTGTTTTAACGTTAATTAATTATGAAATAATGAATTAATTAAAGGATTAAGGATTATTTAATAAAGGGATTAAGTATTTGTTAAATAATTAATTAAGGAAGTAATCAAGATTGATTAATAGAAGTAATTAGAAATAATTACTTATGTAATTAATTCAGGGTTAATTACTTAATTATTTTAGATAATTAATTAGTGTGATTAATTAATTAATGAATGAGATTAATTAATTAATGAAATGTGTTTAATTAAAGATTTATTACTAAATGTAATTAATTAATAAAGTAATTAATTAAAGATTATTTGTCAATTTAAATTGATTAATAAATACTTAATGAAGTAATTAAAGATTAATTAATTAGATTAATTAATCAAGGGTTAACTTAATCAAATAAGAATTTAATTAATTAAGATAAGTAATTACAAATTGTTTAATTACTGATTATGATTAATGAGGTGATCAATTTCAAGTTAATTATTTAATTAAAGAGAATTATTAATTAACGGGGATCATTAATTAATGTAATTAATGATATTTATCAAGGTTGATTAATATAAGTGATTTATTTAAGAGTGATTAATTAATTGTAATTAATTAAGGTTTAACGTAATTAATTATGATTGATTAATAAATGAAGTAAATGAACGATCATTAATTATTGTAATTAATGATAGTAATTAAAGGTTAATTACTGAATATGGTTAAGGATGATTTCTTGAAAATAATTAAAGTATAATTAATCAAGGAAGATTCATTTGGGAAGATCATTAAGAGATGACTAATTAATTTATCTGGAATAAATTAATGAAGAAGGATTAAGGGTAATCCAATTTATTAAGAGTTAATCAATTCTGTGTATGGATGATTGGATGATTGGTTTATATTGGATGATTGATATTGGGTGTTTGGTTGATACTCGATGATTTGAATGTCTCTGTTATGTGTTATGCTGCGCTGTGAGATGAATGTTGTTATGAATTATCTATAGTGATAATGTGATTCATCTATCTGTTTATATCATAATGAATATAAGATTATTGTTAAAACCCTTAAGTACAACTTGGAAATGGCATTTGGTTTCGGTGAGACCGGGATCGGGTTTCCATATTTGGATAATCCAAAAACCACATTGATTCCAATTAAACGCTAGGTCGTGAATCCAAGTGGAGCTTTGTGAAGACTCAAGGTGTGATAACTATACGTCAGTATAACTCTGTGGGTGATTCTGTGATGAGTTTGACGAAATGGTACTTATAGGTTCGAGATGGTGATTTAGAGCGCAAGGGCTATGGTCGTTGACTCTGAGGGTGTTTCCAAAATGAGTGCAACAAGATAGTGCCTTCGGTTTCTTTCGAACCCAGACGAACTTGTATGGATTGAATGCTTTCAGAACATCGTCAGGTGGACGATGAGCATTTTAAGATAGATGTGTTCTATAAAGGTAATCGCAGCCTCAAGCCTCATCAACCGGGAATGGCTAAAACAGGGGAGGTGCAGCAAGGTTTCGTGGGTAGCCCCTACTTGAGAGTGAGATTTACCCATGTCTAAAGGTCCCTTTCTATTTCGGCTTAGTGTGTAGTTGGTCGCACCAACTACGAGGTGGTCTTGTTTGGGACTGTACGGTAAGGGATGGTTCCGGCCTTGTGTTGCAGGGGAGCTGGCGCACTCCTCGGTATGTTGATCTAGGCCACGTACTGTGACGGGCGGTACCCTAGTATTCCTTCCATTGATGGAGAACCATTTTCCCTACGAGGCCCTACGGTTTTGTTTGTATTACCCACTTTTGTGGCTAGTAGTTGGAATTTAATAGATGTAACAATTTCAGCTATTTCATATTTACTTGAAAACCCTAGACACTATTATAATATCACTTTATTTCCTATCAAATGTTTTGGTTAGCGTAAGGTAAAAGCTTTTCCATGTTTATGTGTGGGAAGTCTTAGGTGGTACCTTTTCTTTTCAAAGGTTTTTCTAAAGTTAAGCAATTTTAAACCGTTTACTCACACAGACCCCTGTCTGACCCGATTGCTTATTTTCTGTTTTATTAAACTCTTGGGTACTCATATTATGTATGAGTAGTAAAGTGATTCAGGTTTGCTTGACAAATACTGGAGGAGATATGGAGCAGGAGGCTTCCATGTGTAGATATATATTATGGTTCCGCTGTGTTTGTTTTGTATCTGTATCTGTTGTACTTGAGTTGTATAGTTAGACAGATGTTTATAACTGTTTAATCTGTGTTGTATAAGTTGTGTACTCTGATGTAATGTGATACTATTTAATATTTTATGTGATATATTATATTTCATTCGTTCCGTTGTGAGTTCTCTAATGTTGTTGTCTTTCTTCTTTCTCTTTCTTTTGTTCTTCTATCCCTTTCTTTCATCATTGACGATGCGATTTCCTGGAGATAGGAAGTTGGGTCGTCACAGTTGGTATCAGAGCATTAGGTTGAGTGAATACCTAGGCTCTGTAGTGGTGTCTTTCTTGAGAGAGCATTAGGTTGAGTGAATAACTAGGCTCTGGAGTGGTGTCTTTCTTGAGAGAGCGTACTTGTAATTTTTATATATAACTACATATTTATATATATATATATATATGTATATATATATATATATCTACCTGATTTGTTGGGATATCTGTTTGGATTTTCCAACATAAGTTTAAAGGTAGATGGAATAGTGGTGTGTGTAACACGACTACCACTTAATAGAAGAGCAACATTTGATAGGAAATCCAGTGATATTATAATAGGGTCTAGGGTTTTCAAATAAATAAGAAATAGCTGAAATTGTTACATGATTAAATTCCAGCATACTAGCCACAAAGTGGGTAATATAATCAAAACCGTAAGGGCACGTAGGAAGAATGGATTTCCATCAATGGTAGGGCTATTGGGGTACCATCCGTCATGGTACGTGGCCTTGATCACTGTACCGAGGATTACTCCCAATCCTCTGCAACATAAAGCCGGAACCATCCCTTACTGGTCTATATGTTGAGGTTGGAAGTATTTGTCGAGACTGCAGACCTAATACCATCTCGAGTAAGATTTGTAGTTTGGAGTAAGGATTTCTCTGATATCCGAAGGAAATCTTTTTAAAAGATTCGGAGTTTATCTTTGAAGCGTAAGTTTGGATCTGTCGGAAGTGTAGAAGTAAGTAAGTGTGACGACCCGACTTTCTACTCCCAGAAAATCGCATCATATATTAAGAAAGAAAGGTATAGAAGAAGAAAAGAAAGAAGAGAAAGAAGAAACAACACTAGAATCCTAACATCGGAACGAATAAATTATATTAATAACATAAGTATTTACATAGTATACCACAATAATCAGAGATACACAGCATACACATCACATATACTAGATAGTTATAAACACCTCTCTAGTATTTACAACTTAATACAAACACAACACAGAGAACACACAGCGGAAACTATATACCTATGTGCAGAAGCCTCCTACTCCATTGCTCCTCCATATTCGTCAAAGCTAACCTGAATCCCTTGGCTACTCGTAAAAATTTGAGTACCCAAGAGTTTAAGAAAACAAAGATAAACTTCGGGTCAGACATGGGTCTGGTGTGAGTAACAGGTTCTTAACTTTAAAATAACTTTGAAAAGAAAAGGTATCACGTAAGACTTCCCACACATAAACATGGAAAAGTTTTTACCATACGCTGACCAAAACATTTGATAGAAAATCCAATGATATTATAATAGTGTCTATGGTTTTCAAGTAAGATACAAAAATAGCTGGAACGCTTACAACCCACGTTCCAACATAGTTAGGCACAACTAATACGTACGGCACTTATTGGATTTTGGATTCCATACAATGGTAGGGCTACTAGGGTATCGCCCGTTACATTACGTGGCCTAGATCACCGTACCGATGAGTACGCCCGCTCTCCTGCAACACAAGGCCGTAACCATTCCTTACTGAACAGTTCCGAACAAGACAATCCCGTAGTTGTTTCCAACCAACTTCCCGCACAGCCGAATATAAAGGGACTTCTAGACAGGGGTAAATCTCGCTCTCCAGTGGGAGCTACCCACGAAGCCTTGCAGCACCTCCCCTGTTTTAGCCATTCCCGGTTGATGAGGCTTGAGGCTACGATTACCTTTAGAGAACACATCTCTTAGAATGCTCATCGTCCACCTGACGATGTTCTGAAAGCATTCAATCCATACAAGTTCGTTCCGGGTTCGAACGAAACCATAGGCATTATCTCGTTACACTCATTTTGGAATCACCCTCAGGTTAACGGCGATAACCATTGCACTCTGAATCTTCACCTTCACTTGAGATTCACGACCTATCGTTAATTTGGATCAATGTGGTTTTTGGATATCCAATTATGGAAACCCGATCTCGGTCTCATCGAAATCCAAAACGTGTCTTTTAGGTCCAAGTTGTTTTAAAGTTTAAAACAATTCAATCCAATATTATTTATATAGAAACAGATAGATAATTCACAACATCACAATAGATAATCAATATTATCATCACAACAAATAATCCATATTATCATTCCAAACAGATAATCCATATCATCAACTCAATGCAACCATAGCATCCAAATCACACAACATTATTTATCTCATAACTGAGATCTCAACCATTCAGGGTAATCAGTTATTAAACAACATTCACAAGCAATGACTTATAAATCACCATTCTATAATTAATTTAAAATGAATTAAATTAATTACTTCTTCCTTAATTAATTTAAAATAAATTAAATTAATTACTCTTCCATATAAATCTTTCTTACATATTCCTTAATTAATTTCAAATCAATTAATTAATTACCCTTAAATAAATTACCCTAATTAATCATCTGGATTAATTACCCTTTAATTACATTCAAGTAATTAGCCTCTAATTAATTTCACAAATTAATTATTCCAAACCAAATCCAGTAATTAACCTATAATTACTTTATTAATTGATTAATTACATAAATCCTTAATTAATTACATTAATTAATACCTTCATTGATTAATTGTTCTTATTAATCAATCCTTAATTACATCATTAATTATTTAAATTAATGATCTTAAATTATTTTATTTATATTTACCTTATTAAATTAATTATCACTTATCCCTATTTATTAATCATTCTTGATTAATCATAATAAGTAATTATCTATATTTAATTAATTACATCTCTTTATTATCTTTAAAATAGCTCAATTACCAAAACCCAAAATTAATTACACTAAGTAATTAATTATTAATTACTTACTTTAAGTAATTAATCAACATACTAATTACATATTAATTTCACAAAGTAATTAATTTTCCAAAAACTCCTCCATTATCCAAGTATCTTTCAATTAAAATTACATCAAACAATTTATCTTTATAATTACTTCATTAAAGATAGATAATTACTTCATTAAAGAGAGATAAAGATCGACCTGCTTCCAAAGAAAATTTCTGAAACAGGGTCCGGTCGACCAAGTTCTGTAGCCGGCCGACCGACCTGATGCAATTTTGCCTATTTCGCATAGTTGCTTGAATTTCCAACTTTAATCGATTCGTGTTGTTTCCTACTTGTTGTTATCATTCATTATGACTTTGATGACTCCTTCTTAGGGATTTTTGAATATCCATTTCGATGGATTCTTTATCGGTTTCGTTGGATTTTTATTCACATCTTAGTATGTGAATTTTAGTGATTGATTGTTCCTAGAATCTTCTTCGTGATTTTTCACTTTAAAAATATAAAGGTTTCTATACTAGTAGTAAATATCAAAACTCTTTCTTCAAATGATTTCAACACTATTTTAGTACAAAGCTCGTTTCTTAAACCGTTTTCCAATCTATTAGTATACACAAACCTTTACCTCACTCGTATGAGAAATCTAATTAAACGACGTAGTAAAACGATTGGTATGAAACGCTTGCGTTTACTTCGTCGGTTAATTCTTGGAGTTGTTCGATTGAATCTCTTGTGACAATTTTATAGTGGAGATCTATAGTTTGTTCGTAGATATTTAAGTTAAGCAAGTGGTTATGGGACATGAAGCTAAATCATATATTTACTAGCTTAGTGTAATTGGCACTTCTCGTTGGTCATGACGATCATCATTGTGATTTAGACTAGCAATGTGCGATGTCTCTTTGTCTGCGAGGGAGACTAAACCCTGTTTTGTGGAGTTTCGACTCAAATTAGTGGGGTAGCAACCCATGGTCTTCGGGCCGTTTGTGGAGCTTCGGCTCAATTTGTGATGGTTAGCAACCATGGAATTTGCGATCCTTTTGTGATACATGTGTTGGTGAGCTTTATGCTCCCGTTCGTGATAGGCCTCCCCCCTTTTTGTGATTTCTGGATTTCTTGAGATGATTTCCAGAAGTTGTGTTTCACCAATTTTCGTGATTTCCATTGATAGTTTAATCAATATTTGTGCATTGGTGAATTTGTATGTCATTGACTTTTGTGATTGACATTGATATAATCGTCAATATTTTTGGTTTGGTGAACGAAATAAGGAGTATGACATTTCTTTGATTCTTGTGAAGATTTTGTGATATCGATTAATCTCTTGTTGATTTTCAATTAATTATATATATCACAGCTTGGCATTGTGATTATTATGTGTTTAGTCATATCTCTTACTCTATATCATTTCATCTGATATTTATAGTTGGACTGATCCTTTTATTATTTTCTTATTAAGTAATACTCGGGTCAGACCGAGATGTTACAGGTGCTTCTGCTTGACTTTACATCTGGGATAACCTCCTTGACTTTTGGCTAACTACTTAGATTAGTAGTTTTTTGTTGTATACACTTGAGATATAGACTCATAGTTGTATTCTTTTGTATAGCACGTGTTGGTATTCTTTTGTATTATTGTGGATCTTTTTGACCACTACTCTGATATACACTTTCATGTGTTAGTTATATATTCATATCTTCTTCCGCCTTTGTGATATGAATTGTCTGTGACTGATTTATGTTATGTTTATTTCTATATTTGTTTCTGAAGATATTATAGCCACTGTGTAGTAGCTTTGAGTTTGTGACGGTATGTTGGATTTCCCTCTTGATAAAGAAATGCATGTTATACTATCTGACATATCGATGCTCGCGCAAAGCAATTACACGGATGGTTGCTCCTCAACAGCCTTATTCTCCATGCTAGTTGACAGCATTCACCGTAATGTTCTTGGCTAGCGTGGGTATAGAGGTGGGGTGTCACAGCTTGGTATCAATGCCATACTTCGGAACAATATGGAATATTATCACAAGGATCATCGTCCTAAGTCTTTCTTAGGAGTCGTGCTTTAGGATTTAATTTGAGTCTTCGTACCGATTCATCCTATTTTCTTTATGATTCCTTGTTTTATATATCAAGAATTGCTTGATATTTATCTTGAGAATAACGTTTTCTTCTTCTTTATTTCTTTCTTAAAGAAGAGAAATGGTTAGACCTGGTCGTCCCAGAGCTGGACCATCTAGTGCTACACCCCAAGATGGAGTTTTTATGACTACCCAGCAACTGCTTGACTTGTCACGAATGCTCAAACAGCTGGTTCTAATCTGGAACCTACTCACCCTAAATCTGGGTTTGCACGTTTGTGCAATGATTACACCAACCTGGGTGGGAAGCCATTTAAAGGTTCTGAAACTATTATTGAAGTTCAGGCTTGGTTAAGGACATGCGATCGAATCTTTTCTCGCATGAACCTCATTGATCTTCACCGAGTTCAGGTGGCATCTGGTATGCTCCAAGAAAGAGCATTAGACTGGTACGAGCTTCTGATTTTCGAAATAAATGAAGCGGATCTCACTTGGGAGAAATTCCGAGAGCGCTTCGAGTTAAAATTCGTACCAGAAGCTGAGAAGGTGACTTTGGCTCGCCCTTTTATTGACCTTGTTCAAGGTGAATCTTCCGTGACTGACTATGTCGCGTCTTTTGAATCTCTCTCTAAATACGAGGTTTAATATATCAACACCCCATTGAAGAAAAATCAAAGATTTGTCTATGGCTTAAACACAAATCTCAAGAAGCCATTACTTCTAAAATTAGAAGTTTCTTTCGACCAACTCATTGATATCTCTCTTCGTCTTGAAGAGGCGGATAGGGAAAATGATGTTGAAGTGGTAGGTTCCAAACCAAGCTTCAACTCCAAGAAGAAAAGGCCCAGTAAATTCAAAGGCACTTATCCTAATAAGCAAGGGAAGCAAGCAACCCCGGTGGAAAAGACTTCTTCCTTTGGTCGTGGGGAATGCTATAACTGTGGTTCGAAGGACCATTATGCGAACAAGTGCCCAAGGTCTCTCTCTTGTCGTTACTGCAAAGTTCCCGGTCACGTTATATCTTCATGCCCCAAGCTTCAGGGCAATAAGGAGGGAAAGATAAATGTTTCCCAAGCCCCTGGCAACACATCTCGTGGCCAAGGTATTTCTCATTCTATTCTTGATGGTATTATTTTATTTCATGATCATCCTATTCGAGTTCTTTTTGATACGGGTGCGTCCCATTCTTTTATATCGAAAGAACTTGTTGATACTTTTTCTTTGGATGTTTTGTGTTTAATGACTTCTTTGAGAATTGCGAATCCGGTTGGTGGATCCGCAACAATCAGTTTATTGTGTAAAGATGTCGAGATTATTTTGTGTGATTTTCCTTTCCTAGCCGATTTGCATGTCATGCGTTATTTAGGCTTTGGAATGATTTTGGAAATGGATTGGCTTAACCGTTACGAAGCTCATATCCTATGTCCTGAGCGGACTATTCATCTTCGACATTCTCAATATGTTAATCAGGTTTCTGCTATTCTTAAAGATTCGGATTTTGCTTTGGTTGCATCTTTATATTCTTTAAACCCTCGTGATGACAAAGATGATGATGAGGGTGATATTGTTTCTCTTATTCACGTCGTTCGTGAAATTTCTGACATATTTGAGCCCGTTTTAGGATTACCACCTAAGCGAGCAATTGAGTTCAGAATTAATCTTGTCCCTGGAGCTCAACCTATCACCCGTCCTCCTTATCGTATGTCCAATAATGAAAACGAGGAGATGCGTAAACAATTTTCCGAATTGGAGACGAAGCAATTTATTCGCTCTAGTTCCTCGCCTTGGGGAGCTTCAGCTATTTTTGTGAAGAAATCGAATGGAACACTTAGGCTTTGCGTTGACTACCGCAAGCTTAATGATCTTACTATCAAAAATAAATATCCTTTACCTCGGATTGATGATATATTCGATCAACTTAGTGGTGCTAGAGTCTTTTCACAATTAGACTTAGCTACTGGATTTCACCAGCTTCGTATTGCAGAGGATAGCATTCCTTTGACATCGATCCGTACTCGCTATGGATCTTATGAATGGCTTGTTATCCCATTTGGTCTAACGAATGCTCCGGCTTATTTCGTTGACCTTATGAATTGAGTTTTCAAAGATTTTCTCGACCGATTTCTTCTCATCTTTATTGATGATATTCTTGTGTATTCCAAAATCGAGAAGGAGCATGAAAAACATCTTCGGAATGTGTTGGAAACTCTTAGGAGTAATCAATTAAAAGAAAAATTTTCTAAATGCCATTTTTGGCAATCTCGTGTGAATTTTCCCGGTTATATTATTTCCGAATCCGGAATTTCCGTGGATCCTTCAAAGATTGAAGCGAGTCAAGATTGGAAGAGACCAGAGAGTGTGACGGAGATTCGTAGTTTTCTTGGGGTTGCGGGTTATTACCGCCGTTTTATCAAAGACTTTTCTAAGATTGTCGTGCCTCTCACTAGCTTAACGAAGAAAGGTGTTAAATACATTTGGTCGGACAAATGTGAAACTTCTTTTCAGAAATTAAAAGAACTCCTTTCTGATGCTCTTATTCTTGTTATTCCCGAGGGGAATCAGGATTTCGTTGTTTATACCGATGCTAGTCGTGTTGGTTTGGGTGCCGTTCTTATGCAGAAAGAACGTGTTATTGCTTATTGCTTATGCAGAAAGAACGTGTTATTGCTTAATTTGCATCAACAGCGTTGGCTCGAATTCCTTGCTCTTGATGATCTTGATATTCTTTATACTCCCGTAAGGGTAATCGTGTCGCCAATGCTCTTAGCCGTAAAAAACAAGCTGTTGTTTCTATGATGATATCCGAATGGAACAATCTCGAGATTTTATCCACTTGCGAAATTCGAGACCGTGTTTCCGATTTATGTTCATCTCTTGTTTTATGTAGCCTTGAGGCTCACCCTTCTCTTTTAGACCTCATTCTTGAAGCTCAAAGGCTAGATCCCAAATTGGCTCTTCTTGGCCAAAATATTAAGGATAAAATTGATATTGAAGGTTTGAAATACTTTGATATTGATTCTCGTGGCGGCATTCGGAAATTTGGTAGACTTATCGTGCCAAATATTAGTGATCTTCGTAAAGATATTTTAGAAGATTCTCATCATTCTAAATTTACCATTCATCCCGGTAGTAGTAAAATGTACGCAGATATGAAGCGACTTTATTTTTGGGAGGGAATGAAACTTCACATCGCTAACTTCATTAAGCGTTGCGTGACTTGCCAACTCGTTAAGGCCGAGCATCAAAGGCCCGGTGGATTATTGCAACCTTTAGAGATTCCAATTTGGAAGTGGGATCAGATTTCCATGGATTTTATCGATGGCCTTCCCCGTTCTCGTTCGGGTCATTATAGCTTATGGGTGATTGTTGATAGACTTACTAAATCCGCCCATTTTATTCCCGTTCAGTCTAACTGAACCGTTCCCCTTTTGGCCAAACTCTTTGTTAAAGAGATTGTTAAATTGCATGGAGTTCCTACTTCTATTGTTAGCGACCGTTATCCATTGTTTACTAGTGGATTTTGGAAGAGTCTTCAAAAAGCTTTAGGAACGAAGCTTAATTTTAGCACCGCTTATCATCCCAGTCCGATGGACAAACCGAGCGTGTGAATCATACTCTTGAAGATCTTCTTCGTGCATGTGTTCTTGATTTTGGTGGAAGTTGGGAAGATCATATTTCACTTGTTGAATTTTCCTATAATAATAGCTTCCAATCCAGTATTGGTATGGCACCCTTTGAGGCACTCTATGGAAGGCCATGCCGATCTCCTTCTTGTTGGCTTGAGGCCGGTGAGAAGCTGGTTTTAGGTCCAGATTTTATTCGTGATTCCACAGAAAAGATTGAACTTATTCGACATAGGATGAAATAAGCCCAGAGTGGACAAAAATCCCATGCCGATAACCGGAGAAGGAAGTTAGAGTTTTATGTGGGAGATCTTGTGTTCATTCGTGTGTCACCTATGAAAGGTGTTGTACGTTTTTAGTTGATCGGGAAAGTTAGCGCCTCGATATATTGGGCCATTTTCTATCACCGAACGTATTGGTTCCATGACTTATCGCCTTTTATTACCGGCTCAGTTTTCTGCTATTCATGACGTGTTTCACGTTTCTCAATTACGGAAATGCCTTCGAGATTCCGATTCTATTCTTGAGCCCGGTGTTGTGGAAGAAATTGAAGTTTCACCTAATTTAACTTATGAGCAACATCCTATTCGTATTATTGCTTCGGAGGTCAAGCGCCTTCGAAATAAAGATGTTCCCCTTGTGAAAGTTCAATGGTCTTCAAATCCTAAGGATTGTTCTTGGGAGTCTAGAGAGTTCATCAAGCGAACACATCCAGACTTACTTTCTCGTGCTCTTTGAGGTGAACTTCTTATTTCAAACTACTTTTGTGTTGAATATGCTTTTATGGTTGTTACTATATATCTTCTTCTTAAATATTGCGAGGACGCAATTTCTTTAAGGAGGGGAGTCTGTAACAACCCGCATATTTGTCGATTTTACATCTAAATATTTTATTTAAATATTTTATCAATACTCGAAATTTAGTCCGAAAATCTACCTTTTGCATACGATCGAATTAGGACTCGGGACCACTCCTATTGAGTTTAAAATGCCGTTTGCGACCTTTTTGAGTATAAGCTTCGATATGTTTGGAGAAAGTTGAATTTTGCTACTTTTTACTTAGGGCTTTGGTTTGGGCTGGGCCACTTATGTATTCAGTCCCAACCCCTTCTCCTCTTCATTCCTTTATTCCTCATTTCCTAATACTCAAGCTTTTATATTAATGGAGAGTGGCAGAGGAAATTAAAACTCCAAACCCTAGTTTTCTTTTGCAAATCAAACTCTAGCTCCAAACTAATTGAAGAACCCATTGGTAACCTTCTCTTCTTCTTCTCCAACTCATTCTCTAATCAATTTCAGAAATTCCTAAACCTAATTTTGGGAATGTTCTTCTTTTAAGCTTAGAATCAAGCTTCTTGAGTTGGATTTGAAGAGTGGTTGATTCTCCTTTGCTTTCAAACTTTCATCCTCATTTGTTTGGGTTCAAAGGTGAGATTTTTATCTCACGTCTATGCTTATATTTATCTTCGATTGTTACGTATGGATTCCTAACACTTATTCTTGTGCAATTGACATGGGTTTGGATTGGTTTTGTGAATATTTTAATTTTGGTGTTTTGAAAGCCAAATCCTTAAAAATAATAGCTTTGATGTTCAAATGCGTTTTTGGTGATGCATCGAGGAGCCAATAGGATCGGGTAGCCGTTGGGCATAATTCCCTATCATCCGTGCTCGTTCGGTTGCGAATTGGTGGAGTTTCCACATCAATTAAATGGGTTTCAATTTTCAGAACATCAAGGTCGGCCGACCGAACCCCTGGGCCGGCCGGCTGACCTGCTACTAAGGTGCATAGGCACCTTTCTGTCTCTGGTACGGTCGACTGGCTACAGGGCTCAGCCAACCGACCTACTTCCCGAGAAAATTTCTGAAACAGGGTCCGGTCGACCGAGCTCTGAAGTCGGCCGACCGACCTGATGCAATTTTGCCTATTTCGCTTAGTTGCTTGAATTTCCAACTTTAATCGATTCGTGTTGTTTCCTACTTGTTATTATCATTCATTATGACTTTGATGACTCCGTCTTAGGGATTTTTGATTATCCATTTCGATGGATTCTTTAACGGTTTCGTTGGATTTTTATTCACATCTTTGTATGTGAATTTTAGTGATTGATTGTTCCTACAATCTTCTTCGTGATTTGTCACTTTAAAAATATAAAGGTTTCTATACTAGTAGCAAATATTAAAACTCTTTCTTCAAATGATTTCAACACTATTTTAGTACAAAGCTCGTTTCTTAAACCGTTTTCCAATCTATTAGTATATACAAACCTTTACCTCACTCGTATGAGAAATCTAATTAAACGACTTAGTAAAACGAGTGGTATGAAACGCTTGCGTTTACTTCGTCGGTTAATTCTTGGACTTGTTCGATTGAATCACTTGTGACAATTTTATAGTGGAGATCTATAGTTTGTTCGTAAATATTTAAGTTAAGCAAGTGGTTATGGGACATAAAGCTAAACTCATATATTTACTAGCTTAGTGTAATTGACACTTCTCGTTGATCATGACGATCATCTTTGTGATTTAGGCTAGCAATGTGCGATTTCTCTTTGTCTGCGAGTGAGACTAAACCCCGTTTTGTGGAGTTTCGACTCAAATTGGTGGGGTAGCAACCCATGGTCTTCGGGCCGTTTGTGGAGCTTCGGCTCAATTTGGGATGGTTAGCAACCATGGAATTAGCGTTCCGTTTGTGATACACATGTTGGTGAGCTTTATGCTCCCGTTTGTGATAGGCCTCCCCCCCTTTTTGTGATTTCTGGATTTCTTGAGATGATTTCTAGAAGTTGTGTTTCACCAATTTTCGTGATTTCCATTGATAAGTTTTATCAATATTTGTGCATTGGGGAATTTGTGTGTCATTGACTTTTGTGATTGACATTGATATAATCGTCAATATTCATGGTTTGGTGAATGAAATAAGGAGTATGACATTTCTTTGATTCTTGTGTAGATTTTGTGATATTGATTAATCTCTTGTTGATTTTCAATTACTTATATGTATCACACCTTGGCATTGTGATTATTACGTGTTTAGTCATATCACTTACTCTATATCATTTCATCTGATATTTATAGTTATGCTGATCCGTTTATTATTTTCTTATTAAATAATACTCGGGTCAGACCGTGATGTTACAGGTGCTTCTGCTTGACTTTACATCCGGGATTACCTCCTTGACTTTTGGCTAACTACTTAGAGTAGTTTTTTGTTGTATACACTTGAGATGTAGACTCATAGTAGTATTCTTTTGTATAGCACTTGTTGCTATTCTTTTGTATTATTGTTGATTTTTTGACCACTACTCTGATATACACTTTCATGTGTTAGTTATATATTCATATCTTCTTCCGCCTTTGTGATATGAATTGTCTGTGACTGATTTATGTTATGTTTATTTGTATATTTGTTTTGAAGATATTTTAGCCATTGTGTAGTAGCTTTGAGTTTGTGTCGGTATGTCGGATTTCCCTCTTGATAAAGAAATGCATGTTATACTATCTGACATATCGATGCTCGCGCAAAGCAATTACATGGATGATCGCTCCTCAACAGCCTTATTCTCCGTGCTAGACAGCATTCACCGTAATGTTCTTGGCTGGCGTAGGTATAGAGGTGGGGCGTCACATGTAATTTGATTGCTTCATAAGTTAACGCATGTCTTTTACTTAATTTAGTTATATTTTCTTTTTATTTAAATGTTAGGTAAAGCTTTAACTTAATTCATTTATATTTATGTAAATATATGATTTTCTTATTTTAAGAAAATGTAAATAAAACAAATTATAAATTAAAACTTATACAAATATTTTAGAGAATCTATTAGTTTGAATTTCAAAATAAAATTCCAAATTCAAATTAATCCTATGAATCCCAAATTAAAATCAATTTATTTAATTTAAAATGATAATACAATTTTGCTATTTTAATTCTTCTTTATATTTATGGGAAAAATAATACATTTATTAACATGGCTTGAAAATAATCAATTTAACAAATTTTTATATGATTTATAAATAGACTACAAATCACTTTTATATTAAATGAATTTAAACCACATTTTATCTTATATTTTAAACTTATATAAAAAAATGCCAAATCATATTAATCAAATAATATTTATATAGAAATAAAACCAACTTTTATTTGAATTTAAAACAAAAATTAAGCTAAGACAAATTTTAAACAATTACATTTATTTTAAATATTATCAAACCGTATAATTACTAGTTCAAATAGATTTTTGAAAGCTTAATATTAATTTAAAACATAATTTCCTAATTACTTAATATTTTATTAGAATTTAAAAACAAAACTTTATTTATTTATTAAATTCCAAAACAAAAATAAACTATAATATATACACACAAATATATATATACATTATAATTTAAAACATTTATTTTGACTTCTAAAGGATAAAAATCACAAATTAAATATATTTTTAATCTGATTAATAAACCAAAACATGTTTTATTAATCAATATTGTCAATACCAATTTAATTTTATATAAAGATTATTAAATTGATATTGTCAAAAATTCTGGGATATCACATTCCTTCCCCGTTAAAAAAATTTCGTCCCTGAAATTTAAAACAAAGGTAATTTAATAACCTATTTAAGATTTTTAATTTTAAAGCACAAACATATATCAAACATATGCTAACAACCCTAGCAATCAATTCATCCAATCAAACAAAATGAACTATCCAGACAAAATTCTGGATAGAGTTTCCTCGAGTTTCCCAAGTAAACACCGGGATACTCGCTCTATAAAATCCAAACAAACAACACTACTAAGCTACAGAACACCTACTCATCTAGATCTATAACTGAACAAGATATCAGACTAAAGACTAGTCTGATTGAACCAACAAATCTCCCAGAACAGCTGATTCCAAAACCAGAAATAGATCATACACGTACTCCCTCAGAGATACTTGAAACATATCGAATTCCAGTTGTCCAAACTGGCAATTCAATCCAGAAAATTTAACACTTATCCAAAAAAGGAACACAGAAGAAATCCAAAATATCTCGGAGCTAGCTTACCCAACCTTAGCAAAATTTATAGCTCCTAAAAATGAGAAACTTATGCAAAATCAGATCTCCGTCTTCAGATTCACAAAACATTCGGACGATCTCGGGCTGCCTACTTCCTACCTGATCAGCTCAATCCTTGCCGATGTCACAAGAAACAAACTAGACCAAACCCAATCCACCAGAATGATCCTCCCCGATCAACAAAGATCAAGAACGAACTCCATTCACAACCATCAGAAGAAACAACTTCTCTGAAAATATCCAGAAAAATCTCCAACAATCCAAGAGAATACTCATTTTTCACATGTCACTTTTGCGATCAATCCAAATTTAAATCCAAAGAAAACTGTTCTCTCTTTACCAATCAGAACAGCTTATGTTGGTCTTGCCAACCCATCTAAGAAATGGATTCACTCAGCTGCTTCGGAACTCCATCTCCAGAAAACTGCTAAGCCAGAAAATTCTGCCGACACACAGAACACTCCGAGTTGCACTGCTGACACCAACGCCAAAGAATTCGCAATCCAAATTTCTTTAAGAACTCGAACTTCAAACCACACAGAAACACCTTGCTGAACTCAGCCACAACACCGAAGTAGGCTCACTTCCTTAAACTTGTTCCCAAGAAATCATCTTCAGAAACATCCATAGTCACTACATCTCATCACGAAGCTACTATTTCCTAAGGTAACAAGATACCATCACTTTCTTATGCTCAGCCAACATATCCAAACTCTACTCATCCAACTTCAAATATGAACTCTGAACCTTAACAGGTTACCTTCAGAGATTAATGAAGTCCTTACACCACTGCAAAGCTCAATCGAGACGATATTAGGTCTAAAGTCTCGACAGATACACTTCCAACCTCAAACATTCAAACTCTAACCAATAGTAGTCGTGTTATACTGTAACGAACCTACTTCCATACTCTAGGAAGTCACATCGCTAAGAAGAAAGAAAGGGATAGAAAAGAGAAAAGAAAGGAAAGAAAGAAACAGACAACATCAGAATCTCACAGCGGAATCGAATAAATTATAATATATCACATAAAACTTTACATAGTATAATATACATCAGAATAATACAGCTAATACAACACAAACTAGACAGTTATAAACATCTTTCTAGCAATTACAATCCAAGTATATCAGAGAAAATAGATACAACTCAAACATAGCGGAATCACTAAATATATCTACACGCTGAAGCCTCCTGCTCCATTATCTCCTCTAGAACTCGTCAAAGCAATCCTGAATGACTTGACTACTCATACATAATATGAGTACCCAAGAGTTTAATAAGACAGAAAATAAACACTCTGGTCAGACAGGGGTCTAGTGTGAGTAAACGGGGATAAAAGTTGCTTAACTTTAGAAAAATCCTTTGAAAACAAAAGGTATCACGTAAGACTCCCCACACATAAACATGGAAAAGTTTTTACCTTACGCAAACCAAAACATTTGATAGGAAATCCAGTGATATTATAATAGTGTCTAGGGTTTTCAAAATAAAATACAGAAATAGCTGGAATGCTTACATCTCACGTTCCAACATAGTTAGGCACAATCAAAATCATACAGGCACTTATTGGATTATGGATTCCATCAATGGCAGGGCTACTGGGGTACCGCCCGTCACAGTACGTGGCCTAGACCACCGTACCGAGGAGCCACCCTACCTCCCCTGCAACACAAAGCCGGACCCGTTCCTTACTGAACAGTTCCGAACAAGACTACCCCATAGATTGGTCGTCAACAACTGCCACACAGACGAATATAAAGGGACCTCTAGACAGGAGTAAATCTTTTTCTCCAGTGGGGGCTACCCACGAAGCTTAGCTGCACCTCCCCTGTTTTAGCCATTCCCGGTTGATGAGGCTTGAGGTTACGATTACCATTATAGGAAATATCAATCTTAGAATGCTCATCGTCCACCTGACGATGTTCTGAAAGCATTCAATCCATACAAGTTCGTTCCGGGTTCGAACGAAACCGAAGGCATTGTCTCGTTACACTCATATTGGAATCACCCTCAGAGTTGACGACGATAACCCTTGCACTCTAAATCACTATCTCGAATCTATAAGTACTATTCCGTCAAACTCATTACGGAATCACCCACAGAGTTATACTGACGTGTAGCCCTTACACCTCGAGTCTTCACTTGCTCCACTTGGATTAACGACCTAACGTTTAATTGGAATCGATGTGGTTTTCGGAATTCCAAATATGGAAACTCGATCCCGGTCTCACCGAAACCAAACGCCATTTTAATGTCCAAGTTATACTTAAGGGTTTTAAATAATTAACTCATTTCATTGTTATCTAATTCACACAGATAAATAAGCTACATATCACAATAGATAATCACATTTATATCATAAACAGATAATTTGTATCATCCATAAACAGATAATCATCATAACCAAATAATCCATCACAAACCATCATACTTAAACAATCATCCATATCATACAGATACAACTAATCTCATTACTGAGATCACAACCATTCAATCAATAACATCCATAAGCAATGATTTAATCATCAATTATAATTAATTTAAAATGAATTAAATTAATTACAACCATCTCTAATTAATTTTAAATAAATTAAATTAATTAACACTTCTATAAATCCTACTTAATATTCATTAATTAATTAATCCCAGTTAATTAATTCACTTCCTAAGTATTTAACTTGATTAAACAACTTTGATTAATCATTTACTAATTACAATATGTAATTAGTCTTTAATTAATTTTATAAATTAATTAACCTTAATCATAATTAATTAACACTTAATTACTCATTTATTAATTAATTATAATTAATTATATTTATCCTAAATTAATTGCAATTTATTAATAACTTGTTTTAATTTAAAATTAATCAAACAATCCTTAATTACATCATTAATTATAATAATTAATGATCTCTAATATTTAAATAAATTACTTAATTAAAATTAATTACGTTTATAAATTAATCTAATTATTAATCACCTTGATTAATATTAAATTAAGTAATTAACTATCCTTAATTACTCATTAATCAAATTAATTATCCAATAATTCATTATTTATTAATTCCTTAATTAATTACATAAGTAATTATCCAAATTACTAATTGCATTCTAGTAATTATCAATATTACTTCTCTAAGTAATCCTGCTCCACTAATTACATTTAGTAATTTCACTCTTAAAATCATCAAATGATTTATTAAAATTAATTAACTAAATTAATTAACTTAAATAAATCACATATCAAAATTAATTACAATAAGTAATTAATTCCTTAATTACTTTAACAATTAATTTTACTTAACAAATTTCAATCAATTAGATTCAATTAATTAATCTAGTTAATTATCCAAAATTAATTACATTAATTAATTACTAAATTATCCTTAGATAATTATCACCATTTAATAATTATCAACATTTCAATAATTGCTTACCGCAGAAATTTAAATTAGATTAATAAATCATTTCTAATTAATATCAATCTAAATCATTATTCAAAATCCAATAAGTAATTAAATCCTTAATTATTTTAAATATTTTTCAAAATAATTTAATTACTTATCAAATGACTCATTTACTTTCAAAATGTATTAAAACAATACATTTCTAAATTTAAATTCAAATTTCATATAAAATTTTAATATTTAAAATGTTTAACTATTAAACATTAACCCAAATTTAAATAATAATAAACCTTAAAAATAAAATGAATGTTAAAAACATTCATTACTTAAATATAAAGAAAGATTTAAAACTAAATCACTTGATGAATTAAGCTTTTGAAAATAAATTGATTTTTTTTCCAACTTTCAAATTTAAATTAACACTTCATACTTTAAATACTTTCAAATAATAAAGGAACTAAATTCATTCAAGTTTTAAAACTTATTTGAAATCAATTTCTTTTAAACTTTTGAATATGTTCATTCATTTTTAAATTTACAAATTGTTTGAATTCAAAACTAGTTTTCAAAGAAACTTGAGAACATTTTTTAATTTTGAATTCAAAAACAAATTTAAGTTTTGCTTAAACATTTAAACTGTTCATACTTTGAAAAACTTACAAAAACTATTTAAATCTAATTCTGGTTTTAAAACAAACCAGAAACTGTTCTATACTTGATTTAAAACCATATTTAAATCTTGTTTAAATTTAAGATCTTCATTTTTTTTTTAAAACCTTTGAACTCAAAGATGCATTTGAATTCAGATTTAACTCCCACTTAAATCAAAACTGCACTAAAGTTTTGAATTTCAATCAACATTTTAAAAAAACTGCAAAATAACTCTCAGGTTTTAAACCTGAAAACTGTTTTAATTCTTGCTTTAAAACTGAATTTAAATCTTATTTAAATTTAATATTTTACTTTTTAAAAAACTTTGAATTCAAAGCCACATTTGAATTCAGTTTAAATCTTACATTTGATTCAATTTACAATCTTTAAAATATGAGTTTCATTCAAAATTTTAAAAACTGTAAAATTACAAATTCTAAAACCTACAACCAAATACCCGAGGCCACTCAACAATAACTTCGAGTTTACTAACCATCTGCTTCGAGATAAAGACCAGAAACCCCGAGATCTACTTCGAGTAAAAATACGCTGCACACTACCAATATAGTTCACCTGAGTTCAACACTGCAACCAAGATCAACCTGTCAACACCCAGAAATACCACCTCCAACCACCATCATCGACACGACCTTGGCCATAGCTACCTCTACACTCCCTACACAACCTCTCAAATTCTTACCCCAATCGACGCAACAGAGTGGATGTGCAGACCATCAAAATTTCAACACTGCAACCCTTAAAGCCAGGGTTTTGGAAACCTGGAAACACCCTGTCTCTCTGATCCCCCATCACCAAATCTACTCCACAAAGTCACTAGACAAACCGATAAACCAAAAAACCCCTGTTTGGTTAAATCCAGAAATGCCCATTCCACAGTGAACTAAAAAAAATATGGTCTTTGTTTTAAAAATCATGATTTTATTCATGTATTCAAGTTATGAACCTGTTTCAATAATTTAAGAAGTTTGATATTCTTGCTTATTGAAAATATTGACAGTTATTATTATCACAGAGTCATCAGATTTTTAGTTTAACTTAATTATAATTTATAACTTAAATCTATAAAAAAAACATATTTTGTTTACATATCAATCCAAACGGAGTATTAAATTCAGAGGTAAAGGTATTTTTATTTAAAGTCTTAGTTTTAGAAACAAACAGGTATGCAGATTCCTGGCCATAGCATCATATATATACATAGTTATATGTGTATACACAGAACATTCATCACAATTCAATCATACAAGCTTGCTTATTACTATCAATACACATGCAACAGATTATTTAAGCTTTTCCATTTGTGAAGTTATTTTCCTCAAACAAAATGAATCACTGCAGTTTCATCCATAGTAGTTTATATATATATATATTTAATAACAGTTTTGCTTTGAACTTGAGTTCTAACTTGAATGTGCATTTATTTTAAAAGAAAACTGTTTTTAAAATTAAAAGTTTACTCACTTATCAATTGAAGAGGCAGAGAACCAATTCTATTGCAATTCTGTTTCCTGGAACTACTAAATTTGAATTTCCTGTAGAATTGAATCTCCCTTTTGAACTTGTTGATTTGTCAGTTGAATCGGGTGAATTTGTTTGCTGTTGTAGTGGATTTAGATTTGCAGCTGATCCCATTTCTTCTTTTTCTTAGAGTATGAGTTGATCCTTACTTTACATTGCAGATCTTATAATTGAAGTTTGTTTTGCATATTTTAAATATGAATTTGGGTTTCCTGAATTGGTTTTTGCATTTGGTTTTCAATTTCCTTTTCTAAAATCTGATTTTCAGATTTCATTTGAAGATAATGTTTTAACAAAATGTAATGTTATGTTTTCTTATCAATAATAATAAATTTCAAAAATAAATTAGCATGCCACTTGTTATGTTAAGTAAGATAAATGATTTACAAGTGTCTTCTCTATAATATGAATGCTTAACACATATGCAATTTAATATTAAAAGAGATTTCTTAATTTATAAATTTTTTGTTACAAATTTTAGCCTTACATGTTTACATATAAACTTCTTATAACATTTATTTTAATGTTTGTTTAATTATTTTTAGAATAATATTCTTTATGAAACTAAATTTCAAAAGAAAAGATTTATTGAATTAAATTTATTCAAGAGTTTAAAATCAAATGTTATACTTCAACAAAAATGAACGAAATCTTATTTTCAAAGAGAAAAACCATTTTAAAAATAAAACAAAACCAACTTTTGAGAAGTTTACAATACTAATTTAGATTAATTTAAATCAATTTACAATTTGTACATTTATATAATAATTAAAAAACATCCTTTATTTAATATAAATTAAAATTAGAACAAAATCCTCTATTTACAATGCATAAACATTTATACATTATAAATAAAATATTTTTAAATCAGTATAGAAAGATAAATTTATTACTTAAATATTTTTAACTTTGAAAAGAATATCATTTAACAAATTAAACAATTATTAATTTTCAAAAGAGAATTCCAGTTTGAATTAAATTATTAAATCAATATTTCACATTTTAAAATAATTATCAATGAAATTATTAAATAAATATTGCCTCAAATTTCTGGGACATCACATTCCTCCCCCCTTAAAAGAATTTCGTCCCCGAAATTTAAAAGCAAAGGTAATTTAATAATCCCATACAGATTTTAAATTTAAAAAGAGCAAACATATTCCATCAACCATATACTAGCAACCAATTCAAGCAAACAATTCTAATTATCCAGACAAAATTCTAGATAAGAACCCTAGAGTTTCCCAGGTACAAACACAGGGACACTCGCTCTACAGAATATAAACTTGATACACCACTCAGATCTAGAGCTCCTATATATCTAGATCTACAAATCTAAACAGAAAACTTGACCACAGACAAGTCCTGATCAATTTCCAAATCTCACATAACTACTGATTCTAAAACCAGAGATAAACCATACACGTACTCCCTCAGAGATACGTGAAAACAAAACAAATCCCAGCTATCTGAACTGGAAATTCAATCCTGTAGACCAAACACTTAACTCTTAAGAGAAAACAGAAAGATCCAATACTCATATCCACAAATCTCTCATATCGATCTTGGGCTGCCTCCAACTTCTAGGACAACCAAATCTACTACACAAACTCTATTACAGATATCAGAAGACTCCAGGCATACTACCCTATCCGGAAAACAGACAGATACGAAACAATCAAGTCTCCAGATCCAAAATAAATTTCCTGTAGAAATCCTCTGATGCAAGACAAAACTCAAATTCCCAAAGAATCGGGTGCTCCTACTCTGGAATAGTTGCCACCATGCTTCCACTGCGCAACTCTGATTCGAGAATGCCGTTGATGAACACAAGTACAAACTTGATCAACTTGCCCCGGAATATTGTTCATCAAATTCCATAAATCTCAGTGACCTATCCGTTCCAGTCACAACACCGCAGCAAAAATTCAACCAGAGAACTAGATCTAATAAATCCTACCAACTTAAACAGATCTCTTCTCAATGAGCCCTCCTCTTAATCTGATACACGGGTAAAGCTCCAAGAACCAAGTCAAAACAGAACTCAAACTCTCGATGCGAATGCAAATCTTAACCTCTTTTGAAGATATCCAGAAAATCAAATCACTTTGATAACTCAAACATCCTCTAGAGATGCTTCAATCCAAAACAAAGATTACTCAGAGAACTTCGAACCATCGCAAGTCACTTTTGCGATTCCATTCAGTTCATATTCCAAGAAATCGCTCTCACTACAAAATCAGAACAGCTAAAGCCTTCAAAAGAAGAAACTAGTGGTCCACCTCTTAACCACTAACATCACACCCATCTGAGCTCCAGAAGAAATGGACAAGCTTCACCATATGCCCGGACTACTGATAGAAGAATCATGGAGATTTCTGACCATCGATGAACAGGCCACTCACTACTGCTGCTGCCAAAACTTCCTTATCCAAAAGCTCATCGAACCTCAAAGCTACACCAGCCACTTCTACAATAGAGCCTTCCGGATGGACAGATATCTTTCAGGAAATTCGCTCCCAAACCAAACTCAAAACACTCTGCCAAACCGAGTCTCAAACTCAAATATAGACGGAACTCCTCCCTAAGGTTACCAAGATACCATTTCTGGCTTCTGCACTCCCAACTAATCCATACTCCAGAAAAACCACTCACACGAGTGAAATCCAGCTTACAATCCAATGATAAATTCCGAATCTTAAAAAGATTCCCTTCAGAGATTGATGAAATCCTTCACACCAAACTGCAGAACTACTTAAGATGCCCAATACTGCCCTAGCAGACCACTTCCAACTTCAAACACTTGAACTCCATCCATTTGTAGTTGTGTTACACAAACCACTACCATATCTACCTTTAGAACTTATATTGGAAAACCTGAACAGGTAACCCAACAAATGGGCAGAAATAAATTAATATATATATATATATATATATATATTAAAATTACAAATACGCTCTCTCAAGAAGGACACCACTCCAGAGTCTAGTTATTCGCTCAACCTAGAGCTCTGATACCACAATGTAATGACCCAACTTCCAAACTCCAGGAAGTCGCATCGCTAAGAAGAAAGAAAGGGATAGAAAAGAGAAAATAAAGGAAAGAAAGAAACAGACAACATAGGAATCTCACAGCGGAATCGAATAAATTATAATATATCACATAAAACTTTACATAGTATAGTATACATCAGAGTAATACAGCTAATACAACACAAACTGGACAGTTATAAACATCTGTCTAGCAATTACAATCCAAGTATATCAGAGAAAATAGATACAACTCAAACACAGCGGAATCACTAAATATATCTACACGCTGAAGCCTCCTCCTCCATTATCTCCTCCAGAACTCGTCAAAGCAATCCTGAATCACTTGACTACTCATACATAATATGAGTACCCAAGAGTTTAGTAAAACATAAAATAAACACTCAGGTCAGACAGGGGTCTGGTGTGAGTAAACGGGGATAAAAGTTGCTTAAATTTAGAAAAATCCTTTGAAAACAAAAGGTATCACGTAAGACTTCCCACACATAAACATGGAAAAGTTTTTACCTTACGCTAACCAAAACATTTGATTGGAAATCCAGTGATATTATAATAGTGTCTAGGGTTTTCAAAATAAAATACAAAAATAGCCGGAATGCTTACATCTCACGTTCCAACATAGTTGGGCACAATCAAAACCGTACATGCACTTATTAGATTATGGATTCCATCAATGGCAGGGCTACTGGTGTACCGCCCGTCACAGTACGTGGCCTAGATCACCGTACCGAGGAGCCACCCTAACTCCCCTGCAACACAAAGCCGGACCGTTCCTTACTGAACAGTTCCGAACAAGACTGCCCCGCAGATTGGTCGTCACCAACTGCCACACAGCCGAATATAAAGGTACCTCTAGACAGGAGTAAATCTTGCTCTCCAGTGGGGGCTACCCACGAAGCTTTGCTGCACCTCCCATGTTTTAGCCATTCCCGGTTGATGAGGCTTGAGGTTACGCTTACCTTTATAGGACATATCAAGCTTAGAATGCTCATCGTCCGCCTGACGATGTTCTGAAAGCATTCAATCCATACTAGTTCATTCCGGGTTCGAATGAAACCGAAGGCATTATCTCGTTACACTCGTATTGGAATCACCATCAGAGTTAACGACGATAACCCTTGCACTCTAAATCACCATCTCGAATCTATAAGTACTATTCCATCAAGCTCATTACGGAATCACCCACAGAGTTATACTGACGTATAGCCCTTACACCTCGAGTCTTCACTTGCTCCACTTGGATTAACGACCTAACGTTTAATTGGAATCGATGTGGTTTTCAGAATTCCAAATATGGAAACTCGATCCCGGTCTCACCGAAATCAAACGCCATTTTAATGTCCAAGTATATTTAAGGGTTTTAAATAATTAACTCATTTCATTGTTATCTAATTCACACAGATAGATAAGTTACATATCACAATAGATAATCACATTCATATCATAAACAGATAATTTGTATCATCCATAAACAGATAATCATCATAACCAAATAATCCATCACAAACCATCATACTTAAACAATCATCCATATCATACAGATACAACTAATCTCATTACTAAGATCACAACCATTCAATCAATAACATCCATAAGCAATGATTTAATCATCAATTATAATTAATTTAAAATGAATTAAATTAATTACAACCATCTCTAATTAATTTAAAATAAATTAAATTAATTAACACTTCTATAAATCCTGCTTAATATTCATTAATTAATTAATCCCAGTTAGTTAATTCACTTCCTAAGTATTTAACTTGATTAAACAACATTGATTAATCATTTACTAATTACAATAAGTAATTAGTCTTTAATTAATTTTATAAATTAATTAACCTTAATCATAAGTAATTAACACTTAATTACTCATTTATTAATTAATTATAATTAATTATATTTATCCCAAATTAATTACAATTTATTAATCACTTATTTTAATTTAAACTTAGTCAAACAATCCTTAATTACATCATTAATTATAATAATTAATGATCTCTAATATTTAAATAAATTACTTAATTAAAATTAATTACATTTAGAAATTAATCTACTTATTAATCACCTTGATTAATATTAAATTAAGTATTTAACTATCTTTAATTACTCTTTAATCAAATTAATTATCCAATAATTAATTATTTATTAATTCCTTAATTAATTACATAAGTAATTATCCAAATTACTAACTGCATTCTAGTAATTATCAATATTACTTCTCTAAGTAATCTTGCTCCACTAATTACATTTAGTAATTTCACTCCTAAAATCATCAAATAATTTATTAAAATTAATTAACTAAATTAATTAACCTAAATAAATCACATATCAAAATTAATTACAATAAGTAATTAATTCCTTAATTACTTTAACAATTAATTTTACTCAAAAAATTTCAATTAATTAATTTAGTTAATTGTCCAAAATTAATTACATTAATTAATTACTAAATTATCCTTAGATAGTTATCACCATTTAATAATTATCAACATTTCAATAATAGCTTACCTAAGAAATTTAAATTAGATTAATAAATCATTTCAAATTAATATTAATCTAAATCATTATTTAAAATCCAATAATTAAGTAAATCCTTAATTGTTTTAAATATTTTTCAAAATAATTTAATTACTTATCAATTGACTCATTTACTTTCAAAATGTATTAAAGCAATACATTTCAAAATTAAAATTAAAATTTCATTTAAAATTCAAATATTTAAAATGTTTAACTATTAAACATTAACCCAAATTTAAATAATTATAAACCTTAAAAATAAAATGAATGTTAAAAACATTCATTACTTAAATATAAAAAAAGATTTAAAACTAAATTATTTGATGAATTAAGCTTTTGAAAATAAACTGATTTTTATTTTCCAACTTTCAAATTTAAATTAACACTTCATACTTTAAATACTTTCAAATACTAAATGAACTAAATTCTTTCAAGTTTTAAAACTTATTTGAAATCAATTTCTTTTAAACTTTTGAATATGTTTATTCATTTTTAAATTTACAAACTGTTTGAATTCAAAACTAGTTTTCAAAGAAACTTGAGAATAATTTTTAATTTTGAATTCAAAAACAAATTTATGTTTTGCTTAAACATTTAAATCTATTCATACTTTTAAAAACTTACAAAAACTAGTTAATTCTGGTTTTAAAACAATCATGAAACTGTTCTATACTTGATTTAAAACCAGATTTAAATCTTGTTTAAATTTAAGATCTTCATTTTTTTTTAAAAACCTTTGAACTCAAAACTGCATTTGAATTCAGATTTAACTCCCACTTAAATCAAAATTGCACTAAAGTTTTGAATTTCAATCAACATTTTAAAAAAAACTACAAAATAACTCTCAGGTTTTAAACCTAAAAACGGTTTTAATTCTTGCTTTAAAACTGAATTTAAAACTTGTTTAAATTTAAGATTTTACTTTTTTAAAAACTTTGAAGTCAAAGCCACATTTGAATTCAGTTTAAATCTTACATTTGATTTAATTTACAATCTTTAAAATATGAGTTTCATTCAAAATTTTAAAAACTGTAAAATTACAGATTCTAAAACCTACAACCAAATACCCGAGGCCAGTCAACAATAACTTCGAGTTTACTAACCATCTGCTTCGAGACAGAGACCAGAAACCCCGAGATCTACTTCGAGTAAAAATACCCTGCACACTACCAATATAGTTCACTTGAGTTCAACACTGCAACCAAGACCAACCTGTCAACACCCAGAAATACCACCTCCAGCCACCATCATCGACACGACCTTGGCCATAGCTACCTCTACACTCCCTACACAACCTCTCAAATTCTTACCCCAATCGATGCAGCAGAGTGGATGTGCAGACCTTCAAAATTTCAACACTACAACCCTTAAAACCAGGGTTTTGAAAACCTGGAAACACCCTGTCTCTCTGATCCCCCATCACCAAATCTACTCCACAAAGTCACTAGACAAACCCAAAAACCCCTGTTTGGTTAAATCCAGAAATGCCCATTCCACAGTGAAGTAAAAAAAATATGGTCTTTGTTTTAAAAGTCATGATTTTATTCATGTATTCAAGTTATGAACCTATTTCAATAATTTAAGAAGTTTGATATTCTTGCTTATTGAAAATATTGACAGTTATTATTATCACAGAGCCATCAGATTTTTAGTTTAACTTAATTATAATTTATAACTTAAATCTATACAAAGGAAACATATTTTGTTTACATATCAATCCAAACAGAGAATTAAATTCAGAGGTAAAGATTTTTTTATTTAAAATCTTAGTTTTAGAAACAAACAGGTATGCAGATTCCTGGCCATAGCATCATATATATACATAGTTATATCTGTATACAGAACATTCATCACAATTCAATCATACAAGCTTGCTTATTACTATCAATACACATGAAACAGATTATTTAAGCTTTTCCAATTGTGAAGTTATTTTCCTCAAACAAAATGAATCATTGCAGTTTCATCCATAGCAGTTTATATATATATTTTTAATGACAGTTTTGCTTTGAACTTGAGTTCTAATACTTGCATGTGCATTTATTTTAAAAGAAAACTGTTTTTAAAATTAAAAGTTTACTCACTTATCAATTGAAGAGGCAGAGAACCAATTCTATTGCAATTCTGTTTCCTGGAACTGCTAAATTTGAATTTCCTGTAGAATTGAATCTCCCTTTTGAACTTGCTGATTTGTAAGTTGAATCAGGTGAATTTGTTTGCTGTTGTAGTGGATTTAGATTTGCATCTGATCCCATTTCTTCTTTTTCTTAGAGTATGAGTTGATCCTTACTTTACATTGCAGATCTTATAATTGAAGTTTGTTTTGCAGATTTTAAATATGAATTTGGGTTTCCTGAATTGGTTTTTGCATTTGGTTTTCAATTTCCTTTTCTAAAATCTGATTTTCAGATTTCATTTGAAGATAATGTTTTAACAAAATGTAATGTTATGTTTTCTTATCAATAAGAATAAATTTGAAAAATAAATTAGCATGCCACTTGTTATGTTAAGTAAGATAAATGATTTACATGTGTCTTCTCTATAATATGAATGCTTAACACATATACAATTTCATATTAAAAGAGATTTCTTAATTTATAAATGTTTTGTTACAAATTTTAGCCTTACATGTTTACATATAAACTTCTTATAACATTTATTTTAATGTTTGTTTAATTATTTTTAAAATAATATTCTTTATGAAACTAAATTTCAAAAGAAAAGATTTGTTGAATTAAATTTATTCAAGAGTTTTAAATCAAATGTTATACTTTAACAAAAATGAACTAAATCTTATTTTCAAAGAGAAAAACCATTTTAAAAATACAACGAAACCAACTTTTGAAAAGTTTACAATACTAATTTAGATTAATTTAAATCAGTTTACAATTTGTACATTTATATAATAATTTAGAAAATATCCTTTATTTAATATAAATTAAAATTAAAACCAAATCCTCTATTTACAATGTATAAACATTTATACATTATAAATAAAATATTTTTAAATTAGTATAGAAAGATAAATTTATTACTTAAATATTTTTAACTTTGAAAAGAATATCATTTAACAAATTAAACAATTATTAATTTTCAAAAGAGAATTCCAGTTTGAATTAAATTATTAAATCAATATTTCACATTTTAGAATAATTATCAATGAATTATTAAATAAATATTGCCTCAAATTTCCAGGACATCACATATACACACCACTACCTCAATATACCATTATAACCCATATTGGAAAACCCGAACAGGTAACCCAATAGATAGGTAGAAATAAATAAATATATATAAATATATTAAAAATTACAATTACGCTCTCTCAAGATAGGCATTACTCCACAGCCTAGGTATTCACTCAACCTAACGCTCTGATACCAACTGTGACGACCCGACTTTCTACTACTAGAAAATCGCATCATCTATTAAGAAAGAAAGGGATAGAAGAAGAAAAGAAAGAAGAGAAAGAAGAAACATCACTAGAATCTTAACAGCGGAATGAATAAATTATATTAATAACATAAGTATTTACATAATATACAACAATAATCAGAGATACACAGCATACACATCACATATACTAGACAGTTATAAACACCTGTCTAGTATTTACAACTTAATACAAACATAACACAGAGAACACACAGCGGAAACTATATATCAATACGCAGAAGTCTCCTGCTCCATTGCTCCTCCATATTCGTCAAAGCTAACCTGAATCCCTTGGCTACTCGTAAAAATTTGAGTACCCAAGAGTTTAAGAAAACAAAGATAAACTCCGGGTCAGACATGGGTCTGGTGTGAGTAACAGGTTAAGGTTGCTTAACTTTAAAAAACTTTGAACAGAAAAGGTATCACGTAAGACTTCCCACATATAAACATGGAAAATTTATTACCTTACGCTAACCAAAACATTTGATAGGAAATCCGATAATATTATAATAGTGTCTAGGGTTTTCAAGTAAGATACAGAAATAGCTGGAATGCTTACATCTCACGTTCCAACGTAGTTGGGCACAACTAATACGTACGGTACTTATTGGATTTTGGATTCCATACAATGGCAGGGCTACTAGGGTACTGCCCGTCACGGTACGTGGCCTAGATCACCGTACCGAGGAGTACGCCTGATCACCTGCAATACAAGGCCGGAACCATTCCTTACTGAACTGTTCCGAACAAGACAACCCCGCGGTTGTTCGCAATCAACTGCCCACGCAGCCGAATATAAAGGCACTTCTAGATAGGGGTAAATCTCGCTCTCCGGTGGAAGCTACCCACGAAGCCTTGCTGCACCTCCCCTATTTTAGCCATTCTCGGTTGATGAGGCTTGAGGCTACGATTACCCTTAGAGAACACATCTCTTAGAATGCTCAACGTCCACCTGATGATGTTCTGAAAGCATTCAATCCATACAAGTTCATTACGGGTTCGAATAAAACCGAAGGCATTATCTCGCTACACTCATTTTGGAATCACCCTCAGAGTTAACGACGATAACCCTTGCACTCTGAATCTTCGCCTTCACTTGAGATTCACGACCTATCGTTAATTTGGATCGATGTGGTTTTTGGATATCCAAATATGGAAACCCGATCCCGGTCTCATCGAAATCCAAAACTTGTCTTTTAGGTCCAAGTTGTTTTAAAGTTTAAAACAATTCAGTCCAATATTATCTATGTACACACAGATAGGTAATTCGCAACATCACAATAGATAATCAATATTATCATCACAACAGATAATCCATATTACCATTCCAAACAGATAATCCGTATCATCAACTTAATGCAACCATAGCATCCAAATCACACAACATCATTTATCTCATAACTGAGAACTCAACCTTTCAGGGTAATCAGTTATTAAACAACATTCACAAGCAATGACTTATAAATCACCATTCTATAATTAATTTAAAATGAATTAAATTAATTACTTCTTCCTTAATTAATTTAAAATAAATTAAGTTAATTACTCATCCATATAAATCTTACTTACATATTCCTTAATTAATTAGAAATCAATTAATTAATTACCCTTAAATAAATTACCCTAATTAATCATCTGGATTAATTGCCCTTTAATTACATTCAAGTAATTAGCCTCTAATTAATTTCACAAATTAATTATTCCAAACCAAATTCAGTAATTAACCTATAATTACTTCATTAATTAATTATAATTAATTACATTAATCCTTAATTAATTACATTAATTAATACCTTCATTGATTAATTGTTCTTATTAATCAATCATTAATTACATCATTAATTATTTTAATTAATGATCCTAAATTATTTTATTTATAATTACCTTATTAATTTAATTATCACTTATCCCAATTGATTAATCATTCTTGATTATTCACAATAAGTAATTATCTATATTTAATTAATTACATCTCTTTATTATCTTTAAAATAACTCAATTATCAAAACCCAAAATTAGTTACACTAGGTAATTAACTATTAATTACTTACTTTAAGTAATTAATCAACATATTAATTACATAATAATTTCACAAAGTAATTAATTTTCCAAAAATTCCTTCATTATCCAAGTATCTTTCAATTAAAATTACATCAAACAATTTATCTTTTTAATTACTTCACTAAATAATATTTCAATTTTAATTACATTGGTAATTACTTCTCAAATCAACCAGTGATTAATATAAATTAATTAAACTTAATTAATTAACTTGATTAATCAAAATAACTAAATTAATTACAATCAGTAATTAATTTTCTTAATTACTTTCATTAAGTAATTACACTTAAATAATTCTCAACTGATTATCTTTAAATTATTTAATACAATTAATCATTAAAATTAATTACATTAATTATTTATAAAATAATATTAAGTTAATTACCTTCATTAACTAAGTACAAAACTTTAATTACTTTTTTCCAAAGTAATTAACTGAAATTAATAAATAATAATTACAAATTTAATTTCCTATAAACCCATTAATTAATCTCTAATTATCAAATAAATCGAGTGATAATCAAAACTTAATAAATTATTAATTACTTGATAAACAAGTTCAAATCATTATTTTAATTAAATCAAACATTATTTAATTAATTCATTTCTTAATTACAATTTAAATCAAATTTAATTAACTTACTTAATCTTTTAATTAATTAAATAAAACCCTTAATTGATTAATTAATTATCCAAATTATTTATTAAATAAATAAATTAATTATAAACTTAATTACCTTGATCAAATAATAAATTATTAAGTTCAAGTCAACTTAATGAAAATCATTAATCTCATTAATGATTTGATTATCATTACCAAAGTAATTTATAATAATTTGCTTTTAAATTTTCACTAAATTCCATTTTAAATTAAAATTAAAATAAGTCAAACTTAAACAAGATTTAATTATTTAAAACCTTTTATTTCATATTAAAGAATTACTTAAGGTATTTTTAAAAAAATAGTTTAACCCATAATCAATTAAAATATATTTAAATTATAATTAAATATATTCAAGTGATTTTTGAAACATTTAAATTCAAATCTTATTTCATTCAAACCAGAATTCAAATTGTGTTTCAGTTTTCAGATTTAAAATTTAAAATCCCGTTTTAAATTTCATTTCAGATTTATAAAACATATGTTATAAAATACTAAAATATTCAATCCTGATTACAACATTTAAATTTATCACCTTATTCCCTTTTGAAGCTTCAAATTCAAAATTTCAAATTGGGATTCAGGGTTTCAAATCCAGATTTAAACTTAAATTTTAAATCTTGATTTGAAATCTCATTTTTTCCAGATTTATAAATCATTTTATAAAACACTGTACTAGTTTTAGTTTTAAATAATTTATTTCTACAAATTTTCTATTTGAAATCTGGAATTCAATTCTATTTGAATTTATAATTTAAACTTGCTTAAACCTAATTCAAATTTGCTTTGATTCTTAGTTCAAATCTTGCTTTGCTATCCTTATTTAAATTTAGTTTAATTTTTTTTTTAAAAACCTGAAACAGTCAGGTTACAGAAAACAAATCCTGCAACTAAATAAAACTACCTGTGCTCAACACTAATTTACTTCGAGTAAACTTTCACCTAACTTCGAGTCACATGCTCAAGCTACTCGAGTATTCCCCAAGAACATTTCCCCTATAATTCCCAGAAACCAAAACCACCTCCAATTTACCTCTGTGCACATGCACGTAGCTATGGCCAGTTTTCGATCATCAACGATGATCATCTTCATCCACCAACCCCTCTTGAATCCAACACGATCATCAAAGCATCAGAATACTTCCATTTACCCAAAATCAAACAAAGTAGCCTCCCTTTAAAACCTGGAACATAGTACACCCAAAACCCCACAACCCTATCAACGACGAATTCACCTTCCTTCGACCATCGTTTAGGTCGAAACTTCAGCCACCACCTTGTTATGAACCCAGCTACAATATCCCAAAGTGGCTTCACACTCGGTCAATCAGAGAAATAAAACGATTCTAATTTCTAACATGTTCAAGAAATAGGGGTACAGAACAAATTTGACCACCACTGTCTCCATATCAATTTGATCACCGTACAACTATTTTTCCTTGGTTCCCTGATCACCCATCTACCATCATACAAAAACATGAACCCCAAATTCCCCTGAATCATCAGAGTCACTCCAAAACCCAATTTTGGGTCAAAACAGTAATGCACAGTCAAACCCCATTTAGAAGTACGATTTTACATTTAAAAATCCTGAATTTGTCTAAGGTTTTGATTTGTATACCTGAAATGCTAAATTAACAAATTTGAATTTTAACAGTGGCCTGATTTTTCCCCTCTAAACTTGATTCCCTGAGTAAATTACAGTTTCTATTTAAGTTAAACAAGTTTTTATAATTTAATTCATAGCCTAAACAAACAATATTCACATAAATCCTAAGTTTTAAATATTAATATCAAAGAGGAATGATTTAAGTTGAAACCAAACTTGAATTTTAGAACAGAAACGTTCTACATGTATTACAAGATCTTCAGATAGCTCACATCATAATTGTACAGAAATTTTCAACAAATATTCAAACACAACTTATTTAAAACATTATTTAAACAACCAGATTTTCCTTACAATTAAAAAAAAAAATATTACTCACCTTAAATCTGAAGAACAGAGCAGTTTACAGATCTTGAAAAGCTTTGAATCCAGGTTGAAAAGAAAATGCTTCAAACTACTGATTTGATGATGATAGGATTTTGGTTTGAACTTTCTTTGAAAATAGAATTGAGTTGGTGAAGCATGACACTTGAAAATAGAGATGAAAATGCTTTACATGCTTCAGGCTTTAAGAAATATAGGTTTTTCTTTTATGATTCCAGATTGAAGAATGCTTGCATTTGAAACTCCAACCAAAATTAGATGCATGCAGGTCATTTTTATTTACTATGATGATGATCAGTTCTAGAGAAATGCAGTGATCTTCAGGTTGATTTATATTTTTCTTCTTTTGTAGGAACTTGATATGTTGGGTTGTAAAGAAATGCAGTTGAAATTTTGAGGAGTGATTTAGATATGCAAACACTTGATTTCCATAGAAGAAATGCAGGTGATCAACAGATTAATTATATGCAGGAATTGATTTGAGGAATTTAAGATTTAAGTGTAATGGTTTCTTCTTGTTTTCAGCTGGCTTTTTGATTTTAAAAAGAGAATAAAGGAAAGTGAAAAAAATGTTTTAAAAGGCTGAAATAAATTTATTTATAATAATGAAAAGATTAAAATCAAATGACACTCGTCATTTTGTTTGTTTTACTACTTAAAACATGTATTTAAGGTTACTAATATGTTAACACTTGTAATTTGATTACTTCATAAGTTAACACATGTCTTTTACTTAATTTAGTTATATTTTCTTTTTATTTAAATGTTAGATAAAGCTTTAAACTTAATTTATTTATATTTATGTAAATATTTGATTTTCTTATTTTAAGAAAATGTAAATAAAACAAATTATAAATTAAAACTTATACAAATATTTTAGAGAATCAATTAGTTTGAATTTCAAAATAAAATTCCAAATTCAAATTAACCCTTTGAATCCCAAATTAAAATCAATTTATTTAATTTAAAATGATAATACTATTTTCCTATTTTAATTCTTCTTTATGTTTATGGGAAAATTAATACATTTATTAATATGGCTTGAAAATAATCAATTTAACAAATTTTTATATGATTTATAAAAAGATTATAAATCACTTTTATTATCAAATGAATTTAAATCATATGCTATCTTGTATTTTAAACTTATATAAAAAAATTCCAAATCATATTAACAAAATAATATTTAAAAAGAAATAAAATCAACTTTTATTTAAATTTAAAACAAAAATTAAGCTAAGACAAATTTTAAACAATTACATTTATTTTAAATATTATCAAACCATATAATTACTAGTTTAAATAGATTTTTGAAAGCTTAATATTAATTTAAAACATAATTTCCTAATTACTCAATATTTTATTAGAATTTATAACCAAAACTTTATTTATTTATTAAATTCCAAAACAAAGATAAACTATAATATATATATATATGCATAAATATATACACACATTATAATTTAAAACATTTATTTTTACTTTCAGAAGATTAAAATCACAAATTAAATATTTATTTAATCTGATTATTAAACCAAAACATATTTTATTAATCAATATTGTCAACATCAATTTAATTTTATATAAAGATTATTAAATTGATATTTTTCAAAAATTTCAGGATATCACAGTAAGGATATCTTGATAGCTGCGTGATGAGATGCAGTATCCATGGATATTTTCAGAAGATGTTTTCTTTTGAAGCAGTTTTAGTAGTAGTCGAGGAGCAGTCTTTACCTGCCGCATGGAAGACTTGTCTGTGTAGAAGTTATCAGGATCTTTAGCAAGGATGTTGGCTGTTTGGAATATGAGACTAAGTCTATAAGTTGTTTCGCTTCGGCATGGTCTCGTTTGTTATTCCTTAAGGAGTGCGAGATGTTAATGCTTGGTTTGGAGCCTGAATTTATTGAAAGGTTGTCTGCCATCTCGAAGGTCTTTTGTGTGCTTTGTTGATGATTTTGGTTTTCGAGAAGCATTTGGATTACAAGTCTTTGGTTAGTTGTGGTTGCAGTGCAACTCGAAGTGTTCGGTGTGCTGTCGAGAAGATCTTTTAGTTTCGCAGTATCATTGAGGTAGAGTTTGGAAGCTGCAGTGTGGCCCGTGTCATCGATGGTTCTAGAATCTTTGTAGTTCTTCGACCAGTAGTCCAGGTAGATGGTGAAAGTTTTCTTAAAGGGTTAACCTTTGTTCGGAGAAGCTTTAAGGATGTTCTAATTGGTAAAGAGAGGACAGTTTCTTTGGAATCCGAACCAGGTAGGATCGCAAAAGTGACTTGCGATTAGATTGGAAATTTTTCTTGAGCAGTCTTTTGTTTGAGACTAAGGATTCTCATGTGCAGTAGGAGCTGCTGAAGTGATCAGAAGGTTGTCTGCATCTGGAATTGAGTTCCATGTTGTTATGGTTCCAGAAGCGTTTCTGGTAGTTAGCATGATAGTAGGATGGTTATTGGAGAGAGAAAGTTGGTGTAGCAACTTATATTTTTGGAATTTGGATTGGTTAGATCTTGTTTTTGGGTTGGATTTCTGTTATAAGGTTGTGTGACCAAGTCAGATAAGTCACTCAGATTTTATGGATTTGATGAACAAAGTTTCCCGGATATATTGGATAAGTTATATTCGTGTTCGTCAATAGTATTCTCTTCTATTTCAGAATCAGAGTTGTACAGCGAAAGCGAGGTAGTGGCTGTGCAAGGAAGGAAGCAAGTTCAGTTTGTTATTTTTGGAAGTAGAGCTTGTGTTTTAGATTTCGACGGATTTTGGAAGACTTTTCTATTGGATAAGATCCAGGAAGTGGTTTGTTTTGGTCTTATTGTTTCTGGGAGCATCAACATAGGTTGAGCTGATCAGGAAGAAAATTGGCAGCCTAGGATTGTTTGTTGAGCTATGCAGATATGAGATAAGGAGTTTGGAATTCGAAGTTGGAGACTTCATTGTTGTTAAGTTTTCTCTGGTTAAGAGAGCAGTAATTGGGTAAGATTGATTGGTTAGTGCTGTGGCATTTGGGATTTCTTATCTGTGTTTTTGATAGGATAAGATTGAATTGCTAGTTTGAATAACTGGAATTCATTATATTTCACGTATCTCTGAGGGAGTACGTGTATGATTCATCATTGGTTGTTGAATTTGTAGTCCAGTTGGATTTTGGAAGATAAGCTAGATTGAGTATAGTCTGATATTCTTTTCAAATTGATGGATCTAGAGATGAGAAGAGCTTAGGATTGTGGTGGTGTAGTTTGTTTAGCTTTTGTAGAGCGAGTCTCCCAGTAATTTATCCTTGGGAAACTCGAGATAGTATTAGAAATTTATTCTGATTTGCATTAGGATAATTGGTTAGGTTTGTTTGTTCGATTGATTGCTATTGTAACAACCCGCCTATTTAACGATTACATATTTAAATGTTTGATTTAAATATGGCGTCGTTATTCGGATTTTGGGGTCCGAAATGTCCCTTTCTACAAACGGCCGAATTGGGACTCGAAACCATTTCCATTGAGTCCAAAATGTCGTTTGCGATCTTTTTGAGTATAATCTTTGATATGTTTGGAGTAAGTTGAATTTTGCTACTTTTCTATTGGGTTTAGGGTTTGGGTTCAGCCCACTAGCTTAACTAATACCCTAACTCAGCCCTCTCCTCTCCATTCTCTCATTCCACTCTTCTAAACTCAAGCTCCAACTGAAAATGGTGGAAGGGAAAGGAAAATGGAAATTGAAAGCCCTAGTTTCTTCTTTGCAAACTTGATTCTTGCTCCAAAATCAAAGGGAATCCATTGGTAAGTTCATCTCCATCTTCTCCATCTCTTCTCCTCTTCAATTTCAGTAATTTCCTAACCCTAACGTAGGAAATACTTGCTTTGATTCTAGATTGAAGCTTGTAGTGTTGAAGTGGAGTGTGGTTGGTTGATCTTCTCCTTGCAATTGTGCTTCTTCTCCTTTGTTTTTGTGTAAAAAGGTGAGATTTGAACTCACATCTACTTCTCTTGATTTCGTGGGTGTTGGGTATGATTTCCTAACAAGTATGCATGTGCCATTGTTTTGGATTTGGAAAAAATTTACATTTCATTGAAAATAGGGCAGGAAGTGCAAATCATCAGGTTCGGCCGACCGAACTCAGGGTCCGGTCAACCGACCTGCTGCCCCGAGCCATATTTTGTTTCCTGCATCTGTCCGGCCGACCGAGCCCTGTAGTCCGGTCGACCGACCAGCTCTGTTCTGCCTGTTTTGCCTATTTTGCATATTTGATTGTTTTTCCGGATTTTATCGATTCAAGTTGGTTTTTAGTAGTTGTTATTGCATCTTTGACTTTGATAACTTATTCTTGACTTCACCCACGGGTTTTTATAAAATAATCTCTCGAATCATATTTAAAAGCTCGTTTCTCCAATTTATAAATTCTATTTAAAACACACACTTTCGCACTTCGAGCGAAGTGGAAGGGTGATTAAATGGTTGGGCAAAACACGGTCCATGAATCTGTGCGTTTATCTTTCCGATTAGTCCCCGACCTATTCGATTGATTGTTTTGACCTTCGGGTTTAGTTTACCGATGATATGAGGTGAATTTTGTACTGCTTTGAGTGTGAAATAAACTAACGGATAGTAAACCGTTTAGTGCGAACGGGTGGTTTTGGGACTCACGTTACCACTTTTCGGATTCCTTTCTGGGAGTTTGTGACACATATCGCCTTTGGGATAGTGTCTTCGGACTGTCTCCTTCTGGCTTGTTGCCTTTAGTATCGCTTTCGATGTTTTCCGTTATGCGCCACATGGGTGATATTGGGTTGCTATAGTATCGCTTCCGATGTTGGCCGTTATGCGCCACATGTGTGATATTGGTTTGCTATTGTATCGCTTCCGATGTCGGCCATTATGCGCCACATGGGTGATATTAGGTTGCCCTATTGTATTGCTTTCGGAGTTGGTCATTCGTTACCGCTCGAGCAATTTTTATGATGTTTCAATTGAGATGTATATTCCCTTGGTATCGCCCTTCGGTGTTGGTCTTTTTGAGCCGCATGATGCGTAGCGTTTACCTTGTGGAACTTGTATACCTTATTGGTATTTGTTATTTGCCTTTTTGGCTTGATTTGGGATATTTGTATCCTTTGTTTCTATCTGTTGCCGATGATATGAGGCTTGTTCTATATGATTCATCTTTTGTTAGATGATTGTGTTATCTCCTTTAGAGATATTTGTTATGCTTTGTAACCTTGCAGGTTTATGATTGTTCAGTTTATTTAACTAATTTGTTATCTAGACTGACCCGTGTATTTTATACTCGGGTCAGACCGAGATGTTTCAGGTTAGGTGCTTTGGACTTAGCCTCTTTTGCTTCCGCATGGACTACTCCGCTAGCTTCTTTTTGTCATAGCTTTTTGTGTAGTCCTATTTTGTTGTAACTCTGATATGTATTCATGTGAACTCGTCTGTATATTGTGGTTTGCTATACCATTTGATATGTATCATTTTGTATACTCTGTTATGTATCTATATATGTGTATGTGATGATTTACTGTTCTGTGATGTATATTACATTTGAGTTGTTATATTCTGTTCTGATAGATCCTATATCCATTGTAGTCTTGCTTTAAATATTTATTGAATACGTCGAACTGTTTGTGATTCTACTTTTCGACATGTTTAGTGAATAGTTAAGGTAAGATTACACATGGTCGCTCCTATCCAGCCTTATTCTCCGTGTTAGCAGACGGTATTATCTATACAATACTCTTTGCTAACGTGGGTATAGAAGCGGGGCGTCACAGCGTGGTATCAGAGCTGCGTTCAGAACAAAATATGATAAACACAGAACAGAAGCACATATTATGGTACATCAAAGTGTAACAAGTGTTACAGATCCTTGAATCATCGTGCTTTTATTCCCTCCGTGTTTTTTGGGTAGATAGGATTTGGGGAATACGTCTAGGAATATATCTTATTCCGTAGTATTCCGTATTGAAATATCTACCTTGTAGTTAATCTTTATCTTCTTCAACTTTCAGCTTATGGCTGGAAGAGACAGAGGACGACGCTCGGGTGCTGGGCAATCCAGTGGCTCGCATCCGGACGGCGTTTATATGTCTGCCGATCAGTTTATGGAGTTGTTTAGGAGCACAAAGCCTCCAGTTCCTGCTCGAGTGTCTCCACCTCGCTAGTCTACCTTTGCACGCTTGTGCAGTGATTTTACTCATCTTGGAGGAAAGCCGTTTAAGTGCTCCGAGTCTGTTCTTAAAGTCCAAGCTTGGTTTCGCACGTGCGAACGTATCTTCTCTAGAATGGATATATCTAATCATGATAGAGTTCTTGTAACTTCTAGCTTATTGCGAGAGCGTGCCCTTGATTGGTACGAGCTTCTTGTAGCCGAAATTGATGAGTCTGCTCTTTCTTGGACTCAGTTTCGGGAACGATTCGAACTCAAGTTCGTTCCTGAATCTGAGAAAGCTTTGTTGTCCCGGCGCTTTCTTGAGTTGAAGCAAGGGGAGTCTTCCGTTTCTGAATATGTTGCATCTTTCGAGGCCTTATCTATGTATGGTCTTGAATTCATTAGCACTTCTTATAGGAAGAATATGAAGTTTGTATCTGGTCTTAGGAAATATCTAAAGAAGTCTTTATTGCTTGAGCTTAAGCTTTCCTTTGAGGAGTTAGTTGATTCTGCACTTCATCTCGAAGCCATCGAGGGGGAGTGTGATAGTAGTGATGATGTGGAGGTTTGCCAGAACCCCAACAAAAAGCAGTCTCCATTGGATGAGCCGGAATTTTTCCCTTCCAAGAAGAAAAAGTCCGTTGAATCTGATTCTCCGTCTCAGTCTGCTGGAACACCTTCCATTCGAAAGTGTTTCAATTGTGGTTCCCCGGATCATATGATTCGAGCTTGTCCTAAGCCTCTCTTCTGCCGCTATTGCAAGGAGGAAGGTCATCGTAGTTCCACTTGTCCCATTGCTCCAAATAATTCTCCAGCTGGCAAGTTAAATACAGCTGGTGCTTTTGGAGGTTCTTCTCGAGCATAAGGTATGTCTCCATCTATTTTGGTAGGTCTCTATTTTCTTTGTGATTTCGATTCCAATTTGATGGTATCATTTTATTTTTTAATCCCTCATGACGAGGAAAGTGTTGTTTCTCTCATTCTTGTAGTTTGATAATTTTCTGGTATTTCTGGTCTTGTCTTAGGATTATCACCTAAGCAATCTTTTGAGTAGTGTTAAGGTGTTTTTAGCTCGACCTTACCATCGGTTTTCATTTGACTACGAGTTGCGGAAGTTAGCATTCCACTTACCGCTCTCCGCACTCGTTGTAATTCTTATGAATGATTTGTTGTGTCATTCAGTTTGTCTTGCTCATTTCATCCATTTTATGAATCGAGTATTCTGAGAATATCTCGATGATTCCATTTTAGTATTTTATTGGTTTTGGATGGAAATTAGCAATTTAAAATTTTGGCAAATCTTTTTCATAAGATTTATTTATAAGTATAATTGGATTTCGTTCTTAAACGAACAAAGTGAATTTTTAAAAGTTTTTAGAAACATGTTTATCTTATAAAAGATGGTTTTGTGATTGTATTTTGCCCATTGAGTGCTTTAAGAATTCTGGTCGATGCGCTTGATCAACGTTATCGATAGGAATCTCCTAAACGCTTTGATGAGACAATTTGACACAATAAATTGATTTGAAATAAGAAATTTTTTCTCAAAATATGATTTCATGAAGGTAATTGAAATTTTGAAGCTTTAGCTTTTTGGTAAAGAATTTTATTTGAAAGTTTTAGCTTTTAAGAAAGTAGATTATTTGAAAGGACTCTTTTTCGATACTCTTATATTGGGATTCCCGAAGGGAACCAACATTTTATCTTTTTACCAATACTAGTCGTGTTGGTTTGAATGCCATTCTCTTGCAAAAGAAAACGTGCTATCACTTGTGCTTCTAAATCATAAAAGCCGATAGAGACTAGGTATTCCACTCATGATCTAGTGCTCACGGCTATTGTTTTCGCTCTTTATATTTGGCATCATTACTTTTGGGTAAGGAATTTTGTTCTCCTCACCAATCATAATTTTTGAATGTTTATTTTCTCATAAGGAGCTTAATGATGGCTTGAGTTCCTTGCATCTTATGACCTTGATATTCTTTGTATACTCCCGAAAGGGGGATCGTGTTGCCAATGCACTTTGTTGTAAGCAACAAGTGATTGTTTCTTTGTTGATGTCCGAATGGAATGATCTTTTTACCAAGTTCATAGGACGTTTTATTGTGCTTCTTTTGTTGGGCTTCGGTTCATTGACGTATTGTTTGCATTACGTCGGTGTTTCGAATATTTGAGCTTAGGAATCTAGAGAATTCTCTAAGCAAGAAAGTTCGGGCTTATCTTTTTGTGCCCTTTATTGTGAGTTTCTTCTTCGGATATTCTTTTGTGTTGATATGCCTTTTGGTTGTTACTATTTATTTTCTCTTTAAGTATTGCGAGGACGCAATTTCTTTAAGGAGGGGAGATCTGTAACAACTCGCCTATTTAACGATTACATATTTAAATGTTTGATTTAAATATGGCGTCGTTATTCGGATTTTGGGGTCTGAAATGTCACTTTCTACAAACGGCCGAATTGGGACTCGAAACCATTTCCATTGAGTCCAAAATGTCGTTTGCGATCTTTTTGAGTATAATCTTTGATATGTTTGGAGTAAGTTGAATTTTGCTACTTTTTCTATTGGGTTTAGGGTTTGGGTTCAGCCCACTAGCTTAACTAATACCCTAACTCAGCCCTCTCCTCTCCATTCTCTCATTCCACTCTTCTAAACTCAAGCTCCAACTGAAAATGGTGGAAGGGAAAGGGAAATGGAAATTGCAAGCCCTAGTTTCTTCTTTGCAAACTTGATTCTTGCTCCAAAATCAAAGGGAATCCATTGGTAAGTTCATCTCCATCTTCTCCATCTCTTCTCCTCTTCAATTTCAGTAATTTCCTAACCCTAACTTAGGAAATACTTGCTTTGATTCTAGATTGAAGCTTGTAGTGTTGAAGTGGAGTGTAGTTGGTTGATCTTCTCCTTGCAATTGTGCTTCTTCTCCTTTGCTTTTGTGTAAAAAGGTGAGTTTTGAACTCACATCTACTTCTCTTGATTTCATGGGTGTTGGGTATGATTTCCTAACAAGTATGCATGTGCCATTGTTTTGGATTTGGAAAGAATTTACATTTCATTGAAAATAGGGCAGGAAGTGCAAATCATCAGGTTCAGCCGACCGAACTCAGGGTCCGGTCGACCGACCTGATGCCCCGAGCCATATTTTGTTTCCTGCATCTGTCCGGCCGACCGAGCCCTGTAGTCCGGTCGACCGACCTGCTCTGTTTTGCCTGTTTTTCCTATTTTGCATATTTGATTGATTTTCCGGATTTTATCGATTCAAGTTGGTTTTTAGTAGTTGTTATTGCATCTTTGACTTTGATAACTTATTCTTGACTTCACCCACGGGTTTTTATAAAATAATCTCTCGAATCATATTTAAAAGCTCGTTTCTCCAATTTATAAATTCTATTTAAAACACACACTTTCGCACTTCGAGCGAAGTGGAAGGGTGATTAAATGGTTGGGCAAAACACGGACCATGAATCTGTGCGTTTATCTTTCCAATTAGTCCTCGACCTATTCGATTGATTGTTTTGACCTTCGGGTTTAGTTTACCGATGATATGAGGTGAATTTTGTACTGCTTTGAGTGTGAAATAAACTAACGGATAGTAAACCGTTTAGTGCGAACGGGTGGTTATGGGACTCACGTTACCACTTTTCGGATTCCTTTCTGGGAGTTTGTGACACATATCGCCTTTGGGATAGTGTCTTCGAACTGTCTCCTTCTGGCTTGTTGCCTTTAGTATCGCTTTCGATGTTGGCCGTTATGTGCCACATGGGTGATATTGGGTTGCTATAGTATCGCTTCCGATGTAGGCCGTTATGCGCCACATGGGTGATATTGGGTTGCTATTGTATCGCTTCCGATGTCGGTCATTATGCGCCACATGGGTGATATTAGGTTGCCCTATTGTATTGCTTTTGGAGTAGGACATTCGTTACCGCTCGAACAATTTTTATGATGTTTCAATTGAGATGTATATTCCCTTGGTATCTCCCTTCGGTGTTGGTCTTTTTGAGCCGCATGATGTGTAGCGTTTACCTTGTGGAACTTGTATACCTTATTGGTATTTGTTATTTGCCTTTTTGGCTTGATTTGGGATATTTGAATCCTTTGTTTCTATCTGTTGCCGATGATATGAGGCTTGTTCTATATGATTCATCTTTTGTTAGTTGATTGTGTTATCTCCTTTAGAGATATTTGTTATGCTTTGTAACCTTGTAGGTTTATGATTGTTCAGTTTATTTAACTGATTTGTTATCTAGACTGACCTGTGTATTTTATACTCGGGTCAGACCGAGATGTTTCAGGTTAGGTGCTTTGGACTTAGCCTCTTTTGCTTCCGCATGGACTACTCCGCTAGCTTCTTTTTGTCATAGCTTTTTGTGTAGTCCTATTTTGTTGTAACTCTGATATGTATTCTTGTGAACTCGTCTGTATATTGTGGTTTGCTATACCACTTGATATGTATCATTTTGTATACTTTGTTATGTATCTATATATGTGTTTGTGATGATTTACTGTTCTGTGATGTATATTACATTTGAGTTGTTATATTCTGTTCTGATAGATCATATAGCCATTGTAGTCTTGCTTTAAATATTTATTCAATACGTCGAACTGTTTGTGATTCTACTTTTCGACGTGTTTAGTGAATAGTTAAGGTAAGATTACACATGGTCGCTCATATCCAGCCTTATTCTCCGTGTTAGCAGATGGTATTATCTATACAATACTTTTTGCTAACATGGGTATAGAGGTGGGGCGTCACAGCTATGGCTGATAGTAACTGGATGTTAGGTATGCTTTGCTATTTGAAATTGAATTCTTTGCTGGGTTATTAAATTACCTTTGCTTTTAAATTTCCGGGACGAAATTCTTTTAAGGGGGAGGATTGTAACGACCTGAAATTTTGGGCAATATAAATTTAATAATTTGTATAAATAATTTAACTGGTTGATAATTTTTCTTTATAATTTGGATTTAAATTGATAAATTTATTCTTTTAAAAGTTAATAAATATTTAATCTGATAATTATGATCAATATCTTTCTGACAATTTAAAATATTGATAAGATTTATTTTTCAAAGCTAATGAAATTTTATTCTATTTATAATATATATATCTGATATACATTGTAAATAGAAGATCTTGTGTTTTAAATAAAAGATGAATTTTTAAATTGTAATATATATATATTTGTATATGTTATAATTTGAATTGCTTTAAATTTATTTAATCTATTAATAATTTATAATTTTAATTTAAAGCTTTGTTTTAAAATTAATATTTTTCAAAAGTTAATTTAGTTTAATTCAATTTGTTTTCAAAAATGAGATAATTGTTTGTTTTAGATAAGATAGTTTAAAAAGGAATTTAAACAAAGTTTGTTTTGTTTTCTTTTAAATGCTTCAATTTAAATAGTTATAAATGTACATAAATAAATGTTTTAGGATTTTTAAATCCATAAGAATATATTTGTATTATAATTTATTTTCTAATATTTCTTTAAAGGATTAAACTTATATTTAAATATGTAAATATTTATTTATTAAAGAGAATTAAATTATGTAAGTTTATATTACATTTAAATTAAATGGAAAAGAATTAATTAAAAATATTTAAAGACATGTGTAAACATAATAGTCTTCTTAATTACCCTTGTAAAACAATCAAATAAATTTAATGACAAATGTAAATGCTTAAAGACAAGTGGCAACATATCATTTTAATTTTAATAGATGTAAAAGAAGAAAACTTGTTTTTTTCAAAGACTTTCATTCTTTATTTCTTTTCCTAATTCTAATGGAAACCACAAAATTTATTCAAAAACCTGAAAACAAAATGCTACCTGAAATTGAAATCAAATCTGCAAAAATAAAAAGCAAGTTTAAGATCAACCTGCAACATCATATTTTCGGCAATTTACAAAGTAAAGCTTCAACCTGTAATGGAAGGATTCAAATCAATCTGCAAGTTTGAAACAACAATTGGAAGCATGCAATCTATTACAACAACATATTCAAAGCATTCTTTCCTGATTTAATTTCAAGAGCCTGGAAATAGAAAACTGCTCCGCAAATAAAATAGGTGAGTAAATCCTATTTTAAAACAGTTATGATAAATCTATGATTGAATGTTGCATGAAAATGAATTGGCTTTGATGATGAATTTTTGTTTACCCGAACGCATGTTTATAAAAAAATATTGAATTTCCTACAAAAAAAATTAGAATGTTACTATGTTTATAAAACAGTGCCAAATCCTTCAAAATCTCAATAACTTGATTTTGAACACAAATTGGACTGTGATTTGTAAATGAAAGTTGTTTGCAATCTCATAATTTATCACCTAAAATTAATTATAGGGTTTTAAATTAATGAGTTATTCATATTTTTCAAATCTACAGTGAAAAATCAAGTTTGGGCAAAATTTTATAATTTCAAATTCTAGTTTTGAATTTATAATCGAATTACAATTGGAAAGTTAAGATTTTTAGAGCTTGTATCATAATCTTTAATTGTGTAATTAAGTTGAATTTTTGGTTTGAATGGTTTGGGAATTTTTATGAACTACTGATGATATACGTATTAATTTAAGTTGATATTTGGATTGAAGCTTGCATGTATGTTAATGATAATGGGAAAAATATGTTTGGAATTTTCGAATGACAGATTCATTCGAAATCGTTTGGATTAGGATTATAATGTGTTTGAGGTTCGGCTTGGTTGTGGATGTTTTTGCGACTTGAATGTGTGACCGGAGTTGATCGCGACTTGGGAATAGTAGCATGGTGGTTTGCGGTGATGCTTTGAGGTGATTGTTGGAGTTTCCGGTGGTGGTTATGACCTTCGGCGATGGGTTTAGTGGTCGTTACTTTTTGCAGTAGCTCGAGTATAGGTTGAATTTTGACTCGAGCATTTTATCTTCGATCTGGGTTGAGATTGAGGTTGTCGTCGACGAGTGGGGTTGGTCGGCAATCGGAGGAGGGCTCGGCGATGCTGGGTTTGCCGTGCAACGTGCACGTGGGTTGTTGCGTGCATGGTTTGAATCTGGAAGTGGAGCTTTGGGGAAGACGTTTGGAAACTCGAAGCAGCACTCGCGTTATTCTCGCATAGGACCTGAAGATGGTGGAGTTGGTTTTGCTTCGGGGAAGGCACGGGTGAATTGAGTGTTTTACTTGAGATTTTTCTCGGCTTGGTTCTGTAGTGATAATGCAGGTTTTGGCTTGTTGTATAAATAAGTATAAATCAAGTTAAAATTTTAAGAACAAGTTTATAAAGGAAGTGAGGTATAAAGTTAAACTTGTTATTTTTAAAAACGAAAGTATATCAAACATTTTAAATTGAAGTTTAATTTTATATTTAAAATTTAAAAATGTTTCAAGATGTTTGCTTGAAAATAATTATCTTAATTAAGTTTTAATATTCAAATTTAAAAGAGTGTTTTGAATTTAATTATTAAATCAAAGTTTTAAGTTAAAGTTTTGAAGTAATGTTTTTAATAACAAAATTTTCAATTTATATTTAAAAAAATTAGTTTAATTTGATAATTTAAAGTGTTTTTAAATTTGGAAATGATTTATAAATGCTTTATCTCCAAGTAAGGCTATTATTATGATTTTGTAAACAAAGTTTAATAATTTGTATTTGAATTAATAAGATTTAAATAATTCATATAATTTATTTATGGAAATAAATAAGGTTAAATTGTTTGGATAATTAACTTAAGAATACTTATTTAATCTGATTTGTTAATAAGTTAAGTTTGATTAAGATTTATGGTTTTCTTGATTTACTAGAGATTTTCTTTAACATTAGAAGTTAATTAATTAATTTTTTAATTTATTTTAAATAATTAGTTAATTATTTATTAAATATTAAATAATCACTTAATTATGGATTAATTAAGTGTGATTACTTAATGAAGTAATCAGTGGTTAATATTTCAGTATAATTAAGAATGGAAGAAATTAATTATGGAAGTAATTAATGGTAAGTACTCATGGGAGTAATTAATGGAAGTGATTAATGGATAATTACTTAATGTTATCAATTGAGGAATTGATTAATATAATTGTTTTAAAGTTAATTAATTATGAAGTAATTAATTAATTAAAGGATTAAGGATTATTTAATAACGGGATTAATTATTTGTTAAGTAACTAATTAAGGAAGTAATCTAGATTGATTAATAGAAGTAATTAGAAATAATTACTTATGTAAGTAATTTAGGGTTAACTACTTAATTATTTTAGATAAATAATTAATGTGATTAATTAATTAATGAATGAGACTAATTAATTAACGAAATGTGTTTAGTTAAAGGTTTATTACTAAGTGTAATTAATTAAAGTTTAATTAATTAATAAAGTAATTAATTAAAGATTATTTGTCAATTTAAATTGATTAGTAAATACTTAATTAAGTAATTAATGATTAATTAATTAGATTAATTAATCAAGGTTTAACTTAATTAAATAAAAATTTAATTAATTAAGATAAGTAATTACAAATTGTTTAATTACTAATTATGATTAATGAGTTGATCAATTTCAAGTTAATTATTTAATTAAAGAGAATTATTAATTAATTGGGATCATTAATTAGTGTAATTAATGATATTTATCAAGGTTGATTAATATGAGTGATTTATTTAAGAGTGATTAATTAATTGTAATTAATTAAGGTTTAATGTAATTAATTATGATTGATTAATAAATGAAGTAAATGAAGGATCATTAATTATTGTAATTAATGATAGTAATTAAAGGTTAAATACTGAATATGGTTAAGGATGATTTCTTGAATATAATTAAAGTATAATTAATCAAGGAAGATTGATATGGGAAGATCATTAAGGGATGATTAATTAATTTATCTGGAATAAATTAATGAAGAAGGATTAAGGGTAATCCAATTTATTAAGAGTTAATCAATTCTGTGCATGGATGATTGGTTGATATTGGATGATTGGTTTATGTTGGATGATTGATATTGGGAGTTTGGTTGATACTGGATGATTTGAATATCTCTGTTATGTGTTATGCTGCTGTGTGAGATGAACGTTGTTATGAATTATCTATAGTGATAATGTGATTCATCTATCTGTTTATATCATCCTGAATATAAGATTATTGTTAAAACCCTTAAGCACAACTTGGACGTTAAAATGGCGTTTTGTTTCGGTGAGACCCGGATCGGGTTTCCATATTTGGATAATCCGAAAACCACATTGATTCCAATTAAACGTTAGGTTATGAATCCAAGTGGAGCTTTGTGAAGACTCGAGGTGTAAGAACTATATGTCAGTATAACTCTGTGGGTGATTCCGTGATGAGTTTGACGGAATAGTACTTATAGATTCAAGATGGTGATTTACAGTGCAAGCGTTATGGTCGTTGACTCTGAGGGTGATTCCAAAATGAATGCAACGAGATAGTGCATCCGGTTTCGTTCGAACCCGGAATGAACTTGTATGGATTGAATGCTTTCAGAACATCGTCAAGTGGACGATGAGCATTCTAAGATAGATGTGTTCTATAAAGGTAATCGCAGCCTCAAGCCTCATCAACCGGGACTGGCTAAAACAGGGGAGGTGCAGCAAGGCTTTGTGGGTAGCCCGCACTTGAGAGTGAGATTTACCCCTGTCTAGAGGTCCCTTTCTATTTCGGCTTAGTGTGTGGTTGGTCGCGCTAACTACGGGGTGGTCTTGTTCGGGACTGTCCAGTAAGGGATGGTTCCGGCCTTGTGTTGCAGGAGAGCGGGCGTACTCCTCGGTACGTTGATCTAGGCCACGTACTGTGACGGGCGGTAGCCAGTAGCCCTGCCATTGATGGAAACCCATTTTCCCTACGAGACCCTACGGTTTTTTTGTATTACCCACTTTTGTGGCCAGCGGCTGGAATTTAGTAGATGTAACAATTTCAGCTATTTCATATTTACTTCAAAATCCTAGACACTATTATAATATCACTAGATTTCCTATCAAATGTTTTGGTTAGGAAAGGTAAAAACTTTTCCATGTTTATGTGTGGGAAGTCTTACGTGGTACCTTTTCTTTTCAAAGGTTTTTCTAAAGTTAACAAATTTTAAACCGTTTACTCACACCAGACCCCTATCTGACCCGAGTATTTATTTTCTATTTTATTAAACTCTTGGGTACTCATATTATGTATGATTAGTAAGTGATTCAGGTTTGCTTGACAAATTCTGGAGGAGATATGGAGCAGGAGGCTTCCACGTGTAGATATATATTATGGTTCCGCTGTGTTTGTTTTGTATCTGTATGTGTTGTACTTGAGTTGTATAGTTAGACAGATGTTTATAACTGTCTAATCTGTGTTGTATAAGTTGTGTACTCTGATGTAATGTGATACTATATAATATTTTATGTGATATATTATATTTCATTCGTTCCGCTGTGAGTTCTCTAATGTTGTTGTCTTTCTTCTTTCTCTTTCTTTTCTTCTTCTATCCCTTTCTTTCTTCACTGATGATGCGATTTCCTAGAGATAGGAATTCAGATCGTCAAAAAGGATGTTCTGTAGAGGTAATTAGCATCATTAGCCATGTCAAGCCATCCTACTTTAGTCATTTCAAATTCGAACAAGTGCTGGGGTCTAATAATTATCATTCTCTTTCTTCAAATCCAGAAAACATGCGCCAAATTCAACCACTTTATTTTGGATTCTCCTCCACATACATAATTGTTAATGTGGTTCCAATATTGACTTAGTGTATGCCAATAAGTGGCCCAGTCTCTTTAACAACCAAACATCGTTTTACACTTCGGTTGGTTCTTTCACATTTTGGAAATGATTCATACTTGATATCAAAGTATCATATTTAGTTCAAAAAATTATTTCATTTCAAAATCTCGTATTTACACAAAATATGTCAATTCAGTTCGATATATCATTTTTACTTCAAAACTCAATTCGAATTACAATTTAGGTTCTAACTTCATTTTAACGCAGTTCGCATTGAAATCCTTAACTTAAACAAAAACATTCCAAACATGACAATAAATTTTTGAAAATTGTTTGAATAGTTTAAATAGTTTAGAAGTTATAATAGTTTAGTACAAAACAGTTCCAGCACTGAAAATGGTTTATATAGTAAAATAGCTTGGAAAATCAAAAAAGTTTGAATATTTAGAAAGGTAGATTATAAACAGTTTATATTTAAATAATTTGCTTGAAAATAATTTCGAATCAAATTGCCTCTTTCAATTTCGAGAAATCTGGATCCAAGTCCAAATTCCAATCAAACTGATTCAATTTCAATTATTCCAATTCAAATTATTTTCAATCTCATTTCAATTCATATCGACTAAATTTCGATTTTAATTCGAATTAACATCGATTCCAATTTCAATTCAAATCAATTTCGATTTAGATTTTCATTTATAACTTTGATTTTTATTCAACAATTCAATTTAATGGTTTAAATTTCAATTCAATTTTATTTTAAACCATTTCAATCTATTGCAATTTCAATTTCAAATTCAAAATACCAATCTAAATCAATTAAATCAATTCAAACTTCATCGTTTGAATTTAGATTCAAATTTTCAAAAATATTTCAGTTCCGTTCTCAAATTTTGAAATATCGATTTATACCACTTTTAATTAAATAACGTTGAAATTCAAGTAAAAGTTTAAACCTTTTAAAACAATTCAATTTCAATAATTCATATTATATTTCAATCATAACTTCAAATTCAAAATTAAGTTCTTTAAAACAATTTCTTTTAACCAATTTTAATTTCACATTTCAAGCTTGGGCTCGAAAATATTTCAATTCCCATATTTCGATTCAATCTTATTTTTATAAAACAAAATCATTTGAATATTTTCAATCCAAGAATTTAAAATTGTTTAATTTAACCAATCCGATGTACGTATATAATTTTCTATCTATGGCCAAGTGATCAATTATTTCAATTTAATTTTGGGAATGGATATATATCATTTCAATCCAATTCGAAGTGTCATAGGTATATATTATTCAACCTATTTCTTAATTTGTTCGAAATAATTCAAATAGCAGTTTATATACTGTCAAATAATATACAAGGTGATAACAGGATATATATAAAATAAATGAACATTCAATCATCCAACATATCAACCAATAGCCTTCCATTACAATCAACATCCAAAAAAGTCAAAATATCACAACAGTTAACTAGTTATCAATATCGGATATCTAACTGGCAATTTAGTTTCAATTTCAAATTTAACTGTCAATTTAAATTCCTATCAGTTCAAATCAACTCAATTTAAATGTCAGTTAAATTTACCAAACAATGGTTAATAAACATAAACCACTTCATGATTTTAATTTAACTAACATAAAAAAATTTAGTACTTCGTATGCGTTTAAAACACTCACCTTTTATTTCAAACTGAAAATATTTCAGGCTCAAATAAATTCCAATTGGATTCCATGGCGTAGACGACGTCGATAAGTATCTACTGCAACTCGTTTCTCTTGAAACGGACCTCGTATGCAAAAGTTATGCAATAATTCAAATGTATAATTAACAACCTTGATTAAATAAAATAAAATAAAAAGAACCTAACACTCATCGTACATGCGAAGCCCAGGCCCGCCTCCTTCTCCTTCTTTCCAGGTTGTGTTTCTTCATCTCGATTTATTTTTTCTTATTATACGATCTACGAACGCTACTGATCGGACCTACACCGTCATGCCCCAAGCCACGCGCGTTGCCTCCTGCACCTTCTGCTGCCACCATTTGATGAAAAAATCCAAAAACTATCGTGACTTCTAGCTCAGATCTTGGTGAATTCGAGGCGATTCGCCTTGATCCAATCGGTCATCTTATAGAGCTCGTCGAGCTCTACAATTTTCATTTTGGAGTTGTGCGAATTCAATGACCAAATTTGGAGATATTGCGGAGAAAAGGTGGATGATTTTCTGCCAATAATCGTTTCTTAGAGAAGTGGCCAATATTTCTTAAGGTTTGGTTACATGAATATGAGAATAACCGTGTCCTTATGTATAAATTCCTGACAAGATCATACCTAAATTTTCCAAACTCCAAACGAAGCGTGCCGCTTGGCGTTCTATAGGTTATACCCTCATTCCGAACACAATGGAATAGGTATCGGGATCCAATTCCATCACATTCAGAAGACAGTTTTTAAAAATCAATTTTTTTAATTAAATTCTGAAATAAATTCTACATGTTTGAAGCTCGCATAGCCAAACGATAAGTCCACCGCTATGAAACTTGAAATCCTATCATAATTCACTGTTACGGATCCGATGAAACTGGTTTCATCAAAATCCGAGATAGTGCGTAAAATGGCTATTTTTATCCATTAATTCAAACAAGAAATTTCATAAATTTAATTTAGTCACTTTAACTTAGAAGTTAACAATCTTCATTTGTTAACGCTAAAATGTGAAAGCTAACACCCCGGTGTGTGAAGTGTAGTTGTGAAAGCACCACTCGGTAGATCGGGAAAGAATTACAAGCAAGTAATAGCGGAAAAGCAGTAAACAACAACAATTTTATAGTGGTTCGGCTTAAGGGTATAGCCTACGTCCACTCCAAGTACTTTTATTAATAATCCCGTTACAAGCTGATACAATTCTTCTCAAGTACAATATACTTCAAGTTACAAGTGATTTGGACAAGTAGCTTAAGCTTCAATGTCGATTAAAGTCCTTAAATTCATGTTGAAGATGTGTGGTTTCTTCGTGAAGTTCTTTGATGTATTCCTCTAATCTTGAAAGCTCTAAGTGTTGATGAAGTTCTCAATGCAGCAAGGTGACGGTGTATGAAGAGAATGTGCCAAAAGTCCTCTTGAAGTTGGAAGTGGTTGTCTATTTATAGGCGTGATTTTCTAGGCAGAATTCTCCAAGTGTTAGGTCGTCTTCGACCTAAAGTAGGTCGTAGGTCGGCAACGACCTAATGGTATGGGATCATTTTCTAAGCCTTGGGTCGTGGATGACCTAAAATAGGTCGTAGGTCACAAGTAGGTAACGACTTACTGAACCTCTCATCCCTGATGTATTTCGTCTTCGCCTTCTTAAGTTGTGAGCGACCTATCATAGGTCGTGTGAGCTCTATAGGTCGCGGCGTCCCCTTAAATCGTTAGGTTGCGAAGTCTTTAAACCGCTAGGTCGCGGCCTTCCTTAGGTCGCTGAGAACCGTTAGGTCGCGGCCTTCCTTAGGTCGCTGCGAACCGTTAGGTCGTGGCCTTTCTTAGGTCGCTGGGAACCGTTAGGCCGCGGCCTTCCTTAGGTCGCTGAGAACCGCTAGGTCGCTACTCTCCATAGATCATAGGTCGTGACGGTGCTTAAATCTTTAGGTCGCATAGTTGCTTTATGGAGTTAGGTCGTGCCCTTTCTTAAATTGCTAGGTCGCGTGTTCGGTTAGGTCGCTGATGAAGAGCAGTTAACATTTGCCCCTCGAAGTATGGGCCTATGACATAGGTCGCGTGCTTCGACTCGACTTAGCTAGGTCGTGAGCGACCTAACACTTGTATCAACACGCATGCCTATTTGCCTTCCCACTTTTACCTCATATAAATATGTTAGGTCGTTTTAATTCTTCTTCACCTCATTGCTCTGACCTCCTACCGCCACTAACGATTTTCTGAACTTCAAAAGGCGAATTCAAGTTCAATCGTTCACCGATTCATCCTTGCTACCAAATTACGTAAGTGCCTTCGGTTTCTCTCCATTCCACGATCATCGTTGAATCCCAAGCTCTAACCTCCGAACCCCAAATCAATTTTGTACGCCATGCTCCACTTTGAGCCTCGTTGTGATCGATTTTTTATTGTCAGTGATTATTGTTGTTGCAGCGATTCACGAACGCACAATAATGAATTTGATTTATGATAGATCGGAGGTATTTTGAGTCGGTTTTCAAATGGTTTAGTGGTATGGAAAGATGGTGAATCTCATGAATAGGATGATGGATTTAAGTGTGGTGGATAGCGGGTTATAGGGTCCGATGAAGCATTGCGTGGAGAGGAAGTTATTGACCCAGTGAATGTGAGCGATTCAAGACAATTCGCGATCTAAGAACCCCTGTGACCTAAGGAGTAGTTTCGACCTACACTAGGTCGCTGAACGACCTAAGACTATCCATGAGCTAAGAGCTATACTTGGCCAGGACCTGCGCGACCTAACTTTCTGGCGACATAGACTCTAGGTCGTGGCCGAGCTAACACTGTATTGGAATGCCTCATCCTTTACTTTGCACAGCACGACTTAAGAAGGCTTCGACCTATGCTAGGTCGCTGGACGACCTATGACTTGTGAAATTCTGAGAAGATTTGGCTGAATTGTTTGAACATGAATTTTATTGTACTTCTTTGCAGATTATTTTAACTTTTAAAGTTGTCAACCTGTTAAATACAACGTTTGCAGAGAAATGGGACGAATATACTGTCACTGACCGCCCACATCGAATGACAGATTAGTCGATAAAGAATAATCAACTTAAATGAATTGTGTGAATGAAATGTTGTGAATTTATTGACTCAAATGAAGTGTTAAAGCAAAGCTAAAATTTTGTTTGAATTAACACTGTACTTGAGTCTTAAATTAACAAGTCCTGAAATCTCACAATCGATCAGTTATCAATTAGCTTAACTTCAGTTATATTTACTTGTTTATCTTTACTATTTTTGCACAACACTTCACACTTTTTAGGAAACGTGCACCTTCTCATCTGAACATCCAGTCGCTTATGTAGAATGATGTCTCAACAAGAAGAGATGATAGAACACGCTGAAGGGGTTTTCCCGATTGCTATTCCACTAGAGAATCCTCCGGAAAGAACTCCTACCCTTTTGAAATAGCGGGCGCTTAATCAATTATGCGTTCAATTTGGCATTGCCGAGGCAGAAGTTTTACTCCCCGGACCAAATGACTCTGCTGATAGACCACCTTACGGTTTTGCTGCCATTAATCGACAAATGTGCTTGAGTGGAGCAATTCCTCCTTTTAATGAATTTCTCCGGCAAATCCTACTTCGACTGACGATCTCTCCTTTTCAGCTGCACCCCAATGGCTATGCTATTTTGATGGGATTGTGTGTTCTGTTCAGGAGGACTCTTGATCGTCTTTCGAGTTTTGAGGAAATCTGTTACTTGTGCACTTTTGCGAAGAACAAGGACCATCCTTCAATTGTACTTGTAAGAGGTGCGAGGAACCGCAAACTTATTTTGGATTTGCCGGAGAGTGCACATGGATTCCTGAATCAATACTTCTACATTCGTTGCCCCGCAGAATTTTACGCAGACTGGAGAGTAGGAAGTGAGATCTTTTTTCTCTTTAATTTTATTCTAAATTTTACCTGGTTCTTATTGCTAGATTCTCATTTCATTCCTTATTTTTCCAGCACTTCCTCCTCCTTCTAGAGATTCCAGCCATAAGTCAGTTTTTGAAAGGCTAAGCACTGTGGCTGCTGAAGAAAGAAGCGCAAAATTTCTGTTGACAGAAGAACTTCTTCATCAGTTTGAGCTTCTACATCCTTCTCGTTCCACTCAAATACATGAAGTTCCAACGGAGGTTCCTGATTCTCCGACGAGCACTCCTGATGCCCCAGTCTCCACTAAAGAGCACTTGCAGGGAGGAACCTCTATAGAAACTTCACTAGTTAAGTGTTCAATTCTGAAAGATGTTGCGGGGCCATCTGACAAGCCTGTACTTGCCCCAGTTACTGAAGAGGAAGAACCCCCTCAATCTACTAGTGAAGGAGTTAAGAAAGCAAGCTCCAAAAAACAAGATGGCGATGATGTTTTTGAGGGGTTGAGCGATTTAATTGTGACATCTCAAGAACTTTTCAAAGATGATGTTTCTAAAACTGTCTCTTCTGTAATCGAGGCGACATCTTCTTTTCAACAGATGTCAACTCCTCCTACTCAAGTTATCATTACCTCTATTCCACAGAGTGGTTTGTAACTCGATGCGCGTAGTTTACACGTTACACGACACTTTGGATTTCTCATCACTTCTATGCACTTATCTTCTTGTACTTTAAAGATTTCTAAAGCTTATTATTTTAATTCCAGATTCTCCTATGGGGCGCAGCGGCTCGTACTATGATGATTTCCAGCGCTACGGGAGGCGTAGCCAGTATGATTACAGGCGTTACCTTCCTTCTTACAGAGAGTCGGATGAAGAGAGGGCCATCAGGAAAGCCGACGAGAGACGAGCATATGAAGAACGTCGCCGAAGGGAACAAGAAAGACATGATCTTCCCCACAGAGATGATGATACCCAAAAGAGAAAAGCTCATGATGAGAGAGGAAAGAGTCACATAGACGATTCTTCTAGCAAGCGGGCTAGACTTACTGAAGAAACAACTCCTTCAGCTTCTGAACATGTCCCTGCTCAATCTCCTGCTCCCGTTCGCTCCGACATTCAAGCAATCATCAACCGGCCTGCATACCAAGTCGGGCAAGGTCCTCACACTCTTCAAAGTCGATTTCCTCAGTGGTGCCTGAGAGGGGTTCGATTTGATCTCGACTTGGTTCCTCTCGACAAACCGGCTATGCTGCGAAATCTTGATACTGTCAGGACCGATATCGAAAGAATGTCGAACTGGAAAAAACTCGTCGACGAACTTCAGAGGGTTAACCGAGCCAATCTCGAGGCCATGCTAACAATGGAGAATGATAAGGCTGAGTGGCAGAAGACTCTCGAACAGCATGACGCCGAAATGAGAAGTATTGCTTCCTACAATGAAAAGCTGGAAGCGGAAGTAGAAAAACTTAAGGAAGAATTAGCTACTTCATCTACTTTCCATTCACAAAAGGAGAGCATGCTTCAGCAACAAGTACGAGATGCGCATGCCAGTCAAAGAGCAGTCGAAGATAAGCTTGCATACAAGGAAAAGGTCATAGAAGAATATCGTGCTGAAACTGTACAACTGCGAGAACAGACCGGCTCTCAAAGCTTGGAGATAGAGTTGTTAAAAACTCGACTTGCTATGGCCGAAAAGGAGCGCGACGAGGCTGTTGCTGGTAAACTTGCGGCCGAAGAGGCTCATCAAGCAACCAAAGCTGACATTAGCTCCACATTATTCGATTTTTATCTGCACAGCATTTTGGGACGTGGCAGCCTTGCCTTTCTAGGCCCCAAGTATGAAATCACACTGGCTGAAGTTTGGGAGGCAGCACTTGATATGCTCGGTGGTAAAGGTGCTGGATATGCTGAGTCAGCCCTTGAAGAGCATTATCTTGATGATGAAGCCCGTGCCGCTCTTACCAAGGGAAAGGAGCAGCTTGCCAGAGCACGGGCCGGGATGGTGGAAGAGGAGCGTTCTGAAAAAGAAGTACCGCCTACTACCTCTGAACGTCCTCTAGTTTCTCCCGAGGTGGACATTACAGGCTCTAGTGCTCATTCGCCGCCTCCTACAAGAACCGGGGTAATTACCCCTACTGATGAAGAGGCTTTGGAGGACATTGGGGCTCAGAATTATGAGATTGAACTGACGAAGCCAACACCTTCAGGTAATATCGACATTGGTCCGATTCAGGTGGATTACCTGCTTATTCCTCAAAAATTTGATGAGCTTCTCAATTACCTCTTGAATCTCGATGAACCAATATCTCCCTTCTTTCGGGAAGATACTAACATTTTCAATTTTTCTTCTTATGCAGTTGAAACAACAAGTGCCGTGCAGACTTCGCCTTCTCTGGTTATTCCTCCTCCATCTCTTCAGGTGACTCCTCCTTCTGCTTCACAACCTGGGTCACAAGAGGAGAAAATTGAGGCTCTTCATGGTTTGGATGACCCTATTGCTTCGCAGGAGCAAAAAGATGAGGGACTCGAAGGAGGCGAGATCTCCCCGGAGCGGACTCCTTTTGACGACGTAGTTTTATCCGCTCTCGTTACTCCGGGGAGTGAGTCTTCTTCGAAGAAAAGAAAGAAGCATGGGACATCGAAGAGGAGGGGGAAGAAACTTATCACCACTGAAGAGGAACCGGAAATTGCACCAGTTGCACCTCCCTCCCCTTCTTCCCTTATGCCTTCAGACCAACCTGAAAGACCTGAAAAGCTAACCACTCGGCCGGGTAAAGGGTCTAAAGGCGGCAAGAAGAAATGAAGAGTTGAGCTTTTTGATTCCTTTTTTGTGTAACGGTCGGATGTTGTGCAGGCACCGACCCCTGCTTTCTTATTTTGAAACCTGTATCTGCAATATCTGCAATTGAATAAAATGATTCTTTATTTGTACAGACTTTTGTTTGAATTTGAGAATGCATTTATTATTCATTTTTGCACAAGTTTATTTATACGATGTTGCGGTGAGCTTGTGGTATGTTGTTTGAGCATACTTCACCGACATAGTTATACCGCTTTGTATGTAACTATACCATGTTGCCCCTATACCATGAGCTTACTGCAATATCGTATACTTTGAGGGGACTTGCACTCTCGTTTTCTAAAGAATAATTACTTCATTCTCGAAGAGAATTTTCGTAGAGTGCAACTTCCTTCATATAAGTTTCTACGCTTTGTCCTTCGAAGAAATCACTTTTTCCTTTTGCGTATGTATATATTTTGCCAAGTGAATTTTTCTATGTGGTAAAGCGGACCTCTGAATGTACTTTAACTTTCTTCCCCCTTCTCTTTTTTTTTTTTTAGAATAGGTAAAGTCATCAAGTACGCTCTTGATGAGGATTTTTTTTTTCTTCTTTTTTAATAAAAATTTATGCCTCTGAGGGGAGATTTTTTCACGTTTCAACACTTGGAAGTTTTATTTCAATCTCGGTGAAACGTGGGCTTCTGAAGAGGTCTTTCTTTTTAATTGTGTCCCCGGGAGGGGGTTGTACCTCTGAGGAGGGATTTCTCACGTTTCAACACTTGGAAGTTTTATTTCAATCTTGGAGAAACGTGTACCTCCAAAGAGTTGTGCCTTCGAGGAAAGCCTTTTCACGTTTCGACACTTGGAAGTTTTATTTCAATCTCGGTGAAACATGGGCTTCCAGGAAGGTCTTTACCTTGTTTTGCATTTCAACTTTGGTGAAGTGAAATTCCGAAGAGCGGTTATAACACTTCAACTCCTGGTGAAATGTGCCTCGGAAGAGAGCTTTTATTTTGTTTGCATTTCAACTCTGGTGAAGTGTAATTCCGAAGAGCGGTCATAACACTTCAACTCCTGGTGAAATGGGCCTCCGAAGAGGGCTTTTATTTTGTTTGCATTTCAACTCTGGTGAAGTGTAATTCCGAAGAGCGGTCATAACACTTCAACTCCTGGTGAAATGGGCCTCCGAAGAGGGCTTTTATTTTGTTTGCATTTCAACTCTGGTGAAGTGTAATTCCGAAGAGCGGTCATAACACTTCAACTCCTGGTGAAATGTGCCTCAGAGAGGGTTTTCATCGCCTGGAAGTTACTCTCTCATGGTTGGAGGGTCATGACTCCTCCAATCTTTTTTGTTGAGTAGAGAACTTTCTTTTTTGTGGCGTATGACCCATTAGAGGTCTTTATCCTCCGAAGAGTCGTGCCTCCGAAGAGGACTTGTGCTGCCGATGATAGCTTTGGTTGTTCCTCTGTTCACTTGCTTATGCCTTTTCAATGATCCTCTGCCCCCCCCCCTTTTTTTTTTTTTTTTTTTACAAGTAACTTGTTTAATCCAAGGAAGTGTGCTTCATTGTCAGGCAATTTCGTAAGAACGAGCACTAGCTTTTTAATTGGATGTTTGCTTGTTCAAACGATCTCAATTTATTAGCAAAGACCCGTTTCTGTCGAAATCATAGGCTGTTCAATTGAAGTACTTCCTATCTAGGATTTGAATTCGGGGCTCTTGTGACTTGAAATTTGGTGAGAATCACTTGGTCTTTTTATGTGCAAGTTTCACTTCCATTGTCTGCAAAAATTCAAATCGACATTTCAGCAATACATTCTATGTACCTTTTATATCGAGAATAAAGCAAACATGTAATAATAATAAGGAACACAAGATTTATAGTGGTTCGGCCATGAAATTGGGCCTACATCCACTTTATATTCTTTCATTATTTACTTGCATCAGTTTTACAATTGCTTTCAATTACAAGAATCATACATTCATAATTCTTTTTACAATGTTTCAACAAAACTTTCAAGTAAAGTATGGACGCAAATGGTTGCTGTTCCATGCCCTTGGAATTTGATCTCCATCAACAGTGGTGAGTTTGAATGTGCCGTCAAGAAGTTTCTGACCTATTACATACGGTCCTTCCCAATTTGGCCCAAACACACCTGTTGCTGTCATAATTCTCTTCAGGACTAGGTCTCCAATCTCAAAGCTGCGTTGGCGAACTTTGGAATTAAAATGTCTGGCTATTCTTTGCTGATGAGCTGCAATTCTGAGATTGGCCTCATCTCTTTTTTCATCAAGGAAATCTAGCGCTTCAAGCTGTAGCCTCTCATTTTCTGCTTGGTTGAAATGGATCCTTCTGTGTGAAGGAACCTCTGTTTCTATCGGGATCATTGCTTCCGACCCGTATGCTAATGAGAAAGGAGTGTGCCCAGTCGCAGTTTTGTGAGTGGTTCTGTATGCCCATAGTGCAAGTGGTAGCTTATCGACCCAACCACCTTTTGCTCTTTCGAGTTGCTTTTTGATGGTTGATTTGATGATCTTGTTTACTGCTTCCACTTGCCCGTTTGCCTGCGGATGAGCAACTGCTGAAAAGCTTTTCTGGATTTTGAATCGCCTGCAAAAATCTTGGAATTCCTCGCTTTCAAACTGAGTACCATTGTCTGTGATTATTTTCTGAGGCACACCATACCTGCAAATGATATTCTTGGTCACGAAACTTATCATCTTCTTAGAGGTGATAGTAGCCAATGGTTCAGCTTCAGCCCATTTCGTAAAATAATCAACTGCAACAATAGCATATCTAATCCCTGATTTGGCAGTCGGTAGCGGCCCAATGAGATCCATTCCCCAAATTGCAAATGGCCATGGACTGACCATTTGTGTGAGTTCAGTTGAAGGTGCTCTAGGAATTTTGGCAAATCTTTGGCATTTGTCACACTTTCGGGAATAGCTTGCAGCATCATGATTAATTTCTGGCCAAAAATATCCGTATCGGAGAATTTTCTTTGCTAATGTTTGACCACCTGAATGATCACCACATTCTCCTCCATGCACCTCAGCTAGGATTGTTTTGGACTCTTCCCGGGATACACATCGAAGTAATGGCATTGAGAATCCCCGTCTGTACAATCGGCCATCCTGAATTACATAGCGAGAGGCTTTCCTTAGTATCTTTCGTCTTTCTATCGAATTTTCTAGCAGAGAACCTCTGAGTAGATAGTCCAGTATTGGAGTCATCCATGACTCTTGTTCTTGAGATACATTCATAATCCAGTCAATATCCATCTCGTCTATACTTGGTGCTGAAAGGACTTCTACAGGGACCAATCCCAATAGTTGAGCTTCACCAGAACTTGAATACTTTGCGAGGGAATCTGCCTTCATATTCTCTTCCCGAGTAATGTGGCTTATTGAATAGTGATCGAGTTCACATAGGAGTTCCCAAGCCTTTGACAAGTAGGAAGGCAAGCTTCCACCTTTTGTTTGAAATTCCTTCTTGACTTGGCATACAATAAGCTGAGAATCACTGAAGATCTGTAATGCTCGAATGTTTAGCTCTTTAGCGATTTTCAGACCTGCAATAAGAGCTTCATATTCTGCTTCATTGTTTGTTGAAGGAAATTCCAATCTTAGTGCATAACATAATGATCGACCTTCAGGAGTTTCAAGTACCACTCCGGCTCCAGAACAGTAGTCATTTCTTGCGCCATCAACATACATCTTCCACTGGATTGGGGAATCATTGATCGCTTCTTCCTCACCATTATCTTTCTCTATGAATTCTGCAATGAAATCAGCTAAAGCTTGTCCGTTGATTGCTTTTCGGGGGTGATAAGTGATGTCATATTGACTGAGTTCAATGTTCCATTTTAGAAGGCGACCCGAAGTTTCAGGGCGAAATAGGACTTGCTTTAGAGGTTGATCAGTGAGTACTCTGATAGGATGAGCTTGGAAATATTGCCTCAGTTTCCTTGATGCAACTAGTAGGCAATAGGCGAGTTTTTCCAACTTGGAGTAATTCAGCTCTGCCCCAGTGAGTCTTTTGCTGATATAGTAAACCGGATGTTGAATCCTTTTGTCTTCCCGTATCAGCGCTGCACTTAGAGCATGAGATGATACTGCCAAGTATATAAGAAGATCCTCACCATTGCCTGGCCTAGAAAGTATTGGAGGCGTTTCCATATGACGGATCAACTCATCGAAGGCTTTTTGGCATTCGGAAGTCCATTCAAAATTCTTCTTTCCTTTCTTCAGGGCGTCAAAGAATGGGATGCATTTATCAGTGGCTTTGGAAATGAACCGACTCAGGGCGGCGACCTTTCCGTTGAGACTCTGCAATTCCTTCTTCGTTCTAGGAGCTTTAACTTCTTTCAAGGCAGTAATTTGAGCTGGATTAGCCTCAATGCACCTAGCACTGACGATGAAACCTAAGAACTTTCCGGACTCGACCCCAAATGTACATTTCAGAGGGTTAAGTTTCATTCTGTATTTCCGAAGGACTGCGAACATTTCTGCTAAGTGTTCAATGTGATCCGCTGCTTTCCTAGACTTCACTAACATGTCGTCGACGTAGACTTCCATAGTTTTGCCCAATTGCGGTTTGAACATAGCATTAACAAGTCTTTGGTAGGTTGCCACTGCATTTTTCAATCCGAAGGGCATAACTCTGTAGCAATAAAGTCCAACATCTGTGATAAAGCTTGTATCCACCTGATCCGGCTCGTGCATCATGATTTGGTTATAACTGGAGTAGGCATCCATGAAAGATAACAATTCATGTCCCGCAGTTCCGTCTACCAGTTGATCGATCCTGGGTAACGGGAAGCAATCTTTGGGGCAAGCCTTGTTTAGATCAGAAAAATCGATGCACACTCTCCATTTTCCATTAGCTTTCTTGACCAGCACAGGATTTGAAACCCAATTCGGATATGTAGATTCTTTGATGAAGTTATTTTCCATGAGTCGATCAACTTCTTCTTTTAATGCTGCTGACCTTTCTGGACCTTGGGTTCTTCTTTTCTGTTTAACTGGCGTAAACTTTGGGTCAATATTCAGAGTGTGTACTGCAACTTCTGGAGATATTCCACACATATCGGCATGAGTCCAAGCAAAGACATCCAGATTTGCTTTCAGGAAAGATATCAAGATATTCTGAATTGACACATTAAGCTGTGAACCCACATTCAACACCTTATTTGGGTCCTTCGGGTCAACTGGTACTGGAACTGTCGTTTCCACCGGTACCACTCTATTCTCCCCTGCACTGGCTTTTCTGGGATCCATTTCTTTCCGTGCCCCGCTGTGCTCGCCAGTGCAGGGTCCGCCCCGTAATTGCTACAAGGCTGGTTCCTTGATGCGGACTGGGGTTGCCGCATCCTTTCCCATTTCTCTTTTTCTTGACTCTCGCAGCTCTGTCAAATAGCACTCTCGCGCAGCATTTTGATCCCCTTTTATAACTCCTACTCCATTGTCAGTAGGGAATTTAATAGTGAGGCACCACGGGGCTAGGATAGCTTTGAATGCTGCGAGTGTTGGACGGCCAAGAAAAGCATTATAAGCAGAAAACTCATCGACAATCACAAATGTTTGCTTGCGGACCACTTTCCTTTCTGCTTCCCCAAGTTCTACAAGCAGATCGATGGTCCCAATTGGTTGCTTTGGCTCCCCAGTGAAGCCAGCGATCTTCTGTGATGAGGCTTGTACATCGATCATAGGGATTTTCATCTGGTCAAATGTCTTCTTGAAGAGGATATTACATGATGCTCCACAGTCAATGAGGACTCTTCTGACAATGGCCGGTCCAATACCAGCCGAGATGACCAAGGGATCTAGGGTAGGAGCTTCTATACCTGTGGAATCTCTAGCTCTGATAACAATATCATCGCTGAAAGTTTTCTGTTGTTTCAGGGGCGTAGTGTCTTCTAAAACAAAGACGTCTTCTTCGGCTGGAGCATATTTCAAAGCCCTGGAATATCTCTCCATCTCACCCCAGCTCTTGCCAGCTGGGTGAGGCCCTCCTGTAATGACATTGATAACGGGCCTTCCAGATTCATGTCCCGTAGCTTTCTCACCTGTCCTAGGCTGATGAACAGGAACCTGTTGCCCCTGACTTGACGATGCAGGATTGTTGCTATTCTTCTTCACAAATTGCTGCAGTTTGTTTTCTCTTAGCAACTCTTCAATCAGATTTTTCAACTGGCGGCATTCATCAGTCTCATGACCGGGTTGATTGTGGAAGCGGCAGAACTTCCCACTCTGTATGGCTTTTTTCCCGGTTCTCAAAGGGATAGGTTTAGGGAAATCGACGGAATCTTTAGTGGCAAGGTAGATGTGCTCCGGCGTATGTGATAATGGAGTATATTCTGATGGCTTGAAGGATCGGGGCTTCTTCAGATTACCCTGTTTCTTCCCATTATTATTCTCCCTTTTTTGCCCCACCGATTCATTCTTGCGTGGAGCGACAGTGTTGTCTTCTGCTTTCTCCAACACTGTCTTTACTGGTAAAGGACGGCTTTCCAAGCGAATGAATTCATCTGCTTTTTTGTAGAACTTTTCGAGAGAGGTTGGCTCCTTCATATTTAACCATTTCCCAAATTCGCTTGACTTATCAATAGCCCTCATCAGATAAGTCAATATCATTCGTGGTTCAGCATTGTCCACCTCAGCCAGCTCTATATTAAAGCGGTTCAAGAAAGATCTGATAGACTCACCAGGATTCTGCTCTAAACTCGACAGTGACATGATGTCCTTGGCCTTCGAAGCATATAGTCTAAACTGCTCCTTGAATTTTCTGGTCAAGTCTGAAAACTGATCGATAGATCGGACTGGCAACTTGGTGAACCATAGTAGAGCCACACCTTCCAGGTATACGGGGAAATATCGGCACTTTATTTCGTCAGAGGCTCTGGCACCTGTCATGTGCCAATCATATTTATACAAGAATTCATTCGGATCACTTGTCCCTTTGTAAGCTGGGATAGTCGGAGGGATAAACTTCCTTGGAAATTCCGCCTTTAAGATTTTTTCAGTAAACGGAGTTTTACTTGGGGCGAAACCCCATTCCTTCTCATCTTCAACCCTTTGCATACTTTCTTTCATGATTTGCCGGACCATTCCAGAAAGATATTCCTCATCATGTCGAGTTCCAGATCCTCCAACCTCAGGAAGCGTTTGCTCAAAGGGACTAGCAGCCCTTTCAGGAGCATTCCTTTCGTTAGCATTATGAATGTTTCCAGCATAATTCCTTTCACTACCAGCCGGTTGATTGTTTGCCCCAAGTAAATCGTTCAACTTATTCAGAATCAGAGCATTCTGGGCACTTTGAGCCTCTAATTGTGCATTCTGGGCGTTTATCTGCTGGTTTAGCCCTAGAATCACAGCATCCAACTCCGCTTTCGTAACTCCAACAGACGGAGTGGGTTGATTAGGTACAGGGGAAGCGGAGGTTCCCTCTTGAACATTCCCAGATCTGACAGATCTACTTTTCCTTCCAGGAGCCATAATCTCAGATAGACTTCTGGTTTTCAAGGAAATTCTCTCTACAAATCTCTGTGAAGCAATGATGACAGTTTTCCTGAGTTCAATTCTCGGTGAAAGCACCAAAAGTGTTAACGCTAAAATGTGAAAGCTAACACCCTGGTGTGTGAAGTGTAGTTGTGAAAGCACCACCCGGTAGATCGGGAAAGAATTACAAGCAAGTAATAGCGGAAAAGCAGTAAACAACAACAATTTTATAGTGGTTCGGCTTAAGGGTATAGCCTACGTCCACTCCAAGTACTGTTATTAATAATCTCGTTACAAGCTGATATAATTCTTCTCAAGTACAATATACTTCAAGTTACAAGTGATTTGGAACAAGTAGCTTAAGCTTCAATGTCGATTAAAGTCCTTAAATTCATGTTGAAGATGTGTGGTTTCTTCGTGAAGTTCATTGATGTATTCCTCTAATCTTGAAAGCTCTAAGTGTTGATGAAGTTCTCAATGCAGCAAGGTGACGGTGTATGAAGAGAATGTGCCAAAAGTCCACTTGAAGTTGGAAGTGGTTGTCTATTTATAGGCGTGATTTTCTGGGCAGAATTCTCCAAGTGTTAGGTCGTCTTCGACCTAAAGTAGGTCGTAGGTCGGCAACGACCTAATGGTATGGGATCACTTTCTAAGCCTTGGGTCGTGGATGACCTAAAATAGGTCGTAGGTCACAAGTAGGTAACGACTTACTGAACCTCTTATCCCTGATGTATTTCGTCTTCGCCTTCTTAAGTTGTGAGCGACCTATCATAGGTCGTGTGAGCTCTATAGGTCGCGGCGTCCCCTTAAATCGCTAGGTTGCGAAGTCTTTAAACCGCTAGGTCGCGGCCTTCCTTAGGTCGCTGAGAACCGTTAGGTCGCGGCCTTCCTTAGGTCGCTGAGAACCGTTAGGTCGCGGCCTTCCTTAGGTCGCTGGGAACCGTTAGGTCGCGGCCTTCCTTAGGTCGCTGGGAACCGTTAGGTCGCGGCCTTCCTTAGGTCGCTGAGAACCGCTAGGTCGCTACTCTCCATAGATCATAGGTCGTGACAGTGCTTAAATCTTTAGGTCGCATAGTTGCTTTATGGAGTTAGGTCGTGCCCTTTCTTAAATTGCTAGGTCGCGTGTCCGGTTAGGTCGCTGATGAAGAGCAGTTAACATCATTCTTGTTTAAATAAAATTTAAATCAACTTTTAAAATCATTTTCATTCACATTTAGCTCAAGATTCACTTAAATCTAAACAATTTAAGTATCCAATAAATTATATTAATAAATAATAAAATTTCAAATGAATTTCAGTTATCAACAACTATTTTATTTCCGTCTAAATAATACAGCATTTATCGTCCAATTTCAGTTATTAATTTCAAACACATTCAATACATAAAATACCATTTGAATACTTGTTATTGCTAAAATCTTCGTAATTGGTTATTTCAAAATTTATTCTTGTTTATATTCAATAAACTACATAAACAATAATAATAAAATTATTTCTACCCATTTTTATAAAATGATTATATTATATTCAATAATTGAAAATAGTTAAAAATATGGGTTGTTGCATTCTTCCCCACTCAAAAGTTTTCGTCCTTGAAAAGGGGTTAAGTAAGGAATTTAACATTTGATATATTTATTCAAAATAACCAACTTATAAAACATTAAAATCTTATTAAAAAACCATTTGTAGTCTTCCACTATGCCACTTTGATATCAGTTTCATGGAAATTACAACTTATTTATAAAAACAAGTTACAAAATTTTAAAACTTCAAAAATTTTCTAACATCCGAATTTATGGAAAGTTTCGGTGGTGCCTTCTTTGCATGGCTCGATCGTATAAGTTTACAATGCAATATATAACACTAATATATTCCAAATATACATCCCATCTCAATGATGAGACATAACGTAGGGTAAAATATAAAAACACGGCGTGTATTCCGAGATATGTACTCATTAATATTAATACGAGCGAGTTCGCACATATTAAGCATGTAAAAGTAAATCAAATCTGTGTATACATTCAAACGCCCTTTGTATGCACCTATCTTAACTCAAATTGGAATATTAGTCACTTGTAAAAGATATAGAAAGCATGTATAAGTTTAATAGAACTATGTAACATAAATTTTGAATCCAAATCATAAGCACGAGCACAAATACACAACATACAACAATCATATGCCACCAAAAACCAGTTATAACAATGGTTTTACCACCAAAGAAATCATTAAACAATTAATATACATCTAAATAATTCATATCTATATGAATTTATATTATCTAATGTCAATATTTAATTTATACACCATCATTTCTTTTAACATTTAATTGGTTCACTTTCTATTTATTTACATCTATTTCATTTACATTCAATTTATTCAAATTTCAATTATTTCACCTTTTTTACCATAATTCATATAAATCCATTTTCAAAACATTTTATTTATTCATTTCATTAATACATATCGTCAATTTTACTTAAGCAAATTTTATTCTATAACTCAAGTTCATATTAATATATTTTTTCTTTATCTAACATTCACTTATTTCATATTCAGTAAGCTAATATTCAATTTATTAAAACTCATTCCATTTGTATTCAACTTACTTATATCCAATTAAAATCAAAATTCAATTACTCAAATAAATTTTACTTACACCCATTATTCTCATTCAATTTCTTCCACACCCAGATTGCATTTCATTTTATAGTCCGGGTTCTTATTCATTCTATTAATTCATTTTATAGCTTATGTGGAATTAATTCACTTTACCAGTTCAACTTGTTCCATTCAAATCCAATTCAAATCATCTAATATTTATTAAATTAAACATTATTTCATTTAATCCATTACTTGGTTTATTCAACTTTATTTAAGTTAAATTTTTTCATTTCTTCACATTCACATTCGACAAATTTAAAATTTGTTTTTAGCTTAATATTTCTCAAATCTATAATACAAACTTATTCACTTAAATTCCATTTTATTATTTTATCTAATTCATTTCTATTAACACATCTTTTATTCACGACTCAACGACCCAAGGGAATAAGCGACTTAACTACCTAAAGCACAAAGCGGCTCAACATGGCACGACCTAGCAGCCTAAAGCATAAAGCGGCTCAACATGGCACGACTCAACGACTTAAGGAGCTCCAGCGACCTAAAGACTCCTACGACTCAATGGGTTAACGACCTAGCAACTCAGTAAAGGCAATGACCTGACAAGTTAAGGAAAGAGCGACCTAACGAGTTAAGGAAAGAGCGACCTAACGACCTAGCAAGTTTCAGAGTAAAGCCGCATGCACACTGCCTTTTCCATTAGGTCGTTCGCTCACGACCTTAGCAAACCGAGATAACTCCTGTACCACACATACTAAGTCGCTCACAGCATAAACCTCATCCAGGATGGCTCCATTAAGTCGCTAACGACTTATGCTACCTCGGGATCACTCTTAGGTCGCAACTCCCTAGGTCGCTCACGACCTATGACCTCACACGAACTAACTCTGAAATTCCTTTATAAATACTCCACCTACTCCACTTTGGGGGAGGAGGGACTTTGGGTCCTTTTCGAACGCCAAGACTCTATTGTTTTCACAACTCCTACAACACTTCAAACGCCAAAGACACTTCAAAGACCCTTTGAAAAGATCAAGTTCATTCAACATGAATTCAAGGAGCTTTTCTACATCAAAGTTCTAACGATTTGCCTTAATGGTGTTGTAATTAAAGAATTATTGTGAAGCTTGTCACCAAATCTATAAGAGAAGTGATTAAGTGGACGTAGGCTCGACTTTTAGCCGAACCACTATAAAAATTGTTGTCTCTTTACTATTTTCTGCTATTTTCTACTTACTTTTAGTTCCCATACCAACGGGTGGTGCTTTCGCTATATCATAACTTGCACTAAGGTGTTAGCGTCCACTTTAAGCGTTAACATTTTTGGTGCTTTCACTGAGAATTGAACTCAGGACCTCCCGCTTACTAAACGGGTGCTCTCATCATTGCTTCACAAAGATTTGTTGAAAGACTCTCCTTAAGAACCGGATGTCTATCCGAAATTATGGCTCCTAGAAGAAAAATTAGATCTACAAGATCTAGAGATGCTTACGACAATACTGCCACTTCTCCCGCGTCAAATCAAGCCGCTCCTCGTGTTGGAGTCACAAGGGCTGAATTGGATGCTGCAGTGTCCGTATTGTATCAACAAAAGGAAGCCCAGAACACTTTGATGTTGGACAGGTTGAATGCTTTGCTTGGAGTTAACCAGCAACCAGAAAATAATGAAGAAACCTTTGCTGAAGATGTTCATGATTCACAAGGGAAAAGTATTCCTCAGAGGGCAGCTGGCACCGTCGAAGGGGCTCCTCCCCAAGCTAGAGGTTCAAGGCCGTAGCCAACTCTTCGTGAACGTTTGTCCAGGCAAACTTCCAAAAAGATAGCCGACGTCTGTCCCGCGGGGCCTCTAAACGATGAGGAGTACCTCTCGGGAATGATTCGACAAATTATGAAGGAAAGCATGAAAAGGGAGGAAGATGAAAGTGACTGGGGGTTTGCTCTAAGCAAAACTCCTTTTACTGAAAGGATTCTGAAAGCTGAATTTTTGAAGAAGTTTGTTGCTCCCACTATTCCGGCTTATCGGGGGACAAGCGATCCTAAGCAGTTCTTATATAAATATGACTGGCATATGACAGGTGCCGGAAGAACAGATGAGATCAAGTGCAGATACTTTCCTGTGTACTTGGAGGGAGTAGCCCTGCTTTGTTTCGCAAAGCTGCCAGTTCGATCCGTAGATCAGTTCTCCGACCTGACTCATAAATTCAAAGATCAGTTCAGGTTATATGCTTTGAAGGCCAAGGACATAATGTCTCTATCCAGCCTCAAACAAAGCCCCGAAGAGTCTATCAAATCTTTCTTAAACCGTTTTAATATAGCCTTGGCCGAAGTTGACAATGTAGAGCCTCGGATGATTCTTACTTACTTGATGCGAGCTATTGACCAATCAAGTGAATTCGAAAAATGGCTAAAGATGAAAGAGCCAAATTCACTTGAGAAGTTCTACAAGAAGGCCGATGAATTTATGCGCTTAGAATGCCTTGCTGCGCCAACAAAAGTAGTCATGACTGAAGTTGAAAATAACAACGTTGCTTCTAACAAAAAGAAATCTGGTGGACAGAAGAGGGAGAATGACAGTGGAAAAAACAGAAAGATGCGAAGAAAACTTGCCACTTTGGACCTTCAGATTTTACTACCTTAACTGATACTCTAGAAAATATCTTTTTCGCAACCAAGGATGTCGTTGAATACCCCAAACCACCGAAGATGAGGCTGGGGAAAATTTTTGTGCATAATGGGAGATTTTGGCGTTTCCACAATCAACCTGGCCATGACACTAATGAATTCACCATTTAAAGAATTTGATTAAAGAGCTGTTGAGACAGAATAAACTACAACAATATGTGAAGAGAAATAGAAGTGACCCAACTTCATCTACTCAGGGGCAACAAGTTCCTGCTCATCAATTCAGCTCAGTTGAGGGGACTGCAGTACAGGAATCTGAGAGGCCTGTCATTAATGTTATCATAGGGGGTCCTCACCCAGCAGGCAGAAGTTGGGGTGAGATGGAGAGATATGCTCACTCTTTGAGATATGCCCCAACGGAAGAAAATGTTTTTGTCTTGGAAGATGCTGCACCTTTAAAACAGCAAAGAACTTTTAATGATGACATCATATTCCGGGCTAGATACTTTGTTGGTGTGGAGGCTCCCACCATGGATCCCTTGGTGATATCTGCAGGCATCAGACCAGCTATTGTAAGAAAGGTGGTTGTTGACTGTCGTGCCTCTTGCAATGTTCTCTTCAGAAAGACATTCGATCGGATGAAAATTCCCATGGCTGATGTCCAAGCTTCCTCACAGAAAATTGTTGGGTTCACTGGAGAACCAAAATAGCCTATAGGAACTATTGACTTATTTTTAGAGCTTGGAGAAGGGGAAAAGAAGGTGGTCTGAAAATAAACTTTTGTTATTGTTGATGAATTCTCAGCTTACAATGCCTTCTTGGGTCGACCGACTCTTTCCACATTCAAGTCCATTCTCGCCCCATGGCACCTGACTATGAAGTTCCCCACTGATAGTGGCGTCGGTGTTGTGAAGGGGGACCAAAATGTCGGGCGAGAATGCTATCTCATAGAGTTACGGGAGGCAAAGAAAAGAGAAATGGGTAAGGGTGCGGCAGCTGCACTCCGCATCAAAGTGCCCACCTTGTAGCAATTACGGGGTGGACCCTGCACTGGTGAGCATAATGGTGCACGAAAAGAGGTTGATCCCAGAAAACCAGTGCATGGGAGAATAGAGTGGTGCAGGTGGAAGTGACGGTGTCAATACCTGTTGACCTGAATGATCCAAACAAGGTGCTGAATGTGGGTTCACAACTCGGTATGACGGTTCAGAATATGTCGATATCATTCTTGAAAGCAAACCTGGATGTATTCGCTTGGAGTCATGGCGACATGTGTGGAATATCTCCAGAAATCGCAGTGCATGCGTTGAATATTGATCCAAAATTCACACCCGTAAAGCAGAAAAGAAGAACCCAAGGTCCTGAAAGATCGACAACATTAAAAGAAGAAGAAGAACGGCTCATGGAAAATGACTTCATCAGAGAATCCACTTATCCAAATTGGGTTTCTAATCCAGTGTTGGTTAAAAAGGAAAATGGAAAGTGGAGAGTATGCATCGACTTTTCAGACTTAAACAAAGCATGCCCCAAGGACTGTTTCCCGTTACCGAGGATTGATCGGTTGGTGGATGGAACAACCGGGCATTAATTATTGTCTTTTATGGAAGCTTACTCAGGATATGATCAAATCATGATGCATGAGCCAGATCAGGAGGACACGAGCTTCATCACTAATGTTGGTCTTTACTGCTATAAAGTCATGCCCTTCGGACTAGAGAACGCGGGGGCAACTTACCAAAGACTTATTAATGCCATGTTCAAACCCCAGATTGGCAAGACTATGGAAGTATATGTTGATGATATGTTGGTGAAATCGAAGAAGGCAATAGACCACATGGATCATTTGGCAGAAATGTTCGCGGTCCTCCGAAAGTATGGGATGAACCTAAATCCTCTGAAATGTTCATTCGGGGTAGAGTCCGGAAAATTCTTGGGTTTCATTATGAGTACTTGGGGCATCGAAGCTAATCCTGCTTAATGCTTTAAGAGAAGTCAAATCCCCTATGACAAAGAAGGAATTGCAAAGCCTTAATGGGAAATGCGCTGCTTTGAGTCGGTTTATTTCCAGGGCCACTGATAAATGCATTCCCTTCTTTGACGCTCTAAAGAAAGGAAAGAAAAACTTTAAATGGAATCCTGAATGTCAAAACATTTTTGACGAACTGATTCGTCACATGGAAACGCCTCCAATACTTTTTATGCCCATCAATGGTGAAGATCTTTTCATATATTTAGCGGTTTCATCTCATGCTCACAGTGCAGCATTGGTATGGGAAGATGCAAAAGTTCCGTGCCCGGTTTATTACATCAGCAAAAGATTCACTAGGCAGAGGTAAATTATTCAAAGCTGGAAAAGCTCGCCTATTGTCTGTTGATTGTATCTAGAAAGTTGAGGACATATTTCCAAGCTCATCCTATTAAAGTCCTCACTGATCAACCTCTAAAGCAAGTCCTATTTCGCCCTGAAACTTTAGGTCGTCTTCTAAACTGGAACATTGAACTCAGCCAATACGATATCACCTACCATCCCCGAAGAACAATCAATGGACAAGCTCTAGAGGATTTTATTGTAGAATACACAGATAAAGGTGACAGTGAGGAAGAGGTGACTGATGACATCCCGATCCGATGGAAATTATATGTTGATGGTGCAAGAAATGATTATTGTTCCGGGGCTGGGGTTGTGCTTGAAACCCCCGAAGGGCGGTCATTGTGATATGCATTGAGATTAGAATTTTCTTCGACAAATAATGAAGCAGAATATGAAGCTCTTGTTGCTGGCTTGAAGATTGCTAAAGAAATGAACATCAAAGTATTGCAGATCTTCAGTGATTCCCAGCTTATTGTATGCCAAGTCAAGAAAGAGTTTCAAACTAAAGGAGAAAATCTGCGTGCTTACTTGTCAAAGGCCTGGGAGGTTGTTGATGATTTTGATCATTATACAATAAGCCATATACCCCGGAAAGAGAACATGAAGGCAGATTCTCTCGCCAAATATTCGAGCTCTGGCGAAGCCTATTTATTAGGGTTGGACCATGTGGAAGTCTTGTCAGCTCCAAGTACCGATGAGATGGATATTGACTGGATTATGGCTGTATCTCAAGAGAAAGATTCGTGGATGACCCTGATCAAGGAATATCTACTCAACGGCTCCCTGCCAGAAAACTCAAAAGAGCGCCAGAAGCTGTTAAGAAAAACCCCGAGATATGTAATTCAAGACTGCCGGTTGTACAAACGGCGATTCTCGATGCCATTACTCCGATGTGTAACCAAGGAATAGGCTAAGACAATTTTAGCTGAGGTGCACGGAGGAGAGTGTGGGGATCATTCAGGTGGCCAAACTCTAGCAAAGAAAATTCTCCGTTATGGGTATTTTTGGCCAGATATTATTCGAGATGCTACTAGCTACTCCCGAAAGTGTGACAAATGGAAGAGATTTTTAAAAATCCTGAGAGAACCTTCTACCTAGCTAACACAAGTGGTCAGTCCATGCCCATTAGCCATTTGGGGGATAGATCTTATTGGGCCTTTGCCTGTTGCCAAGTCTGGAATCAAATACGCTATTGTTGTTGTTGATTATTTCACTAAATGGGCTGAATCTGAACCGTTGGCTACTATTACCTCTAAAAAGATGTTTGTGACTAAAAACATCATTTGCAGGTATGGTGTGCCTCAGAAGATAATCACAGACAATGGTACCCTATTCGAAAGCGAAGAATTCCAGGACTTTTACAAGCGATTCAAGATCCAAAAAAGCTTCTCAGCAGTGGCTCATCCGCAGGCAAACGGGCAAGTGGAAGCAGTGAACAAAATTATGAAATCAACCATCAAAAAACAGCAGGAAAAAGCAAAAGGTGGTTGGGTCGATAGGATTCCACTAGCACTTTGGGCATATAGAACTACCTACAAGATTGGGATTGGGCACTCTCCATTCTCATTAGCATATAGATCAGAAGCAATGATTCCAATGGAAATAGAGGTCCCCTCACACAGGAGAATTCATTTCAACCAAGCTGAAATGAAAAGCTGCAGCTTGAAGCACATGATTTGCTTGATGAAAGAAGGAAAGAGGGTGAGTTTAGGTTGCAGCCCATCTGCAAAGGATAGCCATGCACTTCAATTCTAAAGTTCGCCAACGCATCTTTGAAATCGGGGATCTAGTCTTGAAAGGGGTCATGACAGCAACAGGAGTGTTTGGGCAAAACGGGGAAGGACCCTACGTCATAGGCAAAAAACTTCTCGATGGCACTTTCAAGCTCACAACTGTCGAAGGAGATCCATTTCCGAGAGTCTGGAACAACAATCGCTTGCGTCCATATTTTAATTAGAAGCAGTGCTTAAATTTGTAAAATAATTATGGATGTATCATTGTTGTATTGATTCACACTGATTGTACAATAAATCTTGTGTTCTCAACTACTATAAAAGGCCAGTCTCATTTCGATGTGCAAATATCTTAAAATATATTGCTAACATGTCGATTTAATATTGCAGGCTATCAAAGCAAAGCATGCCTATTCAACACATCACAAGGCCAAGCGATTCCTACAAATCACTCAATAAACAAATGTCATGCCACAAAAGTTCCAAAATCAATTCCTACATAAGAAGTGCTTCTCACAAACAGTTGGTGATTCCACCGAAGGGGCACCTTCCTAACGTGGAGGTTCCAAGCCCCTGCTAATTGATTACGATCGTTTGTGAAAACAAACATCTAGTTAGGTAGCTTGCGTCTGCCCCTTGGATTCACTTAACAATGAAATACACTTCTCTGAAGAAAAAAAAAAGCAAACAACTTGCAAAAGAAAGGAACATGTACTAGTAGATGATAACGAGGAATCACTAAGGGGCAGATGGTGCAAAGACATGGGCAAGCAAACAAAAAATAGCCAAAATGGAATATTTTCTCTCAACAAAAAGGTTGGTGGGACCACCGAAGGGTGACCTTGCCAAAGTGAAGATTCCAGGCCCTTGCTAGTTAATTATGATCATTTTTTCAAACGAACATCTAGTTAGGTAGCTTGTGTCTACTCCGTGGATCCACTTAACTATGAGATGCAACCTTCCTGGCGAGCCAAACAAAAAAGCCCTCTTTGGAGGAACAAATAAAAAAGCCCTCTTTGGAGGCCCACTTCTGCTCTCAAGGGGGAAGTGCAAAAAAAGCCCTCTTCGGAGGCCCACTTCCGCTCTCAAGGGGTAAGTGCCAAAAAATCCCTCTTCGGAGGCCCACTTCTGCTCTCAAGGGGGAAGTGCAAAAAAAGCCCTCTTCGGAGGCCCACTTCCGCTCTCAAGGGGTAAGTGCCAAAAAAGCCCTCTTCGGAGGCCCACTTCTGCTCTCAAGGGGGAAGTGCAAAAAAAGCCCTCTTCGGAGGCCCACTTCCGCTCTCAAGGGGTAAGTGCCAAAAAAGCCCTCTTCGGAGGCCCACTTCTCTTCCCAAGGGAGAAGTGCCAAAAAACCCTCTTCGGAGGCCCACTTCTTATCTCAAGGGAGAAGTTCCAAAAAAGACCTCTTCGGAGGCCCACTTCTGCTTTCAAAGGGGAAGTGCCAAAAAAGCCCTCTTCGGAGGCCCACTTCTGCATTCAAGGGGAAGTGCCAAAAAAGCCCTCTTCGGAGGCCCACTTCTCCTCTCAAGGGGGGAGTTCCAATAAAAGCCCTCTTCGGAGTCCAACTTCTACTCCCAAGGGAGAAGTGCGGAGGCACAAACAAAAAGCCCTCTTCGGAGGCCCGCTTTACCGTTTAGGGGAATCCACTTCTCAAAAATAAAAGTGACCATCTCCGAAAGTGAAGTGTAAAAACTTTTTAAAAAAAGAAAGGGAAAACTTCTCCAATACAAGGCTCACTCTACTAAAGCAGAATGATATTTCCTCAAAATGGAAGAATTATTCTCCAAAGTAAGAGTACAAGTCTCCTCAAAATGGAGAAGATTGCAATGAGTCGTGATATGGAGGCAATAAAATATAGCTACATTAATAAAAGCAACGCTCAAGCAACATACCACGAGCTCACTGCAATATCATACAAAGCAAATAAAGAAACTTGTGTGAAAATAAGGAATAAATGCAATTACAAATACAGGCAAAAGTTTGTACAAGTAAAAAGAGTCATTTTATTCCATACTATAAAAGATTTATATACATATGCAGGTTTTAAAAAGCGGGGCCGGTACCCGCACAATCTCCGGTTAATACAAGTCTTTAAATACAAGCAAAAGGCAAAAGAAAAAGAAAAACAAGAAGGTTAAAACCAGGCCCGTTACTTCTTCTTCCCACCGCCTTTGGAGCCCTCGCCTGGCCTAATGGTTAGCTTCTTGAGTCTGCCTAAAGTAATCGGGGAAGAAGGAGAAAGAGGTGCAATTAGGTCCTCTTCCGCTTACTCATCGCCAGCAGAAGTGCCCTTCTTCTTCTTTGAAATTCCCTCTTCTTTGAAGAAGATTCGCTGCCCAGAGTAATAAGATCAATCAGCTTTCTATCATTAGCGGTAAATTTCTCCGGGGTCCTCTCACCCTCCTCAAGTTCTTCAGCTTTTTGCTCTTGTGAAGCGACCGGGTCATCTAAGCCTTGAAGAGCTCCTATTTGTTCTTCTTGCGACCCCGGTTGAGAAGCAGAAGAAGGAGTAACTTGAAGAGGTGGAGGGCAACAGCTGGAGGAGGCGAAGCCTGCACAACACTTGTTGTTTTCACTACAGAAGAAGAAAAGTTAAACATCAGTGTTTCTCGCAAAGAGTGGAGATAGTGGCACGTCGAGATTTAAGTAATAAGCAAGAAGTTCATTGAGCTCATGTGAAGCGAACAAGCAGTCCACTTGAGCTGGATCAGTGTTGAAGTTACCTGGAGGGGTTGGCTTTATCACGTCGATTCCAAAATCTTAGGCTTCGGTGTCTTCTTGGGCCTCTCCTTCGGCATGGGCAGTTGTAGATTCGGTTTCGATTTTGGCAGGAGGTAGAGAGTGAGAACTGGAGCCAATAATATCGACGTCAATCGAAGCCGAAGGACGAGTTGGGTCGGTCAAAGGTGCTTTCCTTAGATGCTCTCCTTCCCCCGCTTCGGCTCGTTCTCTGGAAAGTTGTTCTTTTCCTCTGGCAAGGGTAGCACGACCCTCATCATCCAAATAATAAGCCTCAAGATCCACCTCAGTGTAACCGACATCTCTAAGCATTTCAACTGCTGCCTCCCACACTTCAGCAAGGATAATCTCATACTTTGGGCCCAAAATTGAAAGACTGCCACGCCCCAAGACACTTTGAATATAAAACTCAAACAGAGTGGAGCTGACGTTGGCCTTAGTCGCCTCAAGTGATTGTTCAGCTGCTACTTTTCAAGCGATGTCCTCGTCACGCTCCTTTCAGCCTTAGAAAGCTGGGCCTTTAACATTGCAATATCCAAATCTTGGAAGCTAGTCTTTTCCCACAGCTGAGCAACATCATTGCGGTAGATTTCCATGATTTTTAGCTGTGCCTCAAGTTTAACCTCAGCATATCGTTGACTAGCGTGGGCGTCTCTTACTTGCTTTTGAAGAACCTCTTCCTTTTGAGTATAAGAAGTGGAAGAGGTGGCAAGGTCATCTTTAAGCTTCTTAACTTCAGCCTCAAGTTTCTCATTATAGGCGGTGATTCTCTTCATCTCCGCATCATGCTGATCAAGAACTTCTTGCCACTCAGACTTATCGCTCTCCATGGTCAGCATAGCCTCGAGATTTAAATGGTTTACTCTTTGAAGCTCATCAACTAATTTTTGCCAGCCGGAGATTCTTTCAATATCAAGCTTGACAACATCGAGGTTTCTCAGCGTGGCCTGTTTGTCAATGGGAACCAAGTCTAGATCAAAGCGTACTCCTTTCAAACACCAATGTGGAAATCGGCTTTGGAGTGCAGGCGAAGGTTTCTCAACTTGATAAAGAGGCCTATTAATAATTGCTTGAATGTTAGCTCTTTGAAGGGCAGGAGAGCTAGAGGGGATGTCTAGAGAGATAGAAGCAGCGGGCACTTTAGAAATTTCAGATGAAGACTTTTCACTATGTTTTGCTCATTTGCTTGAATCTTCAGTTACATGACTCTTCCCCTTATCATCATGAGACTTTCTCTTATGGGAGTCAATATCCCTCTGGTGAGAGTCATGTCGGTCATCTCTTCTTCCATAACGCCCCTCATGGGCTTGCCTCTCACGAGCTTTCCTGGCTGCTCTTTCCTCATCAGTCTTCCTAGGGGCAGGAAGATGGCACCTGGGGTCATAAAAATCACGTCTCTTATAGCGTTGAAAGTCATCATAATATGAGCCACTGCGTCCCATGGGAGAACCTGAAATTATAGAAGAGGCCAAATTTAGAAATCTTCGAAATAAAGAAGCTATGTGCGCATAATTGCCAAAAATCCTAAGTGTGTGTGGCGTGTGAACTACGCGCGTCAAGCTACAAACCACTCTTCGGCTTAGGAGTGATGTCGGCTTTTGCAACAGGAGTCAACTCCTGGGTTGATGGAATTGATCGCAAAACGGATGTCGCTTCGATTGTTGGAGAAACATGCTTAGAGGTGATGGTATCATCTTTAAAAAGCTCTTGGGAAGTCACCATAAGGTCGCTCAGTCCCCCAAAGACATCATCACCGTCGTGCCCAACGGAATGGGTCATATCAGCAGTGCCCTCTTCAGCACGCTATGCACTCTTTGTAACGGAACTTTCTTTCCCAGCTCCCTCATCAGCTCTTCCAATAGCCTTCCCAAAATGTTGAAATTCCTCACCTTCAATAACTGGGGGAAGTTTAGATTTTCCAGATAATCCCACAACGTCAACAGAACTGGAGCATTTCACTAATGAAGCCTCTACAATAGGTTCCTTCAGTGTGAATTCCTTGCGGAGGCTGGGGCATTTGATGCTTCTGCTTGAGAATTGGGGGCATCATGGGACTGAGTAGATCGGGAAGAGTGCAATAGTCCAAATTGGTGCAAAAATTCATCCTTTAGTAGAAACTTAATACCTCTCTCGTTGATAGCCACGACACTCAATCTTTCGAAAGTCGGTTTGTGACTAGAATCTTTGGAGGGAGGAGGAAGTGCTGCAAAAGTAAAGAATGAAGTTAGCACTTGACGACTCCAATTTCGAAAGGCTCAGAAATGAAGTGAACAGAGATAGGTAGCCTTACTTCCTACTCTCCAAATACCATAGAATCCCAGAGGGCAACAGACAAAGAAGAACTGCTTTAAAAACCCGTGAGCGCTCTCGGGCAAATCCGTGATCATCTTACTGTTTCTCGCACCCCTTACAAGAGTAATGGAAGGGTGGTCTTTGTTCCTCCCGAATGAACACAAATAGCATATCTCCTCGAAGCTTAGGAGGCGGTTAAGCGTCCTCCTGAATAGTATGCATAACCCCATCAAAATGGCATAGCCGTTAGGGTGCAACTGGAATGGAGAAATAGTTAGTCGTAGGAGGAGTGTTCTGAGAAAATTGTTGAAGAGGAGAATGACTCCATTCAAACACATTCGACGATTGGCTACAACGAAGCTAGGAGTTGGTCTATTGGCAGTGTCATTTATCCCAGGAAGCAAAGCATCCGCTTCAGCAATGCCGAATTGAATACATAGCTGGTTGAAAGCCCGTTGGTTCAATGTAATTGAAACTCTTTCCGGAGGATTCTCTAAAGGGTCAGCTATTGGGAAGACCTCATTGGCCCGCTCTACTATCTCTTATTGCGTTTGTTGAGAAGCCATTCTACACAAGGAACTGGATATTCAAATATGAAGGTGCACGTTTCCTAAAAGTGTGAAGTGTTATGCAAAACTAATAAAATGACAAGCAAATGTAACTGGAATTAAACTAGTTGGCGTTTGTCGATTATAAAGTTTCAGGGCTTATTATTTTAAGTCCAAGTATAGCGTTGATGCAAACGGATCAGCTTTAGTTGATTAATTTAGCTTTGCTTTAATACTTCACTTGAACTTGTTAATTCATAGAGTTTCGTTCACACAAACTCCCTTAAGTTGATTATTCTTTATCGACTAATCTGTCATTCGATGTGGGCAGTCAATGGCAGTATATTCGCCCTAGTTTTCTGCAAATGTTGTATTAAAAAGGTTGTTAGCATAAAAGTTAATACAATCTGTAAAAAAGTGCAACAAGTTCAAGCAGTTCATTCTGGTAGTTCAAGTTCGAAAATCAATCAAGTTCTGTCAATTTCTAGCAATTCATCAGTCATATTCCTACGAGTTGAGGCTATGCTGCAAGTTAAATTAGATCGTGTTGATTCTTTAAGTCGTTTTGCTCTAAGTCATGTGCTATTCTAGCAAGATAAGTCGCAAGTCATTTGGGACGCAGTCCCTTATGTCGTTCAGGGTTTGAATGTTAAGTCGTTAAGTCGTTCACTGAGTCAAGTCGTGCGATTCATGTCCAAACTGCTAAACCCTAGGTCGTTCGAAGCTCCTAAGCCGGGCACTTCCTAACTCTCCTTAAACCGCTAACTCCTCTTCAATCAACAACTTTCCTAACTCGCTAACCCATTAACTTGTAACCCGATAACACGTTAGCATCTCCACAGTGAAATCCATCATCTTTCCACACCGCCAAATCATCCAAGACCGATTCAAATCGCCTCAGATCCATCATAGATCCGATAAACTTCTACGTTCTCATGAATTACAACAACAACATGTCCAATGGCAATCAAAGTTAGGTCACGTGACTTGTGGTGAAACGCGACACATGAAATCTTATTAGGGTCGGGAAATGGGGGATTCATGATTCGATGATGATCATGGTTGGATAATGATCGGATTCACTTACATAAGGTGATGGTGAAGATGATCAACGACTGGTTAGCTTGAATTCGTCTTCGAGATCTCGGAGATTCTTTAATGGCGGATTAAAGTGTTAGAGCAGGTGAAGAGAAGAAGGAGTGGCCGAAGCGACTTATATACAGGGGCAATGGAACTCGAATCGTCACGAACAACCTAGCTCTCTCATAAGTCGCTCACGACTTAGCGACTCAGGATGCTGCGAGTTAAGGGATATCGAAGCAAACGACCTAGCCCCTAGGCGTATACTTCGAAGGGAAAGTGTTAACACCTCTTTTATTCACGGCTCAATGACCTAAGGGAATAAGTGACTTAACTACCTAAAGCACAAAGCGGCTCAACATGGCACGACCTAGCGGCCTAAAGCATAAAGCGGCTCAACATGGCATGACTCAACGACTTAAGGAGCTCCAGCGACCTAAAGACTCCTACGACTCAACGGGTTAACGACCTAGCAACTCAGTAAAGGCAACGACCTAACGAGTTAAGGAAAGAGCGACCTAACGAGTTAAGGAAAGAGCGACCTAATGACCTAGCAAGTTTCAGAGTAAAGCCACATGCACACTGCCTTTTCCATTAGTCGCTCACGACCTTAGCAAACTGAGATAACTCTTGTGCCACACATACTAAGTCACTCACAGCATATATCTCATCCAGGATGGCTCCATTAAGTAGCTAACGACTTATGCTACCTCAGGATCACACTTACGTCGCAACTCCCTAGGTCGCTCACGACCTATGACCTCACACGACCTAACTTCGAAACTCCTCTATAAATACTCCACCTACTCCACTTTGGAGGGGACTTTGGGACCTTTTCGAACACCAAGACTCTGTTGTTTTCACAACTTCTACAACACTTCAAACACCAAAGACACTTCAAAGACACTTAGAAAAGATCAAGTTCATTCAACATGAATTCAAGGAGCTTTTCTACATCAAAGTTCTAACGATTTGCCTTAATGGTGTTGTAATTGAAGAATTATTGTGAAGCTTGTAATCAAATCAATAAGAGGAGAGATTAAGTGGACGTAGGCTTGACTTTTAGCCGAACCACTATAAAAATAGTTGTCTCTTTACTATTTTCTACTATTTTCTGCTTACTTTTAGTTCCCGTACCAACGGGTGGTGCTTCCGTTATATCATAACTTGCACTGGGGTGTTAGCGTCCACTTTTAGCGTTAACAATTTCAAATACAATTAACTTTTATTCTAGCTTACTTGAATTAAACTTCATTTTATTTACTTCATTTCATTAACCCAATTTATTTAACATTTCTTAGGTTAATTCTTTTATTTCATGTCTCCAATACCAATTTTCTCTTGTTTGCTAAACGAAAATGTTCAACCATTTTAAAATTGGTTTTATTTTCCTGTTAAAATTTATAAGTTATAAACTTATTTCTTATCTATAATATTTTCAATTTATAAGTTCAAAACTTTTTTCGTATATTTATCAAATCATACATGGAATTTTTTGCACAATCAAACTTGTTTTAACCGAAAATAAAAAAAATTGGTAGCAGTTCTCACTCAGAAACTCGAAAATGATTACTGGCGATGTTATAGTCATCCCCAGAATTATTGCCTAGCTCCTAAAGCAAGTTCAATGCTTTTATTTATTTCAAAAATCTTTTCAAAATATATTTCTATTCAAAATACTTTCAAATAAGATTATTACTAATTATGAAGGCTTTGAAAACAATTTTGAAAATCAACAGAATGTTAAGTTCTAAAATTCTTAGCTTTAAAATCCTTCTATTTATAAGCAATATTATAAATATAATTGTACAATTCCATTACCTTACTATGAAAATATTTCGTTAATTTGCATCTTGGTTATTGTATAAAATTATTATTTAATTAGGTTTCAATTCAATTTAACTAATAAATGCTTCGTGAAGTAGTGTTTGCAAATATTCATTTTTTAGTTTAATTCAACAATATTCGATGATAACTAATATTATCATCTCCTAACAAAAAATATTTATTAATAATCATATAGGCTTATGAAAGTTATAATTATATATAATATACTTTAGGTAAAATTATTTCACTTACCCTATTTTAAATGAATATTATGTCGACTTGCCTCATTTAAGTGTTTAGTAACCCTTAATGATAACATAGCGTCCCACGCACAGACCGGAATTCATAAACTACTCGACGGATAGGTAAACACAATATGAAACATTTTATAACACTAACAAGTACGCACTCTCATATATACACTCAAACATGCTTATTCTAAGGTATTACTACCCTATTTCTAGTGAACCAAACCCTACAAAGACAAGGTTATCGCTAAACCAAAGCTCTGATACCAACTGTGACGACCCACATTTCGGAAGGTTTAAATTGAAAATAATACACACATGTCCAGCTCAAACAATCTGGAACATAGACAATCAATGGTGTTAATTAAGAAAAATAAGAAAAGAAGAAAACAGATATAGAATCTCGTAGTAGAATGACAAAATATAATAATCAAATAAACAACTCATGGAGTTGTTTGTACAATACATTTGATTATAATTTGTTCAACATTTATCAGAGTCATGCATACAACAGAATAATAGAATACAATAGTGCAGCAGAGCAATAATGTGGTGAAATAATTCTAGTAATATAATTTACAAAATATTCGTCTTCGTCCTCCCGAAAATATGATCTTCAATGCGCTGAAAACTCACGGCTGACCCGAGCATAATGAAAACACAAAACACTCGAGCCAATACTAAAATATCCTTATGTGAGTCAAATTAATATCATATATGACGGGAGTGTAGTAGCATCAGAGATGTTTGCAGGATTTCACATCTCCTATCTAGTGTATAACGTTCATGCAATAACTTCAGAGACGTTACGGGATTTTCCATCTCCTAACGATTCGTCAGAATATTTATATGTAGCAGAATACACTATATATGTAATGTCTAATCAGAAAAATAAATATTTTTCTTAGCATTAAGCCTTTACATTTAATCCCCCTTAACGCGTTTTTAATCATTGTCGTACAGTTTGTATATAACGCCCTAGTAGCACGTCGGGGGATAGGGATGCGCCATGATACGACAACACTAACCAAAATCATAGTGGTCTCGTATAGGGATAAAAGTATGGCAGGGCACGTGAGGCAATGCCCAAGGTAGGATACTACCCCGTTCGGGGTGCAGTGCTGCTGGTAATGCATCATAGCCTCGACCGCCCATCCCATCCATCCATCCCATATTGATTCAAAGGGAGGTTATCCCAAATCAAGAAGCACCAAATTGAAACCAACAACAAGAGTAATAGTATGGACCAAGTCCAAAAAGAAATCGAAGAATGGATGTGCACTAGACGTAATTAGTGTCATTACCCTATCAAGCTGTCCTGTTTTAGTCATTTCAAATTGGCACAAGTGTCGGGTCTACCCATCATCATTCTCTTTCTTCAAATATAGCAAACGTACCCCAAATTAAACTACTTCCTTTTGGAGTCTCCTCCATGTAAGTGGTTGTTAACGTGAAAATCTGACGCTAACACCTCGGTGTGTGTAGAAATGATTGTGAAAGCACCACCCGTAAATACGGGAATCAAGAAATAACAGTAAGTAACAGAAAATGCAGTAAATGAGCACAGAGGTTATAGTGGTTTGGCTTATGATCAAGCCTACGTCCACTTCAATCCTTTTTATTGCTGTTCGGTTTACAACTTGTTACAATCTCCTTCAGTTACATTCCAATTCAATTCAAAAAGAAACAAGTAGCTAGGGAAAACTTCGATGTGACAGAGTTCTTCGAATTCATGATTGAATGTGTTGAATTCCTATGTGAAGTTGATCTAAGCGTCTTGCGTGTGCTTGAAGTGATGGAGTGTAGATTGCTTTGAAGATAGTGAAGTTTCTATGCCTTAAAGAAGAATGATCCAAAAGTCCTTTGAATGTTGGAGATGGTCTCGTATTTATAGGCAAATCTGGATAAGAATTTTTCACCCAAGTCCTGAGTTGTCACCGACTTAGGCTAAGTCGCGGCCGACCTATAGAGGCAAATCCACGGTTCAAAGTCGTGAACGAGTCAATAAAATGCGACTTGAGTATCACGGCCTTGTATTTCTACTCAGCAGCTTTAGGTCGTGGACGACTCACGCCTGATCATGAGTCGTGTACGAGTTAAGGGGACACGATGTAAAATGATGAGGAATCTGGTCCACTTGCTTAGGTCGTGAACAATCTATCATAGGCCTAAGGTCGGTCTGCCCCATGAGTCGTGAACTCCATGAGTCGGCCAACACCTTTGAGGCATTAAGGTTATAACCCGGTGAGTCGCAGTTCCTTCTGAGCCGTTAAGTCGGCAACTAGTTGAGTCGTCATTCATTTTAGGTCGGCAACAAGCTAAGGCTGTTGAGTCGGTAATCATTGTGAGTCGTGAGCCTGGTTTGAGTCGCTTGAGCAGAGGAGTTAACAATTGCCCCTCGAAGTACACGCTTAAATCGTGAGTCGTGTGCTTCGACTCAGTGCATGAGTCGTAAACGACTCAAAGAGGCTCATGACTCGTTAGTCTTTCCATCTTCCCCCCTATTTCGTATATAAGCCGTTGAGTCGGTCCTTCCTCCTCACTTTACTGCTTATCTGTTTTATTTGATCCTTCCATTAACGATCCTTCAAGTTTCCAGAGACGAATCCAAGCTAATCAGTCGTCAACTCATCTTCACCTTTATATTGTGTAAGTGAATTCACCTTCTGTTCAATCCACGATCACCATTGACTCACGAATCTGGACTACCCATTTTCTGACTCCAATTCATTTTTGTGTCGCGTTCCATCGCGAACCACGTTTCTGATTGATTTGCGACTGCCATCGATCATATTGTTGTTATCGTTCGTAATAACATAGTAGTGCATCAGATTTGTCACAAACTTGAAGCGATTCGAATTGGTTTTTTGGGTGATTTCTGACCATGTGAGGAGAAGATAATGGATTACAGTGTCTCGAATTAACTGGTCTGTGAGTTTGGAGGAGATGAGAAGGTCCTTAGCGGGTTAGTGGGTTACAAAGGAGTTAACTGGTTGAGGAGATGACCTAGGATTCTCACGACTTAGTTGGTTTTTTGGATCTACCGACTTAAGAAGGCCTTGCAATCTCATCCGTCCACGACCTAATTTTTGGGTCATGTTGATTTCCTGACGATTTAGGACTTAGGTCATACGAGTGACTCAGCCCTATAGATCCTTACTACAACTTATCCTTTAGACCATGAACGTCTCAAGCCATAAGTCGTGAACGACTCAGCACTTGGGCTATTTTCCATACCGAGTTGCTCCTTGTGGCTTAACCCTTGACCGACTCAAGTAGATGAGACCTAGGCTTTGAGTCGCGGCCGAGACAGGACTTCGAGAAATTTTCTTTGTTCTGATTTGAGGCTTTTCCCTCCATGCACATTACGACTTACAGATCTTAACTTAACTCGCCACATACCCCTTAGGTCGTGAACGAGTTGTCACTTAAAAGCATAATCCCAACTTGATTATTTAACTTGTATTACCGGACTGAATTGCCTAAACTCTGAATTGCCCAAACTTTAAATTGTTTGAACTTTGTTGCATTATTCCACAGATCCTGTTAACCTATAAGCTAACTACCTGCTGAAAATAACAACTACAGAAAACCAAGGCGAATATACTGCCATTGACTGCCCACATCAAATGACAGATTAGTTGACAGAAGGTAATTAACTTAAATAGATTGTGTGAACGAAGTGCTTTCAATTCAACGAATTAAAGTAGAGTATTAAAGCAACATCGGAATAGTCAACTAAACTTTCTTGTTTACATTAACACTGTACTTGAACTTCAAATTAACAAGTCCTGAAATTTGATAGCCAATCAATTGTTGACGAGCTTAACTCCAGTTATTTTTACTTGTTTGTTTTATTAGTTCTGCACAACACTCCACACTTTTAGGAAACGTGCACCTTCAAATTTGAATATCCAGTTGCTTATGTAGAATGGCCTCACATCAAGAAGAAGTAACGGAACAGATTGGAGAGGCTCTTCCAATAGCTGCTCCACTGGATACTCCGCCGGAAAGAGTCTCAACTTCCTTAAACTACCGGACGTTTAGCTTATTGCGTGCTCAGTTTGGCATTGTTGAAACGGATGCTATATTGCCTGGACCAAGTGATTTTGCTGATAGACCTCCCCGTGGTTTCGTCGCTGTCAACCGCCAAATGTGCTTGTGCGGTGCTATTCCTCCCTTCAACGAGTTCCTTCAGCAATTTCTACTTCGATTGACTATCTCCCCGTTTCAACTGCACCCCAATAGTTACGCCATTCTGATGGGGTTGTGTGTTTTATTCATGAGAACCCTGGGTCGGTTACCGAGCTTTAGAGAAATTTGTTACTTATGTTCCTTCACCAAGATTAAAGACCATCCATCCATTGTCGTCATAAGGAGTGTTAGGAATCGCAAACTCGTGACTTACCTACCCGAAAGTGCTCATGGATTTTTAAATCAGTTTTTCTTCGTTCGCTGCCCCCCAGGGTTTTATGCCATCTGGAGAGTAGGAAGTAAGATTACCTGCTTCTATTTTCCATTCCCGAACTTTTCAAATTTTGAGTTGTTAATCGTTAATTTCACTCTTTCTTTTTCAGCACTTCCTTCCCCATCCAGATATCCAGGCCATAAGCAAGTTTTTGAGAGATTTAATGCTGTGGCCATAGGAGAGAGGAGCATAAAGTTTTTGTTGAGGGATGAACTTTTGCATCAGTATGGGCTTTTGCACGCTTCTCGCTCTACACACCCTCATGAAATCCCAGACTCCCCAGCTAAAACTCCGGATGCCCCACCTCCTGTTAAAGAGCCTGTGCAGGGAGAAACTACCATCGAGGCCTCGCTAGTGAAATGTTCGACACCAAAAGACACTGCGGGGCCCTCCGATAAGCCTGCACTTGCCCCAATCATTGAAGAAGAGGAACCTCTTCTTCAAACCGAGGAGAACGTTGAGAAAGGAGTTGATGGAGGGGGCTCCGCTAAGCATGGCGGTGGTGACATGTTCGAAGATTTGAGCGACATAATGGTCACCTCTCAAGAGCTCTTTAAAGATGACCCCGCTGTTACCAAAGTTATATCTCCGACAGTTGAAGCAACTTGTGCCCTCAAACAAACCCCCTCATCCGGAGAACTTCCGTTAGCTATCAAAACTTTTGTTACCCCTCGACTGACGAGCGGTTCATAGTTCAGCGCGTGTAGTTTACACATCACACATGACTAGGATTCTTTCACATCTTACACACTTAGCTTTTCACACTTTCAAAAAATTCTAAAGTTGTGCTTTTTCCAATTTTAGGTTCTTCAATGAAGCGAGGCGGCTCGTATTATGATGACTTCCAGCGATATGGGAGACGCGGCCAGTATGACTATAAGCGCTATCTCCCTGTTCACAGAGAGACTGATGAAGAGAGGGCCGCTCGGAAGGCTCAGGAGAGACGTGCCCATGAAGAACGCTACGGAAGACCGGATGATCGATACGATTCTTCTCACAAAGAGGGTGACTCCCACAAACGCAAATCTCACGATGATAGAGGGAAGAGTCACATAACTGATGACCCGAGTAAACGGGCTAAAATCAGCGAGGAACCAATGCCTGCAGCTTCGGAAAAGATTACTGCTCCTACTTCTTCTCAGTCTCCTTCCCCCTCCCGTACTGATATCCAGGCGATCATTAACAGGCCTTCTTACCACGTGGGACCAGGTCCGGCCACTCTCGAAAGTCGATTTCCAAATTGGTGCTTAAAAGGAGTTCGTTTTGACCTTGATCTGGTTCCCATAGATAAAAATGCCATGTTACGGAACCTTGATGCCGTTAAAGCTGACATTGAGAGGATGTCAAATTGGCAAAAACTTGTTGATGAGCTTCAGACGGTGAATCGGGCCAATCTCGAAGCTATGTTAACCATGGAGAATGACAAAACCGAATGGCAAAAGACCCTTGAGCAGCATGATGCGGAAATGAATAGCATTGCCACCTACAACGAGAAATTTGAAGCGGAAGTGGAAAAACTTAAAGAAGAATTTGTTACGTCCTCCGCTTCCTACTCTCAAAAAGAAAATGTGCTTCAACAACAAGTGCGGGATGCCCATGCTGCGCAAAGGGATGCCGAGGCCAAGGCTGATGGACTGGAGAGAATTGTAGCGAGCTGCCATACTGACATTACTCATTTGCAAGAGCAAACTAGCTTCCAAGTTGCGAAAATTGAAAAATTGAAAGCTCAACTATCTAAAGTCGAAAGGGAGCGAGATGAAGCGGTTGCTGGAAGAATTGCAGCTGAAGAAGCTCATGAAGCTACCAAAGCTAACATTGGCTCGACATTGTTTGAATTCTATTTGCAAAGTGTGTTAGGGCGTGGCAGTCTTGCATTCCTGGGTCCCAAATATGAGGTCACTCTGGCTGAAGTGTGGGAAGCCACGCTTGACATGCTTAAAGGCGCCGGGTACACTGAAGAGGAGCTAGAGGCGCACTATTTAGACTTCGAAGCTCGCGCAGCCTTGCTAGAGGGAAGGAGCAACTTGCTAGATCGCGAGTTGAAATAATAGGGGAAGAGCACCAGGAAAAAGAAACAACTTTGACTGCCCATGTCCCTCCTTCAACTTCAGCCGACGTTGACATTGCTGGTTCTAGCTCTCACACACCGATTCCTACTAAAGCTGATACCGGAGCCATAATTACACAAGCCATAGATGAGCCACAAGAGAGTGCTGAAGCTCTAGACTACGAAGTTGATGTGATACCACCAACTTCTCCAGGTAACCTTAATAATAATCATGGGGACAACTTGCCAGTTTCTTACGGATTTGACGAGCTTCTTGATTATTTCTTGAATCTCGACGAGCCGTTGTCTCCTCTTTTTGCGGGAATTACTTACACATTTAACTTTTCCTTTGTAGAGAAAGCGCCGAGCGTTATTCAAACTTCTTCACCTCCAGTTACTGTTCCTCTGCCTCCCCCAATCACTCCTACTCCTCATCCAGGATCACAGGAAGAAATAATAGGTGCCCTTCGGGGCTTGGATGACCCATCTGCTTCGCAAGAGCAAAAGGACGAAGGACTTGAGGGGGGTGAGATATCTCCGGAGCGGACTCCTTATGATGACATAACTTTGTCTAAACTTGTTACTCCAGGAAGTGAATCTTCCTCAAAGAGAAAAAAGAAGCGTGGAGTATCAAAGAAGAGGAGGAAGAGCATCATTGCTACTGAAGAGGAACCGGAGATCGAACCAGTTGTACCTCCCTCTCCTTCTTCCCTCATGCCTAAAGATCGATCCAGAAAGCTAACCATCCGGCCGGGTGAAGGGTCCAAAGGTGGCAAGAAGAAATGAAGATGCTAGTTTTTTAGCTTTTTGTTTTTTGCACGTACTGGTCGGGGATTGTGCGGGTACCGGCCACTGCTTTCTTTATTTCGAAACTTGTATCTGCAATACAATTGAATAAAACGATCCTTTATTTGTACAAACTCTTGTTTGAATTTGAGAATGCATTTATTATTCATTTTTGTACAAGTTTCTTTATATGATATTGCAGTGAACTTGCGGTATTTTGTTCGAGCGTAATTTTACCAATGTAACTATACCATGTTGTATGTAACTATACCATGCTGCCCCCATACCATAAGCTCGCTGCAATATTCTATACTTTGAGGGGACTTGTACTCTTATTTTGTGGAGAATAATTATTTCATACTTGGAGAAATATTATCTCGTTAAAAAACAGAGTACAACTCCCTCCATATAAGTTTTCACGCTTCATCCTTCGAAGGAATCACTTTTTCTTTTGTGTATATACACATTTTACCAAGTGAATTCTTCTATGTGGTAAAACGGGCCTCTGAAGGGTACTTTAACTCTTTTTTTTTTTAATGCCGTAGTAAAGGGCTTTTTGATTTTTTCTTCTTTGAAAAGTTGCCCGTCTGAGGAGGGCTTTTTCACGTTTCAACACTTGGAAGTTTTATTTCAATCTCGGCGAAACGTGTGCCTCCGAAGAGGTCTTTCTGCTTGCTTGTGCCTCCGGGAGGAGGTCTTTTCATTTCTGCCTCTGGGAAGAGGTCTTTCTGTCTTGTTGTGCCTCTGGGAAGAGGTCTTTTTGCTTCTGCCCCTTGGAAGAGGCTTCTATTTTTCCCTGTTCGCTGGGAAGCGGCCCTCCGAAGAGGGCTTTCCACATTTCAACACTAGGAAGTTTTATTTCAATCTCGGCGAAATGCGTGCGTCTGAGTAGGGTTACTGCCTGGAAGTTTGGAGTTTCTTTCTCTCGGTTGGACGGATTCACGGGAGTGTATCGACCGATCATTCCGCAACTTTGTAACGAGAAATAACTTTCTTTTTCTGGTTGGCCCTTTCGAGGTCTTTTAGCATTTCAACTGTGGTGAAATGGGCCTCCGAAGAGGGCTTTTCTTCATGTTTCAACACCTGAAAGTTTTATTTCAATCTCGGTGAAATGTGTGCCTCTGAGTAGGACTTTTGCCTGGAAGTTTGGAGCTTCTTTCTCTCGGTTGGACGGATTCACGGGAGTGTATCGACCGATCATTCTACAACTTTGTAACGAGAAAGATCTCTCTTTTTCTAGCTAGGCCCGCTCGAGGTCTTTCTCCTCCGAAGAGTTGTGCCTTCGTAGAGGGCTTGCGCCTCCGAAGAGGTCTTTTGATGATTGATGCTTGCTCGCCCATGTCTCTTTTGCCATCCACTCATGTTGGCGACCCCCGTTGTCTTTTGCAAGTGTCAACACTTTTTAGATGCCAATAACTTCCCTTATCCGAAGAAATGTACTTCACAGTTAGGTGAGTTGGTGGTGGAGGACACAGTTTGCTTTTTTTTCAAACATTTATAGTTAGTTAGAGATGGTCCACTTCCATCCACATTGCTCACTTTTGTTTGAAGCGCTTCTTTTGTAGGATTTGAGTATGGAATATTTTGATGGTTTAGTGTGTGTTTGCTTGGTCTTGGGATGAGTAAGCTTTACTTTCATGACCTGCATTATTAAATCGACATTTTAATGACACAATTAATGTATTTTATATGTCGAAATAAAACAAAGCAGTTTATAATAGTAGAGAACACAAGATTTATAGTGGTTCGGCCAAAAACTGGGCCTACATCCACTTTATAGCTTTTCATTATTCACTTGCTTTACAATTGCTTTCAATACAAGAATCATATTTTTGCAATTCTTTTACAATATTTCAGCAAAACTTTCAAGTAAATTAAGGACGCAAATGATTGTTGTTCCAAGCTCTTGGGATTGGTTCTCCTTCGATAGTTGTGAGTTTGAATGTGCCGTCAAGAAGCTTCGTGCCTATAACATATGGCCCTTCCCAGTTTGGCCCAAACACACCTGTGGCTGTCATGATTCTTTTCAGAATTAGGTCCCCAACTTCAAAGTTGCGCTGACGAACTTTGGAATTGAAGTGCCTGGCTATTCTTTGTTGATGAGCCGCAATTCTAAGTCTAGCCTCTTCTCTTCTTTCATCAAGGAGGTCAAGTACTTCCAATTGCAGTTTTTCATTCTCATCTTTATCAAAATGAATTCTTCTATGTGAGGGGACTTCAGTTTCCACTGGAATCGTTGCTTCTGATCCATATGCCAACGAAAATGAAGTATGCCCAGTCGCAGTTTTGTGGGTGGTTCTGTATGCCCATAGTGCAAGCGGTAACTTGTCAACCCAGCCACTTTTCGCTTTTTCCAGCTGCTTTTTGATGGTTGATTTGATGATTTTGTTTACTGCTTCCACTTGCCCGTTTTCCTGCGAATGGGCCAATGCTGAAAAACTCTTCTGGATTTTGAATCGTTTGCAGAAGTCCTGGAATTCCTCGCTTTCAAATTGAGTACCATTGTCTGTGATTATTTTCTGCGGCACACCATACCTGCAAATGATATTTTTAGTCACAAAATTTATCATTTTCTTAGAGGTAATAGTAGCCAAAGGTTCAGCTTCAGCCCATTTAGTAAAATAATCAATTGCAACAATAGCATATTTAATCCCTGATTTGGCAGTTGGTAATGGCCCAATGAGATCCATTCCCCAAGTGGCAAATGGCCACGGACTGACCATCTGTGTTAGCTCAATGGAAGGTGCTCTAGGAATTTTGGCGAATCTCTGGCACTTGTCACATTTCCGAGAATATACAGCGACGTCTTGATTAATTTCCGACCAAAAATACCCGTAACGGAGAATTTTCTTTGCTAATGTCCGACCACCCGTGTGATCTCCACATTCCCCTCCGTGTACTTCAGCTAGAATTGTTTTGGCTTCATATTTAGTTACACATTGGAGTAATGGCATTGAAAAACCCCGCCTGTACAATCGGCCATCTTGGACTATATATCTGGAGGCTTTCCTTAGGAGCTTCTGTCTTTCTCTCGAATTTCCTGGCAAAGAACCTCTGAGTAGATAGTCCAGTGTTGGAGTCATCCATGATTCTTGTTCCTGAGATACATTCATAATCCAGTCAACATCCATCTCGTCTGTACTTGGTGCTGACAAGACTTCTACGGGGACTAATCCCAATAGTTGAGCTACACCAGTACTTGAATACTTCGCGAGGGAATCTGCCTTCATATTCTCTTCCCGAGGAATATGGTTTATTGAATAATGATCCAAATCTTTAAGAAGCTCCCAGGCCTTTGACAAATAAGTGGGTAAGTTTCCTCCTTTAGCTTGGAATTCCTTCTTGACTTGGCATACGATAAGGTGAGAGTCACTGAAGATCAGTAATATTCTGATATTTAGCTCTTTAGCGATTCTCAAACCTGCAATGAGAGCTTCATATTCTGCTTCGTTATTAGTCGAAGGAAATTCCAGCCTTAGTGCATAACACAATGATCATCCTTCAGGGGTTTCAAGGACAACCCCTGCCCCAGAACAGTAGTCATTCCTTGCGCCATCGACGTATAATTTCCATTTCACCGGGACGTCATTAGTTTCTTCTTCCTCACTATCACCTTTATCTGTGCATTCAGCAATGAAGTCTGCTAAAGCTTGTCCGTTGATAGCTCTTTGGGGATGGTAAGTGATGTCATATTGACTGAGTTCAATATTCCACTTTAAAAGACGGCCCGAAGTCTCAGGGCAAAACAGGACTTGCTTCAGAGGTTGATCAGTAAGGACTTTGATGGGATGAGCTTGAAAATACGGCCTCAATTTCCGTGATGCAATCAATAGGAAATAGGCGAGTTTCTCCAGCTTCGAGTAATTCATCTCTGCCCCAGTGAATCTTTTACTAATGTAATAGACTGGCCGCTGGATCCTTGTATCTTCTCGAACCAATGCTGCACTCAGAGCGTGAGATGATATTGCCAGATATATGTAGAGATCTTCACCATTGTCGGGCTTCGAGAGTATTGGAGGTACTTCCATATGACGAACCAGCTCATCAAATGCGTTCTGGCACTCGGGAGTCCAGTCAAAGTTTTTTCTTCCTTTCTATAGAGCGTCAAAGAATGGAATGCATTTATCAATAGCTTTAGAAATGAATCGGCTCAAAGCAGCAACTTTTCCGTTAAGACTCTGCAGTTCCTTCTTTGTTCTAGGGGCTTTGACCTCCCTCAAGGCAGTGATTTGAGCACGATTAGCCACAATGCCCCTAGCGCTCACAAATAAATCCCAAAAACCTTCCGGACTCCACTCCAAATGAACATTTCAACGGGTTAAGCTTCATTCCGTATCTCCGGAGGACCGCGAACATTTCCGCCAAGTGATCCATGTGGTCCACTGCTTTCTTTGACTTTACCAACATATCATCGACATAGACTTCCATTGTATTTCCGATCTGTGGTTTAAACATGGTGTTAACAAGCCTTTGGTAAGTTGCCCCCGCATTCTTGAGTCCGAAGGGCATGACTTTGTAGCAGTAAAGACCAACATCCATTATGAAGCTCGTGTCCTCCTGATCTGGCTCGTGCATCATGATCTGATTGTACTCGGAGTAAGCGTCCATAAAAGACAACAATTCATGTCCCGCCGTTCTGTCCACCAACTGATCAATTCTAGGCAGCGGGAAACAGTCTTTGGGGCAAGCCTTATTCAGATCTGAGAAGTCAATGCATACTCTCCACTTCCCATTAGCCTTCTTAACCAGGACAGGATTTGAGACCCAATCTGGGTAAACAGATTCTCTGATGAAACCATTCTCCATGAGTCTATCGACTTCTTCTTTCAGCGCTGCTGACCTTTCTGGACCTTGAGTTCTTCTTTTCTGTTTTACTGTAGTGAACTTTGGATCGATGTTCAAAGCGTGTACCGCAATCTCTGGTGATATTCCGCACATGTCGGCATGAGTCCATGCGAATACATCTAAATTTGCCTTCAAGAACGAGATCAGAATATTCTGAGCTGTAGGATTGAGTTGCGAACCCACATTCAGCACCTTGTTTGGGTCCTTTAAGTCAACAGGTACCGGCACTGTCACCTCTACCGGCACTACACTATTCTCCCCTGCACTAGTTTTTCTTGGATCCATCTCTCTCCAGGCACCGCTATGTTCACCAATGCAGGGACCAACCTGTAGTTGCTACAAGGTTCGTTCTTTAATGCGGACTGAAGGCGCCGCATCTTTTCCCATTTCTCTCCTCTTTGTTTCACGTAGCTCTGCAAGATAGCACTCCAGTCCCACATTCTGATCTCTTTTAATTATCCCAATTTCGTTATCAGTGGGAAATTTTATAGTTAGACACCACGGAGCGAGAACAGCTTTGAACGCCGCCAGGGTCGGTTGGCCCAAGAAAGCATTATAAGCAGAAAATTCTTCAACAATTATAAAGGTCTGCTTTCGAGCTACCTTTTTCAGCCCCTCTCCGAGCTCTACAATCAAGTCTATAGTCCCAATCGGCTGCTTTGGCTCCCCAGTGAAGCCAGCAATTTTCAATGACGAAGCCTGAACGTCAGCCATTGGTATCTTCATCTGGTCAAAAGTTTTCTTAAAGAGAATATTACACGAAGCCCCGCAATCGACCAGAATTCTTCTCACAGTGGCCAGGCCAATACCGGCAGAAATGACCAGAGGATCTATCGTAGGGGCTTCAATACCCATAGAGTCCCTGGCGCTAAATATGATGTCATAAGGGAAAGTTTTCTGTTGTTTCAATGGCGCAGTATCCTCTAACACAAAAACACTTTCTTCTGCGGGTGCATGCTTCAGTGCACGAGCATACCTTTCCATCTCACCCCAGCTCCTGCCTGCTGGGTGAGGACCTCCCGTTATCACACTAATGACAGGCCTGTCTGACTCATGTTCTACGGCCTTCTCACTTGAGCTTGGATGGTGAGCAGGGACTTGTTGCCTTTGGACCGATGAGGTTATTGTGTCCGTACCTCTTTTAACATATTGTTGGAGCTTGTTCTCTTTCAACAGTTGCTCAATTACTTCATTCAAGTGTCGGCATTCGTTAGTGTCATGACCAGGCTGATTGTGAAACTGACAGAATCTTCCACTCTTCTCCATTTTACCTCGAACCCTCATCTTAGGTGGCGTAGGATAACTGATATTATCTTTGGTTGCAAAGAAGATATTTTCAGGGGTAACAATCAAGGGTGTGAAGTTGAAAGCTCGACCCTTCTTTGCATCCCCTTGTTTCTTTCTGCCGTCGTTCCCCCTTTTATGAGCATTGGATTCCTTTTTGTCTGGAGCGTTACCATCATTCTTAATTTCTGCTGATGCCACCTTAGCCGGTGCTTGAAGGCTTTCCAAGTGCACGAACTCATCGGCTTTTTTATAGAATTTATCGAGTGATTTGGTTCTTTCATTTTCAACCATTCTCCAAACTTGCTCGATTAATCAATTGCCCTCATCAGGTATGTTAAGACCATGCATGGCTCAGCTTTATCAACCTCGGCCAAAGCTATGTTGAATCGATTCAGAAACGACTTGCTGGATTCCCCTGGGTTTTGCTCCAGATTTGACAATGACATTATATCCTTTGCTTTAGAGGTGTACAACCGAAACTGCTCCTTGAACTTCTTAGTTAAGTCCGAGAACTGATCAATGGATCTAACTGCCAGCTTGGTAAACCATAATAAAGCTACTCCTTCCAAATACACCGGGAAGTATCGGCACTTAATCTCATCGGATGCCCTAGCGCCAGTCATATGCCAGTCATACTTATACAGAAATTCGTTAGGATCACTTGTTCCTTTGTAAGTTGGAATAGTGGGCGAAACAAATTTTCTTGGGAATTCAGCTTTCAGAATCCTCTCGGTGAATGGAGTTTTGCTTGGAGTGAAGCCCCACTCTTTCTCATCCTCGTCCTTTCTCATACTTTCTTTCATGATTTGACGGACCATCCCTGAAAAATACTCTTCATCATCCACAGGCCCTGCGAGGAAAACGTCAGCCATTCTTTCAGAGTTCTGCCTTGATAATCGTTCACGAAGGGTAGGTTGAGGTCCCGATCCTCCATCCTGAGGAAGTGGCCTTTCAACGGGGCTTACCGCCCTTTGAGAAGTATTCCCTCTAACACCCTGAGCTCTATCAGCAGAGTTTCCTTCTTTATTTTTTGGCTGACGATTAGCCTCGAGCAAATCATTTAGCTTATTCAATATCAAGGTATTCTGAGCATTCTGAGCCTCTAATTGTGCATTCTGAGCATTTAACTGTTGATTCAATCCCAAAACCACAGCGTCTAATTCCGCTCGCGTAACTCCCACAGTTGGAGTTGTCTGACTCAGAGGAGGAGAAGTGGTGGTGTTCTCTTGAACATCATCAGATCTGGCAGATCTACGTTTCCTTCCGGGAGCCATAATTTCTGTTAGACTTCTGGTCTTAACGGAGATTCTTTCCTCAAAGTTTGGTGAAGCAATGACGTAAATACCCTGAGTTCAACTCTCAATGAAATCACCAAAAATGTTAACGTGAAAATCTGACGCTAACACCTCGGTGTGTGTAGAAATGATTGTGAAAGCACCACCCGTGAATACGGGAATCAAGAAATAACAGTAAGTAACAGAAAATGCAGTAAATGAGCATAGAGTTTATAGTGGTTCGGCTTATGATCAAGCCTACGTCCACTTCAATCCTTTTTAATGTTGTTCGGTTTACAACTTGTTACAATCTCCTTCAATTACATTCCAATTCAATTCAAAAAGAAACAAGTAGCTAGGGAAAACTTCGATGTGGCAGAGTTCTTCGAATTCATGATTGAATGTGTTGAATTCCTGTGCGAAGTTGATCTAAGCGTCTTGCGTGTGCTTGAAGTGATGGAGTGTAGATTGCTTTGAAGATAGCGAAGTTTCTATGCCTTGAAGAAGAATGATCCAAAAGTCCTTTGAATGTTGGAGATAGTCATGTATTTATAGGCAAATCTGGATTTGAATTTTTCACCCAAGTCCTGGGTTGTCACCGACTTAGGCTAAGTCGCGGCCGACCTATAGAGGCAAATCCACGGTCCAAAGTCGTGAACGAGTCAATAGAATGCGACTTGAGTATCACGGCCTTGTATTTCTACTTAGCAGCTTTAGGTCGTGGACGACTCACGCCAGATCATGAGTCGTGTACGAGTTAAGGGGCCACGATGTAAAATGATGAGGTATCCGTTCCACTTGCTTAGGTCGTGAACGACCTATCATAGGCCTAAGGTCGGTCTGCCCCATGAGTCACGAACTCCATGAGTCGGCCAAAACCTTTGAGGCGTTAAGGTTATAACCCGGTGAATCGCTGTTCCTTCTGAGCCGTTAAGTCGGCAATTAGTTGAGTCGTCATTCATTTTAGGTCGGCAACAAGCTAAGGCTGTTGAGTCGGTAATCATTGTGAGTCATGAGCCTGGTTTGAGTCGCTTGAGCAGAGGAGTTAACAGTGGTCATTAAAGTGGTTCCAATATTGACAAAGAGTATGCCAATAAGAAGCCACGGTCTCTTTTACAACCAAACGTCGTTTTACACACCAGTTGTTTTTTTATATTTCAAAAACGATTCATAATTGATATCGAAGTATCACATTCACTTGAAAAAATTAATTTCATTTCAGAATCTCATATTTACTCAAAATATGTCAATTCAGTTCGATACGTCATTTTTACTTCAAAATTCAATTCGAATTACAATTCAGGTTATTATTTAATTTTCACCCAATTCGCATTTAAATCCACGACACAAATAAAAACATTCCAAACTTAACCAATTTGAATTTTAGAAAATAGTTTAAATAGTTTAAAAGTTAAAATAGTTTAATATAAAATAATTTTAGTATTGAAAATGGTTTATATAGAAAAATAGCTTGGAAAATCAAAATAAATTGAATATTTAAAATATAGATTTTAAACTATATATATTAAAACAATTTGTTTGCAAATAGTTTCAAAACAAACTGTCTCTTTCCATTTCAACAAATCTAGATCCAAGTCCAAATTCTAATCAAACTGATTCGGTTCCAATTATTCCTTTTCAAATCATTTTCAATCTCATTTCAACTCAAATCGACTCAATTTCGATTTCAATTCGAATTAACTTTGATTCCAATTTCAATCTGAATCAATTTCGATTTTGATTTTGATTTTTAACTTCGATTTTGATACAACAATTTGACTTAATGTTTTAAATTTCAATTCAATACTTATTTTAAACCATTTCAATCTATATCAATTTCGAATTCGATTCCAAAATACCGATTTAAGTCACTTTAATTAGTTTAAACTTCAATTTCGAATTTAGATTCAAGTTTTCAAAAATAATTCAATTTCGAGCATAAAATTTGAAATATCAATTTTGTAACAACCCGAAATTTTCACACTCAAAAATTCCAGATAGTTATGGAAAAGAAGAGAAGAAGAAGAACAGAAACACCAAATATCTCACAATCGCAGCGGATAAAATATAATAATAAATAATAAAAGTTGCAAAAGAATATTATATCTGTCGATTATATTCTAATACATCAGAGTTTCACATTATATACAGTCACTGAATATATACAATTATCATGTCTCAGACTAACAATAATATAAATACAATGGAAAAATTCTATACGCTCCTGCCATCCAGCTCGCCTCCTAAGCTCCAGTACGTTCCTACCTGAAAATTTGTAATACTCGGTCTGACCCGAGCATTACATCAAAGTAGCACCCGGGTCAGGCTGGAAACCAACATGAATAAATCCAACTAACATGGAATACCAAGCAATCAACTTATATAAAACCCGGGTACTCATATCAACTTACAAAGACACAATTTATTTTAGACATCACTTATTCCACACATCCATTTCCTAAATACCATGGTTTAGATTTAACAGGTCCAATTCCTTAACATCACTTCAGTAAACATATAGATTTCACATATCAATTTATAAAAATTCGAAGTGGTTTCATGTATTTCCCAATTCCCGACCCCGGTCTCTTCGAGTCTCATGTCATCATAACCCAAGTTATCAAAATGAAATACATAACATTTCAAAACTTAGGTATCAACTCATCCAATACCATTCAGTCATCCGTAAGCAATGCTTAATCACGTACAAAATAACTCAAGTGATTCTAATTTGAATTTCTAACCACATTCATTAGATTCCTTCATTCAATCTTAATCAACTCCAAACCAATTAATTAGTTAACCCTTCACTATTCATCTTAATTAATCACCCTAAATCAAATATTTTTTTCAATTTCATTCAAGTAATTATCTTAAATTAACTTCACGATATTAATTGTACTTAATCAAAATCAATAAGTAATCTTATTGATCAACGATTTAATTCCCTTAATTCTTAATTACATATACTAATTAACTCCTCTTAAGTCACTTATTCCTGATTAATTCATCTTAATTGATCTATCTTTAATTATATCGTTGATTATATAAATTAATGATTTCCAATTATATTTCAATTTATCCTAATCCACATTAATTACTTCATTCCACCACAATATTGATCTTCCTTGAATTATCTCAACTAGTAATTAGCTATCCATTTATTTACTTCATTAAATAAATCAATTTCTCTTTAATTAATCATCTTAATTAATCTCTTGATTAATTACACAAGTAATCATCTTTTGTGAATTACATTAAGTATTCGCTTATCAAACCATCCATAGATTATTATAGATTTATTAAACTTAATAAATTGACTTAACTTTAATTAATTAATTAATTCAAACCTTTAATTACTAAATTAATCGCCCCAATCATTAATTGAGTGAATTAGTTTATTTTCCATTTTAGTTACCCTACTAATTTAATGAATCGCAAATCATTAAATCTTTGTTAACATTAAAATAGAAACAATTCATTTTTATGATTTAAGTTTAAACAACTTAAACCCCAATATTTCGAGTCAAATTACAATTAACTCGAGAATCATCAAAAATCACAATCACTGGATCATCAATTCACAGTGCATATCAAATTAGTTAAACAATTCAACCAAATATTTAAATTTAACCATTTAAATTTAAATAGAAATTCAACAGAGTGATATTTACTCACCTTTGCTTTTATTTGTAATCCATTTCATCCTCGATTTTGATTCCACGATTATTGACCTCTTATAAATATTAAAGGATTTTATTAATATTCGATCAATTTGAATAAATAAATTTTAATGATTTAAATTTAAACTAGAACTTTTCCCTTTGAAACTACATATACATTTATAAAAGTAATTTATAGATTTCAAAATTTAATTTTTATAAGTTCTCTCATATTCGAAAATCGTATTCTTAAATATATATATATATATATATATATATATATATATATATATATATATATATATATAATTTACTGCAAATGGATTCATAAAATTTCTTTTCTTCTGACTAAATGTAGAGGTGAATAAAATTATCAAGCTATACCTTACTGCCTCCTCTAGCTACCAAGCACGACACCCTACTTCTTCACGCGACCCTCTTCCCTCAACAATTCGAACGGCACCATCATTGCAGCACGTGCAAGAACCGTGTCACCTCAAAGTGACTCCTCCTCCTATCGAGAAAAGTCGCGACCTACCATTATAATCGAGCTAAAACAAGGAACCCTAAACCTCGCCCATCGGCCGCCACATGCTGCGGAAACCCCTAAGAGGCTTCCTCTTCACGCGAATCGAGCTCGCGACGCTAAGGCTTGCCCCACCCGAACTCGCGATATCGATCTCCATTCCATCGTCCTTCCATTTCGACATCCCGGTCTCCATGAAAACCACAACCGCAACTGTCGCAATGCCTTTCCCCCTCTACCAACCCTAACCATGAATACGAAATTGTAAACTCTAGAAGCCGTTGAATCAACAGATCGACTTCGATTTATAATTTGGGAAAAACCCTACTTTTCGATCGGCTCTAGTATGAGGAGGACGAAGATGAAGAGGGGTAGGCCCTTTATTACTTTTCTTTTATCATACGTGAAGAGGAAATTTAACTGAAGTATCGGCCATTTTTTTTATTTCATGTTCGCGTTCGATCCCTTAGAGAGGAAGACGGGGAATTAGATATAGATGGTTGAGAGGCTTCTCGTGAGTACGAGTTAAATGAAAATATCTTTTACCCTTGACTTTGAATTTTATTATATTGTAAAACTTTCAAAACATCACATTAATTGCGATTTAAAATCTCAAACTCCTTTTAAACAATGTCGTTAGTTGATTACAAGGTTTACCCGCGTTCCGAACACGATGGAACGTATCTCGGTGGCCAATTTGATCGCATGCGCGAGTTACAAAGGAAAACGATCAATTTTCACTTAAATCGATTAAAATAATTCTAAGCGTTTTGAGCTGCCAGGGTCAAACGACAACTCCGATTGCTACGAAAATTGAAACCCGATAATAACTAACTATTACGGATCCATTGGAAATGGTTTCGTCGAATTCTGAGACTGTGCCTCAAAAGGATATTTTTAAATTTAATTTAAACGATATATTTTTAAAACAGAACAAAACACTTCCAAACTCAATTTCTACACTTTCACTACCTTCAGTGCCGTCAATATAAATTTTATAAACCTTCAAATTATTTTTAACAGAATTAAAACTCCAGATTCAACGTTTTGCCCAATTTCAAATTATATGATTCAATAGTTAAACTATCTAATTTAATAATATAATTATCAAGTAAATATTGATATTTTGAAATTCAAGTTAAAAATTAACTTTTTAAATATTTAAAATCAATTAATTATTTCAATTTAAATTGTTAGAAATTCCGGGTCGTCACAAATTTATATCACTTTTACTTAAATAACCTCGAAGTTCAAGTAAAAGATCAAACCTTTTAAAACACTTCAATTATTATAATTCAAATTATATTTCAATCGTAACTTCGAATTCCAAATTAACTTCTTTAAAACAATTTCTTCCAACCAATTTCAATTTCGCATTTCAAGCTCGAGTTCGAAAATAATCCAATTCCCATATTACGATTCAATTTTATTTTTATAAAAGAAAATCATTTGGTTAAGTTCAATCCAAGAATTTAAAGTCATTTAATTTAACCAATCCAGTGTCCATATAAAATTTTCAATCCTACGGCCAACTGACTAGTTATTTCAATTTATTTTCTGGGATGGATATAAGTCATTTCAGTCCAAATCAAAGTGTCATAGGTGTATATCATTTCCACCAAATTCTTAATTTATTCGACATAATTCAAATAATAGTTTGTATATTGTCAAATAATATACTCGGCGATGATATGTATATATATATAATAAATAAACATCCAATCATCCAACATATCAATCAATAGCTATCCATCACAATCAACATCTAAAATAGTCAAATTATCACAACAATTAACTAGTTATCAATATTAGATATCTAACTGGTAATTTAATTCCAATTTCAAATTTAACTACCAATTTAAATTTCTATTAGTTCAAAACATCTCATTGTAAATGTCAGTTAAATTTACCTGTAACAACCCGCATATTTTACGATTGAATATTTAAATATTTTTATTTTAATATTTTATCGTTAGTCGGATTTTAGTCCGAAAAGTTACTTTTTGCATACGGTCGAATTAGGACTCGGAACCACTTCCATTTAGTCCAAAACACCGTTTGCGATCATTTTGAGCATAAACTTTGATATGTTTGGAGTTAGTGGAATTTTGTCACTTTTCCACTTTGGGCTTGGTTTAGCCCATTAGCCTAAACTATTAACTCTAGCACAACCCCCTTCCCTTCATAACTTCACTTTCATTTCCTAACACTAAAGCTTCATCAAAAATGGAGGAAGGAATGGGAAATTAAAACTCCAAGCTCTAGTTCATTTGCAAATCCAACATCTTACTCCAAATTCAAAGAGAAGTCATTAATTCTTCCATTGATTTCAAGCTCCTTCTTCATTGATTTTGTGTAAAGGTGAGGTTTTTATCTCACATCTTTGTCTATAACTATCTTTGATTGTTGGGTATGAATTCCTAACACTTATTCATGTGTATTTGCTTTTGGTTTGGCTTAAATTGATGAAAATCCCAATTTTTTGTGTTTTGGGTTCAAATCTTTAAAAAGGTCCAATCTTTGGTGTTGGAACACGTTTTTGGTTATGCATCGAGGAGCCAATAGGACCGGGTAGCCAATAGGTGTAATCCCCTAGCATTCGTGCTCGATCGGTTGCAAATTGAGAGAGATTTTGGCATTTTTATTGCTTAGGTCGTTCGGCCTGCACATAGGATTCTTGGCATGCAGATTAGGTCGGCCTGCATTTAGGTCGCTCCCCTATAGGTCGCACCATGCTTAGGTCTTTGCTCGGCCATGTTATATCACGCAACCCATAGGTCGCTTGCATCTTAGGTCGTTAGGTCACTCGACCTTGTTTACCCTTTAGGTCGTTAGGTCACTCGGCCTTGTTTATCCTTTACGTCGTTAGGTCGCTCGGCCTTGTACCCCTTAAGTCGTTAGGTCGCTCAGCCTTCTTCTCAACATAGGTCACGACATGTTGGGTCGTTCCCCACTTAAGTCGCTCGCCTTGTGTTTGGCCGTTCCATGCACATAGGTCGCAACCACTTAGGTCGCTCGGCTTGTTTTAAGTAACATCTGCTTTTAGGTCGCGCCATATTGGGTCGCGCCATGTTGGGTCGCACCATTTCCTAAGTCGCTCGGCCTGCTTTTCAACTTAGGTCGTTTTCGGTCCTTATGCCGCTTGCACCTTAGGTTGTTTTCGGCCCTTAAGTCGCTTCCAATTTAGGTCGCTCGGCCTGCTTTTATAGGTCGCGCCGTGTTTAGTCGCAAGGGTATTTCCACTTTGATGGATTTGGAATTTAATTCTTTGGATTTTATTCATGTCTATGAATGTGATTTTTTGTGATTTATTGTTTCTACAATCATTTCTTTGATTTGTCGCTTTAACTAACACGTACGAGAAATCTAATTAAACGGCTTTGTAAATCAAATGGTATGAAACGTTTGCATTACTTCGATGGTTAATTCTTGGACACGTTCGATTGAATTTCTTGTGACAATTTTCGAGTGGAGACCTATAATTAGTTCGTAAATATTTAAGTTAGGCTAGTGGTTATGGGACATGAAGCTAAGCTTACATATTTACTAGCTTACTGTAATTGACACTTCTTGATGATCGTTGACGATCATCTTTGTGATTTAGACTAGCAATTGTGCGATGTCTCTTTGTCTACGAGGGAGACTAAACCCCGTTTCTGTGGAGCTTCGGCTCAATTTCGAGGGGTAGCGACCCATGGTCTTCGGGCCGTTTTGTGGAGCTTCGGCTCAAAATTAATGGTTAGCAACCATGGAATAGCGTTCCATTTTGTGATACACGTGTTGGTGAGTTTTCATGCTCCCATTTTGTGATAGGCCTCCCCCTTTTTGTTATTTCTAGATTTCCATTGTTGATTTCTGGAATTTGTGTTTCCACCAATTTTCGTGATTTACATTGATAAGTTTTATCAATATTGTGCATTGGTGAATTTGTGTGTCATTAACTTTTGTGATTGGCATTGAAATTGTTTTCAATATTTATGGTTTGGTGAATATAAATAAAGAGTATGACATTCTTTTTTATCTTTGAGAAGATTCTTGTGATATAGATTAATCTCTTGTTGATTTTCAATTACATACTTATTACAGTATGGCTTTATGGTTATCATATGTTTATGTCATATCTCTTCTTCTATATCATTTTACCTGATATTTATTGCTAGACTGATCTATTTGTTAATTTCTTATTAAATAATACTCGGGTCAGACTGAGATGTTGCAGGTGATTCTGCTTGACTTCACATCTGGGATTATCACCCTGATTTTTGGCTAACTACCGAGATTAGTAGTTTTTGTTGTATACATTTGAGACATAGACTCATTGATGTATCCATATTCTTTTGCCTAGCACTTGTAGCTATTCTTTTGTGACATTGTGGATCTTGTTTGACCACTACTCTGATGTACACTTTCATGTGTTATATATTCATATATATTTCCTCCTTTGTGATATGGATGTCTGTGACTGATTTGTGTTATGTTTATTTCTATATTTGTTTCCGAAGAATGTATATAGTCACTGTGTAGTAGCTTTGAGTTTGTATCGATCTGTCGGATTTCCTCCATAAACCAAATGCATGTTGTGCTATCTGACATATCGCTGCTCGCACAAAGCAATTACGCGGATGGTCGCTCCTCAACAGCCTTATTCTCCGCGCTAGTTGACAGCATTACCCTGTAGTGTCCTTGGCTAGTGTGGGTATAGAGGTGGGGCGTCACAGCTTGGTATCAGAGCCATTCTTCGGAACAATGTAGAATAATCTAGCAAGGATCATCGTCCTAAGTCCATCTTCGGAGTCGTGCTTTTGGATTTAATTCGAATCTTCGTACCGATTCATCCTATTTTCATTATGATTCCTTGTTTATCTATCAAGAATTGCTTAATATTCATTTGGTGAATAACCTTATCTTCTTCTTGCTTTCTTTCAAAAAGAAAAAGAAATGGTTAGACCTGGCCGTCCCAATGCCGGCCAATCTCGTGCTACCCCCCAAGATGGAGTATTTATGTCTGCCCAGCAGCTTCTTGATCTAGTTAGGAATGCTCAAGTAGCCGGATCTAATCCGGAGTCTACTCACCCTAAGTCTGGATTTGCACGTTTGTGCAGAAATTATACAAATTTGGGTGGGAAGCCATTCAAAGGTTATGAAACTTTTGTTGAAGTCCAGGCTTGGCTGAGAACGTGCGATCGAATCTTTTCTCGCATGAGTCTTATTGTTCTTCACCGTGTTCAGGTGGCCTCTAGTATGCTCCAAGAAAGAGCATTAGATTAGTATGAGCTTTTGGTTTCTGAAATAAATGAAGCAGATCTTACATGGAAGAAATTCCGGGAACGCTTCGAATTAAAATTTGTGCCAGAAGCTGAAAAGGTGACATTGGCTCGCCGTTTCATTGACCTTGTTCAATGTGAATCCTCTGTGGCAGACAATGTCGCATCTTTCGGGTCACTTTCTAAATACGGGGTCGAGTACATAAACACCCATCGAAGAAGAACCAAAGATTTCTCTATGGCTTGAATAAAAATCTCTAGAAGCCATTGCTTCTATAGTTAGAAGTTTCTTTTGATCAACTCGTTGATATCGCTCTTCGACTTGAGGAGGCAGATAACGAAAGTGACGTTGAAGTTATGGGTGCCAGACCAAACTTCAACAACAAGAAAAGGCCTAATAAGTTCAAAGGTCCTTATCCCAACAAGAAAGGGAGGCAAGCAACTTCGGTGGCAAAAACATCTACCTTAAGTGGTGGGCAATGCTACAACTGTGGTTCTAAGGACCACTATGAGAACAAGTGTTCAAAGCCTCGTGATGGTCGTCATTGCAAAAGCCCAGACCATTATATATCTTCGCGTCCCAAACTTCAAAACACGAAGGAGGGAAAGCTTAATGTTGCTCAACCCCCTGGCAACACATCTCGTGGTCAAGGTATTTCTCATTCTATCCTTGATGGCATTATTTTATTTCGTGATCTTCATATTCGAGTTCTTTTTGATACGGGTGCGTCCCATTCTTTTATTTCAAAAGAACTTGTTGATTCTTTTTCTTTGGATGTTTTGTGTTTAATGTCTTCTTTGAGAATTACGAATCCGGTTGGTGGATCCGCAATAATCAGTTTATTGTCTAAAGATGTCGAGATTATTTTGTGCGATTTTTCTTTCCGAGTCGATTTGCATGCTATGCGCTACTTAGGCTTTGGAATAATTTTGGGAATGGATTGGCTTAACCGCTATAAAGCCCAAATCCTATGTCTTGAGCGGACTATTTATCTTTGACATCCTCAATTTGTTAAGCAGATTTCTATTGATCTTAAAGATTTGGATTCCAGTTTGGTTGCATCTTTATATTCATTAAATCCACATGATGACGATAATGATGATGAGGAGGATATTATTTCCCTTATTCACGTTGTTCGTGAATTTTCCGACATCTTTGAGCCCGTTTTAGGATTACCACCTAAGCGAGTAATTGAGTTCAAAATTAATCTCATCCTTAGAGCTCAACCTATTACTCGTTCTCCTTATCGTATGTCCAATAAAGAAAATGAGGAGATGCACAAACAATTATCCGAATTGGAGACGAAGTAATTTATTCGCTCTAGTTCCACGCCTTAGGGAGCTTCAGCTATTTTTGTGAAGAAATCCGATGGTACACTTAGGCTTTGCGTTGACTATCGCAAGCTTAATGATCTTACTATCAAAAATAAATATCCTTTACCTCGGATTGATGATTTATTTGATCAGCCTAGTGGGGCTAGAGTCTTTTCACAATTAAACTTAGCTACCGGTTTTCATCAGCTTCGTATTGCAGAGGATAGCATTCCTTTGACATCTTTCCGTACTCGTTATGGATCTTATGAATGGCTTGTTGTGCCATTTGGTTTAACAAATGCTCCGGCTTATTTCATTGACCTTATGAATCGAGTTTTCAAAAATTTCCTCGATCGAATTGTTCTCATCTTCATTGATGATATTCTTGTGTATTCAAAAACCAAGGAGGAGCATGAAAAACATCTTCGAACTGTGTTGGAAACTCTTAGGAGCAATCAATTAAAAGCAAAATTTTCCAAATTCCACTTTTGGCAATCTCGTGTGAAGTTTCTCGGTCATATTATTTTCGAATCCGGAATTTCCGTGGATCCTTCAAAGATTGAAGTGATTCAAAATTGGAAGAGACCGTAGAGTGTGACGGAAATTCGTAGTTTCCTTGGATTGGCCGGTTATAACCGGCGTTTCATAAAGGACTTTTCAAAAATTTCCGTGCCTCTTACTAATTTGACAAAGAAGGGAGTTAAATACATTTGGTCGGACAAATATGAAGATTCTTTTTAGACATTAAAAGAACTCCTTTCTGATGCTCCTATTCTTGTGATTCCCGAGGGAAACCAAGATTTTATTGTTTATACCAATGCTAGTTGCGTTGGTTTGGGTGCCATTCTTATGCAAAGAGAAGGTGTTATTGCTTATGCTTCTAGGCAATTGAAGCCAGCCGAGACTAGATATGCCACTCATAATTTAGAGCTCGCGGCTATTCTTTCGCCCTTCGTATTTGGAGTCATTATCTTTTGGGAGAAAAATTTATTCTTTACACCGATCATAAATCTTTGAAGTATCTATTTTCTCAAAAGGAACTTAATTTGCGTCAACAACGTTGGCTCGAATTTCTTGCAGCTTATGATCTAGATATTCATTATACCCCCGGAAAGGGAAATCGTGTTGCCGATGCACTTAGTCGCAAGCAACAAGCGGTTGTTTCTATGATGATATCCGAATGGAATGATCTCGGAATCCTATCCACTTGTGAGATTCGAGATCGTGTTTCCGATTTATGTTCATCTCTTGTTTTAGGTAGCCTTGAGGCTCGTCCTTCTCTTTTAGACCGCATTCTTGAAGCTCAAAGGCTAGATCCGGAATTGGCTCTTCTTGGCCAAAATATTAGGGATAAAATTGATATTGAAGGTTTGAAAAACTTTGATATTGATTCTCATGGCGGTATTCAAAAATTTGGTAGGCTTATCGTGCCGAATATTAGTCATCTTCGTAAAGATATTTTAGAAGATTCTCATCGTTCTAAATTTACCATTCATCCCAGTAGTAGTAAAATGTACGCGGACATGAAGCGACTTTATTATTGGAAGGGAATGAAATCTGATATTGCTAACTTTGTTAAGTGTTGCATGACTTGCCAACTCATTAAGGCCGAACACCAAAGGCCTGGTGGGTTATTGCCGCCTTTAGAAATTCCAATTTGGAAGTGGGACCAAATTTCCATGGATTTTATAGACGGCCTTCCCCGTTCTCGTTCGGGTCACGATAACTTATGGGTGATAGTTGATAGACTTACTAAGTCCACCCATTTTATTCCCGTTCGGTCCAATCGAACCGTTCCTCTCTTGGCCAAACTCTTTATTAAAGAAATTGTAAAATTGCATGGAGTTCCTTCTTCTATTGTTAGTGATCGTGATCCATTGTTTACTAGTGGATTTTGGAAGAGTCTTCAAAAAGCTTTGGGAATGAAGCTTAATTTTAGCACCGCTTATCATCCCCAGTCCGATGGACAAACTGAGCATGTGAATCAAACTCTTGAAGATCTTCTTCGTGCATGTGTTCTTGATTTTGGTGGAAGTTGGGAAGGTCATATTTCTCTTGTTGAGTTTTCCTATAATAATAGCTTCCAATCAAGTATTGGTATAGCACCTTTCGAGGCAATCTATGGAAGGCCATGTCGGTCTCCTTCTTTTTGGCTTGAGGCCGGTGAGAAGCCGGTTTTAGGTCCATATTTTATTCGTGATTCCATAGAAAAGATCGACCTTATTCGTCATAGGATGAAAGAGGCCCAGAGTAGGGAAAGATCCTATGCCGATAACCAGAGAAGGAAATTAGAATTTTCTGTGGGAGATCTTGTGTTTATTCGTGTTTCACCTATGAAGGGTGTTGTACGTTTCAGTCGATCGAGAAAATTAGCGCCTCGATATATTGGGCCATTTCCTATCACCGAACATATTGGTTCCATGGCTTATCGCCTTTTATTACCGGCTTAGTTTTCTACTATTCATGATGTGTTTCACGTTTCTCAATTACAGAAGTGCCTTCGAGATTCCGGTTCTATTCTTGGGCCCAGCGTTGTGGAAGAAATTGAAGTTTCACCTAATTTAACTTATGAGCAACATCATATTCATATTATTGCTTCGGATGTCAAGCGCCTTCGAAGTAAAGATGTTCCACTTGTTAAAGTCCAATGGTCCTCAAATCCTAAGGATTGCTCTTAGGAATCTAGAGAGTTCATCGAGCGAACCCATCAGGACTTACTTTTTCATGCTCCATGAGGTGAATTTCTTATTTCAAATTTCTTTTATGTTGATACGCTTTCATGGTTGTTACCTTATATTTTCTTCTTAAATATTGCAAGGATGCAATTTCTTTAAGAAGAGGACTCTGTAACAACCCGCATATTTTACGATCGAATATTTAAATATTTTTATTTTAATATTTTATCGTTAGTCGGATTTTAGTCCGAAAAGTTACTTTTTGCTTACGGTCGAATTAGGACTCGAAACCACTTCCATTGAGTTCAAAACACCGTTTACGATCTTTTTGAGTACAAACTTTGATATGTTTGGAGTTAGTGGAATTTTGTCACTTTTTCACTTTGGGCTTTGGGTTTGGTTTAGCCCATTAGCCTAAACTATTAACTCTAGCACAATCCCCTTCCCTTCATAACTTCACTTTCATTTCCTTACACTAAAGCTTCATTAAAAATGGAGGAAGGAATGGGAAATTAAAACTCCAAGCTCTTGTTCATTTTCAAATCCAACATCTAACTCCAAATTCAAAGAGAAGCCATTGATTCTTCCATTGATTTCAAGCTTCTTCTTCATTGATTAAAGGTGAGATTTTTATCTCACATCTTTCTCTATAACTATCATTGTTTGTTGGGCATGAATTCCTAACAATTATTCATGTGCATATTCTTTTGGTTTGGATTTAATTGATGAAAATCCCAATTTTTAGTGTTTTGGGTTCAAATCATTAAAGTAATCTAATCTTTGGTGTTGTAACACGTCTTTGGTGATGCATCAAGGAGCCAATAGGACCGAGTAGCCGATAGGCGTAACCCCCTAGCGTTCATGCTCGATCGGTTGCAAATTGAGAGACATTTTGGCCTTTTTGTTGCTTAGGTCGTTCTCCCTGCACATAGGATTCTCGACCTGCAGATTAGGTCGGCATGCATTTAGGTCGCTCCCCTATAGGTTGCGCCATGCTTAGGTCGTTGCTCGGCCATGTTATATCATGCAACCCATAGGGCGCTTGCATCTTTGGTCGTTAGGTCGCTCGGCCTTGTTTACCCTTTAGGTCGTTAGGTCGCTCGGCCTTCTTCTCAACTTAGGTTGCGACATGTTAGGTCATTCCCCACTTAAGTCGCTCGCCTTGTGTTAGGCCGTTCGATGAACATAGATCGCAACCACTTAGGTCGCTCGGCCTGTTTTAAGTAACATCTGCTTTTAGGTCGCGCCATGTTGGGTCGCGCCATGTTTGGTCGCACCATTTCCTAAGTCGCTCGGCCTGCTTTCCAGCTTAGGTCCTTTTCGGTCCTTATGCCGCTTGCACCTTGGATCGTTTTCGGCCCTTAAGTAGCTTCCAATTTAGGTCACTCGCCTTGCTTTTATAGGTCGCGCCATGTTTAGTTGCAAGGGTATTTCCACTTTTATGGATTTGGAATCGAATTCTTTGGATTTTATTCACGTATTCGAATGTGAGTTTTTGTGTTTTATTGTTTATGCAATCATTTTTGTGATTTGTCCCTTTAACTCACTCATACGAGAAATCTAATTAAACGGCTTAGTAAATCAAATGGTATGAAACGTTCGCATTTACTCCACTGGTTAATTCTTGGACTTGTTCGATTGAATTTCTTGTGAAAATTTTCGAGTGGAGAACTTCAATTAGTTCGCAAATATTTAAGTTAAGCTGGTGGTTATGGGACATGAAGCTAAGCTTATATATTTACTAGCTTACTGTAATTGACACTTCTTGATGATCGTCGATGATCATCATTGTGAATTAGACTAGCAATTGTGCGATGTCTCTATGTCTACGAGCGAGACTAAACCCCGTTTCTGTGGAGCTTCGGCTCAATTTGGTGGGGTAGGGACCCATGGTCTTCGGGCCGTTTTGTGGAGCTTCGACTCAAAATTAATGGTTAGCAACCATGGAATAGCGTTCCATTTTGTTATACACGTGTTGATGAGTTTTCATGCTCCCGTTTTGTGATAATCCTCCCCTTTTTTGTGATTTCTGGATTTCCGTTGATGATTTTTGGAATTTGTGTTTTCACTAATTTTCGTGATTTACATTGATAAGTTTTATCAATATTTGTGCATTGGTGAATTTGTGTGTCATTAACTTTTGTGATTGGCGTTGATATTACTGTCAATATTTATGGTTTGGTGAATATAAATAAAGAGTATGACATTCCTTTTGATCTTTGAGAAGATTTGTGTGATATTGATTAATCTCTTGTTGATTTCCGATGACGTACTTATTGCAGTTTGGCTTTATGGTTATCATATGTTTACATCATATCTCTTCTTCTATATCATTTTACCTGATATTTATAGCTAGACTGATCCGTTTATTATTTTCTAATTAATAATACTCGGGTCAGATCGAGATGTTACAGGTGCTTCTGCTTGACTTCATATCTGGGATTATCACCCTGATTTTTAGCTAACTACTGAGATTAGTAGTTTTATTGTATACATTTGAGACATAGACTCATTGACGTATCCATATTCTTTTGTATGGAACTTGTAGCTATTCTTTTGTGACATTGTGGATCATGTTTGACCACTACTCTGATGTACACTTTCACGTGTTATATATTCATATCTATTTCTGCCTTTGTGATACGGATGTCTGTGACTGATTTGTGTTATGTTTATTTCTATATTTGTTTCCGAAGAATATATATAGCCACTGTGTAGTACCTTTGAGTTTGTATCGATCTGTCGGATTTCCTCCTTAAAACAAATGCATGTTGAACTATCTGATATATCTTTGCTCGCACAAAGCAATTACGCGGATGGTCGCTCCTCCACAGCCTTATTCTCAGAGCTAGTTGACGGCATTACCTCGTAGTGCCCTTTGCTAGCGTGGGTATAGAGGTGGGGCGTCACATTACCAAACAATAGACAATAAACATAAATACTTCATGATATTAGTTTAACTAACATAAAATATTTGTGCTTCTTGAGCGTTTAAAACACTCACTTTTTACTTGAAAATGAAAATATTTTAGGTTCAAATAAATTTCCATTGGATTCCACGATGTATCTGACGTCGGTACAAATCCACTGCAACTCGTTTCGCTCAAAACGGACCTCATATGCAATAGTTACGCAATAATTAACATATATGATTAATAGTCTTAATTAAAATAAAATAAAAATAATAAAAGAACCTAACCACCATCGTACACGTAAAGCCCAGGTCCTCCACCTTCTTCTTCCTAGATCGCATTTCTTTGTCTCGGATTTTTTTCATAGGATCGATGAACGCCACCTACGATCGCCGTTGACCAGACCTATAACACCGCGCCCCACGCCACGCGTGTCGCCTCTAGCACCTTCCACCTCTACCATTTGAAGAACAAAACCCAAAAACTATCGCGACTTCTACCACTGATCTTAGCGAATCCAAGGCGATTCGCCGATCCGACCAGTCATCTTGTAGAGCTCGTCGAGCTCTACAATTTTCCTTCTAGAGTCGTGCAAATTCAATGAGCAGATTCAGAGATATTGAGGAGAGAAGGTGGATGATTTTCGACCATAAATTGTTTTTTAGGTAAGATGCTGATATTTCTTAGGATTTGGTTACGCGAATATAAGAATAAATGTGTCCTTATATGTAACGACCTGCAGTTTCGTACCCTTTGATTTGATAATAATTCTTCCTTGCTCAACCAAAAATGTACGAAGGAGCGAATAGCTATGGTAAAGAAGAAGAAAGAGGTACAAGAAAATAGAGAAAAAACAACAACACGGCAATATAGAATCTCACAATCACAGCGGAAAAATATATAATATATAACAACAGATTTTTATACAAAAGAATCTATACCCATTAAATACTTACAATCATTAAAGTGCACAATCATTACATAAAATCTGGACAGTTAAAAAAACTTGTCCTCATACGGCGGAAATATTCAAATATGTGATATATGTCTGAACTCCTCCAGCTGGTCTCCTGAGTTCCATGGCATTTTAACCTGAATCTATAATACTCGGTCTGACCTGAGCATTATAAAAATAACACCCGAGTCAGTCTGCAAATCCAGCATGAGAAAACATACTCAACTGAATTATTTGACTTATCAAAATCCTTTGAAAACAAAAGTATTTCATAAGACCGCATCATAAATAAACACAATGGGTTTTTACCTTATGATAACCAAAACCATTTTTTATCGAATCCGTCTGATATTATAATAGTGTATATAGAAAGTAAATAGAAAATAGTTGAAATGCTTGCATCTCACGTTCCAACATAGTTGGGCACAATCAAAAACCGTGCGGTGCTTATTGGAGAATGGATTCCATCGAATGACAGGGCTACTAGGGTACCGCCCATCACGGTACACCTCTAGAACAATGCGCCGCGAACAACTCCGTGATCACCTGTTACACAAGACCGACATACCCCTAACCTAAATAGACCGAATAAGTTTACCCTGCGTTTTGGATCAGCAACCGCCACACAACCAAATTAAAGGGACCCTAGATAGGGGTAACCTCACTCTACTTGGGTGCAACCCACTTAGCCTTGTTGCATCTCCCCTATTTTAGGCATTCCGGGTTGATGAACCTTGAGGCTACGATCACCTTTTATAGAACACATTCACTTTGAATGCTCATCGTCCTCCAATGATGATGTTCTGATCGCTTTCGTCCATACAAGTTATCCTGTGTCTGGACAAACAGAATCACTGTATTCATCAACTTCACTGTATTCATCGTTATGTTCAGATCAGATAGAAGTGGTTTTCGGATAATTATGTCTGATCCTGGAATCTTCGAAAAGATTAATGAAAATGGCCAAAATTTGATATTCGGTTATTTAACTATCAATAAAACATCCATAAGCAATCATCTGGCCTTATTTTAATTTTTCCAAAAATATTTTCCTTTAAAATATCTTTAAAAGATATATCTATCACTTCCAACATTTGAAAACGACCTTTCAAATACTTAAATCCATAGCACCCCAACACTTCGGAATATTTCCAAATTTCTACTTTCTATACTTAGGAAAATATTACCAGTCTTATTTTCCAGTAATATTTTCCAGAAATCCTTTCGATATTACGTTTCAGGAAATTATTCCGTAACTTTTTCCCAAAATCTCCGGAATCGCAAATAGATTCCTCTCCTCAAATCATATCCTTTTATAAGTGCCTTCTTCGAATCTCGAGAGAGTTTATAAATTAAAAAAACTACAAATTTCTTTAAAACTCTATATTTATACATATAATAAGTTTTTAAAAGGTTAATAGTTTATTTTTAAGATATGTTCCAGTAACTATTAAAATATCAAAAACACTTTCATAACATTAATAACTCATCTTTAGTTGAATAAATCATTTTCAAAGCTGATTTTAAAAGTTTGAATTTACTAAAATAAATACTTCATATTTAAAAATCTACTTGCCTAGTATTTTAATCTCAACTGGTTCACAAATTCCATAGTTTTAAAATAATAAAATTTCCCCTTTTAAACAGTCTAAGCTTTTATAATTTAAAATATATTTTTAAAATCTCAATAACTAATTTTAATTTTTAACTTTCTCTCGATTTCACAACATATCGATTTTTCTTCGCTTCCCTAATCATTACCATTTCAAAAATAGAATCTATTATTTTTCCCAACCCTAGTTTCATATTCTAATTTAAATTCACCTTATGAATTTGTATTCCAATTATCATCTGATATTGAATTCCTTTATTTATAAACATCGTTTATAAATTTTACAACCCTCTTTAATTTACCTGTTTGTAAAACAAATCTTATTTATAAAATTCGTTTATATACGTTCATTTCTTATAAATTTCTTTTACACACCCAATTTATTTCCAGTGTTGATTTTGATTCCATTTTATATTTCTAGAATATCACTTATAAAGTTCTCTTATATAATTCATTTTTAAAATCCCATTTAATAATTCACAATAGTTAGGTATAACCAAAAATCAATATATTTTTTTAATTCAATTCTTTAAAATAACTCCAGCTCTAATATATATTTTTATATCAAATCCCTTTAATTCCATAATTTTAGAAAAAAATAGTATTTAAATTATCAAAATTCAGGCCAGTGCTACAATAGAATCCGATAAATTTCAATAACTACAATAATCTATAATGGATTATTCTACACAATTCATATATCACCATATGTGAAAAAGAAACAATAAATTTGAGCAGTCCAGTTAGATCCCTCCAACATGTTTCCCTGCATCCGCAGATGTTAATACAGCATAAATAATACCAATCACACTTCGAGGGGGATATCGCGATATATAGGTTCTCGTCCGCTATAATGTGCCGGAATATCACTCAAAATACTAATGTATATATACTACCATATATATAATATCATTTACTGATAAAAATTTATAAATTCAATCAAACGGCCAATATTTAATTTTTACTATCTAAAATTAAGTTTGAAAATTCCAAATGAGTGAGAATTTTTCTCACTTTGATTTTTTAAATTGGCAAACACCCAGATTTTAAATTTCCAGTTGCCTATTCCAAACCAAATCTATCGCATAGATTTTCCAAATATGAACCAACTTGACTTGTTTTAAGCGATTTTTGGACCTCTTTTAGATTTTATTATGAATTTCATAAGGTTTGACAATATAAATAAAATTAATTCACTAAAACTTAGTTAACTAAGAAAATCACCTTCTCAAATGCTCTGCGGCCTCAGGCTCAACTCGATCTTTTCTACCCACGTCAGGGAACGAACTCGACGACACTCTAAACATCACTGTGCCCCTCTACAGCCCTCGAACACTACCAGTGACCACTACGCATCGACCCTACCTTAAAATCTTTGATCGCTCCAGGTCGTACCTCCCATCGTGGTTAACCAACAGACGTTGCCCATCACCGGAGTTCGCACCTAGGTGCTGCTCGACAAGACAACCTCAATTCAAACAGCCCCAAAGACCAACTCCTCCTCGACCCTGAGAATTCCCAAGCCATAGCTCTACGAAGCTCGCACCCTTGACAACCGAGCCACCAAACCCATGTGGAACCCTACGTAGAACTTGAGCACAAATGCATTTCTCCCCGAAAATCGTGGTCGCAACGTCCATCTCGAAATGCTCAAATGTGGCATGCTTCTATTATTCTTTTTTTGCATTTCATTTTGGAATGGAGAGCCTCGATTTTTCTTTTAATTTCGATATTTATCTTCAGCTTTTCCTAATCTGAATTTGATCCGTGAATCTCTTCCGCTTTCTCTCTTTTTTGAGCGAGGATTGATCTTGAAATACTGTAGATTTGATTTCGTACAGAGATGGGGAAGAAGTGATATAAAGTAGGGGTAGCTTATACCTTTCAAAAAGATGGCGGCTGCGATTTGATTTTAACTAGATTTTTATATAGATTTTTATTCCAGATTTCTCTAATTACATAAAGTGGAATCTCGACCACCTATTGAGGTGCACCGCTAGGCGTTTGTAATGTTATACCCCTATTCCAAATACAATGGAAAAGGTTTCGAGTCCTAATTCGATCGTATGGAGACGATTGCTTTTTGAACGTAATTATTATATTAAATTCCCGACATAAATTCCAACGCGTTTATATCTCGTATGACTAAACAATAACTCCAGACAGTTTGAAATTTGAAATCCGATAAAAATACATTATTACGGATCCAATAGAACTATTTTTGTCAAAATTCGAGATTGCGCCCCGAAAGGCTATTTTTCAATGTCAATTTAAACAAGCTATTTTTAAAATTGAAACAGGTCAGTTTTAGATTTAACTTTAAAACTTTTATTATCTTCATTACAAATAATATAAATTTTACAAGCCTTTAAATTATTTTTATCGAGCTTAAAACTCAAGATACAATAATTTAACCGATATTCCATTATAAAATTCAATAAATTAAATTATCCAATAGATTACTATATTTAAATTCTGAATTTATTTCATAAATGGAAACCAAATTTTCATATCGAAAATCAATCTATTCATTCAAATTGAATATTTAAAACCATTTAAATATTCCAAACCAACGTCCAAAAATCCGGGTCGTTGCATTCCTCATCCCTTAAAAGAATTTCGTCCCCGAAATTGCTAAGGCAGGAAAATGCTCCAATCCCGCTAACTTATCAAAATCCACTTAGTTAAGATTTTATTTCCACCATTGTAATCTTTAGTTTCATCCAAAACAACTAGTTTTCAATTCTAAACCCAAAACCTTTTCCAATTATAATTCAAAATTAATTTGTCGTGAACAAAAATTTTCCAACAAATTTCAAAAAATTTCCAACACCCTAAATTTTCGAAGTTTCTTGGCAGATCCTTATTTGTACAGGGGACCTTTTGCAATATAATAAGAGAGATAAATATATATACATCAACCCACACAGTTGAAAAACAAAATATATAACATTATTTTATAATTTTGCGGTATTTAATCCGAAAACGTACCTTAATTTGCATTTTTAAGCAAGCGACTACTTTATTTTGCAATCGTGCAATTAAAGTCCAGCGAAACAGCTCCAGGTACTTGTACTTACTCAATTCAAACATGTAAGTACAAAAACATCAAGTTCATCGACATTTCACTTATTCGAACAATTACAACACATAAATTTCAATAACCAATCAAGCTAAACATGTATCATAAGCAATTATAAGTTTGTGACATTAATCTAATTAATTTAAATCAATCCATATATAATTTCATTCAATTTAAATGATTTACAACCCAAATTTCTTGCGTTCACCTCACATTTGCCCTAAACAAATTTATATTCATCCCAAATTGATTAATAATCGATTTATTCAGTTTCAATTTATTCACCGGAATTTTATTTACTTTCATTTATGTTAAACAAATTTTTTTATGCAAATTCGGCAATTTCCATTCAAATAAACAATCACTTAAGCTTATAGCTATTCTAAATTGATTCCAAATCAATTATATTAAATTTTATTACATTCAAATCCTCTTTCATCCTTTTAAATCCATTTAGCTTGGAAACATTCCATGCTACTTTCTTTAATGGTCATTTCACAACTTATCGGAAGCCAAGCTTCTATTAAATATTAAGTTATTTACTTCAATCTTGTTAACCAAACAACTTCAGTTCATTTCTGTCTTGCAACAAATTCCATTTCAAACTCTCGATTTGATTTTTATTTAATCAAACACCATACCAATTACTAATCTATTTAATTAGTTTCTTCACTTATCCAACTTCAAATTTTAATTTCCATACTCAATTCATTAAAATAATATCCAAGGCAATACTTAATTCATTCATATTCAAATTGGATTTATTTGCAACTCAAACCATATCTACTTCAATTCAATCTCATTTATTCGACTTGTCTTCCATTCTATTTAATTCACTTACAATTTAAGTCGAATTTTATTTGTAACTCAAGTTTAACTTCAAAAATCCACTTTTAGCTAACAATCTAAGTTTTATTCAACCAAATTAACATCAATTTTGTATTCAATTTTGCAAATTAAATTAGCCAATTCGGTCACTTCCATGTTATGGCTCAATACTTGATTTTTATCTCACTCTGTTTAGCTTCCTTAAGATCAATCTCATTTACAATTCAAGTTTGGGTTTTTATTTCATTACCAAAATATTAAACTCGTTTTAATTTGGGTTATCTATTCCAATTTTCAATTTTATAAGTCACACAACTTATTCTTCACGTTTTTCCATCAATTTTATGCTCGAGTACATTCACATCTGGTTTTTAACTCGAGATTTATAAATTTATTTATAGCCAAAGTATACTTTTATTCAATTCATTTCGATCTTTATAAGCTGTCGAAATTCATCTATTCCAATTCAATTTTTATTTAACTTACCCTAAATTCAACTTCTTGCCATTTTCTTTAATTAATTTAACCTTCCTAAGTTAAATCTTTATTTCACACAATTTATTTGAATTTAAATCAGGTACAAATTAAATTCCATTTAATATCATCTATACTCAGTTAAATTTATATTTCCAATCTAATTCAAATTCAACTCGATTTTATTAAACTTAGCTTAAGTTAAGTTTTTATTCATTTTAGCTTACTCAAGTTAAAATCTATTCCAAAATTTAATTTCCATATTTTCCTTCCCTTATTTAGAATTATTCCCAATTTACAGGTTTATAACTTATTTCCTGATTATCTCTAAATTATTTAAATAAGGATTCCAGCAATCAAACTCCCGGTATTTATTTTAAATCGTTTTGAAATCACAAATATCCTAAAATCACAATTTTTAAATTTTGAACCAACCTTGGTTTTCATCCAAACAAATTCTCTTTGGAATCCCCAAAACAAAACTTGTTTGCCCAACAAATCTGAACAAATCAATTACGGTAGCAATCCATCACTTAGAGACTCGAAAATGAATACTAATGATGTTGTGCGGTCATCACCAGGATTATTTTCCAGCGACTGAATTGAGTTCAGTGCTATAGATCCTTAAAATCCATTTAAAACCATTTTTGTATTCAAAATCCATTCTAAAGTAATATTACTATTGTTTCGTTTCCAAACTCTTTGGAAAAATTTACCAAAAGCCTCCAGGATTTAATATTTCAAACTATGGTTTTAATCAAATTTCAGTTTTAAGTTCAATTATATAATCCATACTTATACAATGTCTATTTGGTTATATAAACTATTTATAATCTTGTTTCGATTATAATATTATCATCCAAACACTCCCAACATATAGAAATAATTTAAGAAAATTATGTCTTTTATATAAAAATATAAACTGGGTAAAATTATTTCATTTACCCGCTTTAAACCATACTATGTCAGTTTATAACGTTCAAGTGTTTAGAAACTTCTATCGGTTTAGTGGCGTCCCACTATTCGATAAGAATTTACATACCACTCAACCAATAAGCTAACACAATATAAAATAATTTATATTCACTAACAAATATGCGCTCATATCTATTATTACACTCAACTCATTCTAGAGTACTGCTGACTCTATATCTAATGAGTAATTCCCACCAAAGCCAAGATTCTCCCTTAACCTTCAGCTTTGATACCAAGTGTAGCGACCCGCATTTCCGTACCCCTTGAGTTGATAATAATTCTTCCTTGCTCAAACCAAAATGTAAGAAAGAGCGAATAACTAGGGCAATGAAGAAGAAAGAGGTAGAAGAAAATAGAAAAAAACAACAACGCAAAAATGCAGAATCTCAGAATCACAGTGGAATAAAATATAATATATAATAACAGATTTTTATACAAAAGAATCTGTAACCGTATAATATTTACAATCACTAGAGTACATAATCATTACATCAAATATGGATAGTTATAACAACTTGTCCTCATACGACGAAAATATTCAAATACTTGATATATGTCTGAACTACTCCATCTCCTCTCCTGAGTTCCATGGCATTTTAACCTGAATCTATAATACTCGGTCTGACCCGAGCGTTATAAAAATAACACCCGAATAAGTCTTGAAAACCAACGTGAGAAAACACACTCAGTTGAATTATTAGAGTTATGAAAATCCTTTGAAAACAAAAGTATCGTTAGACCACGTCACAAACAAACACAATTGGATTTTACCTTACGATAACCAAAAGCATTTTTTATTAAATCCGTCTGATATCATAATAGTGTCTACAGGAAGTAAATAGAAAATAGTTGAAATGCTTGCATCTCATGTTCCAGCATACTTGGGCACAATCAAAAACCGTATGGTGCTTATTGGAGAATGTATTCCATCGAATGACTGGGCTACTAGAGCACCGCCCATCATGGTACACATTTAGAATAAGTACCAAGGACCACTCTGGGATCCTCTACTACAAAAGTCTGACATACCCCTTACCTAAATAGACCGAATAAGATTAACCGACAGTTGGGATCAGCAACAGCCACATAGCCGAATAAAAGGGATCCTATATAGGGGTAACCTTTCCCTAGTTGGGTGCGACCTGCTTAGCCTCGCTGCATCTCCCATGTTTTAGTCATTTCCTGTTGATTAGGCTTGAGGCTACGATTACCGTTTAAAGAATACATTCACCTAGAATTCTCATTGTCCTCCAGTGACGATGTTCCAATAGCATTCGTCCATACAAGTTGTACCAGGTCTGGACAAACCGAATCACCATCTTCATCATCTTCATGATATTCATTCGTTACATTCAAGTCTGATCGAAGTGGTTTTTGGATATTAAAATCTGATCCTAGACTCTTCGAACCGATTAACAAAATTGGCCAAAATTTGATAGTTGGTTAATTAACTATCATAAAACATCCATAAGCAATCATCTGTCCTTATTATAAGTTTTTCCCTAAATATTTGCCTTTAAAATATCTTTAAAAGATAAATCTATCCCTTCCAGCATTTGAAAACAACCTTTCAAATACATAAATTCGTAACAAATCAACAATTAGGAATATTTCCCAATTTCTATATTTTATACTTTGGAAAATATTACTAGTCAAAAATTCCTTTCAGTATTAACATTTCAGGAAATTATTCCGTAGCTTTTTCCCAAATACTCCAAAATCACACATAGATACCTCTCCTCAAATTATATCCTTTTATAAGTCCCTTCTTCAAATCTCGAGGGAGTTTATAAACTAAAAAAATTTCAAATTTATTTAAATTTCTATATACATATGTGTGTGTGTGTGTAATAAGTTTTTAAAAGATTAATAATTTATTTTTAAGATATGTTCAAGTAACTATTAAAATATCATAAACACTTTCATAACATCAATAATTCATTTTAGTTAAATAAATAATTTTCAAAGCTGATTTTAAAAGTTATAATTTACTAAAATAAATACTTCATATTTAAAAATCCACTTACGTAGTAACTAAATCTCAACTAGTTTAAAAATTCTATAGTTTTAAAATAATAAACTTTCCCCTTTTAAACAATCTCACCTCTTATAATTTAAAATATATTTTTAAAATCACAAAAACCAATTTTAAGTTATAACTTTCTCCCCATTTCACAACATATCAATTTTCCTTCGCTTCCCTAATCATTCTCATTTCAAAAATAGAATCTATTTTTTTTCTCAACCCTATTTCCATATTCTAATATAAATTCACCCTATGAATTTATATTCCAATTATCATCTAATATTGAATTCTTTTATTTATAAACATCGTTTATAAATTTTACAACCCTCTTTAATTTACCGGTCTATAAAACAAATCTTATTTGTAAAATTCCGTTATATACATTCATTTCTTATAAATTTCCTTTACACTTCCAATTTATTTTCAATACTGATTTTGACTCCTTTTTATATTTCCATAATATCACTTATAAAACTCTCTTATACAATTCATTTTTAAAATCCTATTTAATAATTCATAATAGTTAGGTATAACCAAAAATCAATATATTTTTTAATTCAATTCTTTAAAATAACTCCATCTCCAATATATATATATATATATATATATATATATATATATATATATCAAATACTTTTAATTTCATAAATTTTAAAAATATATTTATAGTATTTAAATTATTAAAATTCAGGCCAGTGCTAAAATAGCATCCAATAAATTATAATAACTAGAATCATCTATAATGGATTATTTTACACAATTTGTAACAACCCGCATATTTATCGATTTTATATTTAAGTATTTTATCGTTCGTCGGATTTTGGACTGAAAACCTACTTTTTGCATACGGTCGAATTAGGACTCGAGACCACCTCCATTGAGTTCAAAATGCCGTTTGCGACCTTTTTGAGTATAAGCTTCGATATGTTTGGAATAAGTTGATTTTTGCTACTTTTTCCCGCTTAGGGCTTTGGTTGGGCTGAGCCAATTAGTCACTTAACTCAGTTCCAACAATCTCCTCTTCATTCACTTCTCTTCTATTTTCCTAACACTCAAGCTCAAGCAAAAATGGAGGAAGAGAATGGAAAATAGAAATTCCTAAGCCCTAGCTTGCTTTGCAAATCCATCTCCTTGCTCCAAAGTTCATGAGAACCCATTGGTAAGCTTCCTCTTCTTCTTCTCCAACTCATTCTCTCTTTGAATTTCAGAAATTTCCTAAACCTAACTTAGGAAATGTTCTTCTTTTTAGCTTAGATTCAAGCTTCTAGAGTTGGATTTGAAGAGTGGTTGATTCCCCTTTGCTTTCAAGCTTCATCTTCATAAATTTTGGTGCAAAGGTGAGATTTTTATCTCACATCTATGACTATAATTATCTTTGGTTGTTGGGTATGAATTCCTAACACTTCTTCATGTGCATTTGCTCTTGTTTTGGATTGATTTTGTGAATACTCCAATTTTTGGGTTTTTAAGTCAAATTTGTGTGAAATCCTTTTATGGATGTTTGATCATGTTTTTGTTGATGCACCGAGGAGCATATAGGGCCGGATTACCGATTGGCATAAACCCTTAGAGCCAATGTTCGTCCGGTTGCATTTTGGAAGAATTTGTTCTTCATTTGAATAGGCTGAAAAACAGCCCAGGCATGATTCAGTCGACTGAAAACTCTGTTCAGTCGACTGAACCTGAAACCCGAGAGTTTCCAGGCACGATTCAGTCGACTGAAAAACTCTGCACGGTCGACTGAAATTGGAAACAGAAAGTTTCTTGAACCTGGAAAATTTCCAGGCACAGGGTCAGTCGACTGAAAACTCTGTTCAGTCGACTGAACCTGCTGTTTTAGTCCAATTTTCCTTTTTGGATTGAATTTCCAATTTAAATCGATTCGTGATGATCCTATTTATTGTCATCATTTATTATCATCTTTGACGACTTATTTTCTTTGGGAATTTTAGATATATCCACTTCGATGGATCCTTTATCGATTTCATTGGATTTTTATTCACATCTTCGAATGTGATCTTTGTGATTGATTGTTTCGACAATCCCCCTTATGCTTTGTCACTTTAAAAATATAAAGGTTTACTATACTAGTAGTAAATATCAAAACTCTTTCCTCAAACGATTTCAATACTATTTTAATACCAAATTCGTTTATAAAACCGTTTTCCAATCTATTAGTATATACAAACCTTTACCTCACTCATATGAGAAATCTAATTAAACGACTTAGTAAAACGAGTGGTATGAAACGCTTGCGTTTACTTCGTCGGTTAATTCTTGGACTTGTTCGATTGAATCTCTTGTGACAATTTTCTAGTGGAGATCTACAATTTGTTCGTAAATATTTAAGTTAAGCTAGTGGTTATGGGACATGAAGCTAAGCTCATATATTTACTAGCTTAGTGTAATCGACACTTCTCTTTGATCACGACGATCATTTTAGGTTTTAGACTAGCACGTGCTATGTCTTTGTGATTTGGTTCATCGGACGTCCCGCTGTACGACGTTGTTGTTCCCTTTGATTGTGATTTGGTTCATCGGATGTCCCGCTGTACGACGTCGTTGATCCTTTCCTTGTGATTTCTGGATCTCATGTGTTGAATTCTGGAATTTATGTTTCACCAACTTTTACGATGGGCATTGATATATGCGTCATATATTATGGCTTGGTGAATGAAATTAGTAGTATGACATTCCTTTTTATCTTGAGTAGATTATTGTGATATTGATTAATCTCTTGTTGATTTCCAATTTACTTATTTATCACAGCTTGGCATTGTGATTATTATATGTTTATGTCATATCTCTTATTATATATCACTTCATATGATATTTATAGCTAGACTGATCCGTTTATTATTTTCTTATTAAATAATACTCGAGTCAGACCGAGATGTTACAGGTGCTTCTGCTTGACTTCTCTCTTGGGATTGATCCCTCTGACTTTTGGCTAACTACTTAGATTAGCAGTTTTTGTTGTATACATTTGAGAGATAGACTCCATAATATATACTTATTCTTTTGTGTAGTTCATGTAACTATTTCTTTTGTGATATGTGGATCTTTTTAGACCACTACTCTGATGTACACTTTCATGTGTAATATTCATATCTATTTCCGCCTTTGTGATATGAATTGTCTATGACTGATTTATGTTATGTTTATTTCTATATTTGTTTCCGAAGAAATTATAGCCACTGTGTAGTAGCTTTGAGTTTGTGTCGGTATGTCGGATTTCCTCTTGAGATGAAAAGTTATATTTTTTTCCGGTATATCGGTACTCGCACAAAGCAATTATATAGATGGTCGCTCCTCAACAGCCTTATTCTCCGTGCTAGTTGACAGCATTCACAGTAATGTTCTTGTCTAGCGTGGGTATAGAGGTGGGGCGTAAACAGCTTGGTATCAGAGCCAAACTTCGGAACAATGTAGAATAATTTAGCAAGGATGATGTCCTAAGTCTTTCTTAGGAGTTGTGCTTTAGGATTTTATTCGGGTCTTCGTACCGATTCATCCTATTTTCTTTATGATTCCTTGTTTTATCTATCAAGAATTGCTTGATATTTATTTTGAGAATAAATTTTTCCTCTTCTTTCTTTCTTTCTTAAAGAAGAGAAATGGTTAGACCAGGCCGCCCCAGCGCTGGTTAATCTAGTGCTACTCCTCTGGATGGAGTATTTATGTCTGCTCAACAACTTTTGGATCTTGTAAAGAATCAAGAGTTTACCTATGCTTTGAGTAAGAACCCCGAAATGGTTCTACCTTTGAAACTTGAAGTTTCTTTCAAACAGCTTGTGGATGTTACTCTTCTTCCTGGAGAGGTTGGTAAAGGAAGTGTTTGTGATATTGGGACCTCCAAGAAGAGGCATATTAAGTTCAAGAGCCTTAATCCCAATAAGAAAGTGAAGCAAACTACTTTTGTGGCAAAGACTCCAATCCCTGATCGTGGAGTATGCTACAATTGTAATTCTAAGGAACACTATGCGAATATTTGTCCAAAACCCCATTCTTGTCGCTATTGCAAGAAACCGGGTCATCTTTTATCTACATGTCCCAAACTTTTGAATAAGGACATGAGAAAACTAAATATTGTGCAAGCCCCTACCAACTCTTCTCTTGGTCAAGGTATTTTTCATTCAATCCTTGATGACATTTGCTTTGTGATTATCTTGTTCATGTTCTTTTTGATATAGTTTCCATCTCACAGCTTATATCAAAAGGAATTGTTAATTCTTTTTCTTTGAATATTTTGGGCTTGTTGACTTCATTGAGGATTGTGAATCCGGATGGTAGATCCGCAACACTCAATTTGCTTTTGTTTAGATGTCGAAATTGTTTTATGTAACTTTTCTTTCTAAGCCGATATTTACTTTGGCTTCGGAATTGATTTTTTTTTTAAAGGATCGGCTTAATCATTGTGAAGCCCATATCCTATTTTTCGAGTGGACTATTCATCTTCGACATTTTCAATCTGTTAAGCATATTTCTATTTTTCCTTTATGATTTTGTTTCCAACTTGATGGCATCATTTTATTCCTTAAGCCCACTTATAAGGAAAGTGTTATTTCTCTCATCTAAATAGTTTGAGAATTTTCCGGTATATTTGACTTGTCTTAGGATTATCACCTAAGTAATCTTTTGTGTGGTGCTAAGGTCTTTTTAGTTCGACTTTACCACCGTTTTCATTTGCTACAAGTTGCGGAAGTTAGCATTTCACTTATCGCATTCCGCACTTGTTATGATTCCTATGAATGAATTATTATGTCATTCAAATTGTCCAGCTTGTTTCATCCGTTTTATAAATCGAATATTCTATGAATATTTCGATGAGACCATTCTTGTATTTATTGATTTTGGACGAAAATAGAAATTTAAAATTTTGCAAATCTTTTTCATAAGATTTAATTATAAGTGCAATTTGATTTTGTTCTTGAAACGAACAAAGAATATTCTTAAAACTTTTTACGAGATTTATTTATCCTATAAAAGATGATTTTGTGATTGTATTGCCCGTCGAGTGCTTTAAGAATTTTGGTCGATGCGCTTGATCAACGTTATCGATAGGAATTTCCTAAACGCTTTGATGTGACAATCAGACACGATATATTGGCTTGTAAAAATTTAAATTTTTGTAGAAAGATTATTACATAAAAGTAAAAATGTAATTTTGAAAGTTTCAACTTTTCGGAGAAGAGAATTATTTTAAAAGAAGTTCTTTCTTTTCGATACTCTTATTCCTTCTTGTGATTCCTGAAGGGGAACCAAGACTTTGCTATTTGTACCTATTGGTTTGGAATGCCATTCTCTTGCAAAAGAGAACATGCTATAACTTGTGCTTCTAAATCTTTATAGCTTATCGAGACTAGATATGCCACTTATGATCTAGTGCTCTCGGCTAATGTTTTTGCTTTTGGAATTTGGCATCATCATATTTGGATGAGAAATTTGCTCTCTATCTCGATCATAAATCTTTGGAATATTTATGTTCTCTTAAGGAACTGCTTGTTAACTCGAGTTCCTAGCTTCCTATGATCCTGATATTCTTTTTATTCCCGAAGGGGAAATCGTGTTGCCAGTGCGTTTAGTCGTAAGCAACAAGGGGTTGTTTCTTTGTTGATGAACGAATGAAATTATCTTTTTATCAAGTTCATCGGGCGTTTTGATGTACTTTGTTTTATTGAGTTTCATCTCATTTCTTTTATGAACTTGCGTCCGATGTTCTTTTATTGTGTTCGGTTCATTAGACGTACCATTTTTGTACTACGTTGGTGTTCCGAAACATTCGGGCTTCGGTTCATCGGATGTATCGTTTGTACTACATCGATGTCTTTGCTTTTGATTCATCGGATGTACCGTTTGTACTACATCGATGTCTTTGCTTTTGATTCATCGGATGTACCGTTTGTACTACATCGATGTCATTGCTTTTGATTCATCGGATGTACCGTTTGTACTACATCGATGTCTTTGCTTTTGATTCATCGGATGTACCGTTTGTACTACATCGATGTCTTTGCTTTTGATTCATCGGATGTACCGTTGTACTACATCGATGTCTTTGCTTTTGATTCATCGGATGTACCGTTTGTACTACATCGATGTCTTTGCTTTTGATTCATCCGATGTACCGTTTGTACTACATCGACGTCTTTGCTTTTGATTCATCGGATGTACCGTTTGTACAACATCGATGTCTTTGCTTTTGATTCATCGGATGTACCGTTTGTACTACATCGATGTCTTTGCTTTTGATTCATCGGATGTACCGTTGTACTACATCGATGTCTTTGCTTTTGATTCATCGGATGTACCGTTTGTACTACATCGATGTCTTTGCTTTTGATTCATCGGATGTACCGTTTGTACTACATCGATGTCTTTGTTTTTGATTCATCGGATGAACCGTTTGTACTACATCGATGTCTTTGCTTTTGATTCATCGGATGCACCGTTTGTACTACATCGATGTCTTCGCTTTTGATTCATCGGATGCACCGTTTGTACTACATCGATGTCTTCGCTTTTGATTCATCGGATGCACCGTTTGTACTACATCGATGTCTTTGCTTTTGATTCATCGGATGTACCGTTTGTACTACATCGATGTCTTTGCTTTTGATTCATCGGATGTACCGTTTGTACTACATCGATGTCTTTGCTTTTGATTCATCGGATGTACCGTTGTACTACATCGATGTCTTTGCTATTTGATTCATCGGATGTACCGTTTGTACTACATCGATGTCTTTGCTATTTGATTCATCTGATGTACCGTTTGTAATGCATCGATGTCTTTGCTTGGGTTCATTGGGCGTACCGTTTTTGTACTACGCTGATGTCCCAAATTGTTTGAGTTTCTAGTTTTTCGGGCGTACCGTTTTGGTACTACGCCGTTGCACTGGCTCAATTTTCTGCTAATCTTAACGTTCCCCACGTCTTTTATCTACGGGAATTCCTTAGGGATTCCGGTTTTTATTCTTGAGCCCGGTGTTATTGTGGAAATTGAAGTTTCACCAGATTTCTTGCTAATTCTTTTGTGCACTTTAGGGTGAACTTCCTATTTCAAATTTTCTTTTGTGTTAATATGCTTCTATGGTTGTTACTTCTTATATTTCCTTCTTACTTATTGCGAGGACGCAATTTCTTTAAAGAGGGAGAGTCTGTAACAACCCGCATATTTATCGATTTTATATTTAAATATTTTATTTAAATATTTTACCTTTTGTCGAATTTTGGACTAAAAACCTACTTTGTGCATACGGTCGAATTAGGACTCGAGACCACCTCCATTGAGTTCAAAATGCCGTTTGCGACCTTTTTGAGTATAAGCTTCGATATGTTTGGAGAAAGTTGATTTTTGCTACTTTTTCCCGCTTAGGGCTTTGGTTGGGCTGAGCCAATTAGTCACTTAACTCAGTTCCAACACTCTCCTCTTCATTCACTTCTCTTCTATTTTCCTAACACTCAAGCTCAAGCAAAAATGGAGGAAGAGAATGGAAAATAGAAATTCCTAAGCCCTAGCTTGCTTTGCAAATCCATCTCCTTGCTCCAAAGTTCATGAGAACCCATTGGTAAGCCTCCTCTTCTTCAACTCCAACTCATTCTCTCTTTGAATTTCAGAAATTTCCTAAACCTAACTTAGGAAATGTTCTTCTTTTTAGTTGAGATTCAAGCTTCTAGAGTTGGATTTGAAGAGTGGTTGATTCCCCTTTGCTTTCAAGCTTCATCTTCATAAATTTTAGTGCAAAGGTGAGATTTTTATCTCACATCTATGACTACAATTATCTTTGGATGTTGGGTATGAATTCCTAACACTTCTTCATGTGCATTTGCTCTTGTTTTGGATTGATTTTGTGAATACTCCAATTTTTGGGTTTTTAAGTCAAATTTGTGTGAAATCCTTTTATGGATGTTTGATCATGTTTTTGGTGATGCACCGAGGAGCATATAGGGCCGGGTTGCTGATTGGCATAAACCCTTAGAGCCAATGTTCGTCCGGTTGCATTTTGGAAGAATTTGCTCTTCATTTGAATAGGCTGAAAAACAGCCTAGGCATGATTCAGTCGACCGAAAACTCTGTTCAGTCGACTGAACCTGAAACCCGAGAGTTTCCAGGCATGATTCAGTCGACTGAAAAACTCTGCACAGTCGACTGAAACTGGAAATAGAAAGTTTCCTAAACCTGGAAAATTTCCAGGCACAGGGTCAGTCGACTGAAAACTCTGTTCAGTCGACTGAACCTGCTGTTTTAGTCCAATTTGACTTTTTGGATTGAATTTCCAATTTAAATCGATTCATGATGATCCTATTTATTGTCATCATTTATTATCATCTTTGATGACTTATTTTCTTTGGGAATTTTAGATATATCCACTTCGATGGATCCTTTATCAATTTCATTGGATTTTTATTCACATCTTCGAATGTGATCTTTGTGATTGATTGTTTCTACAATCCCCCTTGTGCTTTGTCACTTTAAAAATATAAAGGTTTTCTATACTAGTAGTAAATATCAAAACTCTTTCCTCAAACGATTTCAATACTATTTCAATACCAAATTCGTTTATAAAACTGTTTTCCAATCTATTAGTATATACAAACCTTTACCTCACTCGTACGAGAAATCTAATTAAACGACTTAGTAAAACGAGTGGTATGAAACGCTTGCGTTTACTTCGTCGGTTAATTCTTGGACTTGTTCGATTGAATCTCTTGTGACAATTTTCTAGTGGAGATCTACAATTTGTTCGTAAATATTTAAGTTAAGCTAGTGGTTATGGGACATGAAGCTAAGCTCATATATTTACTAGCTTAGTGTAATCGACACTTCTCTTTGATCATGACGATCATTTTAGGTTTTAGACTAGCATCGTGCTATGTCTTTGTGATTTGGTTCATCGGACGTCCCGCTGTACAACGTCGTTGTTCCCTTTGATTGTGGTTTGGTTCATCGGATGTCCCGCTGTACGACGTCGTTGATCCTTTCCTTGTGATTTCTGGATCTCGTGTGTTGAATTCTGGAATTTATGTTTCACCAACTTTTACGATGGGCATTGATATATGTGTCATATATTGTGGCTTGGTGAATGAAATTAGGAGTATGACATTCCTTTTTATCTTGTGTAGATTATTGTGATATTGAGTAATCTCTTGTTGATTTCCAATTTACTTATTTATCACAGCTTGGCATTGTGATTATTATATGTTTATGTCATATCTCTTATTATATATCATTTCATCTGATATTTATAGCTAGACTGATCCGTTTATTATTTTCTTATTAAATAATACTCGAGTCAGACCGAGATGTTACAGGTGCTTCTGCTTGACTTCTCTCTTGGGATTGATCCCTTTGACTTTTGGCTAACTACTTAGATTAGTAGTTTTTGTTGTATACATTTGAGAGATAGACTCCATAATGTATACTTATTCTTTTGTGTAGTTCATGTAACTATTTCTTTTGTGATATGTGGATCTTTTTAGACCACTACTCTGATGTACACTTTCATGTGTAATATTCATATCTATTTCCACCTTTGTGATATGAATTGTCTATGACTGATTTATGTTATGTTTATTTCTATATTTTTTTCCGAAGAAATTATAGCCACTGTGTAGTAGCTTTGAGTTTGTGTCGGTATGTCGGATTTCCTCTTGAGATGAAAAGTTATATTTTTACCCGGTATATCGGTACTCGCACAAAGCAATTATACAGATGGTCGCTCCTCAACAGCCTTATTCTCCGTGCTAGTTGACAGCATTCACAGTAATGTTCTTGTCTAGCGTGGGTATAGAGGTGGGACGTCACAAAATTCATATATCATCATATATGGAAAATAAACAATAAATTTAAGGTATCCAGCTGGATCCTTCCAACCTGTTTCCCTTCTTCCACAGATGTTAGTTGAGCATAAATAAATACCGATCCCACTACGAAGGGGATATCGTGGTATATAGGGTCATATGCTATTATGTAGGGCATACAGGGTCTCATCCGCTATAATGTGCGGGAATGTCACTCTGAATACTAATATATATATTACTATATATATAATATCATTCAGAGATACCAATTTCTAAATTCAATCAAACAGCTAATATTTAATTTTAACTATCTAAAATTAAATTCGAAAATTCCCAATGAGTGAGAATTTTTCCCACCTAGATTTTTTAAATTGGCAAACACACAAATCTTAAATTTCTAGCTGCCTCCAAAAACTCCAAACCAAATCTATTGCGTAGATTTTCCAGATATGAACCAACTTCACTTATTTTGAGCGATTTTTGGACCTACTATAGATTTTATTATGAATTTCATAAGGTTTGAGAAGGTTTGACAATATAAATAAAATTAATTCACTAAAACTTAATTAACTGAGAAAATACCCTTCTCAAATGCTCTGCATCCCCAGGCACAACTAGATCCGTTTTGCCAACATCAGGGAACGGACTCGACGACGCTCTAAACATCATTGTGCCCCTCTAAATCCCTCAAACAACACCAACAACCATTGTGCATTGACCCCACTTTAAGATCATCGATCGCTCCAAGCCTTACTTCCCATCGTGATCAACCAACCGACGATGCGCATCACCAAAGTTCGTACCTAGGTGTTGCTCGACTCGACGGCCTCAATGCAAACAGCCCCAAAGACTAATGCCTCTTCGAACCCTAAGAATTCCCAAGCCCTAGCCTCTACGAAGCTCGCACACTTGACAACCGAGCACCCAAATCCATGTCAAACCCTACGTTGAAGTTCAGCACAAACACGTCTCTTCCTGAAAACCGTGGTCGCAACGTCCGTCTCGAATTGCTCGAATGTGGCATACTTCTATTTTTTTCTCAATTTCATTTCGGAATGGAGAGGAGCGATTTTTCTTTTGATTCGATTTTTGTCTTCAGTTTTTCCCCATTTGAATTTGATTCATGAATCTCTTTTGCTTTCTCTCTTTTTATGAGCGAGGATTGATTTTGAAATGTCTGTAGATTTGATTTCGAACAGAGAGGGGGAAGACATGATATAAAGTAGTGGTAGCATATACGTTTCCAAAAGAAGGCGGCTCCAATTTGATTTTAACTAGATTGTTATATAGATTTTTATTTCAAATGCCTCTAATTACATATAGCGAAATCTCGAACTCTATTGAGGTGCGCCGTTAGGCGTTTGTAATGTTATACCCTATTCCGAACACGATGGAAAAAGTTTCGAATCCTAATTCGGTCATATGGAGAAGATAGTTGAACCTAATTATTAAATTAAATTCTCGATAAAAATTTCAATGCATATATATCCCTAATTTCTAATGGCTTCTCTTCTTCTTCCTCTCTTATGATCTAAAATAAAATAGTTGCAAATCAACCCTAAATCATTTCAAACTTTTCCACAAGCTTAATATAAAGTTATAAAACCTTCCACCATGCCAAAACTTGAAGAAGCAAAGCCATGATCCTATGGGAAGTTTAAGCCATGAGCATTATATGAGAGGGGAGGGGCAAAAAGGCATGGAAAAGCAAGGAGAAGGAGGCAAGAAAGGTGCTGCAAGGATAACATTTGTCTTTGATGCTTGAACCTTGGTTGTTTGTGTGGTTGAAGTTGAGTTAACACCTAACTTTGAATGAAAAATATAACATATATATGTTAGAATTTGATTGTATTGATTGAATTGTTGTTAACTTATGTTAAAACATTGGTTTGATATTCTTACTTCAAAAGTAAGCGACATACGTGATCCATGTATATGGCCTAGAAGGAATTGAGATGGACTTGAATGGACTTGCACGACATGTGACTAGACCTTGGAACAAAGCACACGAGTTGTAGTTGGACATAGGGTGGAATATGACTTGGATCAAGAAGTGCACTTATAGCGATAATCGCTATAGAAGCAGTTTGGAATTGCCTTATTTTTGGCAATTGTTATGGAACTTTAGAGACATCCTAAGGGGTTTCTCAACATATCTATAGTGTTATATATATATATATAGTGTGTTTGTGTGTGTTTGTTTATTTCTATTAAAATCATGAATAATAAAATTTAAGCAATATCTCAAAAACGACCAGACATCACAAGTGCATAACTGCCCAGCTTAGACTTGATTTTTGGACTGAAAAAGTCTGAAAAAATATTTAGATCTAAGTATTTCATTAATTTATATTTACAAATGGTTACTAACAAATTTAGAGTATTTAAAAGTGGTTTGAGATCTTTATGAGTTTTTAGGAATTAATTGTGAATTGTTAAAAAAGGCATATTTTGTTAAAATATCTAGAAAACATGTCATTTTCAAGATTTTAATGATTTTTCAAAATTATTGTTTTCATGTAATATTTTAAAGGATTTTATACCCTATTATAAGTATTTTAAAGTATAAATATCTTATACAAATATCTAGTAGAATATCGTATATAAATATCTTAGGAAATATCTTATATAAATATCTTGGAAAATATCTTATCTTTTAAACTGTTTTATCGTTTATTTTAAAAGTATAAAGTGAAGATTTTGAAAGGGGTTAGTAATTGCTAAATTGCCAAATGGTTTATTGTTTAATTACTTATCTGGAAAGTAATTAAATGTACTTAACACTAAAAGCCGATAAAGTTCGTATAACGACCCGTAAAATTCGCTGGTTTAAAATGAGTTCAATTAATGAGATTTTAGTCAAATTTAAAAGGAAATAAAAATCTTATAATTTATATTGGAACGAATGTTAGAAATTAGATGTAGCAATTTAAACTAAAATTAACAATTTAAAATTTATATTGCAATTAATTGGAAATAATGTAAATTGAATAGAAACGTAACTTTATTTATAAGGCACTAATTGATGAATTGAAAGTTTGAAACCATGTATATAAATTTTAGGAAAACATTTAATAGTAATTAATGTATATATTAGGCAATTGAAAATTTATGGATTTGTTAAGATTGCAAAGTTATAAATGAGTGTAAATAGGAATATTTGGTAATTAATTAAAATAAGAAGAAGAAAAATGTAAATGTTATAACTTGGTCACAAAATTTATACACCGAAGTGGATGTAAATATGAATTAATTAATGTGCGCATTAATTTGTAATGGGATAAAACGTAACTTGATGTAATAAGGATGATGCAGGTTGATAAGTATTCATAATGTTTGTGTTAATGATAAACGTTACTTTAATGAATGTAATATAAAATAACGAAAGTGTGAATGGAAATTAATAGAAAGTAAACTTATTTAATGTAGTAATTGGATGTAGATTTACGGAATGGAGTTAATGCAAATCAATGGAATTTATGAAGACGTATACGTAGGTACAAATTTAGTATATGAAAACAAAATTTAAGCATTGGATTAAATTAAGGAAATTAAATATTAATAAATAGTCATTTAATAAAACCAATGTTCTGGGAGTAATTATAATAGTTGTTTGAAATATGTATAAACTTTGATTTGGATATCAATTGGATTTTAAATGAAATTTTGTATTACATTGATGAGTTTAAATGTTATTTTATTTTGTAAAGTAATAAATGGTGTAATAAAAGAATGAAATCAAGATAAATAAATTTAATTGAGATTTTAATCATAAATAATGGGTGAAATAATAGGATGGATGGGAATTGTTTGGGGAAAATAACCATACAAGTATTATAAGGAGTATATTGGTGATAAACGGTTATTTCGAATAAAGGTAATTAAATATTACTTTAATGGACATAAATGTAGTAACGGATAGAGTGAATGAAATTAGCGTTATGAAAATAAATGTTAACGTTGTTTTGTAAGCAATAAAAGCCAACTAATGTGACTGAAGGTTAACGGTAACAATTATTGTATGTTACCTATGTATGTAGCTTGTAAATTTAAAACTTTGAAATTTGTTACAATAATTATAATTTAATATTACGTTAATGTTAATTAAGGTAATATTTGTAAGTATGGTAAGGTTATTCATAGTGGACAATTTGTGAGTTATAAGGATCGGGAATAAATCTTTATTAATTTAGTGGAATTTTAAAAAAAGGATTAATTGCAATTAAATGAATTAAATATTTAAAAATAGGAATTTAAATGGAATGTGAGAATATTAATGTAATAAATTTTGAATCCGATAAGGAATCGAATAATAATAAATTGAATAATAGAATGAAAAGAAAATTTAATAGGAATTTTGGAAATTTAATTTATAATTCTCGAATTGAGTGGATTTGAGGAAAATACTGAAATTGATAAATTAACATACTTTAAATTGACTTTTTAATTTGTTTAAATCATTGTAAATGATTGAGTAATATAAATGTGATAAAATTGTCAATTTTAGAAGTGGAATTTAAAATTTGGATTTAATTAATTAATTTTAAATTTGTTTAATTAGTGTAAAAATAGCCATTTGGGCCACTGACTCGGATTTCGACGAAACTAATTTCATCGGATCCGTATTGGTGAATTTTTGTAGGGTTTCAAGTTTCGTAGCGATCAGACTTGTCATTTGATCGTACGGACTCGAAACGCCTTGAAATTAATGAAATTGAAATAACTTCTTCATACGATGGAATTTGGACTTGAAACTTGCTCCATCGCGTTTAATATATTTAAAAATATCTATTTTGATATATGGGATGATCCATTTTCGTTTCGGAGCCGAAACGGTCTTTTCGGGGCATTATTATCATTTCAAACCAATTTGACTTTAACAGTAACCTACGAAAATGATAGAATTGAACTTCGAAACCAGTTCCATTATGTTCAAAATTCCTTTTTACATTAGGAACGCCAGGCGGCACGCTTCGTTTTGAGTTTGGGATGTTTTGGACCTCACGCTATAAATAGGCACGCAAAACGAGAAAATAATATTATTTTATTATAAAACCCTAGCCGCCACTTGTTCATCCCTTTTAATGGCCGAAATCTCTCTGTCTTCTCGTTTCGATTTCTTCCGATCCGTGCAACGTAATCGAGAAATTCCAAATGCAAAGTTGTAGAGCTCGACGAGCTCTACATATCCAACGGTCGATTCGCGCTACTGCATCACGGATTTGTCAAGATATGGATGGGAAGGTCACCCGTGTTTTGAGTCTTTGCGTGCGATTCGAGGGTTTGTGGGAGGCCGCATCCCTGGCGTAGGTGGAGGAGGAGGTGGCGCATGGAATGGTGGATCCTGGTCTGGTCGAAGTTGATCGTGGTGGCGTGCGTTCGTTAGGGCATAGGCGTAGTTTGGATTCGTGCTGGCCGTTGTGCGTATTCATGAGAGAGAGGAGATGGATGACGTGGCTTCTGATGCGCGATGAGTTGTGTTTTTTTGTTTTAATTTAATTTTGATTTCATTTCTTTCAAATAATCATAACTTTCTCATAAAGCCTCAAATTTACGCGTGACTTCTTGCGTTAGGATCGTATTTAAATTCCGTAGATTTTGACGCTGATTTGACAGATTCTGAGGTTATTGAATTTTGGGTCTAAATTGGATTTGAATTCAATTTAAGTTCAAAAGGTGAGTGTTTTAACCCACTCACAACTTCTAAAATTTCTTATGTTTGTTAAATTGATATATGATGTGATTTCAAATTTATTTATGGTTGTTTGGGCATATTTTTAATCATCATCTCAGTTAATTTCATTTATCTACATTAAATTGTTATTAAATTTATTCATTGCGTGTTAAACTACCAGTTAAATTGTTATTTATTTATTATTGCATATAAACTGTCAGTTAAGCAGTTATTTAATTTATTATTGAATATAAACTGTTAGTTAATACCTGTTGTTTATTATCCGTTCTATATTGATGCTATTGTTGAATTGGATGATGATTGTGATAAATGGTCGATGGTTGATATTGGATGAATGGATGCTATATTTTATATCGTTATAAACTGCAAGTTATTGTGCATTTTTATTTCATTCGGGATTGCGGTTTGAAATGATATATAACCATAAATTTCATTTTAAATTACGGATTGAAATGATAAATATCCGTATCACTTGACCATAGGATAGAAAATTATATACAGGCACCACGGTCTATATATATAAAATATTTAGAAAATGATTTCTATGGTTTGGAAGGGATATACGGTTTAATAAAAATTAAAATTTTGGTGTTATATAAATATGATTATATATATATAGTTAAATTCTTGGATTTCAGCTATGTATAAGATTGTTTAACAAAAAAGAGTTTAATAATGGAGTATAATTGTTTATAATATATGGTTAAGTACCTATTTAAGATATTGTATATATAGAGTTTTAAAATGACTTAAATGAAATTTAAGTTGGAAGATAAATATGAAATTGGTTTAAATTGAATTATTTAAGAATCGTACTTGAATAAATTTGGTTTGAAAATTTAAATAAAAATGGAGATTTTAAAAGGTATGATTCTTATAACTTGATTTGTTTCAAAGTGCTTTAAATGAATATAAAGATGGGATAAATGAATATATCATGTTAAACATATTGAAAGAATGTGCAGTTGTTTGAAGTTAAAAGCATTACTTAAATTGTATTGGATTTATTAAGTAAAGATTTCAAATCTAAATAATAGTAACTGATTTTGATATATATAGAATTATCAAAGGACCAGTTTCGAAAGGGTGGAATATCTGTTTTGAAATATATGAATTAAAATTGTTCATTTAGAGGTTCAAATCGGTATTTGAAATTTATTTGTGAAATTTAAGAAACCATTTATTTATATTAAGTGATTTAATATTAAACCATTTAAGTCTTGGAAGTTACGATTTGGAAGCTACGAAATTTGAAATATTATATTTTGGAAGGTTATATTTCAAGCGTTGGTTTCAAAATATATTAATTTGAAAGTTCTATGATTTTGGAAAAGAATATATTTATAATAAAAATGATATTATACCAATTTGGGTTTTTATAAAAAAATATCATATTGATTTGTTTTTCAAAATAGAAATGATATCGTAATTATATGTTTTTGAAATGGATATTTTATTCTGGTTTTAAAATATAGACTATTTTAAGGAGACCGCGGTGTTATACTAACGATTGGTTGTTGAAGAACCGGGACCGGAAGTTGTAACAACCCAGATATTTTAACGGTTTTAAATTAATTTAATTAACTGAATTTGTGCGAAATTTAATAAAAATATAAAAATAAATTTTGAAATATAAATTTAATATTTGAAATACGTCAAGTTAAATATAGCAACTGTTAAATTTTCGTCTGAAAATATGAAGATTTATTTTGTGCATAAATTTACTTCAATTTAATCAGTTAAAAAGCGATGAAAATAAAACGTTTTCAAAACATAAATATTTTTAAATAGAAAAATTCTAAACCTTCTTCTGAGCAAACCTTCAGTATGTCGTTTTTTCAAATTCAGACATCTTTAGCTCTGTCGATCTTAATTATCTGCGTTTTTCTTGCATTTTCCGCTATTAGAAAATTCAAAATTTTATAATTCAATCGTACCACTGACATCTGTATACCGTTTTGATCGTCTTTCCATGTTGATCTCTAAGATATATTCACTTCTTTGTTTCGGAATCCGGTACGTGGCAAAGTCTGTGTAATATTTAGTCGCACTGGTTATGCATTCAAGCTTTTTGGTTCTTACGTCTCTACAATTCCCACCGTGTAATACCATTAGCCACTAGTTATTATTGTTCTCAAATTTCAATATTATACTTTCTCTATTCCCAACATATTCAATGTTTTGGTTCGCTTCATTTTCCAGTTCCCCTAGTTTTTGCTCTACTGATAACTTTTATGGAAAAAAAAGATAATGCAGGCATGCACTACATCAATGTCTTGGCCATCCTTTTCTTGTGACTTTTGGATTTCGTGTGTTGAATTCTGGAATTTATGTTTCACCAACTTTTACGATTGGCATTGATATATGTCATTTATTGTGGCTTGGTGAATGAAATTAGGAGTATGACATTCCTTTTTATCTTTGAGAAGATCTTTGCGATATTGATTCATCTCTTATTGATTTTTCAATTAGTTATTTATCACAGCTTGGCATTGTGATTATTATACGTTTAGTCATATCTCTTATTCTATATCATTTCATCTGATATTTATAGCTAGACTGATCCGTTTATTATTTTCTTCTTAAATAATACTCGGGTCAGACTGAGATATTACAGGTGCTTCCTCATGGCTTCCTATCTGGAACCATCTTCTGACTTTTGGCTAACTACTTTAGTTTAGTAGTTTTTGTTGTATACATTTGAGATACAGACTCTATGATGTATACTTATTCTTTTGTCTAGCACTTGTATCTATTCTTTTTGATATTGTGGATCTTGTTTGACCACTACTCTGATGTACACTTCCATGTGTTATATTCATATCTATTTCCGCCTTTGTGATATGAATTGTCTTTGACTGATTTATGTTATGTTTATTTCTATATTTGGTTCTGAAGATATTATAGCCACTGTGTAGTAGCTTTGAGTTGTGTCGGTATGTCGGATTTCCCGCTTGATAAGAAATGCATGTTATACTATCTGACATATCGATGCTCGGGCAAAGCAATTACACGGATGGTCGCTCCTCAACAGCCTTATTCTCCGTGCTAGTTGACAGCATTCACCGTAGTGTTCTTGTCTAGCGTGGGTATGGAGGTGGGGCGTCACAGCTTGGTATCGGAGCCAAACTTTGAAACAATATAGAATATTATGACAAGGATCATCGTCCTAAGTCCATCTTAGGAGTCGTGCTTTAGGATTTAATTCGAGTCTTTGTACCGATTCATCCTATTTTCTTTATGATTCCTTGTTTTATCAATCAAGTTTGATTGAAATTTATTTTGAGAATAACTTTTTCATCTTCTTTCTTTGTTTCTTAAAGAAGAGAAATGGTTAGACCTGGCCGTCCCAGCGCCGGTCAATCTAGTGCTACTCCACAGGATGGAGTATTTATGTCTGCCCAGCAGCTTTTAGATCTTGTTAAGAACGCTCAAGCAGCTGGACCCAATCCAGAGCCTACTCATCCTAGATCCGGTTTTGCACGCTTGTGCAGAGACTATACCGATTTGGGTGGAAGGCTATTCAGGGGATCCGAGAGTGTTATTGAAATTCAAGCTTGGCTCAAATCATGCGACCACATCTTTTCTCGCGTGAACCATATTGATCTACATCGAGTCCAAGTGGCTTCTAGCATGCTCCAAGAAAGAGCATTAGATTGGTATGAGCTTTTAATTTCTGAAATCATTGAGGCGGATCTCACTTGGGAGCAATTCCGGAGAAGATTCGAATTGAAATTTGTGCCGGAGGCTGAAAAAGTAACTTTGGCCCGGCGTTTTATCGGCCTTGTTCAAGGTGAATCTTCTGTGAAAGATTATGTCGCATCTTTCGAATCTCTTTCTAAATACGGGATTGAGTACACTAATACCCCATTGAAGAAAAATCAGAGATTTGCCTATGGCTTGAATAAGAATCTTAAGAAGCCATTACTCCTGAAACTTGAGGTTTCATTTGATCAGCTTATTGCTATCGCTCTTCCTCTTGAAGAGCCCGATAATGAAGGTGATGTTGCAGTTGTGCGTTCCCAACAGAACTTTGACAATAACTTGAAGAGGCCTATTAAATCCAAAGACTCCCAGCTCTAGTCGTGGACAATGCTACAATTGTGGTTCCACAGTCCACTATGCAAGGGAGTGCCCGAAACCCCTCTTTTGTCGGTATTGTAAAGGTTCGGGCCATCTTTTATCTTCGTGTCGTAAGCTTCCAAGCAAGAGAGAAGGAAAGATGCAAGCCCCTAGCAACTCTTCTCTTGGTCAAGGTATTTTTCATTCAATCCTTGATGGCATTGTTTTATTTCGTGATCTTCTTATTCGAGTTCTTTTTGATATGGGTTTCATCTCATTATTTTGATATCAAAAGAACTTGTCGATTCTTTTTATTTGAATATTTTGGGCTTGATGACTTCTTTGAGAATTGTGAATCCGGATGGTAGATCCGCAACACTCAATTTGTCTTTATTGATGTCGAAATTATTTTATTTGATTTTTCTTTCCGAGCCGATTTTTACTTAGGCTTTGGAATTGATTTTTTATAAGGATTGGCTTAATCGTTGTGAAGAACATATCCTGTTTGTCCCGTGTGGACTATTCATCTTTGACATTTTCAATCTGTTAAGAAGATTTCTATTTTTCCTTTATCATTTTGATTCCAACTTGATGGCATCATTTTATTCCTTAATCCCACTTATAAGGAAAGTGTTATTTCTCTCATTCATGTAGTTTGAAAAATTTTCCGGTATTTTTGAGCTTGTCTTAGGATTATCACCTAAGTAATCTTTTGTGTGGTGCTAAGGTCTTTTCAGTTTGACCTTACCACCGATTTTCATTTGCTACAAGTTGCGGAAGTTAGCATTCCACTTACCACATTCCACACTTGTTATGATTTCTATGAATGAATTATTATGTCATTAAGTTTGTCCAGCTTATTTCATCCATTTTTGGTATCAAGTATTCTATGAATATCTCGATAAGTCCATTCTGGTATTTATTGATCTTGGATGAAAATAGAAATTTGAAATTTTGAAAATCTTTTTCATAAGGTTTATTTATAAGTACAATTTGATCTTTTTGTCCTTAAAACGAACAAAGAATATTCTTAGAAGTTTTTGAGAAACTTACTTATCCTATAGAATATGAATTTGTGATTGTATTGCCCATTTAGTATTTTAAGAATTCTGGTCGATGTGCTTGATCAACGTTATCGATAGGAATCTCCTAAACGCTTTGATGAGACAGTCAGACACGATATATTGACTTATAAAAATGTAATTTTGAAAGTTTTAACTTTTCGGGAAAGAGGATTATTTAAAAGAACTCTTCCTTTCGATACTCTTATTCTTGTGATTCCTGAAGGGGAACCAAGACTTTGCTATTTGTACCGATACTAGTCGTATTGGTTTGGATGCCGTTCTCTTGCAAAGGAGAACGTGCTATCACTTGTGCTTCTAAATCATTATAGCTTATCGAGACTAGATATGCCACTCATGATCTAGTGCTCGTGGCTATTGTTTTTACTTTTGGAATTTGGCATCATCATATTTGGATGAGAAATTTGTTCTCTACCTCGATCATAAATCTTTGGAATATTTATTTTCTCATAAGGAACTTCATGTTGACTCGAGTTCCTAGCATCTTATGATCTTGATATTCTTTTATTCCCGAAAGGGAAATCGTGTTGCCAACGCGCTTTGTCGAAGGCAACAAGTTGTTGATTCTTTGATGTTGTCGGAATGGAAATTTCTTTTTATCAAGTTCATCAGGCATTTTGATGTACTTCGTTTTATTGAGTTTCATCTCACCTCTTTTATGGACTAGCGTCCGATGTTCTTTTATGGTGTTCGGTTCATCGGATGTATTGTTATTATACTACATCGATGTTCCATCTTATCTGGATCAATGGATGTACCATTATTTTACTACATCGTTGTTTCGGTTTATCGGTTCACTGGACGTACCGTTTTTGTACTACGTCGGTGTTTCGAAATTATTCGGGCTTTGGTTCATTGGGCGTACCGTTTTTGTACTACGCTGATATTCCAAATTATTTGAGTTTCTAGTTTCTTGGGCGTACTGTTATTATACTACGTCGTTGCACCAGCTCAATTTTCTGCTATTCTTGACGTTCTCCACGTCTTTTATATACGGAAATGCCTTAGGGATTCCGTTTTTTATTCTTGAGCCCAGTGATATTGTAGAAATTGAAGTTTCACCAGATTTGATTCATGAGCAACATTCCATTCGCATCATTGCTTCGGAGGTTGAGCGCCTTCGGAATAAAGATATTCTTCTTGTGAGAGTTCAATGGTTCCCAAATCCTAAGTATTGCTCTTGGGAATCTAGAGAATTCATCGAGCGATCCCGTTCAGGCTTACTCTTTCATGCTCTTTATGGTGAACTTCTTATTTCAATTTTCTTTTGTGTTGATATGCTTTTATGGTTGCTACTCTTTATTTTCTTCTTAAGTATTGCGAGGACGCAATTTCTTTAAGGAGGGGAGTTTGTAACAACCCGCATATTTATCGATTTTATATTTAAATATTTTATTTAAATATTTTATCGTTCGTCGGATTTTGGTCCGAAAAGCTACTTTTTGCAAACAGTCGAAACGGGACTCGAGACCATCCCCATTGAGTTCAAAATGACGTTTGCGACCTTTTTGAGTATAAACATCGATATGTTTGGAGATAGTTGATTTTTGCCACTTTTTCACTTAGGGCTTTGGTTTGGGCTGAGCCCAATAACCCCACTTATGTATTCAGTCCCAACCCCTTATCCTCTTCATTCCTTCATAATTTCCTAATACATTCAAGCTTCATCAAAAATGGGGGAAGAGAAAAAGAATTAGGAAATCCTAAGCCCCAATTTCCATTAGCAAATCCATCTTCTAGCTCCAAACTCAAGAAGAACCCATTAGTAAGCTTCTCTTCTTCTTCTCCAACCCATTCTCCTTCCAATTTCAGTATTTCCTAAACCTAACTTTGGGAATGTTCTTCTTTTTGAGCATAGATTCAAGCTCGTTTGGGTTGTGTTGAAGAGAGGTTGATTCTCCCTTCGTTATCAAGCTTCTTCTTCAATCGTTTGGGTTCAAAGGTGAGATTTTTATCTCACATCTTTGTCTATAATTATCTTCGATTGTTAGGTATGAATTCCTAACACTTATTCTTGTGTAATTGATTTTGGTTTTGATTGATTTTGTGTATATTCAAATTTTTGGTGTTTTGGTCTAATTTATGAAAATCCTATTATGGATATTTGGACATTGATATTTGAGGCGTATCGAAGAGCCGTTTAGGCTGGGTTATCGCTCGACGTAATTCCTTAGTCATCGTCGCTCGATCGATCGCTTCCGGTATTCGTTTGGCCATTTTTGGCCTAGGTTCAGGGAATGCCCTTAACCCTTCATTCAGACGTCTGAAACGTAATATTCAGACGTCTGAATATTGTTCTGCGAAGATTTTTATTCCCAGATTCAGACATTTGAATATAAGGCTTCATACGTCTGAATTGGTTCATTTTGAACCAGAAAGGAAATAGGCTAAAAAGTGCCTATTTCAGACGTTTGGATTCAAGGATTCAGACGTCTGAATTCTGTCTTTGGAAAATATTTATTTTCCAGATTCAGACGTCTGAATCCTTGATTTTAGACGTCTGAATCTGCACTCTTTTTGCCTATTTGCCGATTCGCTTGGAAATTCCAATTTAAATCGATTCGTGACGATCCTATTTGTTGTTATCATTTATTATGCCTTTGATGACTCCTTTTTAGGGTTTTTTGAATATCCTTTTCGATGGATTCTTTATCGGTTTCTTTGGATTTTATTCACATCTTCGTATGTGAATTTTAGTGATTGATTGTTCTTACAATCTTCTTTGTGATTTGTCACTTTGAAAATATAAAGGTTTTCTATACTAGTAGTAAATATCAAAACTCTTTCTTCAAATGATTTCAACACTATTTTATCACAAAGCTCGTTTTCTCAAACCGATTTCTAATCTATTAGTATATACAAACCTTTACCTCACTCGTATGAGAAATCTAATTAAACGACTTAGTAAAACGAGTGGTATGAAACGCTTGCATTTACTTCATCGGTTAATTCTTGGACCTGTTCGATTGAATCTCTTGTGACAATTTTATAGTGGAGATCTACAATTTGTTCGTAAATATTTAAGTTAAGCTAGTGGTTATGGGACATGAAGCTAAGCTCATATATTTACTAGCTTACTGTAATTGACACTTCTCTGTGATCATGACGATCATTTTTATGTTTTAAACTAGCATTGTGCGATGTCTTTTGACTTGGTCCATCGGATGTCACACTGTACGACGTCGATGCTCCGAATTATTTTATTCATTGGATGTACCGTTTGCACTACATCAATGATATACTTTTGATACATTGGATGTACCGTTTGCACTACATCAATGTCTTTGTTTTTGATTCATTGGATGTACCGTTTGCACTACATCAATGATATGCTTTTGATACATTGGATGTACCGTTTGCACTACATCAATGTCTTTGCTTTTGATACATTGGATGTACCGTTTGCACTACATCAATGTCTTTGCTTTTGATTCATTGGATGTACTATTTGCACTACATCAATGATATGCGTTTGCACCACATCAATGTCTTTGCTTTTGATACATTGGATGTACCGTTTGCACTACATCAATGTCTTTGCTTTTGATACATTGGATGTACCGTTTGCACAACATCAATGTCTTTGCTTTTGATACATTGGATGTACCGTTTGCACTACATCAATGTCTTTGCTTTTGATACATTGGATGTACCGTTTGCACTACATCAATGTCTTTGCTTTTGATTCATTGGATGTACTGTTTGCACTACATCAATGATATGCTTTTGATACATTGGATGTACCGTTTGCACTACATCAATGTCTTGGCCAACATTTTCTTGTGACTTCTGGATTTCATGTGTTGAATTCTGGAATTTATGTTTCACCAACTTTTACGATTTGCATTGATATATATGTCATTTATTGTGGCTTGGTGAATGAAATTAGGAGTATGACATTACTTTGTATCTTTGAGAAGATCTTTGCGATATTGATTAATCTCTTATTGATTTTTCAATTAGTTATTTATCAGAGCTTGGCATTGTGATTATTATACGTTTAGTCATATCTCTTATTCTATATCATTTCATCTGATATTTATAGCTAAACTGATCCGTTTATTATTTTCTTCTTAAATAATACTCGGGTCAGACTGAGATATTACAGGTGCTTCCTCATGGCTTCCTATCTGGAACCATCTTCTAACTTTTGGCTAACTACTTTAGTTTAGTAGTTTTTGTTGTATACATTTGAGATACAGACTCTATGATGTATACTTATTCTTTTGTCTAGCACTTGTATCTATTCTTTTTGATATTGTGGATCTTGTTTGACCACTACTCTGATGTACACTTCCATGTGTTATATTCATATCTATTTCCGCCTTTGTGATATGAATTGTCTGTGACTGATTTATGATATGTTTATTTCTATATTTGTTTCTAAAGATATTATAGCCACTGTGTAGTAGCTTTGAGTTGTGTCGGTATGTCGGATTTCCCTCTTGATAAGAAATTAATGTTATACTATCTGACATATCGATGCTCGCGCAAAGCAATTACATGGATGGTCGCTCCTCAACAGCCGTATTCTCCGTGCTAGTTGACAGCATTCACTGTAATGTTCTTGTCTAGCGTGGGTATAGAGGTGGGGCGTCACATCTTTCCATACTGATATCTAAGAAATATTCACTTCTGTGTTTCGGAATCCGTATGTTGCAAAGTCTGTGTAATATTTAGTCGTACCGGTTACGCATTCAACCCTTTTGGTTCTTACATCTCTACAATTCCCACCGTGTAATACCATTAGCCACTAGTTATTATTGTTCTCAAATTTCAATATTAGACTTTCTCTATTCCCAACATATTCAATATTTTGGTTCGCTTCATCTTCCGGTTCCCCTAGTTTTTGCTCTGCTCATAACTTTGATTGAAAAAAAAGATAATGCAGGCATGCACGTCTTTCACCTTCCTGCACCAAACTCAACCAATCCCAACACCATTCCATTCCGTATTCTTTAACCCATTCCCCTCCAACCTACAAACCCGAGCACGCAAGCAAACCCTCGTCGACCCACCTGCTCCGACCGCTACCAGGAAACAACCCCGAGCACCGAACAGTCGTTTACCTCTCCTCATTGACCACTCTGCCACCAGTGTCGCCGCCTACACATTGCTGAAACCCACCCGAGACCATCCTCTCAAGCCTGCATCGGCACTTGACTAGATCCAAGCACTGCTTTACCGACCACCTCAGCCCCACTTTCGCCACCACATCGGTCGCTATTTCGAGCCTAGCATCTTAGCCGAGCTTCATTTCCGACCTTACCCGACCCTGCAGGCAACGGCACGGAAGCCACGTCCTCCTCGACTGGCCCCACTCCTTCCTTGCCCACTGGCCGCCATCTCCTTTGGCCGCCACCTAGTCATGCCCGCCTTCTTCCTCAACTCCTCCCTCTCGTGTCCCCTCTGTATATATAAGATACTATATGTTCTATTTTTTTTATATAAACACTTTGCTTTCTGGCTTTTATATACATAAGTATAAGTTATGTATGATCGTATGTATATTAATTGTATATATTGTATGAGATATGTATATCAACCTATATATGTATACAACTATTTACAAATGTAAACTATGTTGTCTGTAAGGTTTGGTTTTCAAGTACAAAAATACATATTACATATTGAATCTTTATTTTTATAGGTATAAATGGTGGATCTTTTATTTTAGCTGAGAATGAAAGAGTATATAATAATATGTATAGTCACATGCATCTTTCCGTGCATATTACAGTGTGTTAACATAAAAATCAGACGCTAACACCCCGGTGTATGTAGAGTAAATGTGAAAGCATCACCCGTCAATGAGGGAATTAGAGATAAGCAGAAAATTACAGAAAAAGCAGTAAAAGTCGCAGTTTTTATAGTGGTTCGGCTTATAGTCGAGCCTACATCCACTTTAATTCTCTTTATTGCCGATTCAAGTACAACTCATACAACTTTCTTCAATTACAATACACTTTAGACTAGTAGCTCAAACTTCGATGAGGAATGATCATTTGAATTCATGTCGAATGATGTAGATTTTCTCTTGAAGTTTGTCGTAATGTCCTTGGTGTTTCGAGCGCTTGAAGTGCTGCTTGAGTTGGGAAAATGGCAGAGTGTCCGTGCCTTGAAGAATGGTCCAAAAGTCCCCTTTATGTTGGAGCTTAGGCCGTATTTATAAGGAATTCTGGACAAGCCTTAAGTCGTGAGCGACTTAAAGTAAGTCATAGGTCGTAGGTAATGACCTAAGATAGGTCATAAGTCGTCAGCTAGTTAAGGCGATATGGGTTACGACCTAACTGGTTCGCACCTGGCCATCTGAACTAACTATTAGGTTCTAGTGACCTAACGGAAAGCGGCATGGTTCAATCACCAAGTGCTAAGTCGTAATTGACTTAAAGTAGGTCGTGAAAGCACTAGGTCGTTGTCTCTTTATCTCTTTAAGTCGCGAAGTACTTAGGTCGTTAACTAGTCCACTTCTTAAGTTGTTGGGTCCTCCACTTCTTAAGTCGTTAGGTCGTGAAACCTTTAAGTTGCTACTTCACTTCAGTTGTTAGGTCGCTGGTCTTCTTAGGTCGCAAGGTACTTAAGTCGTTGAGTCGCTGGCCCATTAAGTCGTTAGGCTCTTCAACCTATTGGGTCGCTAGATCCAATTAGCTACTGGGCCACTCCATACTATAGGTCGTTAGGTCGCTCATGTGCTCAAGTCGCCAAGTCTCTTTACCATGATAAGCCCATTAGGCTGTTAGGTCGCTCTGTAAGCTTAAGTCGCTAGGTTGCTTCACTTCATTAGTCCTTAGGTCGCTCTCAAAAGAGGAGTTAACACATGCCCCTCGAAGTACATGTCTATGCTATAGGCCGTGTGCTTCGATCCAGTTCTGATAGGTCGTGAGCGACCCAAGAGTCTGTTGAATATGCGCTTATATGATTTTTGTTTGATGATAATAAACATATATACATTCGTTTAAATGTATTTGATAATATACTATTTATTTTCACAGATAAAATAAATATTTGCTGAATAAAATAAATAACACAGAATTTGAAATCAAACGAATATTTTATTCAAATAAATATTTATTACATTTTTGAATAGTACAATTTCAAGCTCTCACTATAACTATACAACTTTGATTACAATTACATCACATTTCATATTTACAGTTCACCTCACTACATATCACTCACACTCGTATTTATTTTCAACTGCATTCCAGTTTGAATCCAGCATCTGAGCAATCTGCAAAAATATACACTAACGCAGTAAAATTGAAAAAGTAATATTTTTGCAATATAAAATAAAACGTGAATTTTTGAAAATATGATTTGCCTCAGTTATTTGGGTTGTTCGTCATAATTTAAATTTGAATTCATCATACACGAACAACTTGTGACATACACAGTGTATCACTGTATATGCCACAAGGCCGTGCACACCGATATACACTTGATAATGCTACAGGGACAGGTGAGCACAGGTCAAACCCAAATGCAAAGCCGGGTTTCAACTCACGTGCAATATATTTAAAATCACGACACGAGCACAAGGTCAAACCCGAGCTGTAAAACTGGATTCAACACAAGGCGACATGACATGAATGCTATGTTCAAACATGACACAGCCTCGAACCAGCAGTATACAAGTACAAGACCACCAAGCAAAATCAGTTCAACATGCATGAAATGAAACAGCAACATGCAATACAACAATCAGATGGTCAGAGTCATAGCAAACAGAGGCATCAATATGGTAACACAAATGCAACTCGACAAACAGCAAGACCAAACTGCACAAGTGACCACAAAGACCATCAGCTACATCAAAAGCAAGTGCAACACAGTTGCAAACAACAGGAATGAATATCAAGTGATACAACTGCAAGTATCAAGACCAGAAACTCAAGCTTCAAAAAGCTACAGCAACAATGCACCAATAAAGTCGAGACAAAGCAACTGTTCTTAACCGCAAGTTCAAACCAAAGCACAAAAGTGCACAACAACACAAACTGCAGTGGACAGCAAAGACCACATGCCACAATATCGAGTACATGAAGATGGCATCCTACAATATCCAAACAACAGCAAGAATATGAATGCAAGCAATACACTACAATATGCAGTGATACAATGAAACATTTTCAACATTGCAGCAGTGTGCAACTCGATATCAAATGAAGAATATGGACTGCAACATGAATGTCACAAGCCAATATTACAGCAATGACACAGCAACAAGGCAGACTCCAAGTTCAAGAGGACAGTGAAGGCAATACACAAGTGAAGTAAACAACAATGTCGAGCTCAATGCAATACAGTGACAACTACCTAATGATCAACTGGAACTATAATGAAGTCATAATCAAAACATGAATGAACACTTACACTTACAACATGCAAATGCATCAAAACAATGTCGAAGTTATTCCAGCAACATGACAGCAAATAGAAGTGCACTAGTACAAAACAAGTCAATGCAACATGAACCAACTCCAAATGTATCAGTAGCATATATTACAGGGATGAACACATGAGAATGGACAAGGCACAGATCAAGTTCAAGTTATACAAGACAACTACAACACAAAAGTTTTCAAACCAACTACAAATGCACAGCATACATACGAAACAGATAAACCAGAAGTCAAGTTATAAAATTCAAGTGTCAGAGAAGTCAAAATTCACGAATGAAAAAAAAGAAATCAAGTGTGTACGCGTATTCTTTGAAATAGTCAAAGAAAAGTAAAAGTAGAAAGTCTCTGCCGTATGAATCAAGGAATCGAACAAGTCATATGATCAAAGCCGTGACCATCAATATACGATTTGAAGTAGTCAGAATCAATCTCAAACATTCAAGCATTATCAAGTGGCCGAGGTGAATCAGTTGACAAATTCAATTAGAGATTATACGACGAAAATTTAGGAATTCAATCCCTATAAATTACCACGGATCATCATCGGCAAATTTATTGGAGTTCAAGCATAACAAAGAACAAATCATCCAACTCGAATCACGATCGAGTTCAAGCATCAACCCAGTAAAGCAAAAAGATGAAATTACATACCGAAGCAAGGAGTCAAACTCGATCGAACAACGAAGCAGCCGAAGAGAGCAACGAGAGAAGGTCAAAGCTACTCGCGTATTAATCAAACATAAAGTCGGCAGCTTCAAACCCTAAATTGGATCAGGGACGAAGCCCTAAATTACAAGAGGAACAGCCGCCATCCCCAATTTTTCACGAACAAAGGAAATAAAAGAAGACGGGCTGAATTACTAAAGAGGGCCGGCCTTGTTTACATAAAGGGATAAGAATTTAAAAATAGGGTTTTTTATTAATTTGTTTTTTGTTTTGTATTTTCATTTTTAAACCGTTTAAATTTCTAGTCGTGTGACTAGGGTACAAACTACGGTGTGTAGTTTGGGAATTCGCAACTCGGTAGTTGAGTTGTGGTCAGGGTTTTGAGCGTAGAGTTAGATTAGTCAATAGCGGGTATAGCGAGTTTACGAGTGTAAGCGAGGGACTATCTAATTTCTAGTAGAAACCTTGGGGCAGCATGTAGGCAGGGTTTTTGCCGAAGCTGGGTAAATTCTGTGTTGTTTTGTTCTGTTATTTATATTCTGCTATATCTGTGCTGCTATTCTGTGATCTGAATTTAAATTAATTGATAAGCTTCCACGATTAATTTTTATAATTTACACTATCACCCTATTCACCCCCCCCCCCTCTAGGGTGAAATCGATCTTACAAGTAGTATCAGAGCTAGGAATAGAAGTCAACATTTTTAAAAAAAAAAAAATTCTATTTTTTTTAAAAAAAAATCAGTTTTTTTTTAAAATTTGAATTTTTAAATGGCTTCTTTTAATAATGCTTTTGCAGAAGGTCAATCCATAGTTAGACCACCAATGTTCAATGGTGAATATGCTTTTTGGAAAAATAGGATGAAATTTTTTTTGAAAACCATTGACGCTTGGGATATTGTTGAGACAGGTTATAGAATACCAACTATAACTGTAGATGATCAGGAAATAGAGAAACCAAAGGAACAATGGACAGAACTAGAAAATAAATTACAGAATACTAATGCCAAAGCTATGAATTCTATTATCTGTTCATTAGATCAATTTGAATTTAATCGTGTCTCACATTGTCTAACTGCGTAGGAAATATGGCACATACTAGAAGTGACTCACGAAGGAACATCTCAAGTCAAAGAATCTCGCCTTGCAATGCTAAGCAGCGAATATGAGAACTTCAAAATGGCGAAGGAAGAAAATGTCAAAGAGATGTACGGACGACTCTCCAATATCGTATACAAATCAAAAGCTCTCGGAAAAACATACACCTAATTAGAAATAGTCCGGAAAATCCTCAGAGTCCTTCCACGAAGCTTTGAAGCAAAAGTTACTGCCATACAAGAATCGAAAGATTTAAAACAACTTAAAGTTGAAGAACTCATCGGAAATCTCACCACTTATGAGCTAGAAATGAAATTCAAAGAAGAGCATGAAGGAGGTGACACTCAAAAGAAATCAATAGCTCTCAAAGGAACAACCGAAAGTGATGATGATAACGATGAAGATGATGGAGCAGCAGAATTGGAGCTGTTAATAAGGAAATTCAAAAAATGGAATCAAAAACATGGAAATTCAGCTCGAATTCAAAAAGCAAAAAGCAGAATAGCCAAAGCACTAGACTACTCGGAAGAACAAAAGTTTATTTGTTATAATTGCAACAGACACGGCCATATCAAGCCCGATTGTCCACAAATTAAATCCAGCCACGGAAAGAAACAGAAAAAGAAAAGTTTTGCAGCCACTTGGGATGAAATAGACGAGAATGATCAAAGCACTGGCAGTGAAAGCGAAAAGGCAGAATTGTGTCTTCGAGGTGATACAACTGACAGTGACGATGACGAGCCAAGTGAGGTATCAAAACTTACCCATTCTGAGTTGCTTATATATTTTCATGAAGTAAACGGTTGTTTTGAACGACTTAGGGAAAAATACGCCAAACTTGAATCTCAAAAAGATACTTTGATAGAATGTAATAAACAACTTGATCAATTTGTTAAAACCTATCAAAGTAGGATCCCAAAGTGTGATAAGTGTCCAACATTTGAAAAGGAAATTAAAAAATCAGAAATCAATATAAAAACACTTGAAAATGAAATTCTGATTTTAAAGGAGAATGAAAATACTAGGAGAGAGAATTCTATTAAAAAGTGCACACAGTTGCTAAACGAAAATGAATCTCTCAAATCACAAGTCCAACAATTGTCAACAACTTTTGATAAATTTTCAAAAAGTGAAAAATCGTTGAATATGCTATTAGGAAAGCAAACTGTTAATTCGGTTAGACAAGGACTTGGATATAATAGTTCGAAAATTGTTGAAAGCAATATTAGTCAAGCTAAATCCATGTGCACGATTTGTAGAAAATTTGGACAAGATCACAATAATTGTTGGTATAGACCCAAACATGTGAAAACTATACCGATTTGGGTTCCAAAAGGCACAAATATAAAATCTCTCAAAGTTAAACAAATTTGGGTGCCAAAGGGAACAATTATAAATAGTTTTGGGTCTACACAAAATTATTTTTCAAAATTTTCTGCCACTAACAACCATGGACCTATAAAAACAAATAGGTCACATAAAACTTTCATCGTGTAGGTGTGGTGGCAGGCTAAGGAACAACAATAGTGTTCTCTGGATTTTGGCTGTTCCAGAAACACAACGGGCGACAAAGCTAAGTTCCTTAGCCTAGTATAAAGGTGACAGAATCACAACGGACAACAACGAAAAATATCGCAAAGGTAAAACAGGTATGGTATGTTTTTAAACGATATATTAAATGTGATAATCTGCACCATATTTTGAATTAATTCAGCCAATATTGAGATTGATGAAAAGATGATGATTTTTGATTCTGATTTATTCAAAATTGTTGGCCAATTATATCCTTATGCCAAAAACAATATAAAAATCTCTAGATTCTTTGAATTACTTCATATATATCATTTTGGATTAAAAATAGTGTTTTGTTGGATAATTATACAATTGGTTATAATTCGGCTAATTCTATATTCACGGTTTTCTGATTATTTACACGGCTTCATTTCAAAGTCCAAAAGAATGTCATTTAAATTGCTGAAAAAATTGAGTTTGAAATTTTTGATGCACACTTCATGTTTTGGTCAATAAAATTCAATTGATGAGAATTTTGACTGAAAAAGAAATTCAGATGCAGATTACACTGGTAATCTAGTTGATAGAAAAATTACTAGTTGAACGTGATTTTTGAGACACTTAGTAACTGCATCGTTTTTCAAAGAAAATATCTGCATACTCTTCATTTAAAATAATTTTCAAATAGCAGAAAGTTTTTTTCTTTTAAAACCCCCTGGAGAAAATCATTTTTGACCATATTTTCAGATTATTCATTTTTGAAAAATTAATTTCATAATTATTTTTGAATTTGATTTTAAATGACTATTATGACTAATCTGACTCCCAAATGATTATCGAAAAGAAAAATAGTGATTGAAAAAGTGATGAGTGTTGATATTGATTATATATTATAACTCGAGAAAGTATAATTAGAAAATTTCTTTAGAAATGTAAACAAGAGTTATAAAACTTTTTGTTGGTAAAAATTCCATGACCATCTCTATACCTATCATATTTCTATCAACCATTACTCATCAAAATTCTATATAGTTTGTCGATATGTTGTACTTTAAACAGGAATAGTTCGTTTTTTTCATTTTCACATTTTTTTAAAAAATAAAAAAAAAATTAATTAATAATAATAATAAATAAATACCAAAGTATTCACTCTCATTTAAAATTCCTCACGGTTATGCATGGGTGAATTACTTGGAATTTGTTATGTGCTTCCATGCTCATTTAAAAGTCCTCGCGGTTATGCATGTATGGAACGCATATCAAAAGTTGATTTGTAAAATTAAACAAGTTGATTCTAGTCCCATTTAAAAGTCCTCACGGTTATGCGTGGTTAGAAGATACTTGAATTCATTTTTTTTAAAAAAAAAAAAATTGGAATACTACTAATCTCATTTAAAAGTCCTAACGGTTATGCATGGTTAGTAGTTATTCAAATTCCTGATATAATATACCACAAATAAGACACAACTGTATGGTTTTATATGATGACATCATTCTAAAAGTGGAATATGCGCCTAACAAAATATTTATAATTTTTGTTTGATTTTTTATTGAAATTTAATATTTATATTCAATTGAGTTTTAATGTTGGATTGATATCAATTACTTTATCTCTATTTTCTCTAACACTAATATTCTTTTGCTGATAACAAAAGGGGGAGAGAAAAGTTAAGATTTTGTCAATTAAAATCAAGCAAAGGTCAAATAATTTTCTATTTGCATCTAGAATCATTTGCATATTTTTATTTGTATGCATATATGTAGGGGGAGCATCGTATAGAGAGGAAGCATTTAAATAGGGGGAGCAATTAGAATATATCAATGATCAAATACATTTAACATATTCAAAATCTTAAATATATGTTTGTTATCATCAAAAGGGGGAGATTGTTGAATATGCGCTTATATGATTTTTGTTTGATGATAATAAACATATATACATTCGTTTAAATGTATTTGATAATATACTATTTATTTTCAGAGATAAAATAAATATTTGCTGAATAAAATAAATAACACAGAATTTGAATTCAAACGAATATTTTATTCAAATAAATATTTATTACATTTTTGAATAGTACAATTTCAAGCTCTCACTATAACTATACAACTTTGATTACAATTACATCACATTTCATATTTACAGTTCACCTCACTACATATCACTCACACTCGTATTTATTTTCAACTGCATTCCAGTTTGAATCCAACATCTGAGCAATCTGCAAAAATATACACTAACGCAGTAAAATTGAAAAAGAAATATTTTTGCAATATAAAATAAAACGTGAATTTTTGAAAATATGATTTGCCTCAGTTATTTGGGTTGTTCGTCATAATTTAAATTTGAATTCATCATACACGAACAACTTGTGACATACACAGTGTATCACTGCATATGCCACAAGGCCGTGCACACCGATATACACTTGATAATGCTACAGGGACAGGTGAGCACAGGTCAAACCCAAATGCAAAGCCGGGTTTCAACTCACGTGCAATATATTTAAAATCATGACACGAGCACAAGGTCAAACCCGAGCTGTAAAACTGGATTCAACACAAGGCGACATGACACGAATGCTATGTTCAAACATGACACAGCCTCAAACCAGCGGTATACAAGTACAAGACCACTAAGCAAAATCAGTTCAACATGCATGAAATGAAACAGCAACATGCAATACAACAATCAGATGGTCAGAGTCATAGCAAACAGAGGCATCAATATGGTAACACAAATGCAACTCGACAAACAGCAAGACCAAACTGCACAAGTGACCACAAAGACCATCAGCTACATCAAAAGCAAGTGCAACACAGTTGCAAACAATAGGAATGAATATCAAGTGATACAACTGCAAGTATCAAGACCAGAAACTCAAGCTTCAAAAAGCCACAGCAACAATGCACCAATAAAGTCGAGACAAAGCAACTGTTCTTAACCGCAAGTTCAAACCAAAGCACAAAAGTGCACAGCAACACAAACTGCAGTGGACAGCAAAGACCACATGCCACAATATCGAGTACATGAAGATGGCATCCCACAATATCCAAACAACAGCAAGAATATGAATGCAAGCAATACACTACAATATGCAGTGATACAATGAAACATTTTCAACATTGCAGCAGTGTGCAACTCGATATCAAATGATGAATATGGACTGCAACATGAATGTCACAAGCCAATATTACAGCAATGACACAGCAACAAGGCAGACTCCAAGTTCAAGAGGACAGTGAAGGCAATACACAAGTGAAGTAAACAACAATGTCGAGCTCAATGCAATACAGTGACAACTACCTAATGATCAACTGGAACTATAATGAAGTCATAATCAAAACATGAATGAACACTTACACTTACAACATGCAAATGCATCAAAACAATGTCGAAGTTATTCCAGCAACATGACAGCAAATAGAAGTGCACTAGTACAAAACAAGTCAATGCAACATGAACCAACTCCAAATGTATCAGTAGCATATATTACAGGGATGAACACATGAGAATGGACAAGGCACAGATCAAGTTCAAGTTATACAAGACAGCTACAACACAAAAGTTTTCAAACCAACTACAAATGCACAGCATACATACAAAACAGAGAAACCAGAAGTCAAGTTATAAAATTCAAGTGTCAGAGAAGTCAAAATTCACGAATGAAAAAAAAGAAATCAAGTGCGTACGCGTATTCTTTGAAATAGTCAAAGAAAAGTAAAAGTAGAAAGTCTCTGCCGTATGAATCAAGGAATCGAACAAGTCATATGATCAAAGCCGTGACCATCAATATACGATTTGAAGTAGTCAGAATCAATCTCAAACATTCAAGCATTATCAAGTGGCCGAGGTGAATCAGTTGACAAATTCAATTAGAGATTATACGACGAAAATTTAGGAATTCAATCCCTATAAATTACCACGGATCATCATCGGCAATTTTATTGGAGTTCAAGCATTACAAAGAACAAATCATCCAACTCGAATCACGATCGAGTTCAAGCATCAACCCAGTAAAGCAAAAAGATAAAATTACATACCGAAGCAAGGAGTCAAACTCGATCGAACAACAAAGAAGCCGAAGAGAGCAACGAGAGAAGGTCAAAGCTACTCGCGTATTAATCAAACATAAAGTCGGCAGCTTCAAACCCTAAATTGGATCAGGGACGAAGCCCTAAAATTACAAGAGGAACGGCCGCCATCCCCAATTTTTCACGAACAAAGGAAATAAAAGAAGACAGGCTGAATTACTAAAGAGGGCCGGCCTTGTTTACATAAAGGGATAAGAATTTAAAAATAGGGGTTTTTATTAATTTGTTTTTTTGTTTTGTATTTTCATTTTTAAACCGTTTAAATTTCTAGTCGTGTGACTAGGGTACAAACTACGGTGTGTAGTTTGGGAATTCGCAACTCGGTAGTTGAGTTGTGGTCAGGGTTTTGAGCGTAGAGTTAGATTAGTCAATAGCGGGTATAGCGAGTTTACGAGTGTAAGCGAGGGACTATCTAATTTCTAGTAGAAACCTTGGGGCAGCACGTAGCCAGGGTTTTTGCCGAAGCTGGGTAAATTCTGTGTTGTTCTGTTCTGTTATTTATATTCTGCTATATCTGTGCTGCTATTCTGTGATCTGGATTTAAATTAATTGATAAGCTTCCGCGATTAATTTTTATAATTTACACTATCACCCTATTCACCCCCCCTCTAGGGTGAAATCGATCCTATAGAGTCTTCCTACCTCGCCCGCCCATTCGCCTCCTTTTCTTGACCCCATATAAAATGCTAACCCGTTTCTTCCTCCTCACATAATTACTTTGTCAATCTTTTCTGCCATTATCGATTTTTTCGAGCTTCCAGAGACGAATTCACTTCATCCTATCGTTGATTCGACTTTACCATCACATCGTGTAAGTAAACTTGATCTTTCTCCAACCCACAGTTACCGTTGAACCACAAATTCCAATCGCCTAACCCCGGACCAACTTCATACGTTTCGCTTCACTTTTGAATCAAGTTGCAATTGATTTCATTTGCCATTAACCGTGTTTTCATTGCCATTGTTGAGAGCAAAGGAGCGCGCATTATCCATGATGGATCGGAGTTAATTTGAATTAGCGTTCGGTGATTTGGTGGTATGGATAGATAGATAACGGGTTTCGCTTAGAAGATGGTGGATTTTTGTGTTTCAGATCAACCGGTTAGCAAGTTTGGGGGAAGTGAAAAGATCCTTAACGGGTTAATGGATTTTTGGTTGTGCCGCCGTATGTCTGGTGAGGCAAGGAATGCGGGCACGTGGCAGCGGATGACTGGAGTGCGAGACTTAGGACTTCTTGATGTAAAATAGCTCGGCAGTTCTGAAATACCAATAGAGTGACTTACTAATTCGCGGCCCAACTTACTCGCGACTCAACGTGCTTGCGACCTACAATACTTGCGACTTATCATGTGTGCGACTTAGGTTTTAGGTCGCGGCCGAGCATGGACTTGAGCAATTTTGCGATATTTTGACTTGAAGCTTTATTCTTTAACATGAATCACAACCTTAACTCGCCGGAGGATGATAATGAACTTTTTGACTTAAAAAGAACGACTTAATGGAACTTCGTCTTATATTAAATTGCTTAAACTTGTTTTCTTGCAAAAATTTGACAGTACTTAATTTGAATCTCCAACTTGAACAGCTAGAGTGAACTGCCTGAACTCTGTTGCACTTCTTTACAGATTATTCTAACTTGCGAGCTAAGAACCTGTTAAATACAACATTTGCAGAAAATGGGACGAATATACCGCCACTGGTTGCCCACATCGAATGACAGAATAGTCGATAAAATATAATCAACTTAAAGAAATTATATGAAATGGTGTGAACCAACAAATTCAAGTGAAGTAGTAAAGCAATGTTAATCAACTAAAGTCGATTTGTTTGCATCAATACTGCACCTGCATTTGGACTTAAGGCGACAAGTCCTGAAATTTTACATTTGTCATATGTTTATTAATTTTAAATCCAGTTATACTTGCTCGTCACTTTGTTAGTTTTACACAAAACTTCACACATTTAGGAAATGTGCACCTTCATATTTGAATATCCAGTTCCTTGTGTAGAATGTCTTCTCAAGAAGAGATAATCGAGTAACCTGAAGGAGTCTTCCCGATAACTGATCCATTGGTCGATCCTCCGGAGAGAACTCCAACTACCTTGAGTCAGCGGGTATTCAATCAATTACGTATTCAATTTGGGATTGCCGAAGCAGATGCTAGACTTCCTAGCCCGAATGATACTGCTGACAGGCCACCTCTCGGTTTTGTTGCCGTCAACTGTCAGATGTGCCTTTGTGGTGCCATTCCCCGTTCAATGAATTTCTTCATCAACTCCTTTTCTGGCTAACCATCTCTCCCTTTCAACTACATCCCAATGGCTACGCCAACCTGATGGGATTATGTGTTTTATTCAGGAGGACACTTAACCGTCTTTCGAGCATCAAAGAAATTTGCTACTTATGCACATTCGCGATGAATAAAGACCATGCCTCCTTTATATTTGTGAGAAGTGCCAGAAATCGCAAACTTATTATTGATCTTTCCGAAAGTGCTCACGGCTTTCTGAATCAATTCTTCTTTGTCCGCTGTCCTCTAGGGTTTTATGCCATATGGAGAAAAGGAAGTGAGATTGCTCATCCCCGTTTCTCCGTTTCAGCTTTTAAAGATTCGAATTGCTAAGTGCTAACTTCATTCTTTTCTTTTACAGTACTTCCTCCTCCCTCTAGAAATCCCAGTCACAAGACGACCTTTGATAGATTAAGTGTCGTGCCGGCTGAAGAAAGAAGTGTTAAGTTTTTGCTGAGAGATGAACTTCTGCACCAATATGAGCTTTTGCACTTTTCTCGCTCCACTCAACCTCACGAAGTTCCCGATTCTCCAGCCAAATCGCCAGATGCCCCCGTTTCTGCTGAGGAACCTATACTGAAGGAACCTACTTCTAAAGCTTTACTGGTGAAGTGCTCTACTTCTACTGATATTGTGGGCCCATCTGACAAGCTTACACTTACCTCGATCATCGAAGAGGAAGAGCCTTTTCATCATTCAAGAAAATCCAGTGATGAGGGAACTGAGAGTGCGAGTCCTGCCAAGCAGAGTGGGGATGACATTTTCGAAAGGTTGAGCGATCTGATGATCACTTCACAGGAGCTCTTTAAAGACGAACCTGTTTCTGCTAGAGTTACCTCTTCAGCAGTAGAAGCAACATCCACTTTACAACAGACTCCATCATCTCAAGAGTTGACGTTAGCTATAAAACCCATTATTTCCCCGCAACCGAGGAGTGGTTCGTAGTTTGACGCGCGTAGTTTGCACGTTACACACACTTAGGATTTTTAGCATTCTTATGCACTTACATGCATTTTACTTCAAAGATTCTCAAACTTTGCCTCTTTTCCATTTTCAGGTCTTTCAATGGGGCGACGCTCTTATTACGACGACTTTCAGAGCTACGGGAGACGTGGCTCTTTTGATCCTAAGAGATATCTTCCTTCTTATAGGGAGACTGATGAAGAAAGAGCCGCACGAAAAGCTCATGAAAGACGTGCCCACGAAGAATGCCATGAAAGATGGAACGAGCGATATGATTCTTCCCAGCGGGAAGATGATTCTCAAAAACGAAAGTCCCGTGACGACAAGGGGAAAAGTCAAATTGCCGAAGACGTGAGTAAAAGAGCCAAATATGGCGAAAAACTAGCATCTGAGATTTTCGAACAACCTGCTGCTCCCGTACTATCTCAATCTCCTGCCCTGGCACGTACCGATATTAAAAAAATCCTTAGAAGGACCCCATATCAAGTTGGTCCCGGCCCAGCTACTCTTCAGAGTCGATTCCCGAACTGGTGCCTGAAAGAAGTGCGCTTAGATCTTGACCTGGTCCCAATCGATAAGTAGGCTATGCTGCGCAACCTTGATGCTTTCAAACTTGATATCGAAAGAATGTCAGGTTGGCAAAAGCTTGTCGATGAGCTCCAAAGGGTAAATCGCGCGAATCTTGAAGCCATGTTAACAATGGAAAATGACAAATCTGAGTGGCAGAAGATTCTTGAGCAACATGATGCGGAAATGAGAAGCATTGCTACTTATAACGAAAAGCTCGAAGCGGAAGTCGAAAAACTTAAAGAAGAGCTTGTCACTTCCTCCACTTTCTATTCGCAAAGGGAGCAAGTGCTTCAACAACAGGTGCGAGATGCTCATGCCGCTCAAAAAGATGCCGAAGGTAGGCTTGATGTGAAAAAAGAATTAATGAGGGCCATATTGCTGACATCGCAGAGCTGCGAAAGAACACTAGCTCCAAGGACGTGGAGATCGAAGTGCTAAAACTTCAACTCTCTAAAGCTGAAAGAGAGCTTGATGAGGCTGTTGCCGGCAAAATTGCAGCTGAAGAGTCACAAAGCAATGAAGGCCAATATCAGCTCAACATTGTTTGACTTCTACTTGTATAGCGTCCTGGGGCGTGGTAGTCTCTCCTTTCTAGGCCCCAAATATGAAATAACTCTGGCCGAAGTGTGGGAGGCCATACTTGACATGTTTGGGAGTGCTGGCTATGCTGAGGCGGATTTAGAGGCAAATTATCTTGATGACGATGCCCGCGCCGCTCTTGCCAGAGGAAAGGAGCAATTGGCCGAACAGAGAGCTGGAATGGCCGAAGGAGAACATATAGGAAAGGCAACTTTAACCGATCCAGTTCAACCTTCGGTTTCAGCCGATATCGACATTGTTGGTTCCGGTTCCCATTCTCCGCCTCCTACTAAAGTTGTTACCGAAAGCACCACCGCCCACACTGGAGATGAGGCTCAATGAAGCGCCGAAGCGTAGGACTTCAAAATCGACATAGTGAAGTCTACTTCTCCAGGTAAGCTTAATGTTGATCGTGCTCAAGTGGGCTGCTTGTTCGCTTCGACTGAGTTCGATGAGCTTCTTGCTCATTTCTTAAGTTTCGATAAACCATTATCCCCTCTTTTTGTGAGGAATACTGACTTTAACTTTTCTTATCGTGTAGAAAAAGCACCAAGTATTGTTCAAACTTCCCCTTCTCCAGTTATTCCTCCTCCGTCTCTTCAGGTCACTCCTCCTTCTGCCTCTCAACCGGGATCGCAAGAGGAGCAAATAGAGGCTCTCCGAGACTTGGACGATCTCATTGCTTCACAAGAACATAGGGGAGAAGAACCTGAAGAAGGTGAAAAGACTCCGGAACTAACTGGTTCTGACGATATGCCGTTAACCACACTTTTTACTCCAGGAAGCAGGTCTTCTTCTAAGAAAAGGTGGAAAACTGGAGTCTCAAAAAAGAAGGAAGCTTCAGCCGGCGAGGAAAAAGCAGAAGCAAGTCCAATTGTTCCCCTTTCTCCTTCTTCCCCTACTCTTTCAAGACGGCGCAAAAAGTTGGTCATCTGGCCAGGCGTAGGCTCAAAAGGTGGAAGGAAGAAGAAATGATGACTTTGGTCCTGTGCTTTTTATCTCGTTCTTTGCATTTTGCTTGTGTATAAGCTTGCGTTGACTGGAGATTGTGCGGGTACCAGTCGCCGCCTTCTTTTACTTTGAAACCTGCACATGTATAAAATTATCATGGTATGGAATAAAATGATTCTTTTACTTATACAAATTTCTGTCTGTATTTGAGAACGCATTTATTTTCCGCTTTCATGCAAGTTTCTTTATTCTCTTTATGTGAAGTTGCAGTAAACCTATGGTATGTTGCTTGAGCATTGTTTTTATTTTTTTGATGACCATATTATATTACCCCCATACCATGGTTTATTGCAATCTCTTTCACATTGGAAAAGTTTCGGAGAACAACTCTTCTGTTTCGAGAAGACTTGTACTCTTCCTTTAGAGAACAACTCTTCCATTTGAAGGAGGTTTGCATTTGTACTTTATAGGATAATATTTCCGTTCCAAGGAAATATTTTTCTAATTTAGTAGAATGCACTTCATATTGGAGAAGTCCTCTCTTTTTTTTATTGCGAAGTTTTTACACTTCACTTTTGGAAAAAGTCACTTTTTTTTTGGCAAGTGAATATTACTTCATAGTATAGTGGGCCTTCCGAAAAAGGGCTTCAACCTGCTTGTGCCTTTGAAGAGGGTTTTTTGTTTGATTGCGCCTCTGAGAAGAAGTCTTTTTGTTTGGTTGTGCATCTGGGAAGAGGTCTTTTTGTTTAGTTGTGCCTCTGGGAAGAGGTCTTTTTGTTTCTGCCTCTTGGAAGAGGCTTTTATCTTTTCCCTGTTCACTGGGAAGCGGGCCTCCGAAGAGGGCTTTTTACATTTCGACTAATGTGAAGTTTTATTTCAGATCACGGTGAAATGTGTGCCTCTGAGTAGGGCTTTTGCCTGGAAGTTTGGAGTTTCCTTCTCTCGGTTGGATGGATTCACGGGGCGGACACGAGTGTTCTGTACCACCGATTAGTCCACAACTTTCTGTCGAGAACGAGCTTTCTTTTTCTGGCGAGGCCCGTTAGAGGTCTTTTAGCATATCAACTATGGTGAAATGGGCCTCCGAAGAGGACTTTTCACATTCCAGCACTTGTGAAGTTTTATTTCAAATCTCGGTGGATTGCGTGCCTCCGAGTATGCCTGGAAGTTTCTGCCTCATGGTTGGCTGGATTCACGGGGCGGACGCAAGTTACTTGGACGTTTATTTGTGCAGACTGTCTCAGCTAGTGAACAAGCGCCTTGCCTTCCACTTGGGAAGGTGCCTCCGATCATCGCATGGATTCATGGGGCGGACGCAAGTTACTTGGACGCTTGTCTGCGCAAACTGTCTCAGCTAGTGAACAAGTGCCTTGCCTTCCACTTGGCAAGGTGCTCCCGGTCATTCTATACCAATCTTTTTTGTTGAGAAAGAAAACTTTAGTTTTCTGGCATGCCTCGTTCGAGGTCTTTATCCTCCGAAGAGTTGTGCCTCCGAAGAGGGCTTGTGCCTCCGAAGAGGTCTTTGGCTGTTTGATGCTTGCTCGCCCATGTCTCTTTGCCATTTATTCATATCGGCGATCACCATTATCTTTTCCAAACACACCTCCCTTTCTATTGCCAGTAATTTCCTTTATCCAAAGAAGTGTACTTCATAGTTAAGCGAGTTGACGGGTGCAGACACAGGCTATTTAATCGGATGCTTGTTTGTACAAACAACCACAATTAGTTAGCAAGGGCCCACTTCCAGTAGAATCACTAACTTTTTTGCTTCAAGCACTTCTTACGTAGGATTTGAGTATGGAAATTTTGAGCGGCTTAGCATTTGCTTATTGGGTAATGTCAGGGATTGCCTGGTCTTATGATGGATAAGCTTTGTTTTAATGGTCTGCATTATTAAATCGACATTTTAGTAATACAATTGACGTATTTTATATATCGAAATAAAAAAAAGCAGTTTATAATAGTAAAGAACACAAGATTTATAGTGGTTCGGCCAAGAACTGGGCCTACATCCACTTTATGGTTCTTATTATTCGCTTGCACTGGCTTTACAATGGCTTTCAATACAAGAATCATACATTCATCATTCTTTTACAATATTTCATTAAAGCCTTTAAGTAAAATATTGGCACAGATGATTGCTGTTCCAAGCTCTTGGAATTGGATCTCCTTCGACAGTTATTAGTTTGAAAGTGCCATCAAGAAGTTTTTTTCCTATGACATACGGCCCTTCCCAGTTTGGTGCAAACACTCCTGTTTCTGTCATGACCCTCTTCAAGACTAGATCTCCAATCTCAAAGCTGCGTTGGCGAACTTTGGAATTGAAGTGCCTGGCAATTCTTTGTCGATGGGCCGCAATTCTGAGCTGAGCCTCTTCCCTTCTTTCATCGAGGATGTCAAGTGCATCAAGTTGCAACTCTTCATTTTTTGCTTGGTTGAAATGAATTCTTCTATGTGAAGGGACTTCTATTTCTACCGGAATCATTGCCTCTGATCCATATGCCAATGAAAATGGACTGTGCCCCGTCGCAGTTTTATGTGTAGTTCTATATGCCCATAGTGCTAGTGGAAGCTTATCGACCCAACCACCTTTCGCTTTTTCCAGCTGTTTTTTGATGGTCGATTTGATAATTTTGTTTACTTCTTCCACTTGCCCGTTTTCCTACGGATGAGCAATCTTGGAACTCTTCACTTTCGAATTGGGTTCCATTGTCTGTGATTATCTTTTGAGGCACACCATACCTGCAAATGATATTTTTAGTTACAAAGTTTATAATTTTCTTAGAGGTAATAGTAGCTAATGGTTCAGATTCAGCCCATTTAGTAAAATAATCAACAGCAACAATAGCATAACTGATTTCGGATTTGGCAGTTGGCAAAGGCCCGATGAGATCTATTCCCCAAATAGCAAATGGCCATGGACTGACCATCTGTGTTGTCTCAGTGGAAGGAGGTCTTGGGATTTTTGCAGATCTCTGGCATCGATCACACTTTTGGGTGTAACTTGCAGCATCACGATTAATATCTGGCCAAAAACACCCATAACGAAGAATTTTCTTTACTAGAGTTTGACCCCCTGAATGATCTCCACACTCTCCTCCGTGTAGAATTGTCTCAGCTTCTTCCTTGGTCACACATCGGAGTAATGGCATTGAGAATCCCCGCCTATACAATCGGCCATCTTGAATTATGTATCTGGAGGCTTTTCTTAACAACTTCTGCCATTCTTTTGAGTTTTCTGGTAGAGAACCATCACGCAGATATATCGGAGTCATCCATGATTCTCGCTCCTGTGATATAGTCATGATCCAGTCAATATCCATCTCATCAATGCTTGGAGTTGACAGGACTTCCACAGGAACTAATCCCAATAATTGAGCTTCACTAGTGCTTGCATACTTTGCGAGAGAATCTGCCTTCATGTTCTCTTCTCGGGGTATATGATTTATCGTATAATGGTCAAGGTCATCGAGAAGCTCCTAGGCTCTTGACAAGTAAGCGGGCAGATTTCCCCCTTTAGTTTGAAACTTTTTCTTAACTTGACATACAATAAGTTGTGAATCACTGAAGATCTGCAACATTTTGACATTCAATTCTTTAGCAATCCTCAAACCGCCAATAAGAGCTTCATACTCTGCTTCATTGCTCGTCAAAGGGAATTCCAATCTTAAAGCATAGCACAATGACCGCCCTTCAAGGGTTTCAAGCACAACCCCAGCACCGGAACAATAATCGTTTCTTGCGCCATCAACATACAATTTCTATCGAATTGGGGAATTACCAGTCACTACTTCCTCACTATCACCTTTGTCTGTACATTCTGCGATGAAATCTGCCAAAGCTTGTCCATTGATTGCTCTCTGGGGATGATAAGTGATGTCGTATTGGCTGAGTTCAATATTCCACTTCGAAAGGAGACCCGAAGTCTCAGGGCGAAAGATGACTTGCTTCAGAGGCTGATAGTGAGGACTTTGATTGGATGAGCTTGAAAATATGGCCCCAATTTTCTTGATGCGATCAGTAGACAATAGGCGAGCTTCTCCAACTTTGAATAGTTCATTTCTGTCGTAGACTGGGTGCTGAATTTTGGCGTCTTCCCGTACCAATGCCGCACTAAGAGCATGAGCTGAGACCGCCAAGTATACAAAAGATCTTCACCATTGTCGGGCTTAGAAAGTATCAGAGGCGTTTCCATATGACGAATTAACTCATCGAAAGCTTTATGGCATTCTGGAGTCCAGTCAAAGTTTTTCCTTCCTTTCTTCAGAGCATCAAAGAATGGAATGCATTTATCAGTAGCTTTGGAAATGAATCGACTTAAAGCAGCGACTTTTCCATTGAGACTTAGTAGTTCCTTCTTCGTTCTAGGAGCTTTGACTTCTTTTAAGGCAGTGATTTGAGCAGGATTAGCCTCATTTCCCTCTAGCGCTCACAATGAAACCCAAGAACTTTCCGTACTCCACCCCGAATGAACACTTCAAGGGATTAAGCTTCATTCCATACTTTCGTAGGACGGCGAACATCTCTGCTAAGTTGTCCATATGGTCTACTACTTTCTTTGATTTAACCAACATATCGTCAACATAAACTTCCATGGTCTTTCCTATCTGTGGCTTGAACGTCGCATTAACAAGTCTTTGGTAAGTTGCCCCTGCATTCTTCAGTCCGAAAGGCATGACTTTGTAGCAGTACAGACCAACATCGGTTATGAAACTCGTGTCCTCCCGATCTGGCACATGCGTCATGATCTGGTTATATCCAGAGCAAGCATCCATAAAAGATAACAATTCATGTCCCGATGTTCCGTCAACCAACTGGTCAATCCGGGGTAGCGGAAAGTAGTCTTTAGGGGAGGCTTTGTTTAAATCTGAAAAGTCGATGCATACTCTCCACTTTCCATTAGCTTTCTTAACCAGTACTGGATTTGAAACCCAATTCGGATAAGTTGATTCTCTGATAAAGTCATTCTCCATGAGCCGATCCACCTCTCTTCTTTCAATGCTGCTGACCTTTCGGGACCCTGGGTTCTTCTTTTCTACTTCACAGGTGTAAACTTCGGATCAATATTCAAAGTATGTACTGCAACTTCTGGCGATATTCCACACATATCAGCATGGGTCCAAGCGAATACATCCAGATTTGCTTTCAGGAATGATATCAAAATATTCTGAACCGCCGTATTAAGTTGGGAACCCACGTTCAACACCTTGTTTGGGTCTTTTGGGTCAACAGGTACTGGTACCGTTACTTCCACTGGCACCACTCGATTCTCCCCTGCACTGGCTTTTCTGGGATCCATTTTTCTTCGTGCTTCGCTACATCGCCAGTATAGGGTCCACCCTGTAATTGCTACAAGGTTGATTCTTTGATGCGGACTGGGGTTGCCGCATCCTTTCCCATCTCTCTCTTTCTTGCTTCACGCAGTTCTATCATATAACATTCCCGCCCTGCATTCTGATCCCCTTTAACAACACCGAACCCACTATCTATGGGGAATTTCATGGTAAGGCACCACAGGGCGAGGATTGCTTTAAACGCTGCAAGAGTTGGACGACCTAGGAAGGCTTTGTAAGCAGAAAATTCATCAACAATTACAAAAGTCTGCCTTCGAACGACCTTCTTCTGCCCCTCTCCAAGTTCCATGAACAGATCAATAGTCCCAATCGGCTGCCTGGGTTCCCCAGTAAACCCAACAATCTTTTGCAACGAAGATTGAACATCAGCCATTGGGATATTCATCTGATCGAAGGTCTTTTTGAAAAAAATATTGCAAGAAGCACCGCAATCAACAAGTACTCTTCTTACAATAGCTGGCCCAATGCCAGCAGAAATAACCAAGGGATCTATGGTAGGGGCTTCAACACCCATAGAATCCCTGACTCTGAAAACAATGTCATCATTAAAAGTTTTATGTTGCTTCAGAGGCGCAGCATCTTCTAACACAAAAACACTTTCCTCTGCTGGTGCATACTTCAATGCATGAGTGTATCGTTGCATCTCACCCCAGCTTCTGCCAGCTAGGTGATGTCCTCATGTAATCACATTAATAACGGGCCTCTCTGATTCATGAGCTGCTGCCTTTTCACTTGAGCTAGGACGATGAACAGGAGCCTGTTGTCCTTGAGTTGATGAAGTTGGGCCATTCGTGTTCCTCCTTACATATTGCTGGAGCTTGTTTTCTTTCAATAGTTCCTCAATCAACTCCTTCAAGTGACGACACTCATTGGTATCGTGCCCGGGTTGGTTATGGAACCGGCAAAACCTTCCATTCTTCTCAGCTTTCTTATTAACCCTTTGCTTAGCTGGTGTGGGGAATTCGACCGTGTCTTTGTTGCAAAGTAGATGTTCTCCGGGGTATCAGTCAGAGGGGTGAAGTTGAAGGGACGATGTTTCTTTGCATCTCCTTGGTTCTTCTGACCATCGTTTCCCCTCTTCTGATTGCCAAATTCCTTCTTATTCGGAACAGCATTACTATTTCCAACCCCTGTCGATACTACCTTAGCCAGTGCTTGGAGGCTTTCCAAGCGCATGAATTCATCGGCTTTCTTATAAAACTTGTCAAGCGAATTCGGTTCTTTCATTTTCAACCACTTCCCGAACTCACTTGTCTTATCAATAGCCCTCATCAGGTATGTCAAAATCATTCTCGGCTCTGCGTTCTCTACTTCAGCCAAAGCTATATTGAAGCGATTCAAGAAAGATCTAATGGATTCTCCAGGATTCTGCTACAAGCTAGATAACGACATTATATCTTTCGCCTTTGAAGCGTACAATCTGAACTGTTCCTTCAACTTTCGAGTCAAATCAGAAAACTGGTCTATCGACCGGACCGGCAGCTTTGTGAACCAAAGTAGAGCAACTCCTTCCGGGTATACCGGAAAATACCGGCATTAGATCTTATGAGAAGCTCTGGCACCAGTCATGTGCCAATCATACTTGTACAGAAATTCATTAGGGTCACTTTTCCCCTTATAAGCCAGTATGGTAGGAGGAACGAACTTCCTAGGAAATTCTGCTTTCAAAATCCTTTCAGTGAATGGAGTCTTGCTTGGAGCGAACCCCCATTCTTTTTCGTCTTCTTCCCTTTGCATTCTTTCCTTCATGATTTGCCGGAGCATCCCTGAGAAATATTCCTCATCATTAAGGGGCTCAGCAGGACAGGCATCGGCCATCTTCTCACAAGTTTGCCTCGACAGGCGCTCACGAAAAGTTGGCTGTTGTCCCGATCCTCCAACTTAGGGAGGTGTGTCTTTGACTGGGCCAGCTACCCTTTGTGGAACATCTCTTTCTTCAACATCATGAACATTATCAGCAAAGTTTGGTTCGTTATTCACCGGTTGACAGTTAGCCCCAAGCAAAGCGTTCAACCTTTCCAACATCAGATTGTTTTGGGCTTCCATCTGCTTATATAGCCCAGAAACCGCAGCATCCAATTCTGCTCGCGTTACTCCAACAGTTGGAGTTGTTTGACTTAAAGGAGGAGAAGTGGCAGTAGTCTCGCGAACATCGTCGGATCTAAAGGACTTGCGCTTTCTTCCAGGAGCCATTATTTCTGATAAAATTCTGGTTTTTAGAGAGATCCTTTCCACAAATTTTTACGTAGCTATGACGACAGTATCCTGAGTTCAATTCTCAGTGAAAGCACCAAAAATGTTAGTGTAAAAATCAGATGCTAACACCCCGGTGTATGTAGAGTAAATGTGAAAGCACTACCTGTTAATGTGGGAATTAGAGATAAGCAGAAAATTACAGAAAAAGCAGTAAAAGACGCAGTTTTTATAGTGGTTCGGCTTATAGTCGAGCCAACATCCACTTTAATTCTCTTTATTGTTGATTCAAGTACAACTCATACAACTTTCTTCAATTACAATACACTTTAGACAGTAGCTCAAACTTCGATGAGGAATGATCTTTTGAATTCATGTCGAATGATGTAGATTTTCTCTTGAAGTTTGTCGTAATGTCCTTGGTGTTTCGAGTGCTTGAAGTGCTGCTTGAGTTGGGAAAATGGCAGAGTGTCCGTGCCTTGAAGAATGGTCCAAAAGTCCCCTCTATGTTGGAGCTTAGGCCGTATTTATAGGGAATTCTGGACAAGCCTTAAGTCGTGAGCGAATTCAAGTAAGTCGTTGGTCGTAGATTATGACCTAAAATAGGTCATAAGTCGTCAGCAAGTTAAGGGGATATGGGTTATGACCTAACTTGTTCGCACCTGGCCATCTGAACTAATTAGTAGGTTCTAGCGACCTAACGGAAAGCGGCATGGTTCAATCACCAAGTGCTAAGTCGTAAATGACTTAAAGTAGGTCGTGAAAGCACTAGGTCGCTGCCGCTTTATCTCTTTAAGTCGCGAAGTACTTAGGTCGTTAAGTAGTCCACTTCTTAAGTTGTTGTGTCATCCACTTCTTAAGTCGTTAGGTCGTGAAACCTTTAAGTCGCTACTTCACTTCAACAGTTAGGTCACTGGTCTTCTTAGGTCGCAAGGTACTTAAGTCGTTGAGTCGCTGGCCCATTAAGTCGTTAGGCTCTTCAACCCATTGGGTCGCTAGATCCAATTGGCTACTGGGTCGCTCCATACTATAGGTTGTTAGGTCACTCATGTGCTCAAGTCGCCAAGTCTCTTTACCATGATAAGCCCATTAGGCTGTTAGGTCGCTCTGTAGGCTTAAGTCGCTAGGTTGCTTCACTTCATTAGTCCTTAGGTCGCTCTCAATATATATATGTCGGTAAAATTTTAAAACATTATATATATATTTGAGTATATATGCATATATATTTATCTAAGTATCGACACTGGTCATAAATATTTATTTGAGTATTGGTTTTGAAATGTGATGCATATAAGATTTGTTAAGGATTAAAATATCGGTCTGTATACATATAGATTTCTATGCACGCTATAGTAAATATAAAGTAGTACAGTGAGCATATGCATTGGCATAAATTTTATAACTTGTTAGTTATATATAAGTTACAATGGTTTTATCTATCTACCGTGTTCATTAAGTGCCAGTATGAGTTGTGCAGACAAGTATATGAGACTATCCCTTCCTTTATCTGCATTTATTTAGTCTGCATATTGGTTTGTGTACATTAAATAGTTGGCCGATATATTTTGCATGTCTACATATTATCTGGCCTTTTTTTTTTTGACATAATATTTCGTTTGAAAATTTGCTCATATATATGGCTAGCTTCAGTCTGCATTCGTATTTTTTATAATATATGTAAGTAGAACATTATAAGTATTAGTGTATGTATAGAGAATTTAAGCATTGTATGTTATAGCTTATAATAGTCCGGCATATGGTTAAGTTTGCACGCAACCAATATTTATGTGTGTATATGATTTACAGTTATATATATGAGAAGTTTGGTTTGCAAAAAAAAAATTTAAAATAGGTAAATAATATAATGTATATAGGTTGATTTTAATGTACGTTAATCTGAAGCAATAGATTTTTGAATACTTATATATTTAAATATATAACATGTTGAATTTAAAAATATGATTTTTATTTATATGTATAGTTATATAACGTTATATATATATATATATATATATGTTCACTGATACTATTTACTTTCATCGATCCTGATCTGATTTGATCTCAGCAATTCCTATTTGACCGCTTTGCTCGTCGACTCGTGTCAATCTAGTTTATTTCGAAAGTCGTGCTTGCAAATTCTTAACTCAACTTCATTGTCTATCGTCTCTAGCCTCGAAAGGTGAGCAATCACTCATGATTAATGTTCTTTTATTTATTAAATTTGACTTCAATTGAAACGACAATTGAAATATGCTACTGTTAGTTATTTACACTGTTTTATATGTATCAGTTCACCTGCGACATCTGACACCATTAACTGTTAATTATACGATGATAATCCAGTTTGATTAATGATTGATTGTTTGTTGTTTATATTGGATGTAAATTGAAATGTATAAGTGATAAATATTATGAAATTTAATTTGACGTAGGATAGTTAAAAATTTGAAACGACATATGCGTAAATTTGATTTAATGACATTTGTATAATTTGACCCCCTTTAAATGATAAATAAGTTGACATGTAGGATTTAGTTAATCACACCTTGAACCATTGCATGTATGTTATTTAAATTGGTGATGTATGAAATTGTAAATAGATGACAAGTGAAGAATCGTAATGTAATAATCTTTAATCTACATGAAATGATAGTATAGATTCTAGAAATAATTATATTAATTTGCACAAACAACAATGTGAATTAGTACGAATATTTCGAGATTAACTGAATTGTTTATTAGATTGTTATTGATTGTTGTTATTGCTTGTTTATTTACTTTAACACCATCCCATTTATCACACTGTAATTTCCCTTTGTTATGCTTGATTTTGAATTGAAATGGAATCGGTTTGAAATGATAAATACCCAAATGAACTTGACCTAGGATAGTGAATTGAATGAAAACCCGATTTGTCAATAATTTAATTTAAAAATAAAATGAAGATTTTATTTGAATAAATAATAAGTTTTGAAAAGAAGTTGGAATTTGAATTTGATGAAAGGAAAATGTTAATATTTAATATTTAGAACAAAATATTAACATAGTAGTTATTGAAAGAACGTTGTTTTAAAATGATTATTTGATAATAAAATTTGGAATTATTCACTTAATTTAGTTGAAATGATTTGATAATTAAGTTTGAATTTATAATTAAGTGGAAATGATTTAATAATTAAGTTTGAATTTATATTTAAGTTTTGAAATTATTTAATAATTAAGTTGAAATTATTTAATAATGGAGTTTTGAAATTATTTAATTATTAAATAAGATTGAATTATTTGATAATTAAATAAAATTTGAATTCTTTGATATGAGAAATTGAACTTTTGAAAAAGTGAATTTGAACTTCGTTAATAAATAAAATTGGGTTTCATTATTTATTAAATTTGGAAAATTATTTAAGTAAGTTAATAGGCGAAATTGAACTTCTCGAACAAGTGAAATTAAGTTCTTTAATAATTGAGTTTGAAATTGTAACTAAGAAAATGAATAAGTGAAAGTGAAATTCTTAAATAAGGAATAAAATGAGATTTATTGAAATAATCGCAAGACTTGAAATTTTAAAGAATTTGATTTGGCGAATTTAATTTAATTCAATTCAATTTGTAAGTTTTGAGATGATGGAATTGAACTTAAGTAATTGATTTAATGAATTGGAGTTTGAATAAAAATTGTTTTGGATGATAAATTTAACCTAACGAATATTGAATGAAGTCGATGAATGAATTTAAATTGATTTGAATGTTAAAATTAAATTAATTGATATAATTACGGAATGAAACTTTATTTCGAACTTGAATCAATATTTGAATTGTTTAAATAAAGATTGAAATTGAATTAGAAGATTTTGAAATGGTAATTTGGAAGTTTTGAAACGTAAATTATAGAAATTGATTTAGAAAGACAAGCAAAATGTTGATTTACAAATTCTAATTGAAATTGAATTTGATTTTGTTTGAAATTTACAAAACGACCAATCGGTGTAATAATTGCGAAAGTTATTAAAGAAACCGGAATCGTTATGTACATACCCTCTGTCTAAACCGAAAACCACTTTAATAACTACGCGGAGTGTGATCTAGAATAAAGTGGTTGGAATGATGGACGTGATGACTGAAGAAAGAGAACGATAATGGATAGCCTGGAAACTTGTGTCATATTGCAATTGAGTAAAACAAGAGCCGTGCGGGGCCAAATGGGGTTAGCCACTTCGAGCGAACACACTTCTTCGTAAACTACTCACTACTTGTTATTGATTAGTGCACCTTCGGAATTTCAGGAGTGTTGTTTCGTGGTGTTGCGATCGTTGCGGCGATGCGTTTTCACTAGTCCGGATCAGGAAAACGGTAGTTTCACTACCTTGGGTATTGCTTCATGTGCCTTGTCATACTTGAATCCCTATATACGCGACCACTACGAATTTGTTTCATGTTATACCTATGGAGTACTCCTTGATATCCCACCAGTTTACGGTGGAGTTTACAGTGCTGTATAGACTATGACATTTATATAAAAATGTGTTAAGGGGGATAATGGTAACGCCTTAACACTATTTGATATTTTATATTACTGATAGACATTATCTATTTAGCGTATATTACTACATAATAGATAGTTTAACGGATCCTTAAAGGATGGTTATTCCAAAATCCGTTGAGTTACTTGTATTTCAATTGTTATTTCACTTGAGTTGGATTTATTGATATAAGAATGTTAATCCTGACTCGAGTGTTTTGTGTTTTACTTTACGCTCGGGTCAGACTGAGTGGTTCAGCTTTCGAGACTCACCTTTGGAGTTAGAGCTTCTCTTGGACATTCAGCTATCTATCCAGCTTTCAGATATTCAGTTGATTCCAGTGATGTATTCTGATTCTTGTATTTGACTATTGTATTCGAGACTTCTGTTGTAACTATTTAACTCTGTTATAGATATATAGTAGCTTCATGAACTACTATCTTTTGCTTCCGCTGCATATTATTACTCTGTGTCTGTGATTCTGTGATTATTTATTTATTGTATATCTGAGTTTTGCTAAATTTAAATTAACAATTCGATATTTTGAATTATTCAAGTTCGACATGTGCGGATGCGAATAGTCCAAAATAGTGGGTCGTTTCAGAAGTTGTCATACTCTCTGCCAACTCCGAAAACCACTTTAACAACCGTATACGCAGTGGAGATTCCAGAATGAAGTAGGATGGCATCGGCGTTTCCTTTGAGGTAAATACGTGGACCCAACTCCCGTGAGTTGGCATAAGGTGGCTAAAACCGGAGCGATCCACGGTTAATGAGGTAGCACCTTTGATTGGACACGTCCCTTCGGTATTATACTTTGATTTTTGGATTGATTCGGTGCTTACCTTTGATTTCTTTGATTTAGGGGTATTGTTCGAGGTGGGCGGTAGCTGCACGCTACGCGTTATCACCGACCCGGAAGGGTAATTTGTATGTCTACCCTGGCATTGCCTAGTTGTGCCATGTCACCTACCATACCGAGCCTTACTACGAGTTTCTATTTGTGTCGTACCTATGGAGGTTCTTCTCGTAGTCTCCTGATCATGAGATATGCAGGCACTGTATAGACTATTGGCATTATTTGTGTTAAGGGCTATATGGGAAAGCCCTTAACGCTATTTAAAATTAAGTTTATTTTACAGTTAGACACTATTATAATAGCAAAATATACTACATAGTAAATAGTTTAACGGATCCTTAAGAGATGTAAATCCCGAGCATCTCTTGAGTACTGCACTCATATTTATTTCTATTGATTTAACTTACATAAGATCTTTTAGTTCTGACTTGAGTGTTTTGTCTTTTCAATTCGCTCGGGTAAGTCCGAGCGTTTGTGGATTTGAAGATTTTATTCTGGAGGACGAAGACTTGCATTACCATTATGTATTATAGTACTCCAATACATTCAAAATGTTCCGCCGCATTGTATTATTCTTTGCTACTTTTAACTCTGATATATATGGCATAAGTAAAATCAGATGTTTTCGTAAAACAGCTTCATGAACTGTATATTTGATTATTATATTTTATTCTTCCGCTGTGAGATTCTGTTTCATTTTATTTCTTTCTTGTTTTTCTTATTTACCCCATAACAATCCGCCCTTCCGTATGGTTTGAATTGGCACGTGTGTCGATTTAAAGCATGCGTGTAACATCCCGCCTTTTTGCATACTTTAAATCGACACACGTGCCAATTCAAACCATACGGAAGGGCGGATTGTTTTGGGGTAAATAAGAAAAAAACAGAGAAGAGAAAAAAACTAAACAGAATCTCACAACGGAAGGATAAAATATAATAATAAATATACAGTTCATAAAACTGTTTACAAAACATTTGATTCTTCTTTATACAATAAATATCAAAGTTCACATACGAATAAATATCAATGCAGCGGAATTAAATAGTGTAGTGGAATAATATAGTAGATAGTAATATTACAAATCTTCGTCTTCGTCCTCCAGAATAAAATCTTCAAATTCTGAAACGCTCGGACTGACCCGAGTGAATTTGAAAAGACAAAAACACTCGAGTCGGAACTAAAAGATCTTATGTGAGTTAAATTAACAGAAGTAAATATGAGTGCAGTAACTCAAGAGATGCTCGGGATTTACATCTTCTAAGGATCCGTTAAACTATTTACTATGTAGTATATTTCGCTATTATAATAGCGTCTATAGTAAAATAAACTTACTTTAAAATAGCGTTAAGGCTTTACATTTTCCACCTTAACACATAATATATTCCCATAGTCTATACAGTACAGAAATCTCCCCCGTACTGGGCGTCGTCAGAGGGCACTCCATAGGTGTGGTACAAAACCAAAATCGTATAAGGCGCACTAGGGTAGGTGACATGACGCAACTAGGCAATGTCAGGGTAGATATACTAATTACGCTTCCGGGTCGGTGGTAACGCGTAGCGCGTAGCTACCGCCAACCTCGAACAAACTCCCCCAAATCAAAGAAATCAAAAGTGAAGGTGGCCACCGAATCAATCCAAAGTCAGAGTATAGTATCGAAGGGATGTGTCCGATCAAAGGTGCTACCTTATTAACTCGTTAATCGCTCCTGTTTTAGCCACCTTATGCCAACTCACGGGAGTTGGGTCCACGTATTTACCTTACAGCAAACGCCGCCGCCAACCTACTTCATTTTGAAATCTCCACCACGTACACGGTTGTTAAAGTGGTTTTCGGAGTTGGCATAGAGTATGACAACTTTCGATCCCGGTCTCTTCAACAACCAAACGTTATTATAACACCGCGGTGTTTAAAAATAGTTTATACTTTAAACCAGAATATAATTATCGATTTCAAACCCATAAATACAATATCATTTCCATTTTCAAAACAAACTCATTTTGATATTATTTTTATAAAACCCAAATCAATAATATCTTTTTTATTTAAAACATATTTCTTTTCCAAAATCATACTGCTTTAAAATTTGTAATATCTGGAAACCAAACATTTGGATTATAACTTTCAAAACATAATACATCGAAATTCATAGCTTTAAAACCATAACTTCTAAAACTTGAATTGTTTGGATATTGAAACAGTATATAAAGTAAAATGGTTTGAGTTTAAAATTACTTTATAAAGTAAAATACTATCTGCGACTTTACAATTTTATTCATTTAAAATTTAGTCTAAATCCATAAATTTTAAATTCACTTTCAGTTAAATAAACCCCTTCAATTTCCCAATATTTCAAACTTGAGTAATTAACAACTTCAAAACTTAAGGTTGGAAATTTATATTCACCAATTCATTGTCCTATTATTTAGTTTGAAACTTTCACATACTAAATCCATAAATAAAACTCAATTTCTAACAATTATCCTTCAACTTATTTATACTAGAAATATTCATTTAATTTGTCTTGAATAAAAATCCAGTTATAAATATCATATCTTTAAAATTTCCAATTTTAATAAGTTTACATCACTTATGGAGTTAAATTTTTAAATAAGGTCAATTCCAAATAAATTTTCAATTTATCTTCAATCTTAATTGATTTGAATCATTTAAAACTCTATATATACACAAGATCTTAAACCTGTATTTAAACATATAATATAAATTATCAAACTCCATTTTTCCAACTTATTCATTTTTATTTAACAGACTACACATAGCTTAAATTCAAAATTTTAACTATATATGATATATAAAATAATTTTTATATAATATCAAAATTTAATATTCATTAAACCGTATCCTATCCAAACCATAGAAATCATTTTCAAAATAATTATATATGAACCGACGGTGTCTGTATAAAATTTTTAATCCTATGGTCAAGTGATACAGATATTTATCATTTCAATCCGCACTTTTAAAAAAAAAATGCGGTTGTATATCATTTTAAACCGCAATACCGAATGAAATGAAAAAACATAATAACTTGCAGTTTATATAGAACACATCATCCATTCACCCAATATCAATCATCAACAAATTTATTACAATCATCATCAATTTAAACAAACATCAATAGAGCATATAAAATATAATAGGTATCAACGAACAGTTTATATTCAAAAAAATAAAAAAATAACTGTTTAACTAGCAGTTTATATGCAAATAAATAAATCTTAACGGTCAATTTATATGCAATAATAAAATTAACTAATAGTTAAATCAAATAAATGCGATTTAACTGAGATGATGAATAAATTATGCAAAACAGTCATAAATAAATTTCTACTAATATCTTAAATTAATTTAACAAAGACAAGAAAACTTAGAAGTATTGAGTGGGTTAAAACACTTACCTTTGATTTCAGTCCATAAAAATCCAAACAGAAGCACAAAACTCAACAATCTCCAAATTCAACTACTTCAATTTCATGTTGTCCGAAATATAAATTTGAATCCAACAGAAGAAATCGCGCGTGAATCAAAGTTTATATGCAAAAGATATTCATGTTACAAGAAGTATTATTAAAATAAAAATTAGTACGCGTTAAAAATATATAAAAATAAAAAAAATTTAATACTTACTTTTTCTCAAGATAAGGCTTCAGGAAAAGATTGAAGAACAACTAAGATGAGGATAGGAAGTGTACGAAAAATGAAAAAAGATCTTTTTTATAAAAGAATGCTTTTGGAGTTGTAAGAATAAGAGCAATTGAATATGAGGTGTTAGGAGAAACAAAATGTAGAAGACGAAATAAGATGTAGGTTGTTTATAATTAGGAAATGAATGTGGAGTGACAAAAATAAATGTCACGTTTTATTAATAAAGCTTCAGGCATTAATAATAGATAAGGGAATGTACGTAAGAATGGGAAAGTTTTCAAATGAAAGTAGAATTTTGTGCGCATTTAGGTTTTTATCTACGCATAATAAAATATTTATACTTACCTTAAAAATGAGAATGTTCAATTTTGATTTCTCAAAATGATCTTTTATTTCCATTAAAACACCCTTTTTTGTTTAACACAAAACGTGCGTTTCTTTTATTAAATCTATTAATTGCAATCAACGTTTCCTTTCTTTTTAATTGAAACATTTGAATTACATTAATTGCAGTTACTTACAAAGTTAAATTTTAAAACAGACAACTAAATGGATAAAGAAATAGAACAATTGTTTATTTAAACACGTTTATAGATATATTGTTTATACACAAGAGTAATAAATAGATTATTTTCCTATTCTTGTAATCAGTCTGTAAGCTAAAACACAGTTCAAATAAACATATATTTCTCTCTTTAAAATCAATCTTTTTGTTTTTATTTTAATGGAATTAAACGTACATTCACAGATGAAACATTCATTTCATTTAATGTAAACTTTTCTTTTTATTAAATCAAACTTTCCCTATATTTTCACAAAACCTATGCTGCTTTTATTTACACCTATAAATTTACAATTAGTATTCTCTCTCCTATTAATTGGAAATTTTCAATAACATTAATTTCAGTTGATTAAGTTTCAAAATGGACTAAATGAATGTAATGAGAAGTATAACAATTATTTCCTACCTAATAGTAATTTAAACATATTAATACGCTATTGGCTACAAAGAGTAATTATATATATTTCTTACAACATAATAGTTTCTCATCTATACAATCAATCTTTTAGCTCTTTTGCTAAACGTATTCATTCTTATTCTTTATTAACATTTATTATTATAATCACTGTTATTAATTACATTCAACAATGACATTAAATACGTCTGACGCATGTTATCATTTTTTTTTATCTTACTGTAATACATGTTATTAGTAGAAGTTCAAATTAAGATCATAAACATATCTCTTAACATATGTTAACAAAAATAAAATCATAAATTTCTAGTATTCTACCACTTATATTCCTTACTACAATTAGCCTTTGGTATTCCTATCCATTAATTACACAAATAACATGGTTAATATTTGTTTGTCATTCACTACATTAATACTTCTATATACATCTTAGATTTGTATCAACGGTTATTTTTCTTTAAAATGTGAATCTTGTCAATTATGCGTATTAATTAAGGTTTTAAACTCAAATTACAAAGTTTCCTAAGTCCAATCCCTTTTTACCAAATTTGACAATCCCTAACCATTCGTATTACATTCCCTATAAATGTAATATTTAATAGATTTTATTTCAAAGTAACATACAACTTAATTTCTCTTGATTGAGATCTGATTCCCAAATTTTTATTTAACATGCTAAATTGAATAAATAACCTAAATAAATGGTCACCTACTTACTTTCTTCCATTTATAAGTTCACTACTTACCCACCCAGGTATAAATCCCATACATAACACTAATTAATTCCATTAACACTGCATTATCCAATTATCATAAATTTGTTCAATAAATACTCTTGTTTATTCATAAATAAATTTATGTTTTCTATAAATTCTCATTCACTTTTCCGTTACTAAATTAAAAATCATTAAGTAACGTTTCATGAATAACAGTATTAAAATTACTTAACATTTAAGAGTACTTTATTTCAAATAAATTGATTGACAAATAAATTAGGTAATATAAAATAATTGTTATCGTACTCTTAAGATTTACGCTTGTTCTGTTCTATTTGATTTATAGCCTAAAATAATATAAACAAATTCTAACTCCATAAATAGACTTGTTTTTTTACCCAAATTATACATAGTTTGAATTCAATACTTACTTTTACGTTTCTCCATATTTAATTATATTCAGGTATAATACTTACCTATTTCATTTATTTCAGTTTCATTAAATCTATCCAAATTGTATTCGTTTCAATATTATTCCATTCATTCCAATTGCTCATTTAAATTCTAACATTCACTTTTTTATCTCAATTTACGTTCAATTTCCATTAATTTATTCAATATTGACATCCACTTAGTAAAATTTACTTCCATTTATATAGTTGCAATTAAATTCGGTTATTATTTCATTAATATATTTTTTCCAATTTATTCCTTCCAGTATTAATTACACAATCAAATTAAATTAACAAATTATAAGGATTTCCACTATTTCTTCAATTGGATTTCATTCCAATTGTCAAAATTTATTTTATTTACCAATGCAACATTTAATTTCTAACGTTCGCTCCAATTTTCAATTATAAGATTTTCATTTCTTTCTACATTAAATTACAAAAATCAATTTAAATAATAAATAAAATGGTCGAAATTTACGGGTCGTCACATTCTCCCTCACTCAAAACTTTTCGTCCCCGAAAAGGAAAAAGAAGGGAAAAGAAGAATTAAGAAATCAATATCTCTTATTTAAAATGTTAATTTTATAAACAATTAAATTTACAAAATTAGTTACTTTAAATAAAATATACAAAATTTTAACCATTAAACCTTTTATACTCAAATTAATAAAGTTTTGAAAACATTTTCACTTATATAATCCAAAGAGTTAACAATTGTATAAAATGAAATATTTAAGGTTGTTTCAATCACACAACAATCAATACAACAACAATCAATTCCAACAAGGCATGCAACCATCATACAAAATCAACACAATTCAGTCATTCATTCATATCAAACAAACAAATAGTTTTTCAGGTTCAATACTTTAAATTGAATGGAATGAAAAATAATCTATCAATTGTATTATTTACTCAACAGTCTTAGATAAAACTAAATAGATTATTCATTCATCCAAATCCAAATTTAAAGTATCTTACCCCAAACAACCATAAACCAAACAAGCAACAATTCCAAATAATAAATAAAGCTCATTCTTATAAATTTCATTTATAACTTTACATTAATTTCTTACACCTTTTATCTCCATTCGTTAATTTACTGTTTATTACACTTGTTTGCACTTATACTTATATATATATATATATATATATATATATATATATATATATAATTCATTTTTCTCTTCTCATTTCGTATTGCATAACTTCATTTGTTTATAGCATTCATGTGCAAATCAATTTCTTAGCACATTAATACATTAATTTAAGTCTACACTTATATATTTACTGCATTCATCTTTTCTTCTTATTTTATTAATAAATAGCTTCAATCCTTTACTTAAGTTTATACAACTACACATCAATTATTATTTATTAAAGAACTCCATTAATTATTTTCATTACCTCAAGTTAATTACTTGTATAAATATCTATTACATTTTCTTACTAACATTTTCAACTTTTATATCTTTTGGTAAGTTATATATGTTAAAGAAATTGCAAATGAACTTATACAAGTTTATCTCATCCTTTAATTAAATTTAATGTTCAACAATATTACGCTTTGTTTCCTATGTTACAAATTTCAAATTTCCTTTAATACCATTAATAAGCTAGCATTAGATCTCTTATTTCATTTAAGGTTTCAATTATTAGTTAAATTCCGTTTCACTACATTAATTATACTATTAATAAATAGAAACTTAAGAATTAAATACCGGGTTTAATTTCAAATTATTTTAAAATAATATATAATTATACTTACAACTTATCTATATCCAAAAATTTACTTCTGTTTATCAAAAATAATCTGTAGTAAAACTATACAGTGGCCTTCCCACTTCGAAACTCAAAAATGAATGTTGATGATACGTGCACTCATCACCGAATTTATTTTCTATCGACATAGGGGGCAGTATAGAACTTATTTCTTTTTCAAATTGCTTTTAAAACATTTCTTTCTAATTATATTGAAATACTTATATCAGAAAATACTTCTTTTAATAATATTATTATTTATATTTCAAAGTCATTCAAAAGAAAGTTTCAAAAACCCGGAACCTAAGTTCTAAAATTTCCCAATTCTCAATTATTTTATTTTCAGTCTTATTTCAACTATTATTTGTAATCTTCATTTCCTAACAATCAATATAATACAACCAAATATAATCTTTTATAAAAATTTATTTTATATATATATAGAAAATATAGTAGGCAAAATTATTTCATTCACCTATATTAAAAATAATTATTGTGTCGGTCTGTTCTGTTAAGTGTTTAAAAATCCCTATTGATGTCATAGCATCCCATGCATCAACCAGAATTTATAAATACAAAACGAAACAGATTAACACAATATTAAAACCTTTTTATAATACTAACAAATACGCTCTCTCATCTAAATACACTCAGCGAATCCCATAGGGTATTACTACCCTATTAGTAAATAGTAAGACCCCGCAAAGCTAAGGTTTATCGCCAAACCAAAGCTCTGATACCAACTGTAACATCCCGCCCTTTCGCACACTTTAAATCGACACACGTGCCAATTCAAACCATACGGAAGGGCGGATTGTTTTGGGCTAAATAAGAAAAAACAGAGAAGAGAAAAAACTAAACAGAATCTCACAACGGAAGGATAAAATATAATAATAAATATACAGTTCATAAAACTATTTACAAAACATTTGATTCTTCTTTATACAATAAATATCAGAGTTCACAAACCAATAAATATCAATGCAGCAAAATTAAATAGTGTAGAGGAATAATATAGTAGATAGTAATACTACAAGTCTTCGTCTTCGTCCTCCAGAATAAAATCTTCAAATCCTGAAATGCAAGGACTGACCTTAGCGAATTTGAAAAGACAAAAATACTCGAGTCAGAACTAAAAGATCTTGTGTGAGTTAAATTAACAGAAGTAAATATGAGTGCAGTAACTCAAGAGATGCTCGGGATTTACATCTCCTAAGGATCCGTTAAACTATTTACTATGTAGTATATTTCGCTATTATAATAGTGTCTATAGTAAAATAATCTTGCTTAAAAATAGCGTTAAGGCTTTACATTTTCCACCTTAACACATAATATATTCACATAGTCTATATTGTAACGTAATCTTCCCCGTACTGGGCGTCGTCAGAGGGCACTCCATAGGTATGGTACAAAACCAAAATCATATAAGGCGCGCTAGGGTAGGTGACACGGCACAACTAGGCAATGCTAGGGTAGATATACCAATTACGCTTCCGGGTTGGTGATAACGCGTAGCGCGTAGCTACCGCCCACCTCGAACAAACTCCTCCAAATCAAAGAAAACAAAAGTGAAGCTGGCCACTGAATCAATCCAAAGTCAGAGTATAGTATCGAAGGGAAGTGTCCGATCAAAGATGCTACTTTATTAACCCGTCAATCGTGCCTGTTTTAGCCACCTTATGCCAAATCACGGGAGTTGGGTCCACGTATTTACCTTAGAGGAAATGCCGCCACCAACCTACTTCATTCTGAAATCTCCACCACGTACACGGTTGTTAAAGTGGTTTTCAGAGTTGGTAGAGAGTATGACAACTTCCGATCCCGGTCTCTTCAACAACCAAATGTTATTATAACATCGCGGTCTTTAAAAATAGTTTATACTTTAAACTAGAATATAATTATCCATTTCAAACCCATAAATACGATATCATTTCCATTTTCAAAACAAACTCATTTTGATATTATTTTTATAAAACCCATATCAAAAATATCATTTTTATTTCAAATATATTTCCTTTCCAAAATCATACTGCTTTAAAATTTATAATATCTGAAAACCAAACATTTGGACTATAACTTTCAAAACATAATACTTCGAAATTCATAGCTTTAAAACCATAACTTCTAAAACTTGAATGGTTTGGATATTCAAACAATATATAGAGTAAAATGATTTGAGTTTAAAATTACTTTATAAAATAAAATACAATCTGCGACTTTACAATTTTATTCATTTAAAATTTAGTCTAAATCCATAAATTTTAAATTCACTTTCAGTTAAATAAACCCCTTCAATTTCCCAATATTTCAAACTTGAGTAATTAACAATTTCAAAACTTAAAGTTGGAAATTTATATTCACCATTTCATTGTCCTATTATTTAGTTTGAAACATTCGCATAATAAATCCATAAATAAAACTCAATTTCTAACAATTAAATATTTCCTTCAATTTATTTATACTAGAAATATTCATTTAATTTATCTTGAATAAAAACCGAGTTATAAATATCATACCTTTAAAATTTCCAATTTTAAAATGTTTACATCACTTATGGAGTTAAATTTTTAAATAAGCTCAATTCCAAATAAATTTTCAATTTATCTTCCAATCTTAATTGATTTGAATCATTTAAAACTCTATATATACACAAGATCTTAAACCTGTATTAAAACATATAATATAAATTATCAAACTCCATTTTTTCAACTTATTCATTTTTATTTACCAGATTATACATAGCTTAAATTCAAAATTTTAACTATATATGTATATATAAAATGATATTTATATAATATCAAAATTTAATATTCATTAAACCGTATCCTATCCAAAACATAGAAATCATTTTCAGAATAATTATATATAAATCGACGGTGTCTGTATAAAATTTTCTATCCTATGGTCAAGTGATACGGATATTTATCATTTCAATCCGCAATTTAAAAATTAAAATGCGGGTGTATATCATTTCAAACCGCAATCCCGAATGAAATGAAAAAACATAATAACTTGCAGTTTATATAGAACACATCATCCATTCACCCAATATCAATCATCAACCAATTTATTGCAATCATCATCAATTTAAACAAACATCAATAGAGCATATAAAATATAACAGGTATCAACGAATAGTTTATATTCAAAAAAATAAATAAATAAATAAATAACTGTTTAACTAGCAGTTTATATGCAAATAAATAAATCATAACTGTCAATTTATATGCAATAATAAAATTAATTAACAGTTAAATTAAATTAATGCGATTTAACTGAGATGATGAATAAATTATGCAAAACAGTCATAAATAAGTTTGTACTCATATCGTAAATCAATCTAACAAACATAAGAAAACTTAGAAGTAGTGAGTGGGTTAAAACACTTACCTTTGATTTTAGTCCATAAAAATCCAAACAGAAGCACAGAACTCAACAATATCCAAATTCAACTAATTCAATTTCATGTTGTCCGGAATATAAATTTGAATCCAACGGAAGAAATCGCGCGTGAATCATGTTTATATGCAAAAGATATTCATGTTACAAGAAATATTATAAAAATAAAAATTAGTACGCGTTAAAAGTATATAAAAATAAATAAATTTTTTCTCAAGATGAGGCTTCAGAAAAAGATTGAAGAACAACTAAGATAAGGATAGGAAGTGTACGAAAAATGAAAAATAGATCATTTTCAAAGAATGCTTTTGGAGTTGCAAGAATAAGAGCTTTTGAATATGAGGTGTTAGGAGAAACAAAATGTAGAAGAAGAAATAAGATGTAGGTTATTTATAATTAGGAAATGAATGTGGAGTGACAAAAATAAATTTCATGTTTTATTAATAAAGCTTCAGGCATTAATAATAGATAAGGGAAAGTACGTAGGAATGGAAAAGTTTGCAAATGAAAGTAGAATTTTGTACGCATTTAGGTTTTTATCTACGCATAATAAAATATTTATACTTACCTTAAAACTGAGAACGTTCAATTCTTTTTCTCAAAATGATCTTTTATTTCCACTAAAACATCCTTTTTGTTTAACACAAAACGTGCGTTTCTTTTATTAAATCTATTAATTGCAATCAACGTTTCCTTTCTTTTTAATTAAAACATTTGAATTACATTAATTGCAGTTACTTACAAAGTTAAATTTTAAAACAGACAACTAAAATGGATAAAGAAATAGAACAATTGTTTGTTTAAACACGTTTATAAATTTATTGTTTATACACAAGAGTAAAAAATAGATTATTTTCCTTTTCTTGTAATCAGTTTGTAAGTTAAACACAGTTCAAATAAACATATATTTCTTTCTTTAAAATCAATCTTTCTGTTCTTATTTTAATGAAACTAAACGTACATTCTCAGATGAAACGTTCATTTCATTTGATGTAAAATTTTCTTTTTATTAAATCAAACTTTCCCTATATTTTCACAAAACCTATGCTGCTTTTATTTACACCTATAAATTTACAATTAGTATTCTCTCTCCTATTGACTGAAAATTTTCAATTACTTTAATTTCAGTTAATTAAGTTTCAAAATGGGCTAAATGAATGTAATGAGAAGTATAACAATTATTTCCTATCTAATAGTAATTTAAACATATTAATACACTATTGGCTACAAAGAGTAATTATATATATTTCTTACTAAATAATAGTTTCTCATCTCTGCAATCAGTCTTTCAGCTCTTTTACTAAACTTATTCATTCTTATTCTTTATTAACATTTATTATTATAATCATCGTTATTAATTACATTCAACAATGTCATTAAATACACCTGACGTATGTTATCATTTTTTTATCTTACTGTAATACAAGTTATTAGTAGAAGTTTAAATTAAGATCATAAACATATCTCTTAACATATGTTAACAAAACTAAAATCATAAATTTCTAGTATTCTAACACTTATATTCCTTACTACAATTAGCCTTTGTTATTCCTATCCATTAATTACACAAATAACATAGTTAATATTTGTTTGTCTTTAACTACATTAATACTTCTATACACATCTTAGATTTGTATCAACAGTTATTTTTTAAAATGTTAATCTTGCCAATTACGCGTATTAATTATGGTTTTAAAATCAATTAACAAAGTTTCTTAAGTCCAATCCCTTTTTACCAAATTTGACAATCCCTAACCAATCGTACTACATTCCCTGTAAATGTAATATTTATAGAATTTATTTCAAATTAACATACAACTTAATTTCCCTTGATTGAGATCTGATTCCCAAATTTTTACTGTACATACTAAATTGAATAAATAACCTAAATAAATGGTCACCTACTTACTTTCTTTCATTTATAAGTTTACTACTTACCCACCCAGGTATAAATCCCATACATAACACTAATTAATTCCATTAACACTGCATTATCCAATTTTCATAAATTTGTTCAATAAATACTCTTGTTTACTCATAAATAAATTTATGTTTTTCTCTAAATTCTCATTCACTTTTCCATTACTAGATTAAAAATCATTAAGTAACGTTTCATCAATAACAGTATTAAAATTACTTAACATTTAAGAGGTCTCTATTTCAAATAAATTGATTGACAAATAAATTAAGTAATATAAAATAATTGTTATCATACCCTTATGATTTACTCTTGTTCTCTTCTACTTGATTTATAGCCTAAAATAATATAAACAAATTCTAACTCCATAAATAAACTTATTTTATTACCCAAATTATACATAGTTTGAATTCAATACTTACTTTTACGTTTCTCCATATTTAATTATATTCAGGTATAATACTTACCTGTTTCATTTATTTCAGTTTCATTAAATCTATCCAAATTGTATTCGTTTCAATATTATTCCATTCATTCCAATTGCTAATTTAAATTCTAACGTTCAATTTCCATTAATTTATTCAATATTGACATCCACTTAGTAAAATTTACTTCCATTTATATGGTTGCAATTAAATTCAGTTATTATTTCATTAATATTTTTTTCCAATTTATTCCTTCTAGTGTTAATTACACAATCAAATTAAATTAACAAATTATAAGGGTTTCCACTATTTCTTCAATTGGATTTCATTCCAGTTGTCAAATTTTATTTTATTTACCAATGCAACTGTAACAACCAGCATATTTGTCGATTTTTTATATTTAAATATTTTATTTATATATTTTATCGATACTCAGAATTTAGTCCGAAAAGCTACTTTTTGCATACGGTCGAATTAGGACTCGGGACCACTCCCATTGAGTTTAAAATGTCGTTTGCGACCTTTTTGAGTATAAGCTTCGATATGTTTGGAGTAAGTTGATTTTTGCTACTTTTTACATAGGGCTTTGGTTTGGGCTGAGCCCAATAACCCCACTTAACTCAGTTCCAACCCTCTCATCTTCATTCACTTCTTTTCTATTTTCCTATTACTCAAGATTTTATGTTAATGGAGAGTGGAAGAGGAAATTAAAAATCCAAGCCCTAGTTTTCTTTTGCAAATCAAGTTCTAGCTCCAAACTAATAGAAGAACCCATTAGTAAGCTTCTCTTCTTCTTCTCCAACTCATTCTCTCTTTGATTTCAGAAATTCCTAAACCTAATTTTGGGAATGTTCTTCTTTTAAAGCTTAGAATCAAGCTTATTGAGTTGGATTTGAAGAGTGGTTGATTCTCCTTTGCTTTCAACTTTCTTTTTCTAATTTCATGGGTTCAAAGGTGAGATTTTTATCTCACATATATGCTTATATTTATCTTCGATTGTTAGGTATGAATTCCTAACACCTATTCGTGTGCAATTCTTTTGGTTTGGATTGATTTGGTGAATATTCCAATTTTTGGTGTTTTGAGTTCAATCCTTTAAAAATCATAACTTTGATGTTTGAACATGTGTTTGGTGATGCATCGAGGAGCATATATGGCCGGGTAGTTGATTGGCATAATCCCTTAGTGCCGTTGCTCGAGAGAATGCAATTTGGTCGAGGTTGGACCTCAATTGGATGGACTAGGAGGGGACAGGCAATAGGTCCGGTCGACCGAGCCCTGTAGCCGGTCGACCGACCTGCTGCCAAGTGTATAAGCACTTCTCTGTTTAAGGTTCGGTCGACCGAGTACAGGGTTCAGCCGACGGACCTGCTTCCCGAGGAATTTTGAGAACAGGGTCCGGTCGACCGAGCTCTGTAGCCGGCCGACTGACCTGCTGCATTTTTGCCTATTTCGCCTAGTTGTTTGAATTTCCAACATTAATCGATTTGTGTTGTTTCCTATGTGTTGTTATCATTTGTTATGACTTTGATGACTCCTTTTTAGGTATTTTTGGATATCCATTTTGATGGATTCTTTATCGGTTTCGTTGGATTTTTATTCACCTTCGTATGTGAATTTTAGTAATTGATTGTTCCTACAATCTTCTTCGTGATTTGTCACTTTAAAAATATAAAGGTTTCTATACTAGTAGTAAATATGAAAACTCTTTCTCCAAATGATTCCAACACTATTTTAGTACAAAGCTCGCTTCTTGAACCGTTTTCCAATCTATTAGTATATACAAACCTTTACCTGACCCGTATGAGAAATCTAATTAAACGACTTAGTAAAACGAGTGGTATGAAACGCTTGCGTTTACTTCGTCGGTTAATTCTTGGACTTGTTCGACTGAATCCCTTGTGAAAATTTTATAGTGGAGATCTACAGTTTGTTCGTAAATATTTAAGTTAAGCAAGTGGTTATGGGACATGAAGCTAAACTCATATATTTACTAGCTTAGTGTAATTGACACTTCTCGTTGATCATGACGATCATCTTTGTGATTTAGACTAGCAATGTGCGATGTCTCTTTGTCTGCAAAGGAGACAAAACCACGTTTTGTGGAGTTTCGACTCAAATTGGTGGGATAGCAACCCATGGTCTTCGGGCCGTTTGTGGAGCTTCGGCTCAATTTGTGATGGTTAGCAACCATGGAATTAGCGTTCCGTTTGTGATACATGTGTTGGCGAGCTTTATGCTCCCGTTTGTGACAGGCCTCCCCCTCTTTGTGATTTCTAGATTTCTTGAGATGATTTCTAGAATTTGTGTTTCACCAATTTTGGTGATTTCCATCGATAAGCTTTATCGATATTTGTGCATTAGTGAATCTGTGCGTCATTGACTTTTGTGATTTCTGGATTTCGTGTGTTCAATTCTGGAATTTGTGTGTCATTGACTTTTGTGATTGACATTGATATTATCGTCAATATTTATGGTTTGGTGAACTAAATTAGGAGTATGACGTTTCTGTGATTCTTGTGTAGATTTTGTGACATTGAATAATCCCTTGATGATTTTCAACTGGTTATATATCACAGCTTGGCATTGTGATTATTATGTGTTTAGTCATATCTCTTATTCTATATCGTGTCATCTGATATTTATAGTTAGACTGATCCATTTATTATTTTCTTATCAAATAATACTCGGGTCAGACCGAGATGTTGCAGGTGCTTCTGCTTGACTTCTTACCAGGGATTCATTACTCTGACTTTTGGCAAACTACTTAGATTAGTAGTTTATTTTGTTGTATACACTTGAGATATAGACTCATAGTTGTATTCTTTTGTATAGCACGTGTTGCTATTCTTTTGTATTATTGTGGATCCTTTTGACCACTACTCTGATATACACTTCCATATGTTAATCATATATTCATATCTTCTTCCGCCTTTGTGATATGAATTATCTGTGACTGATTTATGTTATGTTTATTTCTGTATTTGTTTCCGAAGATATTATAGCCACTGTGTAGTAGTTTTGAGTTTGTGTCGGTATGTCGGATTTCCCTCTTGAAAAAGAAATGCATGTTATACTATCTGACATATCGATGCTCGCGCAAAGCAATTACGCAGATGGTCGCTCCTCAACAGCCTTATTCTCCGTGCTAGTTGACAGCATTCACCGTAATGTTCTTCGCTAGCGTGGGTATAGAGGTGGGGCGTCACAGCTTGGTATTAGAGCCAAACTTCAGAACAATATGAAATATTATAACAAGGATCATCGTCCTAAGTCCATCTTAGGAGTCGTGCTTTAGGATTAATTCGAGTCTTCGTACCGATTCATCCTATTTTTCCTATGATTCTTTGTTTATCTATCAAGATTGCTTGATATTCAATTTGGTGAATAACCTTTTTCTTCTTCTTCTTCTTTCTTTCTAAAGGAAGAGAAATGTCTAGACTAGGCCGCCCCAGAGCCGTGCCATCTAGCACTCCACCCCAGGATGGAGTTTTTATGACTGCTCAACAGCTTCTTGATTTAGTGACAAATGCTCAAGCAGTTGGAGCTAACCCGGAACCTACTCACCCAAAGTCGGGATTTGCACGCTTGTGTAGCGATTACACGAATTTGGGTGGGGAGCCATTCAAAGGTTCCGATACTATTATTGAAGTACAGGCTTGGCTAAGGTCATGCGATCGAATCTTTTCTCCCATGAATCTTATTGACCTTCACCGAGTTCAGGTGGCCTCTAGTATGCTCCGAGAAAGAGCATTGGACTGGTACGAGCTTCTTATTTCTGAGATTAATGTAGCGGATCTCACCTGGGACCAATTCCGGGAACGCTTCGAGTTGAAATTCATACCAGAAGCTGAGAAGGTGACTTTGGCTCGCCGTTTTATAGACCTTGTTCAAGGTGAATCTTCCATGGCAGATTATGTCGCGTCTTTTGAATCTCCCTCCAAATATGGGGTTGAATACATCAACACCCCATTGAAGAAAAATCAGAGGTTCGTCTATGGCTTAAACAAAAATCTCAAGAAGCCATTACTTCTAAAATTAGAAGTTTCTTTCGACCAACTCATTGATATCGCTCTTCGTCTTGAAGAGGCGGATAAGGAGAATGATGTTGAAGTGGTGGGTTCCAAACCAAACTTCAACAACAAGAAAAGGCCAAACAAATTCAAAGGACCTTATCCCAATAAGAAAGGGAGGTAACCAACCTCTGTGGCAAAGACTTCTTCCTTTGGTCGTGGGGAATGCTATAATTGTGGTTCGAAGGACCATTATGCGAACAAGCGCCCAAAGTCTCTCTCTTGTCGCTACTGCAAAGTTCCCGGTCATGTTATATCTTCATGCCCCAAGCTTCAGGGCAAGAAGGAGGGAAAGTTTAATGTTGCTCAAGCCCCTGGCAACACATCTCGTGGCCAAGGTATTTCTCATTCTATTCTGGATGGAATTATTTTATTTCGTGATCATCCTATTCGAGTTCTTTTTGATACGGGTGCGTCCCATTCTTTTGTATCAAAAGAACTTGTTGATACTTTTTCTTTGGATGTTTTGTGTTTAATGACTTCTTTGAGAATTGCGAATCTGGTTGGTGGATCCGCAACAATCAGTTTATTGTGTAAAGATGTCGAGATTATTTTGTGTGATTTCCTTTCCTAGCCGATTTGCATGTCATGCGTTATTTAGGCTTTGGAATGATTTTGGGAATGGATTGGCTTAATCGTTATGAAGCTCACATCCTATGTCCTGAGCGGACTATTTATCTTCGACATCCACTATCTGTTAATCAGGTTTATGTTATTCTTAAAGATTCGGATTCTGCTTTGGTTGCATCTTTATATTCTTTAAACCCTCGTGATGACGATGATGATGAGGGTGATATTATTTCTCTTATTCATGTCAATCGTGAATTTTCCGACATATTTGAGCCCGTTTTAGGATTACCACCTAAGCGAGCAATAGAGTTCGGAATTAATCTCATTCCTGGAGCTCAACCTATCACTCTCCCTCCTTATCGTATGTCCAACAAAGAAAATGAGGAGATGCGCAAACAATTATCCGAATTGGAGACGAAGCAATTTATTCGCTCTAGTTCCTCGCCTTGGGGAGCTTCGGCTATTTTCGTGAAGAAATCCGATGGTACACTTAGGCTTTGCATTGACTACCGCAAGCTTAATGATCTTACTATCAAAAATAAATATCCTTTACCTCGGATTGATGATCTATTCGATCAACTTACTGGTGCTAGAGTCTTTTCACAATTAGACTTAGCTACTGGATTTCATCATCTTCGTATTGCAGAGGATAGCATTCCTTTGACATCGTTCCGTACTCGTTATGGATCTTATGAATGGCTTGTTATGCCATTTGGTCTAACGAATGCTCCGGCTTATTTCGTTGACCTTATGAATAGAGTTTTCAAAGACTTCCTCGACCGGTTTGTCCTCATCTTTATTGATGATATTCTTGTGTATTCAAAAACCGAGGAGGAGCATGAGAAGCATCTTCGGATTGTGTTGGAAACTCTTAGGACTAATCATTTGAAAGCAAAATTTTCTAAATGCCATTTTTGGCAATCTCGTGTGAAGTTTCTCGGTCATATTATTTCCGAATCCGGAATTTCCGTGGATCCTTCAAAGATTGAAGCGATTCAAGTTTGGAAGAGACCGGAGAGTGTGAAAGAGATTGGTAGTTTTCTTGGATTGGCGGGTTATTACCGGCATTTTATCAAAGACTTTTCTAAGATTGTCGTGCCTCTCACTAGCTTAACGAAGAAAGGTGTTAAATACATTTGGTCGGACAAATGTGAAACGTCTTTTCAGAAATTAAAAGAACTTCTTTCTGATGCTCCTTTTCTTGTTATTCCCGAGGGGAATCAGGATTTCGTTGTTTATACCGATGTCAGTCGCGTTGGTTTGGGTGTCGTTCTTATGCAAAAAGAACGTGTTATTGCTTATGCTTCAAGGCAATTAAAGCCTGCCGAGACTAGATATGCCACTCATGATTTAGAACTCGCGGCTATTGTTTTCGCTCTTCGGATTTGGCGTCATTATCTTTTAGGAGAGAAATTTGTTCTTTATATCGATCATAAGTCTTTGAAGTATTTATTCTCTCAAAAGGAACTTAATTTGCGTCAATAGCGTTGGCTCGAATTTTTTGCACCATATGATCTTGATATTCTTTACACTCCCGGTAAGGGTAATCGTGTCGCCGATGCTCTTAGCCGTAAACAACAAGCTGTTGTTTCTATGATGATATCCGAATGGAACGACCTCGAGGCTCATCCTTCTCTTTTAGACCGCATTCTTGAAGCTCAAAGGCTAGATCCCGAATTGGCTCTTCTTGGCCAAAATATTAAGGATAAGATTGATATTGAAGTTTTGAAGGACTTTGATATCGATTCTCGTGGCGGCATTCGGAAATTTGGTAGACTTATCGTGCCAAATATTAGTGATCTTCGTAAAGATATTTTAGAAGATTCACATCGTTCTAAATTTACCATTCATCCCGGTAGTAGTAAAATGTACGCGGATATGAAGCGACTTTATTATTGGAAGGGAATGAAACTTGACATCGCTAACTTTGTTAATCGTTGCATGACTTGCCAACTCATTAAGGCTGAACATCAAAGGCCCGGTGGGTTATTGCAACCTTTAGAAATTCAAATTTGGAAGTGGAACCAAATTTCCATGGATTTTATAGATGGCCTTCCCCGTTCTCGTTCGGGTCATGATAGCTTATGGGTGATTGTTGATAGGCTTACTAAATCTGCCCATTTTATTCCCGTTCGGTATAACCGAACCGTTCCTCTTTTGGCCAAGCTCTTTATCAAAGAGATTGTTAAATTGCATGGGGTTCCTACTTCTATTGTTAGCGATCGTGATCCATTGTTTACTAGTGGATTTTGGAAGAGTCTTCAAAAAGCTTTGGGAACGAAGCTTAATTTTAGCACCGCTTATCATCCCCAGTCCGATGGACAAACTGAGCGTGTGAATCAAACTCTTGAAGATCTTCTTCGTTCTTGTGTGCTTGATTTTGGTGGAAGTTGGGAAGATCATATTTCACTTGTTGAATTTTCCTATAATAATAGCTTCCAATCTAGTATTGGTATGGCACCTTTCGAGGCACTCTATGGAAGGCCATGCCGATCTCCTTCTTGTTGGCTTGAGGCCGGTGAGAAGCTGGTTTTAGGTCCAGATTTTATTCGGGATTCCACAGAGAAAATTGACCTTATTCGACATAGAATGAAAGGAGCCCAGAGTAGACAAAAATCCTATGCCGATAACCGAAGAAGGAAGTTAGAATTTTCTGTAGGAGATCTTGCGTTCATTCATGTTTCACCTATGAAAGGTGTTGTTCGTTTCAGTCGATCAGGAAAATTAGCGCCTCGATATATTGGGCCATTTCCTATCACTGAACATATTGGTTCCATGGCTTATCGCCTTTTATTACCGGCTCAATTTTCTGCTATCCATGACGTGTTTCACGTTTCTCAACTTCGAAAATGTCTTCGAAATTCTGATTCTATTCTTGAGCCCGGTGTTGTGGAGGAGATTGAAGTTTCACCGAATTTAACTTATGAGCAGCATCCTATTCGAATTATTGCTTCGGAGGTCAAACGTCTTCGAAATAAAGATGTTCCGCTTGTGAAAGTTCAATGGTCTTCAAATCCTAAGGATTGTTCTTGGGAGTCTAGAGAGTTCATCGAGCGATCACATCCGGACTTACTTTCCCGTGCTCTTTGAGGTGAACTTCTTATTTCAAACTTCTTTTGTGTTGAATAAGCTTTCATGGTTGTTACTATATATCTTCTTCTTAAATATTGCGAGGACGCAATTTCTTTAAGGAGGGGAGTCTGTAACAACCCGCATATTTGTCGATTTTTTATATTTAAATATTTTATTTAAATATTTTATCGATACTCAGAATTTAGTCCGAAAAGCTACTTTTTGCATATGGTCGAATTAGGACTCGGGACCACTCCCATTGAGTCTAAAATGCCGTTTGCGACCTTTTTGAGTATAAGCTTCGATATGTTTGGAGTAAGTTGATTTTTGCTACTTTTTACTTAGGGATTTGGTTTGGGCTGAGCCCATTAACCCCACTTAACTCAGTTCCAACCCTCTCCTCTTCATTCACTTCTTTTCTATTTTCCTATTACTCAAGCTTTTATGTTAATGGAGAGTGGAAGAGGAAATTAAAACTCCAAGCCCTAGTTTTCTTTTGCAAATCAAGCTCTAGCTCCAAACTAATAAAAGAACCCATTAGTAAGCTTCTCTTCTTTTTCTCCAACTCATTCTCTCTTTGATTTCAGAAATTCCTAAACCTAATTTTGGGAATGTTCTTCTTTTAAAGCTTAGAATCAAGCTTATTGAGTTGGATTTGAAGAGTGGTTGATTCTCCATTGCTTTCAAGCTTCCTTTTCCAATTTCTTGGGTTCAAAGGTGAGATTTTTATCTCACATCTATGCTTATATTTATCTTCGATTGTTAGGTATGAATTCCTAACAATTATTCGTGTGCAATTGCTTTTGGTTTGGATTGATTTGGTGAATATTCCAATTTTTGGTGTTTTGGGTTCAATCCTTTAAAAATCATAACTTTGATGTTTGAACATGTGTTTGGTGATGCATCGAGGAGAATATAGGGCCGGGTAGTTGATTGGCATAATCCCTTAGTGCCGTTACTCGAGAGAATGCAATTTGGTCGAGGTTGGACCTCAATTGGATGGACTGGGAGGGGACTGGCAATAGGTCCGGTCGACCGAGCCCTGTAGCCGGCCGACCAACCTGCTGCCAAGTGCATAAGCACTTCTCTGTTTAAGGTTCGGTCGACCGAGTACAGGGTTCGGCCGACCGACCTGCTTCCTGAGGAATTTTGAGAACAGGTTCCGGTCGACCGAGCTCTGTAGCCGGCCGACCGAACTGCTGCATTTTTGCCTATTTCGCCTAGTTGTTTGAATTTCCAACTTTAATCGATTTGTGTTGTTTCATATGTGTTGTTATCATTTGTTATGACTTTGATGACTCCTTTTTAGGGATTTTTGAATATCCATTTTGATGGATTCTTTATCGGTTTCGTTGATTTTTATTCACATCTTCGTATGTGAATTTTAGTGATTGATTGTTCCTACAATCTTCTTCGTGATTTGTCACTTTAAAAATATAAAGGTTTCTATACTAGTAGTAAATATCAAAACTCTTTCTCCAAATGATTTCAACACTATTTTAGTACAAATCTCGCTTCTTCAACCGTTTTCAAATCTATTAGTATATACAAACCTTTACCTCACTCGTATGAGAAATCTAATTAAACGACTTAGTAAAACGAGTGGTATGAAACGCTTGCGTTTACTTCGTCGGTTAATTCTTGGACTTGTTCGATTGAATCCCTTGTGACAATTTTATTGTGGAGATCTATAGTTTGTTAGTAAATATTTAAGTTAAGCAAGTGGTTATGGGACATGTAGCTAAACTCATATATTTACTAGCTTAGTGTAATTGACACTTCTCGTTGATCATGACGATCATCTTTGTGATTTAGACTAGCAATGTGCGATGTCTCTTTGTCTACGAGGGAGACTAAACCCCGTTTTGTGGAGTTTCGACTCAAATTGGTGGGGTAGCAACCCATGGTCTTCGGGCCGTTTGTGGAGCTTAGGCTTAATTTGTGATGGTTAGCAACCATGGAATTAGCGTTCCGTTTGTGATACACGTGTTGGCGAGCTATATGCTCCCGTTTGTGATAGGCCTCCCCCTCTTTGTGATTTCTGGATTTCTTGAGATGATTTCTAGAATTTTTGTTTCGCCAATTTTGGTGATTTCCATCGATAAGATTTATCGATATTTGTGCATTGGTGAATTTGTGCGTCATTGACTTTTGTGATTTCTGGATTTCGTGTGTTGAATTCTGGAATTTGTGTGTCATTGACTTTTGTGATTGACATTGATATTATCGTCAATATTTATGGTTTGGTGAACTAAATTAGGAGTATGACGTTTCTGTGATTCTTGTGTAGATTTTGTGACATTGAATAATCCCTTGATGATTTTCAACTACTTATATATCACAGCTTGGCATTGTGATTATTATGTGTTTAGTCATATCTCTTATTCTATATCGTGTCATCTGATATTTATAGTTAGACTGATCCGTTTATTATTTTCTTATCAAATAATACTCGGGTCAGACCGAGATGTTATAGGTGCTTCTGCTTAACTTCTTCCCAAGGATTCATTACTCTGACTTTTGGAAAACTACTTAGATTAGTAATTTATTTTGTTGTATACACTTAAGATATAGACTCATAGTTGTATTCTTTTGTATAGCACGTGTTTCTATTCTTTTGTATTATTGTGGATTTTTTTGACCACTACTCTGATATACACTTCCATATGTTAATCATATATTCATATCTTCTTCCACCTTTGTGATATGAATTATCTGTGGCTGATTTATGTTATGTTTATTTCTGTATTTGTTTCCGAAGATATTATAGCCACTGTGTAGTAGTTTTGAGTTTGTGTCGGTATGTCCGATTCCCTCTTGAAAAAGAAATGCATGTTATACTATCTGACATATCGATGCTCGCGCAAAACAATTACACGGATGGTCGCTCCTCAACAGCCTTATTCTCCGTGCTAGTAGACAGCATTCACCGCAATGTTCTTGGCTAGCGTGGGTATAGAGGTGGGGCGTCTCAGCAACATTTGATTTCTAACGTTCGCTCCAATTTTCAATTATAGGATTTTCATTTCTTTCTACATTAAATTACAAAAATCAATTTAAATTATAAACTAAAATGGTCGAAATTTATGAGTCTTTAAAATGCGAAAAGCCAGGAGTTACATCTGGTATAAAGCTTCGGTTTAGCGATATATCTTAGTTTTGTGGGGTCTGACTCTTTATTAATAGGGTAGTAATACCCTATGGGAGTCGCTAAGCATATATAAATGAGAAAGCGTATTTGTTAGTGTTATAAAAAGGTTTTAATATTATGTTAATTTGTTCTGTTTTATATTTATAAATTCTAGTTGATGCATGGGACGCTATGACATCAATAGGAATTTCTAAACAATTAATAGGACTGGCCGACATAGTATTTGGTTTTAATATAGGTGAATGAAATAATTTTGCCTATTATATTTTCTATATATAAAATAAATTTTTATAAATAAGATATATACTTGGTTTCTATATATTGGTTGTTAGGTAAGAAATTTTAAAATAATATTTGAAAAAAAAATTGAAAATAAATAAATGAAATTGGAAATTTAGAACTTAAGTTTCGGGGTTTTGAAAATTTCTTTTGAATGATTTTGAAGTATAATAATAATATTATTTGAAGTATTTTCTGATATAAATATTTTAATTTAATTTGAAAGAATTGGTTTAAAGAAACTTTGGAAAGAAATAAATTTTGTACTCCCCTCTCCACTGTTGGAAAATAATTTCGGTGATGAGTGCATGCGTCATCGACATTCATTTTCAAGTTTCGAAGTGGGAAGGCCACTGTAGTAGTCTTACTGCAGAGTTTTTTTAATAAAAAAATATAAATTTTGAATTTATTTGAATACAATTTGATATATATAAATTTGTAAGTGTATATTTATCTGTTATTTTAAAATGATTTGAATAATACCCGGCATTTAATTCTTAAGTTTCCGTTAATTAATAATTTCGATTATTATAGTGAAATTGAATGTAACTAATTTATAGTTAGAACCTTTAATTAAAATAAGAAGTTTAATGCTGAGTTATGAATGAAATTAAAAGAAATTTGAAAAGTGTAACCTATAAGACAAAAGATATTATTGTTGAACATTAAATTAATTAATGGTAATGAGAAAAACTTGTATAATTTTTCAATTACATTCTTAAAGCATACATACAACTTACCATATAATAAAAATTATAATGTTAATAAGAAAATGTAATGGGAAATCTTACAAGTAAAACTTGAGGTAATAAAAGTATTCAAATGAATTTGCTGTTATAAATAAAAATTTAATGTTATAAACATAAGCTATGACTGAAAGGCCACTAATTAAATATAATAGAAAACTTATAAAGAAATGAAAATAAATGTAAGAAGTATTGAAGTTATTTATAATAAAATAAATGGAAAGATGTATAATGTAAATAAATGATATTAAGTAGTGGATAAATGAATGTAATAAAATAAAAAGAAATTTCAAATTTAAATAAATAAGTTGAAGTTATCTCTAAATAAAATTGTAAGAAATAATGTAAATTAAGAAGATAAATTATTATACGAATGAAACAAATAAAAATGAAATCAATCTATTTGTGGAATTGTTGTTTGCTTGACTTATAGCTGTTTGGGCAAAGATACACTAAAATTGTTTTGATGAATAAATAATCTATTCAGTTTCATCTAAGACTATTGAGTAAATGGTGCACTAATTAGTTTATTTTCCATTCTGTGTAATTTAAAGTTGAACCCGAACAACTATTTGTTTAGTTTGATATGAATGAATCATTGATTATGTTGTTTATGTATGATGGTTGTATGTTGTGATTGCAAGTGACTGTTGTGTTTGACATTGCTTTGTTTGTTAGTGGATGAAACAAAAATAATATTTCATTTTATATAATTGTTAACCTTTTTGGATTATATAAGTGAAATGCAGTTTATGGAAGCAACTGCTACTGCTTTTGGTTCCATAAAATAAGCGTTAATTGCCCGATTAATAGTTACGTTTACGGATTACGGTTTATAGCGTTATTACATTGTTTTCCTGGGTTGGGATATATATTATTTTGTTAAATATATGTTGAATATTGTTATATTTGATATTATTTTTTCACCCGAGCCTCCCTGCACAAAGGAGACTCTACCGAATTTTTCCGTAAATTTTGGACTTCGAAAATTTTTGAAAATATTTTCCAAACTTTATTGATTTAAGTGTAAAAGGATATAATGATTGTAAATTTATATATTTTATTTAAAGTAGCTAATTTTGTAAATTTAATTGTTTATAAAATTAATATTTTAAATAAGATATATTGATTTCTTAATTCTTCTTTTCCCTTATTTTTCCTTTTCAGAGGCGAAAATTTTTGAGTAGAGGAGAGTGTAACGACCCGTAAAATTCGATGATTTAAAATGAGTTAAATTAATGAGATTTTAGTTAAATTTAGATGGAATTAAAAATCTTATAATTTATATTGGAACGAATGTTAGAAATTAGATGTAGCAATTTAAATTAAAATTAACAATTTAAATTTTATATTGCAATTAATTGGAAATAATGTAAATTGAATAAAAACGTAAGTTTATTTATAAGGCAGTAATTGATGAATAAAAAGTTTGAAACCAAGTAAATAAATTTATGGAAAACATTTAGTAGTAATTAATGTATATATTAGGCAACTGACAATTTATGGAATTGTTAAGATTGCAAAGTTATAATTGAGTGTAAATAGGAATATTTGGCAATTAATTAAAATAAGAAAAAAATGTAAATGTTATAACTTGGTTACAAAATTTATATACGGAAGTGGATGTAAATATAAATTAATTAATGTGCGCATTAATTTATAAGAGGTAAAACGTAAATTAGTGTAATAAGGATAATGCATGTTGATAAGTATTCATCATGTTTGTGTTAATGATAAACGTTACATTAATGATTGTGATATAAAATAACGGAAGTGTGAATGGAAATTAATAGAAACGTAAACTTATTTTAAGGTAGTAATTGGATGTAGATTTATGGAATGGAATTAATGCAAATCAATGGAATTTATGAAGACGTATACGTAGCTACAAATTTAATATATGAAAACAAAATGTAAGCATTCGACTGAATTAAGGAAATTATATATTAATAAATGATCATTTAATAAAACCAATGTTCCAGGAGTAATTATAATAGTTGTTTGAAATACGTATAAATTTTGATTTGGTAATCAAAATGATTTAAAATGATATTTTGTATTACATTGATGAGTTTAAATGTTATTTTATTTTGTAAATTAATAAATGTTGTAATAAAAGAATGAAATCAAGGTAAATAAATTTAATTAAGATTTTAATTATAAATAATGGGTGAAATAATAGGATGGATAGGAATTGTTTGGGGAGGATAACCATACAAGTATTATAAAGAGTATATTAGTGATAAATGGTTATTTCGAACAAAGGTAATTAAATAATACTTTAATGGATATAAATGTAGTAACGGATAGTTGAATGAAATTAGCATTATGGAAATAAATGTTAACATTGTTTTGTAAGCAATAAAAGCCTATTAAAGTGACTGAAGGTTAACGGTAACGATTATTGTATGTTACCTATATATGTAGCTTGTAAATTTAAAACTTTAAAATTTGTTACGGTAATTATAATTTAATATTACGCTAATGTTAATTAAGGTAACATTTGTAAGTAATGGTAAGGTTATTCATATTGGACAAATTGTGAGTTATAAGGATAGGGAATAAAGCTTTATTAATTTATTGGAATTTAAAAAAAGGATTAATTGCAATTAAATGAACTAAATATTTAAAAATGGAAATTTAGATGAAATGTGAGAATATTAATGTAATGAATTTTGAATCCGATAATGAATCGAATAATAATAAATTGAATAATAGAATTAAAGGCAAATTTAATAGGAATTTTGGAAATTTAATTTATAATTTCCGAATTGAGTGGATTTGAGGAAAATACTGAAATTAATAAATTAACCAACTTTAAATTGACTTTTTAATTTTTTTAAATCATTGTAAATGATTGAGTAATATAAATATGATAAAATTGTCAATTTTAGAAGTGGAATTTAAAATTTGGATTTAATTAATTAATTTTAAATTTGTTTAATTAGTGTAAAAATAGCAATTTTGGCCACTGACTCGGATTTCGACGAAACCAGTTTCATCTGATCCGTATCGGTGAATTTTTGTAGGGTTTCAAGTTTCTTAGCGATCAGACTTGTCATTTGATCGTACGGACTCGAAACGCCTTGAAATTAATGAAATTGAAATTAATTGAAATCAATTTGAAAAATATTGATTTGAGCATAACTTCTTCATACGATGGAATTTGGACATGAAACTTTTTCCATCACTTTTAAAATATTTAAAAACATCTATTTTGATATATGGGATGATCCATTTTCGCTCCGGAGCCGAAACGGGCTTTTCGGGGCATTATTGTCATTTCAGACCAATTTGACGATAACAGTAACCTACGAAAATGATAGAATTGAACTTCGAAACTAGTTCCATTGTGTTCAAAAGGCCTTTTTACATTAGGAACGCCCGACGGCACGCTTCGAGTTTGGGCTGTTTTGGACCTCACGCTATAAATAGGCACGCAAAACAAGAAAATAATATTATTTTATTATAAAACACTAGCCGCCACTTGTTCATCCTTTTTAATGGCTGAAATCTCTCCGTCTTCTCGTCTCGATTTCTTCCAATCCGTGCAACATAATCGAGAACTTCCAAAAGCAAAATTGTAGAGCTCGACGAGCTCTACATATCCAACGGTCGATTCGCGCTATTACGTCACGGATTTGTCAAGATATGGATGGGAAGGTCACGCGTGTTTTGGGTCTTTGCGTGCGATTCGACGGTTTTTGGGAGGCCGCATCCCTGGCGTGGGTGGAGGAGGAGGTGGCGCATGGATTGGTAGATCCTGATCTGGTCAAAGTCGATCGTAGTTGCGTGCGTTCGTTAGGGCATTGGCGTAGTTTGGGTTCGTGCTGGCTGTTGTGCGTGTTCATTAGAGAGAGGAGATGGATGACGTGGCTTCTAATGTGGGTTGAGTTGTGTTTTTTTTGTTTTAATTTAATTTTGATTTCATTTCGTTCAAATAATCATAACTTTCTCATACGGCCTCGAATTTACGTGCGGTTTCTTGCGTTAGGATTGTATTTAAATTGCAAAGATTTTGACGTGGGTTTGGACAGATTATGAGGCTGTTTAATTTTTGGGTTTAAATTGGATTTTGTTGGGTGCGTTTCCACCACCGAGCCAAATGAAAGGAAGCATCACCGAACCAGCTACCCCCATAAACTACCGAACCAGAGGCCTCCAGCACCTACCGAACCAATTCCCTTCTCCTCCATCACCGGACCACTTCCCTGCCGAACCAAACACCACCGAACCAACCCACCTCCAACAACTACCGGACCAAAGCATGGCCGAACCAGTCTCCATCCACTCACCACCGGAACATGTCCAACCGAACCAACCTACCTCCACACATCACCGGACCATGTCCCACCGAACCAACCCACCTCGACACGCTGCCAAACCAGAAGCAAAGAAGTACACGACCGGACCAACTCTTCCAGGCCAGATTGCTTCAGCCCAGGCCCACCAGCAGCTATATACATCCAAGACCCCTGCCCCCAGCCTCACTCTATAAATAGAGGTGCAGGGGTACAACAATGAGGGGCAAGTTTGAGAGTTCAAGCTCGGATAGAACTTTCAAAGAACTTTCAGATACTTGTAATCAAAGCTTTGTACTTGTAATCTGAACAGAAAAGGAGAATAACATATAAAGTGGACGTAGGCACATTCTGGCCGAACCACTATAAATATGTGTGTCTTTTACAGTTTAGTCCATCTATTTTATATATTTGCATAAATCACTAAGAACAACACGTAATCAACTAAATCGTACGACTTGGAGGTGTTTGCCCATTTTTTGTGCAAACATTTTTGGTGCTTTCACTAAGAGTTGAACTTAGGGGCTCGAAGGTTCAGCTTCTCCCACTTATCCCTTTTCCTATCAGCATCGTTCATTACTTGGAAAACATGTCTCCCGGGCGGAAGAAGGATGCTAACAAAGGAAAGAACATTGCAACTGGCAGTATCCCATATCCAGTGATCAGAGATCAAGACAATCGTCCGGTTCCAACAGCAAAAGAAAATCAGGCAAATCCGACAAACCCTGCTACGGAACAACCAATTACAAGGGCGGATCTGGACAGGGTTATGGCTAAAGTAACTAACCGCTTCGCATCTCAACAAGAAGCTTTGGTGGATCAACTCCTGTCACGCTTAAGAGATGTTGAAGAAACTAACCGCAACACTGAATCATGGGGTGAGTCCCTGTCTGAAGGATCTAGGAGACGACAAAGGTCTTTCTTCTTCGAAGAGGCTAACAACAGAAACAACAATGGTAGGAGCCGAACCCGGACTCAGCTCGAATTCGGACCCGAGGAAACACTTGGAACTGAACCCAACAGGGGAGATACCAGGCAGGGGTCGGATGTAGCTGAGCCTGCCAGGCTACCTAACCATGGGAACACCAATAGACGGGACCGAGCTGGAGTCCAGCCCGAAGTTGGGCCCGAGGAAGTGCTGAGAACAGAACCTAGCAGGGGAAGGTCAAGGCAAGGGCTAACTGTTGCTAACCCCAGCATGCCCCCGGAAGACTAGAGGCCGTCATTGGAGAATGTAGGAGTGATAGACGATACCATCCCTACAGGTCATCTGGACGGAATCGATCCCGCAGGGAAGAACCAAACTCATTTCTATCCGCTCCAAGTCCCGATGAAAGGATGGCACGATTGTTCAAAGAGTGCGTCCAATGGGAACAAAGGGATCGGGGGATAGGCGCTAGGGTAACCAGTCCCTTCACCCATAATATCGAAACTGCCATCACCCCCCGGGAATGGAAAATGCCAACAATGGAACCTTATAAGGGAACCTCTAACCCCGTTGTACACTTGCAGAGATACACACAGCATATGCTCATGAGCGGAGCAACAGAGGGAGTGTTGTGTAAATGCTTTCCACTATTCTTGGAAGTTCTAGCTACCTCCTGGTTCTGCCATCTGCCCCAAGGATCCATCAGCTCATGGGAAATGTTGAAAGAAAAGTTCATCAGGCCAGTTCCGCATTCATGTGGAACAACCCAAAGACGCTTATTCCCTATCTAATATCAAACAGAATCCCAGGGAGGCAGTGCAACAATATCTAACCCGATTCAACGCCGCAGCAGCCTCAATCCAAGATGCCGACGAGAAATTTATCCTAATGGCCCTCTGCAGTGGTGTGCATCCGGATACTAAGTTTGCTACGAGATTAACGAAAGAAAAGCCAGCTAACTTACCCGATTTCTTCCACGAAGCCGGGAAATATATGAGACTTGAAGACGCTGCCATTGAAAGGCAGACAGGGCAACAAACCAAGGTAGCTCATGGCAACACATCCACAGTAGCAAAGGACATTCGAAGAAATGACTCCAGAGATAGTGCTGGGGGCAAAAAGGGGGAAAAGCGCTTATATAGGCCAGGACCGAGATTTGACTCTTACACTACTCTAAATGAAACACTCGAAAACATCTTCTTGGCCACCCAAGACGAAGTTAGATACAAGCGCCCCTTGCATAAGAAGGAATCAGATAATGCAATTAAGTCTGGAAAGTTCTGCCGATTCCACGAATCTCATGGACATGACACCAATGAATGCCATCATCTCCGGGACTAGATTGAAGAACACATCAGAAGGAAGAGACTAGAGCGCTATGTGAAAGGTCAGAACAGGGCATCAACTCCTGCCAATGAGAACCCAGGGCTGCCCCTCCCGGAAGTAGGCGGAGGAAATCGCAGCACCAGCGGCTCCAGTCAAGAGAAGATAGTGGTCCTTACCATATCAGGAGGACCACACATCGCCGATGGAAGCTGGGCAGAGATGGAGAGATACGGTAAGTCACTTAGAAACAATGAAGGTTGCGTTAATTATGTTACAGAAGAATGCCACCCGAAATGGAAAGAGAATGATGATATCACATTTAGTAGGCGTGATCTAGAGGGAAGGCAGTACCCTCACATGGATCCTATGGTCATCTCTGCCTGGTTCGGTCCAGCCAAGGTTTTTCGAATTCTAGTAGACATTGGAAGGTCGGTAAATATCCTATTTAAGCACGCTTTCGACAAAATGAAGCTGTCAATGAAGGATGTGTCTCCCTACAGCAAACCGCTACATGGTTTCACTGGAGTTGCGAAGATCCCCCTCGGGCAACTGGACCTCTTTGTCGAAATAGGAAGTCATCCCCGCTCTGTTGTGCGAAAACAAACATTTGTGCTAATAGAGAACCACTTAGCCTACAACGCCTTTTTGGGAAGACCAGCCTTGCCTGACTTCCAAATTTTTCTAGCCCCGTGGTGCCTGAAGATGAAATTTCCAACTAATAACAGAATAGGAGAAATAGAGGGAGATCAAGACGCCGCTCGAGATTGCTATGTGACCGAACATCGCAATAACCACAGGAAGGATAAAGGAAGGATGCAGAGACTTCTCTCTGTAAGAAAAACTTGGAAGCATAGCAATTAAAGAAAGCCCCTCCTCTTCGATACACCAGCGATCCTTTCAACGAATTAGACCCCAGGGACAAGGAGGAGGAGGCCACCACCGAGCCTGTAGAGGCTGTGGAATTTGTATCTGTAGACAAACACAACCCAAGTAGACTGTTGAGAGTCGGGTCTCAGTTAAGAGCGGAATTGAAGGATCAACTCGTCGATTTCCTTCGCCACAACATGGATGTATTTGCATGGACGCATGCTGACATGATTGGAATCTCCCCAGACGTAGCATGCCACGTACTGAACATCGGTCCCACCAAGGTGCCAGTAAAGCAGAAAAAGAGAAGCATGGGGGCAGAACGATCAGCAACCCTCGAGGAAGAAGTAAAGAACCTACTTGCCAATAACTTCATATGAGAAGCCATCTACCCAGAATGGATCGCCAACCCGGTACTGGTAAAGAAGGCTAATGGGAAGTGGCGAACATGCATCGACTTCTCCAACCTAAATGACACTTTCCCAAAGGACTGCTTCCCACTCCCCCGAATCGATCGACTCGTGGACAACACAGCCGGACACAAACTTTTATCCTTTATGGACGCATACTCAGGATATTACCAGATCCCTATGCACGCCCCCTATCAAGACCATGCTAGTTTCATCACTGAGCGGGGATTGTACTACTACATAGTAATGCCTTTTGGACTTAAAAACGCCGGAGCTACTTATCAACGCTTCGTCAATAAGATGTTTGCGGAACTAATAGGACAAACTATGGAAGTTTATGTGGATGACATGCTGGTAAAATCAAGGAAAGCCAACAATCATATAATCCACCTGGACGAGATGTTTCAAGTACTTCGCCGATATGGAATGAAGATGAATTCTCTAAAGTGCTCCTTCGGAGTATCATCGGGAAAGTTCTTGGGATTCATCGTCCGTGCCGGGGGATTGAAGCAAACGCCGAACAAGTCCGGGCTCTGCATGATATCAAGATACCATCCACTCGAAAAGAGATGAAAAGCCAAAAAGGGAAAGTGGCCGCCCTAAGCAGGTTCATCTCTATTGCAACCGACAAATGCATCCCTTTCTTTGAAGCTCTAAAAATGACAAAGGAAAGTTCGAATGGACTGACGAATGATCAACAGCCTTCCTTAACCTAATCGAACACCTTCAGAGACCACCAGTACTCTCAACTCCAAATGAAGGCGAAGAACTATACCTATACCTTGCTGTATCGTCACATGCTTTAAGCGCCGCTTTGGTGAGAGAGGACAACCGCGCGCAGCGGCCCGTATACTTTGTAAGCAAGAGATTTACAGGGGCAGAAGCCAGATACCCTAAACTTGAAAAGCTAGCATACTATTTGCTAATCATGTCACGAAAACTGCGACACTATTTCCAATCTTTTTCCATCATAGTTTTAACCGATCAACCGCTACGGTAGGTACTCCATCGCCCCGACACTTCTGGGCGACAACATAAATGGTGCATTGAACGGAGTCAATATGATATCACCTACCACCCTCGCACCACCATCAAGGGACAAGCCATGGCCGATTTCATTGTCGAATTCACTACCAATGAAGGTAAAGATCGATCTGGAATAACAAAAGATATCAAGTGGAATCTCTTTTTAGATGGAGCATCAAACGAACAAGTCTCGGCGGCAGGTATTGTGATAATCACCCCTAGGGGAAGGAAGCTGCACTATGCCCTAAAGCTGAAATTCGTTGCCACCAACAAAGATGCAGAATATGAAGCAGTAATAGCCGGATTAGAACTTGCCCTAGAGATTGGAGTCGGTTCTTTATGCCTCCATAGTGATTCTCAACTTATTGTAAATCAAATACTGGGAGAATTCCACACTCGAGGACAACGACTCACCGCATATCTAAAGAAGACCAAGCTGCTGCTCAATCAATTGGATCACTATTTAATCAAACACATTCCTCGAGGAGAGAATCAGGAGGCCGACGAACTGGCAAAGCATGCTAGCATGAAGGACGACACCACTTCTAGAGCGATAACCATCTCAAAGCAACTAGCCCCGAGTTTCGAGCAAGTGAATCTGATAGCTGCAATCGAAGAAGAAACCTGGATGACTCCCATCCGGAAATGCTTACAAGATGGCACACTGCCCAACGGGCGTAACGAAGTCAAGAAAATCTTGAGGAAAGCTTCCCGTTACACAATACAAGAAGGCATCCTCTATCGGCGCGGCTTTGCCAACCCCTTATTAAGGTGTGTCGCTGGAAGGGAAGCCAAGGAAGTCCTATCCAACATCCATCAAGGGAGTTGCAGAGATCACACTGGAGGGCAGACTCTAGCAAAGAAAATACTCCGGTATGGGTATTACTGGCCCACTTTAAACAAAGACGCCTTAGACTTCGTCAAAAGATGTGACAGATGCTAGAAATTTGCTAAAATTCCTCGACTACCAACAAATGAGATTACTCAAATGACCAGTCCTTGGCCTTTTGCGGTATGGGGAATTGACCTGATTGGCGAACTGCCGATGGGCTGAGGTGGAGCCAAATATACTATAGTGGCAGTCGACTATTTCACCAAATGGGTGGAAGCGGAACCTTTAGATAAAATATCTTCGGCAAAAGTTATTAACTTCTTGATCAAAAATGTTCTATGCAGGTACGGGGTTACGCTCAAAATCATATCGGACAATGGACTTCAGATTGACAGCGAGGAGTTCACCGACTGGTGCCAAGAGCATGGAATTCACAGAAGCTTCTCATCTGTGGCTTCTCCCCAGGCAAATGGACAAGTCAAAGCTGTCAACAAAATTCTCAAAACTTTGATCAAGAAGAAGCTTGAAAAGTCAAAAGCCGCTTGGGTGGATGAACTTCCTACAGCACTTTGGGCCTACCCCACTTCTTTCAGAACATCAACATGGCATACTCCCTTCTCTTTGGCATACGGATCGGAGGCCATGCTCGTACTGAAACTGTAGTGCACTCCCACCGTAGGATCCACTACAACCCAGAAGAGAATGAAGAACTCCTACATATGTCTTTGGACCTAATTGAATAAAGAAGAAATGATGCAACACTTAAAGTGGCAGCTCACAAGCAAAAAGTGGCAGCACGATACAACTCCAAAATCAGGCACTGCAGCTTACGAGAAGGAGATCTTGTTCTCAAACGGATCTTCCCGCGCCCCGTAGCGCTATATCCTATCTGGGACGGACCCTATGTAATTCATAAAGATCTCCACAACGGAGCTTATATTTTGTCAACAGTGGACGGAGAGATGCTCCAGTGGGCATGGAACATCCAACACCTTCGTCGATACTTTTCTTAACTTGTACTGCCCATATGAAGTGAATTAACAAAGAGAATCAGTGGACGTAGGCATTTCATGTCGAACCACTTTAAAAATCTTGTTTCTTTTTAACTTGTTCCTTTATATCTTGGCTGCTTGTTAAGCTTTATCCTTTTCTGTTTAACAAAATCCTGTATAACGGCATTTCAATTCTGGACGCTTCACGGCACAACCTCACCTGGACAAGACCTAACAGGTACTGTACAAATCTATGCCCTCGTCAATGAGACACTTTTGCTCTAGCATCCCTCTGCTGCGGGTTAAATCATTGCTCGCGACGGCCCTCAAAGCCAACTGTAATGAGCCGATCATAAGCCACCGAGAAGGCCGACTATACCCGAGGCAGCTCATTACGGCGTTCGGCTCACCGGCGACTGTGAACCGATTATAAGCCCCAACATAAGGTGTGGCCAGTCAGGGGCCGTTCACAGTTGAAGAACGGCACCCACGCTAGCTGGCCACGGTAAATCGAATAATACCCACGATTGCGGGCCATAATGGCTCGGATAGTTACTGTGCGCGATCTCGGCTCCGATGTGTCTTAAGTACGGCTGTGGTAAAAAAGAAAACTCCCCACGGAGGCATAAGATGGAGACGAATGTCTCCAAGACCCACAAGTAGGGAATGTGACTACAAAACCCGTTTGCCACGAACTTAAGCACATCGAAGGCCTTCCGTGACTGGAAGTTTTACTATTTCTTATATTTCCATTTCATTCATAAAAACTTTCCTCCTATACTCTATAACGATCATTAAAGTACATGACAAAATATGAGACACTCGCCAGTGGAAATGAGAACTCACAACTGGATAACAGGTCACTCAACTGCATTCCATCCTCAGTCACGCAAGACATTCAAAGCTACCATCTACAACTAAAACATGAAGGGCGGTGCTTCCTTTTCTTGTACATAAACATATAGCTATAGCCTATTCACACATCACACTAACATTGCGAGACATGAAATTATATTTTAAGCAAGAGCTTAGCATCAAACACGATTAAAGCACATGCATATACATAGCTATATTTCTTATGCAACACATCAAAATAACGACAGCATTCAAAAATGATAGAATCAGCTTAAGTTATAAAATTATATAAGAATAAAATCATTCGCTACAATGACATAATTACATAATTACAACCTGAAAGTATATTAATGTTTTGGACTAGTATATTCAGGAATGCCAAGTAAACCAAAAAATAGTCAGCTGTAGCAGGGCTCCGCCTCTATCCTGCCAGCCCTCCGGGATCTACTTGACCGCAGGATCAGAATTCCCAACATGCTGGCCAGAGGTCCCACCTGTCCGATTCAGGAGAAGAATCCATCAGGTAAATGATACGCAATCAAGTTAAGAAAAGATTGAGAGGGAAGACTTACAAGCATCTGCTCCCTAATCATCATCCTCCAACTGCACACCCACTTCCTCGGCGGTAAGCAGCCGCATGTCATCCTTCGCTGCCAGTTTCTCCTCCTCAGTAAACTGGGCCGTGACCACATCCATTCTGAAAGCTACACCACCCTCCTTATCCGCCTCAGCCTTGGCCTCCTCCAAAGCCCGGAGATATATCCTAGCCATGACACGGGGATAATCGTCCATCGAAGATAGGTTGCCCTGCTTCCAAGTACGGAAGTACATGTCCTGAAGCATCTCATCCATCATCCCCTCGTTCTCCTGAAACTCCCTCATCCGGGCCTCGGAAGCCGACAGCCTTGCAACGGCAGCATCTCTCTCCAATCGGTATCTCGAGCAGTCACCCAGAAGGGATTTCCGCATCGCCTCCATCTCCTCCTTTAGCTTGGCTTGAGCAAACTCTGCGGCTTCGAGCCTTCCAGATAACTCCTCTACCTGCTCGAGATCCGCTCTCCAAACCTCATCCACCGTTGTGATGGTTGTGTCAATTCGTTACTTGCAAGCAGCCTCCATCTTTCGCAATTCTGCCTTGCTAGCCTCTTCCATGGTTTTCTTTAGTCGTCAGGAGGCCGCCTCATGCTGGGAGATCTGAATGGCCTGATCGGCAAGCTGTTTGGCTTGATCGGAAACCATTAGTCGCAACTGAATGTTAGCACTTTCGATTTCCTCTCCAGCCTTGACCAGTCGGGCGTGATGCCCCATCATCTTCTTGGTCTCCTCAGCCACCCGATCGATGTTTGCCTTGGCCTCATCCCAATAGTCAGAATCCGAATGGTCAACAAGTCGAGATCCAAAGACTTAGCCTCGTCAAGCACCCTTACCATAGGATTGCAGGGTAGGAGGTGCTCACTAGTAACCTCATCGAAGGAAATATCATCAGAACTCGGGTCCTGATCTGGATGACCCGCAAATGGGTTACGAGCCAAGTCGGGACGATCGACATCAGTAACGGTAGGATTCTCTAATGGATGCGGAGATGGTATGGACTCAGTATCTTCCCCCGTGATGTCTTAAATAGGCTGGGTTGGGGGCTGAGGTCCAAGTGAAGGTTCGAACATGGAACGCCTCCTCTTTCTCTTTTGAATATCCTCTTCAATGACTCCGAGGAGAGGACGGTAGCCGACTACGCCCCCGGAGTGGTCACTCGAGGGCTTCGGTTTAGCAGAAGCTTTGAGGAGTTTGAATTGCTCGAGGCGGTGTCGAATGTCTGATGTCTTGGCCGCCTTACCCGTTCCTGAAATAAAAACCAAGTGTTATAAGCATGCATGAGACTATAATCCAAGAAACATGTAAAGTTAAAAGAGGAGTCAAAAATTCACCTTGAACCGCCGAAGTTGCCCTAGCTGAAATGCTCTCAAAAGATGGATCGGCACCAGTCTCGGCCTTATCTGATTTCATCGGTTTCTCCACCAAGGTCAACCCTTCCTCCAACCCCTTAAAGACTTGGCGGAAAGCATCATCCGTCAACTCTTGAATCTCACCTGCTTGCCCAGAGGTTAAGGCACCAACGCCACTACCACTCTGTCCTTCGCCACCGTTACCACCATCACCTTCTCCATCACCTCCGCTCTCCTCCTCACCTCTTTCCACCTCTCCACTTTCCTCCTCCGGAACATCTGGGCATGTGCTGCGAGAGCGTCCATTAGATTTCTTGAGATTCTTCCCTCCCGACGACTGGAGGTATCGAGAAGGGTCTCCTCTTGCTGCTCTTTGTCATTGCCCCTCCTTTAGCGTTGGCAGCTCTTTCCTCGGCCGTATCCCTCTGCTTGACCACAGACTGATGTGGTAGAATCAAGTTGTGTCCTAGGAGAGTGGCTTTCCTCATTAGGTAAGAAGCTGACCTATTCCTTCCCGAAATGGCCTCTATCTCTGCGGCCATCTGAACCAGGTGATCATTCTCCACGACCGCAAAGCCACCTATCGTTAGCAAGAAATAAAAACACATAAGAAGAAGCATCTCAGCCAGAACGGAAATTATAAATAAGCTTCAACTTACAACCAGAGGTGAAGCGGTGGATAGAAACGGAGTCATCCTGGACAAAGAACCATTCCTTCTTAAACATGGTGAACTTTGAATACAAGTCCAGGACCGGCTTGAAGGACACGGCCGATTCCAAGCTGATGTATGGAGACCCCTTCTTGTAACCCATCAAGTTATATAGGTACCGAATCTCCCGGTTGGAAGGGGGTGCCCGTACTTTCTCTGGAAAATCATGAATAGGCACACCAGGATAGCATAGGAGTTGGGCTCGAGCTGGAAAGGGGCCACCTTCAAATAGGTGACGAAGCTAACTATCCAAGCATTGATTGGAGGAATGGCCCCGCACGTGCAATGGTACCTACTATAAGCGAAGTATCCTTCAGGGGGATTATATGGCATGACCCCCTTCCCAGGCAACAACATGCCTGCTCTATCAATCCCAAAGGAGCGGGAGATAACATCAAGCTGCTCTTCTTTGAGAGAGCTAGGAAAGCAGTCAGGCGGAGAATTCAGAAGCTCTTGAGGACCATACCCATCTACTAGCAATCTCGGGGTAGGTCCATGATGTTTCGGGCCTGGCTGAGATGGGGGCACTACGGTGGACTCTCTTCTGTCCGTAGATTTCTTCTTATCCGATCGAGTTTCCACTTTGTGAGACATTATCTGCAACACCAAAAACAAACACACTGTTAAAACAAGGAGTATAGAGATATAAGAAAACGAGTGCGTGCAGTCTGGAATCTTGTTCGCAATTCAAAACATGAAAGACCGATCGGTAGTTTGAGAATAAGGCCCATTCGGCCTCGTACTTCTCAAACCCATCCGGTAGTACAAGGCCCGAAGACACATTCAGCAATTAAGCCCGCGAGTTCATTCGGCAAGTCGAGTACCTCGGTTCATTCGGCACTCGCTACAATCGGTAGTCCAAAACACGGAGACATTCGGCGAAGAGAGGCTAAATTACCTGATTCGGCAATCTAACGTGGTTCGGCCGTAAGGTTGATTCGCAGGAGAGAGTCTGATTCGGCTATCAAACTTTGTAAGGAATAACGAAGGCCTAACACCCCTACTTATATACTAACGCAGGACGACCGGACCGAACGGTTCGGCACATAGGACCAAACGGAAACACCCAAGTTAAAAAAAAACGCGACATATGCGAACATATGCCCTACTTTGGGTGGGGCAAATGTTGGGTACGTTTCCACCACCGAGCCAAATGAAAGGAAGCATCACCGAACCAGCTACCCCCATAAACTACCGAACCAGAGGCCTCCGGCACCTACCGAACCAATTCCCTTCTCCTCCATCACCGGACCACTCCCCTGCCGAACCAAACATCTACTGAACCAACCCACCTCCAACAACTGCCGGACCAAAGCACCACCGGACCAGTCTCCATCCACTCACCACCGGACCATGTCCCACCGAACTAACCTACCTCCACACATCACCGGACCATTTCCCACCGAACCAACCCACCTCCACACGCTGCCGAACCAGAAGCAAGGAAGGACACGACCGGACCAACTCTGCCAGGCCAGATTGCTTCAGCCCAGGCCCACCAACAGCTATATACATCCAATACCCCTGCCCCCAGCCTCACTCTATAAATAGAGGGGTAGGGGTACAACAATGAGGGGCAAGTTTGAGAGCTCAAGCACGGATAGAACTTTCAAACAACTTTCAGATACTTGTAATCAGAGCTTTGTACTTGTAATCTGAACAGAAAAGGAGAATAACATATAAAGTGGACGTAGGAATATTCTGGCCGAACCACTATAAATCTGTGTGTCTTTTACAGTTTAGTCCATCTATTTTCTATATTTCCATAAATCACCCAAATCACTAAGAACAACATGTAATCAACTAAATCATACGACTTGGAGGTGTTTGCCCATTTTTTGTGCAAACAGATTTTAATTCAATTTAAATTCAAAAGGTGAGTGTTTTAACCCACTCGCAACTTCTAAAATTTCTTATGTTTGTTAAATTTATAAATGATGTGATGTGAAATTTATTTATGGTTGTTTGGGCATATTTTTAATCATCATCTCAGTTAATTTCATTTATCTAAATTAAATTGCTATTAAATTTATTCATTGCATATAGAACTGCCAGTTAAATTGTTATTTATTTATTATTGCATATAAACTGCCAATTAAACAGTTATTTAATTTATTATGGAATATAAACTGTTAGTTAATACCTGTTGTTTATTATCCGTTCTATATTGATGCTATTGTTGAATTGGATGATGATTTTGATAAACGGTCGATGGTTGATATTGAACAAATGGATGTTGTATTTTATATTGTTATAAACTGCAAGTTATTGTGCATTTTCATTTCATTTGGGATTGCGGTTTGAAATGATATATAACCGTAAATTTTATTTTAAATTACGGATTGAAATGATAAATATCCATATCACTTGATCATAGGATACAAAATTATATACAGGCCCGCGGTCTATATATATAAAATATTTTGAAAATGATTTCTATGGTTTGGAAGGGATATACGGTTTAATAATATTAAAATTTTGGTGTTATATAAATATGATTATATATATATATATAGTTAAATTCTTGGATTTCAGCTATGTATAAAATTATTTAACAAAATTGAGTTTAATAATGGAGTTTAATTGTTTATATTATATGGTTAAGTACCTAATTAAGATATTGTATATAGAGAGTTTTAAAATGACTTAAATGAAATTTAAGTTGGAAGATAAATATGGAATTGGGTTAAATTGAATTATTTAAGAATCGTACTTGAATAAATTTGATTTGAAAATTTAAATAAAAATGGAGAATTTAAAAGGTATGATTCTTATAACTTGATTTCGTTCAAAGTGATTTAAATGAATATAAAGTTGGGATAAATGAATATATCATGTTAAACATATTGAAAGAATGTCCAGTTATTTGAAGTTTAACCATTTAAGTCTTGGAAGTTACGATTTGGAAGCTATGAAATTTGAAGTATTATATTTTGGAAGGTTATATTTCAAGCGTTGGTTTCAAAATATATTAATTTGAAAGTTCTATGATTTTGGAAAAGAATATATTTATAATAAAAATGATTTTATACTGATTTGGGTTTCTATAAAAAATAATATCATATTGATTTTGTTTTTAAAATAGAAATGATGTCATAATTATATGGTTTTGAAATGGATATTTTATTCTGGTTTTAAATTATAAACTATTTTAAAGAGACCACGGTGTTATAATAACGATTGGTTGTTGAAGAGACCAGGATCGGAAGTTGTCATACTCTCTGCCAACTCCGAAAACCACTTTAACAACCATGTACGCGGTGGAGACTCCAAAATGAAGTAGGATGGAGGCGGCGTTTCCTTTGAGGTAAATACGTGGACCCAACTCCCGTGAGTTGGCATAAGGTGGCTAAAATAGGATCAATCGACAGGTTAATGTGGTAGCACCTTTGATCGGACACATCCCTTCGATATTATATATTGACTTTTGGATTGATTCGGTGGCCACCTTTGATTTCTTTGATTTGGGGGTGTTGTTCGAGGTGGGCGGTAGCTGCACGCTACGCGTTACCATCGACCTAGAAGCGTAATTGGTATATCTACGCTGGCATTGCCTAGTTGTGTCGTGTCACCTACCATACCGAGCCTTTACTACGAGTTTCTATTTGTGTCGTACCTATGGAGTATCTTCTCGTAGTGTCCCGATCAGGAGATATTTAGGCACTGTATAGACTATTGGCATTATTTGTGTAAAGGGCTATATGGGCAACTCCTTAACGCTATTTAAAAGTAAGTTTATTTTACAATTAGACACTATTATAATAGCGAAATATACTACATAGTAAATAGTTTAACAGATCCTTAAGAGACGTAAATCCGAGCATCTCTTGAGTATTGCACTCATATTTATTTCTGTTGATTTAATTTACATAAGATCTTTTAGTTCTGAATCGAGTGTTTTGTCTTTTCAATTCGCTCGGGTCAGTCCGAGCGTTTCAGGATTTGAAGATTTTACTCTGGAAGACGAAGACGAAGATTTGCATTACTATTATTTATTATGGTACTCCACTACATTCAAAATGTTCCGATGCATTGTATTATTCTTTCGTATGTGTAACTCTGATATAAATAGTATAAGTAAAATCAAATGTTTTCGTAAAACAGCTTCATGAACTGTATATTTGATTATTATATTTTATCCTTCCGTTGTGAGATTCTTTTTTTTTATTTCTTTCTTGTTTTTCTCATTTACCCCATAATAATCCGCCCTTCCGTATGGTTTGAATTGACACGTGTGTCGATTTAAAGCGTGCGAAAAGGCAGGACGTTATAGTTCGGCTTATCTATTTGTGAGAGTTAAGATCGTTGCCGAGTAGGGAAGGAGCAATGGAACTCTAACCTATCGGGCTTCCCTCTTGACCATTGAATAATAAGTTAGAAAATGTTGAAAACGTGTTAATTATGTTGGTCTTTATTATTTAATGAAACCATTAATACTATACTTAAAATTAAAATTTGACGGGGTAGACTTATCCATTTGTGAGATTCAAAAATGAAGTGTCTAGGCAAGGCTTGTTGCAACAAGTGCTCAAACTTACCTGGCTTCACTCTTGGGCGAGGAGTAGTTGAGTTGGAATATTGAAAACGGGTTAAGCATACAAATCATTATTTCTATAAGAAATCATTTTTAGAACTTTAGAGTTAACATATCAAATGCTGAACTTGACCGAATTCGAACTTAGATCTTTAAAACAAATGTTTTAAAGACAATACAAATATGGAATGTTTTTGGGCTTGTTGTGACAATGTATTAATAGCATTCGTCATTTTTTGTTATACCTATGGATGTAAACAAATCTTTAAAAGAATGATTTATAGATAAGCACAAGCAAAATGGTCGTGGGTTTGTGGTGACAATTTTTAAGTAACATTAGTCTTAAACCTTTTGAATGGTTTTTTGAAAGTACTTGGTTCTTAAAATGGATATTTTGAAGGAAATTATAAGTATGGAATCTTTTGGAAAAAGATAGAAGTCTATAAGGTAAAAGAAGTTTACTAATAAAGGAGTTTTTGATTAATTAAAGGATTAATTAAATAAAAGGGACTGGGAGTTGCCTACGTAGCTTAACAAAACTTTGTGTGGCTTGATCATACTTTGGGTGGCTTGATAGTGTTTTGTATGTTCATTTTTTTATGGAAAGTATACTAGACTTGGTTTTCATTTAGTAACAAACATCTTGCACTAGATAATTGATTAGTCGATTATCGAACTTGACCTGATATTACTTCGTAAGTTATCAAAAGGTTTCATGATTTCATATCAATGATAACCCCTTGAAAGTAGCATTGATACGAAACGTCTCTAGCTTTCTCTTACTTTTGAAAGAACCGAAATTGAGTTAGTCGGAAATTCATCAAATTAATTTGAAGAGATCTAGATCGATTTGTGTTTTACCTATCAAATACCACTTCAAAACTAATATACGAGTTCTATGTTTTGGAAGTGGTTGTGACATAAATGTTAGAGTTGAACTGTCAATCCTAAGGTTAAAGTCCAACGGCATTAACATTTCAAATGATGCTATCATGTGGGATGTTTATCCAGAGGAGTATTCTAAGAGAGAGGACATTATTAGCATTCGTCGGAGGAATTATGTAAGAATCCTATGTAGAGGTTTGAGATCTGTTCGAGATGCTTGAATCCATGTAGTGATTCATGATATGTACGAGATGTGGGAATCCATTTAGGGATTCATTTTCTGTTCGAGTGATGAAGACTCGAGTGAGAAATGCCAAATGTAGCCTCAAGGTTGGAAATGGCTAAAACCAAAGATAGGATGCTTAGATAATGAGAATGTAGCCTTTTAGTAATCCCAAGGATGCAAGTGACTCCATCAAGTATTACTTACGGACATGCATGTAGGAGTGATGCTTTTGGAATAACGATTGTTTATGCATGGACCTATTATGTATTTCTATAGTAAATTCCCTAAAGATGTACGTTCCTTGAAAGGCTATCTTTGATCCTTGTGCATGAGTTCGAATTCGGCTAGATCCGAGGAGATCTCTATGGAAAATCCATTGCGAACGTGCCGTAGTGGTATTGTACCTATTACTGTTGTGGCGTTCACACAGCAGCATTTGATACGATTTATGTACTATACACTAGTAATTATATATCATTTCACTGTATTAAACTTAATAAATAGTTAGTTTCTTTTGAAGGGAAAACATTTATGAGAATTTGCATGGTCTCAATTCTTATTGTTGCTTGTTGCATGTACCTTGAGTTTTCTCACACAGGTTTACAAAACTGATCCATGTGTTATTTCCTTATAATGGTTAGGTCAGCCCTGTGTATATTTCCAAATTTATCTACGAACGCTTTGGAACTAATGGAGAAGAGCTGGATGACTACCTTCCGTAGTATTTATTTCTGCTGCATTATTATTGTATCATCAGCATTTGTGAGGATAGATTGTTATAACTATCTAGGCTGATTACTGTAAGACTGAAAAACTTTCTATCTTAGAATGATAGTTTATGTTGTCTTTTGATATTACATATTTGTAACGACCCGGAATTTTCGATCTCGAAAATTGCAGATAGTTAGAAAAAAGAAGAAAGAGATAGAAGAATAAGAAGAACAGAAACACCAACATCTCACATTCGCAATGGATAAAATATAATAACAAATAATAACAGTTATACAAAGGAAAACTGTATTTGTCAAATTTCACTTTAATACATCAGAGTTACGACATATATACATATACAATCAACATGACTTAGATATATACAACAATATAATACGGAGGGAACTCTCCATATTTTACTGTCATCCAGCCCGTCTCCTGAGCTCCAGAGCATTCTTACCTAAAAACCTGTAATACTCGGTTTGACCCGAGCATTACATTAAAGTAACGCCCGGGTCTGGCTGGAAGCCAGCGTGTGTAAACCAATCTAACATGGAATACAACGCATACAACTTATATAAAACCCGAGGTAACTCATATCAATTTACAAATTCATAATTTATTATAGACATCACTTATTTCACACATCAATTTTCTAAGTACCAAAATTTAGATTAAATTGTCCAATTCACTTAAATCATTTCATTCCAACATATTAATTTCACATATCAATCTATAAAAATTCGAAGTGGTTTCGGGTATTTTCTAATACCCGACCCCGGTCTCTTCGAGTATCATGTCATCCTAACCCAAGTTATCCAAATGAAATACACTTCAAACTTTAAATACAGGATGTCCCTTTACACAACAATTCATCATTGATAGATAACCACAATATCTTGTCTTCCCAAACATATGATACTACAAAACGTTGCATATCAGAGATATCAACTCATTTAAGGCATCCAATACCATTCAATCATCCATAAGCAAACTTGATCACTTCCAAAATAAATTTAATCACTTCTAACTGAATTACTAACCTCAATCACTTAGATTCCTTCCATTGACATCAATTAATTTTAAATCAATTAATTAATCATCTCTTAATTATCCATCTTAATTAATCACCCTGGATTAATTTTATCTTTAATTAATTACAGAAATTAATTATTCTTAATAAAAACAGTAATTAATCTTTAATTACTTCACAAATTAATTAACTACAATTAATTACATTAATTCTTAATTACGTTTATTAATTAGTTTCTCATAAATCACTTGTTATTGATTGATTAATTTTAATTAATAAACCTTTAATTACATCATTAATTATATAAATTAATGGTTTATAATTACATTTTAATTTATCCTAATCTAAATTAATTACATTAAGTAACTAATCATTAATTAAACCACAAATATTAATCACTCCTTATTAATCTCAACCAGTAATTAACTACCTTTTTATTTTCTTCATTAAATAAATTAATTACTCATTTTATAAAAGAAGTTTAAAAGAATTTAAAACCAAATTCATTTTTAAATTCAAATAAATTTAAAAATGCACTTTAACATTTAAGTCATTAAAAAAATTTAAATTTAAAAAGTTTATTTGTTTAAAAACTGAGATTCACTAACTTGAATTCCAAATTTAACTTTGATTTAAAACTTGTTTTAAATCTCTACTTTAAAATTTAACTTCATTTTTTAAAAATCATTTTTATTTCTTTCCAATTCATTCTTATTTTTATTCTATAATTATTTCACTTCCAAAATTTACTCTTATATTTCTTCCAAAAAATCCAATTCTAAATATTTGATGACCCGGTGTACCGAAATATATTCAAGCAAACCATAGTATTCAATATTCCAATTATCAGTATAATTCATCACGGAATATCAAATATTCATAACACGGAATATTAAACAATCTAAATAATTTTGAGGAATCCAGTTGGATCCCTCCAACATGTTTCCCTGCATCCATAGACGTTAGCACAACATAAAATACCAATTCCACTTCGAGGTGGAATATCGTGGTATATGGGATTTATATAATATCATCCGCTATTATGCGGCACATAGGGTCACATCCGTTATATAATGCGGGAAATCAATCACTCCAATATATACTATATATTACTATATAATATATCACATCAAATCAATTCAATCATTCAACCAATTATTTAAATTCAACCATTTAAATTTAATTAAACCCAGATGAGTGAGATTAACTCATCTTTGATTTTTGTTTGCAAATCCGATCCATCTCCTCTTGTTACTCCATGTCTTTTGACCTTGAACAAACAATTCAAGATTTATTCATATTTGAAATAATCGAACAACCCAATTATCCTTAATAATTTTATTTAAATCAAATAATTAAATTTACAACTAATTCTTTCTATAAAAAATCCTTTAGTAACTAAAAATAATTGAGTTGGTTAATCGAATAAATAAATCATCAAACCATTATTTATAAAATAACTAGTAATTTAAAAATATGTATTTATATAGATATTCTTATATTCATATTATACCTTTCTGTAGAAGACAGTACAGTAATTTTTTATTGTGTAAAATTCCCTTCTTTAGTATACACATACCTTAATGCAAAAATTCCTTTCCTAACATATATATAACGGATTTTTTTTTAAACAAAACTGTTAAAATCCAGATTCGTTTATTTTTTTCCAAATTTACACACACACACACACACACACACACACATATATATGCACACACCTATTTATCACCTGTAGTAAGTCCAGTACATATCTATAGGCATCAAATTAACCGATATCTTACTGTAAATCACCTCTACTGAGTTATATTTTTTTTCTTACTGTGTGTATAAATATATAAATTAAATTTAATTGAAAAAAAGAGGAAGTCGAATACCTTCTGCCTCACGAACCCTACGCCGAACTCCTACGCGAACCATACCCAGCCTCCATCAACACATGCGTGACCCAAAGCCCACCTAAATCGGCCTCTCCCTTCCATAGCCTCGCGCGTGGTCTTCAGTCGAACCCTACAGTGAAGTCGCACCTTCGCCATCAACGCCCTCGAGCAAAACCCCAAGGCGCAACCTCCCTCCTCGCTGCTATGACATCGCGAGCCTGCTCCAAATCGCCAAAAAAAATCGCGCTCTCACCAATTAGCCGATCGAATTAGGTTTGAAATCCCCTTGCTTATTATTTATTCTTGAAAATGAATTTACTTTCTGCAATTTGAATAGAGGACAAAAATAATGAGGGATTTTGATTTTTTTTATTTTCGATCTGAAGAAAATGCGGGCTTTCCATTGAATTTGAGAAGAAGGGCTTCGGCCATCTTTTTCTCTAGACTGCCATTATATTTTTATCTATTTTTCCTTGAATTGAATTAGAGAGGAGTTCTGAGGATTTTAGAAATGAAGGGTTACACGTAAAAGTTAGCTTGCATGTTGAAGAGGGAAGGAATTTCAATTGAAAGGAGATAGACTGGACAAATTTTATTACATTTATTCATTTTTATTTTGACTAGTCAATAAAGTATCAATTATTTTTAAATTTAAAATCTTCTCGAAACCGTAATTTAACATATCGATCTCCTAACGAGACGTTCCTCTAGGCGTTTATAACATTATTCCCCTATTTCGAACGCAATGGAAAAAGTTTCGATTCCTATTTCGATCGTAAGGAGAAGATAGCGTTTTGAACCCAGTTATTATATTAATTTTGATTTAAATTCAGTGTGTTTACTTCTCGAATAGCTTACTCCAAACATTACGAAAATTGAAATCCGATAATAATACAATATTACGGATCCAATGGAACTAGTTTCGTCGAAATCCGAGACTGTGCCTCGGAAGGCTATTTTCAAATATCAATTTAAACGACAAAATTCCAAAACTTAACAAAACACTTTTGAATCAATTTTTTAACACTTTTACTATCTTAAGTATTATCAATATAAATTTTACAAGCCTGTAAATTATTTCAAACAGGCTTAAAATTTCAGATTCAACAATTTACCCAATTCCGATTATTAAATTCAATATTTAAATTATCCAATAAACATCGATATTTGAAATTCAAGTTAGAAACTAACTTTTAAATATGGAAAATCAATTAAATATCCCAATCTAAATTGTCCAAAATTCTGGGTCGTTATATTCCTACCCCTTTAAAATAATTTTGTCCCCGAAATTGCTAGTTAAGAAGAAAGATCCAATACCATTAACTATTTTCCCTAAAACGAAACAGTTTTATCAACTTGCCATAACATATCTTTTATCAAAGTCCCACTATTACTTCAACCAACCTCCCAAAACCTTCCATAGTTTCCAAACAAAATTATTTACTTCATTTATTCAAATTTAAATTTAAATCCAAATTTAAATTATCAAAACTTTCTCAAAAAATTTCCAACTCTCTAAATTTCCGAAAAAATTCGCCACCATCTCTTTTGTGCGGCTAGCCCGGTACAACTACAAACTGCCTCTAGGGCTCACAAATTCCAAAAGAAAACAAAAAGCCGAGTGGCTAGACCAGAAAATCATCAAATTTCATACAGAAATTTAAATACATACCTTTGCCAAGAAAATTTCAATTTATCCTCTGAAATCATAAATCCCAAATTCACTTTCCTAATCCTTTAGTTCCAACTAAACAATTAGTTTCAATACACATTTCCAAAATCCCTTATTTCAATTCCAATTTGAATCGTTTTGTCGCTAACAAAAATTTTTCCAAAAATTTTCATAAATTTCTAACTCCTAAAATTCTCGAAATTTTTTGGCACAGTACCCTTTGTATGGAGGAGCTTTTGCAATTTGACAACAGATACAAATATATGTATATCGACCCACACGGTTGGAAAAACAAAAACAGTTCATATTTCCTATTTCTATTACGTAGGCGTACCTTTATTTAGCATTTTTAAGCAAGCGGCTTATTATTTTAGCAATTAGCGCGTCCAAATCTAGCCAAACGGCTTCCCGATACCTGTACTTACTCAATTTAAGTATGTAAGTGCCAAAATCATGTAACTTAACAACATTTTACATATTTAACTAGTAAACATACGAGTTTCTATAAGCAATGCTGGTTAAACAACAATTATAAGCAACTTATAGGGTTCCGACTTTAATTTTAATTGTTTACAACCAATTCGTATACAACTTCATTCAATTTAAATAGTTCAAAACTCAAGTGCTTACATTCAATTCATTTTTAAGCAAACAAACTCATATTCACTTCAATTGATCTTAAAATTAATTTGTTAAATCTCTATCAACTCATAGAATTTTAATTACCTTCGTTTACGTCAAACGACAATTCATTCTATGCAATTTGATGATATCCATGTGAATAAATAATTAATTAAGTTTTATAACCAATTTAAATTGATTCCGACTCAATTTATTTCAAATTCCATTCCATTCCTAGTTTATTCACCAACCAAACATTTTTAAAATCATTTCATTGATCTTGACAACATTCGATTCTTATATTAATAACCACATTTCAAATTAATTTAACCCAAACTTTTATTTAATGAATTTTCATTCTTACTTGAAGTTGAGCTTCTAATTATTTTTAACTTAAGTTAATTTACTTCAATTTATTCCAACCTCAAAACTTAAGCTCACTTCATTTGCAAATAATTTTTTTTTCACTTAAACTTTATTCTATTTCAATCAAATCTCATTTCAATCTACAAATTTATTGAACTGGTTATTTTGTTTCGTTCATTACAAATTTTAATTTCCAAATTTAATTTTTATTTTCCCATTCCCATCACCTTCAAGATTTACCAATTATTCCTTCCAATCATCCACTAAATTTTTCCCTAATTTAATTTCTCAAAATTAAATATTTAACTTTCACTTTAAATTTTAATTCCAACATTCAAAGCTCATATTTTCCTTCCTTATTTAAAAAAATCTCAACCTTACAAGTTTATAACTTACCTCATCAGGATTTTCAATTCAAATAAGGATTCAGGATTTCAAACACCCGGCTTTTGTTTCAAATTATTTTAAAACCACCATTATCCCAAAATCACATATCTCAAATTTTTAAACCAATCCTGGTTTGTTTTATTCCCAACAAATTTCCTTTGAAATTTCAAAAACAAACTAGTTCATTTGAACAAATTAATTTGTTTAAAATATTATCATCCAAACATCCAAGTTATATAACAATTTAAGAAAATATTTCTTTTATATCATAATATATTTTGGGTAAAATTATTTCATTCACCCACCGTTAAAGCAATACTGTGTCACTTTATCGTGTCAGGTGTTTATAAACTCTTCTCGAATAGCGGCTTACTCTTTTAATTTAAAATTTTAGGAATACTTTTAAATTCACATAATACTATTAAAATAGATTTTTATAAAAATACTTCTTATAACTCGATGTCTCAACCAATCCATCCTCGTTCTCATAGAAATTCGGTCATACGTTGATCAGGCGTAAGACTAAAAATCTATAAGTACTTAGCAGACCCATTTTCAACATCTAGTGAAAATATTTGGAAAATAATTTTACTGAAAATATCGAAAACATAATTTTTTTTGAAAACATAGGAAATACCTTTGGTGAGAATGCTCTAGAAATCATCACCCCATCCATGGTCGCAGTTACATCCTGGGTTACGTTGCCATCGCAGCAAAAGTTCATGTAACTGTAGGCACTTCGCGCCCCTCGATTACGCCATGGTACCCACAACGGATCGCATTTACATACCAGGGTTACTTTGCCGTCACAGCAAAATTCCATGTAACTATAGGCATCAGCGCCCTCGATTTTCGCTGCCAAAAATGAATCTTCTCCACTCCCAAATAGGTCGCAGTCTACCAATGTAAAATCAAACGTAGACCGTTGGCTCTAAGCGGCACACACGACTTTTGCTTTGTTTCCATAGGTCACACTCTACCGAAATAAAATCAAACGCAGATTATTGGTTCTCAGCAGCACACACTACTTTTGCTATGGTCTGCAGTAGATCGTAGTGACATTGAGTTACACTGTCGCCACAACATAACCCAAGTGCCTCTGTAGGTAATAGCGCCCTCAACTTCTGCTACACACTACACATTATCCTCAGGAACTAGTTTTGTCCGGACTCCTTACAGGATCAACTTTAGAACCCCCCTTAGGGTTCAAGGCAGTACCACCCTTTGTCACTCCTGAAAAGTTCATTTCAAGGGAGCGCCTTTTTCCCACGAGCCATTATCAAAAACTTTATACTATACTTATATAATACCTTCCAAATCATACACCTAGTAAGAATCTCATATAAATCTCCTGTTCTCAAAATCGATTATCCCAAAATCGATAGTTGTCAAACTAGGCTTTTCAAATTCCAATATTGATTTTACCCAAAAATCAAAAGCCTTTCTGTTAACGCTAAAATTTGAACGCTAACACCCCGGTGTGTAAAGTGTAGTTGTGAAAGCACCACCCGATGATTCGGGAACAGAGTATAAGCAGAAAACCAAAGAAAATGCAGTAAATAACAACGATTTTATAGTGGTTCGGCTCAATAGTTTGCCTACGTCCACTCTGAATATCTTTATTGATGATTTCGTTACAAGTTGATACAATTCTTCCCAAGTACAACACACTTTGAACTACTAAACACTTTGAACGAGTGGCTTAAACTTCAATGTAAGTGAAAGTCCTCAAATCATGTCGGATGCATGAGATTTCTTCTTGAAGTTGTTGATAGCGTTCTATGTGTCTTGAAAGCTTTGAGTGTTGAGTTGGTTTGGAATGTAGCAGAGTATCGGTGCTTGGAAAGAATGAGCCAAAAAGTCCCTTGAATGTTGGAGGTGGTCGCGTATTTATAGGTGTGATTCTGGGCGGCAGTTTTTCACCAAAGTCATGAGTCGTGCACGACTCATGGAGAGTCGTAAGTCGCATTCGACTCAAGGTTCAAGAGTCAGCAGGCAGTGGAGTAAGCGAAGCGGTTCTGAGCTTTTCTTTGTTCATTTGGATACAAGTCCTAACTCATTCGCGAGTTAAGAGGTCACGGTTTAAAGTGAGGCAGTACTAAAATCTTGGCTTTGCGGTTTTAGGTCGTGTACGACTTAAACTAGGTCGTAAGTCGTCTACGAGTCATCTTATTACGGCATGGTATTGAACTTGTTCTCTATGTCTTAGGTTGTAACGTCTTTAAGTCGTGGACTTTCTTAAGTCGTGACATTCCCTAAGTCGCTTAGGTCTTAATTCTGTTAGGTCGTTAGTCCCTTAACTCGTAAGCTTTTAACTCGCAGGCTCTTTAACTCGTGCACCTCCCCTGAGACATGACATATCTTAAGTCGCAGAGGCTTTAAGTCGTAGACTTCTTGGTCCGTTGAGTTGCTGTTTCCCTTGAGTCGTAGAAACCTTAAGTCGTGGATGCCTTAGGTCGTAAAGTACTCTGAGTCGGCAACTTTTTTATGGTATTGAGTTGGTCTATTTTCTTAGGCCATTAGGTCGTAGCTTCCTTAAGTTGGTAGGTCATCAGTCCCTTAAGTCGTCCAGCCTCTTAAACTGTTAAGTCGTGGCTTCTTTAAGTTGTTAAGTCGCTCAATACCTTAACTCGCTAAGTCGTTATACTTTTAGGTTGTTAACTCGTGTTATCTCTTAGGTCGTTACCAAAGCGGAGTTAACATTTGCCCCTCGGAGCATACACCTAGGTCGTAGGTTGTGTGCTTCGACTTAATTCTGCAAGGTCGTGAGCGACCTAAGGGATAGGCTAACTCGTGCGTCCATTCACTTTCCTCTTCTTCCTCTATATAGCCTATTAACCCGTTTCCTCCTTCTTTACTGCTTCAATATCCTTTTCCGCCATTAGCGACTTTTCAAGTTTTCGAAGGCAAATCCAAGATAATCGATCAACAGTTCATCTTTTCCATTACATTGTAAGTGATTTGATCCCTAACCCATCTGCGACTATTGCTGAAACACCAATCTTTTACCCCCTGACCCCAAATTATCTTCGCATGCCTTGCCTAGTTTTTGAGTCAAGTTGCGATCGATTACAATCACCGTTAGCTACGTTGCCATCGCGATTCATAAGATTACAGCACCACACTAGACTTATAGCGGCATCATGATGATTTGGATCGATGTTTGATGAGTTGATGGGATGAATGGATAACAGGCTTAGTTGAGGGGATGATGGTTTGATGTTATTTAGGCGATAACGGGTATCGGGTTGGAGAGGGGTTAGCTGGTTGAGGGGATAACTTGAAATTCTTACGTCTTAGCTTGCTTTCGAATCGACCGACTTTGGTTATACACGACTCAACTTTTAGGTCGTGTTAATTTCCTGACGACTTAGGACTTAGCCGGATTCATACTAGCTTGATTGGAAGCTTTGCGACTTTAACCTTTTGGTCGTGGACGACTTATCCTTTAGGTCGCGGACGACTCAACACATGGACAATCTTTTACTGCCGAATTGTTTCCTAAGCAAATTTCATCCCTCTGTTAGGTTGTGAATGACTTAGGGCTTAAAGGATTTTTGGACTGTGACTAAATGGCTTGAACAAAAGTTTGTAAACTTCAAGATGTCAACAAAACTTGATTGTACTTCCAATTTGAATTGCCAGAATATACTGCTCGAACTTTGTTGCGTTTCTTTACAGATTATTCTAACTTTAATGCTATCAACCTGTTGAACACAACACTTGCAGAAAAATGGGACAAATATACTGCCATCGACTGCCCACGTCAAATGACAGATTAGTTAATAACAGATAATTAACTCAAATAAATTGTGTGAACGAAGTGCTTTCATCAATTTCAAGTAAAATATTAAAGCAACACTGAAATAGTCAATTGAAACTGGCCAGCCTGCACTAATATTATGCTTGAACTTTATATTAACAAGTTCTGAAATTTTGTAATCGATCAATCATCGACTAGTTTAATTCCAGTTATATTTACTTGCTATTTTTATTAGTTTTGCACGACACTTCACACTTTTAGGAAACGTGCACCTTCACATTTGAATATCCAGTTGCTTGTGTAGAATGACTTCTCAGGAAGAAGATACAACGGTTCAGACTGGAGAGGCAACTGTTATTCCGGCTCCACTAGTCAATCCTCCCGATAGAGCCTCTTCTACTTTATCGTATAGAGTTTTTCGCCCATTGTGCGCTCAGTTTGGCATTGCTGAATCAGATGCCATTCTTCCCGAGAGAAGTAACACTGCTGACATAGCACCCCCTGGCTTTGTAACGGTCAATCGACAAATGTGCCTGAGTGGGGGCGTTCCTCCTTTCAATGATTTTCTCCAACAACTTCTTCGTCAATTGGCCATCGCCCCATCCCAATTACACCCCAATGGTTACGCCATTTTAATGGGGTTGTGTGTACTTTTCAGGAGAACGCTTGATCGATTCCCAAGCTTTGACCAGATTTGCTTCCTATGCTCTTTCACCAGGACTAAAGATCACCCCTCTATTACTGTCGTGAGAAGTGCTCGAAATCGTAAATTGATCATCGGTCTTCCTAACAGCGCTCATGGGTTTTTGACTCAATTTTTCTATGTCCGTTGCCCCGGGGTTTTATGCTGTGTGGAGAGAAGGAAGTAGGATCATCTACCTTTTGCTCCTCTATAGTCCGAATTTTTTGAAGTTCAAATTGCCAAGTGTTAACTTCATCATCATTTTTTTTTATTTCAGCGTTCCCCCCTCCTTGTAAAGATCCCAGTCACAAGCCAACTCTAGAGAGGCTTGTAGCTGTTTCGGTTGAAGAGCGGGATATGAAATTTTTGCTGAACGACGAATTCCTTCACCAGTTCGGACTTCTTCACCCTTCTCGCTCCACACACCCCTGCGAGGTTCCAGACTCCCCACCTAAAGCATCGGATGCCCCGGTTTCTACAGACACATCCATACCAAAAGGACCTGCTCCCGAGGCTTTGCTAGTGAAGTGCTCCACTTTTGTTGATGTTGCGGGGCCATCTGTCGAACTTGCCCCGGTTATTGAGGAAGAAGAGCCCCAGGGATCTCCTCGACTGTCACAGAAATCTGGCGAAGAGGCCGGAAAAACTAGCCTTGCCAAGCAGAGCAGGGACGATACTTTCGAAGGCTAAGCGACCTCTTTGCCACCTCGCAAGAGATCTTTAAAGATGATCCTATCACTACCGGGGTTTCTTCTTCATTAGTTGAAGTGACTTCTATCCTACAACAGACTCCGTCGACTAAAGTGTTGACGCTAACTATTACACCCACAACCACTCCTCAATTAAAGAGTGGTTCGTAGTTTGATGCGCGTAGTTTACACGTCACACACACTTAGAATTTTTTCGGCACTTTTATGCTTCTGACTTTTTGTACTTTGAAGAATTCTAAGATTTAGCTCTTTGTTATTTCAGATCCTCCGATGGGGCGCAGCGGATCCTACTATGATGATTTCCAGAGCTACGGGAGGAGTAGCCAGTATGATTACAGGCGTTACCTCCCCTCTTACAGAGAATCTGATGAAGAAAGAGCCGCTCGAAAGGCTCAAGAAAAGAGGGCTCAAGAGGAGCGTTATGAAAGAAGAGAGAGGGAAGAGCGTCATGATTCTTCGCTGAGAGGCGACGATTCCCATAAAAGAAAATCCCATGATGACAGAGGAAAAAGTCATATGGTTGAAGATTCGAGCAAGCGAGCCCGACATGGTGAGAAGCACACCTCTACAACTCCTGAAAAGGTTACTGCCCCTGCCTCACTTGATATTCCTTCTGGCTCTCCCGCTCTCGGGAAGACAGACATCCAAACAATAATTAGTAGGCCCAAATTCCAAGTCGGACCGGGTCCGGCCACTTTGCATAGTCGGTTTCCATAGTGGTGTCTGAAGGGAGTAAGGTTTGATCTTGACTTGGCCCTATTGACAAGTCTGCTATGTTACGAAACCTCGATGCCTTCAAGCTTGATATTGAGAGGATGTCGAACTGGCAAAAATTGTTGACGAGCTCCAAAGGGTTAATCGTGCGAACATAGAGGCCTTGCTCACTATGGAAAATGATAAAGCCGAGTGGCAAAAAGTTCTTGAGCAACATGACACTGAGATGAGGAGCATTGCTTCTTATAATGAAGAGTTTGAAGCAAATGTTGAAGAACTGAAACAAGAGCTTGCTGCTTCCTCTACTTCCTATTCTCAAAAAGAAGAAGTGCTCCTAAAACAAGTGAGAGATGCTCATGCCAGCCAAAGGGATGCCGAAGACAGGCTTGTAGTGCAGAAAAGAATTAGTGATGGCTATGTTGCTGATATTGAAGAGCTTCGAAAGAAGAACAGCTCCCAAGAGGCGGAGATTCAAATGCTTAAGCGTCAACTTTCTAAAGCTGAAATGGAGCGTGATGAGGCCGTTGCCGGCAAAATTGCAGCTGAAGAATCTCACGAGGCAACGAGGGCCAACATCAGCTCAACATTATTTGATTTCTATCTGCGTAGCATCTTGGGGCGCGGTAGCCTCGCCTTTCTAGGCCCCAAGTATGAAATTACACTGGCTGAAGTTTGGGAGGCCGCACTCGATATGCTCGGTGGTAGCGGCGCTGGCTATGCTGAGTCAGCTCTTGAGGAGCACTATCTTGATGATGATGCTCATGCCGCTCTCGCTAGGGGGAGAGAACAGCTTGCAAAATTAAGGGCCGAAACAGCGGCAGGAGAATATTCAGGAAAAATCATCTCAACTGCTCCAATTCAACCTTCTCCTTCAACCGAAATTGACATTATCGGTTCTAGTTCTCATTCCCCATCTCCTACTAAAGTTACCACCGAGATCACAAGCATACAAGGTGGAGATGAAGGCGGCGAGAGTGCTGAGGCACAGGCTTACGAAGTTGACATCAGGGAACCGACTTCTGCAGGTAACCCTACTGACAATCTTGCCCAAGTAGACTGCTCATCTTTTTCTTACGAGCTTGATGAGCTTTTTGACTACTTCTTGAATCTCAACGAGCCATTGTCTCCACTTTTTATGGGAATTACTGACAATTTTGACTTTTCCTTTATATAGAAAGCGCCGAGCGTCATTCAAACTTCTTCACCTCCAGCTACTGTTCCTCTGCCTTCCCCAATCACTCCTACTCTTCACCCGGGATCACAGGAAGAAATAATAGGTTCCCTCCGGGGCTTGGATGACCCAGCTGCTTCACAAGAGTAAAAGGACGAAGGATTTGAGGGAGGTGAGATATCCCCGGAGCGGACTCCTTCTGATGACATAATTTTGTCTAAACTTGTTACACCAGGAAGTGAATCTTCTTCAAAGAGGAGAAAGAAGCACGGAACATCAAAGAGGAGGAGGAAGAGTATTACTACTACTGAAGAGGAACCGGAAGTTGAACCAGGTGTACCTCCCTCTCCTTCTTCCCTCATGCCTATAGATCGACCCGAGAAGCTAACCATCCGGCCGGGTAAAGGGTCCAAGGGTGGCAAGAAGAAATGAAGATTCCAGTTTTTAGCTATTTTCGTTTTTTTTTTTGGATGTATTGGTCGGGGATTGTGCGGGTACCGGCCCCCAGCTTTTCTTTTTCTTTTTACTTTGGAACCTGTACCTGTATTTACCTGTATAAAATTCTAATAGTGTTGAATAAAATGATTCTTTTTCTTTTTACAAACTTTTCCCTGTATCTGAGAATGCATTTATTATTCATTTTTGTACAAGTTTCTTTGTACGATATTAAAGTGAGCTTGTGGTATATATTGTTCGAGCGTAATTTTACCGATGTAGTTATGCCATGCTGCCCCTATACCATAAGCCCATTGTAATATTTTATTTTATGAGGAACTTGTTCTTTTATTTTTTAGATAATAATTATTCCACATTTGGAGGAATATTATTTCATTAAAAAATAGAGCACAAATAAGTTTCTACGCTTCATCCTTCGAAGATATCACTTTTTATTTTGTGCATACACACATTTTACTGAATGAAATCTTCTATGTGGTAAAGAGGGTATTTGCAAGGTACTTCAACTTCTTTTTGAGGAAGAGAATTTTCTTGAATAAGTAATTCATTCTTCCTTTGAAAGTTAAAGTGTGCTTTTGATGAGGATTTTTTTTTACTTGCCACAGTAAAGGGCTTCTTGATTTTTTGTTTCTTTAAAAAGTTGCACCTTCGGGGAAGACTTTTTCACGTTTCAACGCCTGGAAGTTTTATTTCAATCTTGGTGAAACGTGTGCCTCCGAAGAGGTCTTTCTGCTTGATTGTGCCTCCGGGAGGAGGTCTTTTCATTTCTGCCTCTGGGAAGAGGTCTTTCTGTCTTATTGTGGCTCTAGGAAGAGGTCTTTCGAAATGGGCCTCCAAAGAGGGCTTTTATTTTGTTTCGAATTTCAACTCTGGTGAAGTGAAACTCCGAAGAGCGGTTGTCGCACTTCAACTCCTGGTGAAATGGGCATCTGAAGAGGGCTTTTATTTTGTTTTGCATTTCAACTCTGGTGAAGTGAAACTCCGAAGAGCGGTTGTCACACTTCAACTCCTGGTGAAATGGGCCTCCAAAGAGGGCTTTTATTTTGTTTTGCATTTCAACTTTGGTGAAGTGAAACTCCAAAGAGCGGCTGTTGCACTTCAACTCCTGGTGAAATGTGCCTCCGAAGATTGCCTGGAAGTTACTCTCTCATGGTTGGAGGGTCGTGACTCCACCAATCTTTTTTGTTGAGTAGAAAACTTCTTTTTTGCGGCATATGCCTCGTTAGAGGTCTTTATCCTCCGAAGAGTTGTGCCTCCGAAGAGGACTTGTGCCTCTGAAGAGGGCTTTAGTTGTTCCTTGTCCACTTGCTTATGCCCTTTTAGCGATCCTCTATTTTTCCTTTTCAACCTCGCACTCCCTTCTCTTACAAGTAGTTTGTTTAATCCAAAGAAGTGTACTACATTGCTAGGCCAGTTTGCGAGAATGGGCATAAGCTTCTTAATTGGATGTTTGTTTGTTCAAACTTCTCAATTTATTAGCTAGAGCCCGTTTTCGGCGAAATCATTGGTCGTTCAATTGAAGCACTTCTTATGTAGGATTTAAATTCGGGGCTTTTGTGCTTTCGTGACTCGAAATTTGTTTGCTGAATGATAACCAGAATCACTCGGTCTTGTAATGTGCGATTTTTATTTTCATTGTCTGCAAAAATTTAAATCGTCATTTCAGCAATACATTTAATGTACTTTTCATATCGAAAATAAAGCAAACATGTAATAATAATAAGAAACACAAGATTTATAGTGGTTCGGCCAAGAATTTGGGCCTACATCCACTTTATAGTCTTTCATTATTCACTTGCATCGGTTTTACAATCGCTTTCAATTACAGGAATCATACATTCATAATTCTTTTTACAATATTTCAACAAAGCTATCAAGTAAAGTATGGGCGCAAGTGATTGCTGTTCCAAGCTCTTGGAATTTGATCTCCTTCGACGGTAGTGAGTTTGAATGTGCCGTCAAGAAGCTTCTGACTTATGACATATGGTCCTTCCCAATTTGGCCCAAACACACCTGTCGCTGTCATAATTCTCTTTAGGACTAGATCTCCAATCTCAAAGCTGCGTTGGCGAACTTTGGAATTGAAATGTCTGGCTATCCTTTGCTGATGAGATGCGATTCTGAGCTCAGCCTCTTCTCTTTTTTCATCAAGGAGATCTAGTGCCTCAATCTGTAGTTTTTCATTCTCCGCTTGATTGAAATGGATTCTTCTATGTGAAGGGACCTCTGTTTCTACCGGAATCATTGCCTCTGATCCGTATGCCAATGAAAACGGAGTGTGCCCAGTTGCAGTTTTGTGGGTAGTTCTGTATGCCCATAGTGCTAGCGGTAGCTTATCGACCCAACCACCTTTTGCTCTTTCAAGTTGCTTCTTGATGGTTGACTTGATAATTTTATTTACTGCTTCCACCTGCCCGTTTGCCTGCGGATGAGCTACTGCTGAGAAGCTTTTTCGGATTTTGAATCGTTTGCAAAAATCTTGGAATTCTTCACTTTCGAACTGAGTACCATTGTCTGTAATTATCTTTTGAGGCACACCATACCTGCAAATGATACTTTTAGTCCCAAAACTTATCATCTTTTTAGAGGTGATAGTAGCCAGTGGTTCAGCTTCTGCCCATTTAGTAAAATAATCTACAGCAACAATGGCATATTTAATTCCAGATTTGGCAGTTGGTAACGGTCCTACAAGGTCTATCCCCCATATTGCAAACGGCCATGGACTGACCATCTGTGTGAGTTCAGTAGAAGGTGCTCTAGGAATTTTGGCGAATCTTTGGCATCTGTCACATTTTCTGGAATATTCTGCTGCATCTCGATTAATTTCTGACCAAAAATATCGGTATCGGAGAATCTTCTTTCCTAAAGTTTGACCACCTAAATGATCGCCACATTCTCCCCCATGTACCTCAGCTAGGATTGTTTTGGACTCTTCCCTAGATACACATCGAAGTAACGGCATTGAGAATCCCCGTTTGTATAATTGGCCATCCTGGACCATATAGCGAGAGACTTTCCTCGGTAGCTTCTTTCGTTCTTTTGAATTTTCCGGTAAAGAGCCATTGAGCAGATATTCTGTTATTGGAGTCATCCATGATTCTTGCTCTTGAGAAACGCTCATGATCCAATCAATATCCATCTCATCAATGCTTGGAGCCGACATGACCTCCACTGGAGTCAACCCCAGAAATTGAGCTTCGCCTGTGCTAGAGTACTTCGCGAGAGAATCTGCTTTCGTGTTTTCTTCTCGAGGAATATGACTTATCATATAATGATCGAAATCACCCAGGAGTTCACAAGCCTTTAACAAGTAGGCAGGCAGATTTCCCCCTTTCGCTTGGAATTCCTTCTTGACTTGGCATACAATAAGCTGAGAATCACTGAAGATCTGTAATGCTCGGATGTTTAGTTCTTTAGCAATTCTTAAGCCAGCGATAAGAGCTTCGTATTCTGCTTCATTGTTCGTTGAAGGAAATTCCAATCTCAGTGCATAGCATAATGACCGACCTTCAGGGGTCTCAAGTACAACTCCGGCTCCAGAACAGTAGTCATTTCTCGCGCCATCAACATATAACTTCCATTGGATTGGGGAATCATAGATCGTTTCCTCCTCACTGTTACCCTTATCTGTGAATTCTGCGATGAAATCCGCTAAAGCTTGTCCGTTGATTGCTTTTCGGTGATGATAAGTGATGTCATATTGACTGAGTTCGATGTTCCACTTTAGAAGTCGACCCGAAGTCTCAGGGCGAAACAGGACTTGCTTTAATGGTTGATCAGTGAGGACTCTGATAGGATGAGCTTGGAAATATTGCCTCAACTTCCTTGATGCAATCAGTAGGCAATAGGCGAGTTTTTCCAACTTGGAGTAATTCATCTCTGCCCCAGTGAGTCTTTTGCTGATATAGTAAACTGGATGTTGAATCCTCTTGTCTTCTCGTATCAGCGCTGCACTTAAAGCATGAGATGATACTGCCAAGTATATAAGAAGATCCTCACCAATGCTAGGCCTAGAAAGTATTGGAGGCGTTTCCATATGGCGAATCAATTCATCAATGGCTTTTTGGCATTCGGGAGTCCAATAAAAGTTTTTCTTTCCTTTCTTTAGGGCGTCAAAGAGTGGGATGCATTTATCAGTAGCTTTGGAAATGAATCGACTCAAGCCGGCGACCTTTCCGTTGAGACTTTGCAATTCCTTCTTCGTTCTAGGAGCTTTGACTTCTTTTAAGGCGGTAATTTGAGCTGGACTAGCCTCAATGCCCCTAGCACTCACGATGAAACCTAAGAACTTTCCGGATTCCACTCCAAATGAACATTTTAAAGGGTTAAGCTTCATTCCGTATTTTCGGAGGACTGCGAACATGTCTGCTAGGTGCTCTATGTGATCCACTGCTTTCTTAGACTTTACTAACATGTCGTCGACGTAGACTTCCATAGTCTTGCCCAATTGTGGTTTGAACATAGCATTAACAAGTCTTTGGTAGGTTGCCCCCGCATTCTTCAGCCCGAAGGGCATAACTCTGTAACAGTAAAGACCAACATCGGTAATAAAGCTCGTGTCCTCCTGGTCTGGCTCATGCATCATGATCTGGTTATATCCGGAGTAGGCATCCATAAAAGATAACAATTCATGTCCCGCTGTTCCGTCTACCAGTTGATCGATCCTGGGTAACGGGAAGCAGTCTTTGGGGCAGGCCTTGTTTACATCTAAAAAATCGATGCACACTCTCCATTTTCCATTAGCTTTCTTAACCAGCACTGGATTTGAAACCCAATTCGGATAGGTAGATTCTTTGATAAAATTATTCTCCATGAGCCGATCAACTTCTTCTTTTAATGCTGCTGACCTTTCTGGACCTTGAGTTCTCCTTTTCTGTTTCACAGGTGTAAATTTTGGATCAATATTCAGAGCGTGAACTGCTACTTCTGGGGATATTCCGCACATATCGGCATGAGTCCAAGAAAAAACATCCAAATTTGCTTTTAAAAAAGATATTAAGATATTCTGAATCGACACATGAAGTTGCAAACCCACATTCAACACCTTATTTGGGTCCTTCGGGTCAACAGGTACTGGTACTGTCGTTTCCACGGGTACCACTCTATTCTCCCCTGCACTGGCTTTTCTAGGATCCATCTCTTTTCGTGGTCCGCTGTGCTCGCTAGTGCAGGGTCCGCCCTGTAATTGCTACAAGGCTGGTTCTTTGATGCGGACTGGGGTTGCCGCATCCTTTCCCATTTCTCTTTTCCTTGTTTCTCGCAGCTCTGTTAGATAACACTCCCACCCAGCATTTTGATCCCCTTTTATAACTCCCACTCCATTGTCTGTGGGGAATTTAATGGTGAGCCACCATGGGGCCAGAACAGCTTTGAACGCTGCGAGAGTTGGACGGCCAAGTAAAGCATTATAAGCAGAAAATTCGTCGACAATCACAAAAGTTTGCTTGCGGACTACATTTCTTTCTCCCTCTCCGAGTTCTACAAGCAAATCAATGGTTCCTATTGGCTGTTTTGGCTCCCAGTGAAGCCAGCGATTTTTTGTGACGAGGCTTGCACATCAGCCATTGGGATCTTCATTTGGTCGAATGTTTTCTTGAAGAGGATATTACAAGATGCGCCACAATCAATGAGAACTCTTCTGACAATAGCTGGCCCGATACCAGCCGAGATGACTATGGGATCCAAGGTAGAAGCTTCAACACCTGTGGAATCCCTGGCTCTGAACACAATATCATCATTGAAAGTTCTTTGTTGTTTCTGGGGCGTAGCATCTTCCAAAACAAAGACATCTTCCTCGGCCAGTGCAAATTTCAAAGCCCGGGTGTACCTTTCCATCTCACCCCAACTCCTGCCTGCTGGGTGAGGTCCTCCCGTAATGACATTGATAACGGGCCTTCCGGATTCATGCCCTGCAACCTTCTCACTTGTCCTGGGTTGATGTACAGGAGCTTGTCGCCCCTGGCTAGACGAAGCAGGATTGCTGCTATTCTTTTTCACAAATTGCTGCAGCTTGTTTTCCCTTACCAACTCTTCAATCAAATTTTTCAATTGGCGGCATTCATCGGTATCATGACCGGGTTGATTATGGAAGCGGCAAAACTTCCCGCTTTGTACAGCTTTTTTCCCGGTTCTCAGAACGGGAGGTTTAGGATAATCAACAGAATCTTCAGTGGCAAGATAAATACGCTCCGGCGTATCTGATAAAGGAGTATATTCCGATGACTTGAAGGAACGAGGCTTCTTCAGATTTTTCCGTTTCTTCCCATCGTTATTTTCCCTTTTCTGTCCTACAGATTCATTCTTACGTGGAGCAGCAATGTTATCTTCAGCTTTTTCCAATACTGCCTTTACTGGTACAGGACGGCTTTCCAGGCGTATGAACTCATCTGCTTTCTTGTAGAATTTTTCAAGGGAATTTGGTTCCTTCATGTTAAGCCATTTTCCAAATTCGCTCGACTTGTCGATGGCCCTCATCAGATAGGTCAAGATCATCCGTGGTTCTGCATTGTCTACCTCGGCCAACGCTATATTAAAGCGATTCAAGAAAGATCTGATAGTTTCCCCTGGATTCTGTTCTAAACTTGACAACGACATGATATCTTTGGCTTTTGAAGCATATAGTCTGAACTGCTCTTTGAATTTCCGGGTTAGGTCAGAAAACTGATCTATAGACCGAATTGGTAGCTTGGTGAACCAAAGCAGAGCTACACCTTCCAAATATACAAGAAAATATCGACACTTTATTTCATCAGAAGCTCTGGCACCTGTCATATGCCAATCATACTTATACAAGAATTCGTTCAGATCACTTGTTCCCTTGTAAGCTGGGATAGTTGGAGGGATGAACTTCCTTGGGAACTCAGCCTTTAAGATCCTTTCGGTAAACGGGGTTTTACTTGGAGCGAAACCCCATTCTTTCTCGTCTTCATTCCTTTGCATGCTTTCTTTCATGATTTGTCGAACCATTTCAGAAAGATACCCCTCATCATTTCGAGCTTTAGATCCACCAACTTCAGGAAATGTTCGATCAAAGGGGCTGGCAGCCCTCTCAGGAATGTTTCCTTCTTCGGTGTCATGAATGTTGCTAGCAAAGTTCCTTTCATTACCCGTTGGTTGACGGTTTACCCCAAGCAAATCGTTCAACTTATTCAAAATTAGGGCATTTTGGGCATTCTGAGCCTCCAATTGTGCACTTTGTGCAATTATCTGCTGGTTCAGCCCTAAGATTACAGCGTCCAACTCTGCTTTTGTGACCCCAACAGGTGGAGTGGCTTGATTAGGTACCGGGGAAGTGGAGGTTCCCTCTTGAACATTTCCAGATCTAACCGATCTACTCCTTCTCCCCGGAGCCATGATTTCAAATAAACTTCTAGTCTTCAGAGAGATTACTTCAACAAACTTTCGTGGAGCAATGATGATAATTTGCCTGAGTTCAATTCTCAGTGAAAGCACCAAAAATGTTAACGCTAAAATTTGAACGCTAACACGCCGGTGTGTAAGGTGTAGTTGTGAAAGCACCACCCGATGATTCGGGAACAGAGTAAAAGCAGAAAACCACAGAAAAACAGTAAATAACAACAATTTTATAGTGGTTCGGCTCAATAGTTTGCCTACGTCCACTCTGAATATCTTTATTGATGATTTCGTTACAAGTTGATACAATTCTTCCCAAGTACAACACACTTTGAATTACTAAACACTTTGAACGAGTGGCTTAAACTTCAATGTAAGTGAAAGTCCTCATATCTATGTCGGATGCATGAGATTTGTTCTTGAAGTTGTTGATAGCGTTCTACGTGTCTTGAAAGCTTTGAGTGTTGAGTTGGTTTGGAATGTAGCAGAGTATCGATGCTTAGAAAGAATGAGCCAAAAAGTCCCTTGAATGTTGGAGGTGGTCGCGTATTTATAGGTGTGATTCTGGGCGGCAGTTTTTCACCAAAGTCATGAGTCGTGCACGACTCATGGAGAGTCGTAAGTCGCATTCGACTCAAGGTTCAAGAGTCAGCAGGCAGTGGAGTAAGTGAAGCGGTTCTGAGCTTTTCTTTGTTCATTTGGATACAAGTCCTAACTCGTTCGCGAGTTAAGAGGTCACGGTTTAAAGTGAGGCAGTACTTAAATCTTGGCTCTGCGGTTTTAGTTCGTGTACGACTTAAACTAGGTCGTAAGTCGTCTACGAGTCATCTTATTACGGCATGGTATTGAACTAGTTCTCTAAGTCTTAGGTCATAACGTCTTTAAGTCGTGGACTTTCTTAAGTCGTGACATTCCCTAAGTCGCTTAGGTCTTAATTCTGTTAGGTCGTTAGTCCCTTAACTCGTAAGCTTTTAACTCGCAGGCTCTTTAACTCGTGCACCTCCCCTGAGACATGACATATCTTAAGTCGCAGAGGCTTTAAGTCATAGACTTCTTGGTCCGTTGAGTTGGTATTTCCCTTGAGTCGTAGAAACCTTAAGTCGTGGATGCCTTAGGTCGTAAAGTACTCTGAGTCGGCAACTTGTTTATGGTATTGAGTTGGTCTATTTTCTTAGGCCGTTAGGTCGTAGCTTCCTTAAGTTGGTAGGTCGTCAGTCCCTTAAGTCGTCCAGCCTCTTAAACTGTTAAGTCGTGGCTTCTTTAAGTCGTTAAGTCGCTCAATACCTTAACTCGCTAAGTCGTTATACTTTTAGGTTGTTAACTCGTGTTATCTCTTGGGTCGTTAGCAAAGCGGAGTTAACACTTTCCAAATCCAAAGGTTCCCAAAAACTTTTTCTAAAATCCTCATAAGATCCTTTATATGTATATATATACATATATATATAATTTTTTTGAAAACTTTGGATCATTTCAAACTTGTATAACACTCCTTTTATACTTCATACACTTTTAAAATCCTTTCCTTCCGGCAATAGGTTCAACAAGAGGAGATTTATCTTATATAACAAAGATATATAACTTCGTTCATTCAAAATCAAATATTCAAATTTGATTACTTTATAAAGTCACTTACCATTTTACTTACTTCCATCAAGTAATTTTCTACCATAGAAATATCTAATTTCCACTTTACTTCATCATATGTTTCACAAAATATATCTTTTATTTCAAAAACCATTTCACATTTCTTATCTGCAAATTTCCATTATCAATTTCATTCAAAGACGTATGATGTACACCTATCATCCATACGCTATACCAATCTGATCGCTTACTGGATCACACAATTTAACTTCCGAACTAGTATCGTCCACCCGGCTTCTTAGTGCGGACACAGACGTGGTTTCTTAATCAGAAACCATCATTCTCCTTGCATAGCCTAGCTGTGGTAGAGAATATCCATAATCAATCAACAATCCATATACAGGTTCACCGTTAAAAGTCGAGTGAAAAATCCCAACTCGGACCGATAAACTATCTCGAAATTTTGTGCTCAAATCCGGATCAAACCACTATTCGAATAGAATAATGTACGTACATCCACGTATCTATCCTCATTGGTTTATTTGCCAAAACAATTCCCTTTCTATTCACATTCACTTTAATTTTCATTCACTTATTTACAGTTGCTTCAATCCCATTTGGATTATCCTTTAATCCTTATCTCAATTGGGTAATTTAATCATAAACAGTTTGCACACTTATCGGCTTCAATTTAGAAAATAGCTTGAAATTTTTTTAAAATAGGTAAAGTAGTCGAAAAATAATTATTAGTTTGTAAAATAGCTGTAAAATAGTTAAATAACGATAAAATGGTTGGAAAATAGTCAAATAGTTATAAATAGTTAGATAATTACAAAATAGTTTAAAATAGTGATTAGTTATAAAATAGTTGAAAAACAGTAATTAGCTTATAAAACAGTTACAAATTAGTTAAATAATTCCAAAAGTGGTTATAAATTAAGTATAAGATAGTTTTGGGTTTAATAAGAAAGGTTGTATAATTAATAAATAACTTGGAAAAATAGATTTGTACTAAAACAATTTATTTTAAAAATAGTCTAGAGTCAAACTGTTCAATTCCCAGCCTCCATATCCAATCAACTAAATTTAAATTTTCACTTCCATTTAAATTGACTCAATTCCAATTAATTCATATCAAATCCAAGTTGAACTAATTCAATTCAAATTTCAAATTTGAACCATTCTAAATTATATAAATTCGAGTTAAATTTTAAATGTTGATTTAATCCTTTAAATCAAATCAACTTATATCTTTAAACCATTTAATTTTGAATCCAAATTCCGTTTTTAACCTATTTCAAGGTTCAAGTAATAACTCAAATCAACACAATATTAAAACAATTTATATTCACTAACAAATACGCGCTCATATCTATTAATACGCTCAAACTCATTCTAGAGTACTACGGACTATATTTAATAACTAATCCCCACTAGAGCCAAGGTTCTCGCTTAATCTTTCAGCTCTGATACCAACTGTAACGACCCGGAATTTTCGATCCCGAAAGTTCCAGATAGTTAGGAAAAACAAGAAAGAGATAGATGAATAAGAAGAGCAGAAACACCAACATCTCACATTCGCAGTGGATAAAATATAATAACAAATAATAATAGTTATGCAAAGGAAAACTGTACTTGTCAAATTTCACTTTAATATATCAGAGTTACAACATATATACATATACAGTCAACATGACTCAGATATATACAACAATATAATACAGAGGGAACTCTCCATACGTTCCTGTCATCCAGCCCGTCTCCTGAGCTCCAGAACGTCCATACCTGAGAACCTGTAATACTCGGTCTGACCCGGGCATTACATCAAAGTAACACCCGGGTCAGGCTGGAAACCAGCGTGAGTAAACCCATCTAACATAGAATACAAAGCATATAACTTATATAAAACCCGGGGTAACTCGCATCAATTTACAAATTCACAATTTGTTATAGACATCACTTATTTCACACATCAATTTTCTATGTACCAAAATTTAGATTAAGTAGTCCAATTCACTTAAATCATTTCATTCAACCTATTGATTTCACATATCAATATATAAAAATTCGAAGTGGTTTCGGATATTTTCTAATCCCCGACCCCGGTCTCTTCAAGTCTCATGTCATCCTAACCCAAGTTATCCAAATGAAATACACTTCAAACTATAAATACAAGATGTCCCTTTACACTACAATTCATCATTGATAGATAACCACAATATCCTGTCTGCCCAAACATATGATACTACAAAACATTTCATATCAGCGATATCAACTCATTCAAGGCATCCAATACCATTCAATCATCCATAAGCAAGCTTGATCACTTCCAAAATAAATTTAATCACTTCTAACTGAATTACTAACCTCAATCACTTAGATTCCTTCACTTGACATTAATTAATTTCAAATCAATTAATTAATCATCCTTTAATTATTCATCTTAAATAATCGCACTAGAATAATTTTATCTTTAATTAATTAAACAAATTAATTATTCATAATCAAAAACAGTAATTAATCTTTAATTACTTCACAAATTAATTAACGATAATTAATTACACTAATCCGTAGTTACTTATATTAATTAATTTCTCATAAATCACTTATTATTGATTAATTAATCTTAATTAATCAACCTTTAATTACATCATTAATTATATAAATTAATGATTTCAAGTTACATTTTAATTTATCCTAATCTAAATTAATTACATTAAGTAATAAATCATTAATTAAACCACAAATATTCATCACTGCTAATTAATCTCAACCAGTAATTAACTATCTTTTTATTTTCTTCATTAAATAAATTAATTACTCATTTTATAAAAGAAGTTTAAAGGAATTTAAAACAAAATTCATTTTTAAATTCGAATAAATTTAAAAATGCATTTTAACATTCAAGTTGTTAAAACAATTTAAATTTGAAAACTTTATTTGTTTAAAAACTCAAATTCACTAACTTGAATTCCAGATTTAACTTTGATTTAAAACTTTTTTTAAATCTCTACTTTACAATTTAACTTCAGTTTTTAAAAATCACTTTTATTTCTTTCCAATTCATTTTTATTTTTATTCTATAATTATTTCACTTCCAAAATTTACTCTTATATTTCTTCCAAAAAATCCATTACTAAATATTTTGATGACCCTGTGTACCTAAATATATTCAAGCAAACCATAGTATTCAATATTCCAATTATCAATATAATTCATCACAGAATATCAAATTTTCATAACAAAATATTAAACAATCTAAATAATTTTGAGGGATCCAGTTGGAGCCCCAACTTATTTCCCTGCATCTACAGACGTTAGCACAACATAAAATACCAATTCCACTTAGGGGTGGAATATCGCGGTATATGGGATTTATATAATATCATCCGCTATTATGCGACGCATAGGATCCCATCCGCTATATAATACGGGAAATCAATCACTCCAACATATATTGTATATTACTATATAATATACCACATCAAAACAATTCAACCATTCAACCAATTATTTAAATTCAACCATTTGAATTTAAATTAAACCTAGATGATTGAGATTAACTCACCTTTGATTTTTTTTGCAAATCCGATCCATCTCGACTTGTTACTCCATGATTTTAGACCTTGAACAAACAATTCATGATTTATTTCTATTTGAAATAATCGAACAACCCAATTATCCTTAATAATTTTATTTAAATCAAATAATAAAATATGCAACTAATTCTTTCTATAAAAAATCCTTTAGTAACTAAAAATAATTAAGCTGGTTAATTGAATAAATAAATCATCAAACCATTATTTATAAAATAATTGGTAATTAAAAAATATGTATTTATATAAATATACTTATATTCATATTATACCTTTTCGTAGAAGACAGTACAACAATTTCTTTATTGTGTGAAATTCCCTTCTTTAATATACACATACCTTACTGCAAAAATTCCTTTCCTAATACATATATAGCTAATTCAATTTTTTTAAACAGAACTGTTAAAATCCAGATTCCTGTATTTTTTCCCAAAATTACACACACACACACACACCTATTTATCACCAGCGGTAAATTCAATACGTATCTATAAGCATCAAATTAACCGATATCTTACTGTAACTCACCTCTATTGAGTTATATTTTTTCTTACCATGTCTATACATATATAAATTTAATTTAATTGAAAAAAAGAGGAAGTCGAATAACTTTTGCCTCACGAACCCTACGCCGAACTCCTACGCGAGCCATACCCAGCCTCCATCATCATGTGCACGACCCAAAGCCCACCTGAATCGGCCTCTCCCTTCCATAGCCCCGTGCGCGGCCTTCGATCGAACCCCTCAGCTACGTTGCGCCATCGCCAACAATGGTCTCAAGCAAAAGCCCAAGGCGCAGCGTCCCTCCTCGCTGCTATGACATCGCGAGGCTACTCGAAATCACGAAAAAAATCACGCTCTCTCCAATTAGCCAATCGAATTAGGTTTGAAATCCCCTTTCTTATTATTTATTCTTAAAAATGAATTTACTTTCGGCAATTCGAGCAAAGGACAAAAAAATGAGGGATTTTGATTTGTTTGACTTTTGATCTAAAGAAAAGGGGGGCTTGCCATTGAATTTGATAAGAAGGGCTTCGGCCATCTTTTTCTCTCGAATGCCTTTATATTTTTATCTATTTTGCCTTGAATTAAATTAGAGAGGAGTGCTGAGGATTTTAGAAATGAAGGGTTGCGTGTAAAAGTTTGCTTGCGTGTTGAATAGGGAAGGAATTTCGGCTGAAAGGAGATAGACTAGACAAATTTTATTACATTTATTTATTTTTATTTTGACTGGTCAACAAAGTATCAATTATTTTTAAATTTAAAATTTTCTCAAAACAGTAACTTAACATCTTGATCTCCTATCGAGGCATGCCGCTAGGTGTTTATAATATTATTCCCCTATTTAAAATGCAATGGAAAAGGTTTCGAGTCATAATTCGATCATATGGAGAAGATAGCGTTTTGAACCCAGTTATTATATTAAATTTTGATTTAAATTCAGTGCATTTACTTATCGAACGGCCAAACGATCACTCCAAACACTATGAAAATTGAAATCCAATAATAATACAATATTACGGATCCAATGGAACTAGTTTCGTTGAAATCCGAGACAGTGCCTCAAAAGGCTATTTTTAAAATATCAATTTAACTGAAAAAATTCCAAAACTTAACAAAACACTTTCGAATCAATTTTTTAACACTTTTACTATCTTCAGTATTCTCAATATAAATTTTACAAGCCTTTAAATTATTTTAAACAGGCTTAGAATTTCAGATTCAACAACTTACCTAATTCCAATTATTAAATTCAATATTTAAATTTTCCAGTAAATAGCGATATTTGAAATTCAAGTTAGAAACAAAGTTTTAAATTTGTAAAATCAATTAAATACCCCAATCTAAACGGTCCAAAATTATGGGTCGTCGCATATTATTCCATTGTTAGATTCTGATATTGTGTTCCTTCTTTCTTTTTCTATTTCCTTTTCTTTTTGTTTAACCCTAACAATTCATCATTCTGGCACTTCAGCGTTTTGCACATGAATGTATAAGTGCCGACATTAAGGGGCCAAAAAGGCAAGTCATTCCAATTACTCTGTTTAAAGGATTACTATAAAAAGGAGTTATTACATATAAGTAGGGTTTTGATAAATTTGGCTTATAAGTTGTGATTTATATATTGAAGAGAATAATTTGAGGATTTAAATTCGGTTGCTTTTGAAAAGAATTTCATATAACTTCTGGAAAAAGGGGGATATAATAGTATTACTTGGAAGTAATTCTTTTAGTATAAATATTAAAAAAATGTCAATTTAAGTAATGTGTATTTCTCTTTAGATAATTCAGGAAACGTCTCGGTTAGTTTTAGGGTAATTTAAATAATCTTCTAAGTGATGATCGGATGTTTGCTTATGCAAACATTGTGGTGCACTTAGTAAATTAGTTCATTTCTCATTGTGCGATCAAGATGAGTTTGAACTCGAGTGAACCAACTGAAAATTTTAGTAAATAAAGTGCTTAAGTTAATTTATATGTTTATAAGATACACACACACTATATATATATATATATATTCTATTATTAAATAGTTAGTGGAGCTTAGTATATAATTCTAAGGTTTCATGTTGTGTTGGTGTTAGGATATGGCGTTTAGAGCTATGTAGAAGATTTGTGGAGGAGGTCCTGCCTATTGCTTGTGCAGGCTAAGAGGCAGGGGATTTTTGACATTCTAATATCTGATAAGGAGAAAAAGCTAAGGGAGGAGCGACAAAGGATAAGGATGTTCTTTAGACAGGCCATGGCTAGGCATGGTATGGAGGTTCTTGGCATTTCAAGGGTAGAAGAGGAAGAGGAGCCTAAAGAAGGTTGTAAGCCTATGGAAGTGGAGCTAGAAGAAGAACCAATAGAGGAGACAGAGCCAGAAGTTGAGCTGGTAGAGGGGGAGGTGGACCAAGATGAGTGGTAGATGGGATTGGGAGGAGATATGGAGCATGCTAATCGTTGGTTCTCCGACGATGATGCTGAATCCATGGAGTTATCAAGTGTAACGACCCGCAAATTTTGTTAAATAAATGGTTTAATTTAATTAGATCTTTGTAATTAAATTTAAAAAGAAAAAACTTTATAATTTATAATGAAATAGAGTAAATTGTTGCATTTAGTTATAAAAATTGAAAATAATTAAGTAAAAGTAAGTATTGAATTAACCAATGCAATAATAACTTAAATGATATGTAATAAGGTTAATCGAAGTTAAATATTAACTATTTGAATGAAGTTACAATTAACGGAATTAATGTAAATGTTATACTAGGCAATAAATCAAATATAAGAAAAAAAGGTAAACATAGAATTAATAAATGAATCAATATATATTGAATGGTAATTGAATGCAATCATTGTTTAGTATTATAACATTGGTTTGGAAATGATTAAACTTGTAAGAATGTGATTGAGAGTTAATGATAACATAATATTATAAGTTACCTGTTTTGATGCAATTGGTATTGGAAATAAATTTTAATAAATGTTAGATTTATGTGAAATGTAATACAATGTTTAGGAGTTGTTAAAATTGGGCATATTAAGGTAATGAGTGGAAAAATAAGGTAAATAAGTTTATAGAGTAGTAATGAACTTAATAAAAAGAATTGAATTGAAACAAATCAATCCATTGAAATCCAATTTATAATAAGTGTAATTATTATAGAAATTGAAATTAAATTTTATGCAACTGAAACAAAGATAAAATGGGAAAATGTTAATGTATCAGGATATATATACCAATATAAATGGAACCTATGATGATAATATGATAATTAGTTGAATTAAAAGAATTGGAGTCAGGATTTATTTATTTATTGGAATTTAAAGTTAAATAATTGGATTTATTGCAAATAAGTATAATTAAATATTAAATTTTACGTTAGTTGAAATGAAGATGGAATATGAGAAAAATAATGTAATAGTTTTGAATCCAATGTTAAATCCATCTATTTGACAATAATGAGTGGAATAATTATTGATTGATTTAATTAAATGGAATTATTGGGAATTATATTTATAATTTATGAATTCAACAAATTGAGGTTAACACTGAAATTGATAGATTAATTAACTATAAACTGACGCCTAAATTTGTTAAATTAGTATGAATGATTTGGAAATATAAAAATGATAAGAATTGTCAATTTTAGAATTGAAATTGGAAATTGGATTTAATTAATCAATTATTAATTTATTTAATTAGTGTAAAATAGCAATTTTTGGCCACTGACTCAGATTTTGACGAAACCAGTTTCATTGGATCCGTAACGGTGTACTGTCGTAGGGTTTCCAGTTCCGTAACGATCAGACATGTCGTTTGATCGTATAAATGTGAAACGCCTTGAAATCGATGAAATAGAAATCAATTGAAATCTATTTGAAATGACTTGATTTTTGCATACCTTCTTCATATGATAGAATTTGGACCTGAAACCTTTTGCATTGCGTTTAAAATATTTTAAAATATCTATTTTGATATATGGGTTGGCCAATTTCGTTACGGAGTCAGAACAGGCTTTTTCGGGCCATTTTATTGTTCAACGCGTATATCCAATCGATCAGGTCCATTCTAATTTCAGCTTGCCTATATATACATTTTTATAAACCCTAGCATATTCCTTGTTTTCATTGTTCTGTACGTACCATTCAGCTGTCTCTCCTCCTCAATGGCAGACAATCAAATTCTAGATCCAATTGCAATTCAAGTGCAAATCAAAATTCTCAAACTCCACAAACTATACCATATTTTATATTGTCGGAAAGCTCCCGTAGAGCGCATCTCAATTTTGTGATTCGTTTTTCAATTTGATGCATCATTCATCCAGAAATTCAAGTTAAACCTCAATCATCCATAGGCTAGGGTTTTGATCTAACGGTGGATCTGCTTCCGATTGGCGGTCGGGTAGTGTCGTTGCGAAGGTTGTGACGAGCAGGTTTTATGGTCGTCGTCGTTCATTGCAGCTCGGTCAGGATTCGCCAAAAGTTGATAATGAATGGCCGAATTTCATTCTCAGCCTGGGAGATGGCGGCCGCGTCGTAGGGGACCGGTCGGAGGTCCATGCTGCGGCGGTGCATGGCCTTCAACGCGGCAGGCTCCGATCGTGTTCAAAGTTGCTCAGGCGGTGGCGCTAACCGATGGTCTTCAGCGGCTTAGACCTTGTCGCGAACGATATGAGAGTAGATAGGGTTTTGGAACAAAAAAAGCTAGCTGACGCGGCGTGATTTCATTGGTCCGTTCCTTTTATTTTTTTATTATTCTACTTTAATTTCAAATCCAAATTATTAATGTTATAACTCTCATAATTTTCATATACGTGATCCAATTCACGCGCGGTTTTCTCCGCTAGGTTCGTATTGGAATTCTAGACATTTTAGCGCTGGTCAGAACGAATTCTGAGATTGTTCAAATTTTGGGTTTAAATTGGATTTAAATTCAATTTAAATTCAAAAGGTGAGTGTTTTAACCCACTCACAACTTCTAAGAATTCTTATGTGTGTTAAATTAATTTTTGATGTGATTAGAAATTTATTTATTGCAGTTTGGCATATTTTTTGCATCATTCCAGTTACATTGAATTTATTGAATTAAATTGTTATTTAATTTATTATTGCATATAAACTACCAGTTTAATTGCGGTAATTTATTATCCATTCGATAATGAAGTTATTGTTGAATTGTATGATGATTGTGATAAATGGTTGAAGGTTGATATTGGATGAATGGATGTTGGATTTTATATTGTCATGAACAACAAGTTGTTATGCATTTTATTTCATTCGAGATTGCAGTTTGAAATGATATATAACCATATTTTTATTTTAAATTGCGGATTGAAATGATAAATATCTGTATCACTTGACCATAGGATAGAAATTTTTTATACAGACACCGCGGTCTATATATAAAAATATTTTGAAATGATTTCTATGGATTTATGATGAAATATATGATTTTATGAGATTTTGATTTGGATATAATAAATGTTATTCTATATATAGTTAAATTCTTGGTTTCAAGCTATGAATAAAATTGTTTAAAGTATAAATAAGTTTAATAATAAATTTTGATTTTATTAAAATATAATATGGATAAGTATTTACTTAAATTATATTTTAATATAGAGTATATACTGATTTATATAAATCAAGGTTGAGAAGATAGTTTTGAAATTAATTTGAGATTTTATTTAATTAAGAGTTATATTTAATAAGAATCCATTTGGAACTTATTGAAATTAAGATTTTAAAAGAATAAGGTTTTATAATTAAATTCGGGTTTAAGGTGATTTAAGTGAATATATCAAGTCTAAATAAATTGAGGAAATTTTAGTTATTGAAATTTGAAGTTTTATTTAAAGGATATTGGATTTATTAAGCAATTATTTCAAAACTATATAATAGTAAAGTAAATTTGGTATATATATGAATTATAAAATTTAGTTTGAAATATTGAATATTTAAGCTTTGAAATATATTGAATTTGAAATGATTTTTTTTGTGGATCAAAACTGTTTGAAATTGATATAATTTGGAATGGTCTATTTGAAAACCGAACTGAATTGAAATTTATGATTTGGGATTCGATTAAATTTAAAATTCAGAAATTCGGGTTGTTTTGGAATTGATTTGTGAAATTTAAGAAGCTAGTTTATTTTATAAAATATTTTAATATTTAAACCATATAAGGGGTGGAAGTTATGTTTCAAAGTTATAAATTTCAAAGTATTACGTTTTGGAAGTGTTATAGTTTTAAATCTTTTGTTTCGAAATTTTATAACTTCGAAATACTATGATTTTAAAATGATATCATATGGATTTAGTTTTTAAAATGAAAATAATATCGTATTTATATGCTTTTTAAATGAATATTATATCCTGATTTTGAAGTATAATTATTTTTAAATGACCGAGATGTAATAATAACATTTGATTGTTAAAGAGACCGGGATCGGAAGTTGTCATACTCTTTGCCAACTCTGAAATCCACTTTAACAACCGTGTACACGGTGGAGATTCCAGAATGAAGTGGGATGGTGGCGGTGTTTCCTTTGTTGTAAATACGTGGATCCGACTCTCGTGAGTTGGCATAAGGTGGCTAAAATAGGAGCGATTGATGTGCTAATGAGGTAGCACCTTTGATCGGACACATCCCTTCGATATTATACTTTGACTCTTGGATTGATTCGGTGGTCATTTTTGATTATTATTTGGGGGTCTGGCTCGAGGTGGGTGGTAGCTACGGCTATCCATTACCACCCGCCCAGAAGCGTAATTGGTGTATCTACCTAGGCATTGCCTAGTTGTGACATGTCACCTACCATAACGCGCCTTGTACGAGTTTGATTTTCTCCCGCGGACCGTGTGGTATCCTCTGGTGGCTTCCCGATCAGGAGCAACCATGATACTGGATGGACTACTGGGACTATTACGTGTTAAGGTGGAAAATGTAAAGCCATAACGCTATTTAAAAGTAAGTTTACTTTACTATAGACATTATTATAATAGCAAAATATTACTACATAGTAAATAGTTTAACGGATCATTAGGAGATGTGAATCCCGAGCATCTCTTAAGTTACTCCACCCACGTTTGACACTGGATGGGAGATGTTAGATCGCGTAAACATCTCTGAAGCCATTCCACTCATATTTTACCGTTAATTCAACTTACATAAGATCTTTTAGTTCCGTTTGTATTTATAAATTCTGGTTGGTGCATAGGATGCTATGACATCAATAGGGATTTCTAAGCACTTAATAGGACAGACCGACACAACATTTGTTTTGAATAAAGGTGAATGAAATAATTTTGCCTATTATATTTTCTATATATAAATAAATTTTTATAAATGATAGATATTAATATATTGCTTGTTAGGTAGTGTAATCTATAAATATTAGTAAAGTAATATTTGAAAATAAAATAAATGAAATTGAAAATTTAGGACCTAAGTTCCGGGATTTTTGAAAATCACTTTCAAAGGATTTTGGAATATAATAATATTATTTAGATGTTTTTCCGATATAAATATTTCAGTATGATTTGAATGAATTATTTTAAAGAAACTTTGAAAAGTGATAAGTTATGTACTCTCCTCTCTGTCGCTAGAAAATAATTTCGGTGATGAGTGCACGCATCATCGACATTCATTTTCGAGTTTCTAAGTGGGAAGGCCAGTGTAGTAGTTTTACTGCAGATTTATTTTGATAAACGAATATAAATTTCAATTTTTTTTAAATATAATCGGATATATAAATTGTACGTGTATACATCTATCTATTATTTCAAAATCATTTGAATTAAAACCAAAATTTTGTTCTTAAGTTTCCGTTAATTAATAGTCAATTATTTTAGTGAAATGGAATCTAACTAATTAATTATTAGAACTCTAAATGAAATAAGTTGAACTTGCGTAATTTTGAATTACATTCTTAAAAAGCATATATATATATAATGTAAAGTCCAGTTTTTCTGTACTCTTTGAATTGACAATAAACCGCACATGTCCAACTCAAATTGCACAAAAAGACGGATCTTTAAGGATAATAAAGAAAAATAGATAGAACATAATCTCACTCGAATGGGATAACATATAATATCGAACAAATATTTTTACAGCGGAAAACTTTTAAATACATATATCAGAGTCTAACCTAAATTCAACTTTGACAGTTATAAAACCTGCCCTTACAAATGCTGACATACATCAAACAAAATACACTAAGTACAGCGGATAATAGAATATGTTCATACGTCAACGAATATCTCCAGCTCTACTCTGGAAACTCCAACCGTCTTCGACTATCCTGAAACTACTCGGATCTAACCCGAGTATTGAATAAACCCGGATCAGGCTTGATAAACCAGCGTGAGAAAAACTCAATAATTAATGACAATGTCATATATCAGTCTTTGAATAAAATCCTTTGAATACAAAGAGTATCTCATAAGACCACGCCCACACATAAACACGGACGGGTTTCTACCTTATGATAAATAAAACACTTTTGTATCAAAAAGTTCAATATTACTTTTAATGACATTCTTTGAAAACATTTGCAAATAAACTTATTAATCTTAGCCGAAATTTTTACATAGATTAAATTCCAGCTAATAGGTTTACAATCAAGTTCGTTGGTTCTTATTGGAGATTGGATTTCCATACAAATGACCTGGCGCAGGTTCTACCTTCCGAAGTAGTACACCTCTAGATGGATGTCCCGAGGACCATCACAAAGGATCCTCTACCAACACAAGACAGGCCTACCTCTGTAACTAGATAGTACCGAATATGTCATCCCCCGGTCGTTACCGACCTTTAACCAAGCGCTCATTTTCTATACATCACATTAATATACATCCCAAACGTCATAGAGGGAAGAAATATATCTAGAAGGGGATGATCATACCCTACTTGGGAATGACCCACTTAGCCTTGCTGCATCTAATCCTATTTCGGTCGTTTCCAGTTTGATGAGGCTTGAGGCTACGATTACCTTTTCACAAAGCACATATCACAACTTTGAATGCCACATTGCCATTTATTTGGACTACTAATGTAACGACCCTGGATTTTTGACCCCGTTTATTTTAATATATATTTAGTTTAACTAGATAAAAAGTAGTTTGATCATATTAAAATGAATGTGATTTTGGGATTATTGCTATTTATTTATATAAACTATGTTTTAAAAAGGAGATTGATTTGGAACTTTGAAATAAGCATCTCAATAATATTTATAATAAAATTTATCTTATATATTTAAATTAAAAAGTTTTACATTTGCTAACATTTGATAAACATGTACATATGAATAATAATGTTTGAAATTTACAATCAAATTCCAGTAATATAAAATATAAATGTAACATATGAGTCAAACTTATGTATATAATTTGAATAAATTATAATTGGAAAATAAATATTACATATAAGTAAAACTTAAGAATATAATGTAAATTTTGATAATCAAAATATAAAATACAAATACAAATAAATAAGCAAGCAAATAATAAAATTTGTTCTTTTATATCTTCACATGTAATCCAAACTCAAAGTATAAAATGAAATAAAAACAATTTATAACATAATATAAGACAAGTGTTTATGCATAAACAATAAATATTTTCATAAACAAAACTTCACACTCGGAAACTAAATATCTATCTGCAAATGTACTTTTCATACAACAAAAATCTTTATACATAGTACAACATATTTTCATTCATAAGGCAAACATCTACCTGCAAGTATAAAATAGTATCTGACAATACATGTGAGTATAAATTAATTAGGCTAGAAGTAATAAAATAAATGTTTACATACAAAGTATAGCTTCATATACAAGCCAAGTCTAACTACAAAGAAAAATAAATGAATAAAACAAACAGTTTTCATACCAAACAAGATCTTTACATAATGTCTTCACACACAAGTTTTCACTTCAATATCATAAAACAAAATATGGGTTTTGTACGTATCAGCAAAACATTAAATACTTGTTATCATAACTAAGAACAAAATCATTAATTAGCATAACATTTTGTTCATGTAAGTACTATAGCCGAAATTCTTGCAATAAATTCTTTCTGCATAATACATTCTTAGACAATAAAAAGAAAGAATGATAATACAAATAGAAGCTGTCTAGATCAACCTATAATTAATCAGCTACTTCTCTATATCTATCCACCTATATTATGTTTATATATAAAACTGAACTAAACCTACAAACAAACCTGAGAAACATTGTTTTCTTTGCAAACATAAATTGATTCAGAAACAGGAAAAACAAAGAAAAGAAACAGAGGAAAGAAAAGAAGAGAGTTTCAGGGAATTTCTTTCTGCTCAAGCTTGTTTTAGTGAGTAAACTTAAATTTCCAAGCTTAAGTTAATTTAAATCATTAGAATAATTCATGGAATATTTATATCTGTATTGTATGTGCTTTATTTTCTTATGAATGTGCGATTTTATACAAGTTGTTCTTGGAATTTTGAGTATTCTGTTTCTCTACTGTGTGTTGTAGGGTTGGAAACAATAAAACCTTAAATTATTTCCATTTGATTATGGTAAAGTTTAAACTTTCCAACAAAACATGTTGCTTGATCTTCAATAAGGTTTCATTTAAACCTGTTTCAAATATATTTGTAATATTTACTTCTGGAAAACCCTGCTTTCAGTCAACAAGAAACAAAATTGGTAAAACTCGATCGTTAGGAAAACCTAATTCAAATCTATGTCTTGAATACTTATTAAGATTCATGATTTTTAAAACAAAAGGGAGGGTTTATGGAATGGTATTTGATGAACAGTTCGAAATTTAATAAAAATTGCTCTTGCACAAATTTAAGATGATTGATTCAATCTAAATTGTTGAAATTTGTTATGAAGGTAGTTCGAACATCTAAGATGATGGGAAAAATACTGAATTATTTTTCAGATTCTAGAATTTGTCAAATGAAGGAAAATTAGGGCTTGTGTTCAAAATTTTTTTCATGACTGTAAAATAGTGATATCGGCCTCATCGCGTGATCGAGTTGATCGCGACTCTGATGGGTGTTAGGAGAGGTTGTGGACGAGGCATAGGTGAAGCATCTTCGCCTCCGATGGTCAGTGGTGGTGGGGGGCGAAGCAATGTCTTGGGGTAGTTCGAGTTTTGTATGAGCTTCAGGTGTTTTTTCGATTTCAATCTGTTCGTGGCAATTTGAGTTTTTTTTCGTGTGATGGGTTGATTCGTGGTCTGTTGAAGGTGTTGGGGCTGCCTGAGGCGCGCCAAACCACCGTGCACGTGCACGGTGGCGTTGTGGTGGGATGCTGTGTCGGTGATGAACGTGAAGGGGGCCTGCTTCATGGCGTGCTCGAGTGAAGATGGATTTGTCTTCGGGTTTCCCTGTCATTTGCATGGAGTTCCCAGATGTTTGACTTTTAATTTGGTTTTAACATACAGCAATTTTTTTTTTAAAAAAAAAAAAAGAGGGAGAAGAAGATGGCATACAGGAGGACTCGAGTGATTCTAGGGGATAACTCGAAGTGGCGCACGAGATTGAATAGGGGAGGTCTCGGGTTGACTAATTACAATTTTGCATTAGTATTGAAGATGATTAAAATTTGGTTTCCATAAATTTTATAGCACTGTGAAGGCTTTGGATTCAAGTCGTGATGATTTAATTAATGCGTAACAGTGTTTTTAAAATACCTAAATATTATTTTAATTAAGCACTTAATCTCAGTTAAGAATAAGATAATTAACATTTAAGTGGTGTAAATAATAATAAATTGACATTCAAGTTAAGAAAATTTTTCTTATTATCTGTTAATTGAGATGAATCATTGATATTAATTAATTATTTTTGAAAAGTGGTTGAGAGTAATTACTTTATAATCAGAGATCGAGTTATAATTAAGAAAAGGGGATAAATATGAAATTAATTGCTTAAAGTAAATTTATGAATGATTAATACTTAATTAGTCGAGTAATTTAATTAATAATAAATAAATGGTCAAGTAAGTAATTAGCAGTAGTTAAATGGGAAATTAAGTTTGATTAATAATTAAGACTGTTAATTCAATAATTAATTTAAGTAATAGCTGGATTAAGAAGTAATTAAGTAATTGATAGTGTGAAATAAATAATTATGAAATTAAGATTTAATAGTTGATTAAGAAATCATTAATTAGATGATTTGAAATGAAATAGGTAATTAATTGTTAATTAATGATTAATTAAATAGAGTTAAGTGATTAACTCTCAGGTAATTAATTCTAAATTGAATTAATTACAAATAAGATTTAAGGGTAATTGCTGATGAACTGTTGTGTTAAATATCTGATTGTGATATTTATGTGATGATATTCTGTGATGCTCTATGATATGTTATGTTATATCTATGATGCTTGTATATGTTTTATCTGTGATAAATGCTATGTTAATTCAATTGATGAATTTAAATTATTTAAAACTGTTTAAGTTAAATTGACAACTTGGCCCTTAAAATGGCGTTTGGATTCGATGAGACCGGGATCGGAAGAATCAATTTTGATTCTCTGAAAACCACATCGATCCAATTTAAACGTTAGGTCATAAATCCTGAAATGAAGATCGAGATGGTGTATTCAGAATGCAAGGGTTATCGTCGTTAACTCTGAGGGTGATTCCAAAATGAGTGTGACGAGATAATGCCTTCGGTTTCGTTCGAACCCGCAACGAACTTGTATGGATTGACGATCAGAATTCTAATAATAATGCTCAATAAAGGTAATTGTAGCCTCAAGCCTCATCAACCGGGAATGGCTAAAACCGGGGAGATGCGGAAAGGTTAGGTGGGTCATGCCCAAGCAGGACAAGATATTTCCCCTGTCTAGATGTCCCTTTTTATTCGGCTTAGTGGGTGGTTGGTCGCGCCAACCACGGGGTTTATCTTGTTCGGGACTGTTCAGTAAGGAATGGTTCCGGCCTTGTGTTGCAGGGGGTCGGGAGTGATCCTCGGTACGGTGATCTAGGCCCCGTACTGTGACGGGTGGTACCCCAGTAGCCCTTCCATTGTTTGAAATCCATTTTTCCCTACGAGACCCTACGGTTTTGATTTGTATTACCCACTTTTGTGGCTAGTAGCTGGAATTTAATGAATGTAACAATTTCGGCTATTTTCTATTTACTTGAAAACCCTAGACACTATTATAATATCACTGGGTTTCCTATGAAATGTTTTGGTTAGCGTAAGGTAAAAACTTACCCGTATTTATTTATGGGGAGTCTTATGTGATACCTTTAGTTTCAAATGTTTTTCAAAGTTAAACAACTTTAAACCGTTTACTCATACCAGACCCATGTCTGACCCGGAGTTTATATTTTTTTTTCATAAACTCTTGGGTACTCAAATTTTTATGAGTAGCCAAGTGATAGGTCTCGGACTTGATTTCTAGAGGAGCTTGGAGCAGGAGTTTCCAGACGTATGTAGATATCTATCTAGTTCCGCTGTGTCTGTAGTTGTTGTGAATTGTATCTCTGATGAATATAGTGTTAGCTGTATGTATGATTGTCATATGTATAATACTGATATATGTAAAACTATGAAATATTTATGTGATATATTATATTTTATTCCGTTCCACTGTGAGATTCTGATGTTGTTAGTCTTTCTTTCTCTTTCTTTTCTATTTCTATCCCTTTCTTTCTTAATGATGATACGTCTTTCTGGTTGTAGAAGGGCGGGTCGTCAGAGTTGGTATCAGAGCATAGGTTGGTGATAACCTTGGCTCTGGTAGGAATTACTCATAGAATAGAGTTTGTAGAAATCTAGAATGAGTTTTAATGTATTAATAGATATGAGCGCGTACTTGTTAGTGAATATAAAATTGTTTTTATATTATGTTGACTTATCTGTTGAGTGTTTATAGATTCTGGTCGGTGTGTGGGACGCCATTTCATCGATAGGGATTTCTAAACTCTTAAACAAGGTAGGCCGACACAGTATTGTTTTTAAAGTAGGGTAAATGAAATAATTTTACCCAAAATTATATTTTGATATAAAAAAATATTTTTCTGAAATAACTGTATATACTTGGATGTTTGATTGTTAATAGTACAATCAAATAAAAATTTAAATGTGAGTGGTTTATAACCAAATAAAATTATTTAAGAATGATTTACCAAATATAATTATTTAAGAATGATTTTAAATAAAAAGCAATATAACTAAAATTTGATTAAACTGAATTTAAGTCCCGGGAATTCGGAAGGTGTTTAAATGAATTTAAACAATGGGATTTGGGAATTTAAAATCTTGGGAATGTTTGAAATGTTTTTTCAAAGATTTGAAGGCAATAATGGAATATTGTTTTGGAAAATATGGTTGAATGAAAATTGTCTTGGGAAAAATTTATGGAAGTGAGGAAGCATTGAACTCACTTCAGTCGTTGGAAAATAATCCCGATGATGATGGCCACATCATCAGTATTCATTTTTGAGTTTCTAAAGTGATGGATTGCTACCAGGATAGTTGGACATGATATTTAGAGTTGTTAGGTATACAAGTTGTTTTAAAATTTCAAGGGGAAATTTGTTTTGGTAAAAACAAGTGTTTGGAATTTGGAAATTTCATTTGATATACCAAGTGGGTATGTGTAGTTATCATTTCAAAATAGTTTTGGAAATGAAAACCGGGCATTTGAATTCTAAGAATTCTAATTAATAATGTGAAAGGTTTGAATAAATAAACTATTGGATTTATAAAGTAAAGTTGATATTAATAAGAAGAAATCGGGGATTGTAATCCCAGAATTAAAATTTAATTGAAGTAAACGAAAATAAGAGAACATATTGGAGTTTAACCTAAGATAAGTCAAATGGAACTGAAGTTCAAAATGAACTTATTTGGATATTAAATTTAAAGGTAAAATGATTGAAATTTGAGGTGAAAATTTATACCCTAGTGTTATATATAATCTGAATTTGTGATTATAAGATAAAATGACCCAAATAAGTAATATAAACTTTTAAGTAAACAAATAAGTTTTGAGCTCATATATTGAGAAATAAATATAAAGAATGGTAAGTAGCTAAATTTAACTGAAGTTGAGTGGAAATAAAATTGAATTTAAATGAATTCAATCGAGTTATAAGTATATTGAATAGAATAAAATTCTTATGTAAATAAGTAAATGTAAACCGAAGTAAGTATTGAATTGAATTAGAATAGAATTAGTGTGAGTTGTGAACAAATCTAATTCGAGCATCAATTAAATGACTTTATTATAAACTCAATAATAAATTTTTCATGTAAATTTAAGAGTAGATAAAAGAATAAACTAACCAGTAAATAATTGGGATTTGATTAAATGGAAATCAAATCAAAGATTTAAATGAAAAATTGGTGAAATAGAGTAAACTTAAGTCATTGGGTGGAACAGTTTGAAGAAAATAAATGACCTAAGTAAATTGTGAGATGGTTATTTAAAGCATTGGTTGTCGAATTTAATAAAATGATTTGGAATCAAACCTGATTGAAATGAAAGAAAATGTAATGAAAAGATTGTGAATAAATTAAATGTGGTGGAGTCAAGTGTAAAATTGAGATGGAATCAATTTAAAATGGTCATAAAGCATAAGTGATTATTTATTCACAATGATATTGTTAAATTGCATAAGGAAATGGGTTGTTACATTAAATGGGTTGTTTGAAGTAAATGAGAATTAGATAAAATTCTATGAATTATTGGAAGCAAAATAAGATGATTTTGAATATGAGTTTGTTTTGCTCAAATGGATTTTATGTCTAAGCAAGTAAGTTGTAAATCACTTAAACTAAAGAGAACAATTTGAGAATTGGTTAAAATTAAGTGTGATAAGGATTGAAACCTTACATATGTGCTTAAGAAAATATGTAATGGAGACTCTATCAAAAACTTTTCAGAATTTGAAAACTAAAAAAAAATTTAGCAACAAAACAATTTCAAAATTGAAAAAAAATAAATTAGTGGATGAAATTAATTTACAATAATGATAGAAATCAGTTATAAATGAAAAATAGTCAATAAAATTAAATTTTCAGAGTTAAGGAAAATTTGAATTCACATAGAATTAGAAATTCAAATTGGAAATAAGTAGAATAAGAAGATATAAAGCTTAAAGTGGCGGGGTAATAATGTGAGAGGTATATAATGCTTAAAATTAAACTTAAGAAATGAAGAGTGAAATCTTAAGTAAAATTGATACTGAGAAAATTATTCCAAGTGGATAGAAATCAAAATAATGCGAATAAAAGAAAATTGATATGGCTGATAATCAATGGATATTAATACGTAGGATGAACGTATATTATTTTATTCGCATGACAATTTGGTCCCGATTCGAGCATAGAATTTCGAGATAGTTATATCGATCCGAGTTAGGATTTTTCACTCGATTTTCGACGACGAACCATGGATTAGGATTTTGATCGATTCTGGAAATTCTCTATCATAGTTGTGACTATGCAAGGAGAATGACAGTTCTGATCAGGAAACCAGTTCGGAGTCCGTACTAAGAAGTCGGGTGCACGATACTAGTTCGGAAATGAAATTGTGTAATCGAGCGAGCGATTGGATTTGATATTGCGTACGAATAGTATATGTACATCGTACGGGCTTGGTTGAATAAATATTGAGATTCTGTAAAGAAGTCAATAAAATTTGGAAAGAATTGATACTGTAGATTTCAGTATTGAATTGCTAGAATGGGTGTCTAGAATTTATTGTGTATATTCCATATATCCCATTAGAGGAATTTGTTTATGATTCATCATTAGTTGTTTAACCAGCAATTCAAGAATTTGGAAATTGAACCGAATTTAACTATGGACAGGAATCCGGTTCGGGTTGTGGATCATCAAGAGACAAACTCTCGATAATTTTAGGGAAATTTATCCAGATTTGTGTTCGGATAACTAGTGTTGTTAATTAGGATAGACTGTTTGGTTGTTTGCTAATGTATGTATGGTATCTATGTTGAATGGTGGTAAAACAGCTTTTAAATTATCTTTGTTTAAAATTTTGGGGACGAAATTCTTTTAAGGGGGGAGGAATGTAAGGACCCTGGATTTTTGACCCCGTTTATTTTAAGATATATTTAGTTTAACTAAATAAAAAGTAGTTTGATCATATTAAAATGAATGTGATTTTGGGATTATTGCTATTTATTTATATAAACTGTATTTTAAAAAGGAGATTGATTTGAAACTTTGAAATAAGCATCTCAATAATATTTATAATAAAATTTATCTTATATATTTAAATTAAAAAGTTTTACATTTGCTAACATTTGATAAACATCTACATATGAATAATAATGTTTGAAATTTACAATCAAATTCCAGTAATATAAAATGTAAATGTAACATATGAGTCAAACTTATGTATATAATTTGAATAAATTATAATTGGAAAATAAGTATTACATATAAGTAAAACTTAAGAATATAATGTAAATTTTGATAATCAAAATATAAAATACAAATATAAATAAATAAGCAAGCAAATAATAAAATTTGTTCTTTTATATCTTCGCATGTAATCCAAACTCAAAGTATAAAATGAAATAAAAACAATTTATAACATAATATAAGACAAGTGTTTATACATAAACAATAAATATTTTCATAAACAAAACTTCACACTTTAAAACTAAATATCTATCTGCAAATGTACTTTTTATACAACAAAAATCTTTATACATAGTACAATATATTTTCATTCATAAGGCAAACATCTACCTGCAAGTATAAAATAGTATCTGACAATACATGTGAGTATAAATTAATTAGTCTAGAAGTAATAAAGTAAATGTTTACATACAAAGTATAGCTTCATATACAAGCCAGGTCTAACAACAAAGAAAATTAAACAAATAAAACAAATAGTTTTCATACCAAACAAGATCTTTACACAATGTCTTCACACGCAAGTTTTCACTTCAATATCATAAAACAAAATCTGGGTTTTGTACTTATCAGCAAAACATTAAATACTTGTTATCATAATTAAGAACAAAAGCATTAATTAGCATAACATTTTGTTCATGTAAGTACTATAGCCGAAATTCTTGCAATAAATTCTTTCTGCAGAATACATTCTTAGCCAATAAAAAGAAAGAATGATAATACAAATAGAAGCTGTCTAGATCAACCTATAATTATTCAGAAACTTCTCTATATCTATCCACCTATATTATGTTCATATATAAAACTGAACTAAACCTACAAACAAACCTGAGAAACACTGTTTGCTCTGCAAACATAAATTATTTCAGAAACAGGAAAAACAAAGAAAAGAAACATAGGAAAGAAAAGAAGAGAGTTTCAGGAAATTTCTTTCTGCTCAAGCTTGTTTTAGTGAGTAAACTTAAATTTCCGAGCTTAAGTTAATTTAAATCAGTAGAATAATTCATGGAATATTTATATCTGTATTGTATGTGCTTTATTTTCTTATGAATCTGCGATTTTATACAAGCTGTTCTTGGAATTTTGAGTATTCTGTTTCTCTACTGTGTGTTATAGGGTTGGAAAAAATTAAACCTTAAATTATTTCAATTTGATTATGGTAAAGTTTAAACTTTCTAACAAAACTTGTTGCTTGATCTTCAATCAGGTTTCATTTAGACCTGTTTCAAATATATTTGTAATATTTACTTCTGGAAAACCCTTCTTTCAGTCAACAAGAAACAAAATTGGTAATACTTGATTGTTAGGAAAAGCTAATTCAAATCTATGTCTTGAATACTTATTAAGATTCATGATTTTTAAAACAAAAAGGAGGGTTTATGGAATGGTATTTGATGAACAGTTCGAAATTTAATAAAAATTGCTCTTGCACAAATTTAAGGTGATTGATTCAATCTAAATTATTGAAATTTGTTATGAAGGTAGTTCGAACATCTAAGATGATGGGAAAATACTGAATTGTTTTTCAGACTCTAGAATTTGTCGAATGAAGGAAAATTAGGGCTTGTGTTCAAATTTTTTTTCATGACTTTAAAATAGTGATATCGGCCTCATCGCGTGATCAAGTTGATTGCGACTCTGAGGGGTGTTAGGAGAGGTTGTGGATGAGGCATAGGTGAAGCATCTTCGCCTCTGATGGTCAGTGGTGGTGAGGGGCGAAGCAATGTCTTGGGGTAGTTCGAGTTTTGCATGAGCTTCAGGTGTTTTTTCGATTTCGATCCGTTCGTGGCAATTTGAGTTTTTTTTTCGTGTGATGGGTTGTTTCGTGGTCTGTTGAAGATGTTAGAGGCAGCCTGAGGCGCGCCGAACCACCGTGCACGTGCACGGTGGCTTTGGGGTGGGATGCCGTGTCGCCGATGAACGTGAAGGGGGCCTGCTTCGTGGCGTGCTCGAGTGAAGATGGATTTGTCTTCGGGTTTCCCTGTCATTCGCATGGAGTTCCCAGATGTTTGACTTTTAATTTGGTTTTAACATACAGCAAATTGTTTTTTTTTTTAAAAAAAGAGGGAGAAGAAGATGGCGTACAGGAGGACTCGAGCGATTGTAGGGGATAACTCGAAGTGGCGCACGAGATTGAATAGGGGAGGTCTCGGGTTGACTAATTACAGTTTTGCATTAGTATCGAAGATGATTAAAATTTGGTGTCCATAAATTTTATAGCACTGTGAAGGCTTTGGATTCAAGTCGTGATGATTTAATTAATACGTAACAGTGTTTTTAAAATACATAAATATTATTTTAATTAAGCACTTAATCTCAGTTAAGAATAAGATAATTAACATTTAAGTGGTGTAAATAATAATAAATTGACTTTCAAGTTAAGAAAAATTTTCTTATTAAATGTTAATTAAGATGAATCATCGATATTAATTAATTATTTTTGAAAAGTGGTTGAGAGTAATTACTTTATAATCAGAGATCGAGTTATAATTAAGAAAAGGGGATAAATATGAAATTAATTGCTTAAAGTAAATTTATGAATGATTAATACTTAATTAGTCGAGTAATTTAATTAATAATAAATAAATGGTCAAGTAAGTAATTAGCAGTAGTTAAATGGGTAATTAAGTTTGATTAATAATTAAGACTGTTAATTTAATAATTAATTTAAGTAATAGTTGGATTAAGAAGTAATTAAGTAATTGATAGTGTGAAATAAATAATTATGAAATTAAGATTTAATAGTTGATTAAGAAATCATTAATTAGATGATTTGAAATGAAATAGGTAATTAATTGTTAATTAATGATTAATTAAATAGAGTTAAGTGATTAACTCTCAGGTAATTAATTCTAAATTGAATTAATTACAAATAAGATATAAGGGTAATTGCTTATGAACTGTTGTGTTAAATATCTGATTGTTATATTTATGTGATGATATTCTGTGATGCTCTGTGATATGTTATGTTATATCTATGATGCTTGTATATGTTTTATCTGTGATAAATGCTATGTTAATTCAATTGATGAATTTAAATTATTTAAAACTGTTTAAGTTAAATTAACAACTTGGCCCTTAAAATGGCGTTTCGATTCGATGAGACCGGGATCGGAAGAATAAATTTTGATTCTCCGAAAACCACATCGATCGAATTTAAACTTTAGGTAGTAAATCCTGAAATGAAGATCGAGATGGTGTATTCAGAATGCAAGGGTTATCGTCGTTAACTCTGAGGGTGATTCCAAAATGAGTGTGACGAGATAATTCCTTCGGTTTCGTTCGAACCCGGAACGAACTTGTATGGATTGAATGCTTTCAGCACATCGTCAGGCGTACGATGGGCATTTTAAGAATAATGCTCAATAAAGGTAATTGTAGCCTCAAGCCTCATCAACCGGGAATGGCTAAAACAAGGGAGATGTAGCAAGGTTAGGTGGGTCATGCCCAAGCAGGACAAGATATTTCCCTGTCTAGATGTCCCTTTTTATTCGGCTTAGTGGGTGGTTAGTCGCGCCAACCACGGGGTTTATCTTGTTCGGGACTGTTCAGTAAGGAATGGTTCCGGCCTTGTGTTGCAGGGGGTCGGGAGTGATCCTCGGTACGGTGATCTAGGCCCCGTACTGTGACGGGCGGTACCCCAGTAGCCCTGCCATTGTTGGAAATCCATTTTTCCCTATGAGACCCTACGGTTTTTGATTTGTATTACCCATTTTTGTGGCTAGTAGCTGGAATTTAATGAATGTAACAATTTCGGCTATTTTCTATTTACTTGAAAACCCTAGACACTATTATAATATCACTGGGTTTCCTATGAAATGTTTTGGTTAGCGTAAGGTAAAAACTTACCCGTATTTATTTGTGGGGAGTCTTACGTGATACCTTTATTTTCAAATGTTTTTCAAAGTTAAACAACTTTAAACCGTTTACTCATACCAGACCCATGTCTGACCCGGAGTTTATATTTTGTTTTTCATAAACTCTTGGGTACTCAAATTTTTATGAGTAGCCAAGTAATAGGTCTCGGACTTGATTTCTGGAGGAGCTTGGAGCAGGAGATTCCAGACGTATGTAGATATCCATCTAGTTCCGCTGTGTCTGTAGTTGTTGTGAATTGTATCTCTGATGAATATAGTGTTAGTTGTATGTATGATTGTCATATGTATAATACTGATATATGTAAAACTATGAAATATTTATGTGATATATTATATTTTATTCCGTTCCACTGTGAGATTCTGATGTTGTTAGTCTTTCTTTCTCTTTCTTTTCTATTTCTATCCCTTTCTTTCTTAATGATGATACGTCTTTCTGGTTGTAGAAGGGCGGGTCGTCAGAGTTGGTATCAGAGCGTAGGTTGGTGATAACCTTGGCTCTGGTAGGAATTACTCATAGAATAGAGTTTGTAGAACTCTAGAATGAGTTTGAATGTATTAATAGATATGACCGCGTACTTGTTAGTGAAATAAAATTGTTTATATTGTGTTGACTTATCTGTTGAGTGTTTATAGATTCTGGTCGGTGTGTGGGACGCCATTTCATCGATAGGGATTTCTAAACTCTTAAAAAAGGTAGGCCGACACAGTATTGTTTTTAAAGTAGGGTAAATGAAATAATTTTACCCAAAATTATAATTTGATATAAAAAAAATATTTTTCTGAAATAACTATATATACTTGGATGTTTGATTGTTAATAGTACAATCAAATAAAAATTTAAATGTGAGTGGTTTATAACCAAATAAAATTATTTAAGAATGATTTACCAAATATAATTATTTAAGAATGATTTTAAATAAAAAGGAATATAACTAAAATTTGATTAAACAGAATTTAATTCTCGGGAATTTGGAAGGTGTTTAAATGAATTTAAACAATGGGATTTGGGAATTTAAAATCTTGGGAATGTTTGTAACGACCCAGGATTTTTAGTAATTTAAATTTGAATATTTAATTAATTTTAAATATTTATAAGTGAAATTTATAAGTCGAATAAATTTTATTTCGAATAATTGGATTTAATTGGATAATTAAATCAATAATTTAATATGTTAAATTATGGAAATAACAGAAAATTGAGTTAAATACGATTGAAAATGATTTGTAAAATTTTATTTTATCATATTGAAGTTAGAATGATATTTTAGAACTTTTAAATTTGAATTAAAAGTTAATTTGTGAAAATTGAATATTTTAATATTAAATCGACTAGTGAAATTAGCCAATTTTTGAACAGTCTTAGAATTGAACGAAACCAGTTCCATTGGATCCGTAATAGTTAGTTATTATCGGATTTTAATTTTCGTGTCAATCGGAGTTATCGTTTGATCGTGGCAGCTCGAAACGCATCGAATTATTTTTAATTTTAATTTGGCGAGTTAAAATAGCCATTTTTCAAACAGTCTCGGATTTCAATGAAACTAGTTTCATCGGATCCGTAATGTGATATTATTGCAAGGTTTCAAATTTCGTGTCAATTGGATTTACCGTTTGTCCGGTACAAATTAAAACACCTAGAAAATTGTTTAAATCGGTTTAATTTAAATCGATCGTTTATTGCCATATCTCGCACAGATTTCCAAATTAGCTTTCGAAACCTGTTCCATTATGTCTGGAACGCGGGGTAAACCCTAGAAATGCTGGTTACGGCGCGTGAATCGGAGTTCGGAATTCCTGAATGAGTAGTGTTTGTTTTTTCTCTATAAATAGCCCCTTCACTCAAGGAAAAAAAAAAAACTAAACCCTAATAACCCTAGCCGCCACCCTAACATTGAAAGGCCAGAATTTTCCCTCCTTCCTCCCTCGATTACTCCAAATCCGTCGACAATTAGGCAAAAGTTTCAACTAGTAAATTGTAGATCTCCTCGAGTACGTGATATCCAACGGTTATGATCGTCAATGGCATGACGAATTGGCGGCAAATCGAGGTGGAAGGGGGCTGGTTGCGCACGCGTTTTCTGATGATAGGGGGGCCGAGCTCCTTGCTCCTCTGGCCGAGTATGGCTCTTGCGAAGGGGGTCGGGATGGTGAGGGTTTGATGAAGTTTAGTCGAGTATAGGCGGAGCAAATCGAAACCCTAGTTTATGTTCATGGGTTTGTATGTGCGTGTTTGTTACCTGTAGAAGAATTCGTGAATGAAGAAGAAAAGGGGGGGGGGGGTTGTGCGCAAGGCGTGGATTCAGAGCATGGAGATCCTACGGCTATGGATAGTTAGGTTATAAATTAATTAAAAGTTGTTGTAATTTATTATATAAAAAATCGTGTAACTTCAAATATTCATATCTTTTTCATACAAGGTCGAAAACGCGCGAAACAGGAAGCGTTGGAATCGTATGGATGAGCACTACACGATGAAATTGGATTGGAGTCGTTTGGAGTTAGTGAGAATTTTGGGTAAAATTAAACGTCCGTTTAATTTTATTCGAAATAAATCGCTAAAACGTAATTGAAATCAAGGTGAGAACTTCTCACTCAATCGAATCAGTTTCGATTTTTATTCTAAATAGTTAGATTTAAAATATTTGAATGCATGTTGAATGATGATTTTTATCTATTGATTGTTAAAATAGACATTATGCGCCGTTAGTAAGCGGATGTTATTTATTAAAAACATATACCGCGAATATTTCATAAACAGTGAAATTGGTATTATATATAATAGCAATATATATATATTGGCATATGTATATATTGGAGTTATTGATTTCCCGCATTTGTATAGCGGATGAGACCCTATTGCGCCGTCTATCAAGCGAATAATATTTTAAATCCCATATACCGCGATAATTTTGTACTGGAGCGGAATTGGTATTGTGCTAATGTTTGTGGATGCAGGAAAACAGGTTGGAGGGATCCAACTGGATTCCTCAACAGTATTTATTTGATTTCAGATATTTTGATATTTGATGGATTATCATATCGATATATGATATCGTTGTAGTCGTGATTGACTATTTGGTATGTAGCATCATTGGACCAAATTTTGGAATTTTAAAAGGATTTCAAAGTGATTTTTGAAAGTATACGTTTATAAAATATTTTTGGAATTGATTTATTTTAAATAAATAAAAGTTTTAATTTTAATGTTACAAAAATTATGATATTTTTGAGAAATATAGTTAAATGTTGATTTTTGAAAATATGGGGCTAATGATTTTATAAAATAGTTAAATTGGGATTTTAGAATTTATTGTGAAAAGTTTAAATATAGGATTTATGAAATTTAATTATTTTATAAATCAGAATGATGAAATTATAAAGGAGATTAAAGATGTTTTAAAAGAATAATATAAATTGATTTTATAAAGGATTTATAAATTGATATTTATAAATTAAAATATTAGAATTATAAAACGAGTTTTTATAAGTGTTTGAATGAAGTGAAAATGGATTGCATAAGTGAATGGAATTTATAAAATTATAAATGGTGAAGTTATAAATGGAATTTTATAAGCAGTAGGTTTATAAAATTTGAAAAGTTAGTTGAAGAATGGATTTTTGATAAATAAATGAATCTTATAAGTTATAAGATTTATAATTTAGAAAGTCTTAAAAGGAACGATTTTGTAAAATAATCGTTTTATAAGTATTTAACTTATAATATGGACTTTTGGTTCATAATTGAGATATAAAGTGAATAGGTTAATAAAGGAAATTTATAAAGAAAGATGTTATAAAATAAATAGAAATAGAATTTATAAACGTTGTTTTATAAATTCGTAATGACTTATTTTGACAAGTAAATTGTTATAACTTATTTATGGAGTTATATTCACGTTTTTAACTGTGAATAATCCTTTAAAATAAAAGGTATAGAAATGATGAAATTGTTAACGTAGTTTATTCAAGTTTTTGAATAGTGAATAATATGTTAAAGAAAATGTTTAGGATGTGATATTTTAAACAGAATTAAAACGATCTAACGATGTTTTAAATATGTTTAGATTCGAAACCATAGATTTCAACATTTATTGTTGAAATAGACGTTTTCGAGAAATAAAAGGAAATGGTGGACTATAACACTGTTGTTATAGTAAATGATTTCCGAAAGGAAATGTTTTGTATAGTATTGGGATTTATATATCTATTTTAATTTCGAATCCCTATACTAGTGATTTTGGGTTGTCGTAACAATGTTTTACGTAACATTCGTTTTGGCCCAAATAAATATGTTTAAGAGAATGATTTCCTTAAAAAATGAAATATATACTTAATCTCGATTTAAGTATACTGAATATTTTCCAAAGGTTAAAAATAAATAAAATTTGTGAATTACTTATGAATAAATAAGTATGGAAATGTTTTCCAATGTGAAATGAAACGTTTTGAGAATTTATCCTTTTGAAGATAAATTGAAAATGGATAGTTGAAATCGTATATGCATGGATATTGTGAAATATAAATTCACTAAGGAATTTATAAAAGAAAGTGGAATTTGTTAAAAATAAATATTGATTTATTTTTGAAGTGTGAAAATTATATATCTGGTAAAGATATCTTTTGGAAAATAAATAATTTGGAAATTATTTGGAAACTGGTGATGTGTGCATATCCATTGATAGTTCAATAACCGACTATCAATATTTCCCTTTGAATGGGTATTTGATGTGATTTGTTTGAATTTGAATGCCACACTTATTTTTGAATAAGCGCTCACTATTCGGGTTAACCGGGAAAGGACCATGGGGTCGTATAACCCATTCCGAATATGTGATACGTCGTTATGAATTGCATTTGATGACCGGTGTTGAAGACCGGGTATTTGCGAAAGCGATAGGTTGACCTATGGATTGTCTCTGCACTGGGTAGCTCCTGGTATAGAGATTCCCTAAGTGATGGAAAATTCGATCGGGATTGTGAATACCCGGATTTCAAGGGCTTCGTGAGAAGTGCCTTCGGTTCTGTTCGATCCCGGAACATACTTGTATGGATTGTATGTCTGACATTACAAATTGAGATATAAAGCAGATTTCTTTCAAATATATTTCTGTTGGTGGCGGAGAATTTATTCTTTTAGCTTAACACCCTTCTCTGAGACGTACGAGCTCAGAGGTTATGTAGTTGAAGGTTATCAGCGATATATTCCCAATTTGTCAATGTGACATGCTGAGCGTTGCTTTGAAATGATCATTGTGTTGATTATTTGTGATAGGATCATTTATTTGATCGTCTATCTTGGTGATCATTTCTTTGATCATTTGTTGACCCAAAGCATGGCTTTTGTATAAAGTATGTTTTTGTGGACGTGACTTCGTCGAGCCTCACACCCCGTGAATGGTCAAAACAGGAAAGATGCGGCAAGGTTATGAGGGGTTGCGCCCTTTAGGATATGTGCATTTCCTTATGGAAAAGGGTGGTATCACTGTATGGAGCCCAGATACTTACTCATGTTGAAAACACTTTATGACTGTGTGAATTGATTACGAGCGCTCGGTTGAAAGGTCCCAAAGGACCGGGGGATGGCATATTCGGTCAGTTGTTACTCAGTTAGGGGTAACCCGGCCTTGTCTTGGTAGAGATCCGGTTTGGTTCTCGGGGATGTCCATCCAGAGGCATTCCCATGTGGCAATGGGAAGTTCCTTGGCCTGATCATTCGTTGAAAATCCAAAGAAACAATACGATCTTGTACGGTATTAGTTGTAGAACCTGCCATCTAATATGGTAGCTATTAGTAGGCATAATATAATGGTACCTATGCTGGCTAAGATTTATATTCTACTTTCGAAATTTTTCCTACACTATGCACTAATAATAATATCAAATGTTTCTTTTTAATGCGTATCAAGCATCTTTGACTATCATAAGGAGAAATCTCCTCCAAGTCTGCGTTTGCATTGTGTGTGTGGCGGGAGGTCTTATGGTAGTCTCATTTTTAAAAGCATTGCGAATTGACTTTAAAAATATTCCTCTATTTTGATTTTAAAGATAAATAAACTATTTTGAGTTCTCACACCAGTCACATGACTGACTCGGAGTTTATTGTTTTCCTTCCTAAACTCTGGGTGCCCACCAATTTCTACACGGGCAGTCAAGAGTTAGGTTTATCAGGATATTCTTGATATTCTAGAGTTGCAGGAGGCAAGATGGATGGCATGGCGTATTATTAGTATATAGTATTTCTTTTCCGCTGTTTGTTGTTGTTGTTGTACACTCTGATGATATGAAATGTAATGTATAAAATGTAATAACTGATATAGTTCTTTGTTTAAAGATTATTCATTTATTTATTATATGTTGTTCCGCTGCGAATTGTGAGATTCTGATGTTGTTCTGTTGTTTTCTGTTCTGTTCTATTTTCTATTTTCTTTTCTTTCTACTTTCTTTCTTTTCTCTCTTCTTTTCCCTCTATTTTTTCTCTTCTTCTCTCTTTTTCTTTTTCTTAATCATTGAGCATTCGTATTTCTGTTCATCTTGAATTAATCAATGGAGATTAGTGTATATTCAAGGAGTACGGATTTACGGGTCTTCACAGTTGGTATCAGAGCATATGGTTAAGCGACAAACATGGTTCTGTTGGGTATCACTCATTAGAGATAGAGTCAGTAGTGCTCTAGAATGATTTGAGTGTGATAATAGCTATGAGAGCGTATTTGTTAGTGAATATATAAAATTGTTTTATATTGTGATGATTGGTTTGTTGAGTGGCATATGAACCTTTGTCAGCCCGGTCTGGACAACTATGCCGAAGGGGTTTATAAACACTTGAATAGAACAATTCGGCACAATATTGTTTTAAATTGGGTAAATGAAATAATTTTACCTTGATTATATTTTATATATAAAGAAATAATTTTTCAGAATTATTAAAGTATTTATAAGTTGATTGTTTGGTTGTTAAATAAGATGTTTGAATAATCTAAATAAAAGAATAATTGTATAAACAAATGAATTATAAAAAAAATTGAATTATAATTAAAGTGATTTACAATTGTGAAATAAACTCATATATAAGAAGTGAAACTATATGAATATATTTATGAATATGAGTTATAAATAAAAAAATGAATTTAAAGTTAAATGGAATATAACTTAAGAGATCAAAGTAAATTATTAAAGTTAATGATAAATTTGAACTTGAGTTATATGAATGAAATTCAACTTTATATTGTTAAAGGAAATAGCAATTGAATTGAACTAATGAATTGAATGTAAATCAATTGAATGTGAATTGAGTTGATATGAAATAATGAATATAAGTGTTAATTCATTAAAATGTGATGTTACTGGAAGTTGAATAGTTGAATGAAAATCAATTTAATTAAACCAATTGATAAGCAAAGGAATTTGGTTGTAATTGATATACATTGGTTGTTAGATGATTTTATATAATTCATTAAGTGTTAATGAAATTGAGTTAATGAAATTGAAAGCTAAAGTAATTGAAATCCAATTGGAAGTTAAGTGAAGTTAAATAGAATTGAATCTGATTTGGAAGTGAACCAACTTGAATATGAATTAGTGAACATAAACTAATTGAAAATGAATGTTAGTAAACATCCACTGTTAATGAATCGAATGTGATTAAATTGAAAAAACCAATTCATTGAATATTAATGAGAATATGAATGAATATTTATTGGTTATGGATGATAGTTGGTAGATGATTGAATATATTGCTTTTGTTGCATTTGCTATGTTGACATATATGTTGCTATATGTTGTATATCGATACTATTGTCATACATACATGATTCTCATGTTGTTTGTTGAGTGTTTAGTAGGTGCGGATCGCGTTTGCTTCGCATTTGGAGCTCGCTTTCGCACTATATTAGCCGTATATGCTTGCTAATAAAATATAAGGTACATATCTCGGATTAAATATCGTACTTTTATACTTTTTCCCTTCGCGATGCCTCATTACTTGATGAGATGTATATTTGTGATATATACACTGTCATTTTTTTCCGGATCGAGCCGCGCAAAGGAGACTATGGCGAATTTTTTCGATAATTTAAGGCGTTAGAAAAAATTTGAGAAAATTTGGAAAATTTTGAAAACTTAGACTTTTATTTGGAATTGAAAGTTAAACAATAGTAGTTTGTTTTTGAAAAGACAACTAAATATGATTTGAAAACTTAGTAAAGTATTGTAAGAAATTTAATTATGGATTTTTGGAAAGTTGATAGATTCTATAACTTTTCTTACTTAATAATTTCGAGGACGAAATTCTTTTAAGGGGGAAGATTGTAACGACCCAGGATTTTTAGTAATTTAAATTTGAATATTTAATTAATTTTAAATATTTATAAGTGAAATTTATAAGTCGAATAAATTTTATTTCGAATAATTGGATTTAATTGGATAATTAAATCAATAATTTAATATGTTAAATTATGGAAATAATTGAAAATTGAGTTAAATATGATTGAAAATGATTTGTAAAATTTTATTTTATCATATTGAAGTTAGAATGATATTTTATAACTTTTAAATTTGAATTAAAAGTTAATTTGTGAAAAATGAATATTTTAATATTAAATCGACTAGTGAAATTAGCCAATTTTTGAACAGTCTCAGAATTGAACGAAACCAGTTCCATTGGATCCGTAATAGTTAGTTATTATCGATTTCAATTTTCGTGTCAATCGGAGTTATCGTTTAATCGTGGCAGCTCGAAACGCATCGAATTATTTTTAATTTTAATTTGGCGAGTTAAAATAGCCATTTTTCAAACAGTCTCGGATTTTGACGAAACCAGTTTCATCGGATCTGTAATGTGATATTATTGCAAGGTTTCAAATTTCGGGTCAAATGGATTTACCGTTTGTCCGGTACAAATTAAAACGCCTAGAAAATCGTTTAAATCGGTTTAATTTAAATCGATCGTTTATTGCCATATCTCGCACAGATGTCCGAATTAGCTTTCGAAACCTATTCCATTGTGTCCGGAACGCGGGGTAAACCCTAGAAACGCTGGTTACGGCGCGTGAATCGGAGTTCGGAATTCCCGGATGAATAGTGTTCGTTTTTTCTCTATAAATAGCCCCTTCACTCAAGAAAAATAAAATAAAAATAAAACCTAAACCCTAATAACCCTAGCCGCCACCCTAACATTGAAAGGCCAGAATTTTCCCTCCTTCCTCGCTCGATTACTCCAAATCCGTCGACAATTAGGCAAAAGTTTCAACTAGTAAATTGTAGATCTCCTCGAGTACGTGATATCCAACAGTTATGATCATCAATGGCATGACGAAGTGGCGGCAAATCGAGGTGGAAGGGGGCCGGTTGCGCACGCATTTTCTGATGATAGGGGGGCCGAGCTCCTTGCTCCTCTGGCCGAGTATGGCTCTTGCGAAGGGGGTCGGGATGGTGAGGGTTTGATGAAGTTTAGTCGAGTATAGGCGGAGCAAATCGAAACCCTAGTTTATGTTCATGGGTTTGTTTGTGCGTGTTTGTTACCTGTAGAAGAATTCGTTAACGAAGAAGAAAAGGGGGGGGGGGGGGTGTGCGCACGGCCTGGATTCAGAGCATGGAGACCCTACGGCTATGGATAGTTAGGTTATAAATTAATTATAAGTTGTTGTAATTTATTATATAAAAAATCGTGTAACTTCAAATATTCATATCTTTTTCATACGAGGTCGAAAACGCACGAAACAGGAAGCGTTGGAATCGTATGGACGAGCACTACGCGATGAAATTGGATTGGAGTCGTTTGGATTTAGTGAGAATTTTGGGTAAAATTAAACGTCCGTTTAATTTTATTCGAAATAAATCGCTAAAACGAAATTGAAATCAAGGTGAGAACTTCTCACTCAATCGAATCAGTTTCGATTTTTATTTTAAATAGTTAGATTTAAAATATTTGAATGCATGTTGAATGATGATTGTTATCTATTGATTGTTAAAATAGACATTATGCGCCGTTAGTAAGCGGATGTTATTTATTAAAAACATATACCGCGAATATTTCATAAACAGTGAAATTGGTATTATATATAATAGCAATATATATATATTGGCATATGTATATATTGGAGTTATTGATTTACCGCATTTGTATAGCGGATGAGACCCTATTGCGCCGTCTATTAAGCTGATAATATTTTAAATCCCATATACCGCGATAATTTCGTACTGGAGCGGAATTGGTATTGTGCTAATGTTTGTGGATGCAGGAAAACAGGTTGGAGGGATCCAACTGGATTCCTCAACGGTATATATTTGATTTCAGATATTTTGATATTTGATGGATTATCATATCGATATATGATATCGTTGTAGTCGTGATTGACTATTTGGTATGTAGCATCATTGGACCAAATTTTGAAATTTTAAAAGGATTTCAAAGTGATTTTTGAAAGTATACGTTTATAAAATATTTTTGGAATTAATTTATTTTAAATAAATAAGCGTTATAATTTTAATGTTATAAAAATTATGATATTTTTGAGAAATAAAGTTAAAGGTTGATTTTTGAAAATATGGGGCTAATGATTTTATAAAATAGTTAAATTGGGATTTTAGAATTTATTGTGAAAAGTTTAAATATAGGATTTATGAAATTTAATTATTTTATAAATCAAAATGATGAAATTATAAAGGAGATTAAAGATGTTTTCAAAGAATAATATAAATTGATTTTATAAAGGATTTATAAATTGATATCTATAAATTAAAATATTAGAATTATAAAACGAGTTTTTATAAGTGTTTGAATGAAGTGAAAATGGATTGCATAAGTGAATGGAATTTATAAAATTATAAACGGTGAAGTTATAAATGGAATTTTGTAAGCAGTAGTTTTATAAAATTTGAAAAGTTAATTGAAGAATGGATTTTTGATAAATAAATGAATCTTATAAGTTATAAGATTTATAATTTAGAAAGTCTTAAAAGGAACGATTTTGTAAAATAATCGTTTTATAAGTATTTAACTTATAATATGGACTTTTGGTTCATAATTGAGATATAAAGTGAATAGGTTAATAAAGAAAATTTATAAAGAAAGATGTTATAAAATAAATAGAAATAGAATTTATAAACGTTGTTTTATAAATTCGTAATGACTTATTTTGATAAGTAAATTGTTATAACTTATTTATGGAGTTATATTCACGTTTTTAACCGTGAATAATCCTTTAAAATAAAAGGTATAGAAATGATGAAATTGTTAACGTAGTATATTCACGTTTTTGAATAGTGAATAATATGTTAAAGAAAATGTTTAGGATGTGATATTTTAAACAGAATTAAAACGATCTAACGATGTTTTAAATATGTTGAGATTCGAAACCATAGATTTCAACATTAATTGTTGAAATAGACGTTTTCGAGAAATAAAAGGAAATGGTGGACTATAACACTGTTGTTATAGTAAATGATTTCTGAAAGGAAATGTTTTGTATAGTATTGGGATTTATATATCTATTTTAATTTCGAATCCCTATACTAGTGATTTTGGGTTGTCGTAACGATGTTTTACGTAACATTCGTTTTGGCCCAAATAAATATGTTTAAGAGAATGATTTCCTTGAAAAATGAAATATATACTTAATCTTGATTTAAATATATTGAATATTTTCCAAAGGTTGAAAATAAATAAAATTTGTGAATTACTTATGAATAAATAAGTATGGAAATGTTTTCCAATGTGAAATGAAACGTTTTGAGAATTTATCCTTTTGAAGATAAATTGAAAATGGATAGTTGAAATCGTATATGCATGGATATTGTGAAATATAAATTCACTAAGGAATTTATAAAAGAAAGTGGAATTTGTTAAAAATAAATATTGATTTATTTTTGAAGTGGGAAAATTATATATCTGGTAAAGATATCTTTTGGAAAATAAATAATTTGGAAATTATTTGGAAACTGGTGATGTGTGCATATCCATTGATAGTTCAATAACCGACTATAAATATTTCCCTTTGAATGGGTATTTGATGTGATTTGTTTGAATTTGAATGCCACACTTATTTTTGAATAAGCGCTTACTATTCGGGTTAACCGGGAAAGGACCATGGGGTCGTATAACCCATTCCGAATATGTGATACGTCGTTATGAATTGCATTTGAAGACCGGTGTTGAAGACTGGGTATTTGCGAATGCGATAGGATGACCTATCGATTGTCTCTGCACTGGGTAGCTCCTGGTATAGAGATTCCCTAAGTGATGGAAAATTCGATCGGGATTGTGAAAACCCGGATTTCAAGGGCTTCGTGAGAAGTGCCTTCGGTTCTGTTCGATCCCGGAACAGACATGTATGGATTGTATGTCTGACATTACAAATTGAGATATAAAGCAGATTTCTTTCAAATATATTTCTGTTGGTGGCGGAGAATTTATTCTTTTAGCTTAACACCCTTCTCTGAGACGTACGAGCTCAGAGGTTATGTAGTTGAAGGTTATCAGCGATATATTCCCAATTAGGTAATGTGACATGCTGAGCGTTGCTGTGAAATGATCATTGTGTTGATTATTTGTGATAGGATCATTTATTTGATCGTCTATCTTGGTGATCATTACTATGATCATTTGTTGACCCAAAGCATGGCTTTTGTATAAAGTATGTTTTTGTGGACGTGACTTCGTCGAGCCTCACACCCCGTGAATGGTCAAAACAGGAAAGATGCGGCAAGGTTATGAGGGGTAGCGCCCTTTAGGATATGTGCATTTCCTTCTGGAAAAGGGTGGTATCATGGTTTGGAGCCCAGATACTTATTCATGTTGAAAATACTTTATGATTGTGTGAATTGATTACGAGCGCTCGGTTGAAAGGTCCCAAAGGACTGGGGGATGGCATATTCGGTCAGTTGTTACTCAGTTAGGGGTAACCCGGCCTTCTGTTGGTAGAGATCCGGTTTGGTTCTCGGGGATGTCCATCCAGAGGCATTCTCATGTGGCAATGGGAAGTTCCTTGGCCTGATCATTCGTTGGAAATCCAAAGAAACAATACGATCTTGTACGGTATTAGTTGTAGAACCTGCCATCTAATATGGTAGCTATTAGTAGGCATAATATAATGGTACCTATGCTGGCTAAGATTTATATTCTACTTTCGAAATTTTTCCTACACTATGCACTAATAATAATATCAAATGTTTCTTTTTAATGCGTATCAAGCATCTTTGACTATCATAAGGAGAAATCTCCTCCAAGTCTGCGTTTGCATTGTGTGTGTGGCGGGAGGTCTTATGGTAGTCTAATTTTTAAAAGCATCGCGAATTGACTTTAAAAATATTCCTCTATTTTTATTTTAAAGATAAATAAACTGTTTTGAGTTCTCACACCAGTCACATGACTGACTCGGAGTTTATTGTTTTCCTTCCTAAACTCTGGGTGCCCACCAATTTCTACACGGGCAGTCAAGAGTTAGGTTTATCAGGATATTCTAGATATTCTGGAGTTGCAGGAGGAAAGATGGATGGCATGGCGTATTATTAGTATATAGTATTTCTTTTCCATTGTTTGTTGTTGTTATTGTACACTCTGATGATATGAAATGTAATGTATAAAATGTAATAACTGATATAGTTCTTTGTTTAAAGATTATTCATTTATTTATTATATGTTGTTCCGCTGCGAATTGTGAGATTCTGATGTTGTTCTGTTGTTTTATGTTCCGTTCTATTTTCTATTTTCTTTTCTTTCTACTTTCTATCTTTTCTCTCTTCTTTTCCCTCTATTTTTTCTCTTCTTCTCTATTTTTCTTTTTCTTAATCATTGAGCATTCGTATTTCTGTTCATCTTGAATTAATCAATGGAGATTAGTGTATATTCAAGGAGTACGGATTTACGGGTCTTCACAATGTTTGAAATGTTTTTTCAAAGATTTGAAGGCAATAATGGAATATTGTTTTGGAAAATATGGTTGAATGAAAATTGTTTTGGGAAAAATTTATGGAAGTAAGGAAGCATTGAACTCACTTCAGTCGCTGGAAAATAATCCTGATGATGATGGCCACATCATCAGTATTCATTTTCGAGTTTCTAAAGTGATGGATTGCTACCAGGATAGTTGGACATGATATTTAGAGTTGTTAGGTATACAAGTTGTTTTAAAATTTCAAGGGGAAATTTGTTTTGGTAAAAACAAGTGTTTGGAATTTGGAAATTTCGTTTGATATACCAAGTGGGTATGTGTAGTTATCATTTCAAAATAGTTTTGGAAATGAAAACCGGGCATTTGAATTCTAAGAATTCTAATTAATAACTTGAAAGGTTTGAATAAATCAACTATTGGATTTATAAAGTAAAGTTGATATTAATAAGAAGAAATCGGGGATTTTAATCCCGGAATTAAAATTTGACTGAAGTAAACGAAAATAAGAAAACATATTGGAGTTTTACCTGAGATAAGTCAAATGGAACTGAAGTTCAAAATGAACTTATTTGGATATTAAATTTGAAGGTAAAATGATTGAAATTTGAGGTGAAAATTTATACCCCAGTGTTATATATAATCTGAATTTGTGATTATAAGATAAAATGATCCAAATGAGTAATATAAACTTTTGAGTAAACAAATAAGTTTTGAGCTCATATATTGAGAAATTAATATAAAGAATGGTAAGTAGCTAAATTTAACTGAAGTTGAGTGGAAATAAAATTGAATTTAAATGAATTCAATCGAGTTATAAATATATTGAATAGAATAAAATTCTTATGTAAATAAGTAAATGTAAACCGAAGTAAGTATTGAATTGAATTAGAATAGAATTGATGTGAGTTGTAAACAAATCTAATTCAAGCATCAATTAAATGACTTTATTATAAACTCAATAATAAATTGTTCATGTAAATTTAAGAGTAGATAAAAGAATAAACTAATCAGTAAATAATTAGGATTTGATTAAAGGGAAATCAAATCAAAGATTTAAATGAAAAATTGGTGAAATAAAGTAAATTTAAGTCATTGGGTGGAACAGTTTGAAGAAAATAAATGACCTAAGTCAATTGTGAGATGGTTGTTTAAAGCATTGGTTGTCGAATTCAATAAAATAATTTGGAATCAAACCTGATTGAAATGAAAGAAAATGTAATGAAAAGATTATGAATAAATTAAATGTGGTGGAGTCAAGTGTAAAATTGAGATGGAATCAATTTAAAATGGTCATAAAGCTTAAGTGATTATTTACTCATAATGATATTGTTAAATTGCATAAGGAAATGGGTTGTTACATTAAATGGGTTGTTTGAAGTAAATGAGAATTAGATAAAATTCTATGAATTAATGGAAGCAAAATAAGATGATTTTGAATATGAGTTTGTTTTGCTCAAATGGATTTTATGTCTAAGCAAGTAAGTTGTAAATCACTTAAACTAAAGAGAATAATTTGAGAATTGGTTAAAATTAATTGTGATAAGGATTGAAACCTTACATATGTGCTTAAGAAAATATGTAACGGAGACTCTATCAAAAACTTTTCGGAATTTGAGAACTAAAAAAAAAATTAGCAACAAAACAATTTCAAAATTGGAAATTGAAAATAAATTAGTGGATGAAATTAATTTACAATAATGATAGAAATCAGTTATAAATGAAAAATAGTCAATAGAATTAAATATTCAGATTTAAGGAAAATTTGAATTCACATAGAATTAGAAATTCAAATTGGGAATAAGTAGAATAATAAGATATAAAGCTTAAAGTGGTGGGGTAATAATGTGAGAGGTATATAATGCTTAAAATTAAACTTAAGAAATGAAGAGTGAAATCTTAAGTAAAATTGATACTGAGAAAATTATTCCAAGTGGATAGAAATCAAAATAATGCGAATAAAAGAAAATTGATATGGCTGATAATCAATGGATATTAATACGTAGGATGAACGTATATTATTTTATTCGCATGACAATTTGGTCCCGATTCGAGCACAGAATTTTGAGATAGTTATATCGATCCGAGTTAGGATTTTTCACTCGATTTTCGACGACGAACCATGGATTTGGATTTTGATCGATTCTGGAAATTCTCTATCATAGTTGTGACTATGCAAGGAGAATGACAGTTCTGATCAAGAAACCAGTTCTGAGTCCGTACTTAGAAGTCGGGTGGACGATACTAGTTCGGAAATGAAATTGTGTGATCGAGCGAGCGATTGGATTTGATATTGCATACGAATAGTATATGTACATCGTACGGGCTTGGTTGAATAAATATTGAGATTCTGTAAAGAAGTCAATAAAATTTGGAAAGAATTGATACTGTAGATTTCAGTATTGAATTGCTAGAATGGGTGTCTGGAATTTATTGTGTATATTCCATATATCCCATTAGAGGAATTTGTTTATGATTCATCATTAGTTGTTTAACCAGTAATTCAAGAATTTGGAAACTGAACCGAATTTAACTACGGACAGGAATCCGGTTCGGATTGTTGATCATCGAGAGACAAACTTTCGATAATTTTAGGGAAATTTATCCAGATTTGTGTTCGGATAACTAGTGTTGTTAGTTAGGATAGACTATTTGGTTGTTTGCTAATGTATGTATCGTAACTATGTTGAATGGTTGGTAAAACAGCTTTTAAATTATCTTTGTTTAAAATTTCGGGGACGAAATTCTTTTAAGGGGGGAGGAATGTAAGGACCCTGGATTTTTGACCTCGTTTATTTTAATATATATTTAGTTTAACTAAATAAAAAGTAGTTTGATCATATTAAAATGAATGTGATTTTGGGATTATTGCTATTTATTTATATAAACTGTATTTTAAAAAGGAGATTGATTTGGAACTTTGAAATAAGCATCTCAATAATATTTATAATAAAATTTATCTTATATATTTAAATTAAAAAGTTTTACATTTGCTAACATTTGATAAACATATACATATGAATAATAATGTTTGAAATTTACTATCAAATTCTAGTAATATAAAATGTAAATGTAACATATGAGTCGAACTTATGTATCTAATTTGAATAAATTATAATTGGAAAATAAGTATTACATATAAGTAAAACTTAAGAATATAATGTAAATTTTGATAATCAAAATATAAAATACAAATATAAATAAATAAGCAAGCAAACAATAAAATTTGTTCTTCTATATCTTCGCGTGTAATCCAAACTCAAAGTATAAAATGAAATAAAAACAATTTATAACATAATATAAGACAAGTGTTTATACATAAATAATAAATATTTTCATAAACAAAACTTCACACTTGAAAACTAAATATCTATCTGCAAATGTACTTTTCATACAACAAAAATCTTTATACATAGTACAACATATTTTCATTCATAAGGCAAACATCTACCTGCAAGTATAAAATAGTATCTGACAATACATGTGAGTATAAATTAATTAGGCTAGAAGTAATAAAATAAATGTTTACATACAAAGTATAGCTTCATACACAAGCCAGGTCTAACAACAAAGAAAAATAAATAAATAAAACAAACAGTTTTCATACTAAACAAGATCTTTACACAATGTCTTCACACACAAGTTTTCACTTCAATATCATAAAACAAAATCTGGGTTTTGTACTTATCAGTAAAACATTAAATACTTGTTATCATAATTAAGAACAAAAGCATTAATTAGCATAACATTTTGTTCATGTAAGTACTATAGCCGAAATTCTTGCAATAAATTCTTTCTACAGAATACATTCTTAGCCAATAAAAAGAAAGAATGATAATACAAATAGAAGCTGTCTAGATCAACCTATAATTATTCAGCAACTTCTCTATATCTATCCACCTATATTATGTTCATATATAAAACTGAACTAATCCTACAAAAAAACCTGAGAAACATTGTTTGCTCTGCAAACATAAATTATTTCAGAAACAGGAAAAACAAAGAAAAGAAACAGAGGAAAGAAAAGAAGAGAGTTTCAGGAAATTTCTTTTTGCTCAAGCTTGTTTTAGTGAGTAAACTTAAATTTCCACTCTTAAGTTAATTTAAATCAGTAGAATAATTCATGGAATATTTATATCTGTATTGTATGTGCTTTATTTTCTTATGAATCTGCGATTTTATACAAGCTGTTCTTGGAATTTTGAGTATTCTGTTTCTCTACTGTGTGTTATAGGGTTGGAAACAATTAAACCTTAAATTATTTCCATTTGATTATGGTAAAGTTTAAACTTTCTAACAAAACTTGTTGCTTGATCTTCAATCAGGTTTCATTTAAACCTGTTTCAAATATATTTGTAATATTTACTTCTGGAAAACCCTGCTTTCAGTCAACAAGAAACAAAATTGGTAATACTCGATCGTTAGGAAAAGCTAATTCAAATCTATGTCTTGGATACTTATTAAGATTCATGATTTTTAAAACAAAAAGGAGGGTTTATGGAATGGTATTTGATGAATAGTTCGAAATTTAATAAAAATTGCTCTTGCACAAATTTAAGATGGTTGATTCAGTCTAAATTGTTGAAATTTGTTATGAAGGTAGTTCGAACATCTAAGATGATGGGAAAATACTGAATTATTTTTCAGATTCTAGAATTTGTCGAATGAAGGAAAATTAGCGCTTGTGTTCAATTTTTTTTTCATGACTGTAAAATAGTGATATCGGCCTCATCGCGTGATCGAGTTGATCGCGACTCTGAAGGGTGTTAAGAGAGGTTGTGGACGAGGCATAGGTGAAGCACGTTCGCCTCCGATGGTCAGTGGTGGTGGGGGGCGAAGCAATGTCTCGGGGTAGTTCGAGTTTTGTATGAGCTTCAGGTGTTTTTTCGATTTCGATCTGTTCGTGGCAATTTGAGTTTTTTTTTTTCGTGTGATGGGTTGATTCGTGGTCTGTTGAAGGTGTTGGGGGCAGCCTGAGGCACGCCGAACCACCGTGCACGTGCACGGTGGCTTTGGGTTGGGATGCCGTGTCGCTGATGAACGTGAAGGGGGCCTGCTTCGTGGCGTGCTCGAGTAAAGATGGATTTGTCTTCGGGTTTCCTTGTCATTCGCATAGAGTTCCCAGATGTTTGACTTTTAATTTGGTTTTAACATACAACAAATTGTTTTAAAAAAAAAAGAGGGAGAAGAAGATGGCGTACAGGAGGACTCGATTGATTCTAGGGGATAACTCGAAGTGGCGCACGAGATTGAATAGGGGAGGTCTCGGGTTGACTAATTACAGTTTTGCATTAGTACTGAAGATGATTAAAATTTGGTTTCCATAAATTTTGTAGCACTGTGAAGGCTTTGGATTCATGTCGTGATGATTTAATTAATATGTAACACTGTTTTTAAAATACCTAAATATTATTTTAATTAACCACTTAATCTCAGTTAAGAATAAGATAATTAACATTTAAGTGGTGTAAATAATAATAAATTGACTTTCAAGTTAAGAAAAATTTTCTTATTAAATGTTAATTAAGATGAATCATCGATATTAATTAAATATTTTTGAAAAGTGGTTGAGAGTAATTACTTTATAATCAGAGATCGAGTTATAATTAAGAAAAGGGGATAAATATGAAATTAATTGCTTAAAGTAAATTTATGAATGATTAATACTTAATTAGTCGAGTAATTTAATTAACAATAAATAAATGGTCAAGTAAGTAATTAGCAGTAGTTAAATGGGTAATTAAGTTTGATTAATAATTAAGACTGTTAATTTAATAATTAATTTAAGTAATAGCTGGATTAAGAAGTAATTAAGTAATTGATAGTGTGAAATAAATAATTATGAAATTAAGATTTAATAGTTGATTAAGAAATCATTAATTAGATGATTTGAAATGAAATAGGTAATTAATTGTTAATTAATGATTAATTAAATAGAGTTAAGTGATTAACTCTCAGGTAATTAATTCTAAATTGAATTAATTACAAATAAGATTTAAGGGTAATTGCTTATGAACTGTTGTGTTAAATATCTAATTGTGATATTTATGTGATGATATTATGTGATGCTCTGTGATATGTTATGTTATATCTATGATGCTTGTATATGTTTTATCTGTGATAAATGCTATGTTAATTCAATTGATGAATTTAAATTCTTTAAAACTGTTTAAGTTAAATTGACGACTTGGCCCTTAAAATGGCGTTTGGATTCGATGAGACCGGGATCGGAAGAATCAATTTTGATTCTTCGAAAACCACATTGATCCAATTTAAACGTTAGGTCGTAAATCCTGAAATGAAGATCGAGATGGTGTATTCAGAATGAAAGGGTTATCGTCGTTAACTCTGAGCGTGATTCCAAAATGAGTGTGACGAGATAATGCCTTCGGTTTCGTTCGAACCCGGAACGAACTTGTATGGACTGAATGCTTTCAGCACATCGTCAGCCGGACGATGAGCATTCTAAGAATAATGTTCTATAAAGATAATCGTAGCCTCAAGCCTCATCAACCGGGAATGGCTAAAAAAAGGGAGAAGCAGCAAGGTTAGGTGGGTCATGCCCAAGCAGGACATAATATTTCCGCTGTCTAGATGTCCCTTTTTATTCGGCTTAGTAGGTGGTTGGTCGCGCCAACCATGGGTTTTATCTTGTTCGGGACTGTTCAGTAAGGAATGGTTCCGGCCTTGTGTTGCAGGGGGTCGGTAGTGATCCTCGGTACGGTGATCTAGGCCCCGTACTGTGATGGGCGGTACCCCAGCAGCCCTGCCATTGTTGGAAATCCATTTTTCCCTACGAGATCCTACGGTTTTGATTTGTATTGCCCACTTTTGTGGCTAGTAGCTGGAATTTAATGAATGTAACAATTTCGGCTATTTTCTATTTACTTGAAAACCCTAGACACTATTATAATATCATTGGGTTTCCTATGAAATGTTTTGGTTAGCGTAAGGTAAAAACTTACCCGTATTTATTTGTGGGGAGTCTTACGTGATACCTTTATTTTCAAATGTTTTTCAAAGTTAAACAACTTTAAACCGTTTACCCATACGGACCCGTGTCGACCCGGAGTTTATATTTTGTTTTTCATAAACTCTTGGGTACTCAAATTTTTATGAGTAGCCAAGTGATAGGTCTCGGACTTGATTTCTGGAGGAGCTTGGAGCAGGAGATTCTAGACGTATGTAGATATCTATCTAGTTCTGCTGTGTCTGTTGTTGTTGTGAACTGTATCTCTGATGTATATAGTGGTAGATGTATGTATGATTGTCATATGTATAATTCTGATATATGTAAAACTATGAAATATTTATGTGATATATTATATTTTATTCCGTTCCGCTGTGAGATTCTGATGTTGTTAGTCTTTCTTTCTCTTTCTTTACTATTTCTATCCCTTTCTTTCTTAATGATGATACGTCTTTCTGGTAGTAGAAGGGCGGGTCGTCACAACTAATTACCTTCCACAAAAATACAACCCTTGAGCTCGTACGTCTCAAGGAGGGTGTTAAGCTAAGTGAAGTTGCCTTCTCCGCCACCATTGATGTACGTTTGTAAAATCCAATGTACGTATTCTTTAGAAATGCAATGTCACAGAAACGTCCATACAAGTTGTCTAGGAACAGGACAAATCGAAGGCACTCTCCTACTACCACTAGTAGCGACTAGTCCTTACAATCCGAAATATCTCCACAACGAGGTGACCACTACTATATATAACTCGGTAGCTACCCAGAGCAAGTCAACAAGCACTCCTCACGCTATAAAAATCCACAGTCTTCAATAATCATCATCTTCAACATGTCTTCACGTTCGAACGTATAGATTGGTTCGAAGTGGTTTTCGAATGAGATTTACCCAAATGCGACCCCGGTTCCTTCGAAATCCATTGTCAATAGAAAGTGAATATGAGTATACACGATTTATTAAGTCTCTTTTGACTTTAATTCTTTTCGGATGATTTCGAAATCTCTTTCTTTTGACTTAGGATCATTTCTAAGAAATTCATTCTTTTTCTTTAGAAAATATCTCAAATTTCCTTGCTCAATTCTTCAACAAATTTTTTAAATTTTAGGCGGGTCAAAAACAATGTTATTTAAGATAACATTTACGATAAACCCTAAATGAATCTTAACAAACATTTTGAAGTAAATAGGATTATAGAAATGATTCATTTTTGGAGATTTCTTAACTTTTGGATAATGCCATACCTCTTTTATTTTGGAAAATTAACGGGATCTTTTTTATTTAAGAGCATCCGGGCTTTCCTTTCGATCTGTTCCACCCCCGTCTAAGACAAGAAAACATAGGCCAGGTATGTTCAGGGCACTGATTGCTCCATCGCTAACCTTAGTTAAACACCTTGTTTTATCTTCAGATCTCGCAGGCGGGAAAAATGTACTAGTCGTTTTGGCATACTCAGATTTTCAACTTTGTTTTGGAACTGCTTATAAATATTCCAAATTATCTTTCCAAAACCTTAATTATCCTTTTTAAAACATTAACAATTTATTCTGGAAAATGTCGTTACATTTAAACTCATATTTCAAAAGTTACAGAATTCATGGCAGAAAAGTGCTGCGGAGAGTTCAAAATAAGCTTATTTGAATTAAGCAACTTTTAAACATTCGATAATTCATATTTTCTAATCCAAATCTCTTTTTGATCACTTGAATAGACTTATCAAATTTATTCCATATTTTTCCATAATGAAAAACACCCATAAACATAATTTCTGTAACGGTCACTTAACTACACCAGCGCGATTTTTATGAAAAATTGATTTGGACTTATTCAAAATCTACTTATCGAAACTTTGATTATCTTTCTTTGTTTAGAAGATATAGGTATAGTAGTCCATAATTTTCTTGTCTCGAAGAATTCCGAGCCATATTCCACTCTAAACACTCATTTGAACTTTTCGGCGCGAAATCGCGAACTACCGTTGCGCGACGCGTCTAGTTTTAACTTATTTTTCAATATTTGAAATTATCTTTTCAAATTGGATTTCAACACATATGAAATTGTTACAAATCATTTTAAATCAATATTTTCACTTTTTAAAGTATTTTATATTTTTTTTACTATTACCATATTATAATATTATTATATTCCCATTGTTTTAATATAAAATTTTAAATTCCAATTTTAACTCAATTTCAATTCTAATCTCAAATAAACTCATTTAAAACTTAGATCTCAAATCTTATTTCAATTTAAACTTCAATTTAATCTCAAACTAAACTTCACTTTTTTAAAATCGATTTCAATTTTAATTTCACTATTCATCACAATTTCAGTTTCCATTTAGCTATCTTTTTCAAATCCGTTTCACTTCAAATTTCAAATTCTCCTTCATTTTAACTTTAATTTCACTTCTAAATGAAAAGAGACTTAATTTTCCACAATATCTCATATTACTAAAATATGGTCTTTTTTTTAAAAAAGAAAACCCTACTTCGGAGAGCAGACCTAGGGGATACAACTGTCCGCCACACCGACACCCCTTTTTAGCCAGCGCAGCCAAAAGCATTAATCCTCTACCTCATTTCGTCTTTGTTGAGGATAGACCGCTCAAGGCCTTAAGGGAAACAAATCACGGCTGTGGGACTCGAACCCGCAACCTCCAGGAACATTGTTCCATGGTTGCAAGGTAATCCTCAGCTAACTGAGCTATGCTCGCGGAACATTTTAAATAAAGGGATTACTTAATTAATAGGAGTTTGATGTCCAAATTACCATCACAACCATACAACAATCATATAACACTAGCATATCCAAAATGGTAAATGTGATAACATCACTATGGATTATCCAACATATTCAAACAATCAGCCAAACGTTCATATCATCAAATAGTGGTTATCTAACATAACAATTAAGCATGATAATCAATATAATTCAAAAAGCGGTGAGAATTTCTCACCTTCACATCCACTCCGTTAAACTTTAACGTAAGAATTCTGTCTCTCGCTAACGTGTTATTTCCAACGTCTCGCCTTTTTGTCGTTTCCTTTCCGAACGCTTTTGTTTTCCTTTGGTTTTTCTTTTCTTCTCTCTTTTTTTTTCTTTTTTTATTTTAGCCGAAATCTTTTGGAGGGGGTAGGTGGGTGTAGGAGCTTGGCCGTGGGTTTCAGGGTGAGGAGGAGGTGGGTAGGTGGTAGTTTGGCTTGGTTTTGGTGGCGTAAGGTGATGGTTTGGAGTATGAAGGTGGTAGCTTGGAGGTAGAAGAGAAATGAAGAGGTGGGAAACCATTGAAATGGAGGTGAATAAGAAGAAGAAAGTAAAGAAGAAAGTAGTGAATGAAGTGTGAAAAATGAAAGGTATGGATGCATATATACATTTGAGCTTTGGATGGCAAATGACAAAAATACCCTTCTCTACTTTTTTGACTTTTCATTTGCTTTTTTTACCCTTGATTTGACCTTTGGTTAATGGAGAACAAATGGTTTGATTTTAATTTGTACTTATGAAATGATGTTCGCCTTATTTTCTTAAATTTTAAAAAGAAGACTTTTGCTTGATTTGACTTGCATTAAATGGATTAGTAAGTATGCATTAATGGTGAGCATATGTGTCATTAATTCCTTTAGTTAGTTATCTTTTCACTTTCCCTTTGCTTGAATTCTAGGTGTATAAGTTATATCATGTGCAAGAGAAAAGAAAGTTATGTAATGATGTTGTTTTATTTGTTTACTTTTACACTCTTTTGTCAAATCAAGTATTAACATTATTTTTATCATTTATGCAAATATTTTCAAAAGTAAACTCCTTTTGTCTTTTAGTGCTAAATGTAAAGTGTTTAAAAAGTTTATAAACTTGTATTTATAAGTTAGAAAATGTATCAAGTTGCAACAACTTGTCGACAACTTGTTTTGGTTAAAAACGATTTTTTTTGACGATAAATTTTACAGTAAAAATTTAACGTTTTTATTAAGCTATATATTGAAGTAAACTAAAATTTAAAATGAACTTTTTAATTCTTTAAATAAAATGAAACATGTCTCTTTATATTTTAAAATCATTTTAATTAATATCAAAATCTCTAATTTTAGAGTGTTTGTAAAACTGACAAAATACGAAAAATTTTGGTTTTTTATAGAACGATTATTAACAAACTTTTAAATCTTTTAACATACTTTTATCATCTTGATTAGATGTTTTAAATAAGAATTACCTTTTTAAATAAATATTTAAATCCATTTATTTAAGACTTTATTTATTTTTAACAAAACTTAACCTTTGTCGATTTGTTCGAAAATCCAAATTTATACTTTTTAATTTATTAACTATAAGAATAGATAATTATTTATTATATGTAACATATTTATTTTATGATTTAAACTCCTTTTTGAATTTAAAATGAACGAAATCTCTTATTTTCGAAGCAGCGAAATTACGGGTCGTTACATATAACTTACCAAAGGATGTAAAAGTTGAAATGTCTAATAAAGAAATGTAATAGAATATTATACAAGTAAAACTTAAAGTAATGAAAGCATTCAATGAAGTCCTTTGTAAATGAGAAATTGATGTTATAGTGTTATAATCTTAAGTTATAATTGAAATGTTACTATAATTAAATATAATAGATGGGTAAGTATTACAATAAAATGATTTAAACTTAAGTAAATAAATTGAAATGCTAAGAAATTGAATTAAATATCAATACTATAAAAGGATGAATCATTTTATTGTAATTGAATGAAAACGAATATTTGCAAGTAATAAATGAAAATTAAGGAAATAAAGATTGAAATCAATGAATAAGAGTAAAAGTTTGCAAGAAGTAAATGAAAATATAAAGGATGAATCATTTTACAAATAAAAGGGAATGAAGTAATAAATGTTATGAGATGAAATTAATAAGAATGAACTTAATTTATTGTTTGAAATTGTTGTTTGTTTGGTTTATGAGTTGTTTGGGTAAAAGATACTCTTATTGCTTAGATGTATGAATAATCTATTGAGTTTATCGAAGACTGTTGAGTAAGTGGAATGCTTCATAGTTATTTGTCATTCTATACGAATTAAAGTGTCTTAACCCGAAAAAATCAATTGCTTGCCTTGCTTGGATGGTTGATTTGTATTTGATGTGTACGCTGTAATTGTAGGTGATTGTTGTTGTTTGACATTGATTGTTTGTTAGTAGTTGAAACAACTTTAAATATTTCATTTTATATAATTATTAACTCATTTTAGATTATATAAGTGAAATACAGCTTATGAAAGTAATGGCTACTGCTTTTGGTTTCATAATTAAGCGTAAATTGCCCGACTAATAGGTACGTTCTCGGATTATGGTTTATAGCATTATTATATTACTTTTTACGGGTTGTGATATATATTATTCTGGAAATTACATGTTGCATATTGTTATATTTTATATTATATTTTCTCCCGAGCCTCTCCACACAAAGGAGACTGTCGAAATTTTCCGAAAATTTTGGACTTAGATAATTTTTGAAAATGTTTTTCCAAACTTTATTAATTTGAGTATAAAAAGATTTAATGGTTATAAAATGGTATATTTTATTCAAATTAATTAATTTTTTTAATTTATTTTTTTATAAAATTAATATTTTTGAATAAGATGTATTGTTTACTCAATTCTTTCTTTTCCCTTCTGTTTCCTTTTCGGGGACGAAAAGTTTTGAGTTGAGGAGAATGTAACGACCCTTAAATTTTGATAAATAAATGGGTTAATTAATTAGACCTTTGTAATTAAGTTTAGAAAGAAAAAAACTTTATAATTTATAAAGAAATAGAGTGAATTGTTGCATTTAGTTATAAAAATTGAAAATAATTAAGTAAAAGTAAGTATTGAATTAACCAATAAACAATAACTTAAATGAGATGTAATAAGGCTAATCTAAGTTAAATATTAACTATATGAATGAAGTTACAATTAATGGAATTATTGTAAATGTTATACTAGGATATAAATCAAATATAAGAAAACAAACGTAAATATTGAATTAATTAATGAATCGATATATATTGAATGGTAATTGAATGCAATCAATGTTCAGTAAGAAATTATAACATTGGTTTGGAAATGATTAAACTTGTAAGAATGAGATTGAGAGTTAATGATAACAAATTATTATAAGTTACCTGTTTTGATGGAATTGGAAATAAATTTTAATAAATGTAAATAAATGTTACACTTATGTGAAATGTAATACAATGTTTAGGAGTTGTTAAATTGGGTATATTAAGGTAATGAATGGAAAAACAAGGTAACTAAGTTTATAGAGTAGTAATGAACTTAATAAAAAGATTTAAATTGAAAAAAAACAATCCATTGAAATCCAATTTATAACAAGTGTAATTATTATAGCAATTGAAATTAAATGTTATGCAATTGAAATAAAGATAAAATGGGAAAATGATAATGTATCAGGATATATACCAATATAAATGGTACCTAACATGATAATATGATAATTAGTTGAATTAAAAGAATGAGAGTCAGGATTTATTTATTTATTGGAATTTAAAGTTAAATAATTGGATTTACTTCAAATAAGTAGAATTAAATATTAAATTTTACGTTAATTAAATGAAGATGGAATATGAGAAAATTAATGTAATAGTTTTGAATCCAATGTTAAATCGATCTCTTTAACAATAATGAATGGAATAATTATTGATTGATTTAATTAAATGGAATTATATTTATAATTTCTGAATTCAATAAATTGAGGTTACTACTAATTTTGGTAATTTAATTAACTTTAAATTGACATCTGAATTTGTTAAATTTGTATGAATGATTTGTAAATATAAAAATGATAAGAATTGTCAATTTTAGAATTGAAATTGGAAATTTAATTTAATCAATCAATTATTAATTTATTTAATTAGTGAAAAATAGCCATTTTGGCCACTGACTTGGATTTCGACGAAACCAGTTTCATCGGATCCGTAACCGTGAATTATTGTAGGGATTCCAGTTTCGTAACGATCGAACTTGTCATTTGATCGTACGAATGTGAAACGCCTTGAAGTCAATGAAATTGAAATCAATGAAATTGAAATCAATTGAAACCAATTTGAAATAATTTGATTTTTCCATAACTTCTTCATACGATGGAATTTTGACCAGGAATCCATTCCTTTGCGTTTAGAATATTTTAAAACATCTATTTTGATATATGGATTGACCAAATTTCGTCTCGGAGTCAAAACGGGCTTTTTCGGGCCATTTTATCGTTCAACTCCTATATACAATCGATCCGGTCCATTCTAATTTCAGCTTGCTTATATATACCTTATTATAAACCCTAGCCTATTTCTTATGTTCATTGTTCTGTCTGTACAATTCAGCTGTCTCTCCTCCTCAATGGCAGACAATCAAATTCTAGATCCAATTGCAATTCAAAATCAAATCAAAATTTTGAAACTCCACAAACTATACCATATTTTATATCGTCGTTAAGCTCTCAAAGAGAGCATCTCGATTCTGTGATTCGTTTTTCAATTTGATGCATCGTTCATCCAAAAATTCAAGTCCAAACTAAGCCGTCCATAGGATAGGATTTTGATCCAACGGTGGATCTGCTTTCGATCGGCGATCGGGTAGTGCCGTTACGAAGGTGGTGAGAGCAGGTCTTATGGTCGTCGTCGTTCATTGCAGCTCGGCCAGGACTTTCCAGAAATCGATGATGATTGTTGACTTTTGTTCTCAGCTCGGGAGATGGCGGCGGCGTCATATGGGACTGTAACAACCGTAGATTTTTTGCATATAATTTTGACTTTATTTTATTTTGAAATTATGTTAAACTTGTTTTATTTCAAACATTTCATTTTTAAATATAAATTTTGATTATTATTTGAATTATAATTTCAAACTGGTATAAATTGAATATTTTCTTGAAAAAAGGATTTGTGGTCAAAACTGGTCTAACTTTGACTTTTAAATTTTAAATTTAAATATTTGAATTCTTGAATTTTATCTTTTATTATGAAAATAGATTTAATATCATGAATACTGCTTTTCATTTCGTTGAAATTGGATTTAAATTGTTAAAGTTATACCCTTTCAATATTGTGTGTATATAGGGTAATTTAACAATATTCTTTGTTTTGATTTATATAAATGATATTTTTACTCAATATATCTTATTCTAATTTTTATAATTATGTTATATTATGTATATTATGACTTTTAAATATTCTAAAGTGATGTTTGAATTTTTCCAAAGCTTATTGAATTTATTTTCTATTTTAAAGCCTAGTTTCTATTTTCTTTGCTATTTTCTTCATTTAAATTACATTTAATTATAATTTATATATTTATTTTTTGAGTGCATTTTTATTTTATGTTATTATCTTTGTTATAAATATTTTTACAAGTCCATATAAATTTTCCAAATTTCATTCTGTTTATTTTCCATTTTTCTAGACCAATTCGCAATTTTGTGCTATATTCTTATTTTAACCTTATACAATTAATAATTATATATATATATATATATTATATTTTGTTGTATTTTTGAAATTTTGACTGAGGTTATTATTATTTTCAGTAATTATTATTTATATAAAGAATTTGAAAGGTTTATGACTTTTAGTTTTCCTATGGCCTTTTATCTTCTAACCTTTTCATATTTGTAACTTAACTTTTCATAAATTTTCCATTACATCTCATTACTTTCGGCAGCATACTTTCTTTAGCATTCACGTACATTCCATTTTCTCATCTCTTGAAGAAAAAAATTCGGCCATAGCCTTGAGAAGTTTGGGTAAAATTTCTATTTTCTTTTCTTTGCTTAATTTTATTCTTCTTATTGTTGACATTTGATTTGCGCTTGATCTCTTCTCTCGTAGGATCGGCCACCTCCTCTCCAGCCCCTGCCGCCTCCACCACCACCTGAGAACACCACCATCATCACCTCTTCTTCGACCAAACCCCAAACTGTGCCTCCTTGTGGATTGATCCATCACCAAAATCCAACAAAACTCAATAAACTTGCCTTGGCCGAGCACAATCATCCACATTCACCGCTTCCACCACCCATGGCCGCCATTAGCATCACCTCCACCACCTCCAACACCACCTGGACTCTCCGCCAGAACATCCCCTTGGACCCCACAGTACAGGCCGTGACCCTAGTGCTATGACCGAGCCTTGTTTTGGCCTTAAATCATGTGACATTTCCTTATTGTGTTGTTTTCACCACTAACCCCCTTTGCACCATCAACAACCAAGTGTAGGCCGACCATTCCCAATGAAAACCTGATCCAAATCTTGCCTTAGACCTGTAGTACATGTTATGGCTGAACCTGAAGGTTGTTGGAAGCAAGTGCAAAGCAATTCTGCTTAGATTCGTGCAGTTGATTATATCTTATTCTATCATATTTTGCATTCGAAAACTTATGTTATTATTATTGTTTTGTGTGACTTGTATTTAAGGGATTTGATACATTGGCTCTTCCACTCATCTCTATGTCGTGTTATCGTGCTTGTGTGGATTCCTTTTGTGCATTCGTAGTTGTGTCTCCAGCTCAAACCTGTGAGTTATTCTCACCAGACAATATGTACATGTGTAACTAGTGAATTGACCCCTTTGAATCTGTAAAATGAATTATCATGTTACACTTGCTATATAATGATCGTATGATGTTCACCATGCTTAAACACCTGTTATATCATATGTTACTATTATATTATGCAGTTCTGTTATTTATATCAGTTTATCACACTGCAAGTTCCCTTTAGGTTAGAATCACTATGGGTTCAAATGATACATACCCGAACGGACTTTAGAATTCGGGAAAATCGTTATGGGATGAAATGATAGGCCTTAACGATTTTCAATTTATTTCATTTACTTGGGACTGGGGGTTTGAAATGATAAAATCCGTATTTTCTTTGTAAATTACGGGTTGAAATGATATATTACCCGTATCACTTACCCAGCGTAGAAAATCATATACAGACCCGTAGTTAAAATATGTTTTACTCAAATTTTTAAAATATTTTAGAAATGTAAATATTACTATATTTTGATTCAAACTTAATAAAAAATAGTTTTTATAAAGTATTATTGATTTTCTGGAAATTTATAAGTTAAATAAATTATGGAAATGTTACAAAATTTTAGTGTAAGTTATTTTGAAAATTTTGATTTAATTATAATCGAAAATTAAATTATGTATGAAATTATGATAAATTTATGATAATTTGGATTTAAAATGAATTTAAGACGATTTTATAATGTATTAATGATTTTTGAATAAATTAAAATGTGAAATGAAATGATTATTTAAGTTGAAATTTTGAAATATACCCAAAATGGGAATTTGTGAGTTTGGCTTAAATGTGAATTTGAAGTTAAATAAATAAAATGAAATCAAGTTATATTTTGAAATTTTAAACTTAAGTGTTAAGCTCAAATTTAATTCAATGAATTTAAAATTTAATGTCGGAATTTAATAAGTGAATTATTATTAATTTTTGATTTTTGAATGGAAATTTAACTTTATAAAATCATGAACTTATGGAAAATTAAATGATGTTTATAAATGTGAAAATGTATGATTTTATAAGTTAAAAATGTTTTAAATAAAAATATAATTGGTTGTGAAATTATATTGAATATTTGAAGTGAATTAACTGCATTTTTGAAATGCTATTATAATGTAAATGATATTACAGCGTTTGTAAATGCTGTAGTTGTTGATAACGAATTAAAAAGCTAAATTGAATTAAAGGCTATTATAGCATTTTTGTAAGTGCTATAATTATTGAATTTAATTAAGTTTGTTTGAAATTGAAGTAAACCCTATTACAGCATTTTAAAATGCTGTCTTTTGTTATATTGAACTGTTTTGAATGTAACTTTTCGTAGCGTTTTCTAAATGCTGCGAAAAGCAAATTTTCACCGTTTTGATAAACTTAAGTGAATAAATGAACTTTGAAAGTTGGAAATTTTGGAAATTTAATAATTTAATTATTAAATATAAAACTTCATTTTAATGATTTAAAATGATTTTTGAAATATAAACTGGTTTGAAATGTGAATTGAAATGGTATTTTAAATTGAATGAAATGAATAATGATTTGAAATGAAGTTTTGGAAAGATATGATATTTTGATATATTAAAATGATTTGAAATGTGGTTTCGAAAAATATGATATGTTGATATATTAAAATGATTTGAAATTTGGTTTTGAAAAGATATGATATTTTGATGTATTAAAATGATTTGAAATTTGGTTTTGAAAAGATACGATATTTTGATATATTAGAATGATTTGAAATGTGGTTTCGAAAAGATATGATATTTTGATATATTAAAATGATCTGAAATGAAGTTTTGGAAAGATATGATATTTTTTGATATATTAAAATTATTTAAATGCGGTTTTGGAAAGATATGATATTTTGATATATTAAAATGATTGGAAAGGAAGTTTTGTAAAGATATGATATTTTGATATATTAAAATGATTTGAAATGAATGTGTTATTGAAATGATGTGATTTATTTTGATATATTAAAATGATTTGAAATGAAGTTTTGGAAAGATATGATATTTTTGATATATTAAAATGATTTGAAATGAAGTTTTGGAAAGATATGACATTTTTTGATATATTATAATGATTCGAAATGAAGTTTTGGAAAGATATGATATTTTGATATATAGGAATGATTTGATAGGAAGTTTTGGAAAGATATGATGTTTTTGAAATGGTTTGGAAATGATTAGATCTTTATTTTGATAAAAATTTGGATTTGAAATGATACTTTACTTTGAAGCATAAACTATGATTTTAAAAATTATAACAACGGGTTATAATAACGATTGGTTGGCAAAGAGACCGGGATCGGATATCTGGCATACTCTCTGTCGATACCGAAAACCACTTTGACAACCGTGTACGCGGTGGAGATTCCAGAATGAAGTAGGATGTTGGCGACGTTCTTGAGGTATATTACGTGGACCCAACTCCCGTGAGCTGGCATAAGGTGGCTAAAACAGGAGCGATCTCGGGCCAAAAGTGGTAGCTCCTCTGGTCGGACACATTTCTTCGATACTATGCTCTTGCTTGTGGTTGATTTGATGGCCATCCTCCGATTTTGATTTGGGAGTGTGTTCCGAGATGGGCGTATGTGGCAGGTGCGTTAGCACCAGCCCATGTGCGTAATTGGTATATCTACCCTGGCATTGCCTTGTGTGTCGTGTCACCTACCATATCGAGCCTTTACTACGAGTTTGGTTTTCTTCCGTAGCCCATGTGTATCTTCTCGTAGTCTCCCAATCAGGAGATATGCAGATATTGGATGAACTAATGGGACTATTACGTGTCTGGGGCTATATGGGTAATCCCGTGATGCTATTTTAAAGTAAGTTTATTTTACCGATAGACATTATTATAATAGCGCAATATTATAACATAGTAAATAGTTTAATGGATCCTTAGAGGATGGGCGGTCCCAGGCATCGTTTAAGTTACTTGTACATTATTACAGTTCCCTTGAGTTGGTTTACATTATATAAGTATATATTGTCCTCACTTGAGTGTTTGTATTTTTATTTACGTTCAGGTCAGCCTTAGTTATTCACAGATTTGGATTCCACTTTCTGGTGATTGGAATCGCCGGAGATTATCTGCTCGTCTAGTTTTATCTATTCCAGTTCTATTGTTCTATTCAGCTTGTACTTGGTTATCATCTTGGGACTTTTGTTGTACATTATTTCTTCTATTGTATTCTATTTAACTCTGATATATTTATATAGTAGCTTCATGAACTACTATATCTTTTACTTCTGCTGCATTTCTTACTCTCTGTCTGTGTTTGTGATTAGTATTTATTGTATGTTCTGAGATTTGCCAAATTTTATTTACAACGCGGTATTTTGAGCAATTCAATTTCGGCATGAGTGTCTACCTATACACGTGTAATGGATGCGAATGGTTGAAAATATCGGGTTGTTACAGTTGGTATCAGAGCTTTGGCTTTGAGACAAAACTTAGAATGTATGGTAAATTTAGTTACAGAATCACTTTCATCCAAACTTGAACCTCTTCCTCTTTGGTTCAAATTTCATTTGAATTTTGGAACGTTCCCTACGGTTCCAAAATCCATTCATGTCCCTCTCTATTTATCTACTTTTGATTTTGGATATCCCATAACTCCACTTCGAACGAGCTTTATTGTGAATTGGCGGTCCCGCCAATCTCAAAAAAATTCATTTGTAAAGGGGGAAACTCCTTTACAATTAGCATCGATTCACCATGAGATTTATATCTATCCTTAGTTTAGATGCTAATATCTTTGGTTATTCCAAACTCTATCTATTGAGATCGAATGTAGATTTACCCTAGAAAATCCACATCGATCTTATTCCTTAACTCACGGTTGACCCGGTTAAGGTTGCCCACGATTTATTTAAGCTTATCTACCTCCCTACTTTGTTATACAATCATCTTATCTTTTGTTTCCAATCTATCTTCCAAACATTTTGAATTGTACTTGTAAATCAATATTACCGTTTTGTTTTATATTGTGTTGTTTGAGTTGTGATGTTGATTTGGGTTTCCGATTGATTCGTCTGGTCAACGGTATCGATAGGATTTCTAAAACACTTTGACAGAACAAATTAAAGAAATATTATTTTAAATTTTGGTTAATGAAATAAATTTTGATATAAGTAAATTTATGAAACTTAATAAATTGATTTAAATTAATCATTTGAAATGATAATACTTGATTTATCATTTATTGTTCTATAAATGAATTTACAAATAATTGTTTATAAATTGATTTGGGAACTGAAATGAGTTTAAAACAAGAAAATTGAGAATTTAATTTCCGATGGTCTCAAACTTTATGTTTAAAGTTTAAAAGGGGTATATTATTTAAAGTATTTTGTAATAGAAATTTGTTTCCAAGAAATTTTAAGGTTTAAAATTAGTGCTTTTCTCTTTGTCGCTAGAAAATACCTTCGGTGATGACCGCGCCATCATCGACGTTCATTTTCGAGTTTCGAAGTGAAGAGACCGTTTCGTAGTCTTGCTACAGCTTTGTTTTCGGAAATTTAATTGATTTGAATTTCTAAAATAAGACTGGATTTATAATATATATGTATGATTTAAATTTGATTTGACATATTATGTAAATATATTTATTTATCTCTAAATGGTTTAAAGGAATCAGAAATTTTATTCATAAACTTTATCGTAAAGAATCATTTTAATTATAAAAAGAAAATCAAAATTTTAGATAAATTATTCAAAATTGAGATGAGGGAATCAGAAAGTTTTAGTTGTATAATACTCAATTGCATTTAAATACAACTTACCCAAATTATACAGAAGTTAACAATGTAATTGGATAATATGCAATATATAAAAAAACATTTTATAAATAAAATTTGAATGGTTAAAATAAACTTTATAAACTTAAATTTTAGTTATAAAATTATTAACAGGAATAAATAGAATAAATGGTTAATTGAATAATTTACAATATAAAATGATGATTAATGGAACTAACAATAAATTAAAGCAGTTATAATAAGAGTAAGTATAATGGGCATAGATGACAAAACATATTGAGAGGGATAAATTTAACTTTAAGTAGGAATAAACAAGAATTAAATTGATTAAGTACATTATGAGTATAATGAATGATTATTTTTCAAATCCATGATCTTAGAAATTATTAATTTAAGATGATTAGAAGATAAGATAATAAAATCTGAGATAGTTAAGATTTATTTAACTTGTGTAAAAAAATTATCTATATAAGTTGAAATTTCCATGGTTTCTAACTTATTATCTTATTTTGTTTTCCAAACTATCTTTTGGTTGTCCTTATTTTCCTTATCTTGCTTCAGGCTGCTATAGGCATTTTTCTATGATTTTTCTATTTAGAAATCTTTCTATAATCTTTGATAATCTCCACCTTGTTAAACTTACCTATAACAATAGTTGTCAGGTATAATTTCAATCTCCTTGTCATCTTGTTTAAATCTTATTTCACTTTATCTTTTTCTGTGCTTTCTCGTACCTCATTCCTTTTCGGGGATGAAAAGTTTTGAGTGGGGGAGAGTGTAACAACCCTAGATTTTTTGCATATAGTTTCGACTTTGTTTTAATTTGTAATTATTTTAAACTTGTTTTATTTAAAACATTTCATTTTTAAATATAAATTTTTATTATTATTTGAATTATAATTTCAAACTGGTATAAATTGAATATTTCTCTGAAAAATGGATTTTTGGTCAAAACTGGTCGAACTTTGACTTTTAAATTTTAAATTCAAATATTTGAATTCTTGAATTTTATCTTTTATTATGAAAATAGATTTAATATAATGAATACTTCTTTTCGTTTCATTGAAATTGGATTTAAATTGTGAAAGTTATACCCTTTCAATATTGTGTGTATATAGGGTTATTTAATAATATTCTTTGTTTTAATTTATATAAATGATATTTTTACTTAATATATCTTATATAATTTGTATACTTATGTTATATTATGTATATTTTGACTTTTGAATATTTTAAACTGATGTTTTAATTTTTCCAAAGCTTATTGAATTTATTTTCTATTTTAAAGCCTAGTTTCTATTTTCTTTGCTATTTTCTTCATTTAAATTACATTTAATTAAAATTTATATATTTATTTTGTGAATGCATTTTTATTTTATGTTATTATCTTTTTTATAAATATTTTTACAAGTCCATATAAATTTTTCAAAGTTCATTCTGTTTATTTTCCATTTTTCAAGACCAGTTTGCAATTTTGTGTTATATTTTTATTTTAACCTTATATAATTAATAATTATATATATATATATATTATATTTTCGAAATTTTGACTGAGATTATTATTATTTTCAGTAATTAAGATTTATATAAAGGAACTAAAAGTAATTTGAAAGGTTATGACTTTTAGTTTTCCTGTGGCCTTTTATCTTCTAACCTTTTCATATTTGTAACTTCATAAATTAGCCATTACTTCTCAATACTTTCAGCCACATACTTTCTTTAGCATTCACGTACATTCCTTTTTCTCATCTCCTGGAAAAAAATCGGCCATAGCCTTGAGAAGTTTGGGTAAAATTTCTTTTTTCTTTTCTTTGCTTAATTTTATTCTTCTTATTGTTGACATTGATTGCACTTGATCTCTTCTCTCATAGTTTCGGCCACCTCCTCTCCAGCCCCTGCCACTTCAACCACCACTTGAGAACACCACCATCATCACCTCTTCTCTGACAAAACCCTAAACTGTGCCTCATTGTGGATTGATCCATCACCAAAATCCAACAAAACTCCATAAACTTGCCTTGGCCGAGCACAATCATCCACATTCACCACTTCCACCACACATGGCCGCCATTTTCTTCACCTCCACCACCTCCAGCACCACCTGGGCTCTCCGCCAGACCATCCCCTTAGATCCCACAGTACAGGCCGTGAACCTAGTGCCTTGACCGAGCCTTGTTTTGGCCTTGAATCATGTGATATTGCCTTGTTGTGTTGTTTTCACCACTACCCAATTTTGCACCATCAACAACCAAGTGTAGGCCGACCATACCCAACCAAAACCTAATTCAAATCTTGCTTTAGACCAACATTACACCTTATGGTTGAACCTGAAGGTTGTTGGAAGCAAGTGCAAAGCAATTCTGCTTTGATTTATGTAGTTGATTCTATCTTATTCTATCGTATTTTGCATTCGAAAACTTAGGTTATTATTATTATTTTGTGTGACTTGTATTCAAGGGATCTTATACTTTGGCTCTTCAATTCATCTCTGTGTCGTGTTATCGTGCTTGCGTGGATTCCTTTTGTGCATTCGTAGTTGTGCCTCTAGCACAAACCTGTGAGTTATTCTCACCAGACAATATGTACATATATAACTAGTGAATTGACCCCTTTGAATCTATAAAATGAATTATCATGTTACACCTGCTATATTATGATCATATGATCTTTACCCATGCTTAAACACATGTTATATCATATGTTACTATTATATTATACTTTTTTGTTATTTATATCAGTTTATCACACTGCAAGTTCCCTTTTGATTAGAATCACTATGAGTTGAAATGATACATTCCCGAACAGACTTTAGAATTCGGGAAAATCGTTATGGGCTGAAATGACAAGCCTGAATGATTTTCAATTTATTTCATTTACTTGGGACTGCATGTTTGTAATGATAAAACTTGGATTTTCTTTGCAAATTACTGGTTGAAATGATATATTACCCGTGTCACTTACCCAGCATAGAAAATTATATACAGACCCGTAGTTAAAATATGTTTTTTCTAAAAAATTTAAAATATTTTAGAAATGTAAATATTACTATATTTTGATTCAAAATTAATAAAAAATAATTTTTGTAAAGTATTATTGATTTTTTGGAAATTTATATGTTAAATAAATTATGGAAAAGTTGGAAAATTTGAATGTAAGTTATTTCGAAAATTTTGATTTAATTATAACTGGAAATTAAATTAAATATGAAATTATGATAAATTTATTATAATTTGGATTTAAAATGAATTTAAAGTGATTTTATAATATATTAATGATTTTTTAATAAAGTTAAAATGTGAAATGAAATGATTATTTAAGTTGAAATTTTGAAATATAGACAAAATGGGAATTCGTGAGTTTGGCTTAAATGTGAATTTGAATGAAATTAAGTTATATTTTGAAATTTTAAACTTAAGTGTTAAGTTGAAATTTAATTTAATGAATTTAAAATTTAAGGTTGGAATTTAATAAGTGAATTATTATTAATTCTTGATTTTTGGATGGAAATTTAACTTTATAAAATCTTGAACTTAAGGAAAATTAAATGATGTTTATAAATGTGAAAATGTATGATTTTATAAGTTAAAAATGTTTTAAATAAAAATATAATTGGTTGTGAAATTATATTGAATATTTGAAGTTAATTAACTGCATTTTTGAAATGCTATTAATTATAATGTAAATGATATTACAGCACTTGTAAATGCTGTAGTTGATGATAATGAACTAAAAAGCTAAATTGAATTAAAGGATATTATAGCATTTTTGTAAGATCTATAATTATTGAATTTAACTAAGTTTATTTGAAATTTAAGTAAACCCTATTACAGCATTTTAAAATGTTGTCTTTTGTTAAATTGAACTGTTTTGAATGTAACTTCCCGTAGCGTTTTCAAAATGCTGCAGTGACGCCCCACCTCTATACCCACGCTAGCCATCGACACTACGGGGTAATGCCGTCAACTAGCACGGAGAATAAGGATGTTGAGGAGCGACCATCCGTGTAATTGCTTAGTGCGAGCACCGAATGTCAGATAGTATTACATGCATGGAATCCGACATACCGATACTAACTCAAAACTACTACACAGTGGCTATATATATTCTTCGGAAACAAACATAGAAATAAACATAACATAAATCGATCACAGATATCCATATCACAAAGGCGGAAAAAGATATGAATAATACACATAGAAGTGTACATCAGAGTAGTGGTCAAACAAGATCCACAATATCGCAAAAGAATAGCAACAAGTGCTTCACAAAAGAATAAGTATACATCAATGAGTCTTTTTCTCAAATGTATACAACCAAAAACTAACAATCTAAGTAGTTAGCCAAAAGTCAAGATAATAATCCCAGATGAGGAGTCAAGCAGAAGCACCTGAAACATCTTGGTCTGACCCGAGTATTATTTAATAAGAAAAAACAAACGGATTAGTCTAGCTATAAATATCAGATAAAATGATATAGAACAAGAGATATGACAAAAGCCGTATGATAACCATAAAGCCATACTGTAATAAGTATGCAACTGAAAATCAACTAGAGGTTAATCAATATCACAAGAATCTTCTCATAGATCAAAAAGAATGTCATACTCTTTATTTTATTCACCAAACCATAAATATTGACAATTACATCAATGCCAATCGCAAAAGTTAATGACACACAAATTCACCAATGCACAAATATTAATAAAACTTATCAATGTAAATCATGAAAATTGGTGAAAAACAAATTCTAGAAGTCATCAATGGAAATCCAGAAATCACGAAAAGGGGGAGGCCTATCACAAAATGGGAGTATGAAAATTCACCAACATGTGTATCACAAAACAGAACGCTATTCCATGGTTGCTATGCATTAATTTTTGAGCCGATGCTCCACTAAAACAGCCCGAAGACCATGAGCCAAAGCTCCACTAAAATGGCCCGAAGACCATGGGTCGCTACACCACCAAATTGAGCGAAGCTCCATAGAAACGGGGTTTAGTCTCCCTTGCAGACAAAGAGACATCGCACTTGCTATTCTAAAACACAAAAATGATCATCATCGATCATCAAGAAGTGTCAATTACACAAAGCTAGTAAATATATGAGCTTAGCTTCATGTCTCATAACCACTAGCTTAACTTAAATAATTACGAACAAACTGTAAGTCTCCATTCGAAAATTGTCACAAGAAATTCAATCGAACAAGTCCAAGAATTAACAAAAGAAGTAAATGCAAGCGTTTCATACCAGTTGTTTTACTAAGCCGTTTAATTATATTTCTCATACGAGTGAGGTAAAGGTTTGTATATGCCAGTAGATTGGAAAACGGTTTAAGAAACGAGCTTTGTAATAAAATAGTGTTGAAATCGTTTTAACGGAAGAGTTTTGATATCCACTACTAGTATTGAAAACCTTTATATTTTGAAGTGACAAATCACAAAAATGATTGTAGGAACAATCAATCACTAAAATTCACATTCGACGACGTGAATAAAAATCCAAAGAAATCAACACCGAATTCATCAAAGTGGAAATACCTAAAAATTCCAAAAATAGAAGTTATCAAAGTCCACAAGGGTGACAACAACCAATCGGAGAAGAAGAATCGATTAAAGATTAGAAAAGCAAAGCAAAATGAGCATAAATAGGCAAAATAGGGAAACAGGAGCAGGTCGATTGACTGAACTCTCTGAGTCGGTCGACCGAAAATAGTCCAGAAAGGTTTCGGCTACAGCTTCGGTGGACCGACTCAGAGAGTTCGTAGGCCGAACCCCAAATCCTGCATTCTCTATGTTATTTAATAGAAGTGAAAATCACTCAATTTGCAACCGGTCGAGCGCGGACGCTAGGGGATTACGCCCATCGGCTACCCGGTCCTATTGGCTCCTCGATGCATCACCAAAAACATGTTCAAACATCAAAGTTAGGATTTTAAAGATTTGAACCCAAAACATTAAATATTGGGATATTCACCAATTCAGTCCAAACCAAAAGCAAGTGCACATGAATAAGTGTTAGGAATTCATACCCAACAATCAAAGATAGTTACAGACAAAGATGTGAGATAAAAATCTCACCTTTTCACAAAATCAATGAAAGAGAAGCTTGAAAGCAAAGGAAGAATCAACCACACTTCAACACCACCCAAATGAGCTTGAACCTAAGCTCAAAAGAAGAACATTCCCAATGTTAGGTTTAGGAATTTCTGAAAATTGAAAGGAAAATGAGTTGAAGAAGAAGAAGATAATGCTTACCAATAGCTTCTCTTTGGATTTGGAGTTAGATGTTGGATTTGCTAATGGAACTATGGTTTTGAAATTTTAATTTCCCATTCCACTCTCCATTTTCATTGAAGCATGAATGCTAGAAATTAGAAATGAAGTAATGAAGAGGAGAGGTTTGGGAATGAGCTGATAAGTGGGGTAAATTGGCTCAACCCAAACCAAAGCCCTAAGTGAAAAAGTGGCAAAATTCCACTAACTCCAAACATAACAAAGTTTGTACTCAAAAAGATCGCAATCGGCGTTTTGAACTCAATGGAAGTGGTCTCGAGTCCTAATTCGACCGTATGCAAAAAGTAACTTTTTGGACTATAATCCGACTAACGATAAAATATTTAAATAAAATATTTAAATACTCAATCATAAAATATGCGGGTTGTTACAGACTCCTCTCCTTAAAGAAATTGCGTCCTCGCAATATTTAAGAAGAAAATATAGAGTAACAACCATGTAAGCATATTCAACACAAAAGAAATTTGAAATAAGAAGTTGACCTCAAAGAGCACGAGAAAGTAAGTCCGGATGTGTTCGCTCAATGAATTCTCTAGATTCCCAAGAGCAATCCTTAGGATTTGAGGACTATTGAACTTTAACAAGCGGAACATCTTTATTTCGAAGGCGTTTGACCTCCGAAGCAATAATACGAACAGGATGTTGCTCATAAGTCAAATTAGGCGAAACTTCAATTTCTTCCACAACACCGGGCTCAAGAATAGAATCGGAATCTCGAAGGCATTTCTGTAATTGAAAAACGTGAAACATGTCACGAATAGCATAAAATTGAGCCGGTACTAAAAGGCGATAAGCCATGGAACCAATACGTTCGGTGATGGGAAATGGACCAATATATATAGGTGCTAACTTTCCCGATCGACTGAAACGCACAACACCCTTCATTAGTGAAACGCAAATAAACAAAAGATCTCCCATAGAAAATTCTAATTTCCTTCTCCGGTTATCGGCATAGGATTTTTGTGTACTCCGGGCTTCTTTCATCCTATGACAAATAAGGTCAATCTTCTCTATGGAGTCACGAAAAAAATCTGGACCTAAAACTAGCTTCTCACCTGCCTCAAGCGAACAAGAAGGAGATCGGCATGGTCTTCCATAGAGTGCCTCAAATGCTGCCATACCAATACTAGATTGGAAGCTATTATTATAGGAAAACTCAACAAGAGAAATATGATCTTCCCAACTTCCACCAAAATCAAGGACACATGCACAAAGAAGATCTTCAAGAGTTTGATTCACACGCTCGGTTTGTCCATCGGACTAAGGATGATAAGCGATGCTAAAATTAAGCTTCGTTCCCAAAGCTTTTTGAAGGCTCTTCCAAAATCCACTAGTAAACAATGGATCACGATCACTAACAATAGAAGTAGGAACTCCATGCAATTTAACAATTTCTTTGATAAAAAGTTTGGCCAAAAGAGGTACCGTTCGATTGGACCGAACGGGAATAAAATGGGTGGATATAGTAAGTCTATCAACTATCACCCATAAGCTATCATGACCCGAACGAGAACAGGGAAGGATGTCAATAAAATCCATGGAAATTTGATCCCACTTCCAAATTGGAATTTATAAAGGTTGCAATAAGCCACCGGGCCTTTGATGCTCGGCCTTAACGAGTTGGGAAGTGATGCAACACATAACAAAGTTAGCAATATCAGATATCATTCCCTCCCAATAATAAAGTCTCTTCATATCCACGTACATTTTACTATTACCGGGATGAATGGTGAATTTAGAACGACGAGAATCTTCTAAAATTTCTTTACGAAGATCACTAATATTTGGCACGATAAGTCTACCAAATTTTCGAATACCGCCACGAGAATCAATATCAAAGTCTTTCAAACCTTCAATATCCATTTTATCCCTAAAATTTTGGCCAATGAGAGCCAATTCGGGATCTAGCTTTTGAGATTCAAGAATGCAGTCTATAAGAGAAGGATGAGCCTCAAGGCTGCATAAAATAACAAATGACCATAAATCGAAAACATGATCTCGAATCTCACAAGTGGATAAAACCCCGAGATCATTCCATTCGGATGTCGTCATAGAAACAACCACTTGTTGCTTACGACTAAGTGCATCGGCAACACGATTTCCCTTTCCGGGAGTATAAAGAATATTAAGATCATAAGATGCAAGGAATTCGCGCCAACGTTGTTGATGCAAATTAAGTTCCTTTTGGGAAAATAAATACTTCAAATATTTATGATCGGTATAGAGAACAAATTTCTCTCCCAAAGGATAATGACGCCAAATTTTAAGAGCGTAAACAATAGCGCGAGCTCTAAATCATGAGTGGCATACCTTGTCTCGGCTGGCTTCAATTTCCTAGAAGCATAGCAATAACACGTTCTCTTTGCATAAGAACGGCACCCAAACCAACGCGACTAGCATCGGTATAAACAATAAAATCTTGGTTTCCTTCGGGAATCACAAGAATAGGAGCATCGGAAAGGAGTTCTTTTAATTTCTGAAAAGAAGCTTCACATTTGTCTAACCAAATGTATTTAACTCCCTTCTTTGTCAAACTAGTAAGAGGCGCGGAAATTTTTGAAAAGTCTTTTATAAAACAATGGTAATAGCCCGCCAATCCAAGGAACCTACGGATTTCCGTCACACTCTCCGGTCTCTTCCAATTTTGAACCGCTTCAATCTTTGAAGGTTCCACTGATATTCCGGATTCGTAAATAATACGACCGAGAAACTTCACACAAGATTGCCAAAAGTGGCATTTAGAAAATTTTGCTTTGAATTGATTGCTCCTAAGAGTTTCCAACACAATCTAAAGATGCTTTTCGTGCTCCTCCTCGGTTTTTGAATACACAAGAATAGCATCAATGAAGATGAGAACAAACCGATCGAGGAATTCTTTGAAAACTCTATTCATAAGGTCAATGAAATAAGCCGGAGCATTCGTTAAACCAAATGGCATAACATGCCATTCATAAGATCCATAATGAGTACGGAACGATGTCAAAGGAATACTATCCTCTGCAATACGAAGCTGATGAAAACCGGTTGCTAAGTCTAATTGTGAAAAGACTCTAGCACCACTAAGCTAATCAAAGAAATCATCAATCCGAGGTAAAGGATATTTATTCTTGATAGTAAGATCATTAAGTTTGCGGTAGTAAACGCAAAGCCCAAATGTACCGTCAGATTTCTTCACAAAATAGCCGAAGCTCCTCAAGGAGAGGAACTAGAGCGAATAAATTGCTTCGTCTCCAATTCGGATAATTGTTTGCACATCTCCTCATTTTCTTTAGTGGATATACGATAAGGAGGACGAGTGATAGGTTGAGCTCCAGGGATGAGATTAGTTTTGAACTCAATTGCTCGCTTAGGTGGTAATCCTAAAACGGGCTCAAATATGTCGGAAAATTCACGAACAACGTGAATAAGAGAAATGACATCTTCCTTATCATCATTATCATCATCATAAGGATTTAAAGGATATAAAGATGTTGCCAAGCTGGAATCCGAATCTTTAACATCAATAGAAATCTTCTTAACAAATTGAGGATGTCGAAGATGAATAGTCTTCTCAGGACAAAGGATTTGAACTTCATAGGGGTTAAGCCAATCCATTCCCAAAATCATTCCGAAGCCAAGGTAAGGCATAACATGCAAATCGGCATGGAAAGAGTAAACACATAAAATAATTTCGACATCTTTACACAATAAACTTGTACGATCCCGAATTTTAATTTATTTTAAATTGATAATTAAATTCATTTTTGATCTAAAATGTTGAAATTTATTGATAAATTGATTTAAAAATTCAAAATGGAGTCTTTAAAATAAAATAAATATTAAGCTAGAAATAAATTTATATATATATATATAAGATAAATTGTGAATTATAAAGTCAAGTAATACATGAAGTAAGCTACAAACTGGAACTAATACCAGCCTAGCCAATAAACAAAGTCAGGTTGTATAAAAAAGAATATAATAAATATATTTAAGTATAAACAAGCCAAGTTAATAAATACAAACAAGAAGTGTTTACAAAATAAGTGAAATATAAACTCATATGAATTTCAAAGCAAAGACAAAAGACAAGGGAACAAATAAAAATATATATATATTTGTACAAATAAATAAACTAAGTATGTAGGCTTGACAAGCAAGGAATAAAATATGTTCAGATTTGAATACTTTAACAAGAAATAAGACAAAGAGAATAAAATGAAACAAATTATAAGTATATGGTGCAATACAATTAATACTAGCATATCAAAAGCAAGATTACAGCCAACAAAATCTCTGACTACATACAAACAAAAGATAAAGCAAAAGGAAAGAAGCAATATATGTACACAAGTAAACAAAAATAAATATAGGTATGTAAACAAATGAATATGTATGTAAATGAAGCTTGCAAAGGAAGCCAAAGAAAATATCTCATATTTGTACAAAGCCAATAAATGTAGCCACCAAAATATCATCCATCGGCCGAAATATGTTGAAATTATATCAGTGAACAAACCAAATAAATAATATCTTTAGTCAATAGAAAAGAAAGTATGTTCCGGTTAGAACTTCTCTTCTGTACAAACCTTTCTTCTATATAAACATGTATATTTTCTTATGCCTGCTCATTCAACAAAATAACATGGCAAAACCAGTGAAAAGAATGTAAACAATCATCAGCAAATAAGAGAAAGAAAAGAAAAGCTACAACTAGAAAACAACTAACAACAACTAGATCAAAACAATTATCATCAACAAAACAAGAAGGCTCTGACCAATCTAGGTTCAGGTGAGTAACCTCACTCTTAAAAAAATTAAGCATATATATATATATATATATATATGTGTGTTGAACATTCATCTTGAGTAAGTATGAAATGTGTGAATATAAATCTAATTCTATTTAGCACATATGAATGTATGATATGTAATGCAAGTGAATTAACAGAATACTCTCTGTATTTAGCTTCCAGGGTTTATTTTGCAAAAGGAATTCAAAATCTTTTTATTTCACTCTCTGTTTAAACTCAAGAATCAAATGAAAATTGTTTAATTAACTACAAGATTTAGATGGAGGTTTATTCAAGTCAAAATAATATAAATATGTCTCTGGAAATCAAAATTTATCAGCAAAGTTTGAATTTTGTGAAAAACTCGAATGTGATAATTTATAATTTCAGGAACATACCTTAAATCCCTATAACAAAATATGAATTTTAAAACTTAAATCACGATTTTTAATCGAGTAATGGCTGTGATATTCTGTGTTGATCGAAATCAACATTCTTGTCAATTGCCGGAGATTGGCATCGAAGTTTGCAATGGGGTTTCGCGTGGAGATGGAAGGGATTATGGAGAGGTTGGGAAAAATGGTCGGAGGCGCTCTCGACCACGGTGGTGACAACGGCGAGCAGCTTCTTTTTGTAACCCTAATTTTTACTGTGAGTAATGCATCGACCGCCACACGTTCTATGGTTGATCGAGTGCTACCGGATTTTGGGGAATGGTAGCGGAGGGATAGATGAAGTCGTAGCCGGTGGTGGTGATTCTCCGGTGGCCGAGGCGGCGAGAATGGGTTGTTGACAGGTTCGAGCGTTGTTTGTTTTGCAAATTTCCAGGTTTGGAGTTTAAAGCTCTTTTCGGTTTCGAGCTTAGGGAGGGTAATCTGATGATCGTGGTGGAACGTAGAGTGGTTTGCCGATGTGGGAGGATGGTCAACGTTGGCCGGAGCGACATCATTCGCCAGTGCACGTGCTCGTGTGCACGTTTCTTGTCTGGGATGTTTTTTTTTTTGATTTGTGGAAGGCGAGTTTTCCTCGTGTTGGTCTCGAAGTGGAGCTCGAGATTTTCGTGATTTGGCTCGGGGTTTTGATATAAGGGCTCGGGTTAAAACTGTTAGTTACAGTTTTACTTAAAACCTGCCAGTGTTTGAAATTGAAATGAAATAAAAAAATAATTTGAAGCCAGAGTTGAACAAAGTTTTAAGTAAGTTTAAAGCATGCATTCAGAATGAATCTGATCCTAGTTTTAAAATAAATAAGTTTAATAAAAAAAAAATTGAAATGTTAAATAACTTTAAAACGTTAAAAAATATTTCAAAAAAAGTGATTTGAATTTAAAATTGAATTTGGGTTTGAAAACTCTGGTAAATTCCTTTTATAAAACAAGCGTGTCTTTAGCATGTGAGGTAAAAGGTTTTTAAATTGTTTTGAAACTTTGTAAAGTAAAAAATTGTATTCATTGTAAATCTTAAATTTACAATGGAATGTGAAAGAAAATTTAAGTAAATTGTTTCAAATACTTTTGATAATGATAATTTGATCACTAATAAAATAAGAATAAAGTTTTATCTTAAAGATAATATAAATTTAATGATTTATAATTCATTGATATTAATAAGGCAATTAAAGAATGATTTATTTAAATTATAAATAAATAATTTAGATTAATTTATAATTAAAAATGATTAATAATGATTTGATCTAAGAAAATTTCTTAAGAAGGTAACTAAAGAAATGTTATTAGTTAATGAAGATAATTCACTAGGAATTATTAAGTAATTAAAGTAATGTGATAAATTTTGATAATTAATTAGATCAATTAATTTAGATAATCAATCGTAAATTGTTAATTACATAAAGAAAGTTATTAAGGATTTATTACTTATTGTAATTGATTTTGGATATATTGATTAATTGAAGTTAATTAATTTGGTTTAATTAATTTAAGAAAAATTATTTGATAATTGGATAAGTGAATTTACTTAGTGAATTTAATGGAGATAATTAATTATGAGATAATTAATTTATTTAATGAGTAATTAAGGAATTGATTAATTGATGTAATTAATCAAGGTGGTTGATTAATTAACTTAAATCAAATGATTCGTAATTAATTAATCAGAATTTGATAACTAATTCATAAGTAGTTAAATTAAATTGGAAATAAATTGAATTAATTAGGGATAAACCATTAATCCTACTTATAAATGATTATTAAATGCTTGACCTTACTTATGGATGATTGTATTATATGTGATGCCTTGAATTGATTGCCCTAACTATCTGTGACATTTTTTTCTATGGATTGAACTGAGTATTTTATTCATTTATTGATGATGCATCTGCATATTATCTGTGAATTGTGAATGGAAGATAAGCATTATACTTTATATCGCTTATCAACTGTATTTCTGTGTTTGATCTGTAATGATTGAATGATGTTGCACTATTGTGTTAGACCCCTAGACCACACTTATACACACACAAATATGGATTCACGAGGAAATTGATTAAGTCATAGATTTGAAATAATTTTCAAAGTTGAATATTTAAATTCAAATATTTTGAAAATGGATTGGATTTAAAGTGAAAAGCTTTTGAAATGGAATTTCAAAGATGAAATTTATTTCGAATAACTTGATTGAGTTTTGAAATTTAAATATTCTGATTTAAATTTGAATTTAATATTTAAAAATTGAATTCTATGATCTGGAAACTAGGAACTGAAGATGTTATACCAGTTTATATGGGTTAAACTATTTTAAGGGTATTAATTTGGAAATTTGAATTCGAAGTCTTTAACTCGTGTGAATAAGATTAGATCTTTCTGAAACGAAACTATTTGTTTTCCAATAATAAAAGCTTTCATATAAGAAGTGAACTTCCAAACTGTGTAAAAAGGGATTTTAAGTTAAAAATGAAAATGATTATCAAAGTTATGGAAACGGTTTGAAAACTATAAGTTAAATCTTTAATTTAAAGATTTAACAAATTAATCCAATTGAAATGGAAGTTGTTTTGAAATTCGTAAATGGATCTTTGTGAAAATGGGTGAACTTAGTGAAATAAATCTTTTGTTTAAAAGATTTGGAAATGGTAATTGGTTTAAACCATTTGAAGAAAAGTTTCGAATTATTAAGTTGTGACTTAATTGAAATCCCAATATTCATATGTTTTAAATGTTGCGCTCACTATTCGGTTTAGCCGGGAGAGGACCTTTGTGTCATATAACCCATTCCGAATAGTGATACGACGTATATGGATAGCATTGAAGACCGGTGGTGAAGACCGGGTATTTACGAGAACGATAGGATGACCTATCGATTGTCTCTGCACTGAGTCGCGCCGGTATAGAGATTTCCTAAGTGATGGGAAGTCCGATCGGGATTGTGAATACCCGTATTGCAAGGGCTTCTTCGGAAGTGCCTTCGGTTCTGTTCGAACCCGGAATAGACTTGTATGGTCGTGTGCCTGACACAACACTTTGAGATATAAAGACGATTTCTTTCAAATACATATCTGCTGGTGGCGGAGAATTTATTCTCTTAGCTTAACACCCTTCTCTGAGACGTACGAGCTCAGAGGTTATGTAGTTGAAGGTTATCAGCAATATACTCCCAATTTGGTAGTGTGGCATGCTAAGTGCTGCTGTGTGATTGATGATCACTTGTTGATCATTTGTGATCAAAGCATGGCTTTGTGAAAAAGCGTAGCTTTATGGATGAAACCTCATCGAGCCTCACAAACCGGTAATGCTCGAAACAGGAAAAATGCGGCAATGTTTCAGGGGTAGCTCCCCTAGGGTATGACCATTCCTTCTGGAAAAGGGTAGTATCATGGTATGGAGCCCAGATACTTACTCATGTGGACACACTTTATTTATTACTGTGTGATGTTGTTGGTGTAGAGGATCCTCGTATAAAGGTCCCAAAGGACCGGGGGTGGCATATCTGAGGTTTTATTCCCCGGGAAGGGGGTAGCCGGCCTTGTTTGGCAGAGATCCGGGTAGGTTCTCGGGGCGTCCCGCCAGAGGCATTCCCATGTGGCAATAGGACGTTCCTTAGCCTGACCATTTGTTGGAAATCCATTCATCCAATACGAAACCCTGTACGGTTTTAGTTGTAGAACCTGCCATTCACTTATGGTGGTCACCATTGTTTGGATGGTAGCTATAGTAGGCATAGTTCGAAATGTCTATGCTGGCTAAGATTTATATTCTACTTTCGAAATGTTTTCTGCACTGTGCACTTATAATAATAATATCAAAGAAATTTCCTACGTATCAAGCATGTTTGACTATCATAAGAAGAAATCTCATCCAATTCTGCGTTTGCATTGTGTGTGTGGTGGGAGGTCTTATGGTAGTTTCATTTTCTAAAAGCATTGCGAATTTACTTTAAAATTTTCTTGTTGTTTGTTTCCAAAGATAAACTGTTTTTGTTACTCACACCAGTCCCATGACTGACCAGGAGTTTATTGTTCCTTTCCTAAACTCTGGGTGCCCACTATTTTCCTACACGGGCAGTCTAGAGTTGGGTTTTTCAGATAGTTAGGTTCAGTGGATTATCTGAAGCTAGTTCAGTCTTTGGATATGACTGACCTTGCTTAGCTTGGTACATCGTTATTGGGAGTTCGAGTTATTTCTGGATTGGTTCTTGGAGATGGAGTTGCAGTTTTGGAGTTCCTTCTTGAAGGCTATCTTAGAGTTATTTGTTCCGCTGCTGGTTTTAGCTATTTTCTTTTCCGCTGCTATATTATTGTATCATATCTCTGATGTATATATCGATATCTATTGTATCATCTGTTGTATCAGATGTTGTATATTGATATTCATTATTTCTTCCGCTGTGTTGTTTACTTAATTGTGTTATAAGCTCCGACGAATCGGATTTGAACGGTCGAATCTGCGGCATTCGAGTACGATGTAAATGTACGGATGTCGACTTTCAAACGCGAAAAATTCGCATTCGTTACATTTGGTATCAGAGCTGAGGGTTAAAACTTTAGCTCGGGAGTATAACACGTTAAGTAACTCATTAAAGATAGGGTGAAGTATCCCTAGAATGAGTAATTCCTAAGATATCCGTTTGTATGTCTCAGTAAATTCTCTTACTATCCGCTGATAGTGAGTATGAGTGCAAGAAGAGAACGAGAAAGGGGACAGGGAAATACGACTATAATTGGTCAATACCCTGCAATAGTGGAAATAATCTTTCTCTATCAATTTCCTTTGATTCGTTTTCAAATTCTTTGATTTCTTCGTGACAACTGCAAGAAGAAGTTTCAGTGTGATGACGGCCCTACGAATCATTGTAGAAAATCCTTACTTAGTATCTTCATCGGTTTCTTATCAGCTTTTCGTTTTAAACTTCAATGAATTAGAAATTTTGAAATTGAAAATTTTGAATAAATTGGAAATTTTGAATTGAGTTAAATTGGTTGATGAAATATAAGGATAAAATTGAATGGTATCAATAAAACGATTTCGTTTAAACCCAAATTTAAAATTCTATTGTAATTTCTTGGGTAGATCGAAGTCCGAAGAGGGACAAATTATATATACTTTGAGGTATTCCGACTTGAATTTGGAATCCATTCCTAGTATTTGAAAAATTGTAGAAGATTAAATCTATCTCTTTTGTTCAGCATCTGTTTTCAATTCTTCGATAGTTCCTGGTAAATACAGGAAGAAGATTTGATATATTTGTATGGGACATAAACTCCAAATAGGCCAAAATTATTTGTTTGGGTGTATTGGTTGTTTTGTTTGCTTTGGTTGCTATGGTTGATAGGTATAAATTGGTTTTTAAACTCAACATTTTGAAATTGTATCCATATATCTATCAATATTTGGGTCCAGATATACATTACGAATGGTTAGTTATCCTTTCGAACTAACCAATGTCACCGCATATTTTGTAGACATGGATGACCCGAATATCTTGCGGAAAATTAAATAGATTCATTCTCATATTGTTGATATTCTGATTTGGTAAGCCAAATGCAGAATAAATATATTTAGTTGATCTGGAAAGAATATTTCTTTTCGTTATCTCTCTCTGGCGAATTTCGAGGACGAAATTCCTTTTAAGGGGGGAAGTCTGTAACGATCCCGAATTTTAATTTATTTTAAATTGATAATTAAATTCATTTTTGATTTAAAATGGTGAGTTTTTTTGATAAATTGATTTAAAAATTCAAAATGGAGTCTTTAAAATAAAATAAATATTAAGCTAGAAATAAATTTATATATATATATATAAGATAAATTGTGAATTATAAAGTCAAGTAATACATGAAGTAAGCTACAAACTGGAACTAATACCAGCCTAGCCAATAAACAAAGTCAGGTTGTATAAAAAAAGAATATAATAAATATATTTAAGTATAAACAAGCCAAGTTAATAAATACAAACAAGATGTGTTTACAAAATAAGTGAAATATAAACTCATAGGAATTTCAAAGCAAAGACAAAAGACAAGGGAACAAATAAAAATACATATATTTGTACAAATAAATAAACTAAGTATGTAGGCTTGACAAGCAAGGAATAAAATATATTCATATTTGAATACTTGAACAAGAAATAAGACAAAGAAAATAAAATGAAAAAAATTATAAGTTTATGGTACAATACCATTAATACTAGCATATCAAAAGCAAGATTACAGCCAACAAAATCTCTGACTACATACAAACAAAAGATAAAGCAAAAGGAAAGAAGCAATATATGTACACAAGTAAACAAAAATAAATATAGGTATGTAAACAAATGAATATGTATGTAAATGAAGCTTGCGAAGGAAGCCAAAGAAAATATCTCATATTTGTACAAAGCCCATAAATGTAGCCACCAAAATATCATCCATCAGCCGAAATATGTTGAAATTATATCAGTGAACAAACCAAATAAATAATATCTTTAGTCAATAGAAAAGAAAGTATGTTCCAGTTAGAACTTCTCTTCTGTACAAACCTTTCTTCTATATAAACATGTATATTTTCTTATGCCCGCTCGTTCAAGAAAATAACATGGCAAAACCAGAGAAAATAATGTAAACAATCATCAGCAAATAAGAGAAAGAAAAGAAAAGCTACAACTAGAAAACAACTAACAACAACTAGATCAAAACAATTATCATCAACAAAACAAGAAGGCTCTGACCAATCTTGGTTCAGGAGAGTAACCTCACTCTTAAAATGATTAAGCATATATATATATATATATATATATATATATATATATATATATATATCTGTTGAACATTCATCTTGAGTAAGTATGAAATGTGTGAATATAAATCTAATTCTATTTAGCACATATGAATGTATGATATGTAATGCAGGTGAATTAACAGAGTACTCTCTGTATTTAGCTTCCAGGGTTTATTTTGCAAAAGGAATTCAAAATCTTTTTATTTCACTCTCTATTTAAACTCAAGAATCAAATGAAAATTGTTTAATTAACTACAAGATTTAGCTGGAGGTTTATTCAAGTCAAAATAATATAAATATGTTTCTGGAAATCAAAATTTATCAGTAAAGTTTGAATTTTGTGAAAAACTGAATGTGATAATTTATAATTTCAGGAACATACCTTAAATCCCTGTAACAAAATATGAATTTTGAACCTTAAATGATGATTTTTAATCGAGTAATGGCTTTGATATTCTATGTTGATCGACATCAACATTCTTGTCAATTGCCGGAGATTGGCATCGAAGTATGCAATGGGGTTTCGCGTGGAGATGGAAGGGAGTATGGAGAGGTTGGGAAAAATGGTCGGAGGCGCTCTCGACTACGGTGGTGACAACGGTGAGCAGCTTCTTTTTGTAACCCTAATTTTTACTGTCAGTAATGCATCGACCGCCGCACGTTCTATGGTTGACCGATTGCTACCGGATTTTGGGGAATGGTAGCGGAGGGATAGATGAAGTCGTGGCCGGTGGTGGTGATTCTCCGGTGACCGAGGCGGCGAGAATGGGTTGTTGACAGGTTCGAGCGTTGTTTGTTTTCCAAATTTCCAGGTTTGGAGTTTGAAGCTCTTTTCGGTTTTGAGCTTAGGGAGGATAATCTGATGATCGTGGTGGAACGTGGAGTGGTTTGCCGATGTGGGAGGATGGTCAACGTTGGCCGGAGCGACGTCGTTCGCCAGTGCACGTGCTCGTGTGCACGTTTCTTGTTTGGGATGTTTTTTTTTTTGATTTGGGGAAGGCGAGTTTTCCTCGTGTTGGTCTCGAAGTGGAGCTCGAGATTTTCGTGATTTGGCTCGGGGTTTTGATATAAGGGCTCGGGTTAAAACTGTTAGTTACAGTTTTACTTAAAACCTGCCAGTGTTTGAAATTGAAATGAAATAAAAAAAAAATTGAAGCCAGAGTTGAACAAAGTTTTAAGTAAGTTTAAAGCATGGATTCAGAATGAATCTGATCCTAGTTTTAAAATAAATAAGTTTAATAAAAAAAATTGAAATGTTAAACAACTTTAAAACGTTAAAGTATATTTAAAAAAAAGTGATTTGAATTTAAAATTGAATTTGGGTTTGAAAACTCTGGTAAATTCCTTTTATAAAACAAGCTTGTCTTTAACATGTGAGGTAAAAGGTTTTTAAATTGTTTTGAAACTTTGTAAAGTAAAAAATTGTATTCATTGTAAATCTTAAATTTATAATGGAATGTGAAAGAAAATTTAAGTATATTGTTTTAAATACTTTTGATAATGATAATTTGATCACTAATAAAATAAGAATAAAGTATTATCTTAAAGATAATATAAATTTAATGATTTATAATTCATTGACATTAATAAGGCAATTAAAGAATGATTTATTTAAATTATAAATAAATAATTTAGATTAATTTATAATTAAAAATGATTAATAATGATTTGATCTAAGAAAATTTCGTAAGAAGGTAATTAAAGAAATGTTATTAGTTAATGAAGATAATTCACTAGGAATTATTAAGTAATTAAAGTAATGTGATAAATTTTGATAATTAATTAGATTAATTAATTTAGATAATCAATCGTAAATTGTTAATTACATAAAGAAAGTAATTAAGGATTTATTACTTATTGTAATTGATTTTGGATATATTGATTAATTGAAGTTAATTAATTTGGTTTAATTAATTTAAGAAAAATTGTTTGATAATTGGATAAGTGAATTTACTTAGTGAATTTAATGGAGATAATTAATTATGGGATAATTAATTTATTTAATGAGTAACTAAGGATTTGATTAATTGATGTAATTAATCAAGGTGATTGATTAATTAACTTAAATCAAATGATTTGTAATTAATTAATCAGAATTTGATAACTAATTCATAAGTAATTAAATTAAATTGGAAATAAATTGAATTAATTAGGGATAAACCATTAATACTACTTAAAAATGATTATTAAATGCTTGACCTTACTTATGGATGATCGTATTATATGTGATGCCTTGAATTGATTGCCCTAACTGATCTGTGACATTTTTTTTCCTGTGGATTGAACTGAGTATTTTATTCATTTATTGATGATGCGTCTGCATATTATCTGTGAATTGTGAATGGAAGATAAGCATTATACTTTATAACGCTTATCAACTGTATTTCTGTGTTTGATCTGTAATGATTGAATGATGTTGCACTATTGTGTTAAACCGCTAGACCACACTTACACACACAAATATGGATTCACGAGGAAATTGATTAAGTCACAGATTTGAAATAGTTTTCAAAGTTGAATATTTAAATTCAAATATTTTGAAAATGGATTGGATTTAATGTGAAAAGCTTTTGAAATGGAATTTCAAAAATGAAATTTATTTCGAATAACTTGATTGAGTTTTGAAATTTAAATATTCTGATTTAAATTTGAATTTAATATTTAAAAATTGAATTCTATGATCTGGAAACTAGGGACTGAAGATGTTATACCAGTTTATATGGGTTAAACTATTTTAAAGGTATTAATTTGGAAATTTGAATTCAAAGGCTTTAACTCGTGTGAATAAGATTGGATCTTTCTGAAACGAAACTATTTGTTTTCCAATAATAAAAGCTTTCATATAAGAAATGAACTTCCAAACTGTGTAAAAAGGGACTTTAAGTTAAAAATGAAAATGATTTTCAAAGTTATGGAAATGGTTTGAAAACTATAAGTTAAATCTTTAATTTAAAGATTTAACGAGTTAATCCAATTGAAATGGAAGTTGTTTTGAAATTCGTAAATGGATCTTTGTGAAAATGGGTGAACTTAGTGAAATAAATCTTTTGTTTAAAAGATTTGGAAATGGTAATTGGTTTAAACCATTTGAAGAAAAGTTTTGAATTATTAAGTTGTGACTTAATTGAAATCCCAATATCCATATGTTTTGAATGTTGCGCTCACTATTCGGTTTAGCCGGGAGAGGACCTTTGTGTCATATAACCCATTCCGAATAGTGATACGACGTATGTGGATACATTGAAGACCGGTGGTGAAGACCGGGTATTTACGAGAACGATAGGATGACCTTTCGATTGTCTCTGCACTGAGTCGCACCGGTATAGAGATTTCCTAAGTGATGGGAAGTCCGATCGGGATTGTGAATACCCGGATTGCAAGGGCTTCTTCGGAAGTGCCTTCGGTTCTGTTCGAACCCGGAATAGACTTGTATGGTCGTGTGTCTGACACTACACTTTGAGATATAATGACGATTTCTTTCAAATACATATCTGCTGGTGGCGGAGAATTTATTCTCTTAGCTTAACACCCTTCTCTCAGACGTACGAGCTCAGAGGTTATGTTGTTGAAGGTTATCAGCAATATACTCCCAATTTGGTAGTGTGGCATGCTAAGTGCTGCTGTGTGATTGATGATCATTTGTTGATCATTTGTGATCAAAGCATGGCTTTGTGAAAAAAGCGTAGCTTTGTGGACGAAACCTCATCGAGCCTCACAAACCGGTAATGGTCGAAACAGGAAAAATGCGGCAAGGTTTCAGGGGTAGCTCCCCTAGGGTATGACCATTCCTTCTGGAAAAGGGTAGTATCATGGTATGGAGCCCAGATACTTACTCATGTGGACACACTTTATTTATTACTGTGTGATGTTTTTGGTGTAGAGGATCCTCGTATAAAGGTCCCAAAGGACCGGGGGTGGCATATCTGAGGTTTTATTCCCCGGGAAAGGGGTAGCCGGCCTTGTTTGGCAGAGATCCGGGTAGGTTCTCGGGGCGTCCCGCCAGAGGCGTTCCCATGTGGCAATAGGAGGTTCCTTAGCCTTACCATTTGTTGGAAATCCATTCATCCAATACGAAACCCTGTACGGTTTTAGTTGTAGAACTTGCCATTCACTTATGGTGGTCACCACTGTTTGGATGGTAGCTATAGTAGGCATAGTTCGAAATGTCTATGCTGGCTAAGATTTATATTCTACTTTCGAAATGTTTTCTGCAATGTGCACTTATAATAATAATATCAAAGAAATTTCCTACGTATCAAGCATGTTTGACTATCATAAGAAGAAATCTCCTACAATTCTGCGTTTGCATTGTGTGTGTGGCGGGAGGTCTTATGGTAGTTTCATTTTCTAAAAGCATTGCAAATTTACTTTAAAATTTTCTTGTTGTTTGTTTTCAAAGATAAACTGTTTTTGTTACTCACACCAGTCCCATGACTAACCCGGAGTTTATTGTTCCTTTCCTAAACTCTGGGTGCCCACTATTTTCCCACACGGGCAGTCTAGAGTTGGGTTTTTCAGATAGTTAGGTTCAGTGGATTATCTGAAGCTAGTTCCGTCTTTGGATATGACTGACCTTGCTTAGCTTGGTACATCGTTATTGGGAGTTCGAGTTATTTCTGGATTGGTTCTTGGAGATGGAGTTGCAGTTTTGGAGTTCCTTCTTGAAGGCTATCTTAGAGTTATTTGTTCCGCTACTGGTTTTAGCTATTTTCTTTTCCGCTGCTATATTATTGTATAATATCTCTGATGTACATATCGATATCTATTGTATCATCTGTTGTATCAGATGTTGTATATTGATATTCATTATTTCTTCCGTTGTGTTGTTTACTTAATTGTGTTATAAGCTCCGGCGAATCGGATTTGAACGGTCGAATCTGCGGCATTCGAGTACAATGTAAATGCACGGATGTCGATTTTCGAACGCGAAAAATTCGCATTCGTTACAAAACTGATTGTTCCTGATCCACCAACCGGATTCGCAATTCTCAAAGAAGCCATTAAACACATAACATCCAAAGCAAAAGTATCAACAAGTTCTTTTGAAATAAAAGAGTGGGACGCACCCGTATAAAAAAGAACTCGAATAGGATGATCACAAAATAAAATAATGCCATCAAGGATAGGATGAAATACATTGACCACGAGAAGTGTTACTAGGAGTTTGCACCACATTAAGCTTTCCTTTCTTATTGACGGGATAAGGACCATTGAACTTATTAGGCCTTTTCTTGTTGGTGAAGTTCGGTTTAGCACTCCCAACCTCCACATCACTTACTCTATCAGCCTCTTCAAGTCGAAGAGCAATATCAATGAGTTGATCAAAAGAAACTTATAATTTTAGAAGTAATGGCTTTTTGAAATTTTTGTTAAAGCCGTAGACAAATATTTGGTTCTTCTTCAATGGGGTGTTTATGTATTCGACCCCGTATTTAGAAAGTGACTCGAAGGATGCGACAAAATCTGCCACAGAGGATTCACCTTGAACAAGGTCATTGATGCCACGAGCCAATGTCACTTTCTCAGCTTCTGGCACAAACTTTAATTCGAATCGTTCTCGGAATTTCTCCCAAGTAAGATCCACTTCATTTGTTTCAGAAATCAGAATCTCGTACCAGTCTAATGCTCTTTCCTGGAGCATACTAGAGGCCAACTGGACTCGGTGAAGATCAATAAGATTCATGCGAGAAGAGATTCGATCGCATGTTCTTAGCCAAGCCTGGACCTCAATAATGGTTTCAGAACCCTTAAATGGCTTTCCATCCAAGTTGGTATAATCGTTGCACAAGAGTGCAAATCCAGACTTAGGGTGAGTATGTTCCAGATTAGAACCGGCTACTTGAGCATTCTTTACTAGATCAAGAAGCTGTTTGGCAGACATAAATATTCCATCTTGGGGAGTAGCACTAGATTGACCGATGCTGGGACGGCCAGGTCTAACCATTTCTCTTCATTAAGAAAGAAAGAAGAAGAAGAAAAAGGTTATTCACAAAATGAATATCAAACAATAATTGATAAAACAAGGAATCACAAAAGAAAATAGGACAGAACGGTTCAAAGACCCGAATAAAATCCTAAGGCACGACTCCTAAGAAAGACTTAGGACGATGATCCTTGTTTAATTATTCTACATTGTTCCGAAATTTAGCTCTGATACCAAGCTGTGACGCCCCACCTATATACCCACGCTAGCCAAGGACTCTACGGGGTAATGCCTTCAACTAGCACGGAGAATAAGGCTGTTGAGGAGCGACCATCCTGTAATTGCTTAGTGGGAGCACCAATATTTCAGATAGTATAACATGCATGGAATCCGACATACTGATACTAACTCAAAACTACTACATAGTGGCAATATATATTCTTCGAAAACAAACATAGAAATAAACATAACATAAATCAGTCACAGATATCCATATCACAAAGGCGGAAAAAGATATGAATAATACGCATAGAAGTGTACATCAGAGTAGTGGTCGAACAAGATCCATAATATCACAAAAGAATAGCTACAAGTGCTTCACAAAAGAATAAGTATACATCAATGAGTCTATTTCTCAAATGTATACAACCAAAAACTACTAATCTAAGTAGTTAGCCAAAAGTCAAGGTAATAATCCTAGATGAGGAGTCAAGCAAAAGCACCTAAAACATCTCGGTCTGACCCGAGTATTATTAAATAAGAAAATAATAAACGGATCAGTCCAGCTATGAATATAAAATAAAATGATATAGAACAAGAGATATGACAAAAGCCATATGATAACCATAAAGCCATACTGTAATAAATATGCAACTGAAAATCAACTAGAGATTAATCAATATCACAAGAATCTTCTCAAAGATAAAAAAGAATGTCATACTCTTTATTTTTATTCACCAAACCATAAATATTGACAATTATATCAATGCCAATCACAAAAGTTAATGACACACAAATTCACCAATGCACAAATAATGATATAACATATCAATGTAAATCACGAAAATTGGTGACACACAAATTCTAGAAATCATCAATGGAAATCCAGAAATCACGAAAAGGGGGAGGCCTATCACAAAACGGGAGTATGAAAATTCACCAACAAGTGTATCACAAAACGGAACGCTATTCCATGGTTGCTAACCATTAATTTTTGAGCCGAGGCTCCACTAAAACGGCCCGAAGACCATGAGCCGAAGCTCCACTAAAACGGACCGAAGACCATGGGTCGCTACCCCACCAAATTGTGCCGAAGCTCCACAGAAACAGAGTTTAGTCTCCCTCGCAAACAAAGAGACATCGCACATTGCTAGTCTAAATCACAAAAATGATCATCATCAATCATCAAGAAGTGTCAATTACACTAAGCTAGTAAATATATGAGCTTATCTTCATGTCTCATAACTTCTAGCATAAATATTTACGAACAAACTGTAAGACTCCACGCGAAAATTGTCGCAAGAAATTCAATCGAACAAGTCCAAGAATTAACCAACGAAGTAAATGCAAGCGTTTCATACCACTTGTTTTACTAAGCCGTTTAATTAGATTTCTCATACGAGTGAGCTAAAGGTTTGTATATGCCAGTAGATTGGAAAACGGTTTAAGAAATGAGCTTTGTAATAAAATAGTGTTGAAATCGTTTTAATGGAAGAGTTTTGATATCTACTACTAATATTGAAAACCTTTATATTTTGAAGTGACAAATCACAAAAATGATTGTAGGAACAATAAATCACTAAAATTCACATTCGAAGACGTGAATAAAAATCCAAAGAAATCGATACCGAATCCATCAAAGTGGAAATTCCCAAAAATTTCAAAAATAGAAGTTATCAAAGTCGACAAGGGTGATAACAACTAATCGAAGAAGAAGAATCGATTAAAGGTTGGAAAAGCAAATCAAAATGAGCATAAATAGGCAAAACAGGGAAACAGGAGCAAGTCGGTCGACTAAACTCTCTGAGTCGGTGGACCGAAAGTAGTCCAGAAAGGTTTCGGCTACAGCTTCGGTCGACCGACTGTGAGAGTTCGGTCGGCCGAACCCCAAATCCTGCGTTTTCTACCCTATTTAGTAGAAGTGCAAACTTACTCAATTTGCAATCGGTCGAGCACGGACGCTAGGGGATTACGCCCATCGGCTACCCGGTCCAATTGGCTCCTCGATGCATCACCAAAAACATGTTCAAACATCAAAGTTAGGATTTTAATGATTTGAAACCAAAACACTAAAAATTGGGATATTCACCAATTCAATCCAAACCAAAAGCAAGTGCACATGAATAAGTGTTAGGAATTCATACCCAACAATCAAAGATAGTTATAGACAAAGATGTGAGATAAAAATCTCACCTTTTCACAAAATCAATGAAAGAGAAGCTTGAAAGCAAAGGAAGAATCAACCACACTTCAACACAACCCAAATGAGCTTGAACCTAAGCTCAAAAGAAGAAAATTCCCAAAGTTAGGTTTAGCAATTTCTGAAAATTGAAAGGAGAATGAGTTGGAGAAGAATAAGATGATGCTTACCAATAGCTTCTCTTTGGATTTGGAGTTAGATATTTGATTTGCTAATGGAACTAGGGTTCTGAAATTTTAATTTCCCATTCCACTCTCCATTTTTATCGAAGCTTGAATGTTATAAATTAGAAATAAAGTAATGAAGAGGAGAGGGTTGGGACTGAGCTAATAAGTAGGGTAAATGGGCTCAACCCAAACCAAAGCCATAAGTGAAAAAGTGGCAAATTTCCACTGACTCCAAACATAACAAAGCTTATATTCAAAAAGATCGCAAACGACATTTTGAACTCAATGGAAGGTGTCTGGAGTCCTAATTCGACCGTATGAAAAAAGTAACATTTTGGACTATAATCCGACTAACGATAAAATATTTAAATACTCAATCGTAAAATATGCGGGTTGTTATAGCTGCGAAAAGTGAATTTTCACTGTTTTGATAAACTTAAGTGAATAAATGAACTTTGTAAGTTTGAAATTTAGGAAATTTAATAATTTAGTTATTATATATAATAACTTCATTTTAATGATTTAAAATGATTTTTGAAATATAAACTGTTTTGAAATGTGAATTGAAATGGTATTTTAAATTGAATGAAATGAATAATGATTTGAAATGAAGTTTTGGAAAGATATGATATTTTGATATATTAAAATGATTTGAAATATGGTTTTGAAAAGATATGATATTTTGATATAATAAATTATTTGAAATTTGGTTTTGAAAAGATATATTATTTTGATATATTAAATGATTTGAAATTTGGTTTTGAAAAGATATGATATTTTGATATATTAAAATGATTTGAAATGTGGTTTTGAAAAGATATGATATTTTCATATATTAAAATCATTTGAAATGTGGTTTTCAAAAGATATGATATTTAGATATGTTAACATGATTTGAAACGAAGTTTTGGAAAGATATGATATTTTTTGATATATTAAAATGATTTGAAATGAAGTTTTGGAATTTGATATATTAAAATGATTGGAATGGAAGTTTTGTAAAGATATGATATTTTGATATATTAAAATGATTTGAAATGAATGTGGTTTTGAAAAGATATGATATTTTGATATATTAAAATGATTTGAAATTAAGTTTTTGGAAAGATATGATATTTTTGATATATTAAAATGATTTGAAATGATGTTTTGGAAAGATATGATATTTTTTGATATATTAAAATGATTTGAAATAAAGTTTTGGAAAGATACGATACTTTGATATATTGAAATGATTTGACATGAAGTTTTGGAAAGATATGATGTTTTTGAAATGGTTTGGAAATGATTATATCTTTATTTTGATATAGATTTGGATTGAAATGATACTTTACTTTGAAGTGTAAACTATGATTTAAAAAATGATAACTATGGGTTATAATAAAGATTGGTTGGCAAAGAGACCGGGATCGGATATCTGGCATACTCTCTGTCGATACCCAAAACTACTTTGACAACCGTGTACGCGATGGAGATTCCAGAAAGAAGTAGGATGGTGGGGATGTTCTTGAGGTATATTACGTGGACCTAACTCCCGTGAGTTGGCATAAGGTGGCTAAAAAAGGAGCGATCTCGGGCCAAAAGGGGTAGCTCCTCTGGTCGGACACATTTCTTCGATACTATACTCTTACATGGGGATGATTTGATGGCCATCCTCCGATTTTGATTTGGGAGTGTGTTCCGAGGTGGGCATATGTGGCTGCTGCGTTACCACCAGCCCGTGTGCGTAATTGGTATATCTACCCTGGCATTACCTTGTGTGCCATGTCACCTACCATATCGAGCCTTTACTACGAGTTAGGTTTTCTCCCGTAGCCCATGCGTATCTTCTCGTAGTCTCCCGATCAGGAGATATGTAGATATTGGATGGACTACTGGGACTATCACGTGTCTGGGGCTATATGGGTAACCCCGTGATGCTATTTTAAAGTAAGTTTATTTTACCGATAGACATTATTATAATAACACGATATTACTACATAGTAAATAGTTTAACGGATCCTTAGAGGATGGGCGGTCCCAGGCATCCTTTAAGTTACTTGTACCTTATTATAGTTCACTTGAGTTGGTATACATTATATCAGTATATATTGTCCTGACTCGAGTGTTTGTATTTTTATTTACATTCGAGTTAGCCTGAGTTATTCACAAATTTCGATTCCATTTTCTGGAGATTGGAATCGCTGGAGATTATCTACTCATCCGGTTTTGCCTATTCCAGTTATGTTGTTCAATTCAGCTTGTACTTGGTTATCATCTTGAGACTTCTGTTGTACTTTATTTCTTCTATTATATTCTGTTTAACTCTGATATATTTATATAGTAGCTTCATGAACTACTATTTCTTTTACTTCCGTTGCATTTCTTACTCTGTGTTGTGTTTTGTGATTATTATTTACTATATGTTCTGAGATTTGCCAAATTTTATTTACAACGCGGTATTTTGACCAATTCAATTCTGGCATGAGTGTCTACCTATACACTCATAATGGATGTGAATGGTTGAAAATATCGGATTGTTACAGGGATCGTTCGGAGGTCGATGCTGCGGCGGTGCATGGCCTTCAAGGAGGAAGGCTCTGATCACGTTCAAAGTTGCTAAGGTGGTGGCGGAAACCGATGGTCTTCGACAGCTCAGACCTTGCCCGCGAACGAGATAAGAGTAGATTGGGTTCTAGAATAAGAAAAGCTAGCTGATGCGGTGTGATTTCATTGGTCCGTTCCTTTTATTTTTTTCATTATTCTACTTTAATTTCAAATCCAAATTATTAATGTTATAACTCTCATAATTTTCACATACTTCATCTAATTCACGTGCGGTTTTTTCCGCTAAGTTCGTATTCGAATTCCGGACATTTTGGCATTGGTTTGGACGAATTCTGAGACTATTCAAATTTTGCGTTTTAAATTGGATTTAAATTCAATTTAAATTCCAAAGATGAGTGTTTTAACCCACTCATAACTTCTAAGATTTCTTGTGTGTGTTAAATTAATTTCTAATGTGATTAGAAATTTATTTACTGCGGTTTGGCATATTTTTATCATAATTCCAGTTAAATTGAATTTATTATATTAAATTGTTATTTAATTTATTATCGCATATAAACTGCCAGTTAAATTGCTATTATTTATTATCCACTCTATAATGATGTTATTGTTGAATTGGATGATAATTGTTATAAATGGTTGATGGTTGGTATTGGATGAATGGATGTTGGATTTTATATTGTCATGAACTGCAAGTTGTTATTCATTTTATTTCATTCGGGATTGCGGTTTGAAATGATATATAACCGTATTTTTATTTTAAATTGTGGATTAAAATGATAAATATCCGTATCACTTGACCATAGGATAGAAAATGTTATGCAGACACCGTGGTCTATGTATAAAAATATTTTGAAATGATTTCTATGGCTTTGTAAAGAAATATATGATTTTATGAGATATTGATTTGGATATTTTATAAATATTATTTATATATAGTTAAATTCTTGGTTTCAAGCTATGAATAAAATTGTTTAAAATATAAATAAGTCTAATAATAAAGTGTGATTTCATTAAAATAAAATATGGAAAAGTATTTACTTAAATTATATTTTAATATAGAGTTTATATTGATTTTTATAAATCATGGTTGAGAAGATAGTTTTGAAAGTGATTTGAGATATTGTTTAATTAAGAGTTATATTTAATAAGAATCCATTTAGAACTTATTGAAATTGAGATTTTGGAAGAATATGGTTTAATAATTTAATTCGGGCTTAAGGTGATTTAAGTGAATATATCCAGTCTAAATAAATTGAGGAAATTTCAGTTATTTAAATTTTTATTTTTATCTAAAGGATATTGGATTAATTAAGCAATTATTTCAAAACTAAATAATAGTAAAGTAAATTTGGTATATATATGAAGTATAAAATTTAGTTTGAAATATTGAATATTTAAGATTTGAACTATATTGAATTTGAAATGGTTTATTTTGTGGATCAAATCTGTTTGAAATCGATATACTTTGGAATGGTCTATTTGAAAACCGAAATGAATTGAAATTTATGGTTTGGGATTTGGTTAAATTTAAAATTCAGAAATTCAGGTTGTTTTGGAATTGATTTGTGAAATTTAAGAAGCCAGATTATTTTATAAAATATTTTAATATTTAAACCATGTAAGGGGTAGAAGTTATGTTTCAAAGTTATAAATTTTAAAGTATTACGTTTTGGAAGTGTTATAGTTTTAAATGTTTGGTTTCAAAATTTTATAAATTTGAAGTACTATGATTTTAAAATGATAACATATTGATTTGGTCTTCAAATCGAAAATGACATCGTGTTTATATGGTTTTGAAATGAATATTATATCCTGGTTTTGTAGTATAATTATTTTGAAATGACCGCTGTGTTATAATAACGTTTGGTTGTTAGAGAGACCGGGATCGGAAGTTGTCATACTCCCTACCAACTCTGAAAACCACTTTAACAACAGTGTACGCGGTGGAGATTCCAGAATGAAGTAGGATGGTGGCTGCGTTTCCTTTGAGGTAAATACGTGGACCCGACTCCCGTGAGTTGGCATAAGGTGCTAAACAGGAGTGATTGACGGGCTAATGAGGTAGCACCTCTGATCGGACACATCCCATCGATATTATACTTTGACTTTTGAATTGATTCGGTGGCCACTTTTGATTTCTATTTGGAGGTGTGGCTCGAGGTGGGCGGTAGCTACGGCTATGCGTTACCACCGGCCTGGAAGCGTAATTGGTATATCTACCCTGGCATTGCCTAGTTGTGCCATGTCACCTACCATATCGCGCCTTGTACAAGTTTGGTTTTCTCCCGTAGCCCATGTGGTATCCTCTGGTGGCTTCACGATCAGGAGGAACCATGATACTGGATGGACTACTGGGACTATTACGTGTTAAGGTGGAAAATGTAAAGCCTTAACGGTATTTAAAAGTAAGTTTACTTTACTATAGACATTATTATAATAGCGAAATATTAGTATATAGTAAATAGTTTAACGAATCCTTAGGAGATGTGAATCTCGAGCATCTCTTAAGTTACTGCACTCGCGTTTGACACTAGATAGGAAATGTCAGATCCCGTAAACATCTTTGGCGCCGTTCCGCTCATATTTAACCGTTGATTTAACTTACATAAGATCTTTTAGTTCTGACTCGAATGTTTTGTCTTTTCAATTCGCTTGGGTCAGCCTGAGTATTTCAGGATTTTAAGATTTTCCTTCCGGAGGACGAAGACAAAGATTGTATGATTATTGTTTTATATTATTCCATGCATCATTATTCTGCTGCATTATTATTCTCTGGTATGTGTAACTATGATATGTATTGTATAAGTATAATCGAATATTTTGTAAAACAACTTCATGAACTCTTTATTTGATTATTATATTTTATCGTTCCGCTGTAAGATTCTTTTTGTTTATTTCTTTCTCCCTTTTTCTTATTCACCCCAATAACAATCCGCTCTTTTGTATGGTTTGAGTCTGACGTGTGCGGTTTATCATCGATTTAAAATTCTTATTCACCCCAATAACATTCCGCTCTTTTGCATTGTTTGAGTCTGACGTGTATGTTTTATCGTCAATTTAAAACGTACAAAAAGGCGGGATGTTACATCGGGTCCGCTTGAGGAGGACACTAACCAGGAGAGCTCTCTTTGAGAGAGTCTAGGGGTGCTCTGCTTAGTTAGTTCTTTTGTGATTTATGTGTCCGATCTAGTTATGATATAATTGTAATATCTGGATATTCTGCGTGTGATATCCCGAAATTTTTGGCAATATAAATTTAATAATCTGTATTTAAAATTAAATTGATTTGATAATTTTTGTAAATAAATTTGAATTGATTGAATAATCTAACTTTGATAAATATTTAATTAGTGAATTTATCTTTTAAAAGCTAATAAATTGGTTTCTATTTATAATGTGTGTGTGTGTGTGTATGTATGTATGTACATATTGTCAATATATGAACTTTGTTTAATAAGGTATATTTTCTAATTCTAATATTTTTGATTTTGTTTAATATTAAGCTTTTCAAAGCTATTTTATAAATAACTATATGATTTTTAATACATAAAATAAACGTTTAGTTATTTAAAAAGGATTTTAGCTTAAAGTTTAAATAAGATTAATAATAAGATTTGTTTAACATTCTTTTTAAATTATTGCTTAATAAATATGATTTGTAATTAGCTATAAAAGTTTAAGATATAATTAATAAATGAAAAAATTATTCATTTAAATAATAAGTAATTTATAACCTCTTTTGTAAATTTATTTAAAATGATCAAAAATGTTATTTTCAAATAATAGATATATGTATTATTTTTATTATACTTGGTTTTATTTCCTTAAAATTAGCTACAAATATAACTAAGTATTTTAAAAACTGATTAATTAAGTTAAAAGGCTTTTATTTACATTTAAAATAAATACTAAATTACTTAAAGAACATGTGTTGTTTTCCTAAGGCTCCTAATAACATGTGTTAAGTTAATAAACAAGGAAATTGACAAATGTAAATATTAAGGACAAGTGTCATGTTTTAATTTTCATTTTTCTTTAATTTTTATTAAAACATAAATTAAGTTATATAAGAGAATATCTTTAATTTTTATTTTTATTTTTCCATTCTAAATTCAAAACTCAAAGGAAATACGTAACCTGTTATGTTCCCAAACTAGAAATGAAAACAAAAATCAAACATCTCTGATCAAATCCCTATAAACCATTTACCCCATAACCATCTTCAAACATGCAAATCATTCCCTGTAACACATTTTCAAAATGCAAAGCATTTTTAAAGCAAATCTGTTTAAGTTTGTGCATTTTATTTTCTTCAATCTGGAAGCACATGCAAAGAAAATATGAAGCTAACCTGCACATTTTCAAACAAAAGCAACTGCATTCTTCAAATCAAGCACCTCGGTTCCAAAGCAAGTTTTAATAAAAAGCATGCATGTAGTTTTCAAATCTGGTGCAAGCAAGCCTGCATTCATTTCTTCAAAATCTGAAAATCAAGCTACCAGCATGCATGCAGTTCTAATTTAGTTTTCAAACATCAGCAACTCATGTTTTCAGCATGCAATTCAAGTTTAAGGTTTATAAATAAAAAACAAAAGCATTTCAGCAAAAACAAGCTTAAAGGATTTCAATGCTATTTCAAAGATGTGCCCTGCTCTTCATCTTTAAATCGGTGAGTTACTCCATTTTTAAAAATTTAATTAGGTAAATTTGATTGCATGCTTTTTAATTTGAAATGAATATATATTATGAAATTTGCTGTGAATATATACGAATATATATATGTGTGCATGCTTGTTTACATGTTGCATTTATGTTTCTTTAATTTCAAGCTTCTGTTTGATTTAAAAACCATTATCTCTTGATTAAATCTTGGTTTATATTTAAGGCTTAAACAAAAATATGTATATTCCATCATAGACTATAGTTTGAAAATTTTACATAAGTTAAAATAACTCTGTATCATCTCTGGAATTTATAAACAGATGATCAAACATTAAATCATTGAAAATTCAAATACCTTGATTCGATGTTTCAGGGTTATAAATCAAATCATCATACAAAATCATGATTTTTAAAAGCAAGATTACAATTTTTGGTGTTAGAATCAAGAGCAGTTCTATATTGTCTTTATTGTGTATTTTGAGGTATCGCCGTGGCTACAAATGGTCGGAGGTGTTGGGTTTGATCTTGGAGGTGGAGGAGTGATCAGAGATGATGGGAAAATTACCTGATTATAGTGCATTTCATTCTGGAGGTGGTGGTTGTGATTTAAAGTTTGGAACCCGAGTTTAACTAGGCTAGGTAAAATTGATCACCTCGGCATTTGTAGTTGATCGAGTTCAACAATATTTTGGGTGATGATAGCATGGTAGTTGACGAAGGCATGGATGAAGTTGTAGGATTTCTAATGGCTGGGAATGTGGGAAAGAGGCGTTTCCAAGTGAGGTGGTATTTCCTGTTCTTGTTTCCAGGTTTGGGGTTTTAAACTTGAATTTGATTTCGACTTTGTAGCATCGATGTGATGATCGGATTCTGGTGAGAGGATGGTCGTCGTTTTGCTCGAGGGTGTGGTGTTGACCGGAGATGGTCGGAGCCACCGTGCATGTGCACGGTGCACTTTATATTTTCTGGTGAAGTTTTTGGGTTGTGTGATTTAGTAGCCTCGAGTTTTCTCGAGTAAATCTAGTATTTGTCTCGAAGCAGTGTGGATTTGGACTCGAAGTCAATTGATGATTTCTAGGGTAAATATTTGTTACAGCTTTTAAAAAAAAGAGAAACATGTTCTGTTTTTAAAATTTAAAAATCAGATTTAAATTGTAAAGCAAAGTATAAGCTAAAGTTTAAGTCTAAGTTTAAATATGGATTCAAGTTAAATTTGAATCTTAGTTTGGGAATAAATAAAGGTTTAAATGATTAAAAGGATTTGAATTGAAAATGGAGTTTGAAAATGTAAAGGAAGGATTTAAACAAAGTTAAGTCAGAATTTTTAATCTGAATTCAAATCTAAGTTTGAATCCTAGGCTTTGAAATTAAATAAAACAAAGTTTTATAAATTTAAATGTTTTAATAAGTCTAAATGTTAAGGTATACTTTAAATATTTTGAATTTAAAAAAGGAATTTGATTTGACTCTTTCAAAATTCCTTTTATAAAAAAGTATTCTTTAATACGTGAGTTTAAAAGTTTTTAAATTGGTTTTAAACTTTGATTAAGATAAATTGGTTTTATTTTAAATCTCCAATTTAAAATAAAATTTAAAAGTAAATTTGAAAATCAACGTTTCAAATGTGTTTTTGAATGATAATTTGACCCTAGATAAAAAAAAGGTTTATCTTAAAGTTAAATTAGAATTTAATGATTTGTTATTCATTTAGTTATTAAGGTAATTAAATGGATAATTAATTTATTTAATAAATTTATGAAATAGATAATTACTTAAAATAATTAAGGGTTTTAAATTTTAAGGTTTAAGATTAATTATTCTTAGAATAATTAATTTGTAATTTATGAACCATAAATGAAATAAGATTAGATTTTTAATTAATGATTAGTAATTAATTAATCAAGTAATTTAGGATTAATTAAGTTACAATTAACACTTAATTAATTAAATAACTAGGATAAATTAATGGGTTATTAATGATTAATTAATTTATAATTAATATTAATTAATCTAAAATTAAATTACTTTAGAAAAGTAATTAAAGAATTTTTAATAGTTAATGAAGGTCATTAACTAAGGATTTTTTTATAATTAATTAATGTGATTAATTTTTAATAATTAAATATATTAATTAATGATAATCATTTGTGAAATTATTTAAGTGTAATTACTTAATGGAAGTAATTAAGGAATTAATTACTTAATGTAATTAATTGGGTTAATGTGATAAGTTTAGATTAATTAATTAAGTTTAATTTATTTAAAACACTTGATGATTGATAAATAAATATTTAATTTAATTAATGGAGTATAATTACTTAGTGAAGTAATTAAAGGTAATTACTGGATGTAATTAATGGAAGATGGTTTAATAATGGAAGTGATTTGGATTAAATTACTTCGTAATTAATCAAGGGATTAATTAAGAAATTAAATAAAGAATAATTTATTTATTTAAATGTAGTAATTAAGGGTAGTTAATTACTGAATGTGGTTAATCAAGTGTGATTAATAAATGTGGTTTAATTATAGATTAATTACTTAATGTAAGTAATTAAATGTAATTAGGGTTTTAATATAATTAATGATGTAATTAAGTGTCGATTAATTAAGATTAACTAATCAATGATAAGTGATTTAGAGTAAGAAATTAATGTAATTAATTAATGATTAATGTAATTAATTATAATTAATAAATTAATGAAGTAATTAAAGGTTAATTATTGTAATGGTTTGAGGATAATTAATTTCTGAAATTAATTAAAGGATAATTACTTGAATGTAATTAAAGGATAATTAATCAAGTGTGATTAATTAAGGTTATTAATTAAAGGGTAATTAATTAATTATTTTGTAATTAATTAATGGTTAAGTAAGCAAGATTTAAAATGATGAAGTAATTAATTTAATTCCCTTTAAATTAATTAGAGATGGAAGTAATTAATTTAATTCATTTAAATTAATTATAGATGATGTGGTTAAGTAAATCATTGCTTATGTATGAATGAATGATATTGGTTGCCTTGAATGGTTTGAAATCTCAGCTATGAGATAAGTAATGCTGTGTGATATGGATGTTGTTGTTGCATTGGGATGATAATATGAATTATCTATTTGTGATGATAATGTGGATTATCTGTTTATGATAATAATGTTGATTATCTATTGTGATGTTGTAAATCATCTATCTGTGCGTATGTAGATAATAGAATTGAATTGTTTTAAACTCTAAAACAACTTGGACCTTAAAAGACACGTTTTGGATTTCGATGAGATCGAGATCGGATTTCCAGATTTGGATATCCGAAAACTACATCGACCTAAATAAACGATAGGTCGTGAATCTCAAGTGAAGATGAAGATTTAAAGTGCAAGTGTTATCGTCGCTAACTCTGAGGGTGATTCCAAAATGAGTGGAACGAGATAATGCCTTCGGTTTCGTTCGAACCTGGAACGAACTTGTATGGATTGAATGCTTTCAAAATATCGTCAGGTGGACGATGAGCATTCTAAGTGTTGTGTTCTGATAAGGTAATCGTATCCTCAAGCCTCATAAACCGGGAATGGCTAAAACAGAGGAGGTGCAGCAAGGCTAAGTGGGTCATGCCCAAGTAGGATGAGATTTACCTCGGTCTAGATGTCCCTTTTTATATCGGCCGTGTGGTGTGGTTGATGATCACAACTGCGGGTGGTCTTATTCGAAACTGTTCAGCAAGGAATGGTTCCGGCATTGTGTTGCAGGGGGTTGGGAGCACTCCTTGGTAGGGTGATCTAGGCCCCGTACTGTGACTGGCGATACCCCAGTAGCCCTGCCATTGTATGGAATCCAAAATCCAATAAGTGCCATCGGTTTTGATTGTATTACCCACTTTTGTGGCTAGTAGCTGGAATTTAATCATGTAACAATTTCGGCTATTTCTTATTCACTTGAAAACCCTAGACATATTATAATATCACTGGATTTCCTATCAAATCGTTTGGTTAGCGTAAGGTAAAAACTTTTCCATGTTTATGTGTAGGAAGTCTTATGTGATGCCTTTTCTTTTCAAAGGTTTTTCAAAGTTAGCAACCTTAACCTGTTACTCACACCAGACCCATGCCAGACCCGGAATTTATTTATGCTTTTCTTAAACTCTTGGGTACTCAAATTTTTATGAGTAGCCAAGGGATTCAGGTTAGCTTTGACGAATTATGGAAGAGCAATGGAGCAGGAGGCTTCAGCATTATCGATAAGTATAGTGTTCTGCTGTGTTTGTTATCTCTGAGTTATTTGTTGATGTTGTATCTAAGTTGTAATAACTAGACAGGTGTTTATAACTGTCTAGTATAATGATGTATAATCTGTGTAACTCTGATAATTGTTGTATACTATGTAATACTTATGTTATTAATATAATTTATTCGTTCCGTTGTTGAGATTCGGATGTAGTTTTTTTCTTTCTTCTCTTTCTTTTCTCTTTTCTATCCCTTTCTTTCTTAAAGATGATGCGACTTTCTGGTCGTTGAAAGTAGGGTCATCACACGACGTATATACATTGGACTGTTAGTTTGATTGGGTATCTTAGTAGATACCTTTTTGTAGATTGGGTATTACTAGTATGTATGCTTGAACATATTCTGTTATGTTATTGTTGTATGTCTTCTTTAAAAAAAATTAATTGTACTTAGGAAAATAGTTAGTAATGAATAAAGGATTCTGTTTGGCCTTTTTTTTTACAGGACTGGGTTGTGGCAAAATTTCAGGGTCGAGATTCTTTTAAGAGGGAAAGATGTAACGACCCAAAATTTTATCATTTTGATTTGTGAATATTTAAGTATTCTAAATATTCAATTTATGGTTTTAATAATTAAATAACCCTCTTTTAATTTAAATCTAATGATAGAAAGTTCATTTTTGTAATTTTTTACATAAATAGGTAGTTCAATGGAAAACCGAAAAAGTGACCGAAACACGCTTTTTGGATTTTTAACTTTTTATCAAATGATAAGTTGCAGAAAGTTGTAATAACTTGCATATAACATAAATGTATAAATAAAATAATAATAATAATAACAACAAAGATTTATAAATATAGAATATATTTCAAAATTAAAAATATGAAATCGTGGATTTGAAATGTATGATTCCTTAAGTGTTATAATGAACAAAGGTACATGAAAAGACTCCAAGATCCAATATGTTTTTGTATGAATGGCACTTTGTTGGCTTAAGATATGATAGGTGGGTTGAAAATGTGATTTAAGGCATTTCGGGTTTTCATTTTTTTAATTTTAATTTTTATATTTTTACTTCATCTTAGTATACTCACTTCCTATTTCATTTCATCTTCATACCACTTGATTTTTTTTTCCTATCTTCCTTATCTTTTATCATTATGAAAATAGAAATCAAAATCTAACCTTTTAGCTTAAACAATTTTAGCTTGGATTTTGTAATAATTGTGCAAGTTGAGATCTTTATTCCTTGTTTAACATTTGTTTGAAAGTAAATGTTGTGAAAATTTTACTTATATCTTGATTATGTTTTTTTAAATAACTCTCATATTCAAAGTAATTGTTTAAACCATATTTTGAATTGAAAATGAAAAAAAAAGATGGTTGCTGTAAGTTAATTAAACACAGGAATGTAGGCACCACTCCACCTCCACGTCTTTCCTTCCTTTGTTCTTTCTCATATCCTTTATCTCATAAATTTAAAAATCCATATCACTCAATCGTTCAAAATTATCTTAAGTAATCAATTGGAGAGTTGTTCGTCAAGTGTCTAGTTATTTATAAAATTTGTCGGATGGCATTTCGTCAACTATGGTGTGCGAGATCGGTCGATAACAACAAGTAGTTAAATGGTGTCAATTTTTCATCCAGCACAATTTGACGAACGGAGCATATGGTCGCGTTCTTCTCTGGAAATCTTGATTTTTAGGTCAAGTAGTATGATTTTAGGACTTAGGCTTGTGTTATAATCGAGAGTTGATCGGTTTTCGATCATTTTGAAGTTTCCATTGATCTAAGGATTTTGGGTTGGAGCGATTGCAGCTGGAGCAGCCATAGGTGATGGCGGAGCTGTGGTAGTGATCGCATGGATGATGGTGGCCTAAGGTGGTTGGTCGACCTCGAGTTAGGGTTTAGGAAACTTTATTTTGGCATTCGAATTAGGGAATGGTAGCGACACGTGGAAGCATCAAGCTCGACGTTGTATGGCATGGAGGTGCAACAATGCAGTGGAATTCCATTTGTGGTGGCATTGGGATTTGGAAGTGGTGGCGGCTATAGTGGTTCTTGCTTGATCATGGCAGTTAAGGGGTTCATTTTGGATCGAAGGGTCAAATTGGGTTTGGAGGCGCTAAAGGGTTGGTGGTGGCGCAGTTGAGGCGGGCGGGGCACATGGCGTTTGCGGAGGTTGGTTAGCATGGCGTTTGGTGGTTGGAGGTGGCGTTCATATGCATGTGGGCACGTTCACGTACGATCATTTTTGGCTCCATGTTTTGATTTTTGGGTAAGTTGAAATTGGGGATTTTGTGTGTGAGGAGGAGTTTGGAATGGATGAGGGTGGTAGTGTTTTAGTCAATTAGTTTTTAATTTAAATAAGTTTCTACTTCGAAAAATTATAACGTACCTATATGAAGTCTGTTTGACCCGTGGATTTCAGTACTTGATTCGTATAATCCAATGGAACACCTTAGTACAATTATTTGTCACTACAATTGAATCGTGAAATATCGATAAAATAAATAGCGATAGAAAATATTACATAGTTGACTAAGAATATTTTATCATTGGCATTTCGTTAGTAGAATAAACGCCATTCTTTTATATTTAAATTGAATAGATCATATTGGACATCTATATAGCAGAATATATCCATCTGCCATTTTATTTGTTTATACATTTATTCATATGCTAGTGACTTGGATAAAGTAAGGTGTCATCTATTGATTGATAATTATGGAATATATTTACCTATATGTTGCTTCTGCAAATATCAATGATAACGTAGAATGTTGAACTGAAAATAAATCGTAGGCTGTTTAAGTATCATTGTGGTCGCTAAACCACTTTCCAATTTTAAAAAGAAAAGGATTTTAAATTTACATTAACTTTATAGTATTTTGCAGTAAAGCACTTCCTATATTTAAATGGTAAAGTTAATACTATTTGAATATTAATGTTTTAAAGTTAATTAATTATTTTATTAAAATTATTTTAAAGATAATTAATAATTTTTTTAATGATATCTTAAAGTTATTTAATTATTTTATTAGTGTTATTTTAAATATTTTTAGTTATTCTAATAATGGGATTGAAGTTAATTAATTGTTTCATGATGATGTTTTTGAAGTTTATTAATCGTTTAATTAAGAATGTATAAGTTAATTAATATATTCAAAATTAATGTTTAAGTCAATTTAATAATTTGTTTGAATAATAATATTGTTCATAAAGGGTGTTTAAAATAATAAATTGTTTTATAAAGAGAATTATTTTAAATGAAGGGTTTGTTAAAATTATAAATTGGAAAGAGATCTTTGAATTTGGAAAGAATGTTTTGGTTTATAAAACTTTGATTTTATATTAAATGGCTCACTTTTGAAAAATCAAGTTTATGAAATGAATAGTTTATCCTTCTTAATTATGGTTGTATGGAAACATCTTTCTATACTTAACTTCGAAGGATAAGTGGTTTGGGTATATAGTAAACAATGTTTAAATGACATTGTTTTGATCCTTTTAATATGGTTTTGAAATAGGAAATCTTTCTTAATTGGGAATATTCTTATACCGGTGACATAAGAATATGAATATTTTTGTAAATAATTTAAGAGATATAATAAATGAAAATTTTAGAAAAAGGCTTAATGGAGCCCTTATGGAATTAAATCTATGTTTTATTGTTTGTTTATTCGATAGTTAAATAAACGACTATCAAATATCGACCAATTTTTGACTTTGGAGATATCTAAAAGAAACATGAGAATTTTATGTTAGAGTTATCATCGATGATGCTATATTGTATGTTTAAACTCGTGTGTTCATCTAGGACAAATGATAAGCAAAATATGTCCACTTAAATAGTTAGGAGGTGATCTTTGCTCTTACGTATTATTGGTATACTTTAAAAAAAAACCAAAATGAAGTTGACTATAAGTATCTAATGTTGGTTCAAAGAGATCGAGAACGAATAAGTATGAATGTTCCATATACCACTTCGAACTACCTCAAGCATTCGAATTGAAGACATCTTGAAGATGATGGAATTAAAGATGAAGCTCTTAAAGTGCATGGGCTACTTGGTACTAATCCTGAGGCGATGTAGAAGAAGTGGTGACTTTGGTTTGTTCATATCTTGAACAACTTGTATGGATAAACGTTGGCATTGCATTGTTGCCCAAAGGGTGGTGTTAGCATTCTAACTGGGATTGCTATATGAAAAAGTAAATTGAAGCCTCAAGCCTCACAACCCGAAATGACTAAAACAGGGGATATGCTTCTGGCCTATGTGGATCACACCTATTAGGGCATTGTCATCCCCAATCAAGGTATATATTTATGGATTTAGTATGTGCATGGTGAGCACATGAGAAAAGGTTGCAAAGCAACTATGGTGGCGAAATATTCGGTACTATCTAGTAAAGGGTAGGTTAGTCCTGATTTTCAAGGGATCCATGTGAGGCCCTCGGTACACTTTTCTAGAGGTGTATTGTGGTAGGCGGTACTCTAGTAGCCTTGTCATTGTATGGAATCCATTCTCCAATGAGCGCCATATGGACTTAGTTGTGCCTAACTATATTGGAACATGAGAGCAGGCATTCAAACTAGATTCATAATTTACTTTAAACCCTGGACATTATTATAATATCATCGTTTTCTTTCTTTGAAATATTTTTGTTATCGTTAGGTAAACACTCATTTGGATTTATGTGTGGCATAGTCTTGTGAGATACTTTTATTTTTGAGGGGGTTTATAAGATATAACAAACATTTGATTTGAGTTTCAGATGCTGGTTTACCAGAATGATCTAGGAGTTATTTTCTTATAATGCTCGGATTAGACCTGAGTACTTTTCCAGAATTAGTTTTGGATGCTTTGGGCCTCAAGAGACGAGGTGGATTCTCCCTTGATGTATTTCCCTATTTTTATTTCCACCGTGTTTCTTGTTTGTATTTATCAGCATTTGTATGGACAAATTATAATTATCCAAGCTAATGATAGGTTCGACTCTAATGTTGTTTGGATATTAAAATTTTCTTTTGTAAAGATAATCTGGATAATATATATTACCCATCACAATAAATGATTTGTTTCAATCTATTCTTTTCTTTCCAACCGAACAACGTCTTTCCGGCACTTGAATACTCGGCACGAGAATACCATGGATGTATTAGTGTCATCTTCTAAGGATTAAAAAGGCAGGTCGATACAAATTATATTGTAAATAATGCATAATTTGTAAATATGACCTATAACGGTTTATTTCCATGTGCTTAGGATTGGATTTGGACTTACTATATAGATCTAACTATGTAATTTTATGTATGACTAGTGTATAAGATGTTTCACATTATATATTGTCATCTTCCGCTGTAAGTTCTGAAAATTAGTTATTATATTCCGTAATGTTTACTTGTTATCATATCATAACACTTGTCATTTTCAGTCCTTGAGAAGTTAAAGTCGATTCAGGCGCTGAATCCGAAGGTCTAAAAACGGCAGATTGTTACATTTGCTATTAAAGAAAAACTATAGGACTGGGAACATATTGAGAGAGTGGCTTTGTATTGATAAACTTATATATATGCATTTCATACATACGTATGCACTGTTTATGTACCATTTCAGTTAAATATCAGTTGGGGAGTTGGTAACGAATCCCAATTTAAGAGGGCTTAGAATGGGTATGTTAAAAGAAGTAGAAATTTGAACAAGGATAAATACTATTGGGGTTAAACTAGAACCGAAGATAGTTCTATAATCAATACTGGTGAGAAAATAAAGAAGGTAAGATAGTTAAATCCTATGCAGTGGGGGAGGTCCTAGGTGCAAGCATAATACCTTTTTTCCAGGGAGAAAGGAGAGTGTACCTTGATGGGAAGAGAGTTGTTACTTTTGGATATAGATTATAATTTTTGATAATTTAGACCCTAAGTCTCATAAGGTGTTTATACCTATTATTGCATCGAATCCACCCTATTCCTATTATTTCCATGATTTAGAATTTGTTATTACGGTGTTGAGTCCTTTTGTGAAACATATGTACTGAAATTTTTGAGGAATGGATTTGTTTTGAAAAAATATGGGATGACTCATTATGGGATGATATTAAACGAGGAAAAAAATGTGGAAAGTGTGATAAAAAGTGATTGGGCATGATCTTGAGGCATGTCGTGATCCTGATAATCCTACGATGATGAATTATTTTCTATCCTATAAATAGGAATTCCTATGCCTTTATTGAAGATTCTGACCTACCTTAGTTAAACACATTAGGCTCATTGATATGCCACTTAAGCATATGACTCTAAGTAAGGGTCAGAAGATAAATAGAAAACTTTCTTTCTTCACATGTGGAGATCATATTTTGGAAAGATGGATGTAAGTATAAATTATTTTATTGAAATTGCATGAAGAAAAGATTCTAACCTAATAGCAAAATGAATTAGTTAAGGTTTATATAAAGGAATTTGGAATTTGTACCAAACGTTATACTTGTAAGATATTAGAAGTTTGGAAGATTCTATTGAAGCAAAGTTTCACTTAGGAAGTTGGATAGTAGAAATGGCATTGATGATATTGGAATTTCACTTGATTGGATATCATTAACCAATTGAATGAAAATATTTTAAAGATATATATGAAGGTTTTTTCTGAAGGGCATAAACTATATTTTAGGATAGGGTCCAGGTGACCCAATTGTGTTATTATGCAATAACTAGGTGATCATTCCATAGTAAATAAAGTCGATGAAGAAGCCCAAAATGGTAAATCTTGCAAAAGTCCAAAAGCTAACCTCCAACTCGGTCTAACTCGAATAATAAGCTAACCAGGACTTGATATTAGTAAAGGATTGTAACGACCCGTAAATTTGAATGGTTTTTATAACGTAATTAACAAAAATTTTGCTTGAAATTAAACTATAAAATTTAGCAATGAAAATTTGATATTTGGAATATTCTTATTTAAACATAGAAAATAGTAAATTTTTATTGGAAAATATGGAAGTTAGTTCAGTTGTGTAATTTTCAATTTCAATTTAATATCGGTAAATTTGATAAAAATAAAATGTTTTAGAAATCTAAATATTTTTATATAATAAAAATACATAATATTTTTATATAATAAAAATATATAATATTGTTTGAGTGAGTCGTCATAATTTTTTTCGTCAAATTTGGATTTCTCTAGTTGTGTTTGTCTTATTTTCGGTGAAATTACAGCATTTTGGCAGCCAATATTGATTACAGATAAGATGATCGTATCGATGATATCTATATACCATTCTGTTCATCTCGTCGTGCTGATCTCTGCAGTATATGCATTTGTGCATTTCACTGTCCAATACGCGGTGAAATTTGCAAAACTATCAACCCTATCGGTATTCAATTTTAACCTTTTGGTTTCCTTATCCATTTAATTATCTACCCGTTGGATGCTAACAGCTATTTGCATTTAATTATTCAAGAATTCCCATTTGTGCCTTTTGTAATTCCCTGGATACTACATATATTTCTACGACACCTTTCATTCTCTCTCTCCTCTTTTCTATCTTGAATTCTGGTTTTTTCTGCATTTCTTTGTCTAACCTTGCTTCTTTTGTTCCTATACTTTCTAAATTGAAGAAAAAATATATAATGCCGCGTGCTTTGGAAAATCATCTACTCGTCCACTTTTGTATGGAACCCGACCGCTTCTTCTTCGAACCCAAACCTTCGTTCTGCCACCTTGCCTTCAACTATTTCCTAGCCTTCCACCCGCCACCTGTCACTTCCCATAAAATCTAAACGCCACACAGGCCTCTCCAACACAATCTTCTAACCGAAGCATGTCACAACCATGACCATCCTCCTCTTCCCTGAAACAGACCACGTGTAGCCATACCCTCAGTCGATCCTCATCATCACCACCGACATCCATGCACCGCACCCTCCTCTCCCTAACGTCAATCGCGCCATGAGACAGCCATCCCCTACCATCGCAACCACCCGCCTCTATCCTCTCGTGAGCAGCCGAACACCCATACTTAGCAACTCGCCTCCACCATTCACCTGACCTGCACCGAGCCTTCCTCAATCAGCTCACCATGCACGGCAACAAACATAGCCTAGCCCCTTACGCACTCGAACATTGCCACCATTGCATGATCGAAACAACCCATCAACCTTTCCCTCCATAACTCAAGCCTCTCCTTGGCGGCCAGCACCATGTCGCCACACCCTACCTGCTTTACCCCTTGCTTTGTCTTCTTCTGCCATGCCTACATATTTCCTTCCTTCTACTTGTATATATCAATTATATATGGGTTTATACATTAGTTTATGTATATAAGTATATATAGTTTGTTTTAAAGTACGATATGTTTTGAATCTGCGTTTATATTTTAAGATGTGTGTATTCGGTTGTATTTAATTTGGGTAGCTCGTACATACATTTTGTTGATAGCCTATAATCTATATATGTTTATATATATTGTTTTAAATATAATATGTATTTATGGTCAGCCTAAGGGATATTTTATATGTGAGTCGGTGTATTTTAGATATGAAGTACAATTTTTAAGTTTAAAAGATGTATATACGCAAGTGTGTGTATATAGATGAGAAGTATATATATATTTTAAATAATGTATACTTGGATCCCACTTTTAAAGTGTATATATAAGTATTGATTTTAAATATAATAATATATCGCTTTAATTTTGAATAATTGTGATTTAAGAATAATTTTTTTGAAATACATATATATTTTATTTTAATATTTTTCCTAAATTAGAATGTTGATTTTAATGAAATAATATATTTATATACATATATATATTAATATTTTCTGTTTATATCAAGCTAATTTGATTTGCTCTCATCGATTCCTATATATCAGCCTTTTTCATCAAATCCATGTTTAGCTTACATCGATTTGAGATTTATTGTCACTCGCGATTAACATTCTTATATTTAGTAAATTTAATTCACATGAAATGACGATTGAAATATGCTGTTAAATTTGAATTATTAAGTTATTTAATGGTTAAATATAATATGCTATTATCTGTAGTTGTTTACCTGTGACATATGACACCGTGACCTATTATCTGAACTATGATCAAATTTGTTATTAATGATAAAATACCCTATATTGATATATTATATTATTATCATATTTGTTCTCACGCTACAAGTTCTCTATTAATTTAGAATTCCCCATGGATTGAAATGATACATACCCGAACGAAATTATAGATTAGGGGAAAATTGTTATGGATTGGAATGATAAACCCAAGCGATTTTTATCGATTTTGAAATTTTTTGACTGCAGGTTGAAATGATATACACCCGTAAATATTAAATTATTGCGGATTGAAATGATAAATATCCGTATCACTTGAACATAGGTCAGAAAATTATATATGGACACCGTTGGTCTATTTTGAAAAAAAATGATTGCCAAAGTTTGAAAGGAAATATATGATTTTATTAAATATTTATTTGTTTTTAAATTATAATATAAACAATTTATTTTAATATATGCGTATAATTTAGATTTTTAAAGTTTAATGTTTTAGAAATTTTAAATTTTAAATTTAGTTTTGAAAATATAATTCTCAAGGTTATTCTTGCAATTTTATTATTTTTAAATTATATAAAATAAGAATTAATGCAAAATACATGTAATAATAAGATTTAATTTAATAAAATTTAACTTAATTGGTTTATAATATGTTAATTATTTATTTAAATATATATTAATATTTTAATAATATATGTTTTATAATTTTAATAATAATGGTTAGGAAGATAAATTAATGTTGACTTGGAATTTAAATTGGTTAATGATTGAATTTAAATAAGAATTAATTTGAACTTATTGATGTTGAGATTTTAAAAGATACGATTTACAACTTGATTTAATAAAACGGTGATTTAATGAATATTCACAACTTTAAATAAAATAGAGACTGAAAATTTAATATTGATTTAAATGTATAAATTGAGATTTTATTTAATTGTTATTAAAATCATCAATTCAAAATTTTCCAATTTGAAAAAAATTAAAAATCGAATGTTGAAATATAAATAAAACTTATATTGTAAATGTTTGAATATTCAAACTTTGAATCTTACCGGAATTGAAGTGATAGTCCAAAGCCAAGATTTGAAATCGGTATAAACTGAAATGGTTTATTGAGAATTTGAATTATTAGCCTTTTTAATTGAAATTGTTGAACTGGGATTGATTAAATTGAATTTTGGAATTTAACTTGATTCGATTTGTGAAATTGGCGGAAACTAATTTTGAAACGAACCTGACTCGACCTTCGAAAATCGACATCCAAATACTTCACCCGTATCCGAATGCCACAGATTCAAACGTTGAGTCTGAGTTTATAACACGTTAAGAACATCTACACAGCGGAAGAAAACTATACATCATTGATACAACTCCATGAATATAACATCTCTACAACAAGTTATCCGACAGAGAAAATATACATATACCATAGCGGAACACAACAACGGAAACATATCTTCAACTTGCATGGACTACCAAAACAGCTCCATAGATTGCAATACATCATTGATACAACTCCATGAATACAACATCTCTACAGCAAGTTGTCCAACATCTGAGCAATTATACATATACCACAGCGGAACACAACAGCTGAAACGTAACTTCAACTTGCTTGGACTACCAGAATAGCTATATAGATTTCATCTCCATCTTCAAAGCTCCAAAGCAAAAGCATAATCCAAAAGCTCAAAATCCTATCACTTAAGCAAGTCTGGTCCGCAATGCGATTTTCAAAAGCTACAACTACTATCTGAAAATCTGACTCTAGGTTGGCAGTGTGGAAAATTGTAGGCGCCTAGAGTTTAGAAACGGAACAATAAACTACAGGTCGGTCATGGGATTGGTATGAGCGAACAAAAAAAATTTATTTGAACAAAAACAAACAACAAAAGAAGTAAAAAAGAAATCTGCAATGCTTTTTGGGGAAATGAACCTAGGATAAGGCTTCCCCACACACACATAGTGCAAGTGCACAATTGGATGAGATTTCTCCTTATGATAGTCAAACATGCTTGATACGCAAAATCCTTTTGATATTATTATTAGTGCATAGTGCAAAAAACAATTTCGAAAGTATAATATTAATCTTAGCAAGCATAGGTACCATTATATTATGCCTGCTATAGCTACAACCTGAGGTGGCAGGTTATACAACTACAATTGTAAAAGGCTCGTATTGTTTGATTGGATTTTCAATAAATGGTCAGGCAAAGGAACTTCTCCACCACATGAGTACGCCTTTGGAGGGATGCCCAGAGAACCCAACCGGCTCTCTGCCAACACAAGGCCGGGTTACGTCTTTAACTAGGTAACTACTGACACGAGTATACCATCCCTCGGTCGTTACCGACCTTTATCCAAGGATCCTCAACACCAACAACCACATAGAATATCTAGGCTCCATACCATGACACCACCTTTTTCCAGAAGGAAATGGACACACCCTAAAGGACGCAACCCTCATAACCTTGCTGCATTCTTCCCGTTTTAACCATTTTCGGGTTGTGATGTTCGACGAGGTCTCGTCCATAAAGCTACGCTTTTCACAAAAGCCATGCTTTGATCAACAAATGATCTGCAACACTTAGCATGCCATATTACCAAATTCGGAATATATCACAAGTAACCATCAAATACATAACCTCTGAGCTCGTATGTCTCAGAAAAGGGTGTTAAGCTAAGCGAATAAATTCTCCGCCATCAAATAGAAATGTGTTTGATAGAAACCAGCTTTACGTCTCAAAGTGTAATGTCAGACATAAATCCATACAAGTCCGTTCGAGGTTCAAACGGAACCGAAGGCACTTCACAAAGAAGCCCTTGCAATCCGCGTATTCATAATCTCGGTCGGACTCCCCATCACATATGGAGATCTCTATACTGGCGCGACTCAGTGCAGAGATATTCGACAGGTAATCCTTTCGTTCTCGAAAATACCTGATCTTCACCACCGTCTTCAAATACACTCTCATTACGTCGTATCATTATTCGAAATGGGTTTTATGACATAAAGTCCTCTCCTGGCTAAACCGAATAATGAGCGCTTAGTTTTAAAAACATGTGGATATTGGGATCTTAGTTAAGTCACAACTTTTAGCACAAAACCGTTCCTTTGAATGGTTTAAACAAATTTTCTTTTCAAATCTTTTATACAAAAGATACACCTTTAAGATCCTCTTCACTTTGAAACAATGCTTACCAAATCTTTAACAAAGATTTATTTATAGTTTCCAAAACCATTTCAATTTCAAATTTGATTTACACATAATTTGAAATCCTTTCAATAAAATGGAAGTTCTTGCTTTAAATGAAAGCCATTACCATTTTAAAACAAATGCTTTTCGTTTCGGAGAAATCCGATCAAATATACACAAGTTATAGCCTTTAAAAGTATAAACCAGAAAATCAACGAACTGCCATATCATCGGCAAGTTCTATTTGAATTAAATTCAAATTTCCAAAAAAATTTATTTAAAATAGGTTTAAATCCATATAAATATATTATATAACTTATATAACCCTTTCAAACCGTAACTTCCAAAATAGTTTCAAAGCTTAACAAGATATATTATATTCAAACTAAATTTCAATTTCAAAACTTCCTTTTCAAAAAGCTTTTCATATTTAACTCAATTCCAAACCAATTGGATTCAAAATTCAACTTTTAAACAAAATATTATTTAAATTCAAAATATCTGCGACTTAACCAATTCCTCGTGAAATCCATATTTGTGTGTGTGGAGTAGTCTAGGGGTTTTACACACAATAATGCAATATCATCAATCATCACAATCCAAGCACATCAATATCGATAAGCAGTATAATCCTATAAGGCTTATCTTCATCCACGGATTCACAGATAAATATGTTAATTCATCACAGATAAACAAATCACATTTCATAGCTCAATTCAAAACAATTCACATCACAAAACAATACACATCAGAGATAACAAACAATTCAAAGCATTCAATAGAATTCAGTCATCCATAAGAAAGATCAATTAATCATCTGATTTTAATTAATTGAAAACAGATTAATTACTTATGAATAAATTACTAATCATTGATAATTAACATTAATTAATTACAAACCATTTTAATTTATTATCCTTTAATCATTTATTGATTAACCTTTAATAATTAATGAATTAACCTATAATTATTTAATTATCCTTTAATTAATTACCCTTAATTAATAATTAATTAACCCTTAATCAATAATTAATTAATCTTTTAACCAATAATTATTTATCCTTTAACCAACAATTATTTATCCTTTAATCAATAATTAATTAACCCTTTAACTAATTTCATTAACTAATTACATTTTAATTACTTATATTAATTAATCAACCTTTAATTACATTAATTATTTATCTTTAATTACTCTCATTAAGTAATTATCTTTAAGTAATTAATTCCCTTTGATTAATTTCATTAATTAAAATTAATTAAATAATTATCCTTTAATGCAATTACACAAAGTAATTATCCCTTAATTATATTAAGTAATAAACTTTTATTAATTACATTAAGAAATCATCCTTTCATTAATTACATTAAGTAATTATCCTTTAGTTACGTAGATTAATTACCCTATAATTCGCTAATTAATTAATCTTTAACTATTAATTAATTAACCTTTTATTTACTTAATTATCCTTAAATCACTTTTCATTGATTAACCTTATATCAAATTATTTCAAAACCAAATCAAATTATTTTCAAATCACTTTTAAATTAAAACTTAAGTTTGAACTTGTTTAAGAAACTTGATAATTTCTTTACTTTGAATTTGGTCAACATTTACTTTTGAAAACTTACTTTAAAATTTAATTTCATTTTTTGGTTGTTTTTAAAACCAGGTACAAAGTTACTTACAAGATTTTAAAACCTATACATAATCTTATTTCTAAATTATTAAAACCCGAACCCTGTTTCTTTTTAAAAAACTAAACCCTGGTAACTTAATACAAACAACATGAGCCACCAGACCAAACTCCCCGAGAACAACTTGGAGCCAGGGCCTATCTCCCCCGAGCACGAACCCGAGTACACTTCTTCTTTCCTAACTTTAAAAACCCAGAAAACGAAACGTGCACATGTACACCGATTTCGACCATCATCGATCAATGCTGCGACCCTCGACAAGTCGTCGACTACCCCACCATCCCCCTTGACCTTCCAAATCAACGAATTCAACAATAAAACGAAAACAAGCAAATCGATCAATTTGGAACCTAATTCGAGCGACAAAAACCACCACCGCCGACGATCCTGATCACCAGAGTCCATGCAACCTCGAATAGAGTTGCGCCTCGACTCGACGCTCCTAATCCCCATGGTTCGATCGACCTCGATCGACCATCGACTATGAAATTGACTAGTTAGCATCTTCGACCAAAACAGCTGCTAAAACCCTACAATGTCGTCGTGTTGCCGCCACGGTGATCTAGAAATTCCGCGACTAATTTTCCTACGATTCCCCGACATCTAGCTTCCTCCAGCTCCAGGCCTGACGAACAGCTCATCGCCACTCGAGAGCAATCCACAATAATGCCAAATGTGATCATCTCTAAATATCTTGTCAATCCCAATCCTAAAAGTCTAGATTCTATGATCAAAAGTCAACATTTTTCAATTCGAAACAGTTAATATAATCAAAACTTGAAATTAAATCATTCAAATTTCTAACTAATGTTGTTCATCACTATGATATTTTATTTTCAAAAGATTTACTATATAATTTTACTTCAAACCATTTTCAAAATTAATATCACCTTGTCATAATCATTTTTCATTTAGATATTGTAACCTAAAATTGAATGTATGCTGAGCAATTGATTTTTTTATTTTGTTTCTAACCTGTGAACACAAGAACAGGTATATATGACTACACACGCATATTTTTAATTCACATATATACACACACACATGCGGATATATATTTCCATTCTATACAACATTTTTCTCAACAACAACAAATAAAACATCATGATATATCAAAATTCAAGCTTAAGTAGTTTAGTTTGCTCACCCGGGAAAAACAGAGAGACAATGTCTGGATTTTGAAGAACTGGAATGTTTGGTTTTGATCTTGACTTTAAATCTGATTTCGCTTGATTTTTGAAGTACTGAATTGAATCTCAGTCGTTTTGCATTTAAAGCTACTGCTCAGGTTGAAGTTGTAGTTGAATCTGATCTTTGAAAATTTGGGACTTGTTTTGAATTTTAAACTTGCTTCAGGATTTTGAATTTTGTTTAATTTCTTCAGTTTTGAACTTGAATCTTAAACTTGATTAACTGATTCTTCAGATTGAAGATTGTTTGATTTGGATCTTTATGTTTTGAGATTATCCAGGTTGAACTTTGTTTTGATTCAGGTTTTGATCTTCTCAGGTTTAAATGCTTTGAATTTTACTGTGACGAGACGGATTTTGCCCGTTCGAAAATCGACATCCATACTTCACATCGTATTCGAATGCCGCAGATTCGACCGTTCAAATCCGAGTCGCCGGAGCTTATAACACAATTAAGTAAACAACACAGCGGAAGAAAAATAATGAATATCAATATACAACATCTGATACAACATCCTGATACAACAGATGATACAATAGATATCGATATACAACAGAGATATGATACAATAAAATAGCAGCGGAAAGGAAAGTAGATAACATCAGCAGCGGAACAAATAACGCCAATATAATCTTCAGGAGAGAACTCCAAAACTGCAACTCCATCTCCAAGATCTAATCCAGAAATAACTCGAACTCCCAATAATGATGCACCAAGCTAGGCAAGGTCATTCATATCCAAAGACTGAACTAGCTCCAGATGATCAACTGAACCTAACTATCTGAAAAACCTAACTCTAGACTGCTCGTGTGGAAAATAGTGAGCACCCAGAGTTTAGGAAAGGAACAATAAACTCCGAGTCAGTCATGGGACTGGTGTGAGTAACAAAAACAGTTTATCTTTTAAATAAAACAAAATTTATAAAAGAAAATCCGATATGCTTTTTAGAAAATGAAACTACCATAAGACCTCCCGCCACACACACAATGCAAACGCAGAATTGGAGGAGATTTCTTCTTATGATAGTCAAACATGCTTAATACGCAGAAAATTTCTTGGATATTATTATTATAAGTGCACAGTGCAGGAAACATTTCGAAAGTAGAATATAAATCTTAGCCAGCATACGACCATTATCGTATGCCTACTATAGCTACCATGTTCAATAGCAGGTTACCACCACATTCCATGGCAGGTAATACAACTAAAACCGTACAAGGCTCGTATTGTTTCTTTGGATTTTCCAACAAATGGTCAGGCTAAGGAACTTCCTACTGCCACATGGGATCGCCTCTGGTGGGACGTCCCGAGAACCTAACCGGATCTCTACCAACACAAGGCCGGGTTACCTCTGTAACTAGGTAACTACCACTCGAGCAAGCCACTCCCCGGTCCTTTGGGACCTTTATCCGAGGCGCCTTTAAGCAACAACCACACAGTAAATGAGACTCGAGCTACCACATAGGTAAATATCTGGGCTCCATACCATGATACCACCCTTTACCAGAAGGGAATGACACACCCTAAAGGGCGCGACCCTCATAACCTTGCCGCATCTTTCCTGTTTTGACCATTTCCGGGGTGTGAGGTCCTGATGCAGTCTCGTCCACAAAGCTACGCTTTGGTACAAAGCCATGCTTTGGGTCAACAAATGATCAAAGTAATGATCACAAAGATAAATGATCAAACAAATGATCATATCACAAATGATCAAACAATGATCATCAACACACAGCAGCACTCAGCATGCCACACTACCAAATTGGGAATATATCGCTGATAACCTTCAACTACATAGCCTCTGAGCTCGTACGTCTCAGAGAAGGGTGTTAATGCTAAGAGAATAAATTCTCCGCCACCAACAGAAATGTATTTGAAAGAAATCTGCTTTATATCTCAAAGTGTAGTGTCAGACATACAAACATACAAGTCTGTTCCGGGTTCGAACAGAACCGAAGGCACTTCCGAAGAAGCCCTTGCAATCCGGGTATTCACAAATCCCGATCGGACTTCCCATCACTTAGGGAATCTCTATACCGTAGCTACTCGGTGCAGAGACAATCGATAGGTTATCCTATCGTTTTCACAAATACCCGGTCTTCACCACCGTTCTTCAAATGTTATCCATATACGACGTATCACATATTCAGAATGGGTTATACGACACAAAGGTCCTTTCCCGGCTAAACCGAATAGTGAGCGCAACATTTAAAACATATGGATATGGGATTTCAATTAAGTCACAACTTAATAATTCAAAACTTTCCTTCAAATGGTTTAAACAAATTACCATTTTCAAATCTTTTAAACAAAAGATTTATTTCAAAAACCTTCAATGGTTTAAACAATTTCCACACTTTAATCTTTTAAACAAAAGATTTAATTCACAAAGTTCACCCCGTTCACAAAGATCCATTAACGGATTTCAACACAATTCATTTCAATTGGATTAACTCGTTTAAAATCTTTAAATTAAAGATTTAACTTATAGCTTTTAAACCGTTTCCATAACTTGGAAAATTTATTTTCATTTTTAACTCGAAATTCCTTTTTAACACAGTTTGGAAGTTTACTTCCTATAGGAAAGCCTTTATTATTTGAAAACAAATAGTTTTCCGTTTTAGAAAGATCCAATTTTATTTACATGAGTTAAAGCCTTTGAATTTAAATTCAAATTTCCAAATCAATATCTTTAAAATAGTTTAACTTATATGAACTGGTATAACATCTTTAGTTCTTAGTTTCCAAAACATAGAATTCAATTTCGAATATTTAATTTAAATTTAAATCAAAATATTTAAATTCCAAAATTCAATCAAGTTATTCAAACTATATTTCATCTTTTAAATTCCATTTCAAAAACTTTTCACTTTAAACCCAATCCATTTCCAAAACATTTGAATTCAAATATTCAAATTTAAAACTATTCAAAAATCTGTGACTTAATCGGTTTCCTCGTGAAATCCATATTTGTGTGTGTATAAGTGTGGTCCAGGGGTTTAACACAATAGTGCAACAACATTCAATCATCACAGATCAAAATATAGAAATATAGTTGATAAGCGGTACAAACTATAACGCTTATCATCCATTCCCAAATTCACAGATAATGTACGAATGTAAATAAACGAACAAATCATACATGGCACAAATCACAGAACAAAATATTACAGATCAGTTAAGTCAATCAATTCAAGGCAACTCATTCAATACAATCATTCATAAGCAGGATTGATAAATCGTTAACCCTAATCAATACAATTTATTTCCAAGTAAATTAATTACTTATGAATTTAATTATCCAATCCTGATTTATTAATTATTGATTAATTAACTTATTAATGATCAATTAATTACTTAGTTAATCATTTATCATCAATTTATTAATCATCTAATCTTTAATTTATCATTAAATTAGTTAATTTCTATTCACAAATTATTACTTAATTACTCAGTAAATTAATTGATTCTTAATTATTAATTAATAACATATTTATTAATTAATAAGGGTTAATTACTTAATTTTCACAAATTATTTTAATTAATTATTTATTATCAATTAATTAACCATTTTATTCCTTAATTAATCACTTAAGTTAATTACCATTTATTAATTAACTTTAAATAATCAATTAAATTTCTTAAGTTAAATGGATCAAACACCAAATTAATTTCTAGTTACAAATTTGATTAAGGTCATTAATTTAATGATAAGTTAATTTATATCATTCTTTAAATACACATTTATTAAATATAATTACAATTACAAATTAGTTACATTCTCAATTAACTTTCCATATAAATTAATTAGAAATCAAATCACTCTTAATGATTTTAAATCATATCTTAGCTTTAATTTTGTCAACATGATTTTCTTAACTGATACTAAACCTTTATTTAACAAAATAACATGAAAGTTTATTAAGTTAATTCTTTAGAAAAAGGAACAGTGGAAACCCTCTGTTACTCGAATAGCTCGAATACCCTTCACCTTTTTTCCAGTCCCCCTCCCTTCTTTTCCTTCTACTACCTGTTCTTCCTCTTCTCTCTTTATATTATTTTGCAGTCAAGTTATAAAACTGAATACTTACTAACCCACGAACACGAGACTAGACCCATGCGATCTCCCCGCTTGCTCGAGTTCCACTCGAGACCACCGCACTCAAACCCTTAAAACTCGAGAACTACAGAGCTCCCAACCCAACCTCCCACTGGCACACTGGCACAACGTGCACGTGCACGGAACAGCGACGCCGCTCTGGCGATCGATGAGCCTCCCCACAAGTCACAAAGTGTCACGCAAATCGGTCTGAAAATTCAAATTGGCGAAATCAAGTTCTGGAGGAAATCGAGCATCCAGACCCAAAACTCGAACACCCTTCATCATCTAAAACCGCCTCGACCAAGTGAACCCAACCACCAGACACGAAACCACCTCGCCAACGCCATGGCCATACCTTCCTCGGCCTTCTCCCAAAACCACTAGCCACTCGATCAAAGCACGGCGATGAAAATCAAAATTTACAGAGCATAAAAACAAACGCGAACTAAACCCTACTTTCGATTCAAACCCAAAATCCTTGCATTCAAAAAATCTTTAAACATTTTTCCTGTGTTAGTTCATCTTCAAACTTGCTTCACAAGAAATTTCAACAATTAAAATTAATTAAATCAATCGAAATTGACAAAAATGTAACTTTGAGTCATATTCAAACTGTGCCTTAAATACTCACTTAAAAATCATAATTTTTATGCTAAAAATCTTAACTTTGTGTGTGTAATCAAGATAGGTGATTGAATTTACAAAGTAACACATTCGAATTTTAGCTTTTAATTTATTTTTATCTATAACTTGAATATACAGTAACTATATTATACTGTGATGCTTTTAGAACCCTTTCCAGGTTATGATCTAAGCTTAAACAATTTACTTAGTTAAAATTTCCAAGCTTAAGACATTTGTATGAAGATGTTTTATATTAATTTTTTTTTTTGAATTTCTTTGCCCAGAACTTTATATATTAAAGAACATCACATACTAAATTTTCCTTTAAATACTTTACCTGTAACTGGAAATACAGTAATTTTGTCATACTGTTAAACTCTAAATCAATTTTGCAGGCCTATGATTAAGATAACCAACTTGAATCGGTACTATACCCAAGTTCAAACAATTAAATGAATAAGTGTGTATAAATTCCTTTGCTTTGCTTGTTCAGATACACACTTATCTCTAAAGAACAACATCAAATATTACAGAGCAACCGGAAAGTATTCAAGACGACATGTTTAAGGCAGCAGCAAAGCACATATCTTTGTAAGTTAAACATACAATTTTAGATTGAAAATAAATAAGTTTACTCACCTTGATTTTCAGAAGAATGGACAGAGCCTCTTTTGTTGATGCAGGCTTTTGAAATTTACAGGCTGAACTTCCTCTGGTTGCATTGATTTGTTTTGAGGTTTTAACTGAGTTTTGTTTGAGTTTCTAGATGCTAATCTCTTCAGGTTTACTTAGCTTTGAATATACGAAACTGAGATGGATGGATTGATTTATAAGAAAAAGAAGTTACAGGTTGATACTATGTTATGTTTGTACAACAGGGTGAGGTATTATTTGGTTTGTACAAATATAAATCAGAGATATTTTTCTCTTTGCTTGACTAAGCTAAATTTTTAGCTGATAGATATGTATTACTTCGGCTGATGGATGATATTTTGGTGATTAAGATATTGCATTAATTGTTTTACTGTTCAAATGTTTTAGTTTGTATTTAGTCAAAGATTTTGTTGGCTGAAATCTTGATTTTTGGTATGCTAGTATTAATTGTATTGTACCATATACTTATAATTTGTTTTCATTTTATTTCGGCTGTACATACTTATGTATATTTCATGTTTGCTTCTTTTGCAAGCCTTTGTACTGTTTGTACATATTTAATTTATTTGATCATACTCATTCAATTTTGTACATGTCTGAATGTATATTTCCTTTCTTGACTAAGTAGGTTTTTTTTTTTTTTGTTTTTTTTTTGTTTTTTTTTGTATATAGATATACTTACTGTCTTCACTTGCAAGCTTATTTACATATATATGTTTATATTTCCTTTTCCTTTAATAAGTACATTCATATGTATTTTCTTTCTTTATTTTACAAGTGTACATACTTACATTTTGCTTGTACATGGATATTTATATGCCAATTTGAACATACCTGACTATATTTTACTGTTGTCATATTACTTTGAAATCTGATTCTATAGTTAATGTGTAGTTTGAAGCCATCTATGTGTTTACTTCAGATTGTTCCATAACCATATAAATTTATTCCTATGTTCCACTTTATATTTTATAACTTATCTTTAAATATATCTATTATATCAATTCCTATTTCTAACTTAAATACTAATTGTCGCTACATTATTTATAAATTCAAATTCAATTCAAACACATTTCTCAAAAATTTCATAATTTAACTAACATTTATATTAATTACCAATTATTTCACAAATTTTTATTCAAAAATTAAATTTAAATATCAATTTAAACTTAATAAAATTCGAGATCGCTACAGACTTCCCCCCTTAAGAAATTTCGTCCTCGAAATTTGCCAAGGAGACACAAAGATAGATGGACAACATTTCATCAAATCAACCCGAACATTTATTCTGTATCTGGCTTACCAAATCAGAATATCAATAATAGATATAGGAACGAATCTATTTAATTTTCCACAAGATACTCGGGTCATCCAGATTTACGAAATATGCAGTGGCATTGGTTAGTTCGAAAGGATAACTAACCATTCGTAAAATATTTCTGAACTCAAATTGTATTCACATATCTGTCCACTTTTGGGTATAATTTCAAAATTTCTAATTTAACAACCAAAGTATATCTATCAACCATAGCAACCAAAGCAAACAAAACAACCAATACATCCAAACAAACAATTTTGGTCTATCCGGAGTTTGTGTCCCATACAAATCTTCTTCCTGGGTCTACCAAGAACAATCGAAGAATTGACAAGAGGTACTGAATAAAAGAGATAGATTTAATCTTCTATAATTTTTCCAATACTAGGAATGGATTCAAGTCGGAACATCTCAAAATGTATACTAATTTGTCCCTCTTCGGACTTCGATCAACCCAAGAAATTATAATGGAATTTCAAAATTTGGTTTTAAACGAAATCGTTTTATCGATATAATTTAAGTTATCCTTCATATTCTATTAATCAAGTTAACTCAATTTAAATTTTCTATTTATTCAAATTTTCAATTCATATTCATTAAGGTTTAAATTGAAACTGATAAGAAACCGATGAAGATACGATGTAAGGATTTCCTACAATGATTCGTAGGGCCATCATCACACCGAAACTTCTTTCGGGAGCTGTCACGAAGCAATCAAAAGAATTTGGAAAGACGAATCAAAAGAAAATTGATAAAGAAAGATTGTTTCCACTGTTGCAGGGTAGTGACCACTTGTAGTCGTATTCCCCTGTCCCCTATCTCGTCCTCTTCTTCTCGCGCTCATACTCACTATCAGTGGATAGTAAGAGAATTTACTGAGGCATTCGAACGGATATCTTAGGGATTACTCATTCTAGGGTTTACTTCACCCTATCTCTAATGAGCTACTTAACGTGTTATACTCCTGAGCTAAAGTTCAACCCTCAGCTCTGATACCAAATGTGACGAGACGGATGTTGCCCGTTCGAAAATCAACATCCATACTTCACATCGTATTCGAATGCCGCAGATTCGACCGTTCAAATCCGAGTCGCCGGAGCTTATAACACAATTAAGTAAACAACACAGCGGAAGAAAAATAATGAATATCAATATACAACTTCTGATACAACATCCTGATACAACAGATGATACAATAGATATCGATAGACAACAGAGATATGATACAATAAAATAGCAGCGGAAAGGAAAGTAGATAACATCAGCAGCGGAACAAATAACTCCAATATAATCTTCAAGAGAGAACTCCAAAACTGCAACTCCATCTCCAAGATCTAATCCAGAAATAACTCGAACTCCCAATAATGATGCACCAAGCTAAGCAAGGTCAGTCATATCCAAAGACTGAACTAGCTCCAGATGATCAACTGAACCTAACTATCTGAAAAACCTAACTCTAGACTGCTCGTGTGGAAAATAGTGAGCACCCAGAGTTTAGGAAAGGAACAATAAACTCCGAGTCAGTCATGGGACTGGTGTGAGTAACAAAAACAGTTTATCTTTTAAATAAAACAAAATTTATAAAAGAAAATCCAATATGCTCTTTAGAAAATGAAACTACCATAAGACCTCCCGCCACACACACAATGCAAACGCAGAATTGGAGGAGATTTCTTCTTATGATAGTCAAACATGCTTAATACGCAGAAAATTTCTTGGATATTATTATTATAAGTGCACAGTGCAGGAAACATTTCGAAAGTAGAATATAAATCTTAGCCAGCATACGACCATTATCGTATGCCTACTATAGCTACCATGTTCAATAGCAGGTTACCACCACATTCCATGGCAGGTAATACAACTAAAACCGTACAAGGCTCGTATTGTTTCTTTGGATTTTCCAACAAATGGTCAGGCTAAGGAACTTCCTACTGCCACATGGGATCGCCTCTGGTGGGACGTCCCGAGAACCTAACCGGATCTCTGCCAACACAAGGCCGGGTTACCTCTGTAACTAGGTAACTACCACTCGAGCAAGCCACTCCCCGGTCCTTTGGGACCTTTATCCGAGGCGCCTCTAAGCAACAACCACACAGTAAATGAGATTGGAGCTACCACATAGGTAAATATCTGGGCTCCATACCATGATACCACCCTTTGCCAGAAGGGAATGACACACCCTAAAGGGCGCGACCCTCATAACCTTGCCGCATCTTTCCTGTTTTGACCATTTCCGGGGTGTGAGGTCCTGATGCAGTCTCGTCCACAAAGCTACGCTTTGGTACAAAGCCATGCTTTGGGTCAACAAATGATCAAAGTAATGATCACAAAGATAAATGATCAAACAAATGATCATATCACAAATGATCAAACAATGATCATCAACACACAGCAGCACTCAGCATGCCACTCTACCAAATTGGGAATATATCGCTGATAACCTTCAACTACATAGCCTCTGAGCTCGTACGTCTCAGAGAAGGGTGTTAATGCTAAGAGAATAAATTCTCCGCCACCAACAGAAATGTATTTGAAAGAAATCTGCTTTATATCCCAAAGTGTAGTGTTAGACATACAACCATACAAGTCTGTTCCGGGTTCGAACAGAACCGAAGGCACTTCCGAAGAAGCCCTTGCAATCCGGGTATTCACAAATCCCGATCGGACTTCCCATCACTTAGGGAATCTCTATACCGTAGCTACTCGGTGCAGAGACAATCGATAGGTTATCCTATCGTTTTCACAAATACCCGGTCTTCACCACCGGTCTTCAAATGCTATCCATATACGACGTATCACATATTCGGAATGGGTTATACGACACAAAGGTCCTTTCCCGGCTAAACCGAATAGTGAGCGCAACATTTAAAACATATGGATATGGGATTTCAATTAAGTCACAACTTAATAATTCAAAACTTTCCTTCAAATGGTTTAAACAAATTACCATTTTCAAATCTTTTAAACAAAAGATTTATTTCAAAAACCTTCAATGGTTTAAACAATTTCCACACTTTAATCTTTTAAACAAAAGATTTAATTCACAAAGTTCACCCCATTCACAAAGATCCATTAACGGATTTCAACACAATTCATTTCAATTGGATTAACTCGTTTAAAATCTTTAAATTGAAGATTTAACTTATAGCTTTTAAACCGTTTCCATAACTTGGAAAATTTATTTTCATTTTTAACTCGAAATTCCTTTTTAACACAGTTTGGAAGTTTACTTCCTATAGGAAAGCCTTTATTATTTGAAAACAAATAGTTTTCCGTTTTAGAAAGATCCAATTTTATTTACATGAGTTAAAGCCTTTGAATTTAAATTCAAATTTCCAAATCAATATCTTTAAAATAGTTTAACTTATATGAACTGGTATAACATCTTTAGTTCTTAGTTTCCAAAACATAGAATTCAATTTCGAATATTTAATTTAAATTTAAATCAAAATATTTAAATTCCAAAATTCAATCAAGTTATTCAAACTATATTTCATCTTTTAAATTCCATTTCAAAAGCTTTTCACTTTAAACCCAATCCATTTCCAAAACATTTGAATTCAAATATTCAAATTTAAAACTATTCAAAAATCTGTGACTTAATCGGTTTCCTCGTGAAATCCATATTTGTGTGTGTATAAGTATGGTCCAGGGGTTTAACACAATAGTGCAACAACATTCAATCATCACAGATCAAAATATAGAAATATAGTTGATAAGCGGTACAAACTATAACGCTTATCATCCATTCCCAAATTCACAGATAATGTACGAATGTAAATAAACGAACAAATCATACATGGCACAAATCACAGAACAAAATATTACAGATCAGTTAAGTCAATCAATTCAAGGCAACTCATTCAATACAATCATTCATAAGTAGGATTGATAAATCGTTAACCCTAATCAATACAATTTATTTCCAAGTAAATTAATTACTTATGAATTTAATTATCCAATCCTGATTTATTAATTATTGATTAATTAACTTATTAATGATCAATTAATTACTTAGTTAATCATTTATCATCAATTTATTAATCATCTAATCTTTAATTTATCATTAAATTAGTTAATTTCTATTCACAAATTATTACTTAATTACTCAGTAAATTAATTGATTCTTAATTATTAATTAATAACATATTTATTAATTAATAAGGGTTAATTACTTAATTTTCACAAATTATTTTAATTAATTATTTATTATCAATTAATTAACCATTTTATTCCTTAATTAATCACTTAAGTTAATTACCATTTATTAATTAACTTTAAATAATCAATTAAATTTCTTAAGTTAAATGGATCAAACACCAAATTAATTTCTAGTTACAAATTTGATTAAGGTCATTAATTTAATTACAAGTTAATTTATATCATTCTTTAAATACACATTTATTAAATATAATTACAATTACAAATTAGTTACATTCTCAATTAACTTTCCATATAAATTAATTAGAAATCAAATCACTCTTAATGATTTTAAATCATATCTTAGCTTTAATTTTGTCAACATTATTTTCTTAACTGATACTAAACCTTTATTTAACAAAATAAAATGAAAGTTTATTAAGTTAATTCTTTAGAAAAAGGAACAGTGGAAACCCTCTGTTACTCGAATAGCTCGAATACCCTTCACCTTTTTTCCAGTCCCCCTCCCTTCTTTTCCTTCTACTACCTGTTCTTCCTCTTCTCTCTTTATATTATTTTGCAGTCAAGTTATAAAACTGAATACTTACTAACCCACGAACACGAGACTAGACCCATGCGATCTCCCCGCTTGCTCGAGTTCCACTCGAGACCACCACGCTCAAACCCTTAAAACTCGAGAACTACAGAGCTCCCAACCCAACCTCCCACTGGCACACTGGCACAACGTGCACGTGCACGGAACAGCGACGCCGCTCTGGCGATCGATGAGGCTCCCCACAAGTCACAAAGTGTCACGCAAATCGGTCTGAAAATTCAAATTGGCGAAATCAAGTTCTGGAGGAAATCGAGCATCCAGACCCAAAACTCGAACACCCTTCTTCATCTAAAACCGCCTCGACCAAGCAAACCCAACCACCAGAGGCGAAACCACCTCGCCAACGCCATGGCAACACCTTCCTCGGCCTTCTCCCAAAACCACTAGCCACTCGATCAAAGCACGGCGATGAAAATCAAAATTTACAGAGCATAAAAACAAACGCGAACTAAACCCTACTTTCGATTCAAACCCAAAATCCTTGCATTCAAAAAATCTTTAAACATTTTTCCTGTGTTAGTTCATCTTCAAACTTGTTTCACAAGAAATTTCAACAATTAAAATTAATTAAATCAATCGAAATTGACAAAAATGTAACTTTGAGTCATATTCAAACTGTGCCTTAAATACTCACTTAAAAATCATAATTTTTATGCTAAAAATCTTAACTTTGTGTGTGTAATCAAGATAGGTGATTGAATTTACAAATTAACACATTCGAATTTTAGCTTTTAATTTATTTTTATCTGTAACTTGAATATACAGTAACTATATTATACTGTGATGCTTTTAGAACCCTTTCCAGGTTATGATCTAAGCTTAAACAATTTACTTAGTTAAAATTTCCAAGCTTAAGACATTTGTATGAAGATGTTTTATATTAATTTTTTTTTTTTTTGAATTTCTTTGCCCAGAACTTTATATATTAAAGAACATCACATACTAAATTTTCCTTTAAATACTTTACCTGTAACTGGAAATACAGTAATTTTGTCATACTGTTAAACTCTAAATCAATTTTGCAGGCCTATGATTAAGATAACCAACTTGAATCAGTACCATACCCAAGATCAAACAATTAAATGAATAAGTGTGTATAAATTCCTTTGCTTTGCTTGTTCAGATACACACTTATCTCTAAAGAACAACATCAAATATTACAGAGCAACCAGAAAGTATTCAAGACGACATGTTTAAGGCAGCAGCAAAGCACATATCTTTGTAAGTTAAACATACAATTTTAGATTGAAAATAAATAAGTTTACTCACCTTGATTTTCAGAAGAATGGATAGAGCCTCTTTTGTTGATGCAGGCTTTTGAAATTTACAGGCTGAACTTCCTCTGGTTGCATTGATTTGTTTTGAGGTTTTAACTGAGTTTTGTTTGAGTTTTTAGATGCTAATCTCTTCAGGTTTACTTAGCTTTGAATATACGTGTTAACCCCACTAAAGCCTGGGCCGACTCATCTGATCGAGGTTCGACTCATCAAGGACCGACTCATCTGATCTAGGTCCGACTCATCAAGGACCGACTCATCTGATCCCGACTCATCCACTTAAGGTCCTTAAGTATCACAATGGGTTTGCGACTCAAGGGATTAACGGTTCATAAGAAAAGGCCGACTCAAGTTCGTTAACGACTCAACGACCCAAGAAGCCTGTGACTTAAGGGGTCTACGACTTAAGGAACCTGACGAGTTAAGGAAATTCTACGAGTTAAGGATGGCACGACTCAGGGAAGTCTACGACTCAAAAGATAGGTCAATTCACAACCTAAGACTCAGCGACAAGCTCAGAATCATGCTGCAAGGGGTTGACTCGTTGATGAGTTACGACTTGTTATGAGCCGTGCATGACTCATGAAGACAGAAAGATAGCTGCTGTTTGCACAAAAAATGGACAAACACCTCCGAGTCGTATTATTTAGTTGATTATATGTGATTTTCAATGATTTTAGATGAGTTTGTAAATATAAAAGAAGTAGGGGCTAAAATGTAAAAGACACGCAGATTTATAGTGGTTCGGCCGGAATATGCCTACGTCCACTTTATATGTTATTATCTTCTTTCTTCCGGATTACAAGTACAGTGCTTCGTATACAAGTGTATGAAAGTAGTTTGAAAGTTCCTTCCTCGCTTGAGCTCTCAAACTTGTCTGCCATTGTTGTACCCCTGCCCCTCTATTTATAGAATGAGGTAGGGGGCAGGGGTCTTGGAAGTATATAACTGCTGGTGGGCTCGGGCTGAAGCGATCTGGACTGGCAACTGTGTTGGTTCGGCGAGGCTCATTCGGTGGTGAGATTGGACCGGTGGTAGCCTCGTTCGGTAGTGAGTTGTTGGAGTTTGGGCCGGTGGTGAGGTGGTTCGGTATCAACTTGGTCCGGTGGGAGAATGTGAGAGGGGCTGGTCCGGTAGGACTTTGGTCCGGTAGGAGGTGCGGTCCGGTGGTGTCTGTGGTCCATTTGGTATGCCGGATGGACAAGTTTCCAAGGAGATGCCGAATGGAACTGCTGCCAAGGGGATGCCGGATGGGCTTTAGCACTTGAGTACATGGAGATGCCGAATGAACCTCGCATGGGGATGCCGAATGGAGCTTTGGGCACGAGGGTTGAATGTACTCCTTACTGGGTGGAATGGGGGATGCCAGTCCGGGTGAAATTGATGCTTCTCAGTCTTGAGATCCTCTGGGTGAGAATTCGCCCAACATTTGCCCCCCAAAGTGGGGCACGTGCTTGCATGTGTCGCGCTTTGTTTCCCTGTAGTGGGCGTGATACGTAAAACGACATAAGCTGGGTGTCCATATCCTTTGGATGTCCTGCAAAGGAAATTACAGTTTTAGTGTGAATTCAAATAACGACCGTTCGGGGTCAAGACATTTGAAATGAAGTGAAGTGTGCCGTTCGAGGCGGGTTAGCGTGCCCCGAGAGGGCTTAGCATTAACGATGCCGGGTTCACGTTAGAGTGGGTCCCTGGATTGTTTTCAAGGTGGTTTATTGCCAGCTCAGAGCATGGCTAGGGATTGTTCGCGATCCCGTACATGTGTAAGTAGCTTAGCCATTCTCTAATTATCAGAGTCAAATATTCGTCTAACCGATGAGCTTAAAACAGGGGTGTCAAAGTGTGAATTCTCATGGCGACGGGGTTAAAAGCCATTCAGAGCGTGCCTGTGGACCATCCGCGGTCGCGTACACGTGTAAATGATTAACCCATGTTAGTGAGAGATTCACGACTTATCCATTGTTATCATATTCTTTATTTTATTAGTAAGATCTGGAGTACGGGACTTATCTGAGTGAGGCGCCCTGCATGTCCCCTGTCTTTGGTTCCTGCGAGGTTGGTGTAGTTTTCATTCGGTTAAGGGTTGGTCCGGTATGGAGAGGTTAAAGGTTTCATTCGGCTGGAAATTGGTCCGGTAGGCCGAATCGTTTGGTCCGGTGGTATTGCCATCGTCTATATATAGGGGCTACACCCCCTTAGTTTTCTTTACCGAACCAACAAGCGCCGAATCAATTTATTGCCGAACCAAGTGTTTGCCGAACCAACCTTATACCGAACCAGGTATATACTCATTGCCGAATACACACGTATGTCCTCGTTTCACCGAATGGGACTACGGCCTTGGGGCCGAATGTCTGGTGTACCGAATGCACTCGATATAGTACCACCGAATGAGCATGATGACCGAATGAGATGGAAACCGAATGAACTTGGAAACCGAATGAACTTGTGAACTTGAAAACTTTAGTTTGCGAATGAAATCCCACACTTGCACGCACTTGTTTGTTTACTTTTCTATATTACTTGTTCTAATGCCATGCTTTCCTTGCGTTGCAGTTAAATGTCTCGCAAAGCGGAAACACGATCAGACAGAAAGAAGTCTAGAGGCACAGGAGAGCCTTCTTCTTCCTTGCCCCCAGTCCAACCAGGATCCGGGCAACATCGACCTATTCCGAGGTCTCTAGTGGACGGATATGGTCCACAGGAACTTTTGATCTCTCCCCCGGATTGCTTTCCTAGCTCCCTAAAGTAGGAGCAACTTGACGTCATATCCCATTCCTTCGGGATAGATAGGGCTCTGATGCTGCTGCCGGGAGATGGAGTGATGCCATATAATCCTCCCGAAGGCTACTTCGCTTATAGCAGATACCATTGTATGTGCGGTGCTATCCCCTATCAACGCTTGGATAATTAGCTTCACCACATATTTGAAGGTGGCTCCCTTCCAGCTTCAGCCTAACTCTTATGCCATCCTGGTGAGCCTCTTTGTTATCTTCCAGAGGATGTACGGGCGTCCTCCTTCTAACCGGGAAATTCGATACTTGTACAACCTGAGAGGCTATAAGAAGGGGTCTCCGTATATTAGTCTGGAAGCGGCCGTGCCCTTCAAACCAGTCCTGGACTTATATTCCAAGTTTACCATGTTCAAGAAAGAGTGGTTCTTCATCAAGGACGATGCTGTTTCTTTCCGCCTTTTCACTTCCGGCTGTAAGATGGATTTCATTTATATTTTCCATGTTTTGACTGTAGTGTTTTTTCTGACATGCTTCTATTTCTGGCTAGCGACAGGTGGTATTGCAGTTGTGGAGGATGATTCCTTGGTGCGAATGGCTGCTGAACTAAAGGCTATTCCGGCACGGGACCGGTCGGCCTCCTTCATGATCAGGAACGCAACCCTCTTGGAGTATAATTTGATCTTACCGCACCAGTCCGTGGTTAAGCAAAGAGACACGGCTGAGGAGAAGGCTGCTAAAGCTAAGGAGGGGGCTACGGTAAAGAGCGGTAAGAGGAAGCCTTTCGCAGAGCGTCCCGTGGTCGGGGGGAAGAAACTGAAGAAGTCTGATGGCCCTTCTCCAAGTACTTGCCCGACTGTCCCGGAGGAGGAAGGTGTAGAAGAGGAGGAAGGAGGCGAAGTTGGAGAAGGGTCGGAGGGTGGAGGAGATGGCGACGGTCAAGGTGGTAGTGGTGTTGCTGCTCTAACCTCTGAACAAGACCTCGAACTGGATGAGGCTCTCCGTCGGGCCTTCGGGGAGTCGGAGGGAGAGTCGGAAACGGAGAAGGGAACGGAGAAGGCAAAGGAAACCGGCAAAGCTGTGGCTGGCACTGACCCATCCTCTAAGGGTTCCTCAGCTAGGGTGATTCCGGCGATGCAAGGTGAACTTTTGTCTTCTGCCGATTCTATTTTCGATAGGGACTTAGAAATTTTTTACGGTTCACTTCCGTCCTGGGGTGAGATCCAGGACATATTGCAGTATCCCACTCCTCCGCCGGGTTTGTATAATAGATGTGTCTTCCCACTTTTCTTTCTTTTTAACTTAGCACATTTTTTGAACTGTGGATTATTGTATGTTCATAACACTTGTTCTTTATTCCAGGGGCAGGCCAGGCAGTTAAAACGTCGGATGTTCGACACCGCCTTGAACAATTTAAGTCGAGGAGAGCTTCCACGAAACCTTCTACTGATCGCACTGGGGACGTAGTCAGTTACCGCCCTCTTCTTGGGGTCATCGAAGAGGGCATTCAGAAAAGGAAGCGGAGCCGTTCCTTATTTGAGTCGTCCCCTGGTTCGCAGCCTCCTACTCAGCCTCCTCGTGATACTACGGAGGAGAGCACAGAGCCCGGCCCCCCTCCTCCTCCTTCCAAGAGTCCTACTGTCATTCATATAAGGCGTCCCGATGTGCCTCGCCCCGTGCCTCGTGACCCTTTTGCCGGTCATCCTGATTTAGACCCAAGCTTTCGGGACATTTCATTCGATGAGACCACGGGCGAGCACCTCCTTCCCCGCAACCCCATGGTAAGAGTGCTGGACGAGGCCAAATCTTTAGATCTTGATTTACTTACTACACGGGTAGTCACCATGGGGGATGAGGCCAAGGCTAATATCGACCGGGTGGCCGCAGAGACCAAGAAGTTAATGGAGCATCATGCTAAGTTGGTCAAGGCCGGGGAAGAGATCGGGAGTTCTAACATTCGGTTGAGGTTAAAGGTTGCCGATCAGGCCAAGCAGCTCGCCGACCAAGCCATCCAGATTTCCCAGCATGAGGAAGCCTCCAAGCGGCTGAAAGAGACCATGGAGAAGGCCAGTAGGGCGGAATTACGGAAGATGGAGGTCGCTTGCAGGGAACGGATTAACATAGCTATCGCAACGGTGGATGAGGTTCGAAATGCGGATCTCGAGCGGGTAGAGGAGTTGTCAGGGAGGCTCGAGGCTGCGGAGATGGCTCAGGCCGAGTTGAAGGAGGAGATGGAGGAGGTGAGGAGGTCCCTCAAGTTGAAGGAGGAGGAAATGAGGAGGTCACTCCAGGCTGACTGCTTGAGATACCAATCAGAGAGGGACGTCGCCGTCGCCAAGTTGCAAGCTTCCGAGGCCCGGGTGAGGGAGTTTGAGGAAAACGAGGGGATGATGGATGAGATGTTGCAGGATATGTATTTCCACACTTGGAAGGAGGGCGGCTTGTCTTGGATGGACGATTACCCTCGGGTCATGGCCAAGGTGTATCTCCAGGCTTTAGAGGAGGCCAGGGTGAACGCGGGTAAGGAAGGCGGAGAGGCTTTCAACTTGAATGCGGTTACTGCTCAGTTCTCAAAGGAGGAGCAAGCGGCGGTGAAAGAGGGGATGCGGCTGCTTGCTGCAGAGGAAGCGGGCGTGCAGTTGGATGATGAGGATCAAGCGGCGGATGCTGGTGAGTTATTCTTCTTCCCTTTCTTTTCTTCCCGTGTTTCCATAACTTGGTTGTTCGTTTAATGAATTCCTCTTCCGAATTGGACAGGCGGGACTTCTGATCCGCATGCTGGGGGCTCTGATCCTGCGGCTAAGTAGACTGGGGGAGTTGGTGATGGAGTGTGGATGCATCTGCCATCTTTTTGTTTCTTTTTTATCACTGTTTATGTTAGTCTTTGATATGCAACTGTAATAAAATTATTTGCAAAGAATAACTTCGTGTGATCTTATAATATAAGCTGATTTTGTCATGTTTAAATGTTGTTGCTATCTTTATGTGCCGTGTGAGAAGTATAATTATGTATATGCCTGTGATTCTAGTTGTGTTTGATGTTAAGTTTTTGCTTGAAATATAATTTCACGTTTTGCAATGTCAGTGTATGAATAAGCTATAGTTACGCATTTATGTACAAGAGAAGAGAGTACCGCCCTTTATGTTTTATTCACAGGCGGTAGCTTTGAGTGTCTTGTGTAACTGTTCACGGGTATATCTGAGCGCCCTGCCACCCAGTACGCAGGCTTAGAGCCTCATGAGTGAATGCTTCCTATTCGGTTTCCTGTACTTTAGAGTTTGTTATACAGGATAGGGGAAAAATATTTAAATGGAATGGAAATATAGTAAAAGTAAAACTTCCAGTCACGGAAGGCCGTCGATGTGCTTAAGTTCGTGGCAAACGGGTTTTGTAGTCACTTTCCCTAGCTGTGGGTCTTGGAGACATTTGTCACCCATCTTACGCCTCTGCGGGGAGTTTTCTTTTTTACCACAGCCGCACTTAAGACACATCGGAGCCGAGATCGCGCACGGTAACTACCCGAACCATTATGGTCCGTAATCGTGGGTATTATTCGATTTACCGTGGCCGGCTAGCGTGGGTGCCGTTGGCCGTGAACTACCCCTGGCTGGCCACACCTTATGTTGGGGCTTAAAGTAGGTTCACAGTTGCCGGCGAGCCGAACGCCGTAATGAGCTGCCATCGGCTATAGTCGGCCTTTATGATGACTTATAATCGGCTCATTACAGTTGGCTTTGAGGGCAGGCGCGCAATGAGTTAACCCGCAGCAGAGGGATGCTGGAGCAAAAGTGTCTCATTGGCGAGTGCATAGAATCGTAGCGTACCTGTTAGGCCTAGTCCAGATGAGGCCGTGGTGCGTCTTGAGTGGAGATGCCATAGGATTTTGTTCAACAGAAAGGGATAAAACTTAACGAGCAGCCAAGACATAAAGGAACAAGTTAAAAAGAGACAAGATTTTTTAAAGTGGTTCGGCACGGAAATGCCTACGTCCACTGATTCTCTTTGTTAATTCACTTCATATGGGCAGTACAAGTTAAGAAAAGTATCGACGAAGGTGTCGGATGTTCCATGCCCTCTGGAGCACCTCTCCGTCCACTGTTGACAAAATGTAAGCTCCGTTGTGGAGATCTTTATGAATTACATATGGTCCGTCCCAGATGGGGTCCAGTGCCCCGGGGCGCGGAAAGATTCGCCTGAGGACAAGATCTCCTTCTTGTAAGCTGCGATGCTTGACTTTGGAATTGTATTGCGCTGCCACTTTTTGTTTGTGAGCTGCTGCTTTGAGTGCTGCATCGTTTCTCCTTTCCTCGATCAGATCCAAAGACATGAGGAGGAGTTCTTCGTTTTCCTCTGGGTTGTAGTGGATCCTACGGTGGGAAGGCACAATAGTCTCAACTGGGAGCATTGCCTCCGATCCATATGCCAAAGAGAAAGGAGTATGTCCCGTTGATGTTCTGAAAGATGTGCGGTATGCCCATAGTGCCGTAGGAAGTTCGTCCACCCAAGCGCCTTTTGACTTTTCAAGTTTCTTCTTGATTAGGGTTTTGAGAATTTTGTTGACAGCTTCAACTTGTCCGTTTGCCTGAGGGTAAGCTACTGATGAGAAGCTTTTATGAATCCCATGCTCTTGGCACCAGCCGGCAAATTCTTCGCTGTCAAACTGGAGTCCGTTGTCGGATACGATCTTGAGTGGGACTCCATACCTGCACAGAATGTTTTTGATCAAGAAGTTGATAACTTTTGCTGAAGATATTTTATTTAAAGGTTCCGCTTCCACCCATTTGGTGAAATAATCGACTGCCACTATAGCATATCTGGCTCCGCCTCGGCCCGTTGGCAGTTCGCCAATTAAGTCAATTCCCCATACAGCAAAGGGCCAAGGGCTAGTCATTTGAGTAATTTCGTTTGTGGGCAGTCGAGGAATCTTGGCGAACTTCTGACATCTGTCGCATTTCTTAACGAAGTCTAGGGCATCTTTGTTTAGTGTGGGCCAGTAATATCCATATCGGAGTATCTTTCTTGCCAAAGTCTGTCCTCCAGTGTGATCTCCGCATCCTCCCTGATGGATGTTTGTTAATATCTCCTTGGCTTCCCTTCCGGCGACGCATCTTAATAAGGGGCTAGAGAAGCCACGCCGGTAGAGGATGCCTTCTTGTATTGTGTAGTGGGGAACTTTCCTCAAGATCTTCTTGGCTTCGTCACGCCTGTCGGGTAGTATGCCATCTTGCAAATATTTCCGGATAGGAGTCATCCAGGTTCCTTCTTCGATTGCTGTTATCAGATTCACTTGTTCGAAACTTGGGGCTAGCTGCCTTGAGATTGCTAGTGCTCCGGAAATGGTGCTGTTCTTCATACTAGCTTGCTTTGCAAGTTCATCTGCCTCTTGGTTTTCTTCTCGAGGAATGTGTTTGATTAGATAATGGTCCAATCGATCGAGCAGCAGTCTGGTTTTCTTTAGGTATGCTGTGAGTCGTTCTCCTCGAGTCTGGAATTCTCCTAGTACCTGGTTTACGATAAGCTGAGAATCACTATGAATACATAAGGAATTGACTCCAATTTCTAGGGCCAGTTCCAATCCCGCTATTACTGCTTCATACTCAGCATCGTTGTTAGTGGCCGTGAACTCCAATCTTAATGCATAGTACAACTTTCTTCCCCTGGGGGTGATGATCACAATACCTGCCCCCGAGCCTTGTTCGTTCGATGCTCCGTCTACAAAGAGGTTCCACTTGATGTTTTCTGCTACTTCGGATTGTTCCTTGCCTTCGTTGGTAGTGAATTCGGCAATGAAATCAGCCATGGCTTGTCCTTTGATAGCGGTGCGAGGATGGTAGGTGATATCATACTGACTTAGTTCGATGCACCATTTGAGGAGTCGCCTAGAAGTGTCAGGACGATGGAGCACTTGTCTTAGTGGTTGATCGGTTAGAACCCTGATGGAGTGAGACTGGAAGTAGTGTCGCAGTTTTCATGACGCGATCAATAAACAATATGCTAATTTCTCAAGTTTAGGATATCTGGCTTCTGCCCCTGTAAACCTCTTACTTACAAAGTAAACCGGGCGTTGTGTGCGGTCCTCTTCTCTTACCAAGGCGGCGCTTAGAGCATGAGATGATACAGCGAGGTATATGTATAACACTTCTCCTTCATTTGGAGTTGAGAGTACTGGTGGTCTCTGAAGGTGTTCGATTAGGTTGAGGAAGGCTTTTAAGCATTCGTCGGTCCACTCGAACCTCCCTTTGTCTTTCTTGAGTGCTTCGAAGAAAGGGACACACTTGTCAGTTGCCTTGGAAATGAATCTGCTTAGGGCGGCCACCTTTCCGTTTAGGCTCTGCATTTCTTTTCGAGTGGAAGGTATCCTTATTTCTTTTAAAGCCCGGATTTGTTCAGGGTTTGCTTCGATTCCTCTGGCGTGGACGATGAATCCTAAGAATTTTCCCGATGAAACGCCGAAGGAGCACTTTAGAGGATTCAGCTTCATTCCATACCGGCGAAGTACCTGAAACATATCGTCCAGATGGCTTACATGGTCGTTGGCTTTCCTAGACTTTACCAACATGTCATCCACATATACTTCCATAGTTCGTCCTATCAGTTCTGCGAACATTTTGTTGACGAGGCGTTGATAGGTAGCTCCAGCATTTTTGAGTCCAAAAGGCATGACTTTGTAACAATATAATCCGCGGTCGGTGATGAAGCTAGTGTGGTCCTGATCGGGAGCGTGCATGGGGATCTGGTTATATCCGGAGTATGCATCCATAAAAGATAGGAGTTCGTGCCCAGCTGTGCTGTCTACGAGTTGGTCAATTCGGGGAAGTGGGAAGCAGTCTTTCGGGCAAGCGTCATTCAGATTGGAGAAGTCAATACATGTTCGCCACTTTCCATTGGCCTTTTTTACTAGCACTGGGTTAGCGATCCATTCTGGGTAGATGGCTTCCCGTATGAAGCCATTAGCAAGCAGATTTTTCACTTCCTCATCAAGGGCTGCTGATCGCTCTGCCCCCATGCTCCTCTTTTTCTGCTTTACTGGTACCTTGGTGGGATCGATGTTCAACATGTGGCATGTTATGTCTAGGGAGATTCCTGTCATATCGGCATGGGTCCACGCAAATACATCTAAGTTGTGGCGGAGAAAGTCAATGAGTTGATCCTTCAATTCCGTTTTCAGCTGAGATCCGATTTTTAATAGTCTACTTGAATCATGCTTATCTACCGATACGAATTCCATAGCCTCTGCAGGCTCGGCGGTAGCCTCCTCCTCTTTATCCCTGGGGTCTAGTTCATTGAAGGGATCGCTTGTGTATCGAAGAGGAGGGGCTTTCTTTAGTTGCTATGCCTCCAAGCTTTTCATGCAGAGAGTGGTCTCTGCACCTTTTCCTTTATTCTTTCTGCGGTTATTGCGAAGTTCAGTTACGTAGCAGTCTCGGGCAGCATCTTGATCTCCTTCTACTTCTCCTACTCCGTTGTATGTTGGAAATTTCATTTTCAGGCACCAGGGGGCTAATACAATCTGGAAGTCAGACAAGGCTGGTCTTCCCAAGAAGGCGTTGTAAGCCGAGTGGTTTTCTATTAGCACGAACGTTTGTTTTCGCACAACGGAGCGGGGATGACTTCCTATTTCGACGAAGAGGTCAAGTTGCCCGAGGGGCATTTTTGCATCTCCAGTGAAACCGTGCAGTGGTTTGTCACAGGGGGATACATCCTTCATTGATAACTTCATTTTGTCGAAAGCATGTTTGAACAGGATATTTACGGAGCTTCCCGTGTCTATTAGGATCCGAAAAACTTTCGCTGGACCGAACCAGGCAGAGATGACCATGGGATCCATATGTGGGTACTGTCTTCCTTCCAAATCATGCCTACTGAATACAATGTCATCGTTTTCTTTTCGTTTCGGGTGGCGTTCCTCCGTAATGGAGTTAACATATCCTTCGGCATTTCTAAGCGACTTGCCGTACCTTTCCATCTCTGCCCAACTTCTGTCGGCGATGTGTGGTCCTCCTGAGATGGTAAGGACCACTATCTTCTCTTGACTAGAGCCACTGGTGTTGTGATTGTTGTCATTCCCTTCGCCTACTTCTGGGAGGGGTTGCTTTGAGTTCTCATTGGCAGGAGTTGGAGTCCTGTTCTGACCTTTCATATAACGTTCCAGTCTTCTTCTTCTAATGTGTTCTTCGATCAAGTCCCGAAGATGGTGGCATTCATTGGTGTCATGTCCGTGGGATTCGTGGAAGCGACAGAACTTTCCGGACTTGAGTGCGTTATCTGATTCTTTCTTGTGCGGGGGGCGCTTGTATCCGAGTTCGCCCTGAGTGGCTAGGTAGATGTTTTCGATTGTTTCATTTAAAGGAGTGTAGGAGTCAAATCTTGGCCCTGGTCGATATTGGCGCTTTTCAACCTTTCTGCCCCCAGCATTGTCTCTAGATTCATTTCTTCGAGCGTCCTTAGCTGCAGCGAGAACCTTGTCCTGAACTGTCTTACCTTGTTGTCCTGATTGCCTTTCTGTAGCAGCGTCTTCAAGTCTCATATACTTTCCAGCTTCATGGAAGAAATCAGGCAAGGTAGCTGGTTTTTCCTTAGTTAACCTTCTGGCAAACTTGGTGTCTGGATGTACACCACTACAGAGGGCCATTAGAGTGAGTTTTTCATCGGCATCTTGAACTGCTGCCGCTGCGGCGTTGAACCGCGTTAGATATTGTTGCAGCGTCTCTCCGGATTTCTGTTTGACATTGGATAGAGAATAAGCATCCTTGGGTTGTTCCACATGGATGCGGAACTGGCTAATAAACCTTTCTTTCAACATCACCCATGAGCTGATGGATCCCTAGGGTAGATGGCAGAACCAGGAGGTAGCTAGATCTGCTAGGAACAGCGGAAAGCACTTGCATAATACTCCTTCTGTTGCTCCACTCATGAGCATATGCTGGGTGTATCTCTGTAAATGTACGATGGGGTCGGAAGTTCCTTTGTAAGGTTCCATGGTTGGCATTTTCCATTCCCGGGGAGTAATGGCAGTTTCGATATTTCGGGTAAAGGGGCTGGTGACCCTAGCGCCTATTCCCCGGTCCCTTTGCTCCCGTTGGACACATTCTCTGAATAATCGTGCCATTCGTTCGTCAGAACTTGGAGCGGACAAAAATGAGCTCGGTTCTTCCCTGCGGGATCTATCTCGTCCAGATGACCTGTAGGGATGGTACAGTCTATCACTTCTAGCATTATCCAGTGGTTGTCTTTGGCTGCTCGGATGTACGCTAGGACCAACTACAGTTGCCCCCTGCCTTGATCTTCCCCTGTGGGGTTCTGTTTCGAGCACATCCATGGGGTCAACTTCGGGCTGGGTTCTAGCTCGGCTCCGTTCAGCGGGGTTTCTATGATTAGGTGGCATGACTGGTTCAGCTACATCCGACCCTCGCCTGGTGCCTCCCCCGCTGGGTTCGGTTCTAAGGGCTTCCTCGAGTCGGAATTCGGGCTGAGTCCGGGCGCGGCCCCTATCATTGTTGTTCCTGTTGATAGCTTCTTCGAAGAGGGAAGACCTTTGTTGCCTCCGAGATCCTCCGGATTGGGACTCACCCCATGATTCAGTGTTGTGGTTGGACTCTTCAGCATCCCTTAAGCGTGACATGAGTTGGTCCACCAAAGCTTCTTGTTGGGATGTGAAGCGGTTAGTTACTTCAGTCACAACCCTGTCCAGATCTGCCCTAGTGATTGGTTGTTCCGTTGCGGGACCAGTTGGATTTTCCTGATTTTCATCTGGTACTGCTGTTGAAGTGGGCTGATCTGCGATTGCTGGATCTGGAAGGCTGCTAGTTGCGATGTTCTTTCCTTTGTTAACATCCCTTCTCTGTTTGGAAGGCATGATTTCTAAGCAACGAGCGATGTTGTTAGGAAGAAGGTTGAGTGGGAGAAGATGAAGCTTGAGTTCTGCTCTCAGTGAAAGCACCAAAAATGTTTGCACAAAAAATGGACAAACACCTCCGAGTCGTATTATTTAGTTGATTATATGTGATTTTCAATGATTTTAGATGAGTTTGTAAATATAAAAGAAGTAGGGGCTAAAATGTAAAAGACACGCAGATTTATAGTGGTTCGGCCGGAATATGCCTACGTCCACTTTATATGTTATTATCTTCTTTCTTCCGGATTACAAGTACAGTGCTTCGTATACAAGTGTATGAAAGTAGTTTGAAAGTTCCTTCCTCGCTTGAGCTCTCAAACTTGTCTGCCATTGTTGTACCCCTGCCCCTCTATTTATAGAATGAGGTAGAGGGCAGGGGTCTTGGAAGTATATAACTGCTGGTGGGCCCGGGCTGAAGCGATCTGGACTGGCAACTGTGTTGGTTCGGCGAGGCTCATTCGGTGGTGAGATTGGACCAGTGGTAGCCTCGTTCGGTAGTGAGTTGTTGGAGTTTGGGCCGGTGGTGAGGTGGTTCGGTATCAACTTGGTCCGGTGGGAGAATGTGAGAGGGGCTGGTCTGGTAGGACTTTGGTCCGGTAGGAGGTGCGGTCCGGTGGTGTCTGTGGTCCATTTGGTATGCCGGATGGACAAGTTTCCAAGGAGATGCCGAATGGAACTGCTGCCAAGGGGATGCCGGATGGGCTTTAGCACTTGAGTACATGGAGATGCCGAATGAACCTCGCATGGGGATGCCGAATGGAGCTTTGGGCACGAGTGTTGAATGTACTCCTTACTGGGTGGAATGGGGGATGCCAGTCCGGGTGAAATTGATGCTTCTCAGTCTTGAGATCCTCTGGGTGAGAATTCGCCCAACAGCTGCATCCTAATAACTCATAAACGACTTGGGACCAGATAAGACGGGTCATAAGCTAACTGACTAAAATCCCAAAACAACAAAGGGCCGACCTACGACTTACGGTAGGTCGTTCACGACCTAACTTGAGTCATCCACGACTTAAAGCTACTATGAAGAAATCCAGCGCTGCCTCATCTTGGACCATGACCTATTAATTCGCAGACGAGTTAAGACTTGTGCTGTATACAGAGGACCGGAGAAGCTCTGATATGAAGTCAGGACTCAACCAGCTGAGTCGCCTATGACATACGACTCATCGAGAGTCGGTCACAACTTACGACTCATATTGAGTCGGTAACGACTCATGACTTGACAATTTCAGACCAGAACTCTCTATAAATAGGCGACCACCTCCAACATTCAAAGGACTTTTCGCGCATTCTCTTCACACACCGTTACCTTGCTGCATTGAGAACTTCATCAACACTTAGAGCTTCCAAGATTAGAGGAATACATCAAAGAAATTCACGAAGAAACCACACATCTTCAACATGAATCTAAGAACTTTAATCGATATTGAAGCTTAAGACTTGTTCCAAATCACTTGTAGCTTGAAGTGTATTGTACTTGAGAAGAATTGTATCAGTTTGTAACGGGATTATTAATAAAAGTACTTAGAGTGGACGTAGGCTATACCCTTAAGCCGAACCACTATAAAATCGTTGTAGTTTACTGCTTTTCTGCTATACTTGCTTGTAATTCTTTCCCGATCTATCGGGTGGTGCTTTCACAACTACACTTTACACACCGGGGTGTTAGCGTTCACATTTTAGCGTTAACATTTTTGGTGCTTTCACTGAGAATTGAACTCAGGAAAACTATCATCATTGCTTCACAGAGATTTGAAGAAAGAATTTCCTTAAAAACCAGAAGTCTATCTGAGATTATGGCTCCTGGAAGGAAAAGTAGATCTATCATATCTGGAAACATTCAAGAGGGAACCTCCGCTTCCCCGGTACCTAATCAACCCACTCCGTCTGTTGGAGTTACGAAAGCGGAGTTGGATGCTGTGATTCTAGGGCTAAACCAGCAGATAAACGCCCAAAATGCACAAATAGAGGCTCAAAGTGCCCAGAATGCTCTGATTCTGAATAAATTGAACGATTTACTTGGGGCAAACAATCAACCAGCTGGTAATGAAAGGAACTATGCTGGCAACATTCATGATGTTAGTGAGAGGAATGCTCCTGAAAGGGCTACTAGTCCCTTTGAGCAGGCAGTTCCTGAGGCTGGTCGATCTAGAACTCGGCATGATGAGGAATATCTTTCTGGAATGGTTCGGCAGATCATGAAAGAAAGTTTGCAAAGGGTTGAAGATGAGAAGGAATGGGGTTTCGCCCCAAGTAAAACTCCGTTCACTGAAAAAATCTTGAAGGCGGAATTTCCAAGGAAGTTTGTCCCTCCGACTATTCCAGCTTACAAAGGTACAAGTGATCCGAATGAGTTCCTGTATAAATATGATTGGCACATGACAGGTGCCAGGGCCTCTGACGAAATAAAATGTCGATATTTCCCCATATGCCTTGAAGGTGTGGCTCTACTATGGTTCACCAAGTTGCCAGTCCGATCTATCGATCAGTTTTCAGACTTGACCAGAAAATTCAAGGAGCAGTTTAGACTATATGCTTCGAAGGCCAAGGACATTATGTCACTATCGAGTTTAGAGCAGAATCCTGGTGAGTCTATCAGATCCTTCTTGAACCGCTTTAATATAGCGCTGGCTGAGGTGGACAATGGTGAACCACGAATGATATTGACTTACCTGATGAGGGCTATTGATAAGTCAAGCGAATTTGGGAAATGGTTAAATATGAAGGAGCCAACCTCTCTCGAAAAGTTTTACAAAAAAGCAGATGAATTCATTCGCCTGGAAAGCCGTCCTTTACCAGTAAAGACAGTGTTAGAGAAAGCAGAAGACAACACTGTCGCTCCACGCAAGAATGAATCGGTGGGGCAAAAAAGGGAGAATAATAATGGGAAGAAACAGGGTAATCTGAAGAAGCCCCGATCCTTCAAGACATCAGAGTATACTCCATTATCACATACGCCGGAGCACATCTACCTTGCCACTAAAGATTCCGTCGATTTCCCTAAACCTATCCCTTTGAGGACCGGGAAAAAAGCCATACAGAGTGGGAAGTTCTGTCGTTTCCACAATCAACCCGGTCATGAAACTGATGAATGCCGTCAATTGAAAAATCTGATTGAAGAGTTGCTAAGAGAGAACAAACTGCAACAATTTGTGAAGAAGAATAGCAACAATCCTGCATCGTCAAGTCAGGGGCAACAGGCTCCTGTTCATCAGCCCAGGACAGGTGAGAAAGCTACGGGACATGAATCTGGAAGGCCCGTTATCAATGTCATTACAGGAGGGCCTCACCCAGCTGCAAAAGCTGGGGTGAGATGGAGAGATATTCCAGGGCTTTGAAATATGCTCCAGCCGAAGAAGACGTCTTTGTTTTAGAAGACACTACGCCCCTGAAACAACAGAAAACTTTCAGCGATGATATTGTTTTCAGAGCCAGAGATTCCACAGGTATAGAAGCTCCTACCCTAGATCCCTTGGTCATCTCGGCTGGTATTGGACCGGCCATTGTCAGAAGAGTCCTCATTGACTGCGGAGCATCATGCAATATCCTCTTCAAGAAGACATTTGACCAGATGAAAATCCCTATGATTGATGTACAAGCCTCATCACAGAAGATCGCTGGCTTCACTGGGGAGCCAAAACAACCAATTAGGACCATCGATCTGCTTGTAGAACTTGGAGAAGCAGAAAGGAAAGTGGTCCGCAAGCAAACATTTGTGATTGTCGATGAGTTTTCTGCTTATAATGCTTTTCTTGGCCGTCCAACACTCGCAGCATTCAAAGCTATCCTAGCCCCGTGGTGCCTCACTATTAAATTCCCTACTGACAATGGAGTAGGAGTTATAAAAGGGGATCAAAATGCTGCGCGAGAGTGCTATTTGACAGAGCTACGAGAGTCAAGAAAAAGAGAAATGGGGAAGGATGCGGCAACCCCGGTCCGCATCAAAGAACCAGCCTTGTAGCAATTACGGGGCGGACCCTGCACTGGCGAGCACAGCGGGGCACGGAAAGAAATGGATCCCAGAAAAGCCAGTGCAGGGGAGAATAGAGTGGTACCGGTGGAAACGACAGTTCCGGTACCTGTTGACCCGAAGGACCCAAATAAGGTGTTAAATGTGGGTTCACAGCTTAATGTGTCAATTCAGAATATCTTGATATCTTTCCTGAAAGCAAATCTGGATGTCTTTGCTTGGACTCATGCCGATATGTGTGGAATATCCCCAGAAGATGCAGTACACGCTCTGAATATTGACCCAAAGTTTACGCCAGTTAAACAGAAAAGAAGAACCCAAGGTCCAGAAAGGTCAGCAGCATTAAAAGAAGAAGTTGATCGACTCATGGAAAATAACTTCATCAAAGAATCTACATATCCGAATTGGGTTTCAAATCCTGTGTTGGTCAAGAAAGCTAATGGAAAATGGAGAGTGTGCATTGATTTTTCTGATCTAAACAAGGCTTGCCCCAAAGATTGCTTCCCATTACCCAGGATTGATCAACTGGTAGACGGAACTGCGGGACATGAATTGTTATCTTTCATGGATGCCTACTCTGGTTATAACCAAATCATGATGCACGAGCCGGATCAGGAAGATACAAGCTTTATCACAGATGTTGGACTTTATTGCTACAGAGTTATGCCCTTCGGATTTAAAAATGCAGGGGCAACCTACCAAAGACTTGTTAATGCTATGTTCAAACCGCAATTGGGCAAAACTATGGAAGTCTATGTCGACGACATGTTAGTGAAGTCCAGGAAAGCAGCGGATCACATTGAACACTTAGCAGAAATGTTCGCAGTCCTCCGGAAATACAGAATGAAACTTAACCCTCTGAAATGTACATTTGGGGTCGAGTCCGGAAAGTTCTTAGGTTTCATCGTCAGTGCTAGGGGCATTGAGGCTAGTCCAGCTCAAATTACTGCCTTGAAAGAAGTTAAAGCTCCTAGAACAAAGAAGGAATTGCAGAGTCTCAACGGAAAGGTCGCCGCCCTGAGTCGGTTCATTTCCAAAGCCACTGATAAATGCATCCCATTCTTTGACGCCCTGAAGAAAGGAAAGAAGAATTTTGAATGGACTTCCGAATGCCAAAAAGCCTTCGATGAGTTGATCCGTCATATGGAAACGCCTCCAATACTTTCTAGGCCAGGCAATGGGGAGGATCTTCTTATATACTTGGCAGTATCATCTCATGCTCTAAGTGCAGCGCTGATACGGGAAGACAAAAGGATTCAACATCCGGTTTACTATATCAGCAAAAGACTCACTGGGGCAGAGCTGAATTACTCCAAGTTGGAAAAACTCGCCTATTGCCTACTAGTTGCATCAAGGAAACTGAGGCAATATTTCCAAGCTCATCCTATCAAAGTACTCACTGATCAACCTCTAAAGCAAGTCCTATTTCGCCCTGAAACTTCGGGTCGCCTTCTAAAATGGAACATTGAACTCAGTCAATATGACATCACCTATCACCCCCGAAAAGCAATCAACGGACAAGCTTTAGCTGATTTCATTGCAGAATTCACAGAGAAAGATAATGGTGAGGAAGAAACGATCAATGATTCCCCAATCCAGTGGAAGATGTATGTTGATGGCGCAAGGAATGACTACTGTTCTGGAGCCGGGGTGGTACTTGAAACTCCTGAAGGTCGATCATTATGTTATGCACTAAGATTGGAATTTCCTTCAACAAACAATGAAGCAGAATATGAAGCTCTTATTGCAGGTCTGAAAATCGCTAAAGAGCTAAACATTCGAGCATTACAAATTTTCAGTGATTCTCAGCTTATTGTATGCCAAGTCAAGAAGGAATTTCAAGCAAAAGGTGGAAACCTGCCTTCCTACTTGTCAAAGGCTTGGGAACTCCTATGTGAACTCGATCACTATTCAATAAGCCACATTCCTCGGGAAGAGAATATGAAGGCAGATTCCCTCGCAAAGTATTCAAGTTCTGGTGAAGCTCAACTATTGGGATTGGTCCCTGTAGAAGTCCTTTCAGCACCAAGTATAGACGAGATGGATATAGACTGGATTATGAATGTATCTCAAGAACAAGAGTCATGGATGACTCCAATACTGGACTACCTACTCAGAGGTTCTCTGCCAGAAAATTCGATAGAAAGACGAAAGCTACTAAGGAAAGCCTCTCGCTATGTAATTCAGGATGGCCGATTGTACAGACGGGGATTCTCAATGCCATTGCTTCGATGTGTATCCCGGGAAGAGTCCAAAACAATCCTAGCTGAGGTGCATGGAGGAGAATGTGGTGATCATTCAGGTGGTCAAACATTAGCAAAGAAAATTCTCCGATACGGATATTTTTGGCCAGAAATTAATCGAGATGCTGCAGATTACTCCCGAAAATGCGACAAATGCCAAAGATTTGCCAAAATTCCTAGAGCACCTTCTACCGAACTCACACAGATGGTCAGTCCATGGCCATTTGCAATTTGGGGAATGGATCTCATTGGGCCGCTACCAACTGCTAAATCAGGGATTAAATATGATATTGTTGCAGTTGATTATTTTACTAAATGGGCTGAAGCTGAACCATTGGCTACTATCACTTCTAAGAAAATGATAAGCTTTGTGACCAAGAATATCATTTGCAGATACGGTGTGCCTCAGAAAATAATCACAGACAATGGTACTCAGTTTGAAAGCGAGGAATTCCAGGATTTTTGCAAACGATTCAAAATCCAGAAAAGCTTTTCGGCAGTAGCTCATCCGCAGGCAAACGGGCAAGTGGAAGCAGTGAACAAGATCATCAAATCAACCATCAAAAAGCAACTCGAAAGAGCAAAAGGTGGTTGGGTCGATAAACTACCACTTGCACTATGGGCATACAGAACTACTCACAAAACTGCAACTGGGCATACTCCTTTTTCGTTAGCATACGGATCGGAAGCAATGATCCCGGTTGAAACAGAGGTCCCTTCACACAGAAGAATCCATTTCAATCAAGCAGAAAATGAGAAGCTACAACTTGAAGCACTGGATCTCCTTGATGAAAAAAGAGATGAAGCTAACCTCAGAGTTGCAGCTCATCAGCAAAGGATAGCCAGACATTTCAATTCCAAAGTTCGTCAACGCAGCTTTGAAATTGGAGATCTAGTCCTGAAAAGAATTATGACCGCGACAGGTGTGTTTGGGCCAAATTGGGAAGGACCGTATGTAATAGGTCAGAAGCTTCTTGACGGCACATTCAAGCTCACCACTGTTGATGGAGATCAAATTCCAAGGGCATGGAACAGCAACCATTTGCGTCCATACTTTACTTGAAAATTTTGTTGAAACATTGTAAAAAGAATTATGAATGTATGATTCTTGTAATTGAAAGCAATTGTGAAACTGATGCGAGTAAATAATGAAAGAATATAAAGTGGATGTAGGCCCAATTTCATGGCCGAACCACTATAAATCTTGTGTTCTTTATTATTATTATATGTTTGCTTTGTTTTCGATATAAAAATACATAAAATGTATTGCTGAAATGTCGATTTAAATTTTTGCAGACAATGGAAATAAAACTTGCGCATAACAAGACCGAGTGATTCTCACCATCATTCAACAAACAAATTTCAAGTTATAAAGGCCCCGAATTCGAATCCTAGATAGGAAATACTTCAATTGAACGACTTATGATTTCGATAGAAACGAGCCCTTGCTTATAAATTGAGATTGTTTGAACGAACAAACATCCAATTAGGAAGCTAGTGCCCGTTCTCACGAACTTGCCTGACAATGGAGTACGCTTCCTTGGATTAAACAAGCCACTTGCGAGAAAAGGGGAATGAGAACTTGAAAAGAAAAAAAAAAAAAAGGGATCGCTGAAAAGGCATAAGCGAGTGAACAGAGGGACAACCAAAGCTACCATCAGCAGCACAAGTCCTCTTCGGAGGCGCAACTCTTCGGAGGATAAAAGACCTCTAATGGGTCATACGCCACAAAAAAGAAAGTTCTCTACTCAACAAAAAAGATTGGAGGAGTCATGACCCTCCAACCATGAGAGAGTAACTTCCAAGCGATGAAAACCCTCTCTGAGACACATTTCACCAGGAGTTGAAGTGTTATGACCGCTCTTCGAGATTTCACTTCACCAGAGTTGAAATGTAAACAAAACAAAAGCCCTCTTCGGAGGCCCATTTCACCAGGAGTTGAAGTGTTATGACCGCTCTTCGGGATTTCACTTCACCAGAGTTGAAATGTAAACAAAATAAAAGCCCTCTTCGGAGGCACATTTCGCCAGGAGTTGAAGTGTAACAACCGCTCTTCGGAATTTCACTTCACCAAAGTTGAAATGCAAAAACAAAATAAAGACCTTCCTGAAAGCCCACGTTTCACCAAGATTGAAATAAAACTTCCAAGTGTTGAAACGCGAAAAGGCTTTCTTCGAAGGCACAACTCTTTGGAGGTACACGTTTCACCAAGATTGAAATAAAACTTCCAAGTGTTGAAACGTGAAAAATCCCTCCTTAGAGGTACAACCCCCTCCCGGGGACACAATTCAAAGGAAAGACCTCTTCGAAGGCATAATCAAGAAGAAAGACCTCTTCGGAAGCCCACGTTTCACCAAGATTGAAATAAAACTTCCAAGTGTTGAAACGTGAAAAGGCTTTCTTCAAAGGCACAACTCTTTGGAGGTACACGTTTCACCGAGATTGAAATAAAACTTCCAAGTGTTGAGACGTGAAAAATCCCTCCCCAGAGGTACAACTTTGTATAAAAAAAAATCCTCATCAAAAGCGTACTTTAACTTTCAAAGGAAGAGTAATTTACCTACTATGGAAAATGATCGTAAAAAAAAAAAAAGAAAAGAAAAAGAAAAGAAGTTAAAGTACCCTTCAGAGGTCCGCTTTACCACATAGAGGAGTTCACTTGGTAAAATATGCACATAAGCAAAAGAAAAAAGTGATTTCTTCGAACGACAAAGCGTAGAAACTTATACGAAGGGAGTTGTACTCTACAAAAATTTTCTTTAAAGAATAAAGTAATTATTCTTTAGCAAATAAGAGTGCAAGTCCCCTCGAAGTATAAAATATTGCAGCAAGCTTAAGGTATGGGGGCAACATGGTATAATAGTATAGCTGCATCAGTAAAGTAATACTCAAACAACATACCATAAGCCCGCTGCAATATCGTGTAAATAAACTTGTGCAAAAAAATAAATAGTAAATGCATTCTCAAATTCAAACAGAAGTTTGTACAAACGAAGAATCATTTTATTCAACTATAATGCAGATACAGGTTTCAAAATAAAAGCGGGGGCCGGTACCCGCACAACTCTCGGCCAGTTCATACAAAAGACAAGAAGCTAAAGTCTTCACTTCTTTTTACTGCCTTTGGACCCTTTACCCGGCCGAATGACCAGCTTTTCAGGTCGACCAGTGGGTATAAGGGAGGAAGGAGAGGTAGGCGCAGCTGGCCCAACTTCTGGCTCCTCTTCAGTGGCAGTGATTATCTTCCCTCTCCTCTTTGATGCTCCTTGCTTCCTTCTCCTCTTCGAGGAAGACTCACTTCCTGGAGTGACAAGTTTAGATAGAGTTATGTCGTCAGAAGGAGTCCGCTCCGGAGATATGTCACCTCCCTCAAGTCCCTCATCTTTCTGCTCTTGCGAAGCAATGGGATCATCCAAGCCATGGAGAGCCTCTATTTGTTCCTCCTGTGATCCAGGCTGCGAAGCAGAAGGAGGAGCCACCTGAAGAGATGGAGGAGGGATTACCGGAGAAGTAGAGATTTGAGCAGTGCTTGATACTTTTTCTACATAAGAAAAGAGGTTAAAGTCAGTAAAGAGAGGAGATGAAGGTTCACCAATGAAGTCAGTAAAGAGAGGAGATGAAGGCTCGTCAAGGTTGAGAAAATAGCCAAGGAGCTCATGAAACTCATGCGAAATAAATGAGTAACCCGCTTGAGCAGAATTGACAGTAGGGAGATTAACAGTGAAATTACCTGGAGAAGCTGGTTTCCTGATATCGACTTCATAAGCTTGCGCATCAGCGCTCTCATCACCCTCGTCTCCACCTTGTATGCTTGTAATCTCAGTGGTAACTTTGGTGGGAGACGCAAGATGGGAACTGGAACCAATAATGTCGACTTCAGACGAAGAAGGTGGCTGGACTAGAGTAGTTGAAGTGGTTTTCCCCAGCCGGTCCCCTTCCGTCACTTCAGTTCTTAATTTGGCAAGTTGTTCCTTTCCCTTGGCAAGGGCAGCACGAGCGTCATCATCAAAATAATGCCTTTCCAGGGCTGATTCGTCGTAACCGGCACCTTCAGCACCAAGCATCTCAAGAGCGGCCTCCCATACTTCAGCTAAAGTGATTTCATACTTAGGACCAAGAAAAGCGAGGCTTCCACGCCCCAAGACGCTATGCAAGTAGAAGTCGAATAATGTTGAGCCGAAGCTGTTTTTGGTCGCCTCATGAGATTCTTCGGCTGCGATTTTGCCGGCGACAGCCTCATCACGCTCCCTTTCAGTTTTGGCAAGCTGAAGCTTAAGCATTTGTATCTCCGCCTCCTGGGAGTTGTTTTTCTTTTGAAGCTCGGCAATATCAGAGACATAGCCGTCACTGATTCTTTTTTGTGCTTCTAGCCTGTCTTCGGCATCCCTTTGGCTAGCGTGAGCGTCTCTCACTTGCTTCAGAAGCACTTCTTCTTTTTGAGAGTAGGAAGTAGAGGAAGCAGCAAGTTCATGTTTCAATTCCTCGACTTTTGCTTCAAGCTCCTCATTGTAAGAAGAAATGTTCCTCATTTCGGTGTCGTGTTGCTCAACGACCTTTTGCCATTCGGCCTTATCGTTTTCCATAGTAAGCATGGCCTCTATGTTGGCACGGTTAACTCTTTGAAGCTCATCGACAAGCTTCTGCCAGTTTGACATCCTCTCGATATCGAGCTTGACTGCATCAAGATTGCGCAACATAGCAGACTTGTCGATGGGGACCAAGTCTAGGTCGAACCTCACCCCCTTAAGGCACCATTGAGGAAATCGGCTCTGCAGAGTGGCAGGACCCGGTCCAACTTGAAATTTGGGCCTGCTAATTATCGTTTGAATGTCTGATTTCCCAAGAGCGGGAGAGTCAGAAGGAATGTCGAGCGAGGCAGGAGTAGTAACTTTCTCAGGAGTAGTAGAGGCCTGCTTTTCACTGTGACGGGCTCGTTTGCTTGAGTCTTCACTCATGTGACCTTTTCCTCGATCGTCATGAGTTTTTCTCTTGTGGGAGTCATCGCCTTTTTGCCAAGAATCATGGCGCTCTTCTCTCTCCCTTCTTTCGCGACGTTCTTCTTCAGTCCTCCTTTCATGAGCCTTTCGGGCAGCCCTTTCTTCGTCAGATTCTCTGTAGGAGGGAAAGTAACGCCTACAATCGTATTGACCACGCCCCCCGTAGCGTTGGAAATCCTGATAATATGATCCGCCGCGTGTCATTGAAGGATCTGAAATAAGAAAAGATAAGCTTTAGAAATCTTTAAAGTATGAGAAGATAAGTGCATAAATGTGCTGGAAAATCCTTAGTTGTGTGTGAAGTGCAAACTACTCGCGTTGGACTAACGAACCACTCCTCAGTTGGGGGGAAGTAATAGGTCCCACTGTCGGTGACAATTCTTGGGATAAAGGAGTTGGAGTCTGTTGGAGGGCAGATGTCGCTTCAATCATCGGGGGTACAGTTTTACCACAGGCAGGGTCATCTTTAAAGAGCTCTTGGGAAGTGACGATTATGTCACTTAAATCCCCAAAGACGTCATCACCGTCATGCCCAACCTGATTCCCTCCATCAGCTCCTTTGTCAGCACTCTTCCTGGTTTGGGAAAGGGGCTCCTCTTCTTCTTCAATTATGGGAGCAAGTGCGGGCTTTTCGGAGGGTCCCGCATCATCTCTTGGAGTAGAGCACTTTACTAGTAAGGTTTCTGCAGAAATTTCTCCTCGCATGTGCTCTTTAGTGGAGATCGGAAGATCAGGAGTTTTCACCGGAGAATCAGGAACCTCCGTTGGAGCTTCATGAGGCTGAGTAAAGCGAGAGGGATGGAGGAGTCCGTATTGATGTAAAAATTCATCGTTTAGCAGAAACTTTATGCTCCTCTCTTCTACCGGCACGGCATTTAATCTTTCAAAAATTTGCTTAAGACTTGGGTCCCTAGCAGGGGGTGGAAGTGCTAAAACAGGAAAAGAATGAAATTAGCAATTGAGAGTTCAGATCTCGAGAAAGTTTCAAAACGGAAAAAGTAAAGACAGGAAATCTTACTTCCCACTCTCCAGATGGCATAAAACCCTGGAGTGCAGCGAACAAAGAAAAACTGATTCAAAAATCCGTGAGCGCTTTCGGAGAGATCAGTAATAAGTTTGCGGTTTCGAGCGCTTCTTATAACCACGATGGAGGGATGGTCTTTAATTTTCGTGAATGAGCAAAAATAGCAGATCTCCCCGAAGCTTGGTAATCGATCCAAAACTCTCCTAAATAGAACACATAACCCCATCAGAATGGCGTAGACATTGGGGTGTAATTGGAATGGAGAGATAGACAACCGAAGCAGGAACTGTTGAAGAAAGTCATTAAAGGGAGGAATAGCGCCGTTCAAGCACATTTGGCGATTAACAGCAACAAAGCCAAGAGGGGGCCTATCCGTGGTGTCATTTGGCCTCGGAAGTAAGATGTCAGCATCATCAATGCCAAACTGGACGCGCAGTTGGTTAAACACCCGCTGACTCAAAGTTGTGGATGTTCTCTCCGGAGGGTTGTCTACAGGGATGGCTACTGGGAAGACATCTTCAGCCTGGCCCATCGGCTCTTCTTGATGAGAGGTCATTCTACACAAGCAACTGGATGTTCAAATGCGAAGGTGCACGTTTCCTAAAAAGTGTGAAGTGTCGTGCAAAGCTAATAAAAAAAATAAAAAATAAATAACAAGTAAAGATAACTGGAATTAAACTGGTTGACGATTGATTGACCACGGTAATTTCGGAACTTGTTATTTAAAGCTCAAGCATAATATTAATGCGGGCTGGTCAGTTTCAATTGACTAATCCAGTGCTGCTTTAATATTCTACTTGAAATCGATAGCACTTCGTTCACACGATTTATTTAAGTTAATTATCTGTTATTAACTAATCTGTCATTTGATGTGGGAAGTCGATGGCAGTATATTCGTCCCAATTTTCTGTAAATATCATGTTAAACAGGTTATTAGCTTACAAGTTAAAGCAATCTGTAAAAGATTCAAGCAGCAGTTCAAGGTTCAAGTGGAGTTTAAAAGTGCAAGTGCTAAGTCGTAGACGACTCAAGGACTAAGTCGAAGACGACTCAGCAATACTTAGGTCACGAGTCATAAAAGAAAGAATAGATGTCAGCTCAGAATTACGAAAAATTCATCAAGACATGTCTCGGCCCCGACTCAAGCATTGTGTCGTGATATCTCGGCCCCGACTCAAGCATTGTGTCGTGATGTCTCGGCCCCGACTCAAGTCTTGTGTCGTGAAGGTTGGTGAGCCGGTCCAGAGTTGAATCGCAAAGGGTTTTAGGTCGTTCAAGATTGTTAAGTCGCATCAGGGGTAGTGTTTTACTCTGATTGGCCTATCTACCATACAACTCCAAAACCCGTTTCCCTCCTACCCCATGTTAACCCAATGACCTATCTCCAAGTCCTATCTTCGGATCCTAACCCATAACCCGTTAGCCTAATGGTATCTCCAAAAATAGCAACTTTAATCCTATCACGATACAGAATCGCCTCGAATGGTGGATCGCCGCAAGTCAAATCAGGCGGGCTCAAATTCATCGGCGATCAATCCAACCAAATTCGTAAGGCTCGAAGGAATGAACCGGAAGTGAAAAATTAAACGCATGAATCAATGGTGATCGACAATCAGAGGGAAAGCAGGATCGCTTACGTGGTGTGATGCTCGAGAGAATTGAAAGTGGATCAAGTTGAAATTGCTTTTGGAGCTCAGAGAAATTTTAATGGCAGAAAACGACTCACAAGATTGGTATGAGAAGAAGATGAAAGTGACGAGTCATGCCTTTTATACCAAGGTAGTAGGACGTGAGTCGGCATATGCCGGTTAAGATAAGTTGAAGCACACGACCTACGACTTAGGCGTGTGCTTCGAGGGGCAAATGTTAACCCCACTAAAGCCTGGGCCGACTCATCTGATCGAGGTTCGACTCATCAAGGACCGACTCATCTGATCTAGGTCCGACTCATCAAGGACCGACTCATCTGATCCCGACTCATCCACTTAAGGTCCTTAAGTATCACAATGGGTTTGCGACTCAAGGGATTAACGGTTCATAAGAAAAGGCCGACTCAAGTTCGTTAACGACTCAACGACCCAAGAAGCCTGTGACTTAAGGGGTCTACGACTTAAGGAACCTGACGAGTTAAGGAAATTCTACGAGTTAAGGATGGCACGACTCAGGGAAGTCTACGACTCAAAAGATAGGTCAATTCACAACCTAAGACTCAGAGACAAGCTCAGAATCATGCTGCAAGGGGTTGACTCGTTGATGAGTTACGACTTGTTATGAGCCGTGCATGACTCATGAAGACAGAAAGATAGCTGCATCCTAATAACTCGTAAACGACTTGGGACCAGATAAGACGGGTCATAAGCTAACTGACTAAAATCCCAAAACAACAAAGAGCCGACCTACGACTTACGGTAGGTCGTTCACGACCTAACTTGAGTCATCCACGACTTAAAGCTACTATGAAGAAATCCAGCGCTGCCTCATCTTGGACCATGACCTATTAACTCGCAGACGAGTTAAGACTTGTGCTGTATACAGAGGACCGGAGAAGCTCTGATATGAAGTCAGGACTCAACCAGCTGAGTCGCCTATGACATACGACTCATCGAGAGTCGGTCACAACTTACGACTCATATTGAGTCGGTAACGACTCATGACTTGACAATTTCAGACCAGAACTCTCTATAAATAGGCGACCACCTCCAACATTCAAAGGACTTTTCGCGCATTCTCTTCACACACCGTTACCTTGCTGCATTGAGAACTTCATCAACACTTAGAGCTTCCAAGATTAGAGGAATACATCAAAGAAATTCACGAAGAAACCACACATCTTCAACATGAATCTAAGAACTTTAATCGATATTGAAGCTTAAGACTTGTTCCAAATCACTTGTAGCTTGAAGTGTATTGTACTTGAGAAGAATTGTATCAGTTTGTAACGGGATTATTAATAAAAGTACTTAGAGTGGACGTAGGCTATACCCTTAAGCCGAACCACTATAAAATTGTTGTTGTTTACTGCTTTTCTGCTATTACTTGCTTGTAATTCTTTCCCGATCTATCGGGTGGTGCTTTCACAACTACACTTTACACACCGGGGTGTTAGCGTTCACATTTTAGCGTTAACAATACGAAACTGAGATGGATGGATTGATTTATAAGAAAAAGAAGTTACAGGTTGATACTATGTTATGTTTGTACAACAGGGTGAGGTATTATTTGGTTTGTACAAATATAAATCAGAGATATTTTTCTCTTTGCTTGACTAAGCTAAATTTTTAGCTGATAGATATGTATTACTTCGGCTGATGGATGACATTTTGGTGATTAAGATATTGCATTAATTGTTTTACTGTTCAAATGTTTTAGTTTGTATTTAGTCAAAGATTTTGTTGGCTGAAATCTTGATTTTTGGTATGCTAGTATTAATTGTATTGTACCATATACTTATAATTTGTTTTCATTTTATTTCGGCTGTACATACTTATGTATATTTCATGTTTGCTTCTTTTGCAAGCCTTTGTACTGTTTGTACATATTTAATTTATTTGATCATACTCATTCAATTTTGTACATGTCAGAATGTATATTTCCTTTCTTGACTAAGTAGGTTTTTTTTTTTTTTTTTTTGTATATAGATATACTTACTGTCTTCACTTGCAAGCTTATTTACATATATATGTTTATATTTCCTTTTCCTTTAACAAGTACATTCATATGTATTTTCTTTCTTTATTTTACAAGTGTACATACTTACATTTTGCTTGTACATGGATATTTATATGCCAATTTGAACATACCTGACTATATTTTACTGTTGTCATATTACTTTGAAATCTGATTCTATAGTTAATGTGTAGTTTGAAGCCATCTATGTGTTTACTTCAGATTGTTCCATAACCATATAAATTTATTCCTATGTTCCACTTTATATTTTATAACTTATCTTTAAATATATCTATTATATCAATTCCTATTTCTAACTTAAATACTAATTGTCGTTACATTATTTATAAATTCAAATTCAATTCAAACACATTTCTCAAAAATTTCATAATTTAACTAACATTTATATTAATTACCAATTATTTCACAAATTTTTATTCAAAAATTAAATTTAAATATCAATTTAAACTTAATAATATTCGAGATTGTTACATTTACCTCTGGTTTGTGATTTTAGTTTGCTAGGTTTTAGTTTTGAATTAACTAAGAAAATGAGAAAAGGAGAAGTATGGATATATATATAACCTAGTTTTCATTTTTTTATTTTTAAAAAATAATTAAAATGGACACTCATTTAATTCGCATATCGAAATTATTACACTTGTTTACTATATGTTGTAATTATTTTACAAGTGTTAATACATGTATTCATAAATTTACACATGTCATAGACGTGTATTTTGATGTTTAGACCCTTACCTATTAATTTATCAATTACTTATATTTTCAAAATATTTATATATGTATTATGCATTTATTATTTCCTATTTTGTATTATATATATATATATATTTATGCAAATTTTGTTATGTGTAATTTTAAAAGAAGAATGTTAACCTTTTTATCAATCTTACTTTAATTTCAAACTTAAGTTAATATATCCCTATATATATACAAACCATTTTATTTCAAAAGATATATATATATATATATATATATATATTAAAGCTTTTGAAAATTTATTTATATTTAATTCAAATCATAACTTCCAAAGTATATATTACATATATATATAATAATTAGATAATAAATTTTTATTAATTGAAACTATAATGTATTTAAATTCAATTTATTTCCTAAAATATTTATTTTTAAGTTTCAAATTCAAAATTCAATTAAAAATCAATTTGTATACATATATATATAAATAAATGACATTTATTATTTATTTTAGAAAACTTCAAATTCAAATGTCAAATTACAATCTATTTATATAAATAAACAAGCACATATCTTATTTAATTTAAAAAATTCAAATTAATTCACAACTTAATCCAAAGATCAAATTAATTACCAAATTAGATTTAGCTTAAAGATAGGATCATTACAAATTTTATTATATAAAGTTTTTTAATACATATGTTATTTTAATCTATGAAATATTTTAATATATAAATTGTTTTAGTATATAAACTATTTTAATTTATAACTATTTTATTATATATACTATTTTCAATATCTAAATTTTTTAAATTGGAACTGTTATGATTACGAAAGTGTTATGATTTAAAAAGTGCTGTGATTTCAATAGTGTTATGATTTTGAAAGCGTTATAATTTTGAAAGCGTTACAATTCTAGAAATGATTATTTTTTTAAGAAAATAATGATATCGAATTGATATGATTTTGAAAGGAGTATGATATTTTGATATGAAGTATAAACTATTTGAATTATACAATGGCAAGCGTGTGAAATAAGCATTTGGTTGTTAAAGTGTAATGACCCGTAAACTTTCAATAATTGAAGTGTTACTTTAATGAGATTTTGAAAATCTAAATTTGAACAAGATAAAAATTTTGTGAATTTTTAATAAAAGTTGTGATGCAATAATGAAAATAACTAAGAGGAAACGTAACATGGTCATATAAAGTTAATAATTTATGAATTTCAATGAATGCCCAATTTAAAGAAAAGTAATTAGCTATTACTTTATGATGATTTATGAAATAACGGAAAGAGTGAATAATAAGTGAACGTAATTAGTAGTATGAAAATAAATGGCAACATTGATGTGTCAGTAATAAAGGCTAATTTATGTGATTTAAGGGTAACGGTAATGTTTATTGTATGTTACATATTGTTAATTGAAATTTGAAACCAATTTTTATTAAACATAAATTAAATAGGATATAGATTTATTTATATGGTAGTAATTGATGTATGAAATATTGAAGTATGTAATGCAATGGATATCATAAATAGAATGCGATAAATTAGTGTATATATGGAATAACAATCTGGGTAGATAAGTAACGAATTTATAAAGGCAATGGAAAGCAAATAGGTGACAATTATTTAGGTTTATCTATTTAATGTGTAAATAAACTTGGTAATCAATTACAATAAATCCAAATTTAACGTTTTGTTAATATAAATTTAAGTAATGTTAATTTTATTCGTAATGTGAATTGGTTAATTTAAATAAACGGAAACTTTGATTTGTGAATAATAAAAGCTATTAATGCGACTAAAGTATTAACGGTAACGATTTTGGACGTTACCTTTTTCGTAGCTGGTTGATTTTTGATTGGGAATCAGTTACAAAAATTTATAATCTAATATTACGTTAATGTAACAAAGGTAATTATTAGTAAATGGAATGCAAGTCAAATCAATGGAAATAATGCAGATATATGCTTAGTTACAAATTGAATATATGAAAGCAAAATGTAAGCAGTGAATTAAATTAAGGAATTTAAATTATAATAAATGGTCATTGAATAAAATCAATGTCCGTTAAGTAATTATAATGTTATGGTTGATAATGAACGTTACTTTAGTGATTACTAAAATATTAACGGAAGTGTGAATTGACCAAAATATAATAAATGGAGATATAATGGTCGATAAATAAAGGATGGAATGGGAGCACTAATGTAATGAATGTAAAACAATTATTATAAGTGAACCATTGATTTAGTCCAGTGAATTAAAACAGGTAATCAACTACAATAAAATTCAAATTGAATGTTACGTTAATGTAAATTAAATGTTATGCAATTGAGATAAAGAAATTGGGAAAAATGTTAATGTATCTGGATATACCAAAATAAGTGGTACCTAAGATGATAATATGATAAATAGGGAATTTAAAGAATGGGAATTAGGATTTATTTATTTATTTGAAATTAAAGTTAAATAATTGAGTTTATTGAAATAAGTAGGATTAAATATTAAATTTTTCGTTAATTGAAATGAAGATGGAATAAAAAAATATTAATGCAATAATTTTGAATCCAATGAAATCCATCTATTGGACAACAATGAATGGATATGATTTTGATTGATGTAATTAAATGGAAATTTTGAAAATTTATTTATAAATTCTGCATTCAAAAAATTGAGGTTAATACTGGAATTGAAGAATTAATTTACTCTAAATGGACACCTAAATTGTTTAATTTAGTATAAAGGAGTAAAAATTAAAAAATTATTTAATTGGTCAATTATAGAATTTAAAATGAAAATTCGATTTAATTAATTAATTATTAATTTATTTAATTAATGGAAAATATAGCCATTTTAGCCACTGACTCGGATTTCGATGAAACCAGTTTCATTGGTTCCGTAACGGTGAATTATTGTAGGACTTCAAGTTTCCATAGCGATCGGACTTGTTGTTTGATCGTACAGATTCGAAACGCCTTGAAATTTTTGAAACTGAAATCAATTGAAATCAATTTGAAAAATATTGATTTTAGCATAACTTCTTCATAAGATGAAATTTGGACTTGAAACTTTTTCCATTGCGTTTAAAATATTTTAAACTATTTTCAAATATGGGTTAACCCAATTTCATTCAGGAGTCGGAACGGGCTTTTTGGGCCACTTTGGCCTTAGCACGTATATTCAACCCAATCCATCTATTCTATTTCAATTTGCCTATACATATCCTGCTATAAACCCGAGCAGCCTCTTTTCCTCATTTCTATATGTACAGAAGTTCCTCTTCCTCAATGGCTGTAAGCCCTAATTATCCAATTCAAATTAAAATTCAAAAATCAACTTCAAAAATTCAACCTCGTCAGAAAAATTTGAAAAAATATATATGTCGAAGCTCTCGATGAGTGCAACTCAGATCTGCAATTTGTTACTTAATTCGAGTCATCATTCATCCAGGAAATTGCGATTTACTTTCGGTCGTTTGTAGCTAGGGCTTCCTATTGGATGGTGGATCGTCGATAATTTCTCGATCGGAGGGCATCAGCTTGTAGAGGGCGTCGAGACATTTGGATCGACATGGTTGCTTGGGTCGAAAGGTGCTCAGATTCATGGTGTTTGGGCGACATAGGTCACGGTGGCAGTTCATAGGGGGGTCCGTTTGGGTGTGTGCGTGTGGTCTCTGGGTGTGACGCCCCACCTCTATACCCACGCTAGCCAAGAACATTACGGTGAATGCTGTCAACTAGCACGGAGAATAACGCTGTTGAGAGCGACCATCTGTGTAATTGCTTTGCGCGATCGTCGATATGTCAGATAGTATAACATGCATTTCTAAAATCCGACATGCCGACACAAACTCAAAGCTACTACACAGTGGCAATAATATCTTCAGAAACAAATATAGAAATAAACATAACGTAAATCAGTCACAGACAATTCATATCACAAAGGCGAAAATAGATATGAATATTACACAAGGAAGTGTACATCAGAGTAGTGGTCTAAAAAGATCCACAATAACACAAAAGAATAGTTACACGAACTACACAAAAGAATAAGTATACATTATGGAGTGTATATCTCAAATGTATACAACAAAAACTACTAATCTAAGTAGTTAACCAAAAGTCAAGGAGGTAATCCTGGATGTAAAGTCAAGCAGAAGCACCTGTAACATCTCGGTCTGACCGGAGTATTATTTAATAAGAAAATAATAAACGGATCAGTCTAACTATAAATATCAGATGAAACGATATAGAGTAAGAGATATAACTAAACACATAATAATCACAATGCCAAGCTGTGATATATATAAGTAATTGAGAATCAACAAGAGAATAATCAATATCACCAAATCTACACAAGAATCAAAGGAAATGACATACTCTTTATTTCGTTCGCCAAACCATAAATATTGACAATTATATCAATGTCAATCACAAAAGTCAATGACACACAAATTCACCAATGCACACATATTGACAAAACTTATCAATGGAAATCACGAAAATTGGTGAAGCACAAATTCTAGAAATCATCTCAAGAAATCCAGTCAATGACACACGAATTCACCTATGCACAAAAATTGATAAATCATATCAATAGAAATCACAAAAATAGGTGAAGAAGAAAATTCCAGAATTCGACACACGAAATCCAGAAATCACACAAAATAGGGGGGAGGCCTATCACACGAACCGGAGCATGAAAACTGACCAACATATGTATCACACGAAAGAGACGCAATCTCATGGTAGATAGCCATTAATTTTTGACACACGAACGACCCGAAGACCATGGGGCGCTACCCCATCAATTTGAGTCGAAACTCCACAAAACGGGGTTTAGTCTCCCTCGCAGACAAAGAGACATCGCACATTGCTAGTCTAAATCACAAAAATGATCGTCATGATCATTAAGAAAGCGTCAATTACACTAAGCTAGTAAATATATAAATTTAGCTTCATGTCCCATAACCACTAGCTTAACTTAAATATTTACGAACAAATTGTAGATCTCCACTAGAAAATAGTCATAAGAGTTTCAATCGAACAGGTCCAAGAATTAGCCGATGAAGTAAACGCAAGCGTTTCATACCACTTGTTTTACTAAGTCGTTTAATTAGATTTCTCATACGAGTGAGGTAAAGGTTTGTACATACTAATAGATTTGGAAATCGGTTTGAGAAAACGATCTTTGTAATAAAATAGTGTTGAAATCGTTTTGATGAAAGAATTTTGATATTTACTACTAGTATTGAAACCTTTATATTTTTAAAGTGACAAATCACAAATAAGACTGTAGGAACAATCAATCACTAAAATTTACATTCGAAGAAGTGAATAAAATCCAAAGAAATTGATACCGAATCCATCAAAATGGACATTCCCAAAAATCACGAAGAAAATGTCATCAAAGTCGATAATAAGTGATAATAACAAAAGGGAATCAACACGAATCTATTAACATTGGAAATTCAATCCAAAAAGGCAAAATCGACTCAAACATCAGGTTCAATCGACTGACACTATACCTGGAAATATTCAATGTTCAGGAAACTTTCAGTTTCCAGGTTCAGTCGACTGAATCATGCCTGGAAACTTTCGGGTTCCAGGTTCAGTCGACTGAACACACTTTTCAGTCGACTGAATCTTACATGGGCTGTATTTCGGCCTATCCAAATGAAGAGCAAACTCTTTCAAAAAGCAACCGGACGAACATTGGCTCTAAAGGTTTATGCCAATCGGCAACCCGGCCCTATATGCTCCTCGATGCATCACCAAAAGTATGATCAAACAACCATAAATGGATTTTCACACAAATTTGACTTAAAAACCCAAAAATTGGAATATTCACAAAACCAATCCAAATAAAGAGCAAATTCACATGAAGAAGTGCTAGGAATTCAAACCTAACAACCAAAGATAATTATAGTCATAGATGTGAGATAAAAATCTCACCTTTGAACCCAAACGATCGATGAAGATGCTTGAAAGCAAAGGAGAATCAACCACTCTTCAAATCCAACTCAAGAAGCTTGATTCTAAGCTTTAAAAGAAGGACATTCCCAAAGTTAGGTTTAGGAGTTTCTGAAATTGATAAGAGAATGAGTAGGAGAAGAAGAAGAGAAGCTTACCAATAGGTTCTTCTATTAGTTTGGAGATAGAGTTTGATTTGTAAAAGAAAACTAGGGCTTGGAGTTTTAATTTCCTCTTCCACTCTCCATTAAAATAAAAGCTTGAGTACAAGGAAATGAGGAATGAAGTAATGAAGAGGAGAAGGGGTTGGGACTGAATACATAAGTGGTTGGGCTCAACCCAAACCAAAGCCCTAAGTGAAAAATTAGCAAAAATCAACCTACTCCAAACATATTGAAGCTTATACTCAAAAAGGTCGCAAACGGCATTTTAAACTCAATGGGAGTGGTCCCGAGTCCTAATTCGACCGTTTGCAAAAAGTAGCTTTTCGGACTAAATTCCGTGTATCGATAAAATATTTAAATAAAATATTTAAATATAAAAATCGACAAACATGCGGGTTGTTACAGACTCCCCTACTTAAAGAAATTCCGTCCTCGCAATATTTAAGAAGAAGATATATAGTAACAACCATAAAAGTGTATTCAACACAAAAGAAATTTGAAATAAAAGGTTCACCTTAAAGAGCACAGGAAACTAAGTCCGAATGTGATGCTCGATGAACTCTCTAGACTCCCAAGAACAATCCTTAGGATTTGAAGACCATTGAACTTTCACAAGCGGAATATCTTTATTTCGAAGACGTTTGACCTCCGAAGCGATAATTCGAATAGGATGCTGCTCATAAGTTAAATTAGGTGAAACTTCAATTTCTTCCACAACACCGGGCTCAAGAATAGAATCGGAATCTTGAAGACATTTCCGAAGTTGAGAAACGTGAAACACGTTATGGATAGCAGAAAATTGAGCCGGTAATAAAAGGCGATAAGCCATGCAACCAATACGTTCAGTGATAGGAAATGGCGCAATATATCGAGGCGCTAATTTTCCCGATCAACTGAAACGTACAACACCTTTCATAAGCGACACACGAATGAACACAAGATCTCCCACAGAAAATTCTAACTTCCTTCTTCGGTTATCGGCGTAGGATTTTTGTCTACTCTGGGCTTCTTTCATCCAATGACGAATAAGATCAATCTTTTCTGTGGAATCCCGAATAAAATCTAGACCTAAAATCGGCTTCTCACCGGCCTCAAGCCAACAAGAAGGAGATCGGCATGGCCTTCCATAGAGTGCCTCGAAAGGTGCCATTCCAATACTAGTTGGAAGCTATTACTATAGGATAATTCAACAAGGGAAATATGATCTTCCCAACTTCCACCGAAATCAAGCACACAAGAACGAAGAAGATCTTCAAGAGTTTGATTCACACGCTCAGTTTGTCCATCAGACTGGGGATGATAAGAGGTGCTAAAATTAAGCTTCATTCCTAAAGCTTTTTGAAGACTCTTCCAAAATCCACTAGTAAACAATAGATCACGATCACTAACAATAGAAGTAGGAACTCCATGTAATTTAACAATCTCTTTAACGAAGAGTTTGGCCAAAAGAGGAACGGTTCGGTTAGACCGAACGGGAATAAAATAGGCAGATTTAGTAAGCCTATCAACAATCACCCATAAAATATCATGACCCGAATGAGAACGGGGAAGGCCATCAATAAAATCCCTGGAAATCTGGTCCCACTTCCAAATTGGAATTTCTAAAGGTTGCAATAACCCACCGGGCCTTTGATGTTCAGCCTTAACGAAATGGCAAGTCATGCAACGCTCAACAAAGTTAGCAATATCAAGTTTCATTCCCTCCCAATAATAAAGTCGCTTCATATCCGCGTACATTTTACTACTACCGGGATGATTGGTTTAGAACGATGGGAATCTTCTAAAATATCTTTACGAAGATCACTATTATTTGGCACGATAAGTCTACCAAATTTCCGAATGCCGCCACGAGAATCGATATTAAAGTCTTTCAAATCTTCAATATCAATTTTATCCATAATATTTTGGCCAAGAAGAGCCAATTCGGGATCTAGCCTTTGAGCTTCAAGAATGCGGTCTAAAAGAGAAGAATGAGCCTCATGGCTACATAAAACAAGAGATGAACATAAATCGAGAACACGGTCTCGAATTTCGCAAGTGGATAAAATCTCGAGATCGTTCCATTTGGATATCATCATAGAAACAACAGCTTGTTGTTTACGGCTAAGAGCATCAGCGACACGATTACCCTTACCGGGAGTATAAAGAATATCAAGATCATATGGTGCAAGAAATTCGAGCCAACACTGTTGACGCAAATTAAGTTCCTTTTGAGAGAATAAATACTTCAAGGATTTATGATCGGTATAAAGGACAAATTTCTCTCCCAAAAGATAATGACGCCAAATCCGAAGAGCAAAAACAATAGCCGCGAGCACTAAATCATGAGTGGCATATCTAGTCTCAACAGGCTTCAATTGCCTAGAAGCATAAGCAATAACACGTTCTCTTTGCATAAGAACGGCACCCAAACCAACGCGACTAGCATCGGTATAAACAGCGAAATCCCGATTCCCCTCGGGAATAACAAGAATAGGAGCATCAGAAAGAAGCTCTTTTAATTTCTGAAAAGACGTTTCACATTTGTCCGACCAAATGTATTTAACACCTTTCTTCGTTAAGCTAGTGAGAGGCACGGCAATCTTAGAAAAGTCTTTGATAAAACGGCAGTAATAACCCGCCAATCCAAGAAAACTACGAATCTCCGTCACACTCTCCGGTCTCTTCCAATCTTGAATAGCTTCAATCTTTGAAGGATCCACGGAAATTTCGGATTCAGAAATAATATGACCGAGAAACTTCACACGAGATTGCCAAAAATGGCATTTAGAAAATTTTGCTTTCAAACAATTATTCCTAAGAGTTTCCAACACCATCCGAAGATGCTTCTCATGCTCCTCCTCGGTTTTTGAATACACAAGAATATCATCAATAAAGATGAGGACAGTCCGGTCGAGGAAGTCTTTGAAAACTCTATTCATAAGGTCAACGAAATAAGCCGGAGCATTCGTTAGACCAAATGGCATAACAAGCCATTCATAAGATCCATAACGAGTATGGAACGATGTCAAAGGAATGCTATCCTCTGCAATACGAAGCTGATGAAAACCAGTAGCTATGTGTTATTGTGAAAAGACTCTAGCACCACTAAGTTAATCGAATAGATCATCAATCCGAGGTAAAGGATATTTATTTTTGATAGTAAGATCATTAAGCTTGCGGTAGTCAACGCAAAGCCTAAGTGTTCCATCGGATTTCTTCACAAAAATAGCTGAAGCTCCCCAAGGCGAGGAACTAGAGCGAATAAATTGCTTCGTCTCCAATTCAGATAATTGTTTATGCATCTCCTCGTTTTCTTTACTGGACATACGATAAGGAGAGCGAGTGATAGGTCGAGCTCCAGGAATGAGATTAATTCTGAACTCAATTGCTCGCTTAGGTAGTAATCCTAAAACGGGCTCGAATATGTCGGAAAATTCACGAACGACGTGAATAATAGAAGTAATATCACCCTCATCATCATCATCGTCATCACGACGATTTAAAGAATATAAAGATGCAACCAAGCTGGAATCCGAATCTTTAAGATTATTAGAAATCTGCTTAACAGATTGAGGATGTCGAAGATGAATAGTCCGCTCAGGACATAGGATATGAGCTTCATAACGGTTAAGCCAATCCATTCCCAAAATCATTCCAAAGCCTAAATAACGCATGACATGCAAATCGGCTCGGAAAAGAAAAATCACACAAAATAATCTCGACATCTTTACACAATAACCTGATTGTCGCGGATCCACCAACCGGATTCGCAATTCTCAAAGAAGTCATTAAACACAAAACATCCAAAGAAAAAGTATCAACAAGTTCTTTTGATATAAAAGAATGGGACGCACCCATATCAAAAATGACTCAAATAGGATGATCACGAAATAAAATAATTCCATCCAGAATAGAATGAGAAATACCTTGGCCACGAGATGTGTTGCCAGGGGCTTGAGCAACATTATGCTTTCCCTCCTTCCTATTTTGAAGTTTGGGACATACATTCATAAAATAGTCCGGGCTTTTACAATAGCGACAAGTACGAGGCTTTGAACACTTGTTCGCAAAATGGTCTCTAGAACCACAGTTAAAGCATTTCCCTTCAGTGGAGGAAAAGGTCTTTGCAGCAGGAGTTGCTTGCCTCCCTTTCTTATTGGGATAAGGACCTTTGAATTTGTTTGGCCTCTTCTTGTTATTGAAGTTTGGTTTGGAACCCACCACTTCAACATCATTCTCCCTATCCGCCTCTTCAAGACGAAGAGCGATATCTATGAGTTGGTCGAAAGAAACTTCTAACATTAGAAGTAATGGCTTCTTGAGATTTTTGTTTAAGACATAGATGAACCTCTGGTTCTTCTTTAAAGGGGTGTTGATGTATTCAACCCCATATTTGGAAAGCGACTCGAAGGAGGCAACATAATCAGTCACGGAGGACTCACCTTGAACAAGGTCTATAAATCGTCGAGCCAATGTCACTTTCTCTGCTTCTGGTACAAATTTCAACTCGAAGCGTTCCCGAAATTGCTTCCACATGAGATCCGCTTCATTAATCTAGAAAATAAGAAGCTCGTACCAGTCCATTGCTCTTTCTTGGAGAATACTAGAGGCCACCTAAACACGGTGAAGATCAATAAGATTCATGCGAGAAAAGATTCGATCGCATGACCTTAGCCAAGCTTGTACTTCAATAATAGTTTCGGAACCTTTAAATGGCTCCCCGCCCAAATTAGTGTAATCGCTGCACAAGCGTGCAAACCCCGACTTTGGGTGAGTAGGTTCCGGGTTAGCTCCATCTGCTTGAGCATTCGTCACTAAATCAAGAAGCTGTTGTGCAGTCTTAAAAACTTCATCCTGGGGTGGAGTGCTAGATGGTACGGTTCTGGGGCAGCCTGTTCCAGACATTTCTCTTCCTTTAGAAAGAAAGAAGAACAAGAAGAAGATTATTCACTAATGAATATCAAGCAATCTTGATAGATAAAACAAGGAATCATAAAAAAAAATAGGATGAATCGGTACGAAGACTCGAATAAAATCCTAAAGCACGACTCCTAAGAAAGACTTAGGACGATGATCCTTGTTATAATATTCCATATTGTTCCGAAGTTTGGCTCTGATACCAAGCTGTGATGCCCCACCTCTATACCCACGCTAGCCAAGAACATTACGGTGAATGCTGTCAACTAGCACGGAGAATAAGGCTGTTGAGGAGCGACCATCCGTGTAATTGCTTTGCACGAGCGTCGATATGTCAGATAGTATAACATGCATTTTTGAAATCCGACATGCCGACACAAACTTAAAAGCTACTACACAGTGGCAATAATATCTTCAGAAACAAATATGGAAATAAACATAACGTAAATCAGTCACAGACAATTCATATCACAAAGACGGAAATAGATATGAATATTACACAAGGAAGTGTACATCAGAGTAGTGGTCTAAAAAGATACACAATAACACAAAAGAACAGTTACATGAACTACACAAAAGAATAAGTATACATTATGGAGTGTATATCTCAAATGTATACAACAAAAACTACTAATCTAAGTAGTTAACCAAAAGTCAAGGAGGTAATCCGGATGTAAAGTCAAGCAGAAGCACCTGTAACATCTCGGTCTGACCTGAGTATTATTTAATAAGAAAATAATAAACGGATCAGTCTAACTATAAATATCAGATGAAACGATATAGAGTATGAGATATAACTAAACACATAATAATCACAATGCCAAGCTGTGATATATATAAGTAATTGAGAATCAACAAGAGATAAATCAATATCACCAAATCTACACAAGAATCAAAGGAAATGTCATACTCCTTATTTCGTTCGCCAAACAATAAATATTGACGATTATATCAATGACAATCACAAAAGTCAATGACACACAAATTCACCAATGCACACATATTGATAAAACTTATCAATGAAAATCACGAAAATTGGTGAAGCACAAATTCTAGAAATCATCTCAAGAAATCCAGTCAATGACACACGAATTCACCTATGCACAAAAATTGATAAATCATATCAATAGAAATCACAAAAATAGGTGAAGAAGAAAATTCCAGAATTCGACACACGATATCCATAAATCACACAAAATAGGGGGGAGACCTATCACACGAACGGGAGCATGAAAACTCACCAACATATGTATCACACGAACGAGATGCTATCTCATGGTAGCTAGCAATCAATTTTTGACACACGAACGGCCCGAAGACCATGGGGCGCTACCACATCAATTTGAGTCGAAACTCGACAAAACGGGGTTTAGTCTCCCTTGCAGACAAAGAGACATCGCACATTGCTAGTCTAAATCACAAAAATGATCGTCATGATCATTAAGAAAGCGTCAATTACACTAAGCTAATAAATATATAAATTTAGCTTCATGTCCCATAACCACTAGCTTAACTTAAATATTTACGAACAAATTGTAGATCTCCACCAGAAAATAGTCACAAGGGGTTCAATCGAACAAGTCCATGAATTAGCTGACGAAGTAAACGCAAGCTTTTCATACCACTTGTTTTACTAAGTCGTTTAATTAGATTTCTCATACGAGTGAGGTAAAGGTTTGTATATACTAATATATTTGGAAATCGGTTTGAGAACACGAGTTTTGTAATAAAATAGTGTTGAAATCGTTTTGATGAGATAATTTTGATATTTACTACTAGTATTGAAACCTTTATATTTTTAAAGTGACAAATCACAAAGAAAATTGTAGGAACAATCAATCATTAAAATTCACATTCGAAGACGTGAATAAAATCCAAAGAAATCGATACCGAATCCATCAAAATGGACATTCCCAAAAATCACGAAGAAAATGTCATCAAAGTCGATAATAAGTGATAATAACAAAAGGGAATCAACACGAACCGATTAACATTGGAAATTCAATCCAAAAAGGCAAAATGGACTCAAACAGCAGGTTCAGTCGATTGAACAGAGTTTTCAGTCGACTAACCCCGTACCTGGAAATTTTCCAGGTTCAGGAAACTTTCTGTTTCCAGGTTCAGTCGACTGAACAGAGGATTCAGTCGACTGAATCATGCCTGGAAACTTTTGGGTTCCTGGTTCAGTCGACTGAACAGACTTTTCAGTCGACTGAATCTTGCCTGGTCTGTATTTCAGCCTATCCAAATGAAGAGCAAACTCTTCCAAAAAGCAACCGGACGAACATTGGCTCTAAGGGTTTATGCCAATCGGCAACTCGGCCGTATATGCTCCTCGATGCATCACCAAAACCATGATCAAACACCCATAAAAGGATTTTCACACAAATTTGACTTAAAAACCCAAAAATTGGAATATTCACAAAACCAATCCAAATCAAGAGAAAATTCACATGAAGAAGTGTTAGGAATTCAAACCTAACAACCAAAGATAATTATAGTCATAGATATGAGATAAAAATCTCACCTTTGAACCCAAACGATTGAAGAAGATGCTTGAAAGCAAAGGAGAATCAACCACTCTTCAAATACTACTCAAGAAGCTTGATTCTAAGCTTCAAAAGAAGGACATTCCCAAAGTTAGGTTTAGGAATATCTGAAATTGATAAGATAATGAGTTGGAGAAGAAGAAGAGAAGCTTACCAATGGGTTCTTCTATTAGTTTGGAGCTAGAGTTTGATTTGTAAAAGAAAATTAGGGCTTGGAGCTTTAATTTCCTCTTCCACTCTCCATTAATATAAAAGCTTGATTATAAGGAAATGAGGAATGAAGTAATGAAGAGGAGAAGGGGTTGGGACTGAATACATAAGTGGTTGGGCTCAGCCCAAACCAAAGCCCTAAGTGAAAAAGTAGCAAAAATCAACTTACTACAAACATATCGAAGCTTATACTCAAAAAGTCGCAAACGACATTTTAAACTCAATGGGAGTGGTCCCGAGTCCTAATTCCACCGTATGCAAAAAGTAGCTTTTCGGACTAAATTCCGAGTATCGATAAAATATTTAAATATAAAAATCAACAAACATGCGGGTTGTTACACTGGGGGCGGCTATGCGAGGGGAGGAGCGTGGAATATTCTGATTTGGTCGAAGATTCGAGGATGGGTGGCGAAAATTGGATGAAAGGTGGAGTTTTGACGGTCAGGGCTTGGCTCGAACGCGATTTGGGGGTCCTAGAACGAGATAGTTGCAGGGTGACCTGGCCGATCGTGGGGGGTTGCTTCTTTTAATTTATTTTATTTTAATTTTAATTTTGAATTCGTTCAAATAATCATAACTTTCTCCTACGACCTTGAATTTACGCATGGTTTCTTGCATTAGGATCGTATTTAAATTCTGGAGATATTGACGCTGGTTTGGACAGATTCTGAGGTTGTTGAATTTTTGGGTTTAAATTGGATTTGAATTCAATTTAAATTCTAAAGATAAGTGTTTTAACCCACTCACAACTTCTAAAATTTCTTATGTTTGTTAAATTAATTTTTGTTGTGATTATGCATTTATTTATGACTTTTTCGTATATTTAATAATCATCTCAGTTATTGCATTTATTTAAATTAAATCGTTATTCAATTTATTATTGAATATAACTGCCAGTTAATTACCTGTTATATATTACCATTTATATATTCGTATTGATTGATTGTTTTGGATGATGATTGTGATGGATGTATGATCTTATGATGGATGAATGGATGTTTTATTTATATCATTATAACCTGCAAGTTGCTATGCATTTATTTTGATTCGGGATTGCGGTTTGACATGAAATACAACCGCATTTTATTTTTAAAATTGCGGATTGAAACGATAAATATCTGTATCACTTGACCATATGTTAGAAAATTATATACAAGCACCGCCGTATATATAAAATTATTTTGAAAAGATTTTCTATGGGTTTGGAAAGAATACGGTTTAATAAATATTAATTTTTGATGTTATATAAATATTATTTTATATATATATATAGTTAAATTCTTGAATTAAAGCTATGTATAAAAATTGATTTATAAAAATGAGTTCAATAATAAAGTTTGATTTCTTTTATATAAAATCGTTAAGTATCTATTTAAATTCTATTATATATAGAGTTTGTAATGACTCAAATAAAATTAAGGTTGGAAGATAAATGTGAATTTGATTTGAGTTAAAGTATTTAAGAATTATTCTCGAAAATTTAGATTTGAAATATAAATAAATTGAGATTTAAAGGGTATGATTTTATAACTTGATTATTGTTTAGAGGATTTAAATGAATATCGAATTGATTTAGATGAATTTCATCAAGTAATGTAATTGAAAGAATATCCAGTTATTTGAATTCTAAAGGTTTTACTAAAATGATATTTGATTTATTAATTAAACATTTCAAATCTAAATTATTGTAGTTGAAATTGATATATATGAAATTATCAAAGAATAAGTTTTGAAATGATGGAATTGTTAAAGCTTTGAAATATATGGAAATTATATTGGTTTATTTGGGAAATAAAAATCCATATTGGAATTGATTTGTGAAGGCGAAGAAGCTATTTTACTATATAAAGTAATTAAATATTTAAACCATTTGAGTGGTGTAGTATGTTTCAAAGTTATGAAATTCAAAGTATTATGTTTTGAAAGGCTATATTTCAAGTTTTGGTTTCGAAATATTATAACTTTTAAATGTTATAGTTTTAGAAAGGATATATTTGAAAATGATATCAAATTTTATTTGGGTTTTAAAAAGAGGGAATGAAATCTTATTTATATGGATTGAAATGGATATTATATTATGGTTTTAAAAGTATAAACTATTTTGATAAGATCGCCGTGTTACAATAACGTTTGGTTGTTAAAGAGACCGGGATCAGAAGTTTTCATACTCTCTGTCAACTCCGAAAACCACTTTAACAACCGTGTACGCGGTGGAGATTCGAGAATGAAGTAGGATGGCGGCAGCGTTTTCTTTGAGGTAAATATGTGGACCCGACTCCCGTGAATTGGCATAAGGTGGCTAAAACAGGAGCAATTCTCGGCCCAATGAGGTAGCACCTTTGATCGGACACATCCCTTCGATATTATACTTTGACTTTTGGATAGATTCGGTGGCCACTTTTGATTTTTTTATTTGGGGGTGTGGCTCGAGGTGGGTGGTTGCAGCGCGCTACGCGTTACCACCAGCCCGGATGCGTAATTGTATATCTACCCTGGCATTGCCCAGTTGCTCCATGTCACCTACCCTAGCGCGCCTTGTACGAGTTTCTATTTGTGTCATACCTATGCAGTATCCTCTAGTAGCCTCCCGATCACGAGATATTATGTATTGTATAGACTATTTGCATTATTACGTGTTAAGGTGGAAAATGTAAAGCCTTAACACTATTTAAAAGTAAGTTTGTTTTACTAATAGACACTATTATAGTAGCGAATATTACTACATAGTAAATAGTTTAACGGATCCTTAGGAGATGTGAATCCCGAGCATCTCTTGAGTTACTGCACTCACGTTAGACACTGGATAGGAGATGTCAAATCCCGTAAACATCTCTTACGCCGCTCCACTCATATTTATTCTTGTTGATTTAACTTACTAAGATATTTTAGTTCTAACTCGAGTGTTTTGTCCTTTCAATTCGCTCGGGTCAGTCCGAGCGTTTCAGGATTTGAAGACCTTTCTTCTGGAGGACGAAGGCGAAGATTTTAATACTATTATATATTATACATTAGTCTACTTCACACTGTATTCCGCTGCATCGATTATTATTTGTTGGTATGTGCAACTCTGATAGGTATTGTATAAATATAATCAAATATTTTGTAAACAGCTTCATGAACTATATATTTGATTATTATATTTTTTCGTTCCGCTGCAAGATTCTATTTTGTTTTTTCTTTTCTCTCTACTTTTCTTATTTACCCATAACAATCCGCCCTTCTGCATGGTTTAATCCGACATGTGTGTCTGCCATTGCACTTGAAGGGCGCAACATAATAGGGGTTTCTCGCTTCCTGGTTTGGTAGCGAACGGTTGACTCTTACTCCTACATGTCCCCGCGGGGGTTGGTGGTGCAGTCGAGAGGCTGGCCGTAAAGGCAGGACACATGTACCAATGTATGCTACGGTGGGTGTTACCCTACTGGCACATCCCCTTACATCTGGTATCAGAGCTTTGGTTTAGCGATAAACCGTAGCTTTGTGGTGTCTGACTCTTTACTAATAGGGTAATAATACCCTATGGGAGTCACTGAGTGTATATATATGAGAGAGCTATTTGTTAGTGTTATAAAAGTTTTTAATATTGTGTTAATCTGTTTCATTTTGTATTTATAAATTCTGGTTGGTGCATGGGACGCTATGACATCAATAGGGATTTATAAACACTTAATAGGAAAAACCGACACAATATTTGTTTTGAATATAGGTGAATGAAATAATTTTGCCTATTATATTCTCTATGTATATAAAATAAAATTTTATAAATGATATATATATCTGGTTGCAATAGATTGGTTGTTAGGTAATAAAATTTATAAATAATAGTCAAAATAAGATTGAAAAGAAAATAAATGAAATTGAAAATTTAGAACTTAAGTTTCGGGCTTTTGAAAATTTCTTTCGAATAATTTTGGAATATAATAATAATATTATTTTGAAGTATTTTCTGATATAAATATTTCAATATGGTTTGAAATAGTTGTTTCAAAGAAATTTGTAAAGAAATAAATCCGGTTCTCCCCTCTCCGTCGCTCGAAAATAATTTCGGTGATGAGTGCATGCATCATCAATATTCATTTTGGAGTTTCGAAGTGGGAAGGCCACTGTAGTAGTTTGCTGCAGATTTTTTGGATAAACAAATATAAATTTTAAAATTGTTTTAAATAAAATTGGATATATAAATTTCACGCATATGTTTATCGATTATCTTTAAAATGATTTGAAATTAAACCCGGTATTTAAATTCTTAAGTTTCCGTTATTTTACAGTTTCAATTAGTGTAGTAAAATGGAAGTTAATTAATAATTGGAGCCTTTAATTAAAATAAGTAATTTAATGCTAGGTTATGAATGAAATTAAAGGTAACTTGAAACTGTAACCTATGAAACAAAGAATAGTATTGTTGGACATTTAGTTAATTAAAAGAAATAGAAATAAACTTAGGTTACTTTCTATTACATCCTTAAAGGCATATATATAACTTACCAAAAGATATAAAAGTTGAAATTTTAATAAGAAGACGTAATAGATATTATACAAGTAATAAATTTGAGGTAATGAAAGTAATTAATGAAATGCTTTTATAAATAAGGATTTAAAGTTATAATTATTATATACTTAAGTCATGACTGAAAGGCCAGTAATTAAATATAACAAAAAGGTTATAAAGAAATGATAATAAACTTAAGTAAGTGTTGAAGGCATTTATTTTGAAAATAAACAGAAAGATGAACATTGTGAATAAATAAATTATGCGGTGAATAAATGAATGTAATTTAATAAAAAGGAAATTTCCATGATATCAATAAGTGATAATGAGATTTTGTTTGAAATGAATAAAAGTAAATGAAAATGTAAGAAATAAAATGCAAATTGAAAAGATAAATTATTATAAGAATGAAAAAAGAGAAATCAACCAACAAATGTATGAATGGAATTAATAAGGATAAACTAAATCTATTGTTTGAAATTTGTTGATGTTTGTTTTGGTTTATGATTGTTTGGGCAAGGACACTTTAAATTTGTTTGGACGTATGAATAATCTGTTTAGCTTCATCTAAGACTGTTGAGTAAATGGTGCACTAAGTAGTTATTTTCCATTCCATGCAATTTAAAGTTTGAACCCGAACAATTATTTGTTTTGTCTTGCTTGGATGGTCGATTTGTGTTTGATGTGTACGATGTTTGTTGCAATTGGCTGTTGTTCTATTGATTGTTTTCTTTTGGATGAAACAACCTTAAATATTTCATTTTACATAATTTTTAACCATTTGGATTATATAAGTGAAATACAGGTTATGGAAGCAATTGGTACTGCTTTTGGTTTCATAATTAAGCGTAATTTCCCGATGAATAGGTACGTTTTGGGATTACGGTTTATAGTGTTATTATATTATTTTTCCCGTGTTGGGATATATATATATTATTTTGAAAAATATATGTTATATATTGTTATATTTGATATTATATTTTCTCCCGAGCCTCTCCGTACAAAGTAGACTCTACCGAAATTATCCGTAAATTTTGGACTTAGAAAATTTGAAAATAATTTACAAACTTTATTAATTTAAATATAAAAAGATTTATTGGTTATAAAATGGTATACTGTATTTCAATTAATTAATTTTGTAAATCTATTTGTTCATAAATTTAATATTTTAAGTAAGATATATTGATTTCTCAATTCTTCTTTTCCCTTCTTTTTCATTTTCGGAGACGAAAAGTTTTGAGTGGGGAAGAGTATAACGACCCATAAATTTTCAATAATTGAAGTGTTGATTTAATGAGATTTTGAAAATTTTAATTTGAAGAAGATAAAAATTTTGTGAATTTTTAATAAAAGTTGTGATACAATTATGAAAATAACTAAGAGGAAACGTAAAGGGATTATTTAAAGTTAATAATTTATGAATTTGAATGAATTTCCAATTTATGAAAAGTAATTAATCGTTACTTTATGATAATTTATGAAATAACGGAAAGAGTGAATAATAAGTGAACGTAATTAGTAGTGTGAAAATAAATGGCAACATTGATGTGTAAGTAATAAAGGCTTATTTATGTGATTTAAGGGTAACAGTAATGTTTATTATATGTTACCTATTGTTAATTGAAATTTGAAAAAATAAATAAATATAAATTAAATAGGAATATAGATTTATTTATAAGGTAGTAATTGATGTATGAAATATTAAAGTATGTAGTGGAATGGATATCATAAATAAAATGGGATAAATTAGTGTATATATGGAATAATAATCTGTGTTGATAAGTAACGAATTTATAAAGGCAATAGAAAGAAAATAGGTGACAATTAATATAGGTTTATTTGTTTAATGTGTAAATAAACTTTGGTAATCAATTACAATAAATCCAAATTTAACGTTTTGTTAATATAAATTTAGGTAATGTTAATTTTATTCATAATATGAATTGGTTGATTTAAATAAATGGAAACTTTAATTTGTGAATAATAAAAGTTATTAATGCGACTAAAGTATTAATGGTAACGATTTTGGACGTTACCTATTTTGTAGCTGGTTGATTTTAGATTGGGAATCAGTTACAAAAATTTATAATCTAATATTATGTTAATGTAACTAAGGTAATTATTAAAAATTGAATGCAAGTCAAATCAATGGAAATAATGTAGATGTATACTTAGTTACAAATTGAATATATGAAAGCAAAATGTAAGCAGTGAATTAAATTAAGGAATTTAAATTATAATAAACAGTCATTGAATAAAATCAATGCCTGTTAAGTAATTATAATGTTATGGTTGATAATGAACATTACTTTAGTGATTATTAAAATAATAACGGAAGTGTGAATTCACCAAAATATAATAAATGCAGATATACTGGTCGATAAATAAAGGATCGAATGTGAGCACTAATGTAATGAATGTAAAACAATTATTATAAGTGAACTATTGATTTAGTCTATTGAATTAAAATGGGTAATCAATTGCAATAAAATTCAAATTGAATGTTACGTTAATGTAAATTAAATGTTATGCAATTGAGATAAAGAAATTGGGAAAAATGTTAATGTATGTGGATATACCAAAATAAATGGTACCTAAGATGATAATATAATAAATAGTGAATTTAAAGAATGGGAGTCAAGATTTATTTATTTATTTGAAATTAAAGTTAAATAATTGAGTTTATTGAAATAAGTAGAATTAAACATTAAATTTTTCGTTAATTGAAATGAAGATGAAATAAGAAAATATTAATGCAATAATTTTGAATCCAATGAAATCCATCTATTGGACAATAATGAATGGATATAATTTTGATTGATGTAATTAAATGGAATTTTTGAAAATTTATTTATAAATTCTGAATTCAATAAATTGAGGTTAATACTGGAATTGATGAATTAATTAACTCTAAATGGACACCTAAATTGTTTAAATTAGTATAAAGGACTAAAAATTAAAAAATGATTAAATTGGTCAATTATAGAATTTAAAATGAAAATTTGGTTTAATTAGTTAATTATTAATTTATTTAATTAATGGAAAAAATAGCCATTTCGTCCACTGACTCATATTTCGATGAAACTAGTTTCATTGGATCCGTAATGGTGAATTATTGTAGGACTACAAGTTTCGTAGTGATCGGACTTGTCGTTTGATCGCTACGAAACTCGAAACGCCTTGAAATTTGTGAAACTGAAATCAATTGAAATCAATTTGAAAAATATTTATTTTAGCGTAACTTCTTCAAACGATGGTATTTGGACTTGAAACTTTATCTTGCGTTTAAAATATTTTGAAACATCTATTTTTATATATGGGTTGACCCAATTTCATTCCGGAGTCCAAACGGGCTTTTTGGACCACTTTGGCGTTAGCACGTATATTCACCCCGATCCATCTATTCTATTTCAATTTGCCTATATATATCCTGCTATAAACCCTAGCAGCCTCTGTTTCTCATTTCTATATGTACAGAAGTTCCTCTTCCTCAATGGCTGTAAACCCTAATTATCCAATTCAAATTTCAATTCAAAAATCAACTTCAACAATTCAAACTCGTCGGAAAAATTTGAAAAAAATATATGTCAAAGCTCTCGATGAGTGCAGCTCAGCTCTGCAATTTGTTTCCCAATTCGAATCAACGTTCATCCAGGAAATTATCAATTACTTCTGGCCATTCGTAGTTGGGGATTCCTATTGGATGGTGGATCGTCTACGATTTCCCGATCGGAGGCCATCAGATTGTAGAGGGCATCGAGACATTTGGATCCGCATGTTTGCTTTGGTGGAAAGGTGTTCAGATTCGCGGTGTATGGGTGTGGTAGGTCACGGCGGCAGTTCGCTGGGGGGGGGGGGGGGGGGAAGGGTGTTGGGGGCGTTTGGGCCTGCGCGTAGGGTCTCTGGGTGCAGCTATGCGAGGGGAGGAGCATGGCATATTATGATTTGGTCGAAGATTCGAGGATGGGTGGCGAAAATTGGATGAAAGGTGAAGTTTTCGGCGGCTAAGGCTTGGCTCGAATGCGATTTGGGGGTTTTTGGAATGAGATAGTTGTAGGGTGATGTGGCCGATCGTGGTGGGTTTCTTCTTTTAATTTATTTTATTCTAATTTTGATTTTGAATTCGTTCAAATAATCATAACTTTCTCATACGACCTCGAGTTTACACGCGGTTTCTTGCATTAGGATCATATTTAAATTCGGGAGATTTTGACGCGGTTTGGACAGATTCTAAGGCTGTTGAATTTTTGGGTTTAAATTGGATTTGAATTCAATATAAATTCAAAAGGTGAGTGTTTTAACCCACTCACAACTTCTAAAATTTCTTATGGTTGTTAAATTAAATTTTGTTGTGATTATACATTTATTTATGACTTTTTCGTATATTTAATCATCATCTCAGTTATTGCATTTATTACGTTATTTAATTTATTATTGTATATAACTGCCAGTTAATAACCTGTTATATATTATCAGTTATATATTTAAATTGATTGATTGTTTCAGATGATGATTGTGATGGATTTATGATCTTATGTGGATGAACGGATCTTTTATTTATATCATCATAATCTGCAAGTTGTTATGCATTTATTTTGATTCGGGATTGCGGTCTGAAATGGTATACAACCACATTTTATTTTTAAAATTGCTGATTGAAATGATAAATATCCATATCACTTGACCATAGGTTAGAAAATTAAATACAAGCACCGCGGTATATATAAAATTATTTTGAAATGATTTCTATGGGTTTAAAAAGAAAACGGTTTAATGAATATTAATTTTTGATGTTATATAAATATTATTATATATATATATATAGTTAAATTCTTGAATTTATGCTATGTATAAAAATTTATTTACAAAAATGTGTTTAGTAATAAAGTTTGATTTCTTTTATACAAAATAGTTATGTATCTATTTAAATTCTATTGTATATATAGTTTATAATGACTCAAATAAAATTTAGGTTGGAAGATAAATGTGAATTTGAATTTAATTAAAGTATTTAAGAATTATTCTCGAAAATTTAGATTTGAAATATAATTAAATTGAGATTTAAAGGGTATGATTTTATAACTTGGTTTTTGTTTAGAGGATTTTAATGAATATCAAATTGATTTAAATGAATATCATCAAGTAATGTAATTGAAAGAAGATCCAGTTATTTGAAGTCAACGGTTTTACTAAAATGATATTTGATTTATTGAGTAAACATTTCAAACCTAAATAATAGTAGTTGAAATTGATATATATGAAATTATCAAAGAATAAGTTTTGAAACGATGGAATAATTGAACTATATAAAGTAATTAAATATTTAAACCATTCAAGTGGTGTAATATGTTTCAAAGTTATGAAATTCAAAGTTTTATGTTTTGAAAGGCTATATTTCAAGTTTTGGTTCCGAAATTTTATAACTTTGAAATGTTATAGTTTTAGTAAGGATATATTTGAAAACGATATCAAATTTGATTCGGGTATTAAAAAGAGGAAATGATATCTTATTTATATGGATTTGAAATGGATATTATATTCTGGTTTTAAAAGTATAAACTATTTTGATAAGACCGCGGTGTTACAATAACGTTTGGTTGTTAAAGAGACCGAGATCGAAAATTGTCATACACTCTGCCAACTCCGAAAACCACTTTAACTACCGCGTACGTGGTGGGGATTCCAGAATGAAGTTGGATGGTGGCGGCGTTTCCTTTGAGGTAAATACGTGGACTCGACTCCCGTGAGTTGGCATAAGGTGGCTAAAACAGGAGCGATTCTCGGGCCAATGCGGTAGCACCTTTGATCGGACAAATCCCTTCGATATTATACTTTGACTTTTGGATTGATTCGGTGGCCACTTTTGATTTTTTTATTTGGGGGTGTGGCTCGAGGTGGGCGGTAGCTGCGCGCTACGCGTTACCACTAGCCCGAATGCGTAATTGGTATATCTACCCTGCCATTGCTTAGTTGTGCCGTGTCACCTACCTAGCGCGCCTTGTACGAGTTTCTATTTGTGTCGTACCTATGGATTATCCTATGGTAGCCTCTCGATCAGGAGGTATTATGGTACTATAGACCATTGGCATTATTACGTGTTAAGGTGGAAAATGTAAAGCCTTAACGCTATTTGAAAGTAATTTTATTTTACTAATAGACACTATTATAATAGCGAAATATTACTGCATAGTAAATAGTTTAACGGATCCTTAGGAGATGTGAATCCCGAGCATCTCTTGATTTGTTGCACTCATGTTAAACACTAGATAGGAGATGTCAAATCCGGTAAACATCTCTGACGCCGTTCCACGCATATTTATTCTTTTTGATTTAACTTACATTAGATATTTTAGTTCTAACTCGAGTGTTTTGTCCTTTCAATTCGCTCGGGTCAGTCCGAGCGTTTCAGGATTTGAAGACCTTATTTCTAGAGGACGAAGGCGAAGATTTTATTAGTATTATATATTATACATTAGTCCACTTCACACTGAATTCCGCTGCATCGATTATTATTTGTTGGCATGTGCAACTCTGGTAGGTATTGTATAAATATAATCAAATATTTTTTAAACAGCTTCGTGAACTGTATATTTGATTATTATATTTTATCGTTCCGCTGCAAGATTTTATTTTGTTTTTTCTTTTTTCTCTGCTTTTTCTTATTTACCCCAAACAATCCGCCCTTCTGTATGGTTTAAGTCCGACGTGTGTGGTTTATCATCGATTTAATTCGTGCAAAAAGGAGGGACGTTACGTAGAGAGACCGATATTGGATACTTCATACCATCTGCCAATACCAAAAACAACTTTAACAACTATGTACATATTGGAGATTCCAGAACGAAGTAGGCTGGTTTGGTAATGATTCTGTATGAGGTATTAACGCAACCCTGACTCCAATGAGTCAGCTCGATGTAGCTAAAGCAGGAGCTATATCGGGCCAAGTGGGGTCGCACCTCCGTTCGGGCACATTTCTTCGATACCATTCTATTACCTTATGATTTGATTTGGATGCACCTCTGATTTATGAGCTTCTCTCGAGGTGGGCGGTAGTAGCTAAGATGCGTTACCACCAGTCCGGGAGTGCAAACAGTAGAATCATACCATGGCATTGCCTCGCGTGCCTTATCACATGCCCTATCGTGCCTTCTACGCTTTTGTTTTGTATCGTACCTATAAGGTGTCGTCTGGGTAAACCACTGGTTTGGTGGCGCTTACGGCATTGTATAGACTACATGAATATATAAAATGTGTTAAGATGGATATGGGTAACGCCTTAATGCTATTTTAATAGTTTACTTTACTATAGACATATTATAATAGCGTATATTACTACATAGTAGATAGTTCCACAGATCCTTAAAGGATGGAAATCCAAAACATCCTTTAAATTATTTGTATTTCAGTTGACATTTCACTTGAGTTAAATTTAATGATATAAGAATGTTAATCCTGACTCGAGTATTTTGTGTTTTCCTTTATGCTCAGTCAGACTGGGTGTCACAGCATTTGAGACTCACCTTTAGAGCTTGAAGCTTGGCTTGGAGATCTATCATTTATCTTTTCAGCTTTCTGTATTTCTGTTCATTCTTGTCGGTAACTTTTGTATTCGAGACTACTCTGTATTTGAGATTTCTGTTGTATTCTGTTTAAACTATAATATTATATAGTAGCTTCATGAACTACTATTTACCTATTCTGTTGCTTACTGTTTTATTACTCTGTGTTTGTGATTAATTTTATTTACTGCATATGCTGAGTTTTGCCAAATATAAATTAACAATCTGTTATTTTGACCAATTCAAGTCCGACATGTGTGGATGATTGTCGATTTGAATGGTTCAAAATACCGGGTCGTTATAAAGATAAAGGAATATAATTGCATCAGGGAAACATTCCTTTAAGGATAAAGGAATTACATATATAAGAAAGTCTATTTATACAACTAAGAATAGGTATTCCATAATGCTCAACATTAAACACATGATAAGGTTTAACAAGGCATAGATGTTTCACATTCAAAGGGCTACATAATGTAAGTGAACAAAAGCAATATATAGGCCATATGTGAAATCACAAAAATCTCCAATCAAAACTCGTGAAACTTAATAAGATTCATAAGCCCAATATCGAAATCACCATAAAACATCATATAGATTAGCCTTTCTCTAACTCAAGGCTATAAGTAAATTCATCATCTCAAATTGGTGAAATCGAAATCAAAAACTTGTAAAAATTCCCCAGATTGGCCAAATCCCATTTGCATGCCAAAGCGACGCTGCACATTCCATCCCCTCAGTACTGTGTATGTATATGTATATATATATAATATATATATATATATATATATATATATATATATTAGTTGCCTCTCCCAAACGACTGAAATCGTAAGTCTGAGACAAACGAAGTCGTAATCCCAGATGACCCAAAGGTCTATAGCACTAGCAATCCCAGAATGTGTCACAACTCCCAAATCGGAAGCCAAAAAGTGTTAATGTGCGTTCAACTCCACACGTTCACACTTATCCATTTATTAACTGCTAGTCATTGCCATATTAGAAAACAAAAATCATCATAAAATCCAAAACTTGGAAACTCGGACTTGCCACATCTCATTGGCGAGTAAAACAATATAACTTTTTTATATACATCATACTCCTAGAATAGTAGATCTTGAACCACAACCCGCCAAATATTGTTTAATATTTGCAAAATAATTTACTTGAGAAACCGAGATTTTAAAATATTTTTCTGAAATCATTTTTAAGGCATTTTATTGAAATTTCACTCGAATACTTCAAAATAATTTAATAATAATTTAAAAATAATCTGAAATATTTTATAATAAAGATTTCAAAAACCCAATTATTTAGAAATTTTCTCAAAATTTATTTGAAACAAATAGTGCTAGAAATCGAGGAAAAATGGATAAATTACTCCAAATCGATATTTGAATTCAATTGGAATTTAAATAAAAATTTTGAAACCTAATGTTAACACCTCTCCTATTCGACTTAACGACCTAACGAGTTAAGGGAATAAGCGACTTAACTATCCAAGGCCTAAGCGACTTAACGACCCATAGCAGGGCACGACCTAACGACCTAAAGCACATAGCAGCTCAACATGGCACGATTCAACGACTTAAGGAGCTCTAGCGACCATGCGACCTAGCAACTCAATGAAGGCAACGGCCTAACGAGTTAAGGAAAGAGCGACCTAATGACGTCACAAGCTTCAGAGTTAAGCACGTGCACTGCCTCTTCCATTAGGTCACTTACGACCTTAGCAAGCCGAGATAACTCCTGTGCCACACATGCTAAGTCGCTCACAGCATATGTCTCGTCTAGGATGGCTCCATTAAGTCGCAAACGACTTATGCTACCTCGGGTTTGCCTTTAGGTCGCAACTCCCTAGTTCGCTCATGACCTATGACACCACACGACCTTACTTCGAAACTCCCCTATAAATACCCTGCCTACTCCACATTGGAAGGGGGATTTTTTAGATGATTCCTCGAACGCCGAGACTTTGTTGTTTTTCATGACATCTACAACACTTCAAATGCTAAAGACACTTCAAAGACCCTTGGGGAAAAGATCAAGTTCATTCAATATGAATTCAAAGAGATTTTCTGCATCAAAGTTCTAACTACTTGCCTTAATGGTGTTGTAATTGAAGACTTATCGTGAAACTTGTAATCAAATCATTAATAGAAGAGATTAAGTGGACATAGGCTTGACTTTGAGCCGAACAACTATAAAAATTGTTGTCTCTTTACTATTTTCTGCTTGCATTTAGTTCCCGTACCAACAGGTGGTGCTTTCGCTATATCACAACTCTCACTGGGTGTTAGCGTACGTTTTTAGCGTTAGCATCTTTGGTGCTTTCACTGAGAATTGAACTCAGGGTGCTCTCATCATTGCGTCAAAAAGATTTCTTGAAAGACTCTCCCTAAGAACCAGAAGTCTATCCGAAATTATGGATCCTGGAAGAAAAAGTAGATCTACTAGATCTGGAAATGCTTATGACAACATCGCCACTTCTCCCTCGTCAAATCAAGCGGCTCCTAGTGTTGGGATCACAAGGGCGGAATTGGATGTTGTAGTGTCTGATTTGTATCAACAAATGGAAGCCTAGAACACTTTGATGTTGAATAGGTTGAATGCATTGCTTGGAGTTAACCAGCAACCAAAAAATAATAAATAAACCTTTGCTGAGGATGTTCATGATTCCCAAGGGAAAAGTAGCCTCAAAGGGCAACTGGCACCGCCAAGGGGCACCTCCTCAAGCTGAAGGTTCAAGGCCGTAGCCAACTCTTCATGAACGTTTGTCCAGGAAAACTTCCGAAAAAACAACTGACGCCTGCCGAGCGGGGACTCTAAACGATGAGGAGTACCACTCGGGGATGATTCGAAAAATTATGAAGGAGTGCATGCAAAGGAAGGAAGATGAAAGTGACTAGGGGTTTTCTCCAAGCAAGACTCCTTTTACTGAAAGAATTCTGAAGGCTGAATTTCTGAAGAAGTTTGTTCCCCCCACTATTCCATCTTATCGGGGGACAAGCGATCCTAACCAGTTCTTATACAAGTACGATTGGCATATGACAGGTGTTAGAGCAATAGACGAGATCAAGCGTAGATACTTTCCTTTGTACTTGGAGGGAGTGGCCCTGCTTTGGTTCACGAAGCTGCCAGTTCGATCCGTAGATCAGTCCTCCGACCTAACTCAAAAATTCAAAGATCAGTTCCGGTTACATGCTTCGAAGTCCAAGGACATAATGTCACTATCCAGCCTCGAACAAACAACCGGAGAGTCTATCAAATCTTTCTTAAACCTCTTTAATATAGCCTTGGCCGAAGTTGACAATGCAGAGCCTCAGATGATTCTGACTTACTTGATGCGAGCTATTGACAAATCAAGTGGATAAGGAAAATGGCTAAAGATGAAAGAGCCAAATTCACTTGAGAAGTTCTACAAGAAGGCCGATGAATTTATGCGCTTAGAAAGCCTTCTTGTGCCCGCAAAAGTAGTCATGACTGAAGTTGAGAATAACAATGTTGCTTCAAACAAAAAGGAATCTGGTGGCCAGAAGAGGGAGAATGACGATGGAAAAAAGCAGAAAGATGCGAAGAAAACTCGCCACTTTAAACCATCAGATTTTACTCCCTTAATTGATACTCTAGAAAATACCTTTCTCGCAACCAAGGATGCTGTTGAATACCCCAAACCACCTGAGATGAAGCCTGGGAATAATGTTGTGCATAATGGGCGATTCTGTCGGTTCCACAATCAACCTGGCCATGAAACTAATGAATGTCGTCATTTAAAGAATTTGATTGAAGAACCGTTGAGACAGAATAAACTACAACAATATGTGAAGAGAAGTAGAAGTGACCCGACCTCATCTACTCAGGGGCAACAAGTTCCTGCTCATCAATCCAGCTCAGGTGAGAGGACTGCAGCGCAGGAATATGAGAGGCCTGTCATTAATGTTATCACAGGGGGCCCTCACCCAGCGGGCAGAAGTTGGGGTGAGATGGAGAGATATGCCCATGCTTTGAGATATGCCCACGAGGAAGAAAATGTTTTTTTCTTGAAAGACGCCGCACCTTTGAAACAGCAAAGAGCTTTTAACGATGACATCGTATTCCGGGCTAGGGACTCTATTGGTGTTGAGGCTCTCACCATGGATCCCTTGGTGATATCTGCAGGCTTCGGACCAACCATTGTAAGAAAGGTGATTGTTGACTGTGGCGCCTCTTGCAATGTCCTGTTCAGAAAGACACTTGATCAGATGAAAATTCCCATGGCTGAAGTCCAAGCTTCCTCACAGAAAATTGTTGGGTTCACTAAAGAACCAAAACAGCCTATAGCGACTATTGACTTATTTGTAGAGCTTGGAGAAGGGGAAAGGAAGGTGGTTTGAAAACAAACTTTTGTTATTGTTGATGAATTCTCTACTTACAATGCCTTCTTGGGTCGACCGACTCTTGCTACATTCAAGGCCATTCTCGCCCCATGGCGCCTGACTACGAAGTTCCCCACTGATAAAGGTGTCGATGTTGTGAAGGGGGGCCAAAATGTCGGGCAAGAATGATATCTCATTGAGTTACGGGAGGCAAAAAAGAGAGAAATGGATAAGGGTGCGACAGCTCCGCTCCGCATCAAAGAGCCCACCTTATAGCAACTACGGGGTGGACCCTGCACTAGTGAACATAGTGGTGCACGAAAAAAGGTTGATCCCAGAAAAACCAGTGCAGGGGAGAGTAGAGTGGTGCCGGTGGGAGGAACGGTGCCAATACCTGTTGACCTAAAAGATCCAAACAAGGTGCTGAATGTGGGTTCACAACTCGGTGTGACGGTTCAGAATATGTTGATATCATTCTTGAAAGCAAACCTAGATGTATTCGCTTGGAGTCATGCCGACATGTGTGGAATATCTCCAGAAATCGCAGTGCATGCTTTGAATATTGATCCAAAATTCACACCCGTAAAGCAGAAAAGAAGAACCCAGGGTCCTAAAAGGTCGACAGCATTAAAAGAAGAAGTAGACCGACTCATGGAAAATGACTTCATCACAGAATCCACTTATCCAAATTGGGTTTCTAATCTAGTGTTGGTTAAAAAAGAAAATGGAAAGTGGAGAGTATGCATCGACTTTTCAGACTTGAACAAAGCATGCCCCAAGGACTATTTCCCCTTACCCAGGATTGATCAGTTGGTGGATGGAACAGCCGGGCATGAATTATTGTCTTTTATGTATCTTATTTAGGATATAACCAAATCATGATGCTTGAGCCGGATCAGGAGGACACTTGCTTTATCACTGATGTTGGTCTTTACTGCTATAAAGTCATGCCCTTCGGACTAAAGAACGCGGGGGCAACTTATCAAAGACTTATTAACGCCATGTTCAAACCCCAAATTGGTAATACTATGGGAATATATGTTGATGATATGTTGGTGAAATCGAAAAAGGCACTAGACCACATGAATCATTTGGCAGAAATATTCGTGATCCTCCGAAAGTATGGGATGAAGCTAAATCCTCTGAAATGTTCATTCGGGGTATAGTCCGGGAATTTCTTGCAGTTCATTGTGAGTGCTAGCGGCATTCAAGCTAATCCTGCTCAGATTACTGCTTCAAGAGAAGTCAAAGCCCTAGGACAAAGAAGGAATTGCAAAGCCTCAACGGGAAAGTCGCTGCTTTGAGTCGTTTTTTTCCAAAGCCACTGATAAATGCATTCCCTTCTTTGACGCTATGAAGAAAGGAAAGAACAACTTTTAGTGGACTCTAGAATGCCAAAAAGCTTTTGAAGAACTGATTCATCACATGGAAGCGCCTCCAGTACTTTCTAAGCCCAGCAATGGTGAAGATCTTTTCATATATTTAGCGATTTCATCTCATGCTCTCAGTGCAACATTGGTACGGGAAGGCGCAAAAGTTTAGCGCCCGGTTTATTACATCAGCAGAAGATTTACTGGGGCAGAGGTGAATTATTCAAAGCTGGAAAAGCTCGCCTATTGTGTTTTGATTGCGTCTAAAAAGTTGAGGCCATATTTTCGAGGTCATCCTATTAAAGTCATCACTGATCAACCTCTAAAGCAAGTCCTATTTCGCCCTGATACTTTGGGTCGTCTTCTGAAGTGGAACATTGAACTCAGCCAATACGATATCACCTACCATCCCCGAAGAGCAATCAATGGACATGATTTAGCGGATTTTATTGCAAATACACAGATAAAGGTGATAGTGAGGAAGGGGTGACTGATGACATCCCGATCCGATGGAAATTATATGTTGATGGTGCAAGAAATGACTTTTGTTTCAAAGCGGGGATTGTACTTGAAGCCCCCGAAGGGCGGTCATTGCGCTATGCATTGAGATTAGAATTTCCTTCGACAAACAATGAAGCAGAATATGAAGCTCTTATTGCCGGCTTGAAGATAGCTAAAGAACTGAACATCAAAGTATTGTATATCTTCAGTGATTCCCAGCTTATTGTATGCCAAGTCAAGAAAGAGTTTCAAACTAAAGGAGGAAATCTGCCTGCTTACTTGTCAAAGGCCTGGGAGCTTCTCGATGATTTTGATCATTATACAATAAGCCATACACCCTGGGAAGAGAACATGGAGGCAAATTCTCTCGCAAAATATTCGAGCTCTAGTGAAGCTCAATTATCGGGATTGGTCCCCGTGGAAGTCTTGTCAGCAAGTACCGATGAGATGGATATTGACTGGATTATGGCTGTATCTCAAGAGCCGGAGTCGTGGATGACTTCGATCAAGAATATCTACTCAACGTCTCCCTGCCAGAAAACGCAAAAGAGCGCCAGAAGCTGTTAAGAAAAGCCCCGAGATATGTAATTCAAGAGGCCGGTTGTACAAATGAGGATTCTCGATGCCTTTACTCCGATGTGCAACCAAGGAAGAGGCTAAGACAATTTTAGCCTAGGTGCACGGAGGAGAGTGTGGGGATCATTCAGGTGGCCAAACTCTTGCAAAGAAAATTCTCTGCTATGGGTATTTTTGGCCAGATATTAATCGAGATCTGCTAGCCACTCCCGAAAGTGTGATAGATGCCAGAGATTTGCAAAAATCCCAAGAGCACCATCCACCGAGCTAACATAGATGGTCAGTCCATGGCCATTCTCCATTTGGGGGATAGATCTCATTGAACCTTTACAGGTTGCCAAGTTCGAAATCAAATAAGCTATTGTTGCTGTTGATTATTTCACAAAATGGGTTGAATCTGAACCATTGGCTACCATTACCTCTAAAAAGATGATAAACTTTGTGACTAAAGATATCATTTGCAGGTACGGTGTGCCTCAGAAGATGATCACAAACAATGGTACCCAATTCGAAAGCGAAGAATTCCAGCACTTTTGCAGGCGATTCAAGATCCAAAAACGCTTCTCAATAGTGGCCCGTCCACAGGAAAACGGACAAGCGGAAGCACTGAACAAAATTATCAAATCAACCTTCAAAACACAGCAGAAAAAAGCAAAAGGTGGTTGGGTTGATAAGCTGCCACTAGCAATTAGGGCATACAGAACTACCCATCACACTGCGACTGGGCACACTCCATTCTCATTAGCATATGGATCAGAAGCAATGATTCCAGTGGAAAAAGAGGTCTGGAGAATTCATTTCAACCAAGATGAAAATGAAAAGCTGCAACTTGAAGCACTTGACTTGCTTGATGAAAGAAGGAAAGAGACTGAGCTCAGAGTTGCAGTCCATCAGCAAAGGATAGCCAGGCACTTCAATTCTAAAGTTTGCCAACGCAGCTTTGAAATTGGGGATATAGTGTTGAAAAGGGTCATGACAGCAACAGGAGTGTTTGAGCCAAACTGGGAAAGGCCATACATCATAGGCAAAAAACTTCTTGATGGCACTTTCAAGCTCACAACTGTCGAAGGAGATCCAATTTTGAGAGCCTGGAACAGCAATCACTTGCGTCCATATTTTACTTAGAAGCTATGCTTAAATTTGTAACATAATCATGGACATATCATTCTTGTATTAAAAGCCATTGTAAAATCAGTGTGAATCAATAATAAGAACTATAAAGTGGATGTAGGCCCAATTCTTGGCCGAACCACTATAAATCTTGTGTTCTCTACTACTATAAAATGCCCGTCTCATTTCGATGTGCATGTATCTTAAATATATTGCTAAAATTTCGATTTAATATTGCAGGCTATCAAAGCAAAGCTTACCTATTCAACACATCACAAGGCCAAGCGATTCCTACAAATCACTGAACAAGAAAATGTCAAGTCACAAAAATTCTAGATTTAATTCCTACATAAGAAGTGCTTCTCACAAACAGTAGGTGATTCCACCTAAGGGGCACCTTCCTAAAGTGAAGGTTCCAGGCCCCCGCTAGTTAATTGTGATCGTTTGTGCAAACAAACATCCAGTTAGGTAGCTTGCGTCTGCCCCGTGGATTCACTTAACAATGAAATACACTTCTCTGGAAAAAAGAAAAGCAAACAACTTGCAAAAGAAAGGAACATGTAGTTGGAAATGATAACGAGAAATCGCTGAGGAGCAGATGGTGAAAAGACATGGGCAAGTAGACAAAAATCAGACAAACTGGAATCTTGTTTCTCAACAAAAAAGATTGGTCGGACCACTAAAGGGGCACGGTCCCAAGACGAAATTACCGGGCCCTTGCTAACAAATTGTAATCGTCCGTACAAATGAACATCCAATTAGGTAGCTTGCTTCCGCCCCATGGATCCATTTAACTGTGAGAAGTAATTTTTAGGAAAACAAAAAAGCCCTCTTCGGAGGCACACTTCTACTCTCAAGGGAAGATCAATTTCTCCAAAATGAGAACATTCTTCCCCAAGAAAGTTAAAGTGCCAAATAAAGCGCCCTAACGAGGCACGCCCAAAAAAGAAATGGTTCTCAAGCAAAAAGATTGGTGGAACCACCAAAGGGGCACCTTGCCGAAGTGAAGGCACCGGGCCCTTGCTAACAAATTGTGATCATTTGTGCAAACGAACATCCAATTTGGTAGCTTACGTCCTCCCCGTGGATCCATTTAACTGTGAGAAGTAACTTTCAGGCAAACAAAAAAGCCCTCTTCGGAGGCACACTTCTACTCTCGAGGGAGAAGTGCCAAAGAAAGCCCTCTAACGAGGTACGCCCAAAAACGGAATGCTTCTCAAGCAAAAAGGTTGGTGGAACCACCAAAGGGCACCTTCCCGAAGTAAAGGCACCGAGCCCTTCCTAACAAATTGTGATCGTCCGTACAAAAGAACATCTAATTAGGTAGCTTGCGTCCGCCCCGTGGATCCATTTAACTATGAGAAGTAACTTTTAGGCAAACAAAAAAGCTCTCTTCAGAGGAACACTTCTACTCTCAAAGGGGAAGTGCCAATGAAAGCCCTCTAACGAGGCACGCCCAAAAAAGAAATGTATCTCTTGAAAAAGTCGTTGGTGGAACCACCAAAGGGGCACCTTCTCAAAAGAAGGTTCTAGGCCGCAGCTAACTGCTCACGATCGTTTGCGCAAACAAATATCCGATAAAACAGCTAACGCCAGTCCCGTGGGCCCACTTAGCGATGAGATATAGCTTTCTGTCAAACAAATCAATGCCCTCTTCCGAGGCCCGCTTTACCATGTAGGGGAATCCACTTCCCAAAAATAAAAGTGACCATCTCCGAAATTAAAGTGTAAAAACTTTTTCTAAAAAGAAATAAGAAAACTTCTCCAAAACAAGGCACACTCTGTTGGAGCAAAATAATATTTCCTCAAAATGGAAGAATTATTCTCTAGAGTAAGAGTACAAGTCTTCTCAAAATGGAGAAGATTGCTATAAGCCATGGTATGGGGGCAAATATAATATAGCTACATTAATAATAGCAAAGCTCAAGCAACATACCACGAGCTCACTGCAATATCATACAAAGAAAATAAAGAAACTTGTGTGAAAATAAGGAATGAATGCATTTACAAATACAGACAAAAGATTGTACAAGTAAAAAGAGTCATTCTATTCCATACTATAAAAGATTTGTATACATGTGCAGGTTCCAAAAAGCGGGGGCCGGTACCCGCACAATCTCCGGTCAATACATGTATTTAAATACAAGAAAAAAGCAAAAATGCAGAACAAGAAGGATAAAGCAATACCATTTACTTCTTCTTCCCATCGCCTTTGGAGCCCTCGCCTGGCCTAATGGTTAACTTCTTGAGTTGGCCTGAACGAGTCGGGGAAGAAGGAGAAAGAGGTGCAATTGGGTCCTCTTCCGCTTTCTCATCGCCAGCAGAAGTGCCCTTCTTTTTCTTTGTAATTCCACGCTTTCCCCTCTTCTTTGAAGAAGATTCGCTGCCCAGAGTGATAAGATCAATCTTCTTTGTATCATCGGCAGTAAATTTCTCCGGGGTCCTCTCACCCTCCTTAAGTTCTTTGGCTTTCTGTTCTCATGAAGCGGCCGGGTCATCTAAGCCTTGAAGAGCTCCTATTTGTTCTTCTTGCGATCTCGGTTGAGAAGCATAAGAAGGAGTAACTTGAAGAGGTGAAGGGGCAACAGCTGGAGGAAGCGAAGTCTGTACAACACTTGTTGTTTTCACTACAGAAGAAGAGTTAAACATCGGTATTTCTCGCAAAAGAGAGGAGATAGTGGAACGTCGAGTTTTAAGTAATAAGCAAGAAGTTCATCGAGCTCATGTGAAGCAAACGAGTAGTCCACTTGAGCTAGATCAGTGTTGAAGTTACCTGGAGAGATTGGCTTTATCACATCAATTTCAAAATCTTGGGTTTCGGTGTCTTTTTGGGCCTCTTCTTCGGCATGAGCAGTTATAGTTTCGGTCTCGGCTTTGGCAGGAGGCGGAGAGTGGGAACTGGACCCAATAATATCGACGTCAACCGAAGCTGAAGGACGAGTTGGGTCAGTCAAAGGTGCCTTTCCTAGATTCTCTCCTTCCGCCGCTTCGGCTCGTTCCTTAGCAAGTTTTTCTTTCCCTCTGGCAAGGACGGCACGACCCTCATCATCCAAATAATAAGCCTTAAAATCCTCCTCAGTGTAACCAGTGTCTCTAAACATTTCAACTGCTGCCTCCCACACTTCAGCCAGGGTAACCTAATGCTTTGGGACCAAAAATTAAAGACTGCCATGCCCCAAGACGCTGTGAGGCCTTAGTCGCCTCATGTGACTGTTCAGCTGCTACTTTTCCAGCGATGGCCTCGTCACGCTCCTTTTCAGGCTTAGAAAGCTGGGACTTTAACATTGCAATCTCCAAATCTTGGGAGTTAGTTTTTTCTTGCAGCTGAGCAACATCATTGCGGTAGATTTCCACGATTTTCTGCTGTGCCTCAAGTTTAGCCTCAGCATCTCGTTGAGTACCGTGGGCGTCTCTTACTTGCTTTTGAATAACCTCTTCCTTTTCAGTATAAGAAGTGGAAGACGTGGAAAGATCATCTTTAAGCTTCTTGACTTCAGGCTCAAGTTTCTCGTTATAGGCGGTGATACTCTTCATCTCTGTATCATGCTGATCAAGAATTTTTTGCCACTTAGACTTATCGCTTTCCATGGTCATCATAGCCTCGGGATTTAAATGATTCACTCTCTCAAGCTCATCAACTAGTTTTTGCCATCCGGACATTCTTTCAATATCAAGCTTGACGGTGTCGAGATTTCTCAACATGGCTTGTTTATCAATTGGAACCAAGTCCAGATCAAAACGTACTCCTTTCAAACACCAATGCGAAAATCGGCTTTAGAGTGCAGGCGGAGGCTTCTCAACTTGATAAGGAGGCCTGTTAATGATTGCCTGAATTTCAGGTCTTTTAAGGGCAGGAGAGCTAGAAGGGATGTCTATAGAGATAGAAGCAGCGGACACTTCAGAAATTTTAGATGTAGACTTTTCGCTAAGGTTGGCTCGCTTGCTTGAATCTTCAGCTGCATGACTCTTCCCGTTATCGTCATGAGAATTTTCTCTTATGGGAATCAACATCCCTCTAGTAAGAGCCATGTCGGTCGTCTCTTCTTCCATAACGCCCATCATAAGCCTGCCTTTCGCGAGCTTTCCTAGCTGCTCTTTCCTGATCAGTCTCCCTAGGATGCAGGAAGATAGCGCTTGGGGTCATAAGAATCACACCTCGCATAGCGTTGAAAGTCATCTTAATGTGAGCTGATGCGTCCCATAGGAGAACCTGAAAGTGAAGAAGAGACAAAATTTAGAAATCTTCGAAATAAAGAAGCTAAGTTCACAAAATTGCCAAAAATCCTAAGTGTGTGTGGCATTCGAACTACGCGTGTCAAACTACAAACCACTCTTCGGCATAGGAGTGATGTCGGCTTTTGCAGCAGCAGTCAACTCAAGGGTTGATGGAATTGACCGCAAAACGGATGTGGCTTCGATTACTGGAGAAACAAGCGTAGAAGTTGTGGTGTCATCTTTAAAGAGCTCTTGGGAAGTCACCATGAGATCGCTCAGTCCTCCAAAGATATCATTACCATCGTGCCTAACGGAATGGGTCTCAACAGCAGTGCCCTCTTCAACACGCTTTACACTTTTCGCAATGGAACTTTCTTTCTCAGCTCCCTCATCAGCTACTTTAGTAGCCTTCCCAGAATGTTGAGGAAATTCCTCTTCTTCAATAATTGGGATAAGTTTGGATTTTCCAGGTAATCCCACACTGTCAACAGAACTGGAGCATTTCTTTAATGAACCCTCTACAACAGGCTCCTTCAATGCGAATTCCTTTGCGGAGGAAGGGGCATCTGACGCTTCTGCTTGAGAACTGGGGACATCACGGGACTGAATGGATCGAGAAGAGTGCAAGAGCCCAAATTGGTGAAAAAATTCGTCCTTCAGTAGAAACTTAATACTTCTCTCATCGACAGCTACGACACTCAGTCTATCGATAGTCGATTTGTTACTAGAATCTTTAAAGGGAGGAGGAAGTGTTGCAAAAGTAAAGAATGAAGTTAGCACTTGACGACTCGAATTTTGAAAGGTTCAGAAATGAAGAGAACGGAGATAGGTAGTCTTACTTCCTACTCTCCAGATACCGTAGTATCCCGGAGGGCAACAGACAAAGAAGAACTAGTTTAAAACCCATGAGCGCTCTCGGGCAGATCCGTTATCAGCTTACACTTTCTTGCACTCCTTACAAGAGTATTAGAAGGGTGATATTTGTTCCTTCCTAATGAACACAAATAGAAGATCTCCTCGAAGCTTGAGAGGCGGTTAAGCGTCCTCCTAAATAGTACGCACAACCCCATCAAAATGGCATAACCATTAGGGTGCAACTGGAATGGAGAAATAGTTAGCCGAAGGAGGAGTGTTCTAAGAAAATCGTTTAAGGGGGGGATTTCTCCACCCAAACATATTTGATGATTGACTGTAATGAAGACAGGAGGCAGCCTATCGGCGGTGTCATTTACCCCAGGAAGCAGAGCATCCTCTTCAGCAATGCCGAATTGAACACATAGCGGGTTGAAAGCCCGTTGGTTCAGTGTAGTTGAAACTCTTTCCGGGGGATTCTCCAAAGGGTCAGCTATTGGGAAAATCTCATCGGCCCGCTCTATTATCTCTTCTCGCACTTGTTGAGAGGCCATTCTACATAAGGAACTGGATATTCAAGTATGAAGGTGCACATTTCCTAAAAGTATGAAGTGTTGTGCAAAACCAATAAAATGACAAGCAAATATAACTGGAATTAAACTGGTTGCCGTTTGTCGATTATAAAGTTTTAGGGCTTTTTATTTTTAGTCCAAGTACAATGTTGATGCAGACAGATCAGCTTTAGTTGATTAATTTAGCTTTGCTTTAATATTTCACTTTAACTGGTTAATTCACAGCATTTCGTTCGCACAATTCTCTTAAGTTAATTATTCTTTATCGACTAATCTGTCATTCGATGTGGGAAGTCAATGGCAGTATATTCGCCCTAGTTTTCTGCAAATGTTGTGTTTAACAGTTTGTTAGCTTAAAAGTTAATACAGCCTATGAAAGAGTGCAACAAGTTCAAGCAGTTCATTCTGGCAATTCATCAGTCATGTTCCTACGTTAAGGCTATGATGCGGGTTAAATATGGTCATGTTGATTCTTTAAGTCGTTCTGCTTTAAGTCATGTGCTATTCTGGCGAGTTAAGTCGCAAGACATATGAGTCGCAGTCCCTTAAGTCGTTCAGAGTTTGAATATTAAGTCGTTAAGTCATGCAATTCATGTCCAAACTGCTAAGCCCTAGGTCGTTTGAAGCTCCTACGTCGGTCACTTCCTAACTCTCCTTAACCTGCTAACTCCTCTTCATTCAACAACTTACCTAACCCGATAACCCATTAGCATCTCCATAATGAAATCCACCATCTCTCCACACTGTCAAATCATCCAAGACCTATTCAAATCACCTCAGATCCATCATAGATCCGAAGCACTGTTGTGTTCTTATGAATTACAATGACAACATGTCCAATGACGATCAAAAAATCGATCGTAACATGACTCGTGGTGAAATACGGCACATGAAATCGGATTAGGGTCCGAAAATGGGGGATTCACGATTAGGTGATGGTCGTGGTTGGATAATGATCGGATTCACTTACGTAATGTGATGGTGAAGATGATCAACGACTGGTTAGTTTGAATTCGTCTTCGAGAGCTCGGGGATTCTTCAATGGCGGGTTAAATTGTTAGAGAAGGTGAAGAGAAGAAGGAGTGACCTAAGCAACTTATATACAGGGCAATGGAACTCGAATCGACGCGAATGACCTAGCTCTCTCATAAGTCGCTCACGACTTAGCGACTCGGGATGGCGCGAGTTAAGAGGTATCGAAGCACACGACCTAACCCCTAGGCGTGTCCTTCGAGGGGCAAGTGTTAACACCTCTCCTATTCGACTCAACAACCTAATGAGTTAAGGGAATAAGCGACTTAACTATCCAAGGCCTAAGCGACTTAACGACCTATAGCAAGGCATGACCTAACGACCTAAAGCACAGAGCAGCTCGACATGGCACGACTCAACGACTTAATGAGCTCCAGCGACCTTGCGACCTAGCAACACAATGAAGGCAACGGCCTAACAAGTTAAGGAAAGAGCGACCTAATGACCTAGCAAGCTTCAGAGTTAAGCCGCACGTGCACTGCCTCTTACGACCTTAGCAAGTCGAGGTAACGCCTATGCCACACATGTTATGTCGCTCAAAGCATATGTCTCGTCCAGGATGGCTCCATTAAGTCTCTAACGACTTATGCTACCTCGGGATCGCTCTTAGGTCGCAACTCCCTAGGTCGCTCACGACCCATGACACCACACGACTTAACTACGAAACTCCCCTATAAATACCCCGCATACTCCACATTGGAAGGGGGATTTTTTAGATGATTTCTCGAGCGCCAAGACTTTGCTGTTTTTCACGACTTCTACAACACTTCAAATGCTAAAGACACTTCAAAGACCCTTGGGGAAAAGATCAAGTTCATTCAACATGAATTCAAAGAGTTTTCTGCATCAATTTCTAACTACTTGCCTTAATGGTGTTGTAATTGAAGACTTATCGTGAAACTTGTAATCAAATCAATAATAGAAGAGATTAAGTGGACATAGGCTTAACTTTGAGCCGAACCACTATAAAAATTGTTGTCTCTTTACTATTTTCTGCAATTTTCTGCTTGCTTTTAGTTCCCGTACCAACGGGTGGTTCTTTCGCTATATCACAACTCTCACTGGGTTGTTAAGCGTACATTTTTAGCGTTAACGCCCAAATTATTCTATACTTTGACTAACCCAATGATGGATATCATAGCCTATAACCATCATTAAAATATCTCAAAATTACATAGGAATTGATCACAATAATCATAACAAGAAGGGAAAAGTGCTACAAAGAGATAAAAGAAATGAGGCCAATGATCCATGTGATTGTGTCAACAAGGGTCGACCCTTGTCACCTCAGATCGACCACCAATTCGAAAGGCCAGCCGACCTAGTGAGGTGCTCGTTCGACCTACCTGTCGACCCCGTCTATGGAGGTGGTTCCTACGAATTTTTCTGGTGCACATTGATTTTCCAGAAGCAATATGACTTATCAAACAACAGAATTTTGTAATGAAAATTGACAAGCACATAGTTTAACATCTAACCTACAATCCAAAAAAGATCTCGCAGCAATTTGAGATAGAATCAAGAAGTTATAGCTGTTCAAAGTAGCAACCAGAAACGAGAAACGCTTAGAAACAAAAACAGAGACAAATACGTATACAAAGACTTTTTTCTGAGCAATTTTCTTTGCTGTAGCTCATGATTTAGTTAGTAATTATGAGTTTTGAACTCACCTCAATGATTTAGAAAGATTTTTATAGCAAGTTGCGAACTTTGGTGAAGGAGTGGAGCTTCAATGACCTGTATTAGTTGAAAAGAAGACATGCAACAGGAAATAAACTGGTTATACAAAATTTCATCTCAAGCTCAAAGATTTTGATGAAATTAATTTAGTATTGGTTTAGATTACCTTGTATAATCTTGGCTTAATTGATTCTCTCTTTGAATTTGCAGCAATTTGGGTCTGACTTGATTTTAGTTTATGGCAGCCATGGATTTCTATTTTCTTTTACTATAAGTTTTGTTTTTGAGAAGGAAGAGGGAAAACAACGCACTATATGTTTTCCTCTTAGCAGAAGTATCCAGATTAAGGGATGGACCCAAACCTAACTGTTAACGTGAAAATCAGACGCTAACACCCCGGTGTGGATTGATGTTGAGTGAAAGCACCACCCATGTACACGGGAACTACAAACAAGTAGAGAAATCACAGAAAAAGCAGAAAAAACAACAGTTTTTATAGTGGTTCGGCTTAGGGTAAGTCTACGTCCACTCTAACTCTCTTTATTACCGAATTGATTACAACTTTTACAACAATCTTCAATTACAATTCCAATGAGATAGACAACTAGAACTTTGATGCAGAAGAATTCTTCAAATCCATGTAGATTGAGTTAGATTTCCTTCCTAAGTTAGTTGAGATGTGTTTCGTAGTTGAAGTGTTGAGTGAGTCGAGAATTCAGTAGAGCACCGGCGCTTCAAGAGATCGGCCAAAAAGTCCCCCGTATATTGGAGCTATGGGCATATTTATAGGTGAATTCTGGATAGGTGTTAGATCGTGAACGACCTAAGATAGGTCGTAGGTCGCCCGCGATCTAGGAAACACGAGCTACGACTCAACAGTTGCATATCATTCGAAAATCGTGACAAGTCATCGGTCATGAACGGTTTAAGGTAGGACTTAGGTCGCGAGCGACCTAACGGGCATGGTCTGCGGCTTGATAGGATGCACTTGATCTGACCGAACAAGGTGACAAGTGGTAGGTCGTGTGCGACCTGGGAAAAGGAGCAACTTAACTATGTTGAATGGTCTGGTGGTGCGACCTAAGTTGACGCGACCTATAACTTAGCTCGTTAAGTCATTAGGTCGCTCGGTCGTTTCCTTCTATAGTTGTTAAGTCGCTTGCCTGTTGACTCGTTAGGTCTCTCCATCCTTTAGGTCGCTCTGGCCTTTAGGTCGTTAGGTCGCTTGAGACTTTAGGTCGTTAGGTCGCTGAGACTTTAGGTCGTTAGGTCGCTGAGTGTGCTAGGTTGGAACTTCCTATAGGTCGCTAGGTCAGTGCACTTCATAGGTCGCTGAAGAACCGAAGCACTAGGTCGCTAAAGACCATAGGTCGCGGAGTGATTTGTGATCTTAGGTCACTGCTGTAGTTAGGACGTTAGCGCCCTTAGGTCGTTAGGTGACCTAAGTTTTAGGTCGTTAAGTCGCATAAGTCTTAGGTCGCTTCAGAAATAGGAGTTAACACTTGCCCCTCGAAGTACAGGCCTATGCCATAGGTCGTGTGCTTCGATCTGTCCGAGTTAGGTCGTGAGTGACCTAAGACTTGTACTAAGTCGTGTGCCTATTCGTCTTCCCCTTTTTGTCCCATATAAATTTTCTAAGTCGCTGCTTCTCCCCCATTTAACTGTTCCGATTTCCTGCTCTGCCATTAACAAAATCTCGTGATTTCAAAGGCGAATTTGAGTTTAATCATTCACCGATTCATCCCTGCTATCATATTGCGTAAGTACACTTGATCTCTATCCATCCCATGATCATCATCGAACCACGAATTTCCATCTCCGAACCCCAGAACAATTTTGTATGTCGTGTTTTATCTTTTGAGTCAAGTTGTGGTTGATTTTGATCGCCATTAGTTGTGATTCACGAAAGCACGACAATGAGTTGAATTCATGATGGATCGGCGATGCTTTCAATCGATTCTTGGATGATTCGATGGTATGTATGAATGATGAATTTCACGAAGAGGATGATGGATTTCATCGTGAATGATAATGGGTTATCAGGTCACAGTTTAACGGGATGGTTAGCTATTGCGTGGAGAGGAAGTTAGCGATTTAGTAGATCTGAGCGACTTAAAAACCTGCGCGACCTAAGAAACCTGGCCGACCTAACAAATTCTCGCGACCTAAGGATCCTTCGAATCTGCGAGTTAACTTTTAGGTCGCGCTGGGATTCAAATGACCTAGGACTTAACAAATTTGCTCATGAATTCCAAGCAGGACGACTTAACAAATTAACGACCTAATCTTTTTTGCGGCATAGGCTGTAGGTCGGGGCCGAGTTAGGACTTTGACAAATCTGCATTGCCTTGAACCTTTTAACTTGCACAGTGCGACCAAAGGAAGCTCTGACCTATGCTAGGTCGCTGGACGACCTAAGATTTGTGAAATTCTGAGAAGACTTGGCTGAATTGTTTGAACTTGAATTTTGTTGTACTTCGTTGTAGATTGTTTTAACTTTTAAAGCTGTTAACCTGTTAAATACAACATTTGCAGAAAAATGGGACGAATATACTGTCATTGACCGCCCACATCGATTGACAGATTAGTCGACAAAGAATAATCAACTTAAATGAACTGTGTGGACGAAATGCTGCGAACTAATGAATTCAAGTGAAGTATTAAAGCAAAACTAAAATATCCAATTAAAGCCGATTCGTTTGCATTAACACTACACTTGAGTTTTATATTAACAAGTCCTGAAATCTCATAGTCGACCAATTGTCAACTAGTTTAATTTCAGTTATGTTTTCTTTCTGTTTTTGTTAGTTCTGCACAACACTTCACACTTTTTAGGAAACATGCACCTTCTTATTTGAATGTCTAGTTCCTTGTATAGAATGATTTCTCAACAAGGAGAAACAGAATCGGCTGAAGAGACTTTCCCAATTGCTACTCCATTGGTTAATCCTCCAGAGAGAATTTCAACCACACTAACATACAAAGTTTTCCGCCAACTGTGCGCTCTGTTTGGCATTGCTGAAGCAGATGCCATTCTTCCTGAGAGAAGCGATACTCCGATATACCACCTTATGGTTTTGTAGCAGTTAATCGTCAAATGTGCACGAGTGGAGCTATCCCTCCTTTTAACGACTTTCTTCAACGGCTTCTTCTCCGACTAGCTATCTCCCCCTTCCAGCTACACCCCAATGGCTATGCTATTCTGATGGGGTTATGTGTGCTATTCAGAAGGACGCTGGATCGCCTTCCAAGTTTTGATGAAGTTTGCTATTTGTGCACGTTTCTCGGAAATAAAGACCATCCATCCATCATTCTTGTGAGAAGCGCTAGGAACCGTAAACTAATAATCGGCCTTCCCGAAAGTGCTCATGGTTTTCTAAGTCAATTTTTCTTCGTTCGCTGTCCTCCGAGATTCTATGCTACGTGGAGAGTAGGAAGTAAGAGCATTTATCTTTGTTTCTTATGTTTTTCTCTGAGCTTTTCATAGCCTAACTTGTCAAATGTTGACTTCGCCTTTTACTTTTCAGCGCTTCCTCCTCCTTTTAGGGATTCCCGTCATAAACTAACTTTTGAGAGGCTTATCGCCGTGCCAGTTGAGGAGAGAAGCATTCAATTTCTGTTGAAAGACGAATTTTTGCATCAGTACGGACTTTTGCATACCTCCCGCTCTACACACCCTCATGAAGTCCCAGACTCCCCAGCCTAAGAATTGGATGCCCCAGTTTCTACCGATGCACCTATACCGAAAGAACCTGCCTCTGAGGCTTCTCTAGTGAAGTGCTCCACTTCTGTTGATGTCATGGGGTCATCTGGCAAACTTGCCCCGGTCATTGAAGAAGAAGAGCCTCAGGAATCTCCTCCACATTCAAAGAAGTCTGGTGATGAAGAAGCTGGGAAAACAAGCCCTGTCAAACAGAGTGGAGATGACACTTTCGAAGGGTTGAGCGACTTGTTTGTCACTTCACAGGAGCTCTTTAAAGACGACCCCGTTACCACCAGGGTTTCTTCTTCAGTAGTTGAGGCGACTTCTACTCTGCAACAGACTCCGTCGACTCAAGAGTTGACGTTAACTACTACCCCCACGATTCCTCCTCGATCTAAAAGTGGTTCTTAGTTTGACGCGCGTAGTTTGCACATTACACACACTTGGAATTTTTCGGCACTTTTATTCTCCTAACTCTTTGTACTTTGAAGATTCTACAGTTACACTTCTTTTTTCTGAAAACTTTTAAGACTTGTCTCTTCTTTTTTATTTCAGATTCTCCGATGGGACGCAGCAGCTCCTACTATGATGACTTTCAGCGCTACGGGAGACGTAGTCAATATGATTATAGGCGCTACCTTCCCGCTCACAGAGAAACCGATGAAGAGAGAGCCGCTCGAAAGGCTCAGGAGAGAAGGGCTCAAGAAGAGCGTTATGAGAGAAAAGAAAGGGAGGAGCACCATGATTCTTCCCATAAAGGTGACGATTCCCACAAGAGAAAATCCCATGATGACCGGGGAAAAAGTCATATGGTTGAGGACCCAAGTAAGCGTGCTCGACACGGTGAGAAGCATACTTCTACAACTCCTGAGAAGGTCACTGCCCCCGTCTCACTTGACATTCCTTCTGGCTCTCCCGCTCTCGGGAAGACAGACATTCAAATAATAATCAACGGCCCTAAATTCCAAGTTGGATCAGGCCCGGCTACTCTACAAAGCCGGTTCCCGCACTGGTGCCTAAAGGGAGTGCGGTTCGATCTTCACTTGATCCTTATCGACAAGCCTGCCATGCTGCGAAATCTCAACGCCGTCAGGCTTGATATTGAAAGGATGTCGAACTGGCAAAATCTTGTTGACGAGCTTCATAGGGTCAACCGTGCGAATATAGAGGCCATGCTTACTTTGGAGAATGATAAGGCCGAATGGCAGAAGGTTCTCGAGCAGCACGATACCGAAATGAGGAGCATCACTACTTACAATGAGGAGCTTGAGACGAAAGTTGAGGAACTTAAACAAGAGCTTGCTACTTCTTCTACTACATATACCAAAAAAGAAGAAGTACTTCAGAAGCAAGTTCGCGATGCTCACGCAGCTCAGCGACATGCCGAGGCACCACTTGAAGTTGAGCAGAAAACAGCGGGAAGGTATCGTGCTGAGGTTACTGAGTTACAGGAGAAAGTCAACTCTCCGGAGGCGGAAATTCAAATGCTAAAGCTTCAACTTTCCAAGACTGAAAGAGAGCGCGATGAGGCCGTTGCCGGTAAAATTGCAGCTGAAGAATCTCATGAGGCAACGAAGACCAACATCAGCTCGACACTATTTGACTTTTTCCTGCACAGCATCTTGGGGCACGGTAGTCTCTCCTTCCTAGGCCCCAAATATGAAGTTACATTGGCTTAAGTGTGGGAGGCTTCACTTGACATGCTTGGTGGTAAAGGTGCTGGCTATGCCGAATCAGCTCTTGAGGAGCATTACTTGGATGATGATGCTCGCGCTGCTCTTGCCAAAGGAAAGGAACAACTTGCAAAATTAAGAACTGAAACGGCAGAAGGGGAACAGTTAGGAAAAACTACTTCAACTATTCCAGTCCAGCCTTCTCCTTCGATCGAAATCGACATTATCGGTTCCAGTTCTCATTCTCTATCCCCTACTAAAGTTACCACCGAGATCACAAGCATACAGGGTGGAGATGAAGGCGACGAGAGTGCCGAGGCACAGGCTTATGAGGTTGATGTCAGGAAACCGACTTCTCCAGGTAACTCTACTGTTAATCTTGCCCAAGTAGACTGCTCATCTGTTTCTTACGAGCTTGATGTGCTTCTTGACTATTTCCTGAACCTCAGCGAGCCTTTACCTCCTCTCTTTACTAACTTTAACTTCTTTTCTTCTGTAGAGAAAGCATCGAGCATTGTTCAAACTTCTCCTCTTCCAATTATTCCTCCTCCGTCTCTTCAGGTCACTCCTCCTTCTGCCTCGCAACCAGGATCACAAGAGGAGCAAATAGAAGCTCTCCAAGACTTGGACGATCACATTGCTTCACAAGAACACAGGGGAGAAGAAACTGAAGGGAGTGAGAAGACTTCAGAACCAACTGGTTCCGATGATGAACCATTAATTACACTTTTCTCTCCAGGTAGTGGGTCTTTTTCCAGGAAGAGAGGGAAGCATGGAGTCTCTAAGAAGAAGAAGGAGGCTTCTGCTAGCGAGACACAAGCGGGAGAAGAACCTATTGTATCCCTTTCCCCTTCCTCTCCTACTCTTACAAGCCGGCCTAAAAAGTTAACCATTCGGCCTGGCGCATGCTCAAAAGGCGGAAGGAAGAAGAAATGATGGCTTTGGTCCTGTGCTTTTTATATCGCTTTTTTGCTTTTTGCATGTATTGGCCGGAGATTGTGCGGGTACCGGCCTCCGCTTTTCTTTTACTTTTTATTTTGAAACCTGTACCTGTACAAAATTTTGACAGTATTGAATAAAATGATTCTTTTCGTTTGTACAAACTTCTGTCTGTATTTGAAAATGCATTTACTATTCATTTTTGTACAAGTTTCTTTACATGATATTGCAACGAGCTTGTGGTATGTTGTTCGAGCGTAATTTTACCAATATAGTTATACATGTTGTATGTAGCCATACCATGTTGCCCCTATACCATAAGCTTGTTGCAATATTTTATACTTTGAAGGGACTTATACTTCTATTTTCTGGAGAATAATTATTCCATATTTGGAGGAATATTATTTCGTTAAAAATAGAGTACAGCTCCCTCCATATAAGTTTTTACGCTTCATCCTTCGAAGATATCACTTTTTTCCTTTTGTGCATACACACATTTTACCAAGTGAATTCTTCTATGTGGTAAAGCGGGCCTCTGAAGGGTACTCTAACTTCTTTTTAAGGAAGAGTATTTTCTAGAATAGGTGAATCATTCTTCCTTTGAGAGTTAAAGTGTGCCTTTGAAGAGGGATTCTCTTTTTTTTTTATTACGCCTCAGTAAAGGTCTTTTTGATCTTTGCTTCTTTGAAAAGTTGTATCTCTGAGGAGGGCTTTTTTCACGTTTCAACACTTGGAAGTTTTATTTCAATCTCGGTGAAACGTGTGCTTCCGAAGAGTTGTGCCTCCGAGGAGGGCTTTCCACGTTTCACTTGGAAGTTTTATTTCAATCTCGGTGAAACATGTGCCTCCGAAGAGGTCTTTCTGTTCGATTGTGCCTCTGGGAGGAGGTCTTTTTGTCTCTGCCTCTGGGAAGAGGTCTTTTTTGTTTCTGCCTCTGGGAAGAGGTCTTTTTGTTTTGTTATGCCTCTGGGAAGAGGTCTTTTTTGTTTCTGCCCCTTGGGAGAGGCTTTTATTTTTCCCTGTTCGCTAGGAAGCGGGCCTCCGAGGAGGGCTTTTCATATTTTATTTCTCGGGAGTGTATCGACCAATCACGATGAAATGTGTGCCTCTGAGTAGGGTTACTGCCTGGAAGTTTGGAGTTTCTTTCTCTCGGTTGGACGGATTCACGGGAGTGTATCGACCGATCATTCCGCAACTTTGTATCGAGAAAGATCTCTCTTTTTCTGGTTTGTCCCACTCGAGGTCTTTTAGCATTTCAGCTGTGGTGAAACGGGCCTCCGAAGAGGGCTTTTCAAGTTTCAACACCTGGAAGTTTTATTTCAATCTCGGCGAAACGTGTACCTCTGAGTAGGGCTTTTGCCTGGAAGTTTGGAGTTTCTTTCTCTCGGTTGGACGAACTCACGGGAGTGTATCGACCGATCATTCCACAACTTTGTATCGAGAAAGATCTCTCTTTTTCTGGCTAGGCCCGCTCGAGGTCTTTATCCTCCGAAGAGTTGTGCCTCCGAAGAGGTCTTTTGCTGATTGATGCTTGCTCGCCCATGCCTCTTTGCCATCGATTCATGTTGACAATCCCCGTTGTCTTTTGCAAGTGTTTTCACTTTTTAGTTGCCAATAATTTCCCTTATCCGAAGAAATATACTTCATAGTTAAGTGAGTTGGTTGTGGTAGACACGGTCTATTTAAGTGGCTGTTTGTTTGTTCAAACATTTGTAGTTAGTTAGAAATGGTCCACTTCCATCCACATTGCTAACTTTTGTTTGAAGCACTTCTTTTGTAGGATTTGAGTATGGAAATTTTGAATGGTTTAGTGTTTTCTTGCTGAATGATGTTGGGGATCGCTTGGTCTTGCGATGGGTAAGCTTTGCTTTTATGACCTGCATTATTAAATCGACATTTTAATGACACAATTAATGTATTTTATATGTCAAAATAAAACAAAGCAGTTTATAATAGTAGAGAACACAAGATTTATAGTGGTTCGGCCAAAAGTTGGGCCTACATCCACTTTATAGCTTTTCCTTATTCACTTGCTTTACAACTTCTTTCAATACAAGAATCATATATTAATAATTCTTTTACAACATTTCAGCAATGTTTTCAAGTAAAATAGGGACGCAAATGATTGTTGTTCCAAGCTCTTAGGATTGGTTCTCCTTCTACAGTTGTGAGTTTGAATGTGCCATTAAGAAGCTTTGCGCCAATAACATATGGTCCTTCCCAGTTTGGCCCAAACACACCTATGGCTGTCATAATTCTCTTCAGGACTATGTCTCCAACTTCAAAGCTGCGCTGACGAACTTTGGAATTGAAGTGCCTGGCTATTCTTTGCTGGTGAGCTGCAATTCTAAGCCTTGCCTCTTCTCTTCTTTCATCGAGAAGGTCAAGTGCTTCCAGTTGCAATTTTTCATTCTCACTTTGATCAAAATGGATCCTTCTGTGTGAGGGGACTTCAGTTTCTACTGGAATCATTGCTTCTGATCCGTATGCCAATGAAAATGGAGTATGCCCAGTCGCAGTTTTGTGAGTGGTCCTGTATGCCCATAGTGCAAGCGGTAACTTATCGACCCAACTACCTTTTGCTTTTTCCAGCTGCTTTTTGATGGTTGATTTGATGACTTTGTTTACTGCTTCCACTTGTCTGTTTGCCTGCGGATGAGCCACTACTGAGAAGCTTTTTCAGATCTTGAATCGTTTGCAAAAATCTTGGAACTCCTCACTTTCAAACTGAGTACCATTGTCTGTGATTATCTTCTGAGGCACACCATACCTGCAAATGATATTTTTAGTCACAAAACTTATCATTTTATTAGAGGTAATAGTGGCCAATGGTTCAGCCTCAGCCCATTTACTAAAATAATCAACAGCAACGATAGCATATTTAATCCCTGATTTGGCAGTCGGCAAAGGCCCAATGAGATCTATTCCCCAGATGGCAAACGGCCATGGACTGACCATTTGTGTTAGCTCAGTAGAAGGTGCTCTAGGAATTTTAGCGAATCTCTGGCATTTATCACACTTTCGGGAATAGTCTGCAGCATCTCGATTAATTTCTGGCCAAAAGTACCCATAACGGAGGATTTTCTTTGCTAAAGTTTGACCACCTGTATGATCCCCACATTCCCCTCCGTGTACTTCAGTTAGAATTGTCTTAGCTTCTTCCTTTGTTACACATCTGAGTAATGGCATTGAAAATCCTCGTCTATACAAGCGACCATCTTGAACTATATATCTGGAGGCTTTCCTCATCAGCTTTTGTCGTTCTTTTGTATTTTCTGGCAGAGAACCATTGAGTAGATATTCAAGTATCGAAGTCATCCATGATTCTTGACCTTGGGATACATTCATAATACAATCAACATCCATTTCGTCTGTGCTTGGAGCTGACAAGACTTCGACGGGAACTAACCCCAACAGTTGAGCTTCACCAGTACTTGAATACTTCGCGAGAGAATCCGCCTTCATATTTTCTTCTCGGGGGATATGGTTTATTGAATAACGGTCAAAATCTTGAAGGAGCTCCCAGGCCTTTGATAAATAGGCTGGTAAATTCCCTCCTTTAGCTTGAAATTCCTTCTTGACTTGACAAACAATAAGTTAAGAATCACTGAAGATAAGCAATGCCTTGATGTTTAGTTCTTTAGCGATCTTTAAACCAGCGATGAGAGCTTCGTATTCAGCTTCATTATTTGTCGAAGGGAATTCTAATCTCAATGCATAACATAGCGATCGCCCTTCTAGGGTTTCAAGGACAACCCCGGCTCCAGAACAGTAATCATTCCTTGCGCCATCGACGTACAATTTCCATTGGATTGGGACGCTATCAGTGACTTCTTCCTCACTATCACCCCTTTTCGCACATTCTGCGATGAAATCTGCTAAAGCTTGTCCATTGATTGCTTTCCGGGGATGATAAGTGATATCATACTGGCTGAGTTCGATATTCCATTTCAAAAGACGGCCCGAAGTCTCAGGACGGAATAGGACTTGCTTTAGAGGCTGATCAGTGAGGACTTTGATGGGATGAGTTTGGAAATACGGCCTCAATTTTCTTGACGCAATCAACAAACAATAGGCGAGCTTCTCCAACCTTGAATAGTTCATCTCTGCCCCAGTGAATCTTTTGCTGATATAATAGACTGGGCGTTGAATCCTTGCGTCTTCCCGTACCAACACTGCACTGAGAGCATAAGACGAAATTGCCAAATATATGAAGAGATATTCACCATTATCAGGCTTTGAAAGTATCAGAGGCACTTCCATATGACGAATCAACTCATCAAATGCTTTCTGACATTTAGGAGTCCACTCAAAGTTTTTCTTTCCTTTCTTCAGAGCATCAAAGAATGGAATGCATTTGTCAGTAGCTTTGTAAATGAATCGACTCAGAGCAGCAACCTTTCCATTGAGACTTTGCAATTCCTTCTTCGTTCTAGGAGCCTTGAACTCTCTCAGGGCAGTGATTTGAGCTGGATTGGCTTCAATGCCCCTAGCGCTCACAATGAAACCCAATAACTTTCCAGACTCCACTCCAAATGAACATTTCAGGGGATTAAGCTTCATTCTATACTTTCGGAGTACTGCAAACATCTCTGCCAAGTGATCCATGTGGTCCACTGCTTTCTTAGACTTTACTAGCATATCATCAACATAAACTTCCATTGTCTTGCCAATCTGTGGTTTAAACATGGCATTAACAAGCCTCTGGTAAGTTGCCCCTGCATTCTTGAGTCCGAAAGGCATGACCTTGTAGCAGTAGAGTCCAACATCTGTGATGAAGCTTGTATCCTCTTGATCCGGCTCATGCATCATAATCTGGTTATATCCGTAGTATGCATCCATAAAAGATAGCAATTCATGCCATGTCGTCCCATCCACCAACTGATCGATCCTGGGCAGCGGGAAACAGTCTTTGGGGCAGGCTTTGTTCAGATCTGAAAAATCAATGCACACTCTCCACTTTCCGTTAGCTTTCTTAACCAACACTGGATTTGAGACCCAATTTGGATAAGTAGATTCTCTAATGAAATCGTTCTCCATGAGCCGATCAACTTCTTCTTTCAATGCTTCCGTTCTTTCAGGACCCTGAGTCCTTCTCTTCTGTTTCACAGGTGTAAACTTTAGATCAATGTTCAGAGTATGTACTGCAATCTCTGGGGATATTCCGCACATGTCAGCATGAGTCCAAGCGAATACATCCAAATTAGCCTTCAAAAATGAAATCAGAACATTCTGAACTGTTGTGTTGAGCTGCGAACCCACATTAAGTACTTTGTTTGGGTCCTTTGAGTCAACGGGCACCGACACTGTTATCTCTACCGGTACTACCCTATTCTCCCCTGCACTGGCTTTTCTTGGATCCATCACTCTTCGTGCGCCACTACATTCGCCAGTGCAGGGTCCACCCTGTAATTGCTGCAAGGTCGATTCCTTGGTGCGGACTGGAGCCGCCGCACCTTTTCCCATTTCTCTTTTCCTTGATTCTCGCAACTCTGCAAAGTAACATTCTCGCCCCGCATCTTGGTCTCCCTTAATCACACCAACTACATTATCTGTGGAGAATTTTAGAGTTAGACACCATGGGGCAAGAACAGCTTTGAACGCTGCAAGAGTTGGTCGGCCTAAAAAGGCATTGTAGGCAGAGAATTCTTCAACAATTATAAAGGTTTGCTTTCAAGCTACCTTCCCTAGCCCCTTTCCGAGTTCTACAAACAAATCAATGGTCCCAATCGGCTGTTTGGGTTCTCCAGCAAACCCAGCAATCTTAAGTGATGAAGCTTGAACGTCAGCCATTGGAATTTTCATTTGATCAAAGGTCTTCTTGAAGAGGATGTTGCATGAAGCTCCACAATCAACTAGAATTCTTCTCACTGTTGCCGGCCCAATACTAGCGGATATGACCAAAGGATCTATGGTCGGAGCCTCGATACCCTAAGAATCCCTGGCACTGAACACAATATCATCTATGGAAGTCTTTTGTTGCTTTAAAGGCGCATCATTCTCTAAAACAAAAACATTCTCTTCAGCTGGTACATGCTTCAAGGCCCGGGCATACCTTTCCATCTCGCCCCAGCTTTTACCTGCTGGGTGAGGTCCTCCAGTTATTATATTGATGACAGGCCTTTCCAATTCATGTTCCACGGCCTTCTCACATGAGCCAGGACGGTGAGCGAGAACTTGCTGTCCTTGAGTTGATGAAGCTGGGGCATTTCTGTTCCTTTTCACATACTGCTGCAGTTTGTTTTCCTTCAAGAGTTGTTCAATTACCTCTTCCAACTGGCGGCATTCGTTGGTGTCATGGCCGGGCTGGTTGTGGAACCGGCAGAACCTTCCACTTTTTTCCATCTTAAACGCAATTCTCATTTTAGGTAGTGTCGGATAATTGACATCATCTTTGGTTGCAAAGTAGATGTTTTATGGGGTATCAGTCAAGGGTGTGAAATTGAAAGATGTTTTCTGGGGTATCAGTCAAGGGTGTGAAATTGAAAGAACGGCCTTTCTTAGTGTCTCCTTGTTTCTTTCCACCATCGTTTCCCCTTTTCTGAGTGCTAGGCTCTTTCTTATTCGAAGGAGCACCATTGTTCCCGGCTTCTGCTGATACCACTTTAGCCGGTGTTTGAAGGCTTTCCAAGCGCATGAATTCATCCGCTTTCTTGTAGAATTTGTCAAGTGAGTTTGGTTCTTTCATTTTCAACCATTTTCCAAATTCACTCGATTTGTCAATCGCCCTCATCAATTATGTCAGGACCATGCGTGGCTCCGCATTATCTATCTCAGCCAATGCTATGTTAAAGCGATTCAAGAACGACCTGATGGATTCTCCCGGATTTTGATCTAGACTTGACAGCGACATTATGTCCTTTGCTTTAGAAGCATATAATCGAAATTGCTCCTTGAACTTCCTGGTCAAATCGAAGAATTGATCGATGGACCTGACCGGCAGCTTCGTAAACCACAATAGAGCTACACCTTCTAGATAAATCGAGAAGTATCGGCATTTAATTTCATCAGATGCCCTGGCACCATTCATATGCCAGTCGTACTTATACAGAAACTCGTTTGGATCACTGCTTCCCTTGTAAGCTGGAATAGTAGGGGGAACGAATTTCCTTGGGAACTCCGCCTTCAAGATCTTTTCGGTAAATGGAGTTTTGCTCGGAGCGAATCCCCACTCTTTCTCGTCTTCATCTCTTCGCATACTTTCTTTCATGTTTTGACGAACCATACCCGAAAAATACTCTTCGTCATTTAGAGGCTCTGGAGGGCACACATCAGCCACTCTCTCTGAATTCTGCCTTGACAATCATTCACGGAGGGTCGGCTGCGGCCCTGATCCTCCAGCTTGAAGAGTAGTCCTTTCTATAGGGTCTGCGGCTCTTTGAGAAGTGTTACCTTCAACATCCTAAACTCCCGCAGTAGGGTTCCCATCATTATTAACTGGTTGACGATTTGCCCCAAGTAGATCATTCAACTTACACAAGATCAGGGCATTCTGGGCATTCTGGGATTCCAACTGCGCATTCTGAGCATTCAATTGCTGATTCAATCCCAAAACTACGGCGTCCAGTTCTGCTCGTGTAACTCCAACAGTTGGAGCTGCTTGACATGATGGAGGAGAGGTAGCGGTGTTCTCTTGAACATTGTCGGATCTTACAGAACTTCGTTTTCTCCCAGGAGCCATTATTTCCAACAAACTTCTTGTTTTAAAAGAAATCCTTTTAACAATCCTTCGCGGAGCAATAGTGGAAGTTTCCTGAGTTCAATTCTCTGTGAAAGCACCAAAAATGTTAACGTGAAAATCAGACGCTAACAACCCGGTGTGGATTGAAGTTGAGTGAAAGCACCACCCGTGTACACGGGAACTACAAACAAGTAGAGAAATCACAGAAATAGCAGAAAAAACAATAGTTTTTATAGTGGTTCGGCTTAGGGTAAACCTACGTCCACTCTAACTCTCTTTATTACTGAATTGATTACAACTTTTACAACAATCTTCAATTACAATTCCAATGAGACAGACAACTAGAACTTTGATGAAGAAGAATTCTTAAAATCCATGTAGATTGAGTTAGATTTCCTTCCGAAGTTAGTTGAGATGTCTTTCGTAGTTGAAGTGTTGAGTGAGTCGAGAATTCAGCAGAGTATCGGCGCTTCAAGAGATCGGCCAAAAAGTCCCTCGTATGTTGGAGCTATGGGCGTATTTATAGGTGAATTCTGGATAGGTGTTAGATCGTGAACAACCTAAGATAGGTCGTAGGTCGCCCGCGATCTAGGAAACCCTAGCTACGACTCAACAGTTGCATATCATTCAAAAATCGTGACAAGTCATCGGTCGTGAATGGTTTAAGGTAGGACTTAGGTCGCGAGCGACCTAAGGGGCATGGTCTGCGGCTTGATAGGATGCACTTGATCTGACTGAACAAGGTGACAAGTGGTAGGTCGTGTGCGACCTAGGAAAAGGAGCAACTTAACTATGTTGAGTGGTCTTGTGGTGCGACCTAAGTTGACGCGACCTATAACTTAGCTCATTAAGTCATTAGGTAGCTAGCTCGTTTCCTTCTTTAGTTGTTAAGTCGCTTGCCTGTTGACTCGTTAGGTCGCTCCATCCTTGAGGTCGCTCTGGCCTTTAGGTCGTTAGGTCGCTTGAGACTTTAGGTCGTTAGGTGGCTGAGACTTTAGGTCGTTAGGTCACTAAGTGTGTTAGGTTGGAACTTCCTATTGGTCGCTAGGTCGGTGCACTTCATAGGTCGCTGAAGAACCGAAGCACTAGGTCGCTAAAGACCTTAGGTCGCGGAGTGCTTTGTGATCTTATGTCGCTGCTGTAGTTAGGTCGTTAGCGCACTTAGGTCGTTAGGTGACCTAAGTTTTAGGTCGTTAAGTCGCGTAAGTCTTAGGTCGCTTCAGAAATAGGAGTTAACACTAACCCAAAAAGCCCAACTCCATTTATACTTAGAGAAAATATTAAGATATGCACGCTTTGAACCTATTTTATCACAATATACACATATTTCTCAATATAAACTCAAATAAAAATGTATGCAACCAATTGTATGAAAATAAAATATTTATAAAACAATTGTTTCAACAATAAAATATTTTTTTTACAAATAAAACCTTATCTTTATTAATATTTCATAATTTATACAATTTTATTATAAAACACTAATTTTACTGCTATAATTTGTACAAAAATTATTTTCTTATCAAATAAATTACAATAAATCATTTTAACTCTTTTTAATCATCAAAATATTATTTTCAAATAGTATTTCATCTTTATATTAATAAAACACATATTATCTCCATATTTCTCATTTTAAATTCAATAAAAGATTAATATTGGCAACATTTTCAAATATTATTGTATTTACCCAAATAAAATTACAAATTGATTATTTACACTCCGAATTCTCAAAATAATGTTTTTCAACCCTTATTTCCATTGCTTTACATTTATTTCAACAATTTAACGTTGAAATACATCATCTAATTAATTTATTAGCTCCAAACTAAAAAATACACAATATTTCAATTTATTTAATCCAAATTCTTGTCTAATCCATATTTTATTCCAAATTAAACAAAATAAATTTCCAAACTTTATTTTTTCCATTTTAATTACAAAATTTATTATTTATTCCAAAAAAATTAAAATATTCAATTATATTTTAATTTAAAATAAAAAATTATAACCTCCGTTACAATTTAATATATACAGGTAATCTCCTAACCACGGTTGTTATAGACTCAATCCTTTACCAAAATTGCGTCCTCGTAATTTCTAGAAAAGAGTTTATATATAACAAATTTATTTCATCATTCAAAGGAAGGATAGAAAAGCACGAGATCAAAATTCCTCACTCTCTACTCAAGACGAAAGAAGACCAAAATAAAAATTGCTTGGTATATTCAATGATTTTCCTAAGTATAAATACTAGAGTTTGCGGACTATTGAATTCCTTGAGCAATATATCGTGATTTCGAAAATATCTCATTTTCGAAGCAAGAATACAAAAGAAAAATTGCAACCCAAAATCATTCGAAAGAAATTGATTTCACAAAAGTTTCTTTAATAGAGTAGGGGTTTAGCATCGCTTTATCCGAACTCCAACCACAAACTGATGATTTTCTGCATGTTACTAAAGAAAGCCATACTGATACTAAGATAACAACGATTAAGGTAAGAAGACCTGATGAGAGATGGTTACTACAAAGATCACCATTCTCAAATGACTGCAAAATGCTAGTCGTTAGACTATTGTACTAAGGTAAGACAATTATAAGGAATACAATAGATATAAATGTTAATTCATAATCAAAATTTATTAGAGTTCGAAATTCATTATTTTCAAAATCATAATCTGAATTTTTGTTTACAATCAAACTTCTTAAAGTTCCAAAATTCATTGCCTTCAAATTCATTTCAATTTTTAACTCCTGGAAAATTTCCAAAATCCTTCTTATAGTTTAAAAAACTCACAATAATTTCTAACTCGTATTCCCTTTTTTTCAAATTAAATTTTCAAAAGAATTTTATAATTTCATCTCCTTAGGATAAAATTTTAAGATTTACTACTTTTCATTTTCAAATACCCAAATTATCATACGTGAATAACTTATTTTGAAGTATTCAATAACCATTTTGTTCAAACAAAGTATTATCTCATTATTGATCTAAATAAATAATTCTATCGATTGGTTGAAGTTTTAGCCAAATTATCAAAACCACGTTGCCACTCATCTTCTCCCACTATGGTCCAATGGATGCAAATATCATCCAAAATAAAATTTACTTCACAAATCTTTTTAATTTAATTTAGTCCTAACTAAATTTAATTTATCGTGTCTGATTTTCTTATTACAGCATTTAGGAAATTCCTATCGATGACGTTTATCAGGCGTATGGACCAGAATTCTTTAAGCACATGATGGACACCCAAACACAAAAATCATCTTATATAAATAATCTCATATTTAGTTCTCAAAATTTTCTTTATTTATCCCAAAAACCAAATCCAATTTCTCTTAGAAATATATCTTTAATTTTTGTAATGTTAGAAAAACAATCATTACATATATCCAAAAATCGAAAACACAAAAATGGACACATCGAGATATTCTCAGAATACTCGATTCACAAGGTTGAGCGAATAGATAGGAGTGTTCATCGTACCATGTATAATGAAGCTCTCAGAAACCCATAACGAGTGTGGAAAGCGGTAAAAGAACGCTATGCTCCTCAACTTGCAGCTAATGAAAATCGGTGTAGGTTCAAGCTGAAGAATGACCCTCGCACCACCAAGACATCGAATATGAAATCAGAAAGATATAAGGGTAAGAGTAAAATATCTTCTCGAAATGAGAAGAAGAACATAAGCGACAAATCACTACTTCGGATGATGTAATATTACTAAGCTTATAATTGAGCATCCAAAAGGTTATCTCAAAAGAGGTAAGAATGGCGATATTTATTAAATTCCAAGGATCACCACATTTTCTTAGTGGGCATCCTTATGGAAGGATGACTAAAAGGCTAAAACCAAAAATGAGATCATTATAATATTCGATTGCCAGATTGGGTGTCATACCCAAACGAACATAAATAAATCAATAGAGTCACAATGACGCGAATTTGAGATATATAATCAACATCTCGATATCCAATAATGAATAAAAAGATTTCGAAATCATAATCAATATTATGAAGACAAGAATTAATCAATCAACTGAATCAGGATACCCAACTATAGGACCCTTCAAATCACAAAATGTGGCTTGATAAAATGCAAAGATAAAATGCAAGCTATTCCCTCCCAAATTACTCTAAACTCAAGATAGAAAATACCATGCTAAAATGCATGCAAAGATAAACTATAAGGAACAAATCCCGAAATTTTCACGTCAAGTATTTTAGATCCCCTCAAAAGGATTCGCAAACCCCAAGTAACCAACAAGACCAGAACATCTAATAGCATTAGCAAATCTCTCTGGTACGGATAAATGCCAAGCACCGTATAGAAGAGGATTCAAATGGAATAGTCATGAAAAAGAACAGATCCTTCTAAAATAATAGAAGATATACCTCAAGACTGAGATGCACTACCAGAAGCCTGAGCCACATTCAGATTCCTCAAACCTAAATTCGTCCCCTTCTTAGTACATGCTGAAACTATATGTCCTTCCTTCTTACAGTAATGGAACTTGGGGGTTTGAGGACATTCTCTAGCTAGATGCTCTCTAGAACTACAATTGAAGTAATCCAACATGCTAGCTGAAGGAGGTGCAGCACCGGAGTGAGAACCAGAATTGCCTTGCTTCTTCTTCTTAGAATGAAATGATTAGGAATTCTGAAAGGGAAATTTCTTCTTATTTGGGTTCATATGAACCTCGACCTCATTACTATTATCCATTTCTTTTTCAAAGGCTTCAAGGTGAAGCGCCGAATCCACAAGCTCCTCAAAGAGAGCTTAAGCTAAAGCATGGGCAACTTCTTCAAGTACTTCTTAAGTCTAGAGATGAACTTAAGATTCTTCTTGTATGGGACACCAATGAACTCAAGTCCATAAATGGATAGAGGCTCGAAGGAGGATAAATAATCTGACACAGAGGATTTTCCTTGCTTCAACTAGAGGAAGCGACAGGCAAGGAAAGCATTCTAAGATTTTGGCATGAACTTAAGCTCAAAATGATCTCGAAAATGCTGCCATGTAAGAGCAGACTCATCTATCTCTGCTACAAGGATATCATACCAGTCTAATGCTCGTTCTTGCAGCATACTTGATGTCACAGGAACATGGTGATGATCGAAAATCTCCATGCGAGTGAAGATGCCCTTGCATGTTCGGAGCCAAGCTTGAACCTCTAAAACTCTCTTTGAACCTTTGAATGGCTTGCCTCGGAGATGGGTGAAGTCACTGCATATATGCGCAAATGCGGATTTTCAAGTAGGAGAGGGATGAGTAGGTGTAGGAGGCTGAGAGCTCCTAAGAAGCTCAAGAATCTGATCAGTCAACATATAAACTCCTTTTGGACGAGGACCATTGGACGGTCCCGACACCGAAGTGCGACCTCTACCTCTTCCATCCATTTGCTGAAAGTGAAGATAAGCTAGGATTATACATAGGGGTAGATATTGAAATTAGAATTCATTGAGTAAGGAATACTAAGGAATTTACATTTACATTACTAGACATATTCCTTTCTATCTACCCCCAAAGAACTCAAAAGACTAAGGACAAGTTGGGTTCAACTATGATTTGAGGATGATGTTTACACTTATATTATGCAGATGTATGGTAATCGTTTATACTGTTATGCCTTTATTACATTTTTTCTAAATCCCTCTCTGATACCAAGCGGTGATGCCCCACCTTAAGACCCATAATAACAAAGATAATTACATAGTAATTATGTCTGCTAATGCAGAGAATAGTTCTGGTTAAGGGCGACCATCATAGTCTTTCATTAGATAAGAGCTAAGTATGCTGGATTTGGAACATATTATTTTTTCATTTATTACGAGTATTTGACACACTTAATTCATTTCTAATAAACTACTATGGTGCTCCAGGATTGATTCAAAAACAAAATGTGATAACAATACAATCTCAAGTCATAGAACGGCAATACAGATAATATACATATACACTTACATCAAATGTAATACAACATGCCACAAGTGGTATTCAAGCATAATATATACATACATCCCCATAAAAGAATAGATACATCATAAGGTTCCCAACAAAAGACTACAACAACAAAACTATGCCATGACCAAAGTCGATGAAGAAGCTCGAAAAGGTAAAGCTAGTAAAGGTACAAAAGCTAACCTGCAACTCTATCTGACCCGAATAATAAGTACATGGGTCAAGCTAATTACAACTTGATATTAGTAAAAGATAAAGGAATATAAGTGCATAAGGGAAACATTCTTTTAAGGGTAAAAGAATGATATATATATATATATATATAATAAAGTCTATTTATACAACTGAGAATAGGTATTCCATAAGGCTCAAAGTTAACTACATGATAAGGTTAACAAGGCATACATGTTTTAGATTCAAAGGGCTATGTAATGTAAGTGAACAAAAGCAATATATAAGCCATATGTGAAATAATCAAAGTCTCCGATCAAAACTCAAGAAACTTCATAAGAGTCCATAATCCCAATATCGAAATCACCGTAAAACAACATATATAAGCCTTTCTCTAACTCAAGGCCATAAGTAAATTTATCATCTCCAATTGTTGAAATCATAATCAGAAACTCGTAAAAATTCACAAGATTTGCCAAATCCCATTGGCATGCCGAAGAGATGTTGCACGTGCCATCCCCTGGTACTATATATATATATATATATATATATATATATATATATATATATATATATATATATATATATATATTAGGTACCCCTTCTAGGCGACCGAAGTCATAAATCTTAGACGATCGAAGTCGTAATCGTAGATGACCCGTAGGTCTATAGTGCTGGCAATCCCAGAATGTGTCACAGCTCATAGATAGGAACCCAAAAAGTATTAACTTGATCCCATACAAGACGTTCGCACTTAACGATTTACTAACCACTAGTCATTACCACATTAGAAAACAGAAATCATCATAAAATTTCAAAACTCGAAAAAAAAGACTCTCCTCATCTCATTGGCGATGGTAAAAAGAATAATCTTCTTCTTTGATCCTAAATGGAAAGTGTTCAATTGGAACATGAAAACGTGAATGAATTGGTCTTAGTTACTCTTCGGGGCAGAGTGGAAGAAGGGAAGAGATTCTCGAACGAAGAAAAGGATCCAATTACTTCGAAAGAATTGAACGAGGAGCCGTATGAGGTAAAACACTATAACGTGTTCTCATAGATATTACTCCTATAATATTAGGTCTCGAACCACAACCTGCTAAATATTCGACTTCCTGGATAATTCCTAAAGATAGGAATTATAATTTCAAAACTCGCCATGAATTGGCTAAATAACTCAGAAATTAATAGTCTAGATAGTTTCGGTAGTACAAGTCCAGAATTAACCAATAAAGTAAACTCACGTGTTCCATGCAACGGGTTTTACTAAGCCGTTTAATTCTCTTTCTCATACGTCTGAAAAGTGTAAAAATATTGTATATTATTTATAAAATAATTTACTTGAGAAACTCGAATTTTAAAATAACTTTATAAAATCATTTTCAAGGCATTTTGTTGAAAATTAAGCTTGAATACTTTAAAGTAATTAAATAATAATTTAAAAATATCCAAAAATATTTTATAACAAATATTTCAAAAACCCAAATTATTAAGAAATTTTCTCAAATTTTATTTGGAAGAAATAATGCTTGAAATCGGTGGAAAACAGAGAAATTACTCAAAATCGATATTTGAATTCAATTCGAATTAAAATTACAATTTTAAACTCCAAATCCTTCCAAATTTTGGCTAACCCAATGATGGATATTAAAGCCCATAACCATCATAAAGAACATCCCAAAATTGCAAAGGAATCGATTACAAAAATCATAGCAAGGAAGGAAAAGCGCTGTAAATAGGTAAAGTCTAACTATACACGTGAATGGGTCGACAAGGGGTCGAACCTTGCCACATCAGGTCCACCACCAGGTCGACAGGCCGGTCGACCTGGTGAGGCGCTGGGCCGACCTCCCCGTCGACCCGGTCTACGTAGGTGGTTCCTGTGACTTTTTCTGGTGAACACTGATTTTCCAAAAGCAATACGACTTATCAAACGATAGAATTTTGCAATGAAAATTGACAGGCGCATAGTATAACATCTAAACTATAATTCGAAAAAGATCCGATAGTAATTCAACATAAAATCAAGAAGTTATACTGCTCAAAGTAGCTACCAGAAACGAGAAACACAGAAACAAAAACAGAAACAAATACGTATGCAGAGACTTTTACCTTAGCAATTTACTTTATAGCAGCTCATGATTAGTTTGCAATTATGAGTTTTGAACTCACCTCGTTGATTTAGCAACAGTTTTATAGCAAGTTGTGAACTTTGGAGAAGGAATGGAGCTTCAATGACCTATATGAGCTGAAAAGAAGACATGCAACGAAAATAAACTGGTTACAGACGATTTCAACTCAAGCTCAAAAATTTTGATGAAATTAATTTTAGTATTGGTTTGGATTACCTTGTGTAACCTTAACTTGATTAATTCTCTCTTTGAATTTGTAGTAATTTGGGTGAGATTTGATTTTAGTTTGAGGAAGCCATGGATTTCTATTTTCTTTTACTGTAAAGTTTTGTTTTTAACAAGGAAGATGGAAAAAAACGTACTGTATGTTTTCCTCTTATCAAAAGTATCCAGATTAAGGGTTAATGGATCCAAACCTAATCCAAAAAGCCCAAATCCATTTATACTTGGAGAAAATATTTAGATGTGCACACTTTTAACCTATTTTATCACAATATACACATATTTCTCAATATAAACTTAAATGAAAATGTACGCAGCCAATTGTATGAAAATAAAATTGTTATTAAAAAAGTAAAATTTATTTCAACAAAAAAATATTATTTTTATAAATAAAACCTTATCTTTATCTATATTTCACAATTTTATTATAAAACGCTATTTTTACTACAACTATTAGTAGGAAAATTGTTTTCTTGTCAAATAAATTACAAAAATCATTTTAAATCTTTTTAATCATCAAATTATTATTTTCGAACAATATTACATCTTTTACTTTAATAAAACGCATATTATCTCCATATTCCTCAATTTAAATTTAATAAAAGATTAATTTTGGCAATATTTTCCAATATTATTGTATTTACCCAAATAAAATTGCAAATTGATTATTTTCACTCCAAATTCTCAAATTAAAGTTTTAAAACCTTATTTCCATTACATTAGATTTATTTCAACAATTTAACGTTGAAATACATCACCTAATTAATTTATTTGCTCCAAACTAATAAATACCCAATATTTTAATTTATTTAAACTAAATACTTATCTAATCCATATTTTATTCCCAATTAAAAAAATATTCCAAACTTTATTTTTTTCCCATTGTAATTATAAAATTTATTGTTTGTTCTAAATAAAAATTTTAAAATCTGCAATTATATATTAATTTACAATACTGAATATAACCTTCGTTATGATTTAATATATACAGGTAATCTCCAAAACCAGGGTTTTTACATATATGCTCAGAATAACTCATTTTAGGTTACTACTACCATATCTCTAATGAGTTAAACTCCAAAAGCTATGGTTATCGCTAAACCAAAGCTCTGGTACTGCAACAACCCAAAATTTAACCCATAATAATTAATTCGTTGTTTAAATATATAATAAAATAACTCTGTAAGTTATCAGAATCGAGCCGTGGAAGTTACACTATTATGTCCGTGGTAACTTTCTGGTCAATTTCCATGTATAGACGTCAGAAACCGAGCTAATATGACCATATTAAAAAAATAAACAAAAAAGAAGAAATATAAAAGAAAAAAAAGAAAAAAAATATAAATGGTCAGGTGGACTGGCCGATCAACCTGAATAAGGGGGCGGCCGACTGTCCGGTCGACCTGCCTTGGAAAATGGCAGGTGAACGAACGTTAACTCATTCTAACGAATGAGTAGCATCAGAACACGTCATTTTCACCCTTTTGTTTAATCTAGTCTCTCTGTTTCTCCATCCGATGGCTCCTATTCACCCTATGACGTGGTTGCATCCTATTCAATCTCCAAATCCAACGGTCCAAGATCCACTCCTACACATAAAAATAGACCCCTAGACCTAACACTCTTTCTCACTCTAGATTTTCTCTGCTTGAGTTCACCTTTTCAGGAAGGACCCTAAAAGGAATAATTTTCCAACGAGAGAATCTTTTTAATAAAAATTATTTTACAACTCCAAGTGGATCCGGGAAGATCAAAGTTAGAGCTTAGGACCGAAGGTGAGTGATTGTAATTATTTGAATATTTGTTTAAGTAATTTAAATAATAGGGTTTCCAATAGTTGTAGTTTTACTTTGATTTTTAGAATAGCCATTTTCGGTAATTATTTAGTTTTTAATTATTTTCAATCTACTCAGCTATACCTTTCAGCAATTTTAGTATTATTTCGGTTAATTATAAATTATTACTGTTCATCATAGCTTTTATTAATTTACAGTCTATTTATAGTATTTAAGTTTATTTGCGGTTATTTATTTCTTATTCACATCTTTTCGACATTTTGGATTTTATGCAAGCGTCTGTTCTCTTCACTCCCCTTTTCTACACGAATGGATTAGAATAAATTGAACACAAATATAGACTTTATAAGCAAGAATATTAAATGAAGAAAATGAGACGTAAATTATAAAGACAGAAAAAAATAATGGAAGTGGACTGGAATTACACATAACTATAATTAGAATTGGACTAATTAAAGATAATTGGCATAAATATAACTTAGAATTATAATTAAATGTAGTAAAAGATGAAAGAAGCTTATTTCACACATAGACCTTGGGTTAAGTAATAAGCATGATTATAACGTAGGTTATAATAAGAAAAAGAACAGAATGAGGCTTATTTTAAGACTTGGGATAAATTAATAAGCATAGAAAGTAAAAATGGTATTAAAGGCTTATTTAAATAATTTATCTAAGTTAAGAAGCAAAGATGAAAGTAGGACCTATACGAAATAGCTTTTCCTAGGGCACGCTTATGCTAAGAATGGTAGTAATTGGTCAGATAGAAGTCCAAATCATGAGATTTAGATATGGTGTGCAACTAGATATTGTTTGGATTAAGGGTAGTACTATAGCATTTCCTCTTTCTTTTTATATGCACACACGGTGATCTCGCATTTGCCTAAAGCGAGGTGAGGGGAAAGATATGCTACGCGTTGGAGGTAATAAGAAGACACAATAGGTTGAGCAAAAGGTAGCATGGGCATGGTGACAGTTACGCGTGCGACTTCCATTCTCGTGCCCAGTAAGACTTATGAGTTCCAAGTGCTTAGTATGGTGTCTTAGTAGACACCATTGCCTTCTGTGTAGGGAGCTATATATGTTGTCTAGATCCTCAGTTGTTGCTCTGTGTATATTCCATAGGTACCAATGGTTGTTGTGTAGGGAGATATATAGCGGCTAGTCCATAGAAAGGTCTATGGAGTAGCAGGTTGATCGAAAAGGGTAGAATTAGGGTCACATCCTAACTACATTATTAGGAATTCATCCTAATTAAATCAGAACAAGTGAAAGCAATCAGAGTTAACCAATCTAGAGCAATACTTAATCATATTTATTTCCAGTTCATCTCTTTCCCATTTCCTTCGTTAATCTTATTTATGCTAGAACTGTTGTAAAGACTATTACTTTTATCTCGCTTAAATACTCTAGTAATTACTATCATTCACTAGACTTTTAGTCTGAACCACTCCTCTATGTCCCTTTTTCCCCCTTAGGCAATCATGGAAGAAGATAGTAGATTGTTTCAGCTTAGAGTTCTTCTTAGAGTAGACTTCTTCTTCTATGTACTTCCTTTATTTTCAACTGTTGTTCTTGTATACATTGGTTTATTTATGAGGGATATTACATCCTCTGATTTGGAGGCAATGGAGTTTTGTTTCATAAGATACTATGGGATTTGAATGTTGTATTTGGCAATTGTCTTAGTTATGAATTAATTTTGAAGCTTTGTTTTATTTAGTTTTCGCTGTTTTTACCTATTTGTGTCTTGTGAATCTTAGTTTCTTTTAGTTTTAGTTATACCTATAATGCACCACACCTTAATGTGTCTTTTTTGGTATATTAAGGGATGTGGGGTGCTTCACTTGGTATCAGAGGATAAGATTATAGGATTCCAAAATTTTATTTTGAAAGTAAAGTGTTTTTTCAAAATAACTTGTTTAAAAGGTAATTTTCAAAAAAGAACATTTGGAAATGATCTTAAGTATAAAAGAATTTTTATAAAAATCCCCTCACAAGTCCAGTTCAATCTCTCTTTGACTCTTTCCTAAACTACCTTTTTCTTTTCATAGAATGACTGATGCCCCTCACCTTCCCAAGGGCATTCCTATCCCAGTCTGGTTTCGTAGGTACTTACAAGCCACGACCACAGAGTTGCACGGGCCCACGCCCAATCCTGCACCAATGGGTATGAATCTCATCAACCCACATATCGCCATCAATTTCTCTAAGCATTGTAAAGATTTTGCATGTTTGGGCGGGAGGAATTTTTGTAGCAAGGAGACTTTTGTGGAGGCGAGAGCATGGCTTAGGGACATTGAGACGATTTTTGGTCTTTTAGGATTGGATGGTCTGCAGCACGTTCAGCTAGCCGCTTGACAGCTGAAGGAAGAGGCATCTTATTGGTGGGAGGTGATTGAGTTGGAGGGAAGTAATATTACTTAGGACGAATTTCGGTAGCGATTTGATAGGAAGTTTCTATCTCAGGAAGAAGAGAGTGTTCAGTTGAAGAATTTTATCAATTTAAAGCAAGGGAGTTTGTCGGTCAAGGAGTACATCAATTTATTAAAAGAGCTGACATGATTTGGTATGGAATTGGTGAACACGTGCTAAGAAAGCTATGAAGATTGTGAAGGGATTGAATCAAACCCTTCAGGGAATATTGCTGACTCATGTACCGATGGGAGCTACTTATGAATCTTTTGTCAAGATGGCGCTTAGGTTGGATATGATTACGGAAGAAGAGTCTAAAGATGTGATTAAGTCAGAAGGTCGAAAGAAGAAATGGTGGGAAAATAAGAATAAGAAGAAAGGTGATGGTCCTCGGAAGCAGATTAAGAAAGGAATAAAATGCCATGTTTGTGGTAAGGGTGGACATGTGGCTAAGGATTGCTAGAAGGAGAAGATGAAGGGTAAGCGCTATACTTGCAGGCAGGCCGGTCATATGAGTAGGAGTTGTCCCCAGCGGGCGAGTGCACCAGTTGCGCAGATTCAGGCATTAGACTCAGCACCTTCCGGCAACATTCTAGAATGGGGTAGGAAAGTCATAGTTGAAGGTTTGATGTCCATATTTTATTTCCCTACTCGGACTTTATTTGGTTTTGGAGCATCACACTCTATTATCTTTAGCTCTCTAGTAGATTGTTTGCACTTGGACATATCATTAGTAGTGGACCATATTACTGTTTCAAACCCCATAGGAAGATCGGCAGACTTATCTATGATTTGTAGGGGTTTGAAAATCTTTATCCTAGGCATAGAGTTTGACTGTGATGCCTATGTTCTGGGATTCTCAGAGCATGGGATGATCTTAGGGATGGAATGGCTATCCACATACGGAGCTATCTTAGACTGCAAGAGGAGATTCGTTAGACTTGATACTTGTAGTAGTAGGAATTTGGAGGTATCTTACGACCTACAAGGGTCGGTCATGTTGATTTTTCTTTATTCCCTTGATTCATCTTCATCGGAGTTGCCGGTTCCTGTCGTCGTAGGTTTTGCAGACATCATTGAGGAGGTTAGGGACTGTCCCTAAGAGAGAGATTAACTTAAGGGTTTATTTGACCGTGATTGGCAAGCTGATAGCATTACTTTTGAGACACAAGGCACCTAAGGAGAGGAAAGAGTCGAGCAAGGAGATTCGTAAGCTCTTGGAGAAGGGATTCATATGAAGGAGCATAACAGAGTAGGCAGCGCCAGTCGTCTTCGCCACTAAGGTAGATGGTTCTCTCCGACTTTGCGTGGACTATAGAGAATTGAATAAGCTCAGCAAGAAGAACCAATATCCACTTCCTAGGATAGGAGATCTTTTTGACTATTTAGTAGGTTCTTCGACTTTCTCTCAACTTGCTTTAGCCACGGGATTCGATCAGCTTAGGGTCGTTGATGACAGCATAGATAAGACTGCCTTTAGGACACCGGACGGATTCTTCAAGTGGTTGGTTATGCCTTTTGGTCTAACCAATGCTCCAACCTATTCTGTTGATTTGAAGAGCCACGTCTTTAGGGATGTCGTAAATAATATGTGGTCGTATTTGTGGATGGTATCTTGGTATTTTTCAAGAGTATGGAGGAGCATGCTGTTCATTTAGAAGAAGTTCTTTGGACACTTCATAGCCATTATTTTAGAGCTAAGTTTTCGAAGTGTCATTTTTGGAGAGAGGAAGTCCGTTTCTTGAGGCATGTAGTTTCGAAGGAAGATTGGTTGTTGACCCCGCCAAGGTTATTGCAGTGCAAGATTGGGAGGGCCCCTAGAACGTTACTGAGATTAGGAGCTTCTTAGGATTGGCAGGCTATTACAAGTAGTTCATTAGAGACTTTGCCAAGATTTCGGCACCACTCACATGCCTTACTAAGAAGAATAAAGCTTTTGTGTGGCACGTGGATTGTGAAGATTCCTTCTTGAGACTTAAGAGAGCCCTTACGAGTGCACCAGTGTTAGTTTTACCCGACGGAGTTAAGCCTTTCACTATATACACTGATGCTTGTGGAATGGGTCTAGGAGAGGTGTTGATGCAAGAAGTGAGGGTAGTGTGTTATGGTAGTAGGTAGTTGAGAACGTATAGAAGAACTATCATACCCATGATTTGGAGTTGGCTGCCATAGATTTTACACTTAAGACTTGGAGGCACTATTTGCTCAGAGAGAGGTTTGAGCTTTTTATCGACCATAAGTCTTTGAAGTACCTATTCTCGCAGAAGAACTTGAACTTTAGGCAGCAAAGGTAGATGGATTTTTTAGCCTCGTATGATTTTGAGATAGCTTATACCCTTGGTAAGGGTAATATGGATGCGGATGCATTAAGTAGAAAGAAAGCAACCCTTAGTCCTTTGTTCGTAGAGTGGAGGAGCTTGGAGTTTATTTCTACTATTAATTTTGAACCCTCTACGGACATTGCTCCTGGATTTTTGGCAATCTTATAGGTAATGCGTACCCTTATGGATCAGATTGGCTCGAAGCAGCGGGAGGATTCAGAACTCATTGACATTATGGATAGTGTTAGCCGAGGAAAGGTCTCAAGACATCTCCAATGTTATTCCATTGATAGCGGACGATGGCTTAGGAGAGATGGAAGGCTTTGTGTTCCACATGCCGGTGACTTGTTGAGAGCAGTTTTGGAGGAGGCACACCATTCTCGTATGACTATTCATCCGGGTGGTGACAAGATGTATCGGGATATGAATAGGATGTTCTATTAAGGTGGTATGAAGAAGGATGTGGTAGCATTCGTAGCTAATTGTCTCATATGCCAAAGGATAAAAAAAGAGCAGTAGAATCCCAGTGGATTACTTCAACCCTTAGATGTACCGGAGTGGAAGGGGGATGGTATTTTTGTGGATTTCAGTGATGGTTTACCCCGTTCTAAAAGGGAAACATTAGCAATTGGGTGATTGTTGATAGATTGACCAAGAGTGCTTACTTCATTCGAGCTAAGATTAAGCGTACGGCTTCATATTTGGCATCATTGTTTATTCGAGAGATAGTCCTTCTACGCAGAGTTCCTTCTAGTGTTGTTAGTGAAAGAGATCCCATCTTTACTAGTGAGTTTTGGAGAAGCTTGTAAGAGGCACTATGGATGCAACTTAGGTTGAGTACGGCCTATCACCACCAAACTAATGGCCAAACGGATAGGGTAAATTGAATGCTTGAGGATTTAATACGGATGTGCATTATGGACTTTGGAGATACTTGGGAGGGGCATCTTCCGTTAGTTGAGTTTGCGCACAATAAAAGGTTACCAAAGAAGTATAGGAATGGCACCATTTAAGGCTTTATATGGAAGACCTTGCAAGTCCCCATCATGTTGGGTAGAGTCTACGGAGAATTTATTACTTGGACACAATATGGTTAAGGAGACCTCTGAGAGGGTAGAGTTGATTCGACGAAGGAAGAAGATGGCCCAAGGAAAACACCAGTCCTATGCGGGTAGGCGGAGGAGAGACTTAGAGTTTGAGGTTGGAGACTTAGTTTTCCTCAAAGTATCCCCGCTTAGGAAGTTGGTGAGGTTCAGATCAAATGGAAAGTTAGCCCCTAGATTTCTTGGACCATTTCCTATCGCAGGGAGAGTTGGCAAATGGCTTACCGAGTGAAGCTACCCGACAGGCTCGCAGGAGTGCACGACGTTTTCCATGTTTCGCACTTGCGGAAACGCTTACATGACTCAGCGGAGGTTGTAGTTCGGGATAACCCCACGAAGATTGTTGGAAGAGATGTCAAGCGACTATGGAGTAAGGAGGTTCCACTAGTAAAGGTGCAATGGGGCGATGATGTTGCAGGCGCCACTTGGGAAGAAAAAGAGAAGATTCGTACTTCCTATTCACATTTTTTGATGGTAAGTTTTAGAATTCCTTTTTCCATCTTTAGATTTGAATAGGTTCTTTCCTTTATTATCCTTTGGGAGGGTAGAACTTAGGGTTTAACCTATGAATGGGAGGATATGATATAAACATGTTAATATAACAAGCTACGAATGACATATGCTAGTGCATGCAAGTGTTCGCTAGTGGTTGCTATGGACGCATATTGGTACACCCGACACTATTATTCCTTAAGGATCGGCCTAACTAGGACACTAGAGCATATGCAAATGGATGTGTACACATTATTATTTTATTTCCGTCATTGCTATAAATGGATGTTTATCACATGATTGTTGCATTTGTATGATGTTTGTAGCACGCATATAGAATTATCAGTATCATTAGGAAATTTTTGCATTGATTTGGACACATGGCATGGACATGGTTGCTTAAAAGGAGGTCAACAGTATCTGTGGACTGCCTAATCTTTTGCATTAGTAAGGGACATTTACACTACTTAATTGCATAAGTACCACAAAATGCATTAGAAAAACTTAAGGACACTGGATGAATGGTCTATAATTGAGTAATTGATTGTAGAAATTAGATGAAAACATTTAGTACAATCTTTTATCCTTAAGATTTTGAGGACGAAATAACTTAAGGAGGGGAGAATGTAACAACATGAAATTTAACCCGTGATAATTAATTCGTTAATTAATTAAATGATAAAATAACTATGTGAAGTTATCAGAATCAAGCCACGAAAGTTACACCATTGTGTCCATGGTAATTTTCTGGTCAATTTCCATATATAGAACGTTAAAAATCAAGCTAATATGACCAAGTTAAAAAAGTAAACAAAGTAAGCAAAAATATGAAGAAAAAAATGAATGGCCAGGTCGACCAGCCGGTCGACCTGGGTAAGGGGGCGGCCAACCGCCCGATCGACCCGCCAAGTAAAATGGTAGGCGAATAAACAATAATTTTTTCGAACGAATTAGAAGCATCGGAACACGTCGTTTTCTCCCTTTTGTTTAATTCAGTCCCTCCGTTTCTACATCCGATGGCTCTTATTCACCCTATGACGTGGTTGCATCCTATTGAATCTCTAAATCCAGCGGTCCGATATCCACTTTTACATATAAAAATACACCCCTAGTCCTAACACTTTTGGTCACTCTAGATTTTCTCTGCTTGGGTCCACCTTTTCAGGAAGGACCCTAAAAGGAATAATTTTCCAACGAGAGAATCATTTTAATAAAAATTATTTTACAACTCCAAGTGGATCCATGAAGACCAAAGGAAGAGCAAAGGAACGGAGGTGAGTGATTGTAATTATTTTAAGATTTCTTAAAGTAATTTAGAATAATAGGGTTTCTAATAGTTGTAGTTTTACTGTAATTTTTATAATAGCCTTTTTCTGTAATTATTTACAGTTTTAAATTATTTTCGGTCTAATCGGCTATACCTTTCAGTAATTTTAGTATTATTACTATTAATTATAAATTATTACTATTAAGCATAGATTTTATTAATTTACAGTCTATTTACAGTATATAAGTTTATTTACTATTATTTATTTCTTATTTACATCTTTTCGACATTATGGATTTTATGCAAGCGTCCACTCTCTTTACCCCCATTTTCTACGCTTATAGATAAGAATAAATTTAACGCGAACATGGATTTTATAAGTAAGAATATTAAATGAAGAAAATGAGATATAAATTATAAAGACTAATAAATAATGGAAGTAGACTGAAATTACGCCTAATTATAACTAGATTTGGACTAATTAACCATAATTGGCATAGTTATAACTTAAAATTATAACTAAATGGAGTAAAAGATTAAAGAAGCTTAATTTCACACTTAAACCTTAGGATGAATTATAAGCATGATTATAACATCGGTCATAATAAGAAAAGGCAAAGATGAAAGTAGGACCTGCACGAAATAGCATTTCGTAGGGCGCGCTTATGCAAAGAATGGTTGTGATCGGTCAAATAGAAGTCCAAATCACGGGGATTTGGATAAGGGGTGTAACTAAATGTTGTTTGGATTAAGGGCCAGTACCAATAGCATTTCCCCTTTTTTCTGTGGACATACGGTGATCTCGCATTTGCTTAAGCAATGTGAGGGGCACACTATGCTGTACATTGGAGGTAATAAGAAGACCCAATTGGTAGAGCAAAAGGTAGCATGAGCATGATGGTAGTTACGGATTTGACTTCCATTCGGTGCTCAATAGTAGTTATGAGTTCCAAGCGCTTAGTATGGTGTCTTAGTAGACACTATTGCCTTCTGTGTAGGGAGCTATATATGTCGTCCGGATCCTCGGTAATTGCTCTGTGTATTTATCGTAGATACCATTGGCTGCTGTGTAAGAAGTTATATACCAGTTGGTCCATAGAAAGGTCTATGGAGTAGCAGGTCGATCAAAAAGGGTAGAATTATGGTCACATCCTTGCTACAGGATTAGGAATTCATCCTAATTATATCATAATAAGTGCAAGTAATCAAAGATTATATGGATTTCCACCATTAATGCACTTCACATCATGCTTAAATAGCCTACAACTTCACCAGACTTTTATCTCGCTTAAAGACTCTAGTAATTGATATCATTCACCTAACTTTTAGTGTTCCCACTCCTCTATTTCCCCTTTTTCACCCTTAGGCAATCAAGGAAGAAGCTAGTAGATTACTGCAGCTTAGATTTCTTATAGTGGACTTCTTCCTCCATGTACTTCTTTTATTTTCATCTGTTGTTCTTGTATGCACTGGTTTATTTATGAGGAATATTACATACTTTGATTTTGAGACAATGAAGTTCTATTATTGCATAAGATACTATGGGTTTTGAATGTTTTATTTGGCAATTGCCTTATTTACAAATTAATTCTAAAGCTTTGTTTTATTTTGTTTCCATTGTTTTTACCTATACGTGCCTTGGGAATCTTAATCTATGTTAGTTTTAGTTATACCTACAATGCACTACACCTTTTAATGTGGCCTTTTAGGTATACTAAGGGGTATGGGGTGTTTCACATACCAACTATGGAAACCAACACTTCAAAACGTTTAAATTAACAATAATCCACACACGTTGTGACGCCCCACCACTATACCCACGCAAGCTAAGGACACTACAGGGTAATGTCGTCAACTAACACGGAGAGGCTAGTTAGGAGCGACCATCTATATCCTTGCTCAAACTATCAATTGAGTACATCGACAATAGACATACGAAGCAGGTCGACATATCCAATGAATATTAAAACAAAACCATAGGTGGTTGGAGGATTTATCAGAACAGAATATAACAACTCAAATGTAATATACATCATAGAACAATAGATCATCATATACATATATACTTATACATAACAGAGTATACAAACTGATACACGTCAAGTGGTATAGCAAACCACAATATACAGACGAATCCAAAAGAATACATGTATCAGAGTTACAACAAAAAGGACTACATAAAAACTATAACAAAAAGGAACAAGCTGGATAGTCCATGCGGAAGTAAAATAGGCTAAGTCCAAAAGAACTTAACCCGAAACATCTCGGTCTGACCCGAGTATAAATATACGGGTCAGTCTAGCAAAACAAATCAATTAGATAAACTGATCAACAATAACCTACAAGGTCACAAAGTATAACAAATACCTCTAAAAGAGATAACACAATTATCTAACAAAAGATGAATCATAGCAAGACAAGCCTCATATCATCGGCCACACAATAAACAAAGGATAAGAATATCCCAAAACAAGCCAAAAAGGCAAATAAAAAATACCAATGAAGGTAACACAAGTTCCGTAAGGTAATCGCTATACATTGTGCGGCTCGAAAAGACCAATACCGAAGGGCGATACCTAGGGAATATACATATCAATGAAACAACAGAAAATTTGCACATGCTCAGTACTGTATAAACAAGGATCCATGAGCCCGGAGACTCCAAACCCAATATCACTCGAGCGGTGACGAATGACCAACTCCAAAAGAGATACAATAGTGCAACAAACCCGAAGGCACAAACACGAAGGTACAAATCCGAAGGCAACAAAACCGAAGGAGACAGTCCGAAGA